>OU830604.1:33225951-35725951 GCA_917563855.2 Limnephilus lunatus
TTTTTCCTAGCTTGTGTATTTTTTTTCTCTTTCGAATGGTATAAAAAACGTTATAACGGTCAAAATGGATTTAGCAGGTTTACACTCTAAGCCGACGATATCACAAATCAAAACTATCATTTTGCCGGAAAACTCACGCGCATGACGCATGCGCCGGTCTACCAAAGTACAATGTTGCCAATTCTTTAGCAATACAGTTAAAGACGTCAGTAATATAATAATTTCTTTTAGACTTTTTAAATGTCCTCTATATTTATTCTTTTCGTAGATGTCGTAAAAACAAATACTATTTATTTTATTTTTTTTTTATTTTAAATACATAAACGGCTATACTGCCTTTTAAAAACCCGATCAAAATAAATTTTAGGTTTTTTTATTTGAAATATTCTTAAATATTTTCAAATTGCAATATTTTAATAACATGTTAGTTAGAGAAATGTTCTTAGAAAAACCTTACCACAAACATCTTTTATCAAAACGTCGAAAATTTTCAGAAAATTGAAATAAAAAAACACTTCTATTATTTAAGAAGTTCAAAATAATGTTTTCACTTTACTTTTCATTTCATTCATACAAATTAAAATTATTATGATAATTCAATTGAGAAAATAAAAAATAAAAAATGACTGTTTTGATTAATTGATGCGCAATATAAACTTTGATTTATTTATTTTGTTTTTACCTACACACAGTTTAAAAAACATCATTTAATGAAAGTTTTATTAAATTCACGCGGTAAAAGTCAATTAATGAAAATGTCGGAAAAAACCTCACTTTTTTCGATAACATAAAACTAATTTCACAACGTGACATTATTAATGGATTCAAATTGACAAAAACAAAACACAGATATTAAATATATTGATTTATACTAATATAATAGAAATGGTGAACAAAAACATGAATCACATATCACAAATCAAAACTGTCATTTTGCCGGGAAACTCACACGCATGGCGCATGCGCTGAATAACATGCATACCAAAGTACAATGTTGCCAATTCTTTAGCAATACAGTTAAAGACGTCAGTAATAATTCGAATAGAACTTTATTCAGCGTCCAACTAAAATACCGTATAACATAAAGGAAGTGTTTTTGTATAAGTAAGGCAGTACGTATCTAAGTTACAAAAAATGCGACATCACAATGTTTTTTTTTTTTAATTTTACGAAAATTTTAATTTCACCATCGTTAATATATATTTGGAGATTTCACATAATTAGAATCTCTTGATTTTTTTTTAATGGCGACGAAACCAATACCCCATTATCCCAAGGATGAAAAATAATAGATGGAGAGGGGGGGTGGAGAGAAATGGAGAAGCGTTTAGAAGTAAGTTTATTTATATCTGGAAAGTAAATACGGCTATAGCTATTCATCTAACGTTTCAATGAAATTCGATTCTCTTTCACCTTGGATCGAAGTGCACAACTCTAAGCTCTACTACACACAAGCAAAAGCGTCCAATACAAGAGTTCAACAAAATCTAAGATGTGAACGCAATTTATATTTAATAGAAATTACGATATTTTTAAAATTTGTGATATGGTATTTGCTAATTGTTCTTTTATACTGATTTCATAATTAGGTAACTAATATTAAGAACCTATCCACATTATTGCATGAAATTTAAAATAAAAGGTAGGTACTTTTATTAATTTTTTTACAAATTCAACTTTAAAAATCTTCGGCTTGGGAAATAATATAAAGCTTTGTAGACTTTTATACGGTAATTAACATAATTAAAACTATACATTGTCGACTGATACCTATATCATTTTCATTTATTACCATCTTGTCTCCTCGCGCTTCGAGATACAACAGACTACAACCTTGGAGGAAGAGAAAAACCTTTGCAGCCTTACTAAAAAAAACACAGTAGATCGATAACATGTGTTTTTGCAGCAACATCAATAAAACAATTTTACACTAAAACACGAAATATTACTAAAAACGAATTTCACTCTAAAACACGTTTTAAATTTGGCAACACTGCAATTTTTCATAATTTTCAAACAAAATTTTGTTTTCATTTATAGCCGCTGGATGGAGATGGCGTCGCGCCTGCACATCTTGCCCGCGCAAAAAATAGTAGTTGGTTTTCATGCATGACGGGAATATTTTTACTAAATATTGATATTTTACTGAATGATTTCTATTATAGTGACCAATGCACTCTTCTATTCATGTAATTTATATATTTGCCGTGTTATTTGTGTGGTTTTACATCAGTTTTATCAAGTTGTTGCACAATAAATAATACTTTAAAGTTCAACTGTCAGTTTTGGGTTACATAAAAGTTCAAATTTACGTTTTTAAACCTTTATTTTATGAGGATTTCTTAAAAGTGGTGTTTTTTTTAAATATTAATATCTAATACATGAGGTGGTAAACTTATCAAAGAAATTAACATCTTTAGTGGTGCAAGAAATGTGTTGAAATGTCAGAGATATTTTTAGGTTATTCTTTTGGCAATAAAAAAACTTTATATTTTCATTGTATGCATGAGGAAAAAGTGAGGTGACAGTTTGGTTTCAAATTCATTATATAAAAGGACTGTATTTAAAAAAAAAATTAAAATTTCTGTACACTTTTACCAAAAATGTTTTGGTAAGAATTTTTTTTTCCATTGTTTCCGTGTTTGAATCTTCAAATGTGTATTTAAAATACAAAAATCTAAAAGGCAATTTTGTCAAGTTTATATAAATTGTATTTGTTTTTACGACACCTTCAAAAATAAGAAATATATATAACATTCAAAACACTTTGGAAAATTCCAAATTTCGTTCAAACATCATCAATAAAACAGAGATAAACTACCCTTCCAGGCTGTGCAAACAGTGCGTATTTTTTCCAAGAACATTTTTTTAATTAGTAATGTTTTCACATCCGCGGCCGTTTGTCAATTCAATAAAATTTTCACGAGGTTTTTTTAGTAAGTTGGTATCTTAAATAAAATTTGAATTTTTACTTAAGATACACATGGTAATAATTATATACATAACAATAAGTTTTTTTTTTTGAAATAAATAAATAAATAAAACGAGTAACGAATTACTGGTAAAAGGAAATCCAATTACATTTCATGCATCAATATCCTTTTATCAATGTCATAAAAATCTCCCATGGTTTTTCAATGTACTGCACAAAATACATTTTTTTCGATCGATTGACTTTTATTGGGAACCCTTCACCGGGAGGATATTGGAAAATGATGCAAAACCCATTAATTATTTTTTTAATGTGTACAATATTACCAGGGTCGTTCGCAGGGTCGTGGGTGAAAGTAAAAAGTTTAGGGATAGTTTGTCTGCGCAATAAATATTACGATTTCTCAGCTGATGTGAGCAAAATTTTGAAAGCTTTGCCAAATCTGTGGATTGAGGCACGGGAGCATAGCCAAGAGAGCAGCTAGAAATAGTAATATTTTACTGAAAACCCATTTGAAAAATGTCAGTTCTCCGACAAGATGTTGCACGGAACTAACGGTTAGAAACATGCAAAAAATATTGGACAGGACGGATAACGAAATTGCTGATCGCAAAAAGAGACCATTATATAGACCATAATACCCATCAGACTTACTCCTGTAATAACATGGTAACTTTTAAGAACATCGTAAAATATTGACATTTTGGAAAAAGATCTAGAAGTTTTTGATTTATTAGGGGCAGACCGGAGGAAAAAAAACCACAAAGCTCTATCATTGCACCAACTCTTGTTTCATTCGCATTCACAAATAGTCATCTCACAATAGATTTTTTCACCGTGCTTTACCCTGCATGTTCGTATTTGATTCCCAGTAAAGAACTTTGTAGAGTCTGCTTCCAATGTTTTTTTTTTTGTTTCGATTTCTGCTTCCAAAAGCTTCTAACTAATGTATTCTCCTTAAAATCTTTTCTCCGTTCAGCAGACTGCATGAAAAATCATCTCAAAGTCCCTTCGTCATATTTTTATACTTTATTGTTTTGTGACTTATACCAAGTAATTTTTCCACATTCCAAAGTAGTGGAAACCCAATATCGTAAGGGTGAAAGGCCACAATTAGAATCGAAATGTTAATAGAAACGGCTTTAGGTTGAGTGACAAAATTTGAACACTCAGGAACATCCCATTCTTCCCCTTTTCCCACCTCCTTTTGAGCACATATATCATTTTCGCAATTACCCCAATTAAGGGATGCCATTGTAGAATTGCCACGAACAGTTTTAACAAACAAATGGCTGACCGGAATAAGGTGCTAATCTGTATCTTTATATTCATCCCCATTTCCTTTAAATAACTTTAAATATCCACGTACCTAACTGTGCACACTCTGGAAACTAATGTTACGTTACTTTTCTCGACGTTGTCATTAATTCCACTTCATAATCCTATTCTTTATCATTATCCTTCATTTATATAGTTAAGTAAGTTATCGTATGAGAATTTGTGAACCATAGTTTTATTTTTATTATATTTACAATAGTTAATGCACTTGCGGCTGTTGTTTCCAGTCCTAATCATCAACTGCTAAGCCGAAATTTTAAACAAACACTCCTCAAATGCACAATTACGTTCTTCCCAAAGTAATCCTCCGATCAACAGGCGAGTCGAGCGTTACTAAATAAATCACTTAGCTGATCGGAGACTCAGATTGATCGATCGAAAAATAGGGAACAACGGGCGTTAACTATAAATAAATAAGCGTATATAAACAATCATCGTATTAAATTACCCGCCTTTGAACAGACAATGTCTAGTGAGGCGGGTAATAGAAAACCATCTACATAAATCAAAATGAAATAATCGCCCGGGTTGCCGGCTTTCAAAAATAAACAGTTGGGACTCTTGTACAATACTCGCTTTAAAAACCCTGAGATAATTTTAGATTCTTCTCACCAAAAACACGTTCGTACTTGGTAAAACCTCACTATTCCAGAGATATAAATTTTTGTACCCATGTCAAAATTAATGTAAACGTAAATAGTGGAAAATAGGAATTTTGAAAAAAGTGGATATGAAGAATTTTGGAAAGTAGCTGCCTTGTTATTCGGGTCTGGTTAAAAAACATTTATGCGTAAGTACATTTCATGTGTTAATGTGACAATTCTTAGGGTCTTAAATGCTCGGAGCCAATTTAGATGAATTTCAAGGTTATTGGGAGTGGGAAGGTAAGTGATGGGGTATCAGATTAATTTTATTCGCGATAAACAGTTTCACTCATAACAGAATGTGGGTTTGAAGTGACATGACAGGTCCTGTGCAGGCGAAATTGACTTGTCAAGGCGCCAAGGACCCAAAGAAGCAAATGAGTTGTTAATTCCTGATATCTAAGAACATGACCATGAGATTTTTTTTTGCGCCAGGCGTCGTTTGGCCCAGGGCTTTCCCTGAGAGGTTTCCATGAAAACAGACCTTCACACAGTTAATGTAACGTTGCGGGAGTTCATAAGACCCAGTTGTTTTGCAGAAATTCAAGTGAGACAGCCATCAAATGGTTCAGCGCCATTCTGTTATTTTGACAGTTGAAAGGTTTCCGTTAAATGCCGGTTCTAAGTCTACTTTAGCGTTTGAACAAATTGTGATCAGCACAAGAGGACCCCCATCAAGTTGTTTAGTTTGTCAGTCTATTAAGTTTTGATAGAAAGCTGAAGCTCACCTAGAATCGGCATTTAACGGGGACCTTTCACATGTCAAAAAAAACAAAATTGCGCTAAAGGGCTATCTGCTGACAGTGTTACATTTGAATTTCTGAGCTTTAGAACTATTGTCGGTCTATGTATCTTTGCGTACTGATCAGCTTCATAAAATCATTTACATGTTCACGAAATTAAGGAAAATTACTATTTTCCAGACTTATTAAATATTTTCTGTATCTCGTAATCATCGCATATCTAAAAGTGAAGTTACAACAGAGCTCTCAGTGGAAAAAACAACCCTCGCTTATAGCATCGTTCACATCTGCTCAATCTGCGAGTATTTTGCGGGAATGTGAAGAAAACGTGACAAATTTGTTCAAGAACAACAAATCTGCGATCAGCGATACGCCACAATACACATTCCTCGCCACGAGCGACGCATCGCTACTGGTAAGGGTGGGATGGGGGCGGGGTGAAGTGGCGTGGAGACGTCCTTCACTCCCAGGCACAGGGACTGGATAAAATGGGCATATGAAATGGACTATTTGTTTCTCATAAAAACATATTTTCATTATTTCAATTATCTTTTGCACTTCATTTGTATTCTCAGTTAAGGTTGTAGCTTTAGTATATGTAGCATTTCTGCTTGGTTATAAAATCGCAACTTTAAAAAGTATGTATCTGTACATTGTAAATCACCGGACTACTAAGTGAGTTTTTTTGGTTTTGTGGTAACTTCAGCATGTAAAATAAAAGATCTGATGCCTAACTATTTACATGTGATACAAATATTTACCAACTGAAACTTGAAGCATCATTTTCTGTATTAGACTACAATGCCAGTACAGCAGAAAAGTAACTGCTCAATTGTTCAACCACGAAAACTTCCTATATAAAATATTTTGTCCATTCTTTTTTCATTTCTTCCTTATTCGTCAACATTTTTGATCTTAACACTACTTTCATGCTTTCGTTTTCTGGACCACTCCGGAACCTTTTATCCTTCTTCAAAAATTTATGTTTTCTTGAAAGTGTTTTGTAATTTTGATACCCTCTTCTAGGGAGTTAGGGTTTTACGGGATGATTTGACATCACAAAAGATTTTAAGCAAGGCTGTGCATGTCACCGTGATTATTAAATTTAAACGTGAACATTCGTATGCAAGAATTGAAATATTTGGAAAGGAACGCGCAATGGAGTAATCTGAGGCCTGTTGTAAACTGATGCGGTGCAGATGCAAACAGGATGGAAGATCTATTGTCTCTAGTATACAGGATGAACGAAGTATGTATGAAGAATGAGTAAATGATAAATGTAAGTAAGTCTAAAGTAATGGTGTTTGAAAGTGAGGGTATGAAAACAGTGTAAAATATGGTTGTGATAGATGAATACTTGGAGCAGGTGGATGAATTTATGCATTTAGGAAGTATGTTTACGACAAAAGAAGGAAGGCTGGTAGAGACATTAAAACAAATAAAATAAAATGAGTTCTGTAACTCATAGGGATTGCTCCAGCAAGTAATAAATACAATAAAAAAAAAAATAAAATAAATAAAGGTAAATGCAGTTAATTCCATTAATGGAGGGCCAAATGCGGAAACTAGTAATCCACCGCTGGTACCTACCCTGATGTGTATGGCAGTGAGGTATGCAACCGGCAGAGGAAGGATGAAAGTAGAGTGAATGCCGTAGAATCTGAGACGTTTGAGCGCTATAACCGTGAACGATGGTTTGAGAAATGTAGAGATCCGATAAGAATGCAAAGCTGATGTAAGCGGCATGAGTAAGATTAGGAAAGGGACGATCAGATGGATAGAGCATGGAGATATTTTTTTTTTCAAGGCAAACATCCCGGGTTACGAATAACCCAACAATGTTTGAAAATCTTCCACTACCTACACTAAGCGGAAAAAGTTGCTCGGGTCGTGTTGCAGGACTTAGCCAGCCGAGGAATAGAACACGCTACTCCCGGGTGGGACCCAAACGAGAATGAATGAACGAAAAAAGGAAAGGGGAATATATGACGCAAATATTAATGGTAGAACAAATCCGGAACGCCCGAGGAAGAGATACTTGGGTCATACAGACAGACGGTCAAGAGAATCAGAAACTTGTGTCGGGCCATGTCAAAAGTCAGAATAATAGAGTAGGTATGAGACTATATGTGAATATGAATGAGGCAAGGAGTGTGTGCCAAGACTTAGTTGTTTGGCGGTTCGTTCTCTCTGATTACCTCTGTCGGGAAACGGCGTGATGGTTAGTGAGTTACTTGTTGATTTTTCTTTCTAAAATCCTGTAGTAAATAAGGACTATTATAGAAAATACGATTTAGAACGAGTTTTATAAGGACGGGTGGACCTGTTACTTTGTGGCAGATATGGCACGATATGGCACGATATGGCACGACGTGACTAACAGCTGTTGTTTCGTGGCAAATAAACCACTACGTGACCCGCCAATAACGCACCCTCTCAGATGATGATGCATGGAGTTATTTACTAAAAGTTATTTTAGTTTAATCGCCGCGACGTCAACAAGGCCTCAATATTGCACAACAATACACGGGAGACAAAGCGTTGTCGATCTGAACCCGCTCCTAAAATGTTTGCCTTTATTGACGGCAGAGGGGCAGAGGGGTCAGAGGGGCTAGGGCTAGAGAAGTGTAGTAGTGTCGGGCGAGCGCGCCGCATCAGACATTGGGGCAAGCTGGCAGTTGGCACTAGTTGGCAGGCTTGCCGCGTGACCCACCTCACAAGCACCCACTGCAGTGATCCGCCACTACTGGACTACGGTATTACTACTTGCTACGCCCGGGCCCAAAGCGTAGATCTGCAAGGAGTATAGTAACTTGCAACGAAATCAAAGAAGAACTGTTGGCGAGTTCATCTGTGAATCGAAATGCAATTAAAGATATTTCAAGCGCGTTTCACTTAAAGCCTTTTGAAATGCAATGGATTGCAAAATCGCCACAACAAAAATTAATAATTTTTATTGTTTTCTTTTGAGTAAAATGTCGATTCGAATAAAAAATATTATGGGATACTTTTCATGGTTGCTGAATATGAAATGGTTGAAACATCAAAATATTAATAAGTTACAGGGCTTCCGTGCCTTTTCTGATTTTTCTTCTTTTAAATAATAAAATAGGTATTAAATCACTCCCAAAAAACATTTTTTCGCAGAGAATATACTATAAATAGATTTTACTTCCAGGAATTGGAATCTTTTATAGAATTTTTTCGGTAGTTACAAGTTAAATTTCTTAACAATATCTTTTCAGGAATAAATAAATGAAACACAAATGTTTTTTCTGCATCAGAAAATATGACAAATACGCGATTCTGAGATTATACAAGAATAGTAGAAAATGATGAACACTCACTTATTACTTGAAAATCAATTACGTTTATGAAATGAAAAAGGTAAGTTGGGAAATATAAGTGATTTAAAAAAATTAAAAATAGGGAAATTTTAGTAAGGTTAATTTCAGTATTATATTAAAATCAGTCGCAAGGTAAGCACATAGTATGTGTCACATACCTCATTATCTGCCTTTAAACTAAAAACTCTTACACGCGGCCGGCTTGTATGGTTTACGCCAAGTATTTTCCTGAAAATAATCATAATCTACGTCAGCCCACTAAACCCTACTTCTGTATAATAAAGAACATTCAAATCGTGGCACTGCAGTCGGAAATTTTAATTAAAAGAAAAAATGAAGCAAAGCGTGCCGAGCTCAATCCGGCACGGTCAGAGATGAAGATTTCAAGTTTCCCGAGTGGAATACTCAGCCACTCCGGTCCGAGGCAGTCCGAACGATCGCGCTGCGACGTTCACGACTTTTAAGTGAATGTTTCGATATTGTTTACAAAAGTCTTTGGATGGTCCGAGTGGTAAAATTAATAATTAGTTTTCGACTTTTTATAAAATGACATTCTCAATTATTTATTTATTTTTTACATTTATTCAATACAGAAGTCCTGAGTAAAATGATTTCCCTCGGGGCCTGTTTAATCTTTAAGGATGCTGGGTGAAGGACCTTTTGAAGGAAAGGTTGTAGAGGGAGTTCTGGGAAAAGGGTTTGAGGGGTGGGTAGGGGTATGGGGGGGAGTTATTGTGTTCAACCTTCCCTCTGTGGTGCAGAGGTTGGGTAAATGATAAATCTTACACAATTACAATGAAGTCTTGATAAATGGCTTGATAACCGTTAATCAACCGGGTCTTATTAACAATCTACTTTATTTTGAACTTGGGATCTATCCATGTATTATTTTACAGCATTATTATTTTGATAAACAGACAAAAAATAATAAAAGTTATTAATACATAAGAAATAAAATAAAGAAACTAAAAACTAAAAATTATAACAGAAATCAGAAAATAGGTCAAAGCACAGGGAAAATAAGAGAGAAAAATAGATCCGTACAGAAAGTCTTTTTCATCTAACCATTTTTCGGCATGCATCTCTTTCTGAAAATTTGTTCACAGTCACAAGATCAGTCTCGTTTGGTGGAGGGTCAAAGGGTGGCATTTAGGTCTGCGAGAGAGTTTTTGTGCCTCAGGCGTCGCCCTGTGGACCTCATCAATCCCGCTAGGGAATGAATGGAGCGGGCATTCGTTTACCACATTTACAAAAGGGCGATTTACTTACATAGTGACAATTGGGGATGCCGCAGTCTCACTGGCTTCAGATGTGGGCAGTTGGAATTATAAAAAATCTTGAGAAGTTTTTTTTCATACAACAATGCTACCTATATACCTTTCAAGTAATGCGTATTTGGAATCTATAAGAGAAAAAAGTGATTTTTCCAAGCCGAGTCATTGTTAGTCGCAATCACCAAGCTACCGTGTATTTTCAAAATATTTAAGTAACAATTGTTAAAAAAATTTGTCTGGTGTCTTTATCGACCGTAAAACTCTAACGCAACCGTAAAAATATGGTACGCTTAGTAAAACATCATTTTCACATCATCTGCAATAATACCGAGTAAAACTGTTCGAGCTAAACAAATTTTCGATTAAATCAAAAGTTTGAATGCATTCCAAGTAGAATTATTTGTGCAATGCAATCAACGATTGGCGCAGTGGAGTATGGGAACGATCGTTGGTTAAAACCCTGTTGGAATAGTCGAACCAATGAAGGAATAAAGTATCGCTGATCGCATGTATACTTCCGTTCGGCGTTCGTTTATTATGAAACATTTCATTAAGTTTTATAAAAAAAGAGAACGAGAGAGACAGCGGGAAGGCCGTGCATACTGTAAAAGGCGGAACGTATTTACCAGAATACCTAAATCTCAATGAAATATTACTTCGACACTCGAGATATAATGAAAAATACATTAAACCCGAAGCTTTGAACACAAGCCTAACAAGAATTCAGTATTGTTTTTAAAACAGAACGTAGTGCAGTGCAACGTGTTCAAACAAAACCCCATTTATAACTTATGAAATCTGCAATTAAGTTTCTCAACATTTATCGTCTTACACTTTTCTTTGTTTTTCCGTCTTACATTTATCGATTAATCACACCTATCAAAATGATGAAACTCGGTTATTTTAACAAATATGATTATATGTTGAATTGTTTTTTTTTTTTAAATAATAGATTTTAAAAATTAAATTTACCTGACGTGTACCCGGCGTTGCTCACAGTTATGACGGTTTTGGGGACCTTAAAGTTTTATGGTTGTAAGTTCTAGTGTACCCGAAAACTGGCTACATTTTTAAGGTGGAAATAAAACTGTTGTAAAGAATTGAAAAATAATTTATTTCACTTGATATGTTCCTCGGGCGTCTTTGACTTCTTGTCATACATTCTCGTTTCTTCGTTCTTCACGTACTCCATATTTTACTACTCAGAAGTATTTAATTAATTTGATCATGCCATGACTTCCTCGGGAGTTCCCGACTTCTTCACCAACGTTCCTAACAGTTCTCGACTTCTTCACCATTCCCTTCCACGTAATATATTCTCCATTAACCCCTTTCATCACATAATCTAATTTTACAATACACAAGTATTTGTTTCACATGATCGTGCCATGTCTTCCTCGGGCCTTCCCGACATCATCTACCATTCACTTCCACGTCGTACATTCTCTTAATACCCCTTTCTACGTTCATCACATACGTTCAATTTTACCAAACATAAGTGACCGTGCTATGTCTTCCTCGGACGTCCCGACTTCATCTACCATTCATTTCCATGTCAAATGTTCTCTCTTTAAACCCCTTTCTAAGTTCATCGCATACGCCTAATTTCAACACACATAATAGATTATGTCATGTCTACCTCGGGCGTCCCCGAATTTTTACTTCTTCAACCATTCTCTTCAACGTCATAATTCTCCTTACACCCCTTTTTTCATTCATCACGTATGCCTCATTTTATCACACATGAGTATTTGATCAATTTGGTAGAGTATTTTGGTAGAGATTCACGTCTTCCTCGCGCATACCCAACTTCTTCCATCATTAACTTCCACGTTATACATCTCCTTATACCTCTTTCTCCTTAAATCACTTACGCCAAAATTTACCACAATAATTAATTGAATCATTTCTTCCTTGGGTGTCCCCGACTTTTTCTACTATTCACTTTACGTAGTATTGTGAAATCTTCATGATGATCCAGTAGTTTTTGAGAATTCGAAGGGAAAGATAAAATTTTTAATGTGCCTGGGTATTTAGATTAAGAAATGGCTGAAGCAATTTCAAGTAAAATCATCAATGCCCAGATGAAACAGTCTCCTACAGCCATCCCGATAATAACGATGTAATATTTCTTATAACGAAAATGTGCATTTCTTAAATCAACATTATTACTATGTTTAGTAAATCACCGTTTTGCAAAGCAGCTTAATTGGTCCTATGTATCTACTCTGTTGTGAGGCTGAAGGTATTAAGAAGGGAATGACGGTATGGGAAACGGGGAAGTAGAAAGTAAGGAAATTCCTGGCTATTCTGATTTGGTCACCAAACAAGGCTAAAACAAGGAAAGGCGTTCAATTCTGATTAGTGTTCTTACACCAGGACGTATTGAAAATATCTTTCACTCTGGAAAGTGCTGCGAATGTACTATATGCCTAGTAAGCCGAAACAACTGTCACAAACTGAATTTAACGAACAAAATTAAATTAAAATACTTGCAGAAATTAATAATGATATTATTAAATTAAATTTAAATAATTGTTTAAAAAATTAAATGAGGTTCTACGAATTAAACCAAAAACAATAAATATATTCTGTACGTTACACTAAATCAATTAATTGGGAAGTAACTCAAATTTATCAAATAAAGTGTATTTGCGCACACTGGGTTTTGAACCTGCGAACTTTTAATTGCTAGTGGAGAGCCTTACCCTCGACCACGGATGCTGTTGCGTTTGTACAATTATAATTATACAGTTATTGACATTAGTAATGACTAATGATGTTACGGACAATCCAGCTTTGTACTAGCAAAGCCGGATTGGTTGGATTAACTAAATTTCGATTAATAAAATGAATTGAGGTCCCCAGTGTCAACTTTTGCTGTATGTCGATTTGGACAAAAGTGTCATTAGTGTTGATTCCTTATAATGCGAGGGTGGGGAATTTGGTTTTGATCCTATTTTGTACCAAAAATCGCATTTTGTTAATCTAATTCTACTATAAAAATCAGTATTTTATTTCCAAAATTCTTTCTACGCATTGCTATTTACTTACAAAATCTGTTTTTTCCACGATTTTTGTCAAAATCGGCTAAACGCATATGAAATAATAAGCTTTGAGATTTATAATTTGTTAATGTAAAATTTATAATTTGTTAAATAAAATTTACTAATAATTACCATTTATCCATTGAAATTGATCGCCTTATATAATACTAGCTGACCTGACCACGCGTTGCTGTGGCTCAAGAAACACAACGCCATTTACTGGATATTTACCCAACTTTTGATAAATTAACTCACACCGCCATATGTTAATTTGCATACAAATAAAAACCACACCGCCCGCTTGCCAGCCCGCTCGTCGACCACATACAGACATTATCCTTTATATATTGTATTCCTATATCAATGAATTTACACAAAACTGTGACAAATTATATACCTAAACCTTCCTCATGAATCACTTTTTGGGAAAACCGCATGAAAATCCGTTCTGTAATTTTGGACTTTAATTCATAATAAGGGGAGATTATTGCTCTGGTAACGACGCACAAGGATAAAAATTGTGATTGAATAAGTATTCTCTGAGTGTCAAACTAATCGTACAAAGTGTGCTTAATACCATTACCAAAACTTGAGGGTTTATTCCGTGACAAGTTGGCACGGATTACAACCTTAGTACTGTCCGGTCTAAGAAACGAGAGCACTTGAACACTTCATACTGCAAGTATGAATGATTTATTGTAGCACCGTTCGGTTCCGTTGAATCTCTAAGCGTATCTTGCACGCATAAGGGATTTGCTACGGGGTAGCATTTGCTACAGAGAGGAAATTGGGGAATACTTTTGTATGTACAAAACGCCGTCCGATTAACTCTTAAGTTATATTAGTTCCTGCAGACCTTTTTGTTGAAAGTTTCTTGGAAAACATTACCAGATGCGATCCGAAGCGTTTTTCCCATCGTGAGCTGTGGAGCTTGGCATACCGCAACAAAAATTAGACAAGAGATCATTTTTTCCATTGTGTTTTTCTAAATGGTGTTGAATTCCGAGTAGAATCAACTACAAAGTTTAGTTATTTTATTTTTAAAGTTAAACTTCTTTACGCACGCTTGACTTGAGGAGTTAGCAGGTGAATGCAATATGAAAAGTGTGATGCGAACGGTGATCGGGTCAGGCGAACGGTCGGGCCTTTGCGCACGCTTGACTTGGGGAGTAAGCTGGTGAATGCGTGACGAGAGCGTTATGAAAAGTGTGATCGGGCGAGGCGAACGGAATTTGAGAGGGAGATATAAGTTAGTGAAGTCTTACTTCAGTCGTGTAGTCTAAAGCACACATGTTTTTGAAGTAAAACTTCTTTACGGACGCTTGACTTGAGGGGTAAGAATGCGTGACGAGAGCGTTACGAAAACTGAGGCGAAAGTTTCGTGTATTACTGTAGGTGTAAGAGAGAGCAGTGCGCGCGCACATTTTCTTTCTCTCTTCTTTTATAAAATATTTAAGTTGTTCTTCAGTCGTGTGGTCTAAAGCCTAAAGCACAATCGTTTTTTTTTTGTTATTTGTAATTTTTGTCACGGTTGCAATTTAAAAACTCCAAAAGCAACTTTTGTAGAAAGCCAAACTGTTAATAATGTACCCATTTACCTATATAGAAACTGTATTGTGTAAATAAGTTGTAGTAGATTATTGACATAGTATGATGGCACTTCCCCCCCTTCCACCCCAGCGTATTTAATATTACTTAACCACAAAGGGCAACAAACCTTACCAAACCTTTTAAATATGGAAATTTTAACTTTTAAAACAACCAAAATTCAGGGTGTCAGGGGGTAAATTGCACAAACTTCGGGAAACCATTCTACATGATGGTAGAAGTAAAAAGCATAAATAACCATTTCGAAATTTTTTATTCCCGTCCAAAAGTATTTTTAAATTCAATTGTTCGTTTCAAGTCAACGTTTTTGCCCGAGAACTACCTTTACATTCGAATTTTAAAAAAATAAATTATTCCTTTTTTACTTGTTTATCATGTAGAATCAACTCCCGACATTTTTGCACTTTACCACCGAACACCCGGTTTATAATATTATGAGAAAGCTGTGTCCCACTGTCGATTTATTTGTTTCGATTAATTAATAAACGACTGTCACGATAGAAAAATTACTAAATCAAACAATATTGTTTTGATACGTCACAACTCTATCAAATTGTCAGCCGAACTTTACAATTTTTTTAAATTTATTTTTCACACTGTAACGAATATGTACATATTTGAAGTATTTCTACGCAAATAAAGAGAACTAGTTGTTGAGTTTGAACTATAAAACACTATTTTACAATGCAAGGGTCAATCTACGCCGGGCCATTCATGTTCACACTGGATTAATACATTATAAAGACACACACTATAAAATAGTAAATTTTAATAATTTTGACTCCTTATGTCTTAAGAAATAAAACAATTTGTACGCGAAGAATCCGAGTAGATCCGCCGAGTCCGTAATGTAATAAATAAGAATTATAGTGACCTTATAATTATGAAATACCTACAAAAGAATTGAAAACAATATAAAGCCAAACACGGAACCACTCAAACGTAGCTTTCTCGAATTTAAAAGACTCATTTTATCATAAGCGAGTCACATTTATATTAAAATCAAGCGAGTGAAGCGAACATTTCGCGTACTCTTCCAATTCCTTCATAGTTGGCTTGTTGTACTTGACGAGTTCGCCGAAACCTCAGTATTGCCTCCACTTCTGTGGTGTATTATTCAGCCTCTCTTCGCAAGAGTTTTTCTTACAAATAAAATATGCGTTTTATTATTTACAAGTAGGACGTTGTCAGGGGCCTCCGCAGACAGGAACGTGTGTCAGAAGACATGTAAAAAGCTAAGCATGTTTATCGGCCGGTTTCATGATAGATATCTGCATTGCGTTTGCGGTAAATATTTCAGTTTCGTGTAACAATGCTGAACAGTCATGATAATATTATATTATGTGAAAAAGTGTGTCGCTATATCAACATTCGCTAGTATAGGTCACAATGAGCCAGCAAGGTTTGTGCTACATTTAATGCAATATTTCAGGGCCTATTCATATTATTGTAAATTTTACTTAATTACGTAATAGTATTTAATGAATTAGTAATAGTATTTACTTAATTAGTAATAGTATTTAATATTATATTATTTAGCCAATGGGTAAGGAAATAATATTAAAAATATATTTTCATTTTTGATGATGACAATTCGTAGTGGAATTTAATTATTATACTAGCTGCTCCCCGGCATGCGTTGCAATGCAATTCACAGAAATAAATTGATTTTCCCTGCATGTCCTTTCCCGTGCGTCCCGTTCCCTCCCACCTCCCCCATTCCCCTTCCCGCTGCTTTTCCTCCCTGCCGCTAAAATATATGAAATACACACATTTTCATTTATACAAATTTCATAACGCCAGAGCTTACCATTATATATAGCATGTTATTCTGATATATGAGCTATATTATTGTAAAGCTTCATTAAAATCCATTCATACAAACATTTTTACAAAGTTTTGCGTTTATAATATTAGTAAGATTTAAACAATTTAAAACATTTACCGGTCTGAAGATGGCCGTGATAGGCCGAGACTTGTAAATGGTCGTCGGAAAAAAATCACGAAATATCACAAGGGGGGGGGGGGGGGATATAATGAGATATCACGCGTTTAATGCGCACGATTTATAAACCAAATGCCAGTCAAAAACAACCTGCAACCTTAATGACTCTCTGGAAATTTTTATCACGATGCTTAATTTTCCAAAATTTAATCAGATTATACCTGTATTTAAAAATAATATTCTGAAAATTTCAATATACTTTGTACTAAAAAAAATCACGTGATTTTGGGTGGGGGGGAGGGTAGTCCAAAACCTCACCACACATCACCAAGGGGGGGGGGGGGGGTGTTAAAAAGTTGCTAACAAAACATCACGTGATTAATGGACGATCACTAACGGTCAACAAATAGGTACAAAAATGTGGAATTTTTCAATTCGATTCACCACAAGAAAACATAATTTTGTTTTATTTTTTTATAAAGATTTACTTTCAATTGCGGTCGACTTTTTCAATTTTCCAGAAAAAATTGTATTTTGGAGTTTTGATAACCAAAACGATATTTTCGTGTTTCTATCCTCTTACCTTTTTTATTATGATAAAAACATGTCGGAGATTATTAAATACTCTTCCAGCTTTTATTCCATACAATTTTATGGAATTAAAAATGTATTTTTTTCCTTTTGCCCATCCAAAAGCTCTTTGTTCTACAAATTCACGAGAATCGGATCACGGTAAGGCGTTGCGAGTTTGTTTATTTTGCATGTGAATTGAATATGGTTTCGCAAAAATTTTATGAGGGAACGATGAAAATAAATTTACACTAATTCAATTCCATAATATCATAAACATATCACATTTGGTTTCTATTTAATTTATTAACGACTTATGCACAACGCACAAATACAATTACTGTAAAAATAAAAAAATTCTTCAGTGACGAAAGAAATCATAATAATAATTTAAATTTGAAACATAATATTTAAAATAAAACAATAACTTTGTAAACACCACTTTTATTCAAGTTATTGTTTTATTTGAAATTATAATGTCACATCACAAAGTGACTGCTTCATATGAACAAATCATAATAGTTCCTGGTTACGTCTAATAAATCAGTAGAACTGTATTTTAATGTTTCTAAGGCAAATGGTTATATAGATTAATTGTTCTTGAAGATATGGTAGTTTTGTCAATGTCGGCAAGATATGTAATAATTATTATTTTGTGAAAAGATAAGATAATTAAATTTTGAAGCTATAAGAAATTAATTTTGACCTTATATACATACATTAGAGAATTAATTTCTAAAAAAGGTGAAGAGAATTATAAATATTTCGAAGGATGTGTGTGCTACCAACAATGCTTCTCTCCAGTCCAATTTTTTTATTAATAATGACCTTCTAACTTTAATAACTGCATATTTTTTTTTTAGAGTTAGTTTTAATAGTTAAAATAATTGTCAAAGTTTTAATTTTTTAAGATCCCTCGAAAACCACCATATCTATGATGCATTGTGTGACGTCATCACATCATAGTTTTATTTATTCTGTTGTATGATTGGTTTGGAAGAATCTTCATGTGTCTGAAAACGAGGGGTTTTTATTCAAGATTAACTCAATTTAATATAGAAAAACAGTAAAATTGTACCTAAGTGCAATACAATAACAATTAATCATCTTCAAAAGCCCTTGATAATAACCAATTCGCAAATACGATCCATGTTATGGTAAACAAAATGTCAAATATGACACGACTTTAACCTCAAATAGGCCGAATTTACTGTAGATTATCAAAAATCTTTTTTTACAGCTTACTACGACTTTCAAAAAAAACTAATAAGACGATTTATGTACTTAGTAGCTTTTATTCTAGCACTAACATAGTCCGTTTGAAAAACATCATCCAGGGAATGTCAGATGTCATAATTTTAATTGTGTGTGCCTAAATAATGTTTCAATAAACACAACAGCTATTAGATGTCTAAATCTCTATTAATAGTATGTAAATAAACCAAATGGCTTTCCCCATACATTTCAATACAACTTCAAAATGCCATCACCAGGTCAATCTTGCATCGTGACGTCACCACACAGTATTACACAGCTTACTTGACGCTGTGTGACGAGAATATTAAAAAAGCACTTTTTAATATTTTTTTAAAAACCGTACTTTTAATATTATTAAATAAAAGTTATATATTCAGAATCAGCGTTTATTGGTTTATATGAACATATTTTTTTAAAGCCATATTTTTTTTCACTGGAGTTCCTTATTAACAATTATGTATCCAGAAGAACTTTTTGAGTTCTACGATTTAGATTCTAGGGTCATTATAATCAGAGACTGACCGAAGGTTCGGTTTCGGTTTCAGCAAGTTTCGGTTATAAACATCTAGTTGCGGCAAAAAAATCTAGTTTCAGCATCAGGTTCGGTTTCGGCAGAAAATCTGCCGAACCTCCGACAGCCCCGAAACTCTGCGTTTGTGAATTATCGCGCGTGGTTCGGCTGACTACGGGTGAGTTCGTGGCTAGTGTGTCACCCGCCATCATCGGCGTTTGCCGGCCGGCCCGGCGTATACTTAAATACTTCCTCTCCTCAAAAAGACCCTCCACACAGCATCTCAGTTGACATAGGCCCTGAGGGAAATTATTTTCCTCAGGGCCTCCTGTGTGAAAATATTGTAAAAAAAAGAGCCATTCCTTTATAATTTAAGTGTTGATTATTGAAAAATTTTTGTTGCAAGAAGAAGTTAACATGTTCGTTAATTTTTATGATTTTTGTTTGTTTTATAGCAGTAATATCAAAAAAATTTAAATTATTTATTCACATACGCCAATTATTGTTTTTATCTCATTTAACACGTGCAATAAGAATGTTGTGATTGTAAAGGCAAATAAAATTAAAATACTCAATTAATGAGGTCCTTATCCTTATAATGTACGAGTAAGTGTTGATTATTGACAAATTTTTGTTCAAGTAGTGTTAATTTTTATAATTTTTGTTTTTTTTACAGGTGTGATATATATATATATATATATATAAAAATTATATATAAAAATTACTCTTCAAGACATACTGCACCGCCCTGTACACATCTGAACTGTGGACGCAATACCCAGCAGCGCAATTGGACAAACTGAGGGTGTGCTACAACAATGCATACAGGCAACTTATGCAACACTGAAAAATGAAGGGAGGGTGCACTCATTCCCAGCCTTCGCCACCGACTAGCCAGCTTCTGGAGCAGGACACGGAAATCAACCAACATCATTGTCGTGGCTGCATCCGAGTGGCTCAGTTCCCCACTAAATGAGCGATGGATGCAGATGATGAGGCGCTCCCTGATGGACGATAAAAAAAAATATATATTTATTTTTCTTTTTTATTTTAATTTCTGTTTAATTTAATTTTATGGTTATTTTTTTGTTACTTATGTTCAAATTTTATTTTCATTAGGTACCTACCTAATAATATGATTTTTATTTACTCCGTATGTAATATGGCAGACTGGGATTGCACCACCCTCCCAGTCCTGCTGGAATAAAAACTTAAATAATTTTTTTTTTTTTTTTTTTTTTTCACATACTTCAATTATTGTTTTTTTATTTGTTTTATTTCATTTAACACTACATGACTGACCCTGACCAATACAGACCAGTCTCATGACGTTCTGAGTGCACACTCTACTGGAGCTATTTACCTACTTTTTATGGGTTATGTTGCTTCATCAGGGCCAAGATTCGTATGAATTTCTTTACCCACTTCTTTTCTTTAATACTCTGCCTTAAAGGTAAGCTCTACCTAAGGTCTTTTTTAAAACCAGAAGTTTTTTTTCTGTTTTTCTCACCTCATTTTTCTCCCCTAAAATTCGGTAATTAAATTAAAAACTCTAATATTTTTTCAATTGTTCGGCCCTTAATATATCTAAAAAATGAACATTTGAAAAATATTAGCAAAAATACAAATCACATGGTACTTTCAGAAAATATTAAAACCCTTGTCTGACGAAGAACGCTCTATCAGAAAGTAAAGACAAGTGACTAATTGTAACATGCCCATAAATGTTTGATCTCGTGAAATAAAATGGAATTATATCGAAATTCCATCCGTTCTGTAAGATTTTGGAAATGTTCTTCATACCTTAAAAATTGCACGTGGGTACATTATTTACAAAAAATTGCAATAAAAAATATCCCCAAGCAAAATCTTTCAGAGCTTTTTCATTGCCTAATATACTTTAGCAGGACCAGGCGCACATTTTGGCGGTCGGTAAGAAAGAGAAAATTTGTTAAGAATATCTCCTATGCCCTTTTCTAACCCTTTTCTACAAACAACAATTATTTACAGATGTTAAGTAGGGTTAACTATAATTTTTTTTTTAATGTATAACATAACACACATACAGAATCAGAAAAAATAATAAATGCTGTAAGTACTTCAATGTGATATGCTGTTTTTTTTTTATTCATTCCCATCGTCAGTTGGGTTAATAAATATGTTTTAATTATATTAAGCTCATGCCTAAGTGAGGCTCGGTCAGAATATCTAAGGCTAGGTGAGGAATTAAATATTTAGTAGACCGTAAGATTGTTAACTTTACATATAATGGGATCATGTAGGAAAGAAAGGTAAGGTACGGTTATTTTGCCAAGACTCGGTTACGAACGCTCCCGTGTTTGGCAGGCGGATGCGGTTCACAGCACGTATTGGGAACGTTTCCTGAATACTGCACTAAGCCGAAAGTCTGAATCTTAACCCGTCAGCACTTGCTGTGGTTTAAAAAAGACCCCAGGACATTTTTCAGTCACAATAAAATGATAACCAAGATTATTTCAATGTTGATGGTCTCAGTACCTTCAAACGGATGTACACACAAGCTTGGTTAATTCCTCTCTATTACGCCTGCATATTCGGCCAATGTAAACGTGTAAGTAGCTCCGGGATCTTTTGTTCCGAATTGAATGAAAGTTGAAGGAAAGTCAAATTATGTGAGATAACACGACTAAAAGCGTTTCTTAAATTAAGATTTTCGCAAATACTGAATGTTCAAAATACTCAATGCCACAACGTCTCCCATGTTTGGAAAAATGGAAGTATTTGTTTATTCATCAAAGAAAAGACAGTCAATCTTTTGCGCAACTTGCAAACTTATGATATGTAGAGAACACTCGAAGCCAACGTACATCAATTGTTATAACCATTTTTAGTTCAATTTTGATCTTAATCAATTTTGTCAACATTTACAGTCTTTTAGAAATTAGAGAGTTTTTTTTCATTTTTTGGATACATTCATATAATTTTTTTTTTCTCAAATATTTCTTATTTTTAACAGTATACTATTTTTCAAACAGCATTATAGTCAAGTAAGACTTGAAAAAGTTCGGTTCAAAATTTTGTTAATTTCATTAAATAAAATTCTATTTTCCAAAAAAAAGACAACATTATTCCTTAAATTATATATTTTTTTGTTTTGTTTTCCAATTTTTTATAATGAAATTTGAATTCATTTATGTGCTTTACATAAACCAACATAAATAATAAATTAAAAAATCAGGGTGGCACATACAAAAATATGAAAATCTTGGGTCTTTCTTACACTACGCTAGTGCTCAAAGTTAAACGCGCGTGCTCCCGGGTTAAACAAAACGTGAAGTTATTCTTGAGATTTCAGAATCAGTTTTTTTTTTTTTTTTTATTTATAGAAACATGATTATATGACACAATAAGATGAATCATGTTATTATGTAAACTTATCTCAACTCAATTTTTTAAGGCAGGTATTTGCTTTAGATTATCTGATGAGATTGCAGTTTTACAGCCACCCATATCAAACTAAGGAGGATTTTTTCGTTCGTAAAATTACAGTTTTAAAAGCAAAGCATATTTTACTAAACAGGTATTTTATATCTTGCCTTCATATTAATTATCTTAGATTGAAGTCTAACAACCACCTACATCATACTAAAAAGTAATTAAATATTTTGTTTAGCTCACTTTTCCAAAAACGCATGCTTTCAATTCCAAAGCATAAAGTCAAGCCGCCTCACAACGTTCACACGGTACAATAAAACTCAAATACAAGTAAGGTCAACTCTTTTTACCGCTTGCTTGTTTCCTGTACTCTATTAGAACGATGTTAGGTGTGTAGAAAGAAGCCAACCAACATAAAATGTTTAGTTTGAACGCGGTAGAAGCAAAAACAATCTCAACCAATACTTGAAAAGTGATGTCATAATCAAAGCTACCAATGAGCGCAGACCTAGCGTAATTTCCTTTTCATATCTCAACCAATAGGACCCTTTAAAAGTGACATCATTATTAAAGCGGCCGATGAGCGCAGTTGATGCGCCGCAGGTGCAGTAATCGTCAATTCCGTTTCATCCGAAATCCAAATCACAGCGGAGCTTTAGAAGTTTCACTTAAAAAACCCAAAATATAATACTTGTGAGTTATTAATAATATTTTTGATCAACCTTCAAAACCTATGAAGTGAAACAATGGAACTTTTTCTTGGCAATTCATATTATTAATATTTTAAAAATTAGCTCTTTGACAAAATATGTATGAGCAATACGGAAACGTGTCAAAAAAATAATGCCACAGAAACATTACCTACCAAAAAAATAATTAGAGACCTCAGAAATTTTAACATTCGAATAAACATCGTTTGTAAACCAAAAATATGTTTAGATTTGTCGAATATTCGGATCAAACCAAAATGTAAACAAATGAAATACTAAAATATTAAATAATAGTGACTATAATAAACATGACTTAAACTAGGAAGTTCAATCTACCCCTCCCCCTATATATTCGCGTCCTTAGCCTTTTAATCCTTATCCTATATTTCTCCTCCCCCCCTCACATAATGTAACTAAAAATTAACTAATTAGTAAACACCTTTATAATGTCACACATTAATTTACTATTATTATCTGTGGAAAGTTTATAATTGGCATATTTAACCATTTTATAATTGTATTATTGTGTAATTTATGATTTCCTGTCAACTTTCCCAAATAAAAATAATAGGGTTATTATTTTAATATTTTTAAAATAAAAATTTTTTTGTAGTTACCTTCCTATTTTATCGCTAGTCTGATGATATTATAATCTTTATCAGTTCCAATTTTGAAGAATAAAAGTTATGTTTTCCTTCCATGCACTGGTGACGAAGGAATTATGACTAATTCCTTGGAGCATTATCTTACTTGACTCACTAATGATTACAATACTTTTGTTGATAAAGGAATCAAGTGCACCATCCGTTGTTGGGCTCCAGGCCAGAGATCGCAGCCAAATTAAACATAATTAAGTAATGATAACTACGAGTATCTTTCTTTGCTTCCCAACCCTTTTCTTCCCTATCTCTTTCCCTTCTCCCATGATCCCACCGACTTCAAACACTGGGAGTATTGTGTCGCTGTGAAAATTTGTGAATATATAAAAAGCCCAATCTACGGTCATAAAGTACATTTATTTTTATTTTTTTATATTGGTTATTTCTATTCTGCAGGTCGTCGTTCATTTGACTTAAGACCCAGTACAGTTTTAACTCGATTGTTCGCCTCTTGGCCTATATTCGGCCGGTCGAGGGCTAAATATTTGAGTAAACTTCCATTATGATATGGTGCGTGCCGCCGTACGTTTCGCTCGAGACGTGTTTAAATATAATAAAAATAGCCGAAAACGCGTGATAAATGCGCCTATCAACAACCTATTGATTTTCCCACGGCAGCCAAAGGGACGTGGGTTCCAACAACTAACTGTTGAAATTTTTAAATCAGACCAATGCAACACTAATTTTGTGTTGTCTACACGCTAAAAATAATTGCTACTGTAAAGTAAACCTACATTAAGAATTTTTAACTCTGCGAAGTAATATCGAAAAAGACAGATGTCATTGACAATAATAATATATCATTTTTCCTTACTCGGTTGTTCTGCAAATTTTATCATTGAATATTCTATGCTTATTTCCATTCAAAGGATATTTTTTTTCAATGAGTTCCCACGCTCCAAAGCAAAGGTTTAAGAAATATTAATAATTTCCATAATTTTGGACCATGCTGATTCAAAACACTTTTTTCAGTTCAAATTTTTAAAGTTAAGTTTCACGTTTTGGGAAAGTTCTATTCAATTTCTTTGATTATTTCAGGTTTATGAAACAACTGGCCTTGATGAATTTTTCTAGTTTTTTTAAACAACCCGCCCTTAAACTTTTAACAACTGAACTGTAGAGACATTTGATTTATTTCCGTTATGCGTAAAAATCAAAATCACAGCATGAAATATCATACACAAAGTATGATATTTTATACTGTGATATTGATTTTTGAGAATGGCGGATTTCACAAAAATTAATATATGGCTTAATTGTTAAAATTTTAAGAATCATCCCTCTCTGGTTTCAATCCTGGGATTGGTTTGCAGCAATTTCCTCTAATCTTCTCTTCTATTCTTCCCTGTCTTGTGCGGCTCTTTTGAATTCTGCATATGATGAGCAGCGCACGTCCACCAGCAGGTCCTCCAGGTACTCTCGGCGTGGGCGTCCCCTAGAGTTTGTCCCCTCGGTCATACCCTCCATTATGGCATGCAAGAAGCCTTCTTGTCCATCTTGTCATTGTCTTCTTCTTGTAACATGTCCGATCCATCTTGCACGTTTTTCGGACAAGGTCCTGAGCAGGTGCCTTCTTCCTTCGATTCTTTGGAGAACCTAATCATTTGTAATGTGGTCTCTCCAGGAAATTCCTAATAGTCTTCTAAAAGACCACATCTAAAAGCCTCTAGTTTTATCATTTATTTATTTCGGATAGGCACCATGTTTCGCAGCCGTACATCAAGATATTCCATGCATAGGTCTTGATGAGGAGTATTCTTAGTTTTAGGTCTATATTATTCGATTCTATTATTAAGAATCGTAGAAATCAGTATTATCAGCAAAGAGTAACAATCGTGCTACGCGGGAAATTAACTATCAAAACCCCCCGGTCTCGCAGTGAAATGAGTGTATGTCTATGCTATGGTAACTGATTCAACATTCCGCGACACATTATGTAAGAGTGAGAAATCAAAAACAGGCTTCCAACATTATCCCAACCGTATGTTTGAGAACTTTGGGTGCCTTTTGAGACAGATGACAGCCTAGAGAAACTTGTTGTGGAAGGGTTGAGACACTCAGAGAACACTTCGAATCTCTGCATGAGCGCCCAGGGTAATGCAAGAACCCATTCAAGGCAGAGGATCATGTTCTAAATCTCTTGTCTTAAATAAATTAATAGTAAGACATAATGCGTTTTTAGAAGCATGATAATTTCGAAATAATTAACGAGGGACTGCCGAGAATGAAAGTTCATCACTTTGAATAATGCTTGATGGTCAAAGTAAGACTATCCATTTATCACAGTGGTATTATTATCTTATTAAATGGAATTTAAATGCAGTTTATTGGCACCACGTTCCAGGGGAGAATATTCTTTTAGCATGGCTACTATTGAGACAAAAAGACCACTGATAAATCAGATATATTATGTAAGTAAGTACCTATTCAAGAACTATATTATATGGCTGAGCTTAAGATGACTTCTGGTAGTATCAAGATAAAATCACTTCTGCGGCTGGCTCTCTAGAGCAGCGGTCGTCACACTTTTCTGATCAAGGGCCACATTGGACAATGTGAAACAGGGGTGCGGGCCGCACACTTCTGCAATGGGGGGGGGGGGGGGGGGGGTAATAGTAAAGACCGAAATGGTTTTTTTCTACCCGACGTGTGGGCTGCCTCTGGCAACATGGTGGGTTTATGTTTTTTTTAATACTTAGATACCAGATTTTTTGTTTTTTTTATTTAATTTTAATTTTTGTCGGTAGGTATTTGTTATTTTTAATGTAATACTATTTTTTTTTGTATATCTGGTTGAGCTTATTATTCTTAATTATTTCGTCTATATTGGCGTCCTTAGGACTGCATGCAATCCTCATTGCGTCTTCTAAGCTTTTAGTACTGTGTCGAATTTTAATTCAATAATTTCGTTCATCAAATTTGTTTTCGGAAAACCAAACTGGAAGAAAAATTTCAAGTCCCCATTTTCACAGTGCCAATGGTTTTTTACAAGAATAAAACAGTTCTTAATAGTTCTGACATCATTAAATCTTTTTTAAATTTTTTCCAAACATTCCTTTAAGTAGGATACCATATCTTGAGAGCTACTATCGATAATAGACATGTCGGATCGAAGAGCAGCAATAGTTGGAAAATTGGAAAAGTCTCTTGCTTCGAGCTTATTTATATATAATTGCAGTTTGGCTTCAAATGCGAATATTTTATTAGTCATTTGTCCGATTATCTTATTAGGTCCTTGCAACTCTAAATTTAGATTGTTAAATTTCATAGTAGGTAATATCGGCCAAAAAAGCCGTCAGCGCCCACCATTCATATTTATGGAGTTGGGGGTATTCTTTACCACTTTGTTGTAAGAATAGAATTATTTTTGTTTATAAATGGAAGATCCGTTCTAGAACTTTTCCTTTGCTTAACCATCTGACGGCAGTATGTAGGATAACATCGCCATAATCAGCTTGTAATCCTTGCAATATATAATAATAATAATAAGTGTTTATTCCGGTAGGTTTAGTACAGTCCATGCGGTACATGAATAAATGAAAAAGTAAAAAAATATATTTTTTTAAATATATAAAAAGAAAGCGGCAGATATTTGTGCGGGCCGCACTTTGACGACCACGGCTCTAGAGTGAAAACGGTGTTGATTCACACTAGAGTTAAAATAGAAAAATAAACAACCGTAAATAAATTTAAAATGACATATGTATCGCATTCTGTCGAAATTGTCATTGAATAAAATATTTTAAAGCGAATCAAACACAAAAAATACATCTATGCATTTCACCGCACCGTACAAAGAGGAGCCCGATTATTCTATCTCATTCTCAGGCTAAATCCTATAGACTATAGATGTATGTATTTGTGCTTTTTAAGTGTCGCTTTTTCGTTTCATCGAGTTTCAAATCAAAACAGTGCTAAAGAAGTTTTCACTTGAAAAACAGTGTATAACAATACCATTTTTATTTTAATTATGATAAATTGATAGTTTACCGTATAATAAGGTTTTCTATTAATTTATGATATATAATTTCCTTTTCTGATTTTTTAGTACTAGCAGACCCGGATACTCGTTGCTGTGGCTAATGACACTCAACGCCACGCCATTACCCAACGTTTATAACCAACGCCATCTGATAAATCAAATCCATACCGGTAAGTTTTTAGATTTTCACGGCCAAAAGCATTTTCGTTGTTAGTTTTTGGGGTGTTATGTTATGTTTTGATAGCGCAACACGGCATAACACCCCAAAAACTAACAACGAAAATCCATACCGCCCTATATTATATATATTTCAACCAATTTACATAAAACCTTGACAAATTATATACCTAAAAACATTCCTCATGACTCACTTTGTTTAAAAGATCTAAGCGCACAGACAGCGAGAGCGACTTCATTTTATAATATGTAAAGATGTATCTGTATTTTGATTTCCGATAAGGGTTCTGTTTCTTTAAAAAACTTAAGTTTCAAGAAGAAATTACTTGCAGTTGGTAAATGGTCTTTGTAAAAATTTAAACATTGCCTTTTACGGAACTGGAAGAATATGTAAAAAATTATTGTCACAATCGAAAAAATATTTCATTCTCTTGGATACCCTGTAACGAATTTCTCGAAAATTTACGCACAGGTAATTCAAATCTTGAATTATAAAATTTAATTTTAGATAATTATAAATGTTCTGCGAAACAATTACTTTTCTATGTTCTGTTCAAAGTACTTGCAGTTTAAAATTCATGAAACTTTAAAGTGACACATTGAATTTCAGAAAATCGCAAAGTAATGTCGGCGCTGTGCATTATGGTGCTTTCAATAAAGTTTCGCTGATGTAAAGTTATGAATAGATACGGAATGAAATATTATACATCACACATAGGTAGTAGTAGTTAGCTCGCTTCGCGAGTTAACTGTGAAAGCTATGCCATTTAAAAGCCATTAGCCTATCTCACAAATGTTTTTGATATTTTAATATAATATGAATTTATAGGACTGAAACGCTGTTTCATTTTTTTCACTAATTAATGTAAAATAAAAAATCAGAGTGTGCAATTTACGCGCGGTAAAAGTGAAACATTCTAAGTAGACCATAGTGAGGAGGCTAAAAAGTACCGCACAAAGAGGAGACAGATTATACTATCTCATTCTCTGGCAGGTTAAATCCTATAAATGTTTGTGTTTGTCTCTTTTTAGCGTTGTTATTTTTCGTTTCATCACTACGGTGCTAAAGAAGTTTTCACTGAAAGACTGAAATAATATATACATGCAAGTGAAATAAATTCAAATATATCATATTAGAATAAGTTAACAATAATAATCTAAACGAAAATATGAAAGAGAACAAGACACAGAAAAACAGAAAAAGACAATGGTCGCAACCGGGACACGAACCCAGACCTCTCCGAGTGCGTTAACCAATTTCGCTATTGACACCTTCTGTCAAAACGTCAAAATTGTCAATCTCATATTTTTCAAATTTTAGAATTACATTATTATCAACTTATTATTTTTCTCCATATTATTGTTAACTTATTCGAATATGATATATTTCAATGATGGGAATAACCTTCAAAAAAGTATAAAAAGAAAGTTTTTCTTATAAAAATTGAAAATTCAAATATATGCCAACAAAATACATAAAAACATGCTGATATTTAGCATATCGAAAACACATTTGACAACGTACATTATAAATACCACAGGATAGCCAAAAATTATTCAAACACCATAAAAATACACGAATGCGTTGAAACAAACATCTGCAATTTCCCTACTAATTTTCTAGAAATCATAATTAACCAAAACCTCAGATAGATTCATTATATCACACACATCACTGATTTTTTTTAAAGATAATACTTTTACTTTTAAAAGAAACATAGAATATCTGACAAAAAATATTAAAAATTCAACATTTTTGACATAATAGATATTATAATATGCCAAAAATACATTCATAAAACACGATTAAAATACAAGTTTGTCCAAAAACCATAAAATCGGGGTCGCTTAGTAGCCGTAATAATTTAATTAATAATGAAATACATGTGACTTACTGTTCCAGCCGATCCTCTCTGGAGTCGTGCAATCTGTCTTCCCTGTCCTTGGCGTTCTGCTTCTTGCGATGTCTTCCTGTTTTAGAATCATCCCCCAAACCGTACAACCCCGCCACGGCCGCCATTTCACTGGCGGTTCACTTTTCTCACCCTTATACTATAAATACGCCTAAAATCCGCTCCCGGACTCATTTCCACTGTTGTACATTTGAATACGAAGCTTATCCACATTCAATTGTAAAAGTTAAAAGTTTAGTGCTCGTTCCAATTCGCATGTCACATTACTAAGCGTTACATCACAACTTAGACATAATGTTATACCGATAGTCGGACGTTTCGGATATGAATGTTTCGTTTATATTTTTCTTGTTGTTGTTTACATTATTATTGTCACGTCGATGTGTTGGATTAAATACTAGCTTTCTATAGTGTTCTGGGGGTAAACGGTACTTTAGAAAGGTTACGCTCTTGGAGTATAGAACGCCGTTTTTTGAGGAGAAGGAACTATCTAACTCTGACGACATTGAAATCATTACTTTAGGCTTACAATCAAAGTGGTCAATTTCGAATCAGTCTTTTACGAGTGATTTTTTTATAACGATATGCAAGGATATGAATTAGACACTTTGTTTTAAGAGATGATAAAATACTTATTCATTATTATTGTTACATTTAAGAAAGCGGACTTAGACGATTATTTCAAAAAATATTATTGTTATACACTGAACTATTATTGTGTGTTACTTTCGTTAAACATAAGATTAGTTCAGTCTGATATAAAGCCTTTACATCTTCGTCAAAAAAGTTTTTTTAATCTATTTTTTTATTGCTACAGAGTCATGATTTATATTAATAGAAAAATGATATTTTTAAAGTGTTTTCGTGTAAGCATCATGTTGATATTAATTTATAGGCACTGATCTTGTTAGTCCACCCACACGATGTATTTTATTCACTGTTACACACTAATATTTACTATTGTAAACTTGTTTGGTGTTTTATTTTCAATCACAGAAGGCGAGTCATTGTTTTCATTAAAAATTAAACCTGTCCCCATAATTCACGCGAAATGATATCAGTTAAAATTAATTAAAAAAGCCGGCAAACTGCTGCCATCTGTGGAAGAACACATTGAAATGCAACCACAAAAAAATTTGGATGGTGAATATTTTATTTTCAGTAAAACTGTCATAACGCCATTAGTGTTCGGTAAAAAATTGTATTTTAAAAAGAATTCCAACTCTCGATTCCGTACACGTTAACACGTTTAAAACAATATTCTTCAAAAATATGACCTCTTCACCAAAAATAAAAACCGCGTGCTTGAAATTGTTCAATCGGTCGCAGCTAAGTAGTGAAATGTTCAAATTTAAACGGAATAATATCGTGTTATAACAAAACATTTAAACTTTCATAGCATACAGTACAGCGATTAACACGGACCATACGGCTTAGAGTACGGTAGCTGAGCGCGTTCGGTGAAAAAATCGATGTGACCTCCTGAAGGGAGGTAGCTACGTGTCACTGGTATTTCAGTGGGACTTCCACGCAAAACGTACCATAGGACACAAGTGTAGGACCACAATTTGATTAATAGGACGTGCCCAACATGAGGCACGCGTGCCAATAGAGTACGAAAACTGAAACAAGGCATGTGACAGTTGGATGTACATATATACGAACTAAAGATAAAATCAACCACACAAAAAAAAATTGTGTGAAACAGAAAGTCCATTCGTATGACTTAATTAAAATGTTCTAGTTTATTAAACTTTTAAATTCGAAATTCTGGATTTTTTAAGTCCATTGACTTGGAATATTGTTGAAAATTTAACATTGAAAATTACTCTTACATGTAAAAATAAGAAAACGAGCAGTTTTTATGTAAAAGAAATGGCATATTATGAAAATGAGCACCTACATACGTAAAAATATTAATCAAATTACCAATCGTCTGGTAATTGGTAAGCAAAATTCTCTAAACGAGGGGAATTGAAAATTAATTCCGCAAATGTACATAAAATTATTTATATTCCTAAAGAGTCAATTAAAACAAAAATGATAATATATACGAAAGGTCAATAAAGCGAAAGGTTTCATGTTAACCTATATATTTCATATTAAACCTGGCAGTCAATTTAATATGGGATCATTTTATTTAAAATGTATGGAGGAAAAGTTTCCTTGGCGTTCGATCAACGAGCTCGACATGCATCATGAATATTAAAAATATCATCCTCCATGTTAGCATTGCAACTTGAATAATTTAATTCCACATTACAGCATTTTCAGGAACAATTATTTGGTACTACAGCTTGTCATCAATACAACGTGGGATTTGAAATGCATTAACTATGCAGGATCCTGAAAACTTCAAAGGTTTACGTTTCGAGGTGATTTTTAAAAATAAATACTGAATAAAATGTCCAAATTAGTAATTTATTACGCTTACATCAGCCTTACATTCTTTTTGGATCTCCACATTTCTCATACGATCAATCATGGTTTTACCATACACTTGCCTCAGGGATTTCATATCTATATTTCTACATAGCCTACTTTCACCCTTTCTCTGCTAGTTCCATGCTTCACTGCCATACATCAGGTTAGGTACCGATACTCCATTGTGGACTGCTAGCTTCGCTTCTTTGGTCAGTTTTTGAGTTTAACTTCTTGACTTGGGGAGTAAGCTGGTGAATGTGTTACGAGAGCATTACGAAAAGTGTGCTCGGGCAAGGCGAACGGAAGTTGAGAGGGAGATATAAGTTAGTGAATATAAAAAGAGAGGGAGTTACGTTTCATATATTACTGTAGGGGCAAGAGAGAGGGGGGTGCGAGCACAAATTTTCTTTATCTCTTTTTCTCATAGCCAGTTACGTTTCGTATATCGACACAGTGCAGGCCTATGGTCTGTATCACTGTAGGAGCTCTCGTATTTTATAAGTTAGTGATGTTTTACTTCAGTCGTGTGGTCTAAAGTACACTCGTTTTTTTTGTTAGCTCCAACGGCGTTCAGTGCTCCATTAATAAAGTAATCCGCATTTACCCTTCTTTCCATATCTCTATTAGTCTTCCCATCTCTTAAATACACAAATTACCTATATCAAAAATAACGCTGTACAATTCCTTCACCCGCAACGTGTTGGAGTACGCAAGTGCTGTATGGAGTCCAACCTACAAAGTTCATATTCAGCGAATAGAGCGAGTTCAAAAACATTTTATGTACCACCTAGCGTATACCGATAAGCGAGCTCGATCACTTCCTCACTACACCGATAGACTAAAATTCTACAATGTACGCACCCTTGAACAGAGAAGACTAAATACAGATTTAAATTTTCTTTTCAAAATTGTTAATGGTTTAATAAACTGCCCTTTTCTACTTCATCAAATCAGGTTCAATGTTCCTAGAATTGGTTCACGACTTGTAAATCATGTTCCGTTAAATATTAAAAAATATCGAACTAAGCTGGGGTATGACTCAGCTTTATCAAGAATGTGCCGTAATTTTAATGAGGCTTATAAAAAACATTCAATTAATTTGACAATGTCAACATTGGCCAACTTCAAATCATCTATTAACAAGATTTAAAGCTCCTTTGTATATTTTTATATAAACTTATAAACTACACCTTTAAACTTATATTATAATATTATTGTTCTAAAAACTTGTTTCAAAATTTTGTAATATATGGTATGTGTGTGTGTGAATGATTGTATATATAAGTAAGTATTATGTTATCAATGTTGTGTTTGTCTTTAATTAGTGATAGCATCAACCATGGTTCAGTGTAATTGTATCTGTGAAAGCTTTCATGTAAATCACTGTTGACAAACCTAATAAAAAAAAAAAAAAATAAAAAAAAAAAAAAAAAAAAAAAAATTCAATTCATAACTATATTGAACACTGTTTTCGTATTCTCTATTTCAAACACCGTTACTTAAAACTTACTTAGCTCATTATTCATACATACTTCGTTCATCCTAGATACGAGAAACTGTAGATCTTCTATAATGTTAGAAATTAGCATCGCATCATCAGCATACAATATGCAAAATACTTTCAAATTATTCAATTTTGCGTGCAATCCTACCTTGCTTAGATTGTAGATGTATTGATTGACACTATTTTTTATGGAAAACCATTCCGAAAAACCACAAATATGTCCAACTCTTGGACAACACCTTCCATAGCTTTTCCCATCGACTCGGTCGTATGCTTTTTGTAAATCTGGTAAAGGCACATAAGAGTTTCAGGTTTTTTGACAGAAACTTCTCCGTGGGCATATGCAATGAGAAAATCTGCCAGAGTCCACTCACAAAAGCACCTTGCGTATCCCATGTTGTATCCTTTGTATTCATTCTTACCGTTTCAATCAATATTCTACCATATAGCTTGCCAACCGAACTTAGCAGGCTAATAGCCCTACGATTCCCACAATTCATGAGTGACCCTTTCGCTTTGTATAACAGACAGATCAGAGTCTTTCTTTAATCTAATGGTGTGTAACTCTCCTCTTTGTCAACTTAACAAACAAACTATTTTAAACTGGTTAAAAAGTTGTCCCTCCAAAACAATCTCATTTAAAGTATTCGGCAGCAGCATTGTCGAAACTAACAGCCTTACCATTCTTCAAACATTTAACCAATATTTTTTATTTCATCCCTCTTTTATTTCTTCCTCATTTGACAACATTTTCCCAAATTTCGATGTTATCACCTTGAACCTCTCCCGGACCTTTTGACCTCTTTCCAAAACAGTTCAACGTTTTCTTGAAAGTGTTTTGTTATTTTGATTCCCTCTTCCTCTTCCAAGCGTTTTCGTTTTTTACTCCAACACTTTATGCTTTTCTTGCATCCCTTATTACTTCTTTCGATCGGTCGCTCTTCGCTACAAACACTGCCATTCGCTATCAGATGAAACCATCCAACCAACCAACTAAAATAAAAACGTCGTAAGCCTTAAAAAAAACAATCCATACCTTCTTTACAAGGAACTTGACACCATTTTTTTGTTTGGACAAATAGAGTTATTAAATTTCTAAGTTTATTAGACATGCGTTCAAAGACATATAATTAAAAACAAATTGAGTGCCGTTAACATGCGGTAGAAGCTAAACTTTACCAAAACAATCTCAACCAATAGGGGCCTTGAATATTGAGGTCGTAATCAACGCGGCAAATGAGTGCAGACCTAGCATCATTTTCGTTTCATATCTCAACCAAGAGGAGCCTTGAAAAGTGACACCATAATCAAATAGGCCAATGAGCGCAGTTTGATGCTTCGCAGGTGCTGTAATGCGTCATTTCCGTTTCATCCTAATTCCAAATCACAATGAAGCTAAAAAATTTTTACTTAAAAAACAAAACATACCTTCTGTACAAGGAACTTGATACCATTTTTTTGTTTGGTCAAACACGGTTATTAAATGTCTAAGTTTAGTAGAAATGCGTACAAAGACATATATTTATAAACATACATAAATAGAGCAAGTATGATATATTCCGCAAAACCGTTTTCCGCCAACTGAAAACCCAATAGTTTGTCAACTTAGCAAACAAACGAGAAAATTACCTCGTACGTCTTGAGAATCGCCCAAATACATCAGCTGAAACGATAACATTAATATTCCAAAGACAGTGCTGCACTCCGCAGCATCCGGAATGGCCGGAGCATTATTATTATGTGACCAAATGCAATTTAATGGGCGAATAAATTCCTGCCCGAATCCGTTCACTAGTTCAAGGGTTGTAATAAACGAGCCTAATAATGCACTTCGCGAGCAGTAATATTGTTTCCAGTAAATTACTTACTAAGAATATATCATATCTTATTTGGGTAAATCATGTTAAATAGTTTAAAAATTATAATACAAATAAGAAATGCATCGATATAATTTTTAACACAATATTTTCTAAATAAGTGAAAGTAACCAAACAATATGCATGCGACGAGTATTTTTTCTTAATTTTAATTATGTTTAAAAGGCTGCTTAACTCAATAAAGAAATTGCGTAAAAAAATTCAAGATACTTCACAGACAGAAAGAGATTGAATATTTTGATATTGATTTATTTTCTGATTGGATAAGTCCCTCAAGTAATTTTTGGGAATGGGTATAACACATTACTTTAATTTTGTAAAAATCACGAAAAGAAGAAAAACGGTTACGTTTCAGCTGACCGTTTAGTACAAGTGTAAACAAAATAATTATTATTTTATACCTACTATATTTGAAAAGTCCCCAAAAAGATAATAAAATAACCCAATATTTTTCAATTTGGGAGGCAGGAATGGGTACTGCCACCCAACTGGTTACAGGTCACCTGAATGGTTCGCTAGTTACCTATCAGGAGTGCTCGGGTTCATTGGGATTCAAGGATTAGGATTGTCTAGGTCTTGACAGGGGATGCGCCTGCCCTTCCACTGCGTGGTATACCGGATCGGGAGCGACTAGTTGAGGGAGACCTAAAGATTTAATATCTCTCCAGCCAGACTCTTGACCTATCAACTTGCACCGAGAACGGTAGATTCACAAGTCCGTCTCTCCTGGACATTCAGAACATCAGATTCCTACACAATCCTCATATTTTTCCTTCACACAGGCCCTGAGAGAAAATATTTACCACGGAGCTTCTAGTGTGGAGAGAAAAAGTATAAAATGTTAAAGTTTATGTTAAATGATACGTTTAGTAAGTAAATACAGAGAACGAATCGAATTAATTATAAACTCAAGTTACTTACGCCGAAATTTAACAATAATACATTTTTGGACAGTTCCAGATTAATTTGTTCTTAACCGCCATTCTTTTGAAATTGGTATCCGAGATGTTGACGCAGTGATTTTGGAATGAGTTATTGCAGTTGGCACAGGTGAGAGCATGTTAATTTTTGGAAATTTTGTTTAGGCAGCCTTCACAGTTCATTTTTTATTGTACCGCATACTGTATATATCAGTCACAACACTTATATACTTATATTGCAGAACTATTTTAATTTCCGACCGTATTTGGGCACTAAATGATTGATTGAAATGGAAAACTTAATATTATTAAGTTGATATTTTTAATGTGTTTGGATGAGTTTCAATTGGGATAATTCCCTTTTGTATTTAGTAGTATTGTATTTGTTGCACTGTTTTGGTCGAGATGAAAGTGACAGATCGATTGAATATACAAATTGTTTCCGTTATACTATTTATAAGTGTTAAATCACTAGTATAAAGTAGTAACACAATGTTCTGTGTTAGTTTGTGCACTTTCGTAATGTTTTCAGTTACTTTTAATAATTAGAATTCAGAAATTTTGTCAGAGCATTTACTTGAGGTTGTTTACAAGATGACTTATTATTGTTGTTTTGTTTATACAACTATTTTACTATTTTACATTACTTGACATGTTTCAAACTGATATTAGGTATTTTATAAATCATCATAAGAGCTTGATTGCTAAGTAAATAAAATCATTAGTAGGTTTAAAAAAATTGTTTGCCGTTGCTGTCAGTGCCGAGTCATTTTTATCTTTCACGTTAATATTTCAACGACTCGTCACAAGTGACTCACGGACATTTGAGTGGCTATTTATGTCTAGAAATTACCCTAATGAATGCTACATATAAAGGGAAAATAGAAAGAATTTGTTTTATGGAAAGCCTGAATAATGCGAATCTTTTCTTATTGTTTTATTGGATGTTTTGGAGATTTTCTCGTATTGCCAAAATCCACACCAAACAAATTATTTACTGCCATTTAATAGCAAAGATAAAATCAAAATGCCAAAATTATTCGTTTTCGTAGTCAGATCTAAAAAACTAGATACATCTTAATCTTCCTTTACGCCATTTTCCCTCTTGATTTGCAATAAATATACTCAATTTGGGGATGATACAATTCACTAGCTGTGGTGTGGGTCCTATTCTTCACCACATACAAAATAGCTGTATAAACAAAACAAAAATCCAAACAAAATTACATTTGGATTTGCGAAATGAAACTATCAACTTTTCAGAAATGTTTCATTTGCTTATGTAAATGTGCGGTCCAATTGACTTAAAGATTTACAAATTTTAAGTTTTTCCAAGTAACTTTTACCAGCTGGTAAAAGGTTAGACGCACAAAAGACTGTTTCGTAATTGCGGACATCCGATATTGATTGAGTCACACATTTAAAATGCTTCGTGTATGTAGATGCCTACGTATATCACATACCCACGGAATAATATATCTACATACTACCCATACCCTCCCCTCATTCGGCCCAAATCCACATACGGTATGTATCCATAGACCCAACATAATTACTAACCCACATGGCCGTATCATCATAATAAACGAATTAGGAAATTGGTTTCACAATGATTTTTGGTTTTTGAACCTTCCGATGTCGATAATGGAGAGGTACACGGATAAATATAATAATGTAGGAACTAGGAACAAAATATCGGAAATTGCCTACATTTTACTTTAACTTTATTCATTATTTCTGTTGGCTTTACTGTATTTTATATTCAACTAGATGAAGTCCCCAGAGTTTTTTGAAAATATCTAGACAGTAATTTAAGAGGTGTCAAAATTCAGCTCTAAGGAATGATAGGTGGTTTTTCGTAAAATCTTATGCAAACAGAGACAATGTTTTGAAGGTCAAGAGCGCAACATTTAATCAGTCTCGGAATGAAACCGTAGACTTTAATAAAAATTAAATTCACCACAGACGTTATTCTTTATACAAATAGACAGAAGAGATCATAGAAACAAATATGAATCTTTAAATCCCTACTAGATTATTTTTACAAACACAATATAAGTAAGTAACTAGTCAAAGAGGAACATTTTTTTTAACAAGAATTTAAAAATGTTATGTTGGTCTACTGTAAAATGATTTTAAAGTGTTTTTAATAAGTTAAAAAGTATTTACTAATTTTTAACAAATTTATTAAATTAGTATTCCTCGAACTTCTTTTGGGCGACGAAGAACATTTTTATTTATCTCATTCTGACTCGTTCGTTTCTTGCGGGACGAACATGTTTTCTTTTAGATTCTTTTGGACGCGAAAATAAATCATAAAATATATTGCAGAAATTGCATGCCTTTGTGGTTATGAACGGGCGGCAGATGTTACTCCTTGTTCCATATTTTTTTATTCAATCCCAAACAAAGATAAACGTTTGCTGACTCTAGTGGTCTGAAATTAATACCGAAATAAAAAAGTTTGAGGCTGGGGAAGGCTTTCATATTTTACCGATTTTCGCTATTTTATAGCGATAAAAGTTCGTAAACAGAACTGTTAAAGAGCTCTTTATGTTTGAAGGAATCAAATGCAATATTTGAAATAAATAAAAAAACTAAATAAAGAAAGAAAAACCTATTAAAAAAATCGATGCAAAAATTACTTGTCATGTTTGTAAATCAAGCAAGTTGCAATAACAACCTCTCGGTTGAAATCCAAATGCATTAATTAACAGCATAATTATAACACCAACATTATGACCCACAGCCCGCCTAGGAACACGAATCTCTGGCAAAGAGGACTATGAATTTAAGGAACTTCTATCACAGTATTCTTATGCATAATAATAAAATGTAAGGTCTTTCACGTTTAAGACAAAAATGTTTTATTATAAAAAAATCTAACAAGTATACAGGGGAACCAAATTAGCGAGACCACTTATTTTTTAATATATTGCAGAAATTGATTTTTGAATTGTTGTTAATTTTAATTTTAATTGAAATGGAGTCAGTATTTTTAACGGAGCACTTAAAGTGTAAATCAAAATATGCTAGTTAATTTGATGCTGGTTCCAAATCGGCGGACAGCGATATAACATTCTAGTCAGATAAAAGAGGAGGGAATTTTTTCTTACAAACTGGCACGGTGCAAAAATGTAGATTCTAGGAATGCGAACAAAAATATGTTATTTTTTCATTAAACAAAATTTGTAGATAGTAAGGTATCGTAAGTAAAATCGTCCGACGTTGAATACGGTAAATACGATAATTATTAGATTTAAAAAGGACATAAACTGTCGGAAGTGTGTTTTCGAAGTGAAAACTTCTTTAGCACCGTTGTGATTTGAAACGCGATGAAACGAAAAAGTGACACTAAAAAGAGATATACACATAAATGTATAGGATTGAGCCTGAGAGAGAAAGAAATAAAATAACCGGCCTTCTCTTTGTGCGGTGCTTCGTAGCCTCCCCACGCTTGTCTTTTTAGTTTTCTGAAAGAGTCATTTCTACAACGTGCGACCTGCACAATTCCATTTTTTTTTTATATATTATACGTTGTAAAATATTTTCAAAAAGTATTAATAGATATTATATTGTATTTTGTACTTCGTATTTCGAATTTCGAATTTCGTATTTCGTATTTCGTATTTCGATTTTTGTAATTCGTATTTCATATTTTGTATTTTATATTTTGAATTTTGAATTTCGTTTTTCGTATTTTTTATTTTATATTTCGAATTTTGAATTTCGTATTTCGTATTTTGTATTTTGTATTTTATATTTTGAATTTTGAATTTCGTATTTCGTATTTTGTGTTTTGTATTTTGTATTTTGTATTTTGTATTTTGTATATTGTATTTTGTATTTTGTATTTTGTATTTTGTATTTTTGTATTTTGTATTTTGTATTTTGTATTTTGTATTTTGTATTTTGTATTTTGTATTTTGTATTTTGTATTTTGTATTATACATTATATCGCCTTGCATTTTTAATGAATATTTATTTATTGGTTATTCTTCTCAAAATCTGGGTAATCACTGGTTTACGGCACTATATTAACGGAATCAATACCGCGAGCTAAATCAGAAATGTTATGTATTCTAGATAGCTTTACTTATTTCTTAACTTATCTTTATTATCCTAAAACAATATGGTTTGAAATTTTTTTAACATAAAATGATACCCTCGATACACCTACGCTCGTACCGGGTAGATCGACATAACTGGCACATACGCATGATATAATATGCGCTCACCGCCCCGCGTAAACTATTGTAAAATTACATATGATGCCTACCTGTAAAATAATGTGAGATTACCGAGTTATGATAAATTGCATTGTGAAAAATATGTTAACTTATTTTTATGTAAACTGATTCATATAATATTCATTATTTTCAAATTAATTACTTGAAAGACTCAAAAATATATATTCCGTAAGAGTGGTCGACCTCTACCTACCTCTATGTTAATACTCCTAAGAATTATAAGTACTATATATTATGCACATTTGCAACTAGCTTACGAAACATCACGCCATTGCCTTGCAGGGATATGCAGAGGTAATGTAACTTCACACATCTCCGTCTTAATAAACTAATACTCGTTTCTTAATGATCAAATCAATCGACTCATACTTTTTTGTGATGTTGAGCAGACCTATTAAATATATTCAGTATATTATGTTAGACTGTGATTAGTTAAGAACCAATTATTATTGTGTCATATCTTCTGGGGCAGCCATGATTTTTCTTGCACCCTACATAGGAAAAAAATCGCAAATTGAATCCGTCAAACGCAAAAAAAAATATTTAATTTACTGAAGGGTACTTAATGGATCGTTTTATGAAGAATATTGTATTGGTGATAAAATTTACCATTTGTGTTGAGTGTGATAATATAGAGCTGAAAGCTAAGTCTCACTCTACATAGATAATCTATTTAGATTTCATTCCAAATAGTAAAACAACTTATAATATATATGTAGGGGTGTTTGTTGTAACGAAGTATGTTTGTTTAATTATTATGTATACGGCACTGGAATGAGATCCGAAGTCAAAATAAAGTCAACAAATAGTTGTCTATTTAAATGGTAATAATGTGATATCACTACATTAGTAAATGGTAGAAAAGGTCGGAGACGTCCGAGGAAGAATATATATTCGAAATTAAGTCTATATTATGCAATTTTTTAATACGAGCATTGTGTTTTATAGTAGTGAATGGTAGAAAAGTCGAAGACGCCCTTCGCTGAGAATTTATCTCTGCGCTGGGTTGACAACCATGGTCGAATAAAAGTAGATATGGTGTAGTTTTTTAACGTCAACAGTGTGTTATATACTTGTACTTCATGAAATCATATGAAGAGAATGGTAGAAAAAGTCAAAGTAAGATATGAATTCATTAATTTATTTGTGGTAAAATGAGGCGAACTACTTAAGGAGAATGTGAAATGAACGGTAGAAGAAGTCGAGGACTCCCAAGGGTGGCACTATCAACGACACGTAAGGATGATATACGTGGTAGTGAATGGTTGAAGAAGTCAGTGGTGCCCGAGGTAGGTATGGTACGATCAAGTGAATCGGTTTTCCCAGTCTTCAGGTATCTTCCCCCAAAATTCACAACCTTAAAACATTACTCCAAACCATTCATAACCCCGAGCAATGCCGGATACACGTCAGCTAGTATAATATATGTGATATTGATTTTTGTATCTTTTGCGCTCGGCGTGTGGTGGATTATTCGACATGTATACGATGTCACACATTGGACATTCCTCGCAATGTATGTGGCCGTGTATCATCTGCCGCGGCTGTAAATATGTTACACTTTCCTAACTCTTGAAACTTAATATTACTAGGGTGATATTGGCCTTTCGGATATTGTATACAAATTTGACTTGGAGTACACCCATTTACCGAGAATATTAAATTTTATCACAAAACAGCGATAAAAAATTGAATTACCTTCCCACTCTTAAATGTCAAGTGGCGGTTGTGAAATTTAACAAAATTGAATTCATAAATAATAACTTGAATTCGTTTGAAAAAAAAAACTCATAACCTGCTGTTTAATTATATTCAAAGACAAACGTAATATGCCTACAACATGGTTTAAACAAGAAGCCTAAAACTACCAGCTAGAGAAGCGAATTTATCCGACTTTCGTGTGTCCGGATATAATAGTAAGTGTTTAAGAATTTACATCAACAAATGCACATATATCATTTTCACAGCAATTGTTGCAAAATAGAATTTGGTAAATTTTACGCAAAAATTTGAAAAAAAAAAATATTATTTCAAGTGATGGTAATCTTCAGTTTTGTTAGCATTAATATGTTAAGAAAAAAATTGTGTTAACCCCTCGGGCTAATTTTTTCGCTTTTCTGAACAACTCGTACAGTTCTCATAGAAATCGTAAGGTCTCCCTTACTAGGCATGGTCAGAATTATGATCTAAACATTGTTAGAAAGAGAAATCACCAAAGTTCATATTAAAATTTAAAAGTTAACCCCAAAATAATTCAAATGTACACCTTTATGAAATCAAAGTTTCCGAATGCAATTTGAAAAAAAAAAGTGAAACTTTGGGAATTTCCTATTAATTAATTTTGCATGAAACGACAAAAAAGTGATATAACGCTAATGTTTATAATATATTTTTGTAATAAAATATGTGTATGTTTTTATTTTTACCATTATAAGTAATTTTAGTTAGAAAAACGTAAGCCGGACTATTTTCAAAACGTTTTTATGTTTGCATTCCAAATTTTTATATTTAAAAAATTATTCGTCAATTTCAAATTTGAAACCGTATTTTATCACTTTTCAAAATCAGTTTTGTTTCCGGATATGTTCTGAAGTATTCTATTAAAATTTTTTTGCAAAAGCGGAAGTATTTTGACTTTCCGACAAAACAGGCCCGAGGCTTGAGGGGTTAAATGAATTTGCAGAATAATCGAATATTAGTGACACGATGGTCTAAAGTTAATCTATAAGTCACCATTGAAAATATCGTAATTATTATACGTACCTCGTTGTTTTTTATAAAAATATGGAATACTGACAAACGTGCATAATCATACAAAAATCCAGTTAGCTTTATTCAGTGATAAAGCTGAGCTTTCATAATAATATTTATTAAATAAATCGCTACTGGAAAACGTATGAGAGGAGCTTATGAAGTTAAGCCTCGGAGTGTGCACGGATATTATATTCAAAGAAAAGATAAAAAAAATTACAAAGTTAGAGGAATCTCCCGCTTTTCATTCAATCTCTAGAAGGTTGAGCTGGGTAATAAGTTTGTCTGGAAAGTCTTGCCTCTCGTAGCACCGAAGTTATCAAAGTTTGGATGTGACCAGGGCATATGACCTGCTGAAATACACCAGAAGGCTTCATGCGAATGGCCGCCGGGAGAGTGCACCAAAGCTCTGGGCTGAAACCAGCAAGTTTCAATTTTTAAAAAGAGTTATATTAAGTTAAAGCGATATGTCGTTTGACTATAACAATTAAAATTGAAAAATTATATTCCAAGTAGAAGTTCCTATTATCTATGACACTAATGCGCGTTTTATAAAAATCCCCCCTCCGACAAAATATCCTACGGACAAAACACTCCCTTAACAAATATCAATTAAAACTTAATTTAACTTAACCTAACAAAAAATGTGACAAAAATAATACAGACATCCTGTAAAGACAATAAACTATTGTTCAAAAATAATAAAATAGGACAAAAATAATACTGATAACAATAATTTATTGTCTGTATTATTTTTATTTATTTATTGATGCCCTATTGGGCTTTTACTACACTGTTGTTATAAATAAAACACAAATTTCATTTATAACAATAGTGAAACATAAATAAAACGAATTCAAAATATACTAATAAAGTATAAACTCAAAATAATAATAAATAATATATATATATATTGCTTATTCCACGTGCAATTAGGATACGAACAATAAAATAAAAACAACAAAAAATAGAAAATGGAATTAAAATAAAATGATTTCTCATTCATTATTTATAGCTAAAGAATAATTTGGCTTTAAATGTAACAACGTTTAAATTGAATATGTCAGCTATATCAGATTGTTCACTGCCCAATCTATGATTTTTTTCTAACACTGAATACATGGCGAAGTTATTGTTATAAAATAAAATATTCCGCCTAGTATATTTTGGAGGTATATGTAAGGATAACAAGTTAATAACGTCAGGGCAGTCTAACTTTGAATGAACAATTTTATATAATCAGAGGAGATCAAATATTATACGCCTTTCAAATAATTTCGATAAGTTAAGTTTACTGGGTAAATTGACATAATTGATATTAATAATAGGAACACCAAATTTGAAATTAATATAACGTAAATTTTTATTTTTTTAATTTTTTCAATTAGTTAACAATGAGAGTTGAAATGAGGACACCAAATGCTTGAATTGTATTCAACCTGACTTCTAACCAAAGACGTGTATAATAATTTTATGGCTTTTATGTTATTAAAGTCTTTAGCAATTCTGAGAATAAATCCAAGCATTTGTAATCCCTTACTGGTAATGCTAATAATGAGATTCAAGATGAGTAATTTGGAGTAAGATAACGCCAAGGTCGTTGAATTCAAAGACTCTGTTTAGAGTGGCATTGTTAATTGAGTAGTCGAATAATATAAAGGGGTTTTAGATCTATGGAAACTGCTCGTTTGGCATTTTTTGATATTAAGATATAATTTGTTTCCGATGCATCATTCAAAAAGTTTATTTAAGTTCATTTGTAAAGTTAAAAGATCAGAAAATTTATCGATCGATTTAAACATCTTAAGATTTTCGGCGAAAAGAAGAAAGTGAATATTATCAAAAATTAATGAAATGTCGTTAATAAATGGTAGGAAAAAAAGAATAGGTCCAAGATGAGAACCTTGGAGGACCCCACATAAGGCAAAAAAAGTGTAAGAAGTTGTGGAGGTAATTTTTACATATAATTTTCTATGTGATAAGTAACTTCTAAGCCAATTATTTTTGTCCAATGTTTTGTTAGGTTAGGTTTTAGTACATATTTTGTTCGGGGATGTTTTGTCCGTAGGATATTTTGTCGCGGGATGAAAAGTCGCGGAACCATATATGACGCGAGCCGAAGTTTCCCAGCGTCGCCTGGGTTTTACGCAGCATTCTTCGACCTTCTTCTTGTTTTTAAAACTGTAGTTTTGTGTCTGTCACGTCGCCCGCCCGCCACAGATTTTTTTGTAAATAGATGGATAGAGTTTGTTTTCAAACTTCTATTTTTATTTTATTCAATCAAAAGTGCAACACACATTTTTTTTGTATTGTTTCGCTCGCCATGCTAGGGATGTTTTACCGTATAACTGAGAATGAAGTGCACATTGTGTAGGTACAAATCGTTGCTGTGGAGCAAAAATTCATAACTAACATTTTTGTTATAAATGAGCTAGATTCTGTGGATAAAGTCGCTTACTGCGTAATTATAGTATTTGACATATTTACCAAGATAAGATAACGGTTTTCCACGCATTGTATTCAAACCATCTTAATTAAACGTACCGAGAACATAAACTAGTAACCTTTAGTTATTATACGCCCGTAATTATTTTACAAAAAGTAATCTCCTTTTTGAAAACGTTAACACTAAACTCACTTAGCGACTTAATGCACATCTGCAGCATTTGCCAAATACTTTAAACTAAAACAAAATCGATAATGCGGTAAATCACTAAAAGTAAATAAAAATCACTAATGTGAAAAAACCAGAATTGCAAAAATAACAAAATGTATTTTTTAGTGTACTTAGGCAATTAGGATCTATTTATTTTCAAAGAGTCTGGGTCCAGACATAAAAACTATTAAATAAGACCACAATTATTGTAAAATCCTGCTTTTAACCTTAAACAGAAAATTTTAAACTTAAACCACCCATTATCTCAATATCGTTAATTTGTAAGAAATATTCATTGAGATGGTAATAATCAAATTATACAAAAGCGAACAAGCTTTTTCCGCTATAATCGCAATTTTTATTTATTTATTTATTTATAAGACTGGGAAAAGTGCAATACATGTGAAATAATTCGAAGCAGAGCTAGACAGTTGGAATTATTAAATTTGTGGTTCTTCTTTCTGATATAAATTTTACTATGACTTGTTTATATTTAGTGAATGATGTGTTAAATATGTCAACAACATCTTTATAGTCATTTGCCAAATTTTGTATACGGCGAACAGGGGTATACAATTGTGATTCTGTGTTGGAGTTGTCACAATAGAATTGTAGATAGTGCCTCGATGTTGAATTGCGAGGTATATGGAAAGAAATCAAGTATAATAGTTCTGGGCTGTCAATAATTGAATTTATAATTTTATGTAAACATGTTAGGTCATATACTATTTTACGTTCGGATAATTTTAATAAATTAAGTTGACATAGTAGATAATCATATCCCACTAAAGTACCTTTATAATAAACGATCTTTATTTAATGAAAGTAATTTTGAAATAGAAGATTAAGGCGTATAATAAGATTTAATTTGTTATTGTTACCATTAAAAAAAACACTAACGAAAATGGGCATACGTTTTATTTATATTTTATGGTCAATTTAAAAATAGATTGCTCTGTCCAATAAATAAGTTACAAGAACAGTTGTTATAAATAATAGCAAGATTTGCTACTCTCAGAGTCAAGAGCGGAAGCACCTACAACAACTTTACATGACTAACTTCTGCTGAAAGATAAGAAAAATTGAACGATGTACATATTTTGGTTTCGTAATAAGTTTTAATTTATATTTAGAAATAAAATACTTAACACAACATTCAAATCAGAGAAGAACACTCAAATAAACATAATATTCACTAAGATCTCTTCAGTTCCAAGAAATATTTTTAATTGCAGCAGAGAAAGAAAAGGTACTTACTTTTTATAGAACTAATTATGAAGTACCATAAAAAATATCTCGAGATTTCCAAATGGAATATGAATAAGATTCCATTTAGTTCGGAAAATCCTTTGTTTTCAGCACTTGTCGCATTAATTTGTTATTGTTTTCAATCTTTTCATGACATACGCTCCAGCGAGCAAGGAAAAAAATCAATCATGGCGGGTCTGTTATTTTTTTCGAATCTCCTCCGTTGGAAAACCAATTTTGAAATCCCTCTTACCATTTAGTTAAACGATCCCAGAAATATTTGTTCACAAAAATTATCCTTTTTAATAATCTACTCGGGAAAATACTTTGAAAGATTGTTACGAAGCAAAGGAATTGTTTTTTAATTAATTTAGGAGATTTTAGATTTTTTTTTTAAATAATCACTTTGAGTTTCCATTAGACCTTTTTTAAAATTGTTTATTTAGGTAGTCTTTAAGAAAAGTTGCTCTGAAAATAATTACGGCGGTGATACGAGTGGAACGTGCGAACGGGGCGTTCCATCGACTTATTTTTGTGTAAGTCGAACCGACTTCAAATCCGTAAGTGGATCGAGCTTTCGTCCTTTTTTTTCTCCTTCATAATTTAGGCTTCTTCGAGAGCCGCATTAATAAATCCCTTCCTACGCTGCCCAACCGGTAGACTACATATTTTCTCTAGCGTTACACCGCACAGACGGAGGCGCTCTCATGAGTTGTCAAATAGTGCAGTTTACATGCGGTAGAAGCGAAACTTTACCAAAACAATCTCAACCAATACTTGAAAAGTGAGGTCATAATCATAGCGACGTTTCCGTTTCATATCTCAACCAATAGGAGCCTTGAAAAGTGACATCATAATCAAAGCAACCAATGAGCGCCGTTTGATGCTTTGCAGGTGCAGTAATGCGTCATTTCCGTTTCATGCCAATTCCAAATCACAGCCGGGCTAAAGAAATTTCATTTAAAAAAATCAGAGTTTGAAATTAACACGCGGTAGAGGAGAAACCTTCAGAAAACCTAAGTATACAAGAGTGGAAAGACTAAGAAGCACCGCACAATGAGGAGGCCGATAGGCTACGACGCACCGCACAAAAAGAAGACCGACTAAATCCTACAGATGTATGTATGTGTCTCTTTTTAGTTTCGCCACTTTTCGTATCATCGAGTTTCAAATCACAACAGTTCTAAAGAAGTTTTCTCTTTAAAAAATGAAACTGTTTACAAATGGGTCGACGCGCGACGGATCATTTACATAAAAGTAGGTCTAAGTAGTATTTACAAAAAGATAGAATAATCGGTCTCCTTTGTGCGGTGTTTCGTATTCTCCCCACTCCTGTCTACTTTATTTTTCTTAAGGTTTTACTTCTACCGCGTGTGAACTGCGTACTTATATTTTATTTATTAATATCTGAAAGACTTTAAATTTTAGTGGACGGCTTTGATTTTCCGGTCCATACATAAAATATGATTGCACAATTTTTTTTTTATGTGTATTTAAATTATATCCTCTCTCCAACGTGTGATAAATAACCTAAAAGTAACGTTTATTTTCTTAGGACGTCCCTGGTTAATAATTTAAACATGAGCACAAAATCAATAATTATCTTATCAATTCTTCACGTTGTTATATAAATGTTCTACTGGTAGAATAAAGAATCAATCTTATAAATAATTCCGTACGAGTAAATTGCCGTAATGATTTATATATCATCCACTAAATTGTGAACAGAGTCCCTAATTGGTAACGATCGGAAAGGTAGGCACTTTCCTTGCTCATTCGTTATTCTTTTATTCTCCGAGCTCTCCCGACTTTGCCTCTAGTCGCGATTATGCTACGAACGCTCGTATAATATAATTTTGTGCAATGCGGGAGAAATAAATACGGACTGTCAGCTGCTGCCGCGGCGCTTCACTTGAATGGTATGAAAAGTGACATTGTGGTATCACTGTCACAGTCACTAATTTTTCATTTTAAGGTGCTTACAATGTCGGATTTACAGACGGTCTAAACAGCATTCATAAATTATGTTTTTCGATAATCGCAAACTCACATTTTGGCGTCATTTTAGTAATAATAAACCCTTTGTTTACACGTCATTTAATCAAAATAACGAACTGGTTTCAAATCAAGTTTTTTGAAGTGAAACTTATTTTGCCCCGTTAGTTATTTGAAATTCGGATGAAACGGAAATGCGTCACAAATTTATTTACATTTATATTACATACATTTTTATTGTTGTAAAATCAAAATCCAATCTTCAAAGCACTTTAAGTCAGCTTTCAGATGGAATATTTTGTCTGAATGGAAATTGCGAAACTCAACAAAATTCATGCAAGTATTGTGATAGGTTAGTACTAAGTATTCTTTTATTATATACCTTATTAAAAAGCTTGCATCTTGTTTTACTACGTTATATAAAAACATGGTGATAAATTAAACCGGCAAAATAAAAGAAAGCGACATCTAGCTACTTTCTAGTTTCACTTCTGCTACGTGTGAATTGCGCACTATGATTTTTTTAAGCACATCGAATATTTTTATTATGTTATTGATTAGATGTAATATTATGATGTAAACGAAGTGTTTTATCGTAAATAATGTATTACTTATTTTTTTTAACATTTTTTTTAAAAAACACTACACACACACTTAACACAATGAATCCAGAGATAATAGGATTATTCGACATTTGCCCTTACTGTGGGGATTTAAGACTCGAGGCTAGCGCTGATGATTTGACATTTACCCTTATGATGGACGCTGTAATGTTGTCTGAAAAAAATGCTGGATATATGCCGAGGAAGTGCAACACGGCATTACTACCCAAAAAAAAAATTCATTATAAAGTTATAAATCCTGAGAGAAGATGGTACATGAAGAAGGGTTATTCAATGAAATGCAAAAGTGAGCCTTGGTCTAACGGAAAGCTTTAGGAGGTCGGAAAGATTTAAGCATTGGAAGAGCTGTTGAGTACGTAAATAATATTAAAAACGTTCAGGAAATGTCAAGACATTGACCACCCATTAATTTGGCGTAGTGCACAGGGCCGAAGGAATATTGACGCTAATCACAACAATTTGCTTGGGAAATACATAATGAAAGTTATTTTATTAATTTCAATTATAAATAAAGTACACTTATTAAAAACAAATTAACTAAAGTTTGTTTCTAAGTATATTATCTTTTTAAGTAGATTTATTTTATGGTTTATTTTAATCGGGCTGCGTTACCGGGGCTACAAACTTGAATAAAATCCAATTTAATTTAACGGTCTCCAATACTTGCAAATTGCACGGAGCGGATTGTCTCGTCTTTAAGCAATGCAATTATTCACGGTTTGTAGGTAAACTTCGTTTGCGAACAGATTGTTGAATGAAGCATTGAATAATATTAATGCTGATCCCGAATTTATGTTACTTAGTCCTGTTGAAGATTTACTTTTAAGCGGGATTACTTTTCTAATCTCCACTTCGAAATAATAAGTTATTCTAAAATCATTACATTTGTGTTAATGCAGTTTTCAATGTACCTTTAAAAAAAGCATTTTTTTTAGTAATGAGTGTGCGCTGAGTAGTGATTTTCTTATTGTTTTAAATATGTATACGCTTGTAATTACGTTCAAAATAAATTATACTACATCAGTAAAGGCGTCTTTCAAAATTAATGACGAATTTGTCAATTATATTAAAGTTAATGACGTTTGATGCTTTTGCACATGATTTTTCAATGAAAGATAATGCGATATCATCATACACGTAGTTAAACGCTGCGGGTAAAAAGTTAAAAATTATGACTTGTTTATTAAAGTTTTGCTTTTACAGATTATTATATTAATTACTAGCTGTTCTGCTAAGACATAAAGTTCTTAATTGGTTTAACAAGTAAACTTAAGTGTAGTTTAGAATATAAAAGAATTTAATCAAAATTTAGTTCCCTGACGGATGGCTTAACTTGGTAACAGCATATGAATGTGTTCATTTGAATTTAAGTTGGGCATATTTTCTGGAACCCTTTCGAAGTATGCTTCGTTGCAATTAACTTGTTTCGTGAATGTCCATTTGTTGGTGGAATGAGAAGATGGCATTGTTACATCTATAAATTACTTGGTCACTATTATTTTACACAAAAGAACACTTTACGGAAGGAGACAAAGACACTCTAGATGGCATTATGTTACAAGAAAAAAAATTCTTGGTCATGTCGTGTACAAGTATTTGTAAGACATATTATTTTTATTGATGTATAAATTGAACGTAAGTGTATCAAAATATTATCTTTATTTTTTTTTAAATACACCACATATTTTTTGATATGCTGATGTTTACATACCTACTCCAAGATTGGAGACGAATAAAAAAAAAACAACCTAATTTTTTTTTTACAAAAAAATTATATATTCACAAAAAATTTCAGGGTTGAAAATATTTTTAATTTGACACATTCATGCAGATAATTTTACGCACGTGGTAAACCCACCTGAAGTTTTAATTGTCACGTGTCCGTTACGCATTTTGCCGCATGGTGTTTACGTTAAATTCACGCTGGTGCCAGTGTGCCAAGCCGCTCAATGCTTTCTTCCGGCTTGTTTGAGTATTTTTATTTCAGTCTGTGACTGTCAGCCGCCTAATTAATAATAATGATAAAGCTTCCGAGATACGCTCAAATAACAAGGAAATTTGAATATGGTGATATTTATGATATTATCGGCTTTTATAGTTTTGTCAAACAATGCCACTGAGAAGCTACAAGGACAACAAATGCGTAAGGTGCTTTTTTAAAAAAAGAATGTCAAATAGTTGCGTTTTACATGATTGAAAATAAATTATTCACCTTTTTTGGGGAGATTTTGTTTTTTCAAGTATGTAGCGATTCCTTATTTTTATTAAATTAATTATAAAGCACTATTAACATGGATACTTACTTAGGGTTTTCACAATAATTAATACTTTGATATGATAAAAACAAGTTTTTTTTTTATTCCAATCTTAAAATTAATACTTGAAACCAAAAAAAAATATTTTATAATAATTTAAAACTTGTTTTTTGTTATTAATTTAACTAGCGATTGTTGATACGAACTAAGGGTGGTTTCATTATGCTAAAATTGTTGCTTTGTTTCTGGCCGCCAGCCGGCGATGTTAGTATGTGGGTATGTAGGATATGTGGTTGTTAAGTAGTTATGTGAGAACAAAGGAGGGCCCGGCGTCCGTCCACCCCCGAAATCCGCCGCCTACTGACCGGGAGACCGGGAGAGCGACGAACCTCCGTATGACAATGCGGTAAAACGGGGCGGCGCTACACCGTGCCGGGTCTGGCGGAGACGCCCGAACCTCTGCGGAGACTGCCGAACCTGCCGCGGCAACGTTCTCATGGAAATGCTCAAAAGGACTCGTCAACCCAATGCTTGGCTTTGAGAAAACTAGTGGCATTTCCGGGATCCAATGCTGGTATACGACTACGACTTAAGAATGTATCCCGTGCCTACCTTTTATTCGGATAGGGTGGATACTTAGAATGTGACATATTATTCGCCATTAAAATATGGGCAACGCATAAAATGCTGCCTAATTTTTAAATTAAAAAAATCTAAAAAAATATATTATTTTAACATCAACGGGGAATTTACAGTTTCAGAAGAATGTTTGGTTGATAGAACCTACCCTGCTATGAATATTATGAATAATGATTCTGAAAGGAATTTCATTAGGTTTGTTATTGCGCAAACGATAAATAATAATCATTATTCTACACAGCTGGAATGTTTTTTGTTTATATTGGAAGAAATGTAAGAGCATTGATTAGTTGAAAAGAATATAGAACAAATAAATTAGGACGATTCTGTCGATCGGCGTGCTAAAACAATTTTAATAAAAGTGAATAAAATTAACTTAAATTGTGTAAACTTTGAACCAGGAGCAATTGAAACACGGTAATAAATACAACGTTACGAATAAGTATAGATAATAAATCAAACACCCCGAATCGTCGAACATACAAAACTTAATAAATATCATGTGTAAATATTGTGCTTTTCTAGACGATAAGTGGAACTAAATATTACATTATATGTAATTTGGTGGGAGAGAAATTGATCGGTAGGGAAAAATTCTCCCAATGCAGATGGTTGTATCTACTGCAAAGCAGTCGTAGTCAACGCGTTAGGTTGAAAATAGAAGCAGGTATATTTTCATGAGAGGGTCGGTGTTAGGTGGTGGCTATTTAAATTACTTCTAAATCGGTTGGAAAGTAGATTTTTACCACTTTGACTAAATAAAACAAAGCAGATTTTTGAAGAGTAGATTTTATAATTGCACTACTTCAGATGTATAGTGAGTTAGAAATTTCATACGAACACAGTCAACATTAATAAATTTGACCATCGGAGCATCCACAATGAATGTAATATGTTTTAAGTGGAATTTTTTTACATGAGAATGTCGATGTAACTTTTACCAGTTTGGTTGTAAGTAATAAAAGTTCTATCGAACCTTCCATTTCCTTTCAGTTAAAAAAATCTATGTGTATGTGAAGCAACCCAAATGGAATGATACTTTGTTATAAATATAAGAAAATTATAACGTTTCTTTATTTGTTGGTCTAATTCTAATTACTAACGTATCTAGCATAATTAGTTACTTAGTATAATTTATTACTTAGTTTGTATAATTATAATCTTACCATTACTTCAAATAGGAACTTATCTATACACTTGGGGGTCTCGTTTAAAAGAAGACATAGTAACCATTCTAAGTACTGATGGTTCCTTTTTTGGCCGCCTGAACATAAATATAATCCTGAAGAGATTGGAGTTAATAGGCCACTTGCATGGATTTCATAACGATGTGGAAAAAATCGTGTGGATAGATTTTTTTACTAATATTTCGAAAATGTTAAATTTTTTTTTTAGAAATGTATAGTTTTTTTTATTTTTAAATAAATAAATCCATTATTTGAGCTCGTGACGTCACTACATGAAAATGTACCGTATCCGATTATGTTCCCTTAATTTTGTGAAATTCCACGCTGATTCATTTTTTTTATATGGCAACACTTTAATTTCCGGCGAATTTTTGAATTTGCGTTTAATGTTCACTAAATTTATTGTTTGTTCTATGCGAACTTATCCTTTGGTTTGATTTTTTGATAAAGATGGCGGAGCTTTAACAGATGTCACGAAGAGAACCCCGTACAATTTATTGCTTTTCGTATGGAAAACGTTATTTTTTTAAAATGATTTACGGCAATGTAATTATCGTTTTTTCGCACCCATAAAATTATGTCCCGTCTTTCCGGTTTATAAAAAAATGGTCTGATTTTTCGGATTGAATTTTTCAAAAAATCACCAGGGTTTCAAAAATGAGATTAAAAAATAAAAAAATATACAGAATGTCTTAGAATATTTGCCTTAACTGGAATTTTTTTTTTTAATGTGATGCAAGTGGCCTATTAAGCAGATAGCATTTTTCTGAAGCAAAAAAAACTCTCCCAATTCATATAAATCTCTGCTTTTACCTTTAACAAATAGTTGACTTGATTATTGTCTTCCGCTCCGTATCATAATTTAACAAAGTGATCCTGCAAATTACAAATACAAGATCACTACACTTATGTACCATCTTACTAATATTATAAATGCGAAAGTTTGTATGGATGGTTGATTGGATGGTTGGATGGTCCTTACTCTTTCACGCAATAAATATCGAATGGAATTTCAAAATTCTTTCACTAATCGAAAGCTACATTATTTGCGAGTAACAACGGCTGTATATATTGGTAAGCTCTGGCGTTATGAATGAGCTGTGGCGTTATGAAATTATGTATCATAAGCTTTCTGTCCCTAACAAAATCGGGTTATTGCAAACGTAAAACAAATTGTTACCTTGGAAACAATGTGTTTAAAAGGCAATAGGCTTAAAAAACAGTGCTTTGTTGTGATTAAAAAGAGTACTTTTTTGGCGTCGTAGTTAATATCTATATATCTCTAAAAATGTTTATTCTCCGAACAAAAAGCATAACGTTGCTATAAAGCATAGCGTTTGAAGTGGACTGTCATTTTTTTAGGTTACTCTGGATTCAAATATGAATAAAATACTAATAAACGGAGTAGGTTCTTAAAATAAACTTCTATTTCCATAATTTAAATATTTTCCAAAATAGAATTTTTATTTGCGAAATATCATTCTCAAATTTTGAAATTTTCTATTAAACAATAATTATTTTCTTTTAGACAAAATAGCAATAATAATAACAATTATGCCAATAATTATGCCAGTAACTGGCATTATACCTAGCTCTCTCATTCAAAATTTAGGCGTATTAGATTTGCCAAAAAATTTGTATATAAAAATGCAAAAGTCGGTCATTTTAAATACATGTAGGATTACGAAAGATTTTTTAAATATTTATATTGAGGGATCAGTAGGATTTATCGGACCAGTTAGGATTTCATCAGAGCCGAACCCTCTGATATGAAAATATCTGGAGTCGGTGAAATATTTTCCCATTATGTTTCTGGTGGATTGACGTATTGTTCTTGTATTGTTTTATTCTTATATAGTGCACTTACATTGCGTTAATTTACTAGATATTCATTTGTCGAAAAATGTGTGGAAGGGTTTAGTCTTTCATTTGGGAAAGATTCAACCCGGACATAAAATCTGGAGCACCGTAAATAAAATATTAGATTTGTCAAAAAATTTGTACATAAAAATGCAAAAGTCAGTCATTTTAAATACGATTTTTAATAAAGATTTTTTAAATATTTATATTGAGGGATCAGTAGGATTTATCGGACCAGTTAGGATTTCATCAGAGCCGAACCCTCTGATATGAAAATATCTGGAGTCGGTGAAATATTTTCCCATTATGTTTCTGGTGGATTGACGTATTGTTCTTGTATTGTTTTGTATTTATTATACTTATATAGTGCACTTACATTGCGTGAATTTACTAGATATTCATTTGTGGAAAAGTGTGTGGAAGGGTTTAGTCTTTCAGTTGGGAAAGATTCAACATAAAATCTGGAGCACCGTAAATAAATAATGCGAGTGAAGCCGTGGGTAAAAGCTAGTCATAAATATACAATACTTACATATAGTCATTTCCCGATTTTGAGATTTCAGGTATAATTTTGGGACATGTTTGAGATTTATAATTTGGCTGACCTTTTAAATGTCTGCAAAATTGACGGAAATTATAATCAATAGTGATAAAACTGCAAGGTCAAATATTGCTCATGATATTGTGGAGAGAGAAAATTTAGTGGCTCGAATGGTATTATTACATACACATGTGCAATGGCAAAGACGATAAATACATAGTTTATCTCAGAGAGATTCGTATACAAGGTAGTTTTGGGAACCTACGGAATGAGGTCCCAGTGCGAGAGAGCAGGGGTAGGTAAATTACCCCTCGCTGTCGTTTGGCGTTCTCTTTTAGCAGGATACTGCCTAGTGTTGCACTTTGCGCAGCACCGAGACTACTGGGATTTTAATTAGTAATTGATTTTTTTTCCTTTTTAACGTCGCACCTAGCCACCTTTGAAGCATCGCTTAAATTTTTGTAAAAACAACCTTTACGACACTTCTATTTAATTTAGAGTGATTGAGTTAGAATTATGTACTTAAAACTTCATTATTATTTATTTATTATTAGCTACAAAATCAGGCTCTGTATGATATTTGGATTGTAATGAGAAAATAATTAAAAAGATTTTATAATTACAAACAGTAGTACACATTACAAATCTGTTGTTGAAAATGCCGATCCAATTATTCTTGAGCGGCACATAAAGCCTACTTATTAATTTTGATTGATAATATCATTTTTCCTATTGAGTGTTTAAAACTTTTTATTACTTCAATTATAAGAAAAAAAATAAGACTCGGGCTAAGCCGAAAAGTAATGAATAGCGTGTCATTTAATTATTTAATTAATAACAGATCACTTTGTATAAACCACTTTTTAATAAACAATATCGACATGTTTCAATAACAATGTTATCTTCTTCAGGATATGTTAATATTTAATTAATTTAAAAAACATGTAGACAGGAATGTGGTGAAAATTTATAGAAGAAATATTATTGCTTACGGTTTACAACTCTTAATTCTTTCGACAATCTCATATCCCTCACACATTTTATCGGCCGTTATAATAAAAACAAAATAAACCTACGTATTTTATTGATTTATTTATTTATTTTGCAGAAACAAACAGTACATAATTACATATTAGAAAGTAGTTACAAGTTGTAGAATTAATACAATAATTGGTACCAATAATACATGTCGCTGTTATATAATATATGTTTTTATGTGACAAATTATAAATTTTACCTATAGATATTAAATTGGTAAATTATTGATGGAGAGGGGTGTGTGTGTGTGTGAGAGAGGGTGTGTGTGTGTGAATATGTGTGTATGTATGTATGTAAGTATGCGCATTAAACAATTTATATGATTGACTTGATGCTCTTTTTAAATTTGGGCAGTGAATCGGAGAAAATAATGTACGAATCTAAGTCCAAAAGAGTACTTAAAAATCCTAAAATAAAAACTTAAATGGTCGGTTAACTGCTGGAAAGCAAAGTGACTTACTTTAATTACTCCTGGCAGCCTTCCAGATCCAGACAAAGCGCAGTTGGGATATTATGAAGAACCGCAGAGATTTCAATTACTCCACGCGAGCTGCATACGACCTATAGGGCAGTTCTTTGATTTGAACATACTAGACTTTATGGATTGGTTCAGCCGGCACCACGGCCTCTCGCCCCTAGAAACTGGCTGCAGAATAAGCATGTTGATCGAAAAAGCACTCTTGTGTCGCTTGGAGCATGAAGAAGTACCTAGGCATGTATGCTTTCGATTATTATTTTAATTTATAAACTAATGTTTAAGACAAGATTTTTATGCATAGCACACACACCTCTCCCTCAATAATTATTATAAGTAATAAGTATTAACCTGAAACATTCATCTAAATTGAAAAAAAATTCCGGATACATGCCGCCGACGGGACTTGAACCCGTGTCCTTCTGATATCTGGTCAACTGCTCTTTTATCCACTGACTTACGGCTACTATTCTTATAATAATTATTACCCTTTATGCTTTTAATGTTCAAGAATTTTTCCATTAAAATGAGAATTGGACCTCCTTTAAAACCGTTCAGCCGTAGCCGTGTTTATGATTTAATACAATGTTTTCTCGATTTCATTACTAGATATTTTAAAGTGATTACCGCGTAAGATTCCCAACTACTCTCAACTATCTGGAGCCAGTGAGTCGTTGGTTGTTATGAGACTAAATAGAATAAATAGGGGAAAAAGCCGAGGAAGAGAATGGTTGGAAAGAATCTTGACTTGTCAGATATGAAATGGATATATATTATCATATTATATCACAAAGCAAAATCTATGATATCAAAATAGGTTGTATGTTCCAACAAAGGCAATTCTGAGAGATTCCTCCTAGAAAAAGTAATATGAAATCTTAACTCTTGAGGACAAAAGATTTATTTAATTTGCATTTCATCAAGTTTCCAACCTACGGCCTTTGAGCTTGGAGCCTTCTTACAAACAGTAGTAACAGTCTGCTAATGAGTTAATCGTTCCAAGAGTGCACTCTTCCATCATGCGCACATGATTTATTGAGTTATTTTACCTAGTAAATGTGTGTATGTACTGACTGGTCAGTGCGGTTATATTTATCACCATGAATAATAATAATTATTCAAATAGTTATATCAAATTTATCAATTCAGCGACTCGGTATTTATGATAACGAATTAATCTGAATATGATCAGAGTTCAAGCGATATTATTACAAAATAATATTGTGTTAACAAACTTCCGTTCGCTGAAGGTTCTCATTCCAGTTTTCGGTCACTGAACACTGGCGTATGAAAACAAGACGGCCCATAATGTTGCCATAAATTTGTAACGTCCGAAAAACTGTAGTTTCTGTTTTTTTAGATGGTTTCTCCGAATTAAACTACACATTTAATCTTATACCTTTGAACAAAGAAAGGTCTTTTCCCGAAAATGTAATGTATTTTTCTACTAATTGAAAACATTTATTGTAGGAACCAAATGATATTTTGTAATATATCAAGATAAACGTATGAATACCTACCGAAATGATTCATATTAACTGTACTGGGTTTAAAAAACTTTTTTTTTTAATTCATCGACAATGTAGGAAGTCCTTATACGTTTAATTTTGCAATTGTTCTCTCTTATTGTATACAATTTCAGAGGTTTTGCATTGTTTTCTCGATAATGTTTTTTTTAATCAACATGGCCAGTTTTAGCCATTGTCTTTCAGTTAATAAAATAACACTCACCTTTAAATATGTCGATTTTCAATTCTTTGGAGATGAATGGAGACAAAAGGGGGAAAAAAGTTTCACTTACCTGAAAAGAAGAAAAAAATAAAATGTTAGTTCAATGTTCAGTGTAAAAATGGGTATTCATTTACATAAATAAAAACGTATCACATACCATACTTTCTTTTGGACAGTGATAAATTAAAACTATTTTTGATGATGTCTGCCTTAGCAAAATAATATGTCAATGATGGTTTGAAAGACTGATTGCTGAAGTCGAAAAAATATTGTACAATTATATCATTTTCAGCACCAGTAAAAGTAAAAATTTCAAATATTCTACGTCGTACTAACATCCTCAAATAAAATTTTTCCTTCATTAAAATTTGATTTATTTTTCATAAATTCTCAATAATATATCTAGCAGGTTTGCATTTTAAATCCTGTCTTAAAAATAATTCTCAGGTATTTAGAGTCTTCTAATTCATGATTAATGACGGTTGTTTATGTCTATAACACAGAAAATTCATTTTGCTAAAAAACCATGACGGTATGTAAGGTTTCGATGAATTCCAAAATTATTTATTTCCAACACTTTTCAAGAACCTTTTCTAATAATATATCTTCTACCACATAATACAACGGATTAATAAAAACATCTTATCACACTTCTACAAGTATTATGCAAGACATAAATTGCGTATTTTAGAATTTCATAAAGCACCTACCTTTTTTGTCTGTATACATACGTTTGCCGATTCTGGATAAAAAATATCTCTAAGAGCGTTTCGAAATCTTCGGCGTAAGACATAAGCCTTCTACACAGCCAATCGCAAGCCATACCCATAAATATATTTAATAAACCGCATTGAGGCGCTTAAGCGCAGTTATACTAACTTTTTACAGCCGGCTCCGAGTTGGGGTTGATTTAAGTTTTCAAGTGGACTTCATTCTTAATAAATCAAAACAATTAATTTTTAACGGGGTTTTAAGTGGACTTTTTATGTACTTCAAAATATACATGAAAAGTTTAAAAAATCTTAATATATCGTTTCAAAAGAAGGTCTTCGTAGCATAATGGAATCAGTACTATAAACTATGTAGTAATGAGGTAGCTTTTAGATGTTGAATAATTTAAAACGATAAATAAAATTGCCTCTAAACAATTTATTAAACATTTTCGACTTGAAACCTTATTAGCGCACTGAAAGAATAGTGAAATTTCGTACCCAAATTTATATATTATCTATCTACAATTTTTGTGTTTGATTCTCAGAACCATTTTTCTGTGTTATTGAATTAAATTTCTTAATATTATGATTAAGTTTGGGAAGAATTTTAGTTATTCGCCATGTATTTATTTAGGTATTTCTCCAAGTGACTTGAACAGAGTTTGATAAGGCTTTGAATGCTGAAACAGCTGAAATAAAAAAAAAATGTTTGCAGAATATAATGATAACTTTAATAAATATGGTTTAATTTGCAAATTCTATAAATTCATAATGTTTTATATTTTCAATTTGGGAGGCGGGTACCGGTACCTTTTACTGGAAAACCTCTGCCATAGGTCACCCCAAGTGGTTCGCTACGTTTGGTGACCTAGAGGGGTGAGGATTATCTAGGTCTTCGCGCGGATGCATCTGCTCACCTACTGTGTGACGCGCTGGATGTTGAAATACTGATTGAGGGAGATCTTTTCATCTCTCGAACTCTCGATCTCTCAATCCATAGCCTTGCACACTGACCCCCAGATTCTTAATCACTCTCATACCCTTTTCTTTCCCAGAACTTCCTCTCATGTCACCTACACACAACATCTCCAAAGATGACATCGGATCTGAGAGAAGTTATCTTCTGCTGGGCTAACGTAAAAATATGTATAAATTATAATGTCACATCACAAAGTAACTGCTTCATATGAACAATAAAAAAAAAAAGTAAAAATATGTGTTTTTATACCGTACTTAGAACAATTTATGGCCGTACGAAATTCTTAAGTGTACAGTAAAATTTTTGTAAGCTTTTCTGACAAAAAAAAATGTTGCGGTGAATTTACAAAGCTTTCCCGGGTTTTAATTTTCTTGAATGTAATTGTTTAATCTTCTAACTAGAACTAACGAGGGAGATCAATAACTGTCTGACACAATTTTTATGGTAAGAACCCTCTTCAATAAGGACTCCATTGAAATATTTGAAGTCAGTATATCAGACTGGCTTAAGCATCTGGGCTCCACAGAAGACCGAATAAATCTGTCTTCCAAGAAACTGGGTGTCTTATATAAGGCTAGTAAAATTGTGTACGTTACTTCAGCTATGCGATTACCAACTGGTTTCGAGAATACATTTGCGGTGTAGATATAAACTGAGAATGAAGCCGTAATCTGCTTCTAAGAAACTGGAAGTCTTGTACAGGGCTAGCAGATTCTTCAATTATGACCAGCTGCTAACCCGATAGGTACAATCTCAATTCCACCCAACAATTGAATTTGGAAGCCACCTCTGGGCTGAAGACGTACAATACTCCATAAACCTACTCATTTCAAAGGAGGGTGGTTTGTCTGACCGTTTATAAAAGACCGATTGCCATCTTTAATGCATAGACGCAATGTGGGCACGCTTAGTCTGTTATAATAGAATATTTATTTCAGGTATTTTAATGAGAGCCTGCTCTAAAGAGCTGAGATCTCAGTGTAGATACTTTCAATATCGACCTGGTGAAATACAATCCCTCAGAATCGAATCGATACTTGGAAGGCTTTAGCCGTGTTTTGGGATCAGATATATGAATAGTTTGGTACTTTCCCTCCATCTCCCACCTTCCCATCCTGACTCCCTCAACCCCAATTAAGAATGCCATATTTTCCCTTGCTCCAGATAGTTAAGGATAGTTAAGAATATTCGGATTGCTGTGCGGTGCTAGATTTGAAAAATTTGCAAAATGCAACCATCAATTCAAAAAGAGCAAGCCACACTTGTGGAAAAATGCATTATAATAATTTAATGACATCTTTGGTGACAATAAACACAAATTCAATTGACTTTCTACTTCGCACTCCGCAGAGTAAACACAGGTATAGTCGAAAATCGGCAGTCGAGACCAACATGCTAATTTATACAAAAGTGCTTGCATATTCCATCAGTTTAAAGATACACCACGTCGTACCTTAATGAAATGCAAATTTGGCACTCGAGCAGTAGCTGGCGGAAACACGAACGAGAAAATAATTTATCAATCAACAATAATTTATTATTCTGAAAGAATTGTTTTGAATGATAAAATTTAAATTGACAACATTTATATAAACCTTCTTAAGGATGACATCATTCCTGTAATACATGGTTTTCAATAGTTATGAACATTACAAACATCCGTAGGATTTAGCCAGCGAGAGAATGATATAGAATAATCGGTCTCCTATTTTATGCGGTGCTTCGTAGCCTCCCCACTCTCGGCTACTTTAGTTTTCTGAAGGTTTCACTTCTCCCGCGCTGAACTGCATACATGTTTTTTGAAGTAAAAAATTCTATAGCACCGTTGTGATTTGAAACTCGTTAAAAACGAAAAGGCGACACTAAAAACAGACAAACACAAATATCTACAGGATTAAGCCTGTGAGAGAATGAGAATAATCGGTCTCCTCTTTGTGTGGTGCTTCGTAGCCTCCCCACTCTTGTCTACTTTAGTTTTCTGAAGGTTTCACTTCTACTACATGTGAACTGCACGCTTGTAACATGAGTCGCAACCCCTCCCAACCGCCTGGAGCCAGTGAGGCTATGCACTGTATGTGCAACCCTGATTAGGGTATGTTGTGGATCTGAAGATAAGTAGGGAGGGGAAGGAGATGGGGAAAACGAAGGTGGGGAAGTAAATGGCTATTCAGATTAAGTCGTCAAATACGGTTAAAGCCATTTCAAGCCACGTGTCATTTCCGAATGGTGGTCTTACGTCTCCGGAATATTCATATTCATTATTCTAGCTGGGTTACCTGGCATCGCTCAGGACAACATTCGAGAGTGTTCTGGAATGTTCCACAATGATGTTCCCGATTCCCTATTTCCGAAAATTCCACGACATACTCCGCCATTCTTTCCAGAATTTGCTAGAGCTCTATGGAGCCTTCTAGAACTTTCCGGAAGACTGGTCTAGAAATTTCAAGAGGGCGAAACTTCTAGGCCTTATATCTTCAAAAGCACGCCCTCTAGATAGAACAGGAACCGTCATCCTGGAGGGAGATAGAGATCTACCACACCATATAACACTCTTGATCGTACCGGGACTCGTTTCTGAGTTTTAGCGAGCCGCAGTTTTTTTGGACTTTCTTTTATATTATATATTGATTATTTTAAATTATTAAATTATGGAAACATAATAAAACAGTCAACTAAAATTGTCTTGCACGGGATATGAACCCGTGACCTCCGGATAGCTAGTCGAGAGCCTTGCCCCTCGATAATGGAGGAGTTACAGCAGCTATGCTATTAGCTAAGTTATGACTATAGTAAATAGTAATTGTACATATATGATATGTATTAACTGTATTTTTTTTTTAAATTTATTTATTTCATCCAAAAAATATATGAACACATAATATAATATCATATTACAGTCGGTATTGGTTACATTTTAAGTACATTTTCCCTTTTTATTTTCATCCTTTTCTTTTACACAGTAGTAATAATAACATAATTTTAATGACAATAACATGTTACTTACAAAGTTAAAAACATAAGGTAATAAATGATGCATTAGTAAGTAAATATCTATAAGTATTAACTGCATTGTATTAACTGAACACGTGACTGTATTTGTACATATATGAAATGTAAACTCTTCTTCCATCCACAAGCTAATGCTTTTCGTGGACAAATAAAAAATAACAAAAGTAAACGAGAAAATAACGATTTTTTACTGTAGTAAAATATTATATTTTTGTCCTTTTTTAAAATAACAATCTTATATACGGTTCTTAGCATTGACGTCTTTTAAAGAAAAGCCTTTAAAAGAACCTACTTCATCACCATTCACATCCACGACGAAATAACTTACCCAGTTTTCGATCTCCACACCTCATACTTTTCAGATTAATGGTTGGATTGAACTTCGTGGAACAGCTGTACCCGTAACGTGATGTCTAGGGAAATTTATTTAGACGTGGGAATAAAACATTTTTTTGACCTTAATACATAAAACATTTTTGCAATGGTATTCAGAATGTAGAGAATTTCTCGAATTTTTTTCTACTCTTTATAATTGATTTGTTATCTTATTGAAAATGCAAAAATTCCTTTGAATAAATTCCGCAAAAGTTCAAATATAATTGAAGGAAAAACTTCTTAAGCCCCGTTGTGATTTGAAACTCGATAAAACGAAAAAGCGACACTTTTTTTCAACATTATCTCCACACAGGAGGCCCGGAGGAAAATAATTTCCCTCAAGGCCTATGTCATCTTAGGGGATGCTGTGTGGAGAGCCTTTTTAAGGAAAGGAAGTTCTGGGAAAGAAAAAGGTATGAGGGGTGGTAGGAATCTGTGGATCAGTGTGTCCATTAATGGTGAACGTATGAATCCATCCCTCCAACTGCCGTGAAAGGTGACAGGTTGTGAGAGTCCGGCTGAAAAGGTCAAAAGTCCCCCCTCAATTAGTCTCTCTCGAACCAACCCGCCACGCAGCAGGTGAGCAGATGCATCCGCCACCAAGACATGCACAAACCTCACGTCTTGAACCCGGGAACATTAAAAAGACACAAATACATCTATAGGGTTTATTCTGCGAGATAATGAGATGATATGTTATATCTTTGTGCGGTGCTTCGTAGCCTCTTCACTTTAGTTATCTGGAGGCTTCAGTTCTATCGCGTGTCAACTGCACACTTGTATTTTTTGCTTTTTACGTGCGATTTCGAAAAACTAGCTGATCTTCTTTTCTCATCTTTTAAAACATAATTTTGTACAACACATCCGCGATGAAATTTTGCCCACTTGATGATCAAAATTACATGAAAATTACTTTCTACATCTGATTTCGAAAAACTTTGCGAAAGCTCAGGTGACACCAGGGGCTTCGGCTACATTATTTATGTACATAAAACATATAAATGTTCATATGTGTGTACCCTAGAGATTAAAAAAATACTGAGTCGATTTTTAATATTCAACTTTTTATTAATGCCAGAAGTGTTTATAGTTTGAATGGTAGAAGTTTGGAACGCCCGGTGAAGACTTTAAGAATTATCCCTATACTGGAAAGAGATACGGAGTCAAATTAAAGTACATTACAGTAGTGAATAGTAGAAAGAGTCGAGGACGCCCGACCCGAGGAAGTCTTAACGCACTAATATTTCTATTTTCGATACTGACAATTCGTGGTGGAAATCCATTATAATAATATAATAAACACACATATAAAACTTATTTCCAATTAATTCATTTATTTTTGACCGTAACCTGTTTCAGCCTGTTAAAAACATCTTAACCACATCCCTCTATTCCCATATTGTATGTATATGTATATAAACTGTGGATTAAAAAAATATTTGTACCAGTCAGATTTCTTTATTTTTTATTTTTTTTATTTATTTATTTCATCCGAAAAATATATGAATACATATTATAATATCATATTACAGTCGGTATTGGTTATATTTTATGTACATTTTCACTTTTTATTTTCTTCATTTTCTTTTACACAGTAGTAATAATAACATAATTTTAATGACAATAACATGTAACTTACAAAGTTAAAAACATAAGGAAATAAATGATGCGTTAGCAAGTTAATATCTATAAGTTAATAACATTGTTATAAGAATAATGTTGTAATAATAATTGATGCCATTAAAGCAGTATCAAAATAGGGAAAAAGCTATGGTGGTAAGAACTGTTATATAGAAGTAACATAATATATATTTTAAGTTTTGCATAGCCTGCCTCACTAGGCGAACCTGTATTAAAGCAGAATTTGTAGTAAATTGTTTCTCGTAATTTTGTCCAGATGGCTTTACACAGCCTGCCTCAATAGGCGAACCTGTATTGAAGCAGAATTTGTAGTAAATTGTTTCTCGTAATTTTGTCTAGATGGCTTTAACAGCTTGAAATAGTTACGATAAAAAATTTATAAAGTGGAAATAATTTTTTATGTGTTATATTATCTTAACGCATTATCTCTGCACTGGAATGAGATATGGAGTCTAATTACAGTTGATATAATATACTTTTTAAAAGTATCTAATAATGTAGGTTTCAAGTAACTACACGAAGTGAATGGTAGAAAAAGTCCTGACCGTGGTTCTTCTGGAAAGACATGAATCAAATAATTATTTGAGGAAAAATGAGCCGTGCGTAATGAACGAAGAAAGAAATAGGTATAAGGAGTAAGAATAACGTGGAAGTAAATGTTAGAATAAGTTGTGGAAGCCTAAAAAAGACATGGCACGACCGAGTGAATAAAATAATTAAAGAATAAATGTGGCACATATGAAGAAGAGGGGTGTAAGGAGAATATATGATTTGGAAGAAAACGGTAGAAAAGTTGGTAACGCCGAGGAAGACATGGCACGAACAAGTGAATAAAATAATTATAAAATAAATGTAGCACATGTGATGAAAAAAGGGTGTAAGGAGAATGTATGATGTGGAAGAAAACGGTAGAAAAGTTGGTAACGCCCGAGGAAGAAAGCATAATCGAAAAAAAAATACTTACTTTTGGTAAAATGAGGCATGAGGCTTTTTGTGTTGCTTTTTCGTTTCATCGAGGTTCAAATCACAACGGTGCTAAAGAAATTTTCACATCAAAAACTATTTCAATTCTTAGCAATTTAATATCATTTCCACATTAAAAAAACTACACCTAGTTTTCAGGTACACTAGAATTTATAACGTCAAATCTTTACACCAAACCATTCATAGTCGAGCAACTCCAGGTACGTCATGTTTAATAATTCAGTTCATTGAAGATGAAGAGTACTAAAATAAATAAAAAAATATTTAATCAAAATATTAATTTTTAAAAATGCCTCCCTGAAGATGTAAAATGTAATCAAAAAGATGACCAAAGGAGCCCTGCATCATGACCCAGATTAGACAGGCGAAATAATGATATTGTTGGGACAAAATTTCGTGCGGTGAACCTTCTGATATATGGCCGTAAAACATAACCTTAACATCGACCTAAGCCCGACCCGTCTTTTCGCTGAAATACCGCAGCCTTTTTGGGAACACTGCGGTTTTTTGGTGGTGTGTAATACGGATCTACATCAGCACCTACCACGTACGCTGTTCATCGTGTCCCGATTGAAACAACAACCTAACAATACGTTTTCGTGTAGCTGTGCGCTAGACCTAAGTAAGTCTATGAACATCTACTTATTATGTAAATTTGCTTGCTCAGAACGTGGGCCTTAAATAAAGGCACCGCCGCAGACTTACTTTAAAGAAATTTATTAATAAAGAACCACTTTAAACTTGATATTGGTTTTGTATGACCATGAAGAGATAATCCTATGGAAATGCTTATGGCCATCATATACAGGTATTAAAACTCGTTTAATCACAGGTGACCATATATGTCCCAACGCACATAGGTCTCGTATCTAAAAAATAGCCACCAAAAAAGTTTAATGTACACTTTTCTGTTCACAAAGTTAAGAATCGCATAATTGAAACTTCGGGAATTTTTTTTATTAATTATTTTTACATATAGCGACAAAAAAGTGAGGTTTTTTATTTTTTTTATTTATTTCTATTCTTTAACATACATACATATTACAGATAATTACATTGGTATACATAGATATCAAGTTAAGTAATAAGGAAAAAAAAAAGTTAATTATCCGTAAATGTATATAGGTAAGTACCTAGTAGTATTTTGTGAACACCTCACTAAGCGAACCTGTGCTGAGGTGTTCCCATGTTTTGGAATAATTGAAATTCTGATGACAAAAGTAGAACACCGTATCCTCCTTGATATTGTCAAGAAGGAGACTGTGGGTCGACTCATGGCGGCAGTATCGTATACATAAAATAAAAGATTAGTTTCAGTTAGGATCTATACATACAATTATACAAGCATCTAGTTTATGTACAAGATAGATAGTAGTTTTGATAAATAGGTTGGTAAATTATTCTAGGGACCACACGCCAATGGAATGAATAATATTGTGATTTTAATGTTTTGTCTTAAAACAAAGTTATAATTGCCTACTATTTATTTTTAATATTTGTTTTTGGTTATGTTTGGTTCGGTGTTATAATTTTTTGAGGTTACAATATGTGTTTGTTATTCATTTGTCTAATAAAATATGTAAGTGTTTTCTTTATTTTTTATTATAAGTAACTTTAATTAGAAAAATCGTACGGTGAGCCATTTTGAAAACTTTTTCATGTTTGTATGCAAAATTTTTATAATTAAAAAAATATATGTTTATTTCGAATTACATAATTTGAAAGCGTGTTTCATCACTTTTCGTTTTTCGTTTCAACAGTTTTTACTTTTTGAAGGTGCTCTGAAATATTCCAAATATTTGCATTTTATTGTAAAGCGAAAATATTTTGACCATCTGAAAAAAATGTCAAATTTTTTAAGGTTAAAGGTACTTACGTGAGTTGCCCCAACCCGATGCCGACTGCTTTTTTTAATCTTTTAAGTTGAAAAAAAATGTCATCGGAGACTAAAATTTATTTTATATTTTTTATACCAAATAATTTCAAAAATCACTAGTTAATGTCAGTCAAAGCCTTTAATTATGGAAATGATAAGGAAAAAATTGCAGGCGAACTTCAGAAAAATTTTAACAAAACAAAAAACTACTTCAAAAATTCACTAAAAAGTAAAAAAATTATTTCGTACGATTGTTATTTTTGGAGTCGGTGTCAGCCAAGGTAACTACATACATAGGTAGTTAGTTATAAGTGAGATGTGGAGATCTTGGCTGACACCGACTCCAAAAATAACAATCGTACGAAATTCTTTTTTTACTTTTTAGTGCATTTTTTTAAGTCGTTTTTTGTTTTGTTAAAATTTATGTTTATTTTTTGAATTTTAGTGACGAGCGTGCGGAAAGAAGTTTTACTTCAAAAAAAGAATCATCGAAATCTGTTGGCGTAATATTGAGTTATTCGTCCATTTGTCGCGCACATACTTATTGCAAAATTTAAGACATATGGTTTTCTCATAGATCCCATTGTCAGAACTAGACCAAATTAAAATGGGACCACACAGGAAGCATTAAAAAAAGAATCATCAATATCGGTAAACTCAATCGAAAGTTCAGAGGTAACAAACATTAAAAAAAATTAAAAAAATAAAAAAATTACCGTCGAATTGATAACCTTCTCCTTTTCGAAGTCGTTTAAAAAGCATTGCCATTTTTTGCTTTTTTTGCCAGGTTAGTGTACGTATGAGTTATCAAAATATAAAGTGTTTTTGATACGTCGATGGTTATCACATGAAGATAATTTTACTCCTAAAAATGTATTACTTAAGTACCAAGTAAGAGATATATTTTTCTTCGTTTAACTAATATTTGTATGTGTTACGTTTGCTATTTCCTTTTTCCATTTTCAACGATGTGATGGCTGTTTGTTTTTTGCGAGGAAGGAAATATTAAAACTTGTTGCTGATTTTAATTTAAAGATTTTAAGATTGTTAATAAAACAATTAATTTCCTCATTCAAATAGTCATCCTCGTTGGTCATTTGTGTCATGTATGTTACGACGGGTGTATTTTAGAATTTAGATGGAACTCACAAAAATTTCAATAAGATTTCGAGATATCGGTTGTGATCCTTTGTGTCATGTATGTTATAACGGGTGTATTTTAGAATTTAGATGGAACTCACAAAAATTTCAATAAGATTTCGAGATATCGGTTGTGATCCTTTGTGTCATGTATGTTATAACGGGTGTATTTTAGAATTTAGATGGAATTCACATAAATTGCAATAAGATTTCTAGAAATCGATTGTGATCCTTTGTGTCATGTATGTTATAACGGGTGTATTTTAGAATTTAGATGGAACTCACAAAAATTTCAATAAGATTTCGAGATATTTATTTATTGTATTTATTACTTGCTGGAGCAATCCCGATGAGTTACAGAACTCATTTTAGGACGGGAGGAAAATTAATGGGTGTGAGGAAATAGTTACAGTTTTACTTGGAAAATGGATATTAAAAATATAAGTTTCACATACAACATAGACAAAAAATAAATTTAAAAAAAAAACAGGTTGAGTGAGCAAACAACAATAGAAAATAATTAAAGAAACAAAGAACAAGGTTATACAAATGTGGATGATTATGATTACAAATAAATGGAAAAGAAAAGAAGAGAAAAGGAAACAAGACAAATGAGACATGATAAGAAAATTTACATAGTTTCATCCTTAAACTTATTTAAAAAATATTCTTTTAAAGCATTATTCTGAACTTTTTTATTTTGCTGATTTCCCTTGTACATATCTGGAAGCGAGTTATATAGTGTATAGGCAACATAGTTCAGAGAATTTATCCCATATTTTGTAGTGTGTGTTTGAGGTATGCGGATTTTATTGCTATTTCGAGTATTGTGAGTGTGAATGTCTTGATTGTAAAGTGGCTTGATGTTAGTGTGAGTTGATTGTTGAGTAATTTGTAGGATGGTGCTTGTGATTTCATGTTTAGGAAGGACTGTGATTGGAAGAATACCGGAAACTGAATAGATGTCTTTGACATGGGTGTCCCATGGAAGTCCAAAAACATTTCTGAGAGCTCGGTTTTGAACCACCTGCAGATCAGCTATCAATTTCTTTGAGGCAAATCCCCAGATACAGCAGAGATAAGAAAGGTGTGAATGTACCATGGCGTAGTACACTGATGTTAGTAAAGGAATGGGTAATAATCGTTGGAGTCTATATAGTACACCAGTTATGGGGGTAATTTTCTCCTTTACATGATTTATGTGGAGATCCCACGAAAGTTGGGAATCTACGATCAGGCCCAAATATTTTGTGCTCATTTTCTTTTCGAGGCAGTTATCACCAACTTTGATATTGAGGCTGAAATTTTTCTTGTTGCCAAAAAGTATATAATGAGTTTTTTTTACGTTAAGAGTTAGTTTGTTTATTCTTAACCAGCTTGTGAGTTTAGAAACATCAGCATTCATTTCCGTTTCAAGCTCCGCTAGGTTCAGTTTATCGGTTGTGATCCTTTGTGTCATGTATGTTATAACGGGTGTATTTTAGAATTTAGATGGAACTCACAAAAATTTCAATAAGATTTCGAGATATCGGTTGTGATCCTTTGTGTCATGTATGTTATAACGGGTGTATTTTAGAATTTAGATGGAATTCACATAAATTGCAATAAGATTTCTAGAAATCGATTGTGATCCTTTGTGTCATGTATGTTATAACGGGTGTATTTTAGAATTTAGATGGAACTCACAAAAATTTCAATAAGATTTCGAGATATCGGTTGTGATCCTTTGTGTCATGTATGTTATAACGGGTGTATTTTAGAATTTAGATGGAACTCACATAAATTGCAATAATATTTCTAGAAATCGATTGTGATCCTTTGTGACATGTATGTTATAACGGGTGTATTTTAGAATTTAGATGGAACACACATAAATTGCAATAAGATTTCTAGAAATCGATTGTGATCCTTTGTGTCATGTATGTTATAACGGGTGTATTTTAGAATTTAGATGGAACTCACATAAATTGCAATAAGATTTCTAGAAATCGATTGTGATCCTTTGTGTCATGTATCTAACGTGTGTTTGTTTACTGTTTAGATGAAACTCACAAAATTGTAATAAGATTTCGCGAAATCGGTCTGACAATAAATGGGCCTTCTATCTGACACATCTCAATTTTAGGATTATGCGAAGTCATAATATTTTGAAAAACAAGCAACAATAATGGACGCTTTGTAAATTCGTGTTGTTCATGAAATACGGCCATCAATGCTCGATAAAGTGCCCTTAACTATTCCAGTATCAGCTACACCAAGAAAAGCTACGATGGTCGTATGCCAGAAATAATTTTCAAATATGGATAAATTTATTTAAATGTATATGGTATTTTGAATTTATTTATTTTTTGAAAAAACAATGTGTTTTAAAACACTTTGTTGGTTTTTACACTTTCAGGTTTTATCTTTTAGCTGGTTAACCGAATATTCTTTCGTGATAGATATAAATTTATTAAACCAAATACATATATACATACCTCAGTTCACGTAGGTACTCTGAAAATTTTCCCTTACACCGTACGCCTACTCCGCTACGAGCATCAACGAAAGCGAAAAACTGAATAGTTCTCTATGGAAAAATATTAAAAGTTCAGAACAGTTTTCCACCCTTGTCCACAGAATACGGTTTGTATCTGGGATAGTTAAAACGTTGCTCTATCGGCATTTCCCCAAAGCACATGGAAATAAAATGCAACTGCGAGGGGATGCAATGAGATTGGTTTGTGTCAATGATAGCTAGAAACAAAATTCCCATGAAATTAAACAGTTCGATGAAGGATAACTTTACCCACACAAGTCATAGAAGAAAAATTTGAATATTATTTTTTTAACTCGGGGGGTGAAATTAGTATTCTTTCTATTATAGACACACTACCTACCGGTAAATAATATGGTTGCTATTTTTAACATTGCTCTACCGGCAGTTTTTATAAACTTCTTGGAAAGCGGAGTGCAATGATGGGGGTGCAACAAGTAAGGTTTGCGTCTTGGATAGAAGAAAAGTTTTTTCATACGAGTCATTGCAAATTGTTTCGTAAAATAATGAAGGGATAAGATTCGATTATATTTTTGTAGTATTTGGTGAAGTACTCGTATATTAAGATAGGAGACTTGAACATTTATTTGATATAATGTTTGTACTTATTGTGCTTTTAGAATTTAAAATTTTAGCAAAAAATAACCAAAAATAATTGTTGGTCCTAGTGATCTTTGCATAAATTTTCAGGACGAGTACGTCAGAAGAATCACAAAAATTGCATATCGTACTACTTATTTTTTGTGTTGCTTCAACTTTAAAACACAACGTACCCTTCTGTCACTGGGGAACTTTATAAATACCCGGCACTTTCAGAATCTTCAAATGTTTTTATCGATCAGTTCTTGCGACTATTTTCAAAAGCATTGTAGCAATAAGGATGCTCAATGACGGATTTGTTTTTGTGAAAATGCAATTTAAATACATAAGCATACATGTATACACTATAGAGTAAATTATTATATTAATAATAACTTCTGAACAACAGAATAAGGAAACTAACATATATATTTAGATGTTTAAGAGATATTTTAAACGAAAAATTACTTGGAACCACATACTTCCCTTTCTGTCAATCAATTATACAATACGGCATTATAGGATGGGGCGGTACATATACAAATCAAACACAAACAATTTACATATCACAAAAACTAATAATAAAAACAATTTAAAAAAAACCCTACTCATATTCGTCAGAACTCTTATTCCAACAATTTAAAGTCAGAAAATTAAGTGCAATATATTTTTATCATGCAACATTAGATACAAATTTATAAAGATAATATTCAAAATAAAGTTGTACCATTTAAAAACAACAGAAATCTTAGACAAACATCAATACTTCCTACTCCAAAATATAAAAAAAACACTAGGACAGATAAGTCATAAATATCTCGGAGTAAATTTTTTTAATTCACTTCCTGAAAAAATCAGAAACATGAACAGTAATATCAAAAAATTTAAAACTCACCTTAAAAATTATACTGAAAATTTGAACTGAATATAAAAGATAAAACAATTAAACCAATATAATAACACCCCCGTTCACATAAGCCCTGCTTTTTTATGGGAATAAATCAAATATGTACACATATTATGTAATTAATTATTTTATTGAATTTATTGTAATTTATGTATCTTTCTCTGAATAAAAAAAAATAAAAAATTTAATGTTTATAATCATACAATTAACAACATAATTCGAGGAAAATAAATGCATGTTGCACTTTGAATTCGGAAAAACTTGAACCGGAAAAATGCTATTTCGCTATTTTCCGATAGATGCCGCTACACATTTGAAATAATAGATATTTGTGTCCTTTTGTAGAAATTAAAATCAATCAATGTATTTTTCCATAATATTACCAATATTGGTTTCTTCGCCGTCTACTACGTCGATGCGTATGTAGTTTGGGGTGATGATGAGCTAACCGTGATAGTGATGAATATAAACACACATCTATTAAACAAAAGATTTATAGATTACGTTTAGAATCTGTGGGGTATGCAAATTAATCGGTGTGGTAGATTCAAATATATTTCTCCTTCTGTGCATCCTATTTTTCAAGAGAACCTAGCTATTTTTTTTCATATTCACACAGCTTGAAAAAGAATACAATTTAAAATACTATTTATAATTTGATCATTATTATATTTTTTAAAGTTAAAATAAAACGTTTTTTAACTTTATAAGACTTTCTTAAAAAGGGAAATTCCGAGAAAACATATGCAAATACAACCCATGAGTGAAACTTTTTTAGCCTCGTTGTGATTTAGAATTAGGATGAAACGGACATGACGCATCACAGCATCTGCGAAGCATCAAACTGCGCTCACTGACCGCTTTGATTATATTGGTTGAGAAATGAAATAGAAATGACGCTAGGTCTGCGCATATTGGCCGCTTGACTGTGACCACACTTTTAAAGTCTCTATTGGTTGAGATTGGTTTTGTTCGCTTCTACCGCGAATGAACGGCACTTGATTTTTTTAAATTTAAAGATATACTTCCATAAAAAGCAATTCTTGTGTGTAAGGGAGGACGGCATTATTTATTTGGTTATAAAGAATGTATATATTTTTTAACTATAATTGTTTTATAATGTAGTTTTCATTTTTCAAACTTTGATTTAGGTTTATTTACGGCATCTGACGTTTTGAGTGCCATAAGTCTCTTGAAGAACTCACACTCCATCGGATCAGACTTCATTCCCATGTTTTTCATTAAAGGGTGCACCGAGTTCCTTAAAACACCATTATGTTTTATCTTTAACTTAGCTATTAGTGCTTCCACTTTTCCTGAAGTATGGAAAACTTCCAAAATAAGTCCTATTTTTAAGAAAGGTTCGCAAAAGCTAATCGAAAATTATAAACCATTTGCCATACTATTAGCTCCTGCTAAATTATTTGAAAAATTAATTAATAAATTCCTTATGCCTCAGATAGACGCATAAATTATCCCCGAACAGCTTGGTTTCAGGAAAGGAAGATCAACTGAAATCAATCTGATGGTTTTCACTGAATACCTACTGGATACCAAGTAGACTGTTCGTATAACGACTTCTCCAAAGCTTTTGATACTATGAATCACGATATCTTACTCACAAAATTTGCCCTGACAGGTTTTTCTCTTCGGATGTTACAGTTTTTTTATAAATTACCCCAAGAACAGAAAACAATTTGTCACACACGGAATCTTCCAATCTGCTGAATTTATTGTTTTTTCAGGGGTTCCTCAAGGATCGATCCTAGGGCCTCTTCTTTTTTACATTTTCATTAATGACATTGTTGAAGTCATCCGTTTTTCTCGCTTTTTGCTGTTCGCCAACGATCTATAATTATTTCTTCTAATAAGAAATATTTAGGACTGCCTGCGCTTTTAAGATGATGTTGATAATATTTCAGAATGGAGTCAACGAAATCAGCTCCATTTCAATGTCTTGAAATGCGTAGTTCCGACTTTTATCACAGCATCTAGTCTCACCTTTCATCGGTCACTATGCTCGGTCATAATCTCATATGCGTTTCTAATATAAATGATCTTGGGATTATGTATGAAAGTAAGTAGACATTTCGTCCTCATATCGAAGGAGTGTGCCAGTCTGCCAAAATGTTAGGATTTGTTCTCCGAACCGTCAGAGTTTTTCGGGATATCCGTGCTCTGAAGATTTTATATATATATATATTTTCGTCTATTTTATTTATTTTTATGAACGATGAAAATTTTACCTACACTGGCCAATACGGCCTAGGGCCCTGCCAGAGCCGGATTAAACATGTCGGGGCCTCTGGTCAGTTGCCTAAATTATATTATGGATAATACAGCGCTGGCCATAGTCACGGGCGTAGCCAGGTTTTAGTATCGGGAGGGGGGGGGGGGGGTTCAAGCGTAGCGTGGGTGTCGGCCGCCGGGGCAGAGGAAAGTTTTGCCACCCCGTTATTTGGGCAGGGGGCGCCGGCGGGGAACAGGGAAATCCTAATTTTTGCAGTGAATTAAAACTACACACAAAACATGAAAATGTTTTTTCTTTGATTCTGACATTACATAAATGTGTCAGTGAACTCTCAACTGGATAGTTAAAATCTCAACACAAAATTGATTTAAATTAAGTCTGTATGCGGTGAATTAAAAGTACACTCAAAACAAGAAAATGGTGTTTCTTTGATTCTGGCAGCATATACAGAGTCTGCAACTAGAATTTTATTAACTGCACTTCGAATAAGATAATGTTTTCCTTCGAATTGTGTTAGCAGATGAATCCACAATTGAAATTTTAAATTCTGAAAACTGGTTTAATCCTTCAAAAACAAAAAAAAATATCTATAAACTTTTGCCTGTCAAGTTCTTCCCATGTATTTTAAATGCTCTTTTTTACTGGCTATTTTTTTTACACTTTTTTGCAAAAAACAAAATTGTTCTAAAATCTAGATAAATATATTTTTCGACGTGGTTATTAGTACATTTTTGTTTCTTAATATTACCATTACATTTGTTTTGATAGCGACAATATAGCTCATAACTTTTTGAAGAATCAATGGGCATATAACAAAATTCGAAGATCGAAGTGTGAAGCATTTGGACAGTTTGCTCCGATGTTTCTTTATTGTGGATAGATTGGAGTTATTTGAGAGCATTCACAATCGCTAGATAAAATTCCTTAAATCTCATAACGGCTTCATGCTTGTGCATGCATGCATGCAGGCTTTTTCGATGATCAGCCGGTATCTGGAATCCTTATGAGGCGGGGTGATCCCTCATGTTGGAGACGGTTCAAGAGGGTTTCACATGAAGGATTATGGCCACTATCCATGGCTCTACCCGACGAATTTTCACTCCATGCAGCTCAGAAGAGAGGGGTATACCGCCAGCCACTTATTCAGACTGCTGCGAGGCTATATTGAGAACTCAGTCATTTTTGAGCACGTGAGTCTCTATCTTCCAGATGACTTTCTTAGACAGCATCATCATAGATTATTCTATCTTCCTGCCTATAAGACTAACCTGCCTATGGTTCTCCCCTTAGGGAGGAGTATATTGCTCCTGAACCAAATCTCCTCAATGATTGATATATTTTGTGTCGGTGAGGAGAGATTTAAAAAATAAATTCTTTGGATTCTTGAAAGAGTCTCTTGACGAAATTTTCACCACTGCCTGAGATTTTTTTGAAATCGCTGCATTTTTCAAATTTTATTTTATGCATTAATATAAATAAACAATTAAAAAAAAATATTATATGTAATAAATTCTTATAAGTAATAAATTCAGTCATTTCTAATATGTAATAAATTAAAATTTGTAAGATGTAAGAAATTAATAAAAAAATATTATTCTAGTCACTATGGCCCCACGGGCGTAGCCAGGGGGGTGGGGGGGGGGTTGGGGTTTCAATATCAATGCTCTGCTCAACGCACCGCCGTTTTGAAAGGTAAAATTCGGGAGCTATTACCGGCTGATCATCGAAAAAGCCTGCATGCATGCATGCACAAGCATGAAGCCGTTATGAGATTTAAGGAATTTTATCTAGCGATTGTGAATGCTCTCAAATAACTCCAATCTAGCCACAATAAAGAAACATCGGAGCAAACTGTCCAAATGCTTCACACTTCGATCTTCGAATTTTGTTATATGCCCATTGATTCTTCAAAAAGTTATGATCTATATTGTCGCTATCAAAACAACTGTAATAGTATGAGCTATATTGTCGCTATCAAAACAAATGTAATGGTAATATTAAGAAACAAAAATGTACTAATAACCGCGTCGAAAAATATATTTATCTAGATTTTAGAACAATTTTGTTTTTTGCAAAAAAGTGTAAAAAAAATAGCCAGTAAAAAAGAGCATTTAAAATACATGGGAAGAACTTGACAGGCAAAAGTTTATAGATATTTTTTCTTGTTTTTTGAAGGATTAAACAAGTTTTCAGAATTTAAAATTTCAATTGTGGATTCATCTGCTAACACAATTCGAAGGAAAACATTATCTTATTCGAAGTGCAGTTAATAAAATTCTAGTTGCAGACTCTGTATATGCTGCCAGAATCAAAGAAACACCATTTTCTTGTTTTGAGTGTACTTTTAATTCACCGCATACAGACTTAATTTAAATCAATTTTGTGTTGAGATTTTAACTATCCAGTTGTGAGTTCACTGACACATTTATGTAATGTTAGAATCAAAGAAAAAACATTTTCATGTTTTGTGTGTAGTTTTAATTCACCGCGAAAATTAGGATTTCCCTGTTCCCCGCCGGCGCCCCCTGCCCAAATAACGGGGTGGCAAAACTTTCCTCTGCCCCGGCGGCCGACACCCACGCTACGCTTGAACCCCCCCCCCCCCCCGATACTAAAACCTGGCTACGCCCGTGACTATGGCCAGCGCTGTATTATCCATAATATAATTTAGGCAACTGACCAGAGGCCCCGACATGTTTAATCCGGCTCTGGCAGGGCCCTAGGCCGTATTGGCCAGTGTAGGCAAAATTTTCATCGTTCATAAAAATAAATAAAATAGAAGGGGGCCTTTACCATAGGGGCCTCTAGCCGACAGTAAAGGGCCCCTTCTATTTTAATTTTTTTTATTAAAGGTGAAAATTTTCCATAAAAAAATCGAAAAAAAAGATCGCTGGTCCGCCATTTTTCCTTTTTTTTAGATATCAAAATTCCCCTCCATGGTGCGATAGACACTGGATTTTCGAACAGTTTCAGAATTGCTATTGGTGCATGCAAATCGGATGTGTATTTTGTTTAATATGTAGTCAACCAGGTTGAAAAATGTGTTAAAAAAGTTTCGAGTAAAACGCATTCAATTTTTTTCTGAAAGATAATTTAACGTACAAACTGTTTCGAATTGTTTCACATAAAACGCTGCTATATCTCCGTTATTTTTTCGTGTTCTTTAAAACATTTGTTGAGAGTATTTTTACCAAGTGCACTTTTCAGAAAATGTTTTTTTTTACAGTGTCCTGGTGCCTTAATGCCTTGTTTAGGATTTGATTAAGGAAACATGAAGTCGTTTGCCCCCCTCCCCCCCAGAATCAAGGGCCCGTGGCAGGCCGCCACCCCTCCTGGTCTAGTCCTTCAGCCTTAGTCTCCAATACGCTCTTGGACTAATTTAGTTGTAATGTTTTGAACCACTCCCCGCATTTCCTGACTTAGTGCCTTCGGAATATCATCTGTTCACCTCTCTTAAGGCATATATGGATGAAATTAAATTTCCAACCGACGGCGACGAGCAGATACGGAAAGCGGTTCTGAAGTGAGGGAAAGAGCTAGCGGGAGAATTCTTCGAGGAAGGCATAAAGAAACTTGTGAATCGGCTAAATACACGCATTGAATGGGTTGGCGATTATTTGGAAAAATGGTCAAAAATTGTATCAACAATGTCCTCTAATTTTTTTTTAAATACACTTTAAAAAAATCATGCCTCGTATTTTCAGTGTGCTTTATTAGATTTCGGAGGGGGATCAAACCCCCTCGATCCCCCCTCTGGCTACGGCCTTGATGAAATCGTCAGGAATGTCCCCTATATACCATTGTACGTTAAATTATTTAAAGACTCTAAAAGAGAAGAATATATTAAGCGAGATGATGTTGGCTTGGGAATGATGCAATGGGTGTGTGTCAATTGTCAATATATATACCTGGTTATGTATTCTTGTGATTTCATTATGAAAACTCAGCTGATTTTGAATATTAAAATTTACAAAAAAATATTCGCAGTTCTCAATGCATTAAAAAATAACAAAGGAGCTCGAGCTAAACGGCTTACACAAATAATTATATCACGAGGAGTCTAGGGGAAGACACAGATGTCGCCTCCGCCTGTTCGGTGCTTTAGCCCAAGATAAATCCCGGCTGACACGCTTGTATTTACGGAAATCTTCACACATTGTGAGCGGCCGTTCAAGTAGCTTGTGGAGCATTCAATTGCGGGCAAGAACTGTTTTGTGATTTTCAACGATCGGGAAATAAAGCAAGAAGGATTGGACGATTTCGCTTATTGGAGGAATTAAATGTGTCTTTGTTTTAAGCAACGCTTGACATGGTGTCACAGAAAATGATGTTAAATATACTAAACAAATTAAAACAGTTTGTTATAAAATGACAATAATAATAATAATAATATTTGGCTGATTTATAAAGCGCCGTTTGAAATCACCTCAAAGGCGCTGTACATATAAGCGTACAATAAAATAAAATTAATTAAATTGACAACAACGAGATAACTTACTACAATCCATGGAAAGAAAAGAAAACAAAAATGTAGTAAGGCAACACGACGCAATCGATTACCTAAGTACGGTTGTACGTAGGTAAACTAAAGTATAAATATATTCAATGATTTATTAGTACCTAACATGTGAAGTCATTCATGCAAATAAATATATCATTACATTTTAAATTTTTTACATTTAAAATAACTAAAATTGTTCATAAAAGCTTCACTTGAAAAGCAATAAATCAATGGTCGGTGTTGCGTATTGTATTGTCCCATCTCTAATATTTGAATTAATTTTGCACTGAGCACTTACCATTTTATCATTTTTCTTTGCATCTGTTATTCATCATTTTGACGTGTCTGTCACCCTTTACCAAACATTTCCATTTATTTTTTGTCTACTACTAGCTCTTTTGTCATTGGTCATCCACACAGCTTTTTCTTTTCTGTCAATAAACAAACTGTTTGCATTTTTGCAATTCATTCTACAAATTAAAGACACAGTGCTCAGATTAGAATCAATCTCTCTCTAAAACTTAGTACTCGTTTGAATAATTAACATTACAATAATCCAGTACAAAAACGTTTGTAAATCCAGTACAAAGTGTTTTTACTTGTAAAGAATCCCGCGCAAATCATAACCTCTCACTGAACGTTTTTCTTAATGTGAAAACCATGGAAGTATAATATGGATAATATGTCTTCATGATATTGTCGAAAACAAAGAAATTTTGCTGCCACCAGCTATCCAGCACCTAAATAATTTACACAACATTGTCGGATATCAAGATATATTTACAATTAAATGACAACTCCAAAACCAACATTGACCTTTTTATGAGTAGAACTAAAATTCACGTGCATTATGTCAACAAAAAAAGTGCAATCAACAATAACTAAATATATATTTTTTTAATGTGATCACCTCACAAGTATCCCAACTGCTGCAAAATTCTGGGGACTATGGCATCCCCGATTGGGGTATGTTGTGAGGTTGAAGGCAAGTGAGGAGGGGAAGGATATGGGGAAGAAGGAGGCGGGGAAATACCCGACTATTCAGATCTAATCTCGAAACACGGCTAAAGCTACGTTTTAATTCTAATTGTTAGTCACTCAGCCGAGTAACCGAACAACTCCTAACCCCGCCTTTAGCTGTTCAACAAATACCGTCTTTTTATGTTTTTGGAAAAAAAAAAAAACTATCAAAAATGTCACTGAAGACCAAAATTTCAGTTACATTTTTTACTCCAAATAATATCAGGAATCACTGATTAGAGTAATTCAAGTAAGTCCGTTTACACCCTATTATATACACACACACATGTAGATATATATTACATAAAATTCGAATATTTATTTATATATATATGTAAATAACAAATAATCGAATATGTACATAATCGAATATATATATATGTGACAATTTGTCTATTTGTTGTATTTTTTTATTAATAATGTGACATACAAATATCATGAGTTGAATGACAAAGAAGAGAAAGAGAAATAAATGACATGACAAAGAAACTACAATTAAAGTTATTTGTCCGTCTTCAAAATATTATATCACTTTGTAATTATAAACTTATTTTTCAATCTTCTTATTACTTCAATCTGTGCTACCCAGCTAGACAACAAAAAAACAATCATCTGTCATTTTCTGTTTCCATGACAACACCTTTTTAAAATACGAACATAAAGGAATCCTATGCATTTCTAGGTAGGTATTCCTTTACATTATATAAATATATAATACATATACTTATATACATATCACAAGAATCCCAACTGCTTCCATCTGGAGCCAGTGAGACTGTATGATGTGAGGCTGAAGATAGTGGGGAGGAGAAGGAGATAGGGAAGAGGAAGGTGGGGAAGTACCCGTCTATTCAGATCTTGTCAACAAACACAGCTAAAGCCATTTCAAGCAACATTTCAATTATAATTGGTGGTCTTACACCAGGGCGATACTGATAGTATGTTCCACCTGGAACTTGCCGGAAATATACCTTACATTATTTTTAATTATTAAATTTTGAGAACACAAATCAATCGAATAAAATTTATCTGCGCGCACCGGGATTTGGACCCGCGACCTCCGGATTGCTAGTCAAGAGCTTTACCCCTCGACCACGGGGGCATGTCAATGTGACTTTTACATAACAATGCAGTGATTATATACTACGAATTAAAATTGTAAACATATGTAAGAGTGTTAAATTAGTAGGAAAATAAATAAAAATAGCATTGCAAAAAAGACGAAATAAAAACGTTTAAAAATGAATAAGCTAAACGATAAAAAAACACGTACATGTGGAAATCAGAACTGTAAATATGTGCGTTATGATTAATAAAAAAAACAAGTTTTTTGGTAACTTTTAATTATTATAATTTAAGTTGACTGATTCGGCCCATTGCCATTCGGAGTTCACGTGATAGCGATGGGCCGATGTCGGTGACGGTTAAATTGAACACGTCGACAATTATAAAATGTATAATAAGCGATGTTTAAACTCTTATATGTGAAAGGTAAGACCGTCTTTCTTCTTAAAGGTCTTCATAGAACTACTTTTACACAATTTTACGGCGCATTGGACCATTTTTCTATGTTTTATGAACGTTTTACTGGGAGCTCTATACGCGGCCGAGGTGTAAAAACCAATGTCAGCCGTCTAAAAACCGCAGGGTAAATTTTTTGAAAAGGCGCACTTTGGGTCAGTGTGCACACTTTACATGCCGTCTCTCTAATATCCATACTCTTAGGTGGAAACGAAGTCCACGAAGCTGTTCACTTTACAACTGATGGCGGATTGTCGGACCTGGGACCCCACGAAGTCGGTCTATGAAAATATTCAGAAGTAACATATTAATTATTTGTCATGTGGTGGCATTTTTATTGGATAAATTCATTAAAAATATAGAATATTCATTATTAATTCGATCAATTCATTTAACATTGCTATTCATCTAGATATTTAATTTTTCATAATCATTTCAACGTACTTTCTTAAAAGCTTAAAACCTTTGTTAATTAAAAATAAATCGAAAACTTTTTACACGAGAATGTGTTTTACATATTAAACGTCCGGTACATTTTGAAATATCGAAAATATTGTACTAGTGATCCAGAAAACTCTGTTCAATTCACTACAAGTTTTTCGGTTTTATAAATTATTTGTGTGGTATTTATGAATACTCTCAGTACTATACCCGATAATGGGTGATACACTTTTACATATAAACTGTATATTCAACTCAAATTTTGATTTTCCGGAGATGTCTGACTAATTAACTTGATGATCGAAAAAAGCAAATATTTTATTCAAATGACTTCAAATATAATTACAGGGGATGTCAATATCACGTGTCGTATAAATACAGAATAATAAATTTACTGCTCCTGAAATTCGAATAAATAACGAGTGTCCGTTTCATGCGCATTTATTAATTGCATAAAATCCGTTTATTTACTCGTGTTAATTTTCGGTATTTCAGTTGTTGGTAGAGCTTTTTGGTAACGAATATTTTTTGTGTTTTGATGCTTTTAGATTAATGCAATTAAAAACATTTCCTCAGATTCAAAAACATATCTACCACGCAAAGGTGTAATAAGTAGGTACTAACTAAACTAAGGCAAACATGGAATCTTCCCAAGAAAGTTCGGAAATTATGGTCAATACACAAAGACTCTTGTTTAGTTCCTCGTTGTTAGATAGAAAAAGTATTGAACAGATTACAAGCAAGACGTAAGCCATAGTCTCAACACTCAAAAGGTATTCTGTTGGGCACACAGCACAACCAATAGATGAATCTGAAGAGAAACTAAGATAGCACACAGGTCAGTTGGGCGTACGGCCTATAGAGAACTGCTTCGTTCTTACGGCTGGTTCTAAAGAATTGGTCAAACTAAAGACATTTTAGTAAGACCTGTTTTCGAAGTCGGGCACTTGAAAGCTATATAAAATAGTGACCGTCGGTGAAATGATTAGATTGAAATTGAAGATATTAGCCAAAGTCCAAGTTTTTTTTCACACTGATCAAACGTACCCATATTAACATTGATGTAATAATAACATTACTGACCAGATTTGAATGATGCATTTGAGATGAATTAAATTTTTTTTTTAAATTAGGTAGACACTAATTTTGGTTATTAGTGCATGGATGAGTGGTTTTAAATTGTATACCTGCGTAGTGCTTAACATAAATCAAGTTCAATCAACTTGTAATATTTATCAGATCAGCGATAAAGTAGGCTTCAAAATTATTTTATAAATTAACAATTCTTCACATAAAATTAGCATTTATTTTGTTTAAGGCTTTGACAGATGTTGATGTAATTTTACAAGTTTACTAACATTCGAAAAATAAATTTCTTATTTTGAAAGGCGTCAACCCCAAGGAAAATATAAATTATTTTATAAATTCTTTCAACTTCACAAATCCTACAATAACAACAATTTATATTTCTAAATCTATACAATACAATCTATACAATGGATGTGTGTTCGTTACTCTTTCACGCAATAAATACCGAATGGAATTTAAAAATTATTTCACTAATACAAAGCTACATTATTTGCTATAGGCTATATACATTGGTAATCTCTTTCGTTATGAATAAGCGTTGGCGTTATGAAATTATTTATTATACTTTTATTGGCAAAGCGTGTTGCTAAGTAAATGTTTGACGTTGGCTGTCATTTTGTTATTTGTTTAGGTTACTGTGGAGATTTCTTTGATAGCAAAAATTCAAATACGAGTATTCTAATATGAATATTTAGTGTAAAAATATAAAATAGGTACTAATCTACATTTTGACCTAAATCATTAATTCAAAACCGAGCGAATTTTATTGTTTATTTATTTTTGGAAGGGGGGGGGAGGTGGAGGGGGGGGGTGTAAGGGTGTGGGGGGATAAATAAAAAAATTGAGTGCAGTTCACACGCGGTAGAAGCGAAACTTTACCAAAATAATTTCATACAATAGGAGCCTTGAAAAGTATGGTGATAATCAAAGCGGCCAATGAGTGCAGACCTAGCGTCATTTCCGTTTCATATTGCAACCAATAGAAGCCTTGAAAAGTGAAGTTTGATGCTTCACAGGTGCCGTAATGCGTCATTTCCGTTTCATCCGAATTCCCAATAACAACGGGGCTAAAGAAGTTTCACTTAAAAAACTCATGAGAGAATGGGAAATTTAAGATGCGGTGCAGGGAAAATATTAGAGTGACTAGAAAATTTAAGCGTTTCACTTATAAGGGTGGAAATGCAGCAAGACTGCGATTTTGTGAAGTGAAACTTCCTTAGCCCCGTTAGCGATTAGGAATTCAGATGAAGCGAAAATGACGCGTAGAGCACCTGATAATCATTAAACTCCTTTCAAGGCTCCTATTGGTTAAGATATAAAATGGGAACTCATTTCCGACCGGACCGACCGAGCCGAGCAATGAAAATATATATAATGGTGACCCGACAATTCGTCCGGCGACAATTCATCCGGCGACAGTTCATCCTGCCGACAGTTCATCCTGCCGACAGTTCATCCGGCCGACAATTCATCCGGCGACATTCTTCCGGCGATAATCCGGCCTGATCATTTAGAAGATTTTTTCTTCAAGTAAGTATGCAAAGAGGATATACGGCCGTACAACCAAAATCGATATACTTATATCTGAAGGCATCTTGAGTGGAAATCCGCTGTAACCTTAACTAACCTAAACTAACCTAACCTAACCTAACCTAACCTAACCTAACAAATTAGTAAATTCAGCCTAAAATGATGGTGTTAATTATCAGATAAAAAAGTTATATTATATGCGAAGTTATAAAGTATATTAGGAATCTTTACGGTTTTTTGCTAAGCCGACTGCACGTATAAGTATGTCGTATTTTGTTATTCACGCATGCTTCTTCGGAGAGTCGAAATTGTTGTTAGTAAAAATACTATCCACTCAAGATGCCTTCAGATATAAGTATATTGATTTTGGTTGTACGGCCGTATATCCTCTTTGCATACTTACTTGAAGAAAAAATCTTCTAAATGATCAGGCCGGATGAATTGTCGCCGGATGAATTGTCGGCCGGATGAACTGTCGGCAGGATGAACTGTCGCCGGATGAACGGTCGCCGGATGAATTGTCGCCGGACGAATTGTCGGGTCACCATTATATATATTTTCATTGCTCGGCTCGGTCGGTCACAGATTCCACAAAAAATCTGTTGTTTTATTTTCTTTCCTACGAGTAGCTCTAACTATTGCTCGGTTGAGGATTCCCTTGAAATATTCCTCGCTTGTTACTTTGGTCATTCTCATTTCTTTTGAACATTGTGATTGATGTGAATTCGTGAAGAAAATTAATACCTTTTGGTTGTTGAAAAAGCTAGAAACGAGCACCTGAGAAATCTACTACTTAATTTAATTACAAAAATATGGACATTGGAAAAAATCATTCTAGAGGAATGGCAAATACATAAGTATAATATGCCCAATTCATAAAAAAGTGATAAATTAAAATGCTAAAATCATGGAGGCATATCGCTTCTGTGTACAGCATATAAAATATACACCACAATACTGAAACAAAGAATTGAGAAGTACGCAGAAAATCTAATGGGAGAGTATCAGGCAGGCTTCCGCACCGGTAGATCTACAACAGACCAACTGTTCACCGTCAGACAGATCTTTGCAAAGTGCTGGAAGTTTGATATAGATATACACCAACTATTCATAGATTTCAAGCAAGCATATGACAGCATAGATCGGGAGTGTCTGCATGATATACCACTACAATTCCAGATTACACCTTAACTGGTTAGGCTCATCAAAGCTACAATATCAGACTCAAGATGTCAGATCCAAATGGAAGGAGAATTTGTCAGAAGAATTTATGGTATCGCAGGGATTAAAACAGGGGGACGAACTGGCTCCCACTCTCTTCATCATTGTGCTCGAACAATAACAATAAGAAAAATGCTAATAGACACTGGCTCCAATATTTATATCAAGAGTTGTTAAGTTGTCGGATATGCGGATGACATAAACATTGGCGGAATATCAATTTCAACCTATTAAGGAAGTCTTCGGCCCTTTAAAAAAGCGGTGCGAGAAGCAGTACTGGGGATTAATGTCGACAAAACGAAAATGATGATACAGAGCAGAAACCATTCATATGGAAGAAGAGGAAGTGCACAATTTAAAGACAACAACATCATACAAAGTTGTCGATCAATTCACCTACCTGGGTTCCAGTTTGACAGAACACTGAGGATCCAGCAGAAATCCGAACGAAAATCACAGTAGCCAACAAAACGAACTTCTATTTGCTGCCAGTGTTTAAGTCATGTAGTGTCCACAGGAAAACCAAAGCAACCATACATAAAACCATTGTTAGAACTGTATTGGCATACGGATGTGAGGCGCTGATACTGACGGCAAAGATGGCTGAAATCCTGGATACTTTTGAAAGAAAAGTGCTGAGAAAAATATGTGGACCCGTGAAAGATGGGGAACAGTGGCGAATCAGGCACAACAAAGAACTGTATGATATATATACATACATTCATATATATATATCAGGCCCCCAATATCTCAGCCCATATGAGACTCCTCAGGTTTAGATGGGCTGGGCATGTACAGAGAATGCCGAATACACGCGTCCCAAAAATAATTATGACTGTGTGTAAGGAGAAAATTGGAAAGACCCAGACTGAGTAGGCAAGACGAGGTAAGAGGGGATGCAGCACAGCTTCTCCAGGTAACAAACTGGAAGTCAGCCGCTGAGCACAGGAGGAGTTGCAGGCGAATGTTGCGGGAGGCAATGGCTCGATATGGGCTGTAGCGCCATCGAAGAGAGAGAGGTTGTTGAAAAAATTGTCATTCTGTTTTTAAAAGGGTTGAAAGACATATTTCAAGAACAAGGATTGGATAGTTATTTTTTTGTATTAAACGAAAACTGATAAACGCAAAATCCGAATTCAAATAAAGCAGAATCGATCGATAAATGACTGAAAAATTATGATCAATCATTTTTATGTTTTTTCTATATTTCATTGTTGTGTGTTCATTGTTTAATATATAAAACAAAGTTGGGTTTGTTACACTATTTATTTATTCTCAAATAGAATCGTATACAATAAGGACTTTCACAGACATTACACAAGGACGTGCAAGGAAATAAGATTAAAAAAAAGGACAAAACGAAAACGCAAAACAGTTTGCTATACAGAGGAATTAAGTTATATAACACACTATCAGAAACTCTAAAGTCCTCACCAATTGAAAAGTTCAAGATGTATTGTAAGAGCTACATCAAACAAGAAAAAATATAGTGAATTTGAAATATTATAATTAATTAGCTTAAATATAAAATATTATAATTAATTAGAAATTTGTAACCTTTAATGTACAAATTAATAAAATAAAATTCAAATAAAAAAATAAAAAAAAATGGCTGGGCCAATTTTGATGATTAATTGATGTTTTGGTGGATTTGTCTCCTCCCGGATAACATAATAACTATTAAATATCACAAAAATTAACGAAAAAAATAGTTATCAAGAAAATTCTTTTCCCAATACATTTTGAATGGAACCAATTCTCATATTTTGAAAGAGCTGCGGGAAATTTGTGATAAGTACCTATAATATTGAGTAGTGAGTGAGTTCCAAAAATGCAAAACCGTCAAATGTCAATGCGCTGATTGTTTTGGTTTTATTATTTCAAACATATAATGCTGCCTCTCTTTCTTACACACTTAATGTCAATAGTCAAAAATGAGACAAACGGTGAACGTATGTCTCCACCTATCCAAAAGAAAGATACAATAATTATAATAAAAATCCCGCACACTAATAAAAAAAATGAAAAGCAATTTTTTTTTACATCAGCTCACACATGAGGCCCGAAGAAAATTATTTTCCTCGGGACCTATGTCATCTTAGGGGATGCTGTGTGGGGGGTCTTTTTATGGAAGGGGAGGATAGAAAGTTCTGGAAAGGAAAAAGGTATGAGGGGTGGGTAGGAATCTGGGGTCAGTGTGTCCGAGAGTGACGAACGTATAAATCCATCCCTCCAATTGCGGTGCAAGGTGATGGATCGAGAGAGTCCAGCTGGAAATATCGAAAGGCCTCCATCAACCAGTCTCTCTCGATCCGGCCCGCCACGCAACGGGTAGGCAGACGCATCCGCAGCCAAGACCCGGACAATCGTCATTCCATGAACCCGGGCACCCCTGCTAAATCACCAATGGTAGCGAACCACTTGGGGTGACCTATGGGTGACGTATGACAGAGGTGTTGGTTATACAATAAATCGCCTCCCAAATTCCATCTATAAATCCGTACACAATGCCATCTCTGATACTGACAAAAAAAAACACGAACAGTTGTGCATTGATGATTGCTTCATTGTGTCATTTTTAACTTAATAAAAAAACTGAATTTAATTCAACAGTTATTGATTCTGAGGCGGTACGATGTTCTTCGTGTCCGCTAGTAGTAAATATGAGGTATATTTTGAGGAATTTTTATTTATTTTATTTATTTATTTATTTATTGTTTGAAAATATTACATAATACAATATAGTGAACTTAAAATGTCCAACTAGGCAATTGCCCGTTTTAGGACATTCCAGTATGATAATGTTTTTACATGTAAATTATAGTAAATTATAGTGTTGACTATTCTGTTGGTAAAATAATACATATGTATATTCATATTCTAGAATACTTTCAGTTATACCACGACATTTTTTACAATTGTTTAGCTGACATAATAAACTAAAGAAATATTAATAGATAAAACAAGAAAAATGAATTTGAAAATGAAAATGAATGAAGAAATTCTGTTGGTAAAATAATACATATATGTATATATTCATAATCTAGTGTACTTTCAGTTATATCACGACATTTTTTTGCTATTGTTTAGCTGACATAATAAACTAAAGAGATGTTAATAGATAAAACAAGAAAATGAAAAATAAAAATGAAAGTAAAGAAGGAACTTTTCCTTTAAGGAAAAATATCACGAAGAAATGAGCAATTTTCGAAGTTACTTTATGTAAAAATACAATTACTGTAATGCTAATATAATACCAATATAAATTAAAATGTAGAGAAAAAAAAATTACAATTCAATTACTGTTGTTTAGCATATTCTCGCATTCAGCTCTCCCCAAGACCAGAAGCCAATTAGTAACCTGCATACGCAGAATATTAGTACTCATTGCCTTCCATGCTTAAGTTCAATTGCTCAAGTTCATTTTTCAAATTAAAGATATGGATTAATGGATAGCAAATAATTTTTTTTATTTTCATAGATGTAAAGGGGACGAGCTTCTTCGTGTAAGCGCTTTGCTCCCTTGTACAAAGCTGACCCCAAAAAACTGGGTCACTTAAATTACATTTGCAGTTATGTTATGTGCACCCTGGCGTAAAAGGAGATGTCAGATAAAATGAATGGCAGGCATATGCCTTAAGCCAACTTAAGCAAACCTGACTGACTTAACTTTAATCATCCTAACCTTACCTTATTTAATGCTACCCAACCTTTCCTAATATAACCTAACCAAATACTTTATTCCTAAAATTCGTTGAAGGATATGTAGATTTCGGTGACCGGACTAATCAATAAATTTGAATTTTCATTTTTATTTCTATTTTTATTTAAAAATTATTTATTTTTTCTTTATGTTTCACTTAATTTCATGTATTTTTTAACCGTGGATTTTCACATTTCCGAGAGAAAGTTAATTAACCTAGTCAGTCTTCACAGGGGCGCTACCACTGATAAGTTAGTTCTGCATCTGGGAAGAATCAAAAATCTGTGGACATTTTTAGCCAAATTTTCCTTTTTTAGCCATATTGTCTGGTTTTGATAACAAACCATTCAAAATATTATAAGCCATTGGCAGCAATGCGATATTCTCGAGATAAAGCTGTTGGAAAAAGCCAAGAATAAAAACCGAACGCTTTCATATAGGTAGAGGTATCATAAAAATTTATTTTGTAATTTCCACGACCATTCAATACATACGCGGTGTCCTCTGGCTCCCATACCTGAGATCCACTCTTGAGAATGCTATGCACTAAGCTAAAATGAAAAAAGCGGTATAACGGCAAGGTTGGTCAACTTCTTTGAATTGTATATGACAATACCCATTTTCTTTGTGGCAGATTTACAGATCTTTTGAATTTTTAAATTATTATTTTTTTATTGAAAATAATCCGCCAATAATTGATTTTTTTTTACTCCAACCACAGTATATGAAAAATGTTGCTTGAGTCGTGATGGAGCACTTAGGCAGCCGAGGAATCGAACACAGGACGCCTGGGTGGGACCCAAACGCGATGCCAACTCAGCCACTGACCCTTTGGGAATATAATGTTAAGCGAGCGTCTTACACCACACCTAGATCCTTGCAAATCGCCATGTGCTTCAGAGACGTATCTTTATTTGAGTTCAGCACTCTATTAAACTGCTTTAGCTGAAATGGTTGCAAAAGTATGTTTGGTGTTCACTGCACGTGGATTTTGTGAAGAATTATTATTAACATCACAAATGATTATAATTTTCTTGTCGACAAGGTACCTTAAATTAATAATTAACCAATTTTTTAAATCGTGTTAACATTGGTATAATAGTATAAATAAATTAACGTACGTCTTGATTAATGATTTTAACCCATATATTATCTTCTCCCATTTCCAGGCGGGGAAGTCGTTCAGCTCACTGATTTCTGCATTCAGCAACGCCAACAGTAGACCGGCACCTCGTATTTGTCCAGTGTTTATGTCTTTTCGGAATATGAAAATATGTCTACTGTCAAAAATCTGCACGTTAAAAAGCCAAGTCTCAATAATCACGATGAGCTTATGTTCTTGGTAAAGAATGTTTTCGAGAAATTTCGCGTTATGTGTTTGATGTGACTTTTTATTGCTTTCTTGATCTGAAGTACGCTTTCTTGTAAAAACGAAAATGACGCCAACCAGTTATTGGGCCCAATCCCAATTAATATAATATATAGATATATTTTTTGGTGAAAACTTCTTTATCACCGTTGTGAAGCTATGAACTTCTCGCGTGGTAGCTCAGAGCTCCATTCGTTTTAACATGGGCAATAACTTCCACCGTTGTCGTGTTGTGATGTAATTAATATACAATAATTATGTTTATAAAAATCATTTTAGAGAAACACCAACGTGTCTGGAGTACGAATATCCCAACAACGATTGAATTTATTAAAAAAAAATATCGATACAATACTAATTGTGTTTATGTCTGTAAAGTCAAATATTTACAGTTTTAGGGACCCGATTTTTATTTTTAATTAGAACCATTCTCTTTTTATAACTTTTGAAGATTATTCCCATCAATGTAATAAGAAGAAGATAACACTAACAATATAAACGAAAACATGAAAGACAGAAAAAACAAAGAAAAAAAATTGAGTGCAGTTCACACGCGGTTGCAGTGAAACCTTCGCCCACCCATTCTCAGCCTTGAAAAGTGAGGTCATAATCAAAGCGGTCAATGAGCGCAGTTTGAAGCTTCGTAGGTACTGTAATGCGTCATTTCCGTTTCATATCTCAACCTGTAGGAGCCTTTAAAAGTGAGGTCAAAATCAAAGCGGCCAAAGAGCGTAGTCTGACGCTTCGTAGGTACAGTAATGCATCATTTCCGTTTCATCTGAATTTCAAATCACAACGGGGCTAAAGAAGTTTCACTTCAAAATATAACGGTCCCAACTGGGACGATTAGTGTTGTCCTTTTCTATGATATATTACCTGATTTTTAAATTACGTTTTGAAATACATTACGATTCGTCGTCGAGCTAAATTAATTGATAGCGGTAAGGTCGATTGAAATATAATTGATTTGGCTCCTCCAAAGATTGTGGTCGCTTGAATGGGACGAGACGATAAACCGACCTATTAGCAGTGAATAACCGACCATGCACCACCGCAGATTACAACGCCATTATCGGTTTATTGAATGTGATCTGTTTCGGAGCGGAGGCGAAGTATCTGCCTCAATTAGGACCAAGACTGGGATGAACAGGGTAGGTCTTGGTACTACTACAAATTATGTAGTTCCTCCGTTCCGAATCCTACCCCTCCTCCCCCCCCCCAAACATCACCCACTCGCAGGGATGATTGTTCAGGTTGATATAATTTGCGACCGTACTAGCCAGCTGCCAATCGACCAAGTGCTGAACACACATGCGCAAAATTGATTGCATAAGTATTCCATGCATTTTTTCACGATTATAAAGAGGCGAAAACCATGTATCACGTGAACTGGGACTTAACGAAAGCACTTAGTTTCCTTTCTCATTTTCTGTCATTTACAAAACCAAAAAAAATTGTGTGCATATCACTTAGAACTCACCACTGGTGCGGCTAAGGGTAGTGGAATGTATAAGATATTTTATGTCTGAAGTCAATAGGCTACTTGCATCACTTTTTTTTAAATTCTGGTTTAGGCAAATATTCTAAGACTTTCCGTATTTATTTATTTTTTATCGTTTTTTTGAAACCCTGGCAATTTTTTGAAAATTTCAATCTGAAAAATCAGACCATGGCACAGGAGAATAACAAGGCATACCAAAAATAATACATCTCATAAATATTTTGTTTCGTTGATCCATCTTATTGATCATTAATCATTATAATGTTCAACGTCTATATATGACCAAATCAATTGTAATAAACTTGTACTTGTAAATTATAATACCAGCACTATTACCATTACGCTTCTAAAACAGGTAAGGAAGGCATTAAATGTACGGGGTTCACTTTATAACATCTGTCAAAACGTCAAACCAAACGATAAGTTCGCAGAGAACAAACAATAAATCTAGTGAAACAATAAATCAAACAATAAATCATATTAAAAAATCATTACGTCTTGAGCCCAAATAACTGATTTATTTATTTAAAAAAAAAAAATTACTAACATTTTCGTAATCTTAGCAAAAAAAATCTATCATCACGATTTTTTCCAAGTCATTATGAAATCCATGCAAGTGGCCTAATCTCGTCACGTTTACTCCAAACCATGTTAATGTAAAATCCTTGATCTTATAAAACAATTTTGATCGTTCTTACGAATCTTTGGTAGATTTGTTTGAAGATCGTCTTCTTTAACATACTAACATTTGAAATCTAAATAAATTAATAAATGATCTAGGTGCTGGTTGTTTCACAAATTTGAAGAATTTATCAAATTTCAAAGTTAATTTTCAAGTTCTGTGAAAGATTTATTTCAGTACTGGAAAACAACTAGCACAATCATAGAATAATAATATAACTTGACTAGAATTTAAACAGAATTTGAACATTAATTTTGAAATTGATGAATTGTTCAATTTATGTGAAACAAATGGCCCTAAGTGTAATGATTAAGTTTCAAAACCCATTTCAACGCTTCAGTACCTCAGTACATCACATTTAAGTACGTAATCAATACTTCACAAAATAAACCTGATGAGTTGGTACGTTGTACCATACCGTATGATCAGGTTTATTTTTGTGTAGTTTACTAAAAGTTTTAAATAATGGTGTTTCTTAATATTTCAACTTCAGATGGAGTTTTTACACGTGTAAAAACTCCATCTCATTGTACACTGCACAGTCGGGGCTGAGTTGGCATCGCATCGTGAATTCAATTTATCGGCTCGGCGGTCCTCCATCGAGATACAAGCAACATTTTCTGCGTACTGTGGTGCTAGTAGGAGATCTTAAAATATTGTCAGGTATGATTTTTATTTTGTTTTGAAAAGTTTTATTTTCTACTAGCAGACCCGGGAACACGTTGCTGTGGCTAACGAAACACAACGCCATTACCAAACCTTTATAAAATCCACACTACCCGCTTGCCAGCTGCCCGCTGCCCGCTGCCCGCTGCCCGCTGCCCGCTGCCTGAATTGAATATTTGAATTTCATGGCTTTTCTCAGCATGTTTCATACATATAAACTTTCCTCTTGAATCATTCTATCTATTGGTGAAAACAGCATGAAAATCCGTTGCTTAGTTTAAAAGATCTTTGCGCACATACATTTTGAGCGACTTCATTTTATACTATTTATTTATTTATTTATGCATCTATACAAAAAAGTTAACCTTTTTTTTGGCCTTGCCTGTCTCACTAGGAAATCCTGTGTCGAGACAAACTATTTTACAAATATTTTATAAATATGAAATAAAATACATTTTTCAATAAAGTTAAATATTTGTCAAAAAATTTCAGGATGGTAGGTAGTGGTAACAATAATGGGATAAGAGGATTATATTTGGGTGAGGTGACTTATTATTGCACGCCCTTTCGATGATCCATTGTTTTATCAGAATTGTATATTTGTCAATATTATTATATTAGATTGTCTTGTTTTGTCAGGTAGGTTATTGTATATTTTCGACTATGTAATGATGCCTGAATTAAATATTTGAATTTCTCCGCTTTTGTCTACTATAATAAGCATGTATTATACATAAAAACCTTCCTCTTGAATCACTCTATCTATTGGTGAATACCGCATGAAAATCCGTTCGGTAGTTTAAAAGATCTAAGGGCACATACATTTTGAGCGACTTCATACTATGTAAAGATATTTTCTTTGAATTTCTCGGCTTTTCTCTACTATACTATCCATGTATGTCTTATACATACAAACCTTTCTCTTAAATGACCCTATCTATTGGTGAAAACTGCATGAAAATCCATTGCAGAGTTTAAAAGATCTAAGCGCTCATAAATTTTGAGCAACTTCATTTTATACTAGGTAAAGATGTACATTATTTGTAACTTAAATTTTTTGGAACCTGTTTGTATCGAATAAAGATGTTCACCAATATACGTGGGAAAGGGGAAATGAAAGATCAATAATTGACTTTGTGGTAATTGACTCTAGGTTGAGAGCCGTTACCGAGGACACGAGAGTTTTCGTAGGGGCGGAGGTTGAAACTGACCACTTTCTGGTGGTGTCGAGAGTAAACCTCTTTCGCGGCTGGCGCTCTAAAGTGAAAACGATATCAACTCCAACAAAAGTCAAAGTATAAAAACTGCAAAACGCAAATGTCAGAAGTGAGTATGAGAATTATGCAGAGATGAGATTGAACGAGAAGGAAATTAGCGGTCTAAGCATTGATGAAACATGGAACCACATAAAGGTGAGTATTTGTGAATCTGCTAAAGATGTATGTGGAATAAGTACGCAAGGTAGGAATAAAGGTGACGCATAGTGGGATGACGAGATCAAAGCATTGGTCTCAGAGAAGAAGAAAGCATGGTTATGTCTGATAGCGGCTGGCACTGCTTCTAGCGAAGAGAGAGATAGAGCGAAAGAAGTATATAAGGGATGCAAGAAAAGAGTAAGTGTTGGAGTGAAAGAACGAAAGAAACGTCTGGAAGACGAAGAGGGAATAAAAATGTATTTATTTATTTATTTATTTACGGACTAACGTCCAATTTACAACATGGTATAACGAAAATTTGGGAATGTACATTGTAAGGGTGAAAATGGTACATGAGAGCAAAGACAAACAGAAAATAGAAGTGTCAAGTCATGTCAAGACTTTGCAAAAATTACAGTAAATATAAAATATCATCATTTAAATAGGTCTTGTCGTGAGTTGACCATTCTACACATTCTGGACAGTGGTGAGTTGTAACCATAATTAGTGGAGTGCTGATTGAGGAAGAGTAGGTCTTTATTTCTGAGTCTACGAGAAGGTATATTGAATGGGATGAGTTGTAGTAATGTAGGTGAATCGATTATGTAGTTAATAATTTTGAAGAAACAGATGAGATCGGATTTTTTCCGACGGTCTTCTAAAGGAGAAAGGTTTAGAGTTTTTTCAATTTCAGCATACGAATAATTGCCTCGCTCTTATCCTAGCCTCCTAGCAATCCCTTTTAGGAACCTATGTTGAACGGATTCAATATGACGAATATGGACAGCATAAAAAGGAGACCATATAATACAAGCATATTCAAGATGGGGGTGAACCAAGGAGCAGTAAAGAGTTCTTAAGGTATTTATGTTTTTGAAGTCGGAAGTGATTCTAGTGATGAAACCAAGTAGTTTGAGAGATTTATTAATAATCACATTTAAATGTTCCCGAAAAGAAAGCTTGCTATCAAGAGTGACACCAAGGTCTTTAATATATTGAACAGTTGTTAGGCAATTATTATTTAGTTTGTATTTGAAAACGATCGGATTTTTAGATCTGTAGAAGGACATAATTTTGCACTTATCGACATTTAGTTCCAAGCAATTAATTTTACACCAGTCATTGAATGAGTCAATATCTGATTGGAAAAGAAGGCAGTCATGGTAATTATTTATTATTTTTAGGATCTTGTTGTCATCAGCAAAGAGCCAAAAGCGCGTATGTGAGAAAATACTAATAATGTCGTTTATAAACAAGTTGAAAAGAAGCGGGGCTAAATGTGCTCCTTGCGGTACGCCGGATGTAACTTCAATAATAATAGACATAATGTTATTTATTTTAACTCTTTGTTTTCTGTTACTTAAATAAGAACTAATAAAGGATAGAAATGGGTCTCGAATACCTATAGCATATAGCTTGGCCATGAGGATTGCATGTTTTACTCTGTCAAAAGCTTTAGAAAAGTCGGTGTATAGAACATCTACTTGTGATTTATCTTCTAGGCCGTTGACTATGGTATTGGTGAAGGAGAGTAAGTTTGTAGTGGTAGATTTAGCAGATCTAAAGCCATGCTGCTCCTCAATCAGCACATTTTTGAAAATAGGTGTTATTTTCTTTGTGATTATAGACTCAAAGATTTTAGGAATATGAGATAAAATCGATTTAGGTCTATAGTTTTCTACGTTCGACTTATTACCTGATTTAAAAATAGGTCTTATATAGGAAACCTTCCAGGAATCCGGAAAAGTGGCAGATGATAGTGATAAGTTGTATAATAAACAAATTGGCTCAGATACAGTAGATTTACATTCTTTCAATAATATTTCAGGTATACCATCAGGACCAGTGCTTGATTTGCTGGGAAGATTTTTTTAAGTAGTTGAAGACATCAATAAGTGTGATTTCGCAATTATTAAGGTCAATAGTATTAGCATATTTAAGTGGAGGGATGGTACATTTGTTATCGGAATAGACGGAGGAGAAATGTTTAGCAAAAAGATTGGCAATATCGAAATCGTTGGTAGCGTGAGTTTCATCTACTACACTATATAAAGAGGTAAGGTTTGTTTGTTTGTTTGTTTGCATCGAATAGGCTCTGAAACTACTGAACCGATTTGAAAAATTCTTTCGCTGTTGGGAAGCTAAACTATCCCTGAGTGACATAGGCTATATAATATTTTCAAAATAATTAGGGATCATTACTAAAACTCCAATAATGCAACCCAAGGTGTAAAAAAATTACCTAAAATATTCTTTACATCGCGTGCGCTGCGAAAACTATTGATGATAGAATAAAATAATGTACTACGACTTTGTAGAACACATCATTATTTACAAAAAAGGTCGCGACAACATATGTCTAACTATTATGGTTATGCCAAAATAAGTATTCTTTTATTTTAAAAATTTAATTAATATGTCGCCGCTTGAAAAGGCTTTTTATTTGTATCTTGGTGTTAATCCTTATCAAAATAAATTACTTCATATTCAAGACAGCTTCAATACCTTTATTTAACTTTTTGAATTTTTCAATTCGGATATTTAATTAGAAAGATATCACGAGTTTAATAATATCTAAAATTAATGTGTTTTGCATTGATGACAACAAATCTTCTACTACACTATATAAAGAGGTAAGGTTTGTTTGTTTGTTTGTTTGCATCGAATAGGCTCTGAAACTACTGAACCGATTTGAAAAATTCTTTCGCTGTTGGGAAGCTAAACTATCCCTAAGTGACATAGGCTATATAATATTTTCAAAATAATTAGGGATCATTACTAAAACTCCAATAATGCAACCCAAGGTGTAAAAAAATTACCTAAAATATTCTTTACATCGCGTGCGCTGCGAAAACTATTGATGATAGAATAAAATAATGTACTACGACTTTGTAGAACACATCATTATTTACAAAAAAGGTCGCGACAACATATGTCTAACTATTATGGTTATGCCAAAATAAGTATTCTTTTATTTTAAAAATTTAATTAATATGTCGCCGCTTGAAAATGCTTTTTATTTGTATCTTGGTGTTAATCCTTATCAAAATAAATTACTTCATATTCAAGACAGCTTCAATACCTTTATTTAACTTTTTGAATTTTTCAATTCGGATATTTAATTAGAAAGATATCACGAGTTTAATAATATCTAAAATTAATGTGTTTTGCATTGATGACAACAAATCTACTACACTATATAAAGAGGTAAGGTTTGTTTGTTTGTTTGTTTGTTTGTTTGCATCGAATAGGCTCTGAAACTACTGAACCGATTTGAAAAATTCTTTCGCTGTTGGGAAGCTACACTATCCCTGAGTGACATAGGCTATATAATATTTTCAAAATAATTAGGGATCATTACTAAAACTCCAATAATGCAACCCAAGGTGTAAAAAAATTACCTAAAATATTCTTTACATCGCGTGCGCTGCGAAAACTATTGATGATAGAATAAAATAATGTACTACGACTTTGTAGAACACATCATTATTTACAAAAAAGGTCGACATGCAAGGAGTAACATTTTATTTATTTGAATATGGCATTACAACGCATGCCGGGAAACAGCTATATATTATAAAAGAAAATCCAAAAAAACGTGCCAACCGCAAAAACTCAGAAACGAGTCCCGGTACGATCAAGGGAGTTATAAGGTGTGATAGATCTCTGTCCCTCGGGAAAAAAGGTACCCGATCTCTGTCTCTCGGGAAAAAAGGTACCCGTTTTTACCTAAAGGGCGTGCTTTTGAAGATATAAAGGCTGGAAGTTTCGCCCTCTTGAAATTTCGGAAAGTTCAAGAAGGTTCTATAGAACTCTAGAATGTTCTGGAAGGGGTGGCGGAGTATGTCGTGGAATGTTTGGGAATAGGGAATCGGGATCATCATTGTGAAACATTCCATAACACTCTCAAATGATTTCCTGAGCGAAGCCGGGTAACCCAGCTAGTTAAAGAATAAACTTGAAGGAAGATCGTTAACAACACGTTTTTGTTTAACAAATTTCCAGAATTGTTTAGGGTTAAGATTTAATTTTGTCTCAGTGAGTTCAATGTACGATTTGTAACACGTGGCAGATTCAATTTTGGATAATTCTCTTAAATGAGAAAATTTTTGATAAAGCACTAAGTTGTTCGTTAATTTGAATAACTTGTGTATTTTCTTTTTTTCAATAATCAACTGCTTTAATTTCACACTGAACCAAATAGGAAATTTAGGCTGAAAATAAGTTCCCCTTGGAACGAACAAGTCTATAGCATGAGTTAAACATTCATTGAATTTAAATACAGCATCGTTAATATTGGTGTTTGATAACATAGAAGTCCAGTCATAGTGGGCAAGATACCTGTTCATGCCAGTATAGTCACCTTTGTTAAATTTGTAGTGGTATGTAGCTGTTGACTTCAAAATGACAAAACACTTCCAAGAAAACATTAAACTGTTTTGGAAGGAGGTCAAAAGGTCTCGGAGTGGTTCAAACAACGGAAGCCTGAAAGTGATAAAATCGAAAGATGGAAGAATGTTGACGAATGAGGAAGAAATAAAAGAGAGATGGATGAAATATTTTGAGGAAGTCTTCGAAAGCAACCCGGGTGATAGTGAGGCCAGCGGTGAATCGGGTATGAACGATGGCGGAGTGAATGTTATTAAAATCAACGTGGATGAAATTAAAAAATCGATAAAATGAATGAAGAATGGTAAGGCTGTTGGTTTCGACAATATTGCTGTCGAATACTTTAAAGGAGATAGCCATGTTATTCTCACATGGTTGTGCAAACTTTTTAACTAGTGTTGAGAGGAGGGTTACACGCCATTAGATTGGAGAAGGGCTGTAATCATGCCATTATACAAAGGTAAAGGGTCACGTATGGAATGTGGGAATCATAGGGCTATTAGCCTGCTAAGTTCAGTCGGCGAGCTGTACGGAAAAATATTGATTGAAAGGGTAAGAATGGAAACAAAGGATAAAATATGGGATGTGCAAGGTGCCTTTATGAGTGGAAGGGGATGCATGGACCAGATTTTCTCCTTGCGTATGCTCACTGAGAAGTTTCTGGCAAAAAACCAGAAACTTTTCTGCGCCTTTGTAGATCTACAAAAAGCATACGACCGAGTAGACAGGAAAACGCTATGGAAGGTGTTGTCCAGTATGGAGTGAATACAAATCTCATACAGGCAATTGCGTCTCTGTACGAGGGAAGCGTTGTATGTTTTAGGGTGAACGGTGGTTTTACGGGGTGGTTAGACATCACAAAAGGTGTTAAGCAAGGCTGCGTAATGTCACCATGGTTATTCAATCTGTACATGGATAATTGTATGCAAGAATTGAAAGAAGTGGGATTGGGCGCGAAATTGAATAATCTGAAAGTATGTTGCCTGTTGTATGCTGATGATGCGGTGCTGATTTCTAACACTATGGAAGATATACAGTCTCTCGTATCTAGGATGAACGAAGTATGTATGAAGAATGAGTTAATGATGAATGTAAGTAAGTCTCAAGTCATGGTGTTTGAAAGAGAGAGTACGAAAACAGTATGCAATTGGTGAGTGTTGTGAGTTTGTGTATTTGGGTAGTATGTTTACGAGAGATGGGAAGGCTGATAGAGATATTGAAAGAAGGGTGAATGCCGGTAACTCCATTAATGGAGGACTGAATGCCGTTGGCGCTTATAATAAACTGTCAAAAGAAGCGAAGCCAGCAGTCCAAAATGGAGTCCTGGTACCTACCCTGATGTATGGCAGTGAGGCATGGAACTGGCAGAGGAAGGATGAAAGTAAACTGAATGCTGTTGAAATGAGATCCTTGAGGCGTATGTGTGGTAAAAGAATGTATGATCGTGTGAGAAATGTAGATATCCGCAAAGAATGTAAGGCTGATGTAAGCATAATGAGTAAGATTAAGAAAGGGACCCTTAGATGGTTTGGGCATGTAGAGCGAATGAACGAAGAAAGTAGTGTAAGAAGAATATACGACGCAAATGTGAATGGTAGAAGAAGTCGAGGACGTCCGAGGAAGACATGACACAATCAAGTGAATCAGATACTTGAGTCGGGCCATGTCAAAATTCAGAATAATAGAAGAGAATGTATGAGACGATGTATGAATGTGAGTGAGGCAGAGAGTGTGTACCAAGACCGAGTTGTTTGGCGGTCCGTCCTCTCTTCCTACCCCTGTGGGGAAACGGCTTGATGGTTAGTTAGTTAATTTTTTTAAATTTTTTTGCTACTGGTTTCGACACTTCCGTGTAGCAAACTTAAAATTAACTTAAAAATTCCATGCAAGTAAAAATATTATTAGATTTAATTAGGCAAGGGAAGTGAGAGGGGGGGTTTTGAGGGAGGGGAAGAAGGGTGCAAGGGGTCGAAATTACATGGAAACATTAAATAAGGGCGATTTGCAACTAAATTAATTTTTGGTAATGTTTTGTTTATTTCCAAGATTTAGATTTCTGAAGCGCACAAATTAAAATAGTTATTTATATTGGAATCTTTTAAATTGTTTTTTTCTTGTTGAACCTATGGCCTGTCTCTATTAAATTGTAAGCAAACTCGGAATAGTTATTATTTCGCAAACAAAGTTCACGTTTCCTGATTCTAGTTATAAAATTTCTCGCAGTCATCCCTACACACTGTGAGGTATCCCTGCCAAAGTTTGGTTTTTATTATTTGTGACCCGGACGGTTGAAAATGATATAAAGGTTATTATCTTGGATAATAATTAATGTACATAAATAATAAAGAAGGTATGAAAAAATATATTGAAAGATCTTCCAGTACAATCATGTGGTTACACAACTTATTGATCTTACATAGTATTCCAAAGGTAGAAATCTGAATGCACAACATTCTGGCAATTTTTGTTCAAAGCGCAGTGACTTAAGATAATCTGAAGATTATTATTATTATTTATTAGATTGTTGTTTAGATTCAGAGATTGGACAAGCATAACAGATAAAAACGTGAAGCATAATATGTACCTTTCGGAGTCTTGGAAATTCAATGTACCTATTTAACAAAAACAAATCGGGTTCGACTTAAAGCAAGGTATCCCCATCTTTGGGATAAAAGTCAAAACATATTGAATATTAAAAAAGTAAACGCAGCTTTTTTTCTATATTTTATTTCATGGTGATATTTTAAATAACCTATAAACAAAAACAAGATGAAGCAATATTTTAAATGAATAAAATGAATTTGTTGGGTGTAAATACATCATTGCTATATTTTATTTCAGGAAACAAAACATTATCGTACAAGACGCGCATTTCTTTCTTTAAATTCTCGTCCACTTCTTATGCATGATAATATCACAAAAGTTAACAAACACTTTAAAGCCAAAGTCTTTAAGCGTTTCGTAAAAAGCTCAAAGAGCTTGATCCCCCTCTGAGAATGCCTTTGTTGGACAAAACAGTCTGTTTAGTATCCAGAACGTATTCGTAGCCAAATAAATTTGCATAACTAGTACAGTCGACAAAAGAATTTAAGGCCATCCTTGCTAACGAGAATTTTAACCCATTATTTTGCCAACTTACGAAATAAAATTCTTGCAGCTAAACGAAACGGCCGCGGAGTTTAAACACTTTATACCTACATGAGCTTCTCATAATCTTGCGTCAGAAAATTATAATTTAAACCGCGTTTCTTGAAGGTTTGATCTATTTCTCGAAGGTTAGCCGAAAAATTCGGTATGCAAACCTAAAATTATAAAATGAATACAAGGCTAATAAAAGTGTGCAGAAAATAATTTGGTCTTCCTTGACACTACAACGCTGTTCCATGTTATTTAAAAAAAAAAATAACTCCATACACGAGGTTATGGGGAAAATGATTTTCCCCGGGGCCTGTCATCTTTAGGAATGCTGTATGGAGGTTTTTTTGAGGAGAGGAAGGAGTAAACATGTTGCAGAAGGTAGAAAACATTGGGCCGAAAATATTTCCACAGACGAGCAGTTGAACTCAATAATGAGTAGTGTTTCCCGACCACACACCGGTACAATTCCTTGGAGCATTTTTCATTGAAATATTGTTAGAACATTGGTATCCCCATTTGCAGCCTGTGCTATAAAGATTGCAATCTGTTTGCTACGATGTACGTTTAGAATTGGCCAAATCACCCTTTAAGATGTATTACCTTGATGATAACACTGACAGCATAGCATTTTTAACATTGATTTCTGAAGTTTTTTTAATATGAATACCGCACAAGAGTCCCGTCTGAAGCCAGTGAGACTATGGCATCCTCAATTGAGGTATGTTGTGAGGCTGAAGGTAGTGGGGAGGGGAAGGAGATAGGGAAGAGGAAGGTGAGGAAGTATCTGGCTATTCAGATCTGGTCACCAAACACGGCTAGTGCCATTTCAAGCATCGTTTCAATTCTGAATGGTGGTCTTACACCAGGGCGATACTGAGAGTATCTTCCAATCTTTAACGTGCCGCAAATATACTATATATTATATTAAATGAATAAACTGTGAAATAACACAAATTAATCAAATAAAATTTATTTACCACGCCGGGATTTGATCCCGCGACCTTCAGTGTGCGAGTCAAGTGTCTTGCCACTGGGCTACGCCGGCCGTCAGCCGAAGTAGTTCGAACAACGAAAAAGATGGTTGTTTATTTGAAACTCAATCCATTCGACTGCTAGTCTTGCGTCGAGATATCCACTACCCGCATTTCATCCTTCTATTGAAAACCATGACTTTTTTCTAGTGAGGTTTTATTTTCTTAAGTTGGAATTCGAAACAAATCTCTTTCGAGTGAAAAAATATACAGATGCGTAGGTACTCCCTTTGGAATGCAAATTTACAATGAAAAAGCTCCGGCACGCCCATGGAAGATATATAGACGGTGTATGTATATTTTGATAGGCACATATATGTGTGGGACGTTCTAGGATGGTGGATACTTTCAGTAGGTATCACACTGGTGACAGACGACCATTCAGAAAGCTTCGTTGCTTGAATTTTCTGTTGTGTTTGGTATCCAGATCTGTTTAGACTGGCACTTACCCAACCTCTCTCTTCTGCATCTGCTTCTTTTCATTACATTCAGCTTCACAATATACCCCAAATACGGATGCCATAGTCTCACTGGCTCCAAATGATTGGGAGCAGTATAGAGAAGTTATAAAATTCACAAACTATTCTATCAAGACTCTTGACCAGCGCAAACATAAAAAAAGTATTGATTCCCACAAAACTTCCGACTTTCTTTCCGGTATGAGTACCGCAGATCCCTATCGAGCGAAAGAAGAAAAAAAGAAGAAGAAGAAGTCTTCACTGGAAAATAATTATAATCCACAAATGCGGCCGTACGAACTTGCCATTGCGGACACGTCGGCTACTGCGGCATTACGCTTTGCCAACTCGTGGAAACTACAACACTCAATACAAGTAGAAATACAACAACGGTTTATATTGAGTTGGTTGGGAAGGCGGATGGCAGACTTATGGCGTTATTCCCAGATAAAGTTTAAACAGGTATAGAGCTTCGAGTCTCGGTCATAACCGAATCAAGTTTTTTTAATGTAATTTTCAAGTTATTTGTGTATTGAATATTATTTTAATAATCAATGTTTATATTCGTCTTGGAATACTCTACCTCTCTACCTTGGTCATCTGGAACAGAGTTTAGGTAGTTCGGTAAACTTAGAATAAATGGATTTAATCTTTATAATTCAATTGCAAATACTACGGTTCTCTTATAAACAATGTTTTTGTAGAGATGCGGAGTGTTCATATATAAATACGTTTAAATATTACTTGATTTTTTTTTTGACAAACAAAACTGTCCCAGGTTACGAATAACCTAATAATATTTCTTTAAATCCTCTTACCTACTATCTGATACTTTACTTTACACGTTAAGTTACAGAATTAGTTGTATACATAGAGAAATAAAATAAAATATCTGCATATATTCAAAAGGTTAAATTTTGGATGTTTTAATTAAACATACTAAATTCGGAGTCGATGCGTGGGTGCATGCGTAATTTGAAATAATATTTCAGCATAACGGGTAAAACTATTCAAGCTTTCTATAAATTAAAAAAAAGTATACGTATTTTAAAGAAAATTGACAATATTTGTTTTTGAAAGGCGAGATTCACAAATCTTATAATTATAAAATCCCGTAATTTTCCACGGGTCTTCACACCGGCTGACACCGACTCCAAATATAACAATCGTACCTGCATATTGATGAGTAGAAAAAGTAAGTTGATTATTAAGTTGTAGAAGAATACCAAATTATTTTTTAAACGACTTTAAAAAGGAGGAGGTTATCAATTCGACAGTGTTTTTTTATTTTTTATCTTTGTTACCTCAGAACTTTTGATAGGGTAAACCGATATTGATCATTTTTTTTTTATTAGAAAGCTGGTGCTTCCCATTGAATTTGGTTTTATTTTAATTTGGTCCAGTTCTAACAATGGGATCCATGAGAAAACCATATATGTCTTAAATTTGCAATAAGTATGTGCGCGACAAATGGACGAATAACTCAATATTACGCCAAAATGTAGACGAAAGTTAAGCTTCTTTACGCATGCTCGTCACTAAAAATCAAAAAATTAACAAATTTTTTTACAAAAAACGACTTCAAGAAATGCACTAAAAAGAAAAAAAATAATTTCGTACGATTGTTATTTTTGGAGTCGGTGTCTGCCAAGATCTCCATATCTCACCTATAACTTACTACCTATGTATGTAGTTACCTTGGCTGACACCGATTCCAAAAATAACAATCGTACGAAATTATTTTTTTACTTTTTAGTGCCTTTTTTTAAGTCGTTTTTTTTTGTTAAAATTTTTGTTTATTAAATTTTTAGTGCATTTTTTAAGAAGTTTTTTTGTTTAGTAAATTTTATTTTTTCTTTAACTCCTGGGTGGCTTTTTGTCTAGTAAATGTTTCGGGTGTAACTAAGTCTATTTTTTGTAAATATGCAATTTATAGTAATAACGCTTTTTCGTCGTTACTTTTAGTAAATATCTATGTTGCTTTTCTTTCAACTAAAGACCAATCTTTCAAACTCTGTATAGATCCAGGATACCCCACGTATGTGTGTAAACAAAAAGCGACAGAGCCCTAACACTTAGTTGTCTATATCACGACTCACGACAGGCAGATCGGTAACTTTTGTACGAGAGCAGAGTTAACTTGCGTAAGACGGGGTGATGCCAGATCGAGATGTCTTTCGAATGATTTCTAGAATTATTACTGTTACACAGTAGAGGAGTTTTATTCACGCATAGATATTTTCTACCGCTTCTTTGCATAAGAAAATATATTTTGGTGGTACAAATCGCGTCAAACTTATACGATACGATCCATTCTCGCGCAGGTATCGTTATTTTACTGACTTTACAATGACCGTAAGTGAGAGAGAAAGATGGTATCTGTGAACGTATCTGCGATAGACAAAAAAGACGTGGGCGGGAAGGCATGCCGCATTTCGGACCTCAAGCTCGCCTATTGCGACAATTTCAGTATCAATGTATTTTAATATAGGTCTAAATAAGACCTATATTGGATAACGAAAGATGCCCACAAGCACTTATTATGTCCTTCTTTATTTTTTTTTATTTGGATACCGCACAAGAGTCCCAACTGCTCCCGTCTGAAGCCAGTGAGACTATGGCATCCCCAATTGGGGTATGTTGTGAGGCTGAGGGTAGTGGGGAGAGGAAGGAGATAGGGAAGAGGAAAATGGGGAAGTATCTGGCTATTCAGATCTGGTCACAAAACACGGCTAATGTCATTTAAAGCAACGTTTCAATTCTGAATGGTGGTCTTACACCAAGGCGATACAGGGAGTATCTTCCACTCTGGAACGTGCCGCAAATATACTATACATTATTTTAAATGAATAAATTGTGAAATAACACAAATTAATCAATTAAAAATTATTTGCCACGCCGGGATTCGATCCCGCGACCTTCGGTGTGCTTGTAAAGCGCCTTACCGCTGCGCTACGCACGACTTGCGACTACGAACGACTTGCGAGTACAAATGAACGGCTTGCGACTTCTATTGTTGGAACGAATAACTTATTAGCTCCACACAGTAGGCTCTGAGGAAAATAATTCCCCTCAGGGCAAACGTCATCTTTGGGGATGCCTTGTAGAGGGTATTTTTAAGAAAGGGAGGAGAGAAAGTTATGGGAAGAAAAGGGTTTGAGAGGTGGATAGGAATCTAGTGACCAGTGTATCAAGGAGAGACGGACGCACGAATCCATCCTTCCAACTTGTGGTGCAATATTCCGAGAGACACCGGCTTGAAAGGTGAAAGGGACCTGCCAAAAAACGTATGCTGACGCATCAGCCGCCAAGACTCGGACAAACCTTGTAAACCCGAGCAGCTCTGCTAAGTCAGCAGACGTAGCAAACCACTTGGGGTGACCTATGGCAGAGGTGTTGGCTATCCAATAAATGATTCCCGGGGCGGCCGGCGGTACCCAAATTCGCCTCCTAAATTGATACCTCAAACATTAGCACCAGAAATTAATTGTAGATTTTAATCACTGCGATTCCTAAACTAACTCTAGTACCTTCAGCCAGCACTTATCCTGTCTCTGTAATTCTGGCGAAACTTATTTTTTCAACAAACAACCTGTTTTATAATTCATGTTTTTTTTCATTTACACGCACATGCAGGTAAAATGGACTTTCCAAGATTTTATCATGCATTATCAAGTTTTTGTACTTTGTAAAGCTTTTTTCTTGTTACTCTCAAACTAACTCAATAATTTTTAAATAATAATCAAAATGTGTTTTGCGTAAAATACTACATATCTATAAAAAGAGAATAACAAAGACTATGACGGACTTGGACTTCACGTGGCAAAAAAGAAAAATGATTAGTTTAATTAATTTAAGGGATTATGAATCGATGGCATTTTTTTGCAAATATTATTTTTATTCCATCAACCCTTAGGCGTAAGTTTATTTATTTACGCCGCTTTTCGGTGCTTTTTCATATGAAATTTACAAACTACACTGTGCTTAAATAAAATAAAGTATTTATTGTACATAACTGAACTGCCTCAGTAACAGTATTTTGAATTTGTTTAAAGATAAATTGAAGATGTCCACTGACTTGGTATAATTATTTCCCTCCATTAGTATTCTGGGTAAAGAGAAATACATATGATAGTTAGTTCTAGAATTTCTGCACTGACATACATCCTGACTTCTAGTATTACGTAGTGGAATCCGAAAGCTTATCAATTCAAATAATACCGGACTATCAACTAAATCATTTAAAATTTTATATAGAAATACCAAGTCAGTGAAAATTCTTCTGTCTGACAATTTGAGCATATTTATAATATTTAAATAAGTGTTGTAGTTCAACATAATTGATGGAATATATATTTTAAAAATTACAAAACGTAAGAATTTGTTGTGTATTGTGTCAACAGCTTGTACATGTATATTATAATATGGGTTCCAGACGGGAGAATTGTATTCAAGTTGACTTTTAACATATGCAAAATATAACAGTATAATACGCTTTATATTGTTAAAATTTCTAGTTAGCCTAGTTTTAAATCCAAACATTTTTAAACCCTTATTAGAGATTTCTGTTATGTGGTTAAAAAATGAAAGGTTTGATTGAAAAGTGAAGTTTTCAATGGATGTGAATGCTATAACAGGCTATCTAGTGAATTCTTGAATATCTACTGCACAAAATAGGGTTCCTAGATAACGAGAATTGAGAATCCTGGTGTCGAAATTAGATGTTGTTCCCGAGAAATCAACGAAGGCAAATTCTTGAGAGTAAAATCCTTTAATATTATTGCAAACTATTTACTTCAGCTCAATTTAGCTCAGCTCCGACTTGAGTTACTTAAGTACTCTAGCACCCAGACTCGGCTGTCAATTCGATGGAAAAATTAATTAATTTTCATATTTTCTTCGTAATTTGAAAATATTGATGGTTATTGCATCGGACGTCTGTAATACGACAGCTTCACGCCTGATTTAATAATGACTAGCTGACCCGGAAACTTCGTTCCGCCTCAGAATCAATAGCTGTTGTGCTAACTTATTAGCTAAAATAAATTATTTTTTTTATTAAGTTAAAAATTACACAATAAAGCAATTATTATCGATGCGCAAATGTCCGTCTTTTGTTTTTGTCTGTATCAGAGATGGCGTTTTGTAAGAATTTATATTTTTTGTGATTTTCTTATTTTTCCACTAACTTACGAGAATTGCGAATCATTTTCTTTATCCGTGTGAGGGAGATTTATTATAACTATTGAATTTTTCCTTTGGAGGGGTGCAGACAAATGTTCAGCATTTGACTCATTTTCGACTATTGTCATTTAGTGTGTAAGAAAAGGGGCGGCATTATACGTTTAAGAACAAAATCAAAACAATCAGTGCATTGACATTTGACGTTTTTGAATTTTCGGAATTCACTCACTATTCAATATTATATTTATCACAATATTGCTGCAGCTCTTTCAAAGATGAAATTTCGTTCCATACAAAATATACGAGGAAAATAATTTTCTTCATAATTTTTTTCTGTAAATTTTTCCGATGTTTTAATAGCTATTCTGCTATTCGGGGCGGAGACAAATCCAACAAATCACTGATCATAAAAATTGGTCTAGCCGTTCTTGAGTTATAAAAGGTGTAACTGATCCGACTTTGTTTTATATATTAAGACTAGCGAGTTCCCGGCATGCGTTGCTATGCCACTCAATAAAGATTTTTTTTCTATGTGCGTGTCCTTTCCCGTTCCCTTCCGCCTCCACTTCCCCTCCCGCGGCCCCTTCCCCTCTCACGCTCCCACTCCGCCTTCCCCGCCTTCCCTCTCTTTACTCCCTTCTCCCGCTTCCCGCGTCCCGCGTTCCCCAAAGTTTCAAACTTTATATATATATATATAATATATTTTTTTTTTCTGAAAGCCAAATCTCAACATTATGGTCACCCTACATGCTTTCATTGTAATGTACTATCGCCTTCAGCTAATTAGGTACTTATTATACTCATAATCTGCATGAAACATACAACAATATTGTTCTTCAATAACTGTATTATTTTGTGTTATTTTATTAAATTGTAGAGTTGTTAACCTCAATACAGGCTTGACCTAGTGAGGTTATAAACTGAATTGTTAACATTAGTCCTAGGTACCATGTAAAGAAACAAATAAATAAATAAATAAAATAAATATATAAAGATAGATAGGCTACGCCAGTATAAAATGTCACTTTACTTTTTATATCAGTAAGAGATTCATGTAGCTAATAATAATAACGCAATAATTAAACTGTGAAAAATTCCTCGATAGCAAATTACACAGCGTAGATCCTAAGATAGATTTAGTAGACTTTAAAAATATCCAAAATTATTTTATAAACCATCATTACGTTAAAATAAATGCCCACGGAAGCAGCAATTGTTGTCCTAAATACTTCACTATTCGGAGCACCGAGTAAATTTGCATGATTGCCAGAACTGTAAAAATTACTTCACCTATTTAGTTTGCCATGCAATAAGTGATGTTAAAGTCATTTGTATAATTTTAAAAAGCGCCTTTTATGTGAAATATCATCTCAAGTCAAAATGAAAGTACCTATTGTTTTTTAATAAAATCATAAAAACGCTAAAAAAAGCATCGTAACCCGAGTGAGATCAATGTAATAAATGTAGAAATCTGAATGTATCGCAGTTTCAGTTTCACACAAACACCTTAAATTATGCAAGTCAATTTGATGCTTTTTCTACGAGTTTCATGTATAAATCTTGTGAATAATGCATTTTATTTTCTAAAAGTAACTAGTAATAACAAGCCGCCTAACTTACTGTAACGAAGCGTTAGAAAGGTTCTATAATAATATATTCAAATGTAGCAAGGATTAACATAAACTCTTTCTTCTGACGAGTTAGAAATCCATATTTCTAGGTTTATATAAATCATCATCCACACAGGTACAGGAATTAAAACCCTGGGAAATAGAGGACAGACAGTTAAGTATGAAGAAAAAATCGAAGTGTGCAATTCACACGCGGAAGAAGTGAAACTGTCAGAAAACTGAATTAGACCAGAGTGGAAAGACTACGAAGCCCTTTTTTTATCAAAGTGAAGGATGGTTTTTTTTTTTTCATGTTTTTGTCGTCGAATTCTAGTGCACCTTTTCCCATACGAGTACATTTGGTTATCTTATGTCCCTTTCTTTTGTGTTTTCTTTGCCTGTTTATTTTGGAGTGGTATAAAGATTGGTTATTGATTATATGAGATGTTCCAAAATTCAAGATAAGTTTTAGCCAAAAAAACCACATATATCTGGAAACCAAATATTATAACATCCTTCCTCCAAGATTGAAAAAGATACAAAAGATAAATAAGTTTAAGGAAAAAATCAAAACATGGATGAAAGAAATTAATGCAGACATACTAGAGAATGTATTAAAAACATCATAGAAACTAAATAACGGAAAATCAAAGAAATTTACCAGTCCGCCTCAGCACAGGACCACCTAGTGAGGAGGACTAAGAACAAACAGATGAAATTTATTTATTTATTTTTTTTTTTTTTAATCCTTTATTCCAGATCTCGGGGAGGGTGGTGCAGTCCCACGAGTTATATAAATTATCATATCTTGTAATTCTTATCAAACCTGTATTTAAATAGTCACTAATAATTTTTTGTTTCATGGGATTTTATCCTTGGTCCGCTGAATGTCTGGACGCTGATGTTCGTCAGGCGCTTTATACCACTAGACTAAATGAGACTTGCATGGAACTGTGGATATATCGTATCATATTGGAACCGAGTACCGAGTAGTGAAATGAATAAATAACTTATTGATATTGGATTCTTTCGCAGGCTATATCTTGTAGATGAATGTGTTTGTTCATCGTGTTTCAAATCACAACGGTTCTAGAGAAGTTTTCACTTAAAAAAATCACTTGTTTCAAAGATAGTATGCTGAAATTCAGGTGAAGCCGAAAAGTTACCATAAATTGTTACTGATTTGCCAGAACAGCTTTGTACTACACAAAAATAACGATTATAACCATTTACGTATGATCGATGATTATAACACATCTACGTGATAAAACACGTCTATGAATAAATGAAGGTATCAATTAATAATATTAAGGATTGTGATTTTGTGTGAGTGCGGTATTTGCGTAAAAAAGAAATGGTTAAATCTTTTAAAATTATCGTTAACTACAACAACTAGTAGTTGAAGAACCACCACAAGAAGTTGTTTATAAAAAAATAATAAATTATACAGGTGAGTTATTTTAATTTAATTTAATTTTTTTAAAAGAACGACAAACATTCCCGGGTTACGAATAACCTGATATATGGCTCTATCCTACCGACTTTCTTTTGGGTATGCTCGGAATGAACCATCTACGGGTCAGAAGGGATGTACACATTGCTACGCATTTCTTCAGATTGATTCGTGGATGGTTTGAAAATACAGCTATCTTGGAGAGCATTCACTTCTATGTTCCCGATGGTTATCTTCGTCACCGACAGCATAGACTGTTCTATCTTCCGGCTTGCAGGACTAACTTGCCAATGGTCATGCCGATCGGGAGAGCAATCTTGCTGTTGAACAGAATTAATTCGGATATCGACATATTTAGCGTTAGTGAAGCTGCTTTTAAAAGGCAAGCTCTATTAATGCTTGTATAGTTTTTGCCTGCCATTTGCTTTATATTTATATTTATGTTTAATGTAATACTTTTACAATTGTATTTTAAAAACTCATTAAAATGTTTAATTTTGTAATGTTTTTAAAAGAATAAATAAATTGAATTGAATTGAATTGAATAATATTTGAAACTCTTCAACTTCCACCCCAATAAGCGGAAAATGTTGCTTGTGTCGTGATGCAAACGCAATGCCAACTCAGCCACTGACCGGTCTTAGAATAGAACTCACAGGAAACATGACTCAACTCAAGTTTTCGATTTACTTAATCGCACAATTTCTTCCTCGGCTCACTCCTAATTTCCTTTTCCCGGTATTTTCTTTTTCACACAACTTTTATGTTTTGCTACCTCCGATGATTTCGGAGGTTGAGCAAAAATAAATCATATTGTTACAATTTAAAAACTACCTACAGATTTTAATTCATCTTCGTATCTCTTTCCAGTGCTGAGATAGAGCTTCACAATGAAACATACATACAATCCCCTAAATTTATTAGATTACAATACTATTCTCTTAACTCTCTCAGTAGTTTGGAGGCAAATTATTCGTCCAAGTTCAGTAGAATAAACCCAATTTCTTGGGAATATTATTTCAAATAATATAATGCAGTTTGATTTTTAGACAGTTTAACTAATATTTCCATAGCTGAGTAATTAAAGCAATCTCGGTTCAAATATCTCCATACGAGTATATCGACCTAATCCAGACCAAATCTGTGCAAAATATTTACCGGTCAATTAATTTTGCTGAGAAAAAGTTAAGTTTAACATTGCACCAAGCATACCAAAGTTTTGAACTACGATACAAATGGTTTCAAAATGTATTTTTAAGTTGTTTGTCGAGGTGTGGGATGTCCAAACCTTAGCTGGATGGGCATCCTGGTTCACCCTAGTTCTACCAAACATACTTGGAAAGGAAACAATTATTTTTTTGGCGCAACCATATTTTTGGATGTTTTCCAAGAAATAACCTTGCTTCAAAGAAAATTAAATAGTTTTGTTTGTAGATTCTTTTCTTCTTCTATTGATTTCCTCTAACGTGGATATGCCTTCTGCCTCTTCGCAGTGGATAAATTCTTTAAAATATTATACAAACATGATAAAAGAATTTTATAAACGTTTAAAATAAAATTTTAGATTCTCTGTTTTAGTCTTAGCTTACTTAATAAAAGTACTCCTGACTATCTCAGATAGATCCTTGACCTTTGGAGATTTGTCCCGTTCATTTATGACGCAAGTTCCTTTGTGATATTCGTATTGTGAAACACATTAAATTGGTTCAAATGTATAACTTAAAACCGACGGATACTGCAAGTAACCCACCATCTAATTTAAAAAAATTATATTATGTAAAATAGCGCAGACTCGTGAAAAATCACGGAATATAACGATTGTAGGATTTGTGCAGCCAGAAGTATTTATAAATAAAATATTTTACTGAAGATCATTCTGCAAAACCAGACTGGCCCAAAGGCACATTAACTGCATTTCTCCAAAATTGTTCAATTCCATCAACATGTTCCAAAACCTGAACTCATATTTAAAAAAAAAAAATTAACAGCATGTCTACACAGTGTTCGTAGAAAATGCGTTTAACAAGGTTTGATCATCGAGGGGGTAGAGCGGTGATTGGCTAAAATTCGTGATGTAACTTAAAGTCCGAGTTCCACTGGGAGATTTCAATTAACTGCAATACATCTGGCAGTGTTTTACTATAAGCAACGTTATTCGTCCGAAAAAAGGCCCGTATGAGCTAACCTTGTTAAACCATTTTCTACGAACTCTATCTACATATTTAAATAAACTAACAAATAAAGAAAACTGTTTTTAAAAAATTCACAGAAATTTCTGTATTATCATTCACATTAATCTCCCTTTAATTGAAATATTTTTTTATTAAATCCCCACTGTTTCATCTACACGGACTATAATCCCCAATGACATTCTTTGCCTTTGTGGGATTTTGTGGGTAAAAAACTTTGCCAATATATATATTTTTAAACTCGACCATGTAAATATCCACACGCCGTGGATGCAAATAACATAATTGTGAAATGCATCATCGAAAGCAAAAAAAAAGTTTTATCCATTACGAAAACTGTTCATATGTAATATAAAATAGTTCACTCAGCTCTGAATAACAATTCAACTCAGTTCATAAAGGGGTTTATTCAAATTGAGGGTTGAAGCCACTTAGTACTAAACATGTACGGTGGGTGAAAAAATCAGGATGTCGTGCCAAAAGAGAAAAATAAATAGTTGCAGGAGATACGGCTCGTTCTTATGCGGCAAATATCAACCGTATGCGGATGCTCGGCACGCGTTCACCGCGTCTCCCTTTATGCGGCAAACATAAGCGGTTCATGATTATTATACTTGTATGTATGACCACATAAAAAAAAGCAATACCAAAACCTGTGGAACTATATTATTTATACAGATATTAAATAATAGCTAGGGCAACAGTGATTATCACTGTTTCAGGGTTAATTAAACGTTGGCTCTTGGCCTGTTGGTGGCGGGTTTAATCAAAACTATCTAAATCACAAGGCCGGGACACTGAATACAATTAGCCTTCTAACTTGTATGAAAACCTCCAAAAAAACTATTTTTATTTAAATTTTTTAAATAACTAAAATATTTTTAAATAATATAATAAACAAGAATAAATCGAAAAAATAATGTAAAATGAGAGTTTTTGTGGGATCCCATACAAGTTAGAAGGCTGATTTGAATGTGTGTCCCGGCCTTGTGATCTAGGAGGTGTTAGTTTAATCCCGGTCAGAACATTTGATGAATAAAAAAAATGTTTTTGTTAAATTATTTCTCGCGTGATATATTTGAACCACGTCCCAGAGTAGGAAAAACTCCTAGTATCACCCTTCTGAGAATCCACATGTTTCTGAATAGTTTACTTTCTCAAATGGTTTTGTACGCTGATAGTGGCCAATCTCGATAGATACTGTCAATTTATCATTAACACTTTTTCCCCTTTTCCAATGTTTAACCTATCTTCTCCAGACTTACGTAACATACGATTGTTTTATTTATGATTTCTCTGACCATTGTTTGCAGATGGCAAACGAAGAAAAGAAAGAAAAGTTTCATGGACAATGTTCACAAACTACTTTTAGTAGCCTAGCAGGTATACATAATACAAAATACAAAATTAAAACACAAACTTAATAAAATGATGATAACTCACCCTCCAGCCACTAGAATCATCTGCATTTTGCATCAGGATGTTTTCACTGTCACAGTTTAGCTTGATTAATCCATATATTGCATCAATCCCCTGTCGCCATCTCTCCGGTTCAGTTCGCCGCTCCACTCAGCAAACACAATATTTCGACGGTTTGAATATAAAAAGGAACTTCTGCATTTTCAAACATTGAACATTTGAACTTTACATTGATGAACTTTGACACAATCATTTTATCGATGAAAACAGGTAATTTAGTTTCTCATCATTTACTACTCTGCAAACGAAAAGTTTTTTAAAATTTACATGTATTGGGTTTTATGAATATAGTTGTCTGGTAGATTCACTTGAATTAAAACACTCTTTTTCATTATTACGTTGGTTAGATGTATAAAATAAATAAGAAATCGTGTTTTATTTATTATTACTATATTTCTACGAGGTTATGAATTTTTAAAAGTATGTGTGTGAAACTTGACACTAAAAAGCTGCATAAATTGTTTACGTTAACGGAGCTCGCCTTTCCAGTTTTTAAAGCAAAATGGCGGCAAGAATTATTAAAATATTTAATATTTATTGTAGAACTTAATCTATCATGACGGTTATGGACCAGCTAAAAATAGTGAAAGCGACACAAAAAATTTTCAACAAGGATATTAAATTATTTTAATGGATTTGGTTTATTTGATAAAAACTGCGTTAGAAACAAACAAAAAAATTCAATAAACCAAATTTTTCCGGAAATTTGAATGTGTATATTACTGTTATTAAAAATGGGTTTTTCTGGTTCGTAATATTGATATTTCATTAAATCAGCATTTTTTATGCGTTTTGCTCTGTGTTCATTTAATAATACTGTTGTCATGCGTGGGAATGCCTACCCCCCCGGACTAGAAAACTTAAAATGCTGAAATTTCCGGTATCAAACAATGTTCAAAGTTTGTTCACGGTGTACATTCGCCACATGAGAACGGGTCGCTCTACGAATCATTATTGTGTTCAATTATTGTATTTGTGCAAAGAAAAGCCCCACGGCAGCTTATGAAACTAGCAAATTTAAAGTGTTGGAATTTTGGTGGATAATACGGGGATCAGTGTTGCTGTGGATTGGTCGATAGCGAATTAAACAAAGCGGCGTATCTCTAGAGTTTTGAATGAGTGCCAACCCGGGACCAGACTCCGCGGCGCCTCCCACCGGCGGTGTGGGGTCGCCTTGTAAAAATGTTGCAGTAATCGTTAAATCAAGCTCCTCTGAACTCCGCGAACTTTCAAAGACGTATGTCTCTTCCTAGTCCGCACTCTGTACACTGTCCGTACTACTACAATATCTACACGTACTTATATGCATTACTACATGTACATGCTACATGATAAAAAATATATGTACAAAATTTAATGTACATGCTAAATGGCTTTCTATGTGTACTACGCAGAGTAAGATAGTTGTACATTGTTGATTTGGCATTTGCGTTGTGCGCGATCACGATCCCAATCCTTATTTACAGTTGAAATTAATCAAAATTTAGTATTAAACACTTTTATTGTTTAAAAATCAACATGATTCGCAAGCATTGCATCCAGGTTTACTTAAAAATGAAATTGTAAGTTTTTAAATTTTAAGTAAACTTTGGAGATGTAAGCAATGATTATTTTTTTTAAATTTAATGGTGCAATAAAATATGTTTCACGTGATGAAAGAAGTTATTTATTGTATCTAGATTTTCGATCACTGTATTGTTACAAAATATAGATGTGAACATTACTCATAATATTTTTTATTAACACGTTATTGAGAGCATTTCATACCAATGACATGCATGACTTTTATTGTGAAAATATTTTAAAGTTTGTCTCGCCTTTAATGTTTTCCCCAACGACTTAATAACGACTCCGTGTCATCCGGGAACTAACTAGAGAAACTATTTCAACAAGAGAAATAAGATTTTTGTTAACATTTTTTTTTACTTTCTTTGAAACGTTGTTGTCTAGTCTTTATAAAGCGATGTTCATCGAATAAAGGAACTGAACGTAATAAGAAAATACGCTCGTCATTTTTTCAGACGTACCGTTTTTCAGTCATTTCATACTTACTTTCAAAAGTACCTACTGTCTTTCAGTAATTACAGTAATTTTATACTGTCTTTCAGTCATTTCTACTGTATTTCAGACGTTTTTTTCGTTCCCTTTGAAGAACAAAGTTCTGTCTGCCATTTGAATGAAACTGAGATATTGAGGTACAGTTATGAATACTGAAGAAAATGCAAACACTTGAAATTTATGCAAAAATTAATATGTATAAAGTATTGTCATTAAATTTTCTTTTTAAGATTTTGAAAATTTTGTGCATAGAAACAAGTCATATTTATGTAGCCAAACAACTAAGCAAAAACAGAATAAAAGTGTTAATTTTACATGAGGTAGGAGTGAAAAATTCAGAAAACTTAAGTAGAAAATAGTGGGGAGGCTACGAAGCACCACACAAAGAGGAGACCTATTTTTCTATCTCATTCTTTTGCAGGCTAAATCCGATAGATTTCGTTTTCGTTTCATCGAGTTTCAAACAACGGTCCTAAAAAAGTTTTCACTTAAAAAAAACGGTCGGAAACGTGTTGCTTCGAAAATCAGCTAAACTCATGGAAACAGGGTTCTATCTGATTATTTTTATTAATTTTTGGCCAAATATAATGTTTTTTTTGGATGCTGTGTGGAAGGTCTTTTTTAAGAAAGGAAAGAGAGGAAGGAAAAGGGCATTTGGTATGGGTAGGAATCTGAGGATCAGTATGACTATGAGTGACGGACGTATGAATCCATCCCTCCCACTGCGGTTCAAGGCAATGTTCTGAGAATCGAGGAAGTCAAAGGGACTCCCTCAACCATTCTCTCCCAATCTGGCCTCCAATGCCCCGAACATACCTCAACCTCATGAACCCGGGCTAAGTCACCAAAAGTAGCGAACCACTTGGGGTGACCTATTGCATATGTGTTGGTTATCCAAAAAATAATTCCCAGGGCGGCAGTACCAATATCCGCATGTAATTTGTATTATTTATTTTCTTAGTATCACGCAATTGGTAGAAAGTACCTTGCTGTCCAAAGCGAATGAGCACAGAGTACAACACAAATGGAACCATGTGGCTCCAAAAATATTTTATCTGTAAGTAAAACCTTTTGGTTCTAAAATAGAGTGTTTTATAGAACTAAGTTGCTGATTGCAAAATGGTACCACGTTGTTCTTAAAAATATTTATAAAGTAACTTAAATACAACTATGTTGCATAATTATTATATGTAGACCTACAAAGATGTTGGTCATATTTTCGATAGGGTTTTAAAGAGACAAAAATTCTAAGAAACTTTATGAAAAAAAAGCAAATTTATTTTCCCCAGGACACAAAATCTTTTTTTACCAACAACTCTACTTGAAAAGGCGTGCATTTTTACAAAATATGTGCTTAAAATGAACTCAAAACATAATTTTTCAAAATATTTTTAAAATAGACATTTTTTATAGTTAAATGAATCAGTACCTATATCCGTCCGTATATGTATGTACTCTTTGTTCAAATTTGCATATTTTACAGTTTTAAGTATATTGTAGTGTAGTAAAGTGTAGTATAGTAGTGTAGTTCAGTGGTATATTGTAACGCATCGTACGTGCGTTCAAAACTTTGTTTCATTGAAATATTTTCAGACATCTGCGTAGACAATTGTTTTGCTATAACATCTACATAATGTCAAAATGTTGTACGTTTAACCCTTAGAGGCTAACAGTATGGTATCAGGATAGTTACAAAATCTGTCGTAATAGAAATTTGTTTACATATATGCTCGCTTGATATTCAATTTCAAATGGATTCGCTGTTTTTGAACGTTTTCCAAAATAAGGTATTGTCTTTAAAAGCAGATGAACGATTCTTTCAAATATTAATATTATAAATGGATGCAAGCGATAAAAATATCTTCGAAATCATTTGGTGGCTCACACGACGTGAATCAACAGCTGTTAATGTTTCGTGCCGAAAATGCAACTACGAGACAGGTCGAGTTAAGATAATATTTTTTTATTTTGTTTTTTTTTTTATTGTTGAAACACAACATTGCATTACTTACAGTTATAATGTACCTATAGTGTTTCCTTGAAATGTCTTATTTGTGATAGTTACATTGTGTAATTGCGGTATGTGGTCTATAAGTGTGAATGTATGTGTAAGTGCGTTTGTATTATTCTGTTTTTTGGTAATAAAAATTATTTATAATATAAGTAATCATCGTATTTTATGTATACCAAGTGGTACGTAATAAACTATCTTATGAAGTAAATTTCAACGTTATTCTTACCGATCTCTTTATCTCCTTACTTATTTCAGCCTAACAACATATTCCAAAGGGGGAATGCCATAATCCTACCGGCTTCGGGCAGTCGAAAGTCTGGTGCGGTAAGCACATTCAAAAGATTTCCGATGGGAGCTTCAAAGCCTGTCATGTTACTAGTGTTTCTAGAGAAAGAACCATAGAATTTTGATCTCTAATTTTTTTCCCAAGATGTCCAATTTTCCGTAACTCCATTTGGAATTCACGGTTATTCCCTCGGCCGTTTCAGGCTTACTGTGGCGCCATCCGCCCAAGTGACCTATCAAGGTGTTTATCCATAAAATAGTCTATGGATGAAGGTCTCTGGATAAGATAATGGATAATCGTCAAATCCGCCAGGCATAAGCATTATGGAAAAGCTAGGGGAATTCTATATGACGCCATAAATACCGATACTGACACCTTATCAATAAAAGCTTGATGAAGTTTTTAAAGCAAGGGTGATATTATACTGTGCCTGCCTCGCTAGGAAATCCTTTATTGAGGGCGTAGTATTATTTATACTAACATTTAACTCGATAAATTCAAATCAATTCGCTATATCTTCTAATATATAAAATTGATTGGTATGGTATATAATGAATATATAAAATCTATAGATTTTGCAAACTTGATGTTCAAAATTAGATGAAAATTACTATCTATATTCTGATTTCGAAAGACTTTCTGTATAGCCTGGGAAAAAGTACGGAGTCATATTAAAATCTTTTAATGTAGTTTTTTTAATATTGATAACATTTTATACAGTAGTGATTGGCGGGGAAAGTTGGGACGCCTGGGGAAAACTCTTCTCTGGAATGAGATATAGAGTGGAATTAAAACAAATTGCACCGTGGAAGTAAATAGTAGAAGAAGTTGGGGATTTTCGAGAAAGACATGGCACGACCGAGCGAATCAAATAACTATGTGTGATAAAATGAGGCTTCGTTATGAACAAATAGAGGGATGTAAGGAAAATGTATGATGTGGAAGAAAGAGATTAGTAGAAGAATTCGTATGGTAAAATTAGACGTACGTGATAAACGTAGAAAGATGTGCAAGGAGAACATTTTATGAGGGAGTGAATATAGATGAAGTCGGGGACACCCGAGAAAGACAATGCACGATCAAGTGAAACGAATACTTTGATATAAGTGGTAAAAAGTGGCGTGTGTGATGAATAAAGAAACGGGTGCAAGGAGAATGCATGAAGTGGAAGTGAATAATAATAATAATAATTGGACAATTTGTAGAGCGCCGTTTTTGTGAAAAATTATCTGAAGGGCGATTTAAATGAAGAAGAAAAATGGTAGAAGAAGTCCAGGTCGACTTGAAACAAACACTAATTTGTAGTAAAGTGAATTCGAAATGGATGCTTGGAATGTTGAGAATTAAAGAGCAGATAATCGAAGAAAGGAGTGTAAAGAGATTATTTGACAGGAAGTTAACGTCAAAAGAACTCGGGGACGCCCGAGGATGTTTTGGAACGATTAAGTGAATCGAACACTTTGAAAAAAAACTATTCACAATATTGTATTTCCACCCTAAAACTACACCCAGCTAACTAGAATTCACAACCACAAAATTTTACTCCACACTATCCATAACCCGGGTAACGCCGTTAACTTCTGTTAGTGTTAAATAAAATCACTTCATAATTTAATGTGAATCAACGAAGTTATTGCTAATTTTTTAGCTATATTTTTACCATTTGAATATTTAATAAACTTCGGCAATTTATTATTAAAACAACTGTGCTTATTATTGTAAACGGCACCTGGTTCGTCAATATTTAACTAACAATGTGAGGTCCTAGGACTCCTCAATCGTAAAGAAAAAATACAAAGTGATATTTAAAGTGAAAGTTATAACTATACAGTGATTCAGCATTATTTACGAACCATATAAACAATAATACACTATCACAAGTGCAAAATTGGGCGGGACAGTATTCAATATAGTTGAGGTTATTTTTTGACAGTTGCTGCAGTGCACTATCTGAACAGTTATGGCCGAGAAACAAACCAGGAGCAAAGGTCTAGGTCTGAATATTCCTGACACCAGTGAGACCAACATTGTAATCTTCATGAAGCAGATGGAGAATAAATTTGAGACCATGAAAAAAGAAATGTTTCAAAAAATAGACAGTGAAAATAAAGATGCACGAACTTCTAGAGATTTTATCAGCAGCCAATATGACGACATCAATACAAAAATGAATACTATTGCAAATTTGGTATCGGAAGTAGAAAACTTAAGAAGAGAATTAAATGAAAAAAACCTTATTATAAAAAATTTCGAAATTCGCCTGGCCAGCCTCGAACAGACTTCTAAGGAGGATGCATTAGAGGTCGCAGGAATACCACTAAGTGAAGGTGATCAACCCTCGGAGACCGTCAAGAAGCTAGCAGCGGCTGTAGGTGTAGAGCTTCTTCCCCACGATATCCTGGAAGCCAAAAGGATTCCCGACAGGCGACCCGGAGCTCCCCCGAAAATTTGTATCAGATTCACGGATATTCGCAAAAGAAACCTACTACTAGTAAACCGGAAAAAAATTCACCATGATATCTTAAAATACTTTAACTGTGAAAAGATTTTTATAAGTGCTATTCTCAATCCTTATTTTAAAGAACTTTTATGGAAAACCAAACAAATATGCAAGGAAAAAAAGTTTTCGTATGTTTAGTATAAAGACGAAAAAATTTTGGTAAAAAAATCAGACACGGATAAAATAATATACATTAAACATTCTGATGGCTTGTGTAAAATTATTTACGAGGTTGATGAGCTCTGTCACATGTCGAACATTGGACCGATCGCTCTCACCATACAAAACCTGATCCTGACTGTTCACTGAAATTCTTGTTGTGAAATCATTCTACAATGATTGTTTCTAAACGGTCAGAAATAATATATTTTACCGATGTACTACTATCGGGTATAGGGCGAACTCCCAGTTTTAGCCACTGCGACAGGGCTACCAAGACATAATAAAGTTCAATTGTAAATTGCTCTTAAAAATGGCTAGACTGATTTTTGATAATGAAACAGTATTTTCTGATAAAATTAATAATTATGTATCTTCAGATATAAAGTTTTGTAATTTACTAATGAAAGACTACACGAACCTAAAAATATTTCACCATAATGTTCGATCCATAAATAAAAATTGGGAAGAAATACTCTCTTTACTGAATAATCTAAAGGTGAAATTTGAAATAATTATTCTATCAGAATGTTGAATTAATGAACTATATGTACCAAAACACCTTCCCGATTACACTCACTTCTCTACAAAAACCCATCACAATCAGAATGACGGCATTATTATATATGTGAATAATGTACTGAATGTTCAGACTTTGGAAATATTAATCCCGGGTGCAAATTGTCTACAAATATCGTACGGTGACACTTGCATACTAGCAATGTATAGATCTCCCTCCTACCACAATATAACCCCATTCATACAAATCCTAAATGAAAAATTATCACAACTTGCGCATAAATAACACTTAATTTTAGTCGGAGACATTAATATTAACACTTTACCAAATAATTCACACCCACAATGCCAAGATTACTTAAACCTACTTAGTTACCATGAATTGATATCTACAATAAATCACCCAACTAGGGTCACCAAAGAATCCAGCTCTTGTGTAATATAATCCATATAAAACACTTGTTTTTGAATCTACTATTACTGACCACTATGCAACTATGATTTCATTAAACACACCGTCAAAAAATACAAAAATGAAACACAGTTATTGCATAAAACGAGTTGATTATGAGAATCTAAAAAAATCTTTTTCCTGTTATTATTGGCACAACTTACTACACATACCCAACGCTGAAGATGCATGGTCTTACTTCATAGACAAACTACAAACTGAAATAAATAACAACACTAATTAATAGTAAAAACAATCCCTCACAAATTTAAACCTCTAACTCCCTGGATAAATCACACCATTATAAATTGTATAAGAAAAAGAAACTTAATCCATAAAAAAACTTCGTTGAATCCTTCTGACACTATACTTAACAACTTTTACAAAAGATATAGAAACATATGTACAAAAGTCATCAGAAATGCTAAGGAATTATATTACAGACATAAAATAGAAGAAAGCAAAGGTAATCCAAAAGAAATGTGGAACATTTTACGCGAAGCTACTCATACTAAGCCTAACTTAAACACTGACCTAAAACAACTCAATATTGATGGACTGACTGTCGACTTCTCAAAGAATCCGGAAAAAATTCTAAACCATGCCAATGATTTTTTCACTAATGTCGGGAAAAAATTAGCAAACAAAATTTCCTCCCCGAATTCTAATACAAAATTACAGGAAAAACCACATATACCCCATTCTGAACAATTTAAATTTCAAACGGTCACACATGACGATATTAAGAATACAATTAACTCATTAAAAGACACAAAGTCCGCCGGTATGGATGGCATCACCGTAAATTTACTCAAGACACTTGTTCATGAACTATTGGAACCTCTCACTTACATAATTAACCTCAGCATATCACAGGGAATTTTTCCTAAACAATTAAAGCAAGGGCTCGTCATACCTATATACAAAAGTTGTCTAAAAGTGGACATTAACAATTATAGGCCCATAACAATACTTAACTCACTCTCGAAAGTAGTTGAAAAAATAATTAACAAATAACTGAAAACATTTTTAAAGAAGCAAGCAACTACTCTCCGAAAATCAATTTGGCTTTCGGTCAAATAAGAGCACTGCCGATGCTATTATTGCTGTTACAGACTTTCTTGTTTCAAATTTAGATAAGGGTAAAAAATGCATTTCTATCTTCCTAGTCCTCTCAAAAGCTTTTGATACTATCTCCTTTGACATCCTTGTTAATAAACTAAACACAATTGGTATAAGAGGGAAAGATCTAGAATTTCTTCAAAGTTACTTAACTAATCGAACTCAAAGTGTCAAAATCGAAAACAAATTCAGCCAACCCCTCCCTATAACCTACGGAGTTCCCCAAGGAAGCGTATTAGGCCCTACTTTGTTTCTCATATACATAAACGATCTTTGTATCCTAACGATAGATGGAAAAATTGTAAGTTTTGCTGACGATACTGTGCTACTCATTCAATCCGACACTTGGTTAGACGCATACAAAATGGCTGAGACATCAATTAACTCTGTTAAAAAATGGCTAGATATTAATTCTCTTGCACTAAATACTACCAAAGCAAAATACATTACTTTTAGTATTAATATCGTTGGCCAACCTAATCAAGATGTTGAAATAAAAGTACATGAATGTTCTTGTATTCATGATACGTTCTGTCAATGTCCTTGCCTAGATCGAACGGACCATATCAAATACCTTGGTCTTACATTTGATCAATATCTTAAGTGGAATACACATTGCCTACTCATCACGAATAAACTTAGAAAACATATTTATTTCTTCAAAAACATTAGAAACATACTAGATTCCAAATCTATGAAAATTGTTTATTACTCCCTTTGTCAATCAATCATTGAATATGGAATAATCGCATGGGGAGGTGCAACACTATCCGCTATAGATTCATTATCGAAAGCGCAAAAATTAATTATGAAAGTTATTCTTAAAGTTCCCATAATAACAAGTACTGTAGATATATTCAACAAATTCCATGTATTAAATATTCGACAAATTTACACAAAAACAATCTTAACTCATCTGTTTAAAAATAAAACAAATACATTTTATGAAAATACCCAAAATATTGTAAACACGCGGCACAAAACCAAAGAACTCATACAAACACCTAAAACAAACACAACATTTGGTCAAAGAAATTTCAAATACATTGCATCTAAAATATACAATAACCTACCTGACAAAACAAGACAATCGAATAATATTAACAAATATAAAATTCTGATAAAACAATGGATCATCGAGAAAGGTCGTGCAATAATTAGTCACCTCACCCAAATATAATCCTCTTATCCCATTATTGTTACCACTACTACCAACCTGAAATTTTTTGTCAAATATTTTTACTTAATTGAAAAATGTATTTTATTTAATATTTATAAAAAATATTTATAAGCTAGTCTGTCTCGACACAGGATTTCCTAGTGAGACAGGCAAGGCCAAAAAAAAAAGTTTAATTTATTGTATGGATGCATAAAAAAAAATAAAAATAAAAATAAAAAAATAAAAAAATAAAAAAATAATAGTTGTTACACTATATAAAAACACGACGCCTACGCACAGAGCATCTACTTTAGGAATCTGTCTGCGTAACGCGCTTTATCAATTGAAACGTAAAACGTACCTAGGCCTTTATTTCCTTTATGTCAAAGGATTTACCCTTTTTCATTTTATTTCAGTTCCTTGTTGAAAGGCTTTATCTTAATTTCTCTCCTTGCGGTTGCTTTCAAGATAATTTCGTGAAATATTTCGATCTCTGGCGTGGTAAGAGAAAACTACAATGGAATTGGATTGCGAATGAAAACCATTATTATTTATAGACATCTAGTGGTTGGTAAACAATAAAGTAAAATTATTACTGTTCGTATAACGTGCTTACTCAAAGCTTCCAAAGCCAAGAGCCAAGAGCCTAAAGACCAGTACCTACAGTGACTTAACAAAATAAAAAATAAAAACACTTTTACAATAAATTATAAAATGGCTTAAAGTACCACATAATTAGTAATATTTTTACCATCAATTCAAATACGGTACAAAAAATTTGTGAGCAGTCCATCCGCGGTACATGTAACACCTTCAGAAAACTAAAGTAGACAAAAAAGGGAGGCTACGAAGCACCGCACAAAGAGGTGACCGATTATTCCATCTCATTCTCTTGCAGGCTTAATCCTACAGATATTTGTGTTTGTCTCTTTTTAGAGTCGCTTTTTCGTTGCATCGAGTTTCAAATTAAAAAATCGTTTCAAAAATGTAATAAAAATGTTATTTCGACGACCGTGTCTTTTGCAATTTGTGCGACTGTTCTATTCACTTAGCTTTTGTGGCCTTCGTTCTCTGGCTCGTTGGTCTAAAACGCATCGCATTTTAAATGTAACTAATAATAACATATTTTATAGTTTATCCATATTATATATTTGAAATTATGTATTAACTTTGAAAAAAATATATGCTTTCAAATATGTTTTAAAAGCTTCATAAAAACAATAAAAAAGACCATTTTCTGATGGCCATTCAAAATGAAGTTGGAATTGGTTGAATACGAAAAAAAACTAGTTTTGTGTGCCAAAACCTTGATTCCCCTTGCTTTCTTTTCTCTGACTACCGTGGTAGAATATAAAATATCGCATGATAAGGTTTTTATCTTCATAAGGTTGTGTTTACTTAAAATATACGATAGCCTAGAACTGCCTCCATTGACCATCCCTCCATATTGTTAGCCTCGCGGAAACTTTAAGTAGTTACGTGTGCTCTACATTTCTTCAAGGCCGAAAAATCGAGAGGTTTACATTCCGCCAATCTTTATTCTTCCTCAGGATTCCCATTCTCTTTTTCCTTTCTATCGTTTTTACAAATATACGAGTCAAGTTTTCGAGGTCGGTCTGGTAAGCAATTTATATTTCCGGGCAAATTACTTAGTTTTTTGAAAATTAAAATAAGAACTTTTTGTAAAAAAAAAAAAAACTGAAAGTGAATTCGTTTTCATTATGCAATCTGGTTTCTTTGAAAGCCGTTAAAATGTCATCTTTTTCATGTAGGTTATACTTGGTTTTTTTTAAAGTGAAACTTCATTAGCGCTGTTAGTGATTTGAAATTCGGATGAAACGGAAATGCTTCACAATTCAGTTCTACACTAATATTCGGTTCTAATATAATGCGTTAAATTCGCACCTCGGCGCGTGCCTTCAATAGCGCAGTGGACAATGCGCCTGACAAATCTCAGCGGCAAAAGATACAGACATCAAGCGAACGGAGGTTCGAATCCTTCGATATCCAAAATCAAAAAAAAATATATTTTTATGAAATCAAAATCCAATCTTCAAACCACTTTGAAATTAACAGGCAAAAGAAAAGAAAGCGACATCTAGCGACTTTCTAGTTTCACTTCTACCGCGTGTGAATTACACACTCTGATATATGTTTATTCAAAAATTAATTTATTTCAGGGTCTAGGTCAACTTTAGTCGAGCTATGTAGAGGGTCATTTGAAGTAAACGAAGGAAAGGAATATCTGGAACGGAAAGTTATGAGGTAGGAATCTGGGGTATAGACTGTACAGAAGTGACGTGTGAATCCATCCCTCCCTCCGTAGGGTTAGGTGAAGAAAGTCTGACTGGAGAGGTCAAAGGGTCTGGATAAACTTCACCCACGACTCCAGACATCCCTGCCAAGTCACTAAACGTAGTGAACTACTTGGTAGGAGTGTTGGTTATCAAATGAATGGTTTCTAAGGGGCGGTACCCATATCCGCCTCCCAAATTGAAAGTAATTTTTGAAATTTATAAAGTTGATTATTAGATTACTTCCTGGGTTTTTGAGTTTCAGCGGTCTTAACTGAACCAATTTAACATGTCTTTATGCTTAGATATTTCAAAACGAGCTTATAGCTTGATTAACGCTGAGAGCTTTATGTTGCGATAAATCGGAGATTGTAGAAGGAAAGACAGTACAAATTTCATGAAGTCAGAAATCAGAACTGATGGTTCGAGACTTTTCGTTAATTTAACCAAACTAATGCACTTCTTGCTTTATTGTTAAAATTTGAACCAGGTTAAACCAGGCAAACGTGCCCCTGTCGATAACGTGCCCCACTACTAACATATGATATACTAACACACGCTTTTCAAATTTGGCGCTAATTTGATCCTAGCTAGTCAGTAAAACCAGTATGGCGGCGATGTAAACAACGCAGTGCCGGTTTTAAATGACTTTAAGTGAGAAAAAGTGACTAAAAGGTATATAATACCATGTGAATTCGTTTTATATTCGTTGAATAATTGCATTTGCTTAATTAGTTACTACTTATTTAAAGTTTTTATGCAATACTAACCTCTTTTATCTTTCTAATACCAACAATGACGTTTCGTTTCTGCTAACAATTTATATCGTTGACCAGTGGGGCGCATTACACTGATTATTGGCTAATGTGCCCCGATTTTTATCGAGTAATGTGCCCCATCTGTGAATTATTATTAAGTGGTTAATTGTCTGGTATATGTTTCTTTTCTTTTTTTTCAGAAAGTGCCGAAGAGTTACAGCTAAGTGAATCCAGTGAAGATTTTCTGATGAAAATGAGAACACTTGTGTAGAATGTCAGGAGTCATACTATCATACAAAGAAAAAAAGTGACTGGCTTCGGTGTGTACAGTGTTCAAGCTGGTTACATCAAGACTGTACTAAATACCATGAGAAATGCAACAAGTACGGTGCAAAAATAAGGGAAAAGGAAAGGGAAAATATGCTGCAAAATGAGTGGCATTACTGGGGCACATTAGACAGACGTATCGGTGAAATGTGCCCCACCGTAGATTTTATAAATGATTGATCTCGAGTATTTTAAATTACATATTAGATGTTTTTAAAAAAATTTAAGCTAATTTATCCAAAGGTTTAGACTGATTGCTTAAAAAACGTGTTTTGATAATTTACAATTTCTTATTTCAAATTTTTGGATGATGTGATACGTTTGCCAGGTTTTCCCCAGTTATAAAAATCATTAAATTTTCGGTAAAAAGCATTGATTTATAAACGTTTTATGACAACCCCATTCCAGCAGCATTCAGGAACATTAATATCACCGAGACAAAATCTTTATTTAGACAAAATGGACAACTGAAATATCGCTCATATTATTTTTGTTCCCGTGACCGATTTATCTCATTTCCTTAGATAATAAAGCCGTAAAGGTTAAAGTGCCTCCTTATTCGGCCTCTCTGGTTGTGCGGTTACGATTCTTGTCCACGAATCCGGAGTTTAAATCTCGGCGTGCCCAAATAAATTTTATTTTATTTGAGAATTCGTGTTATTTCACAATTTATTAATTTAAAACAACGTAATATAGAATATTTTTGGCACAATTTTGAGTTGTTGGCAACTTTCAGTGTCGCCCAGGTGATATACCACCGAAATGGTATAGGCCTTATACGAGGGTTACTCAAAAAGTAATGCCTCCTATTTTTTTCTCCTTTAATTGTCAGGAAATAAAAAAATACAATTACATAAGTGGAAAACAATACTAATGACGATTAATATGTCACTTTTAATTTCTGTCCATTTCCAAAGTTTTGGTCCATCTTTTAACAAGGACATGTATCCCAGAGTAATAAAAAGTACCGTACTGCTGCCTGAGGTCATCCGCCATAGCATTTGTTCGGCAAAAGATGTTTTTAAGCTTTTTAAGGGTTGTATTGGACAGAAATTATTGTGCATCCCTGCTCCAAAAAATCAACTTTAATCAAACCTTCTGCATCGCTGAACACTGTCACCATAATTTTCCCTGCCATTTTTTCGTCTTCGGTTAGTTTGTGTAATGCTATTCCATTGACCGCCTCTTTGATTCAGGTTTCATGAAACCCATATTTCGTCTCGGGTCACAATTTTTGTGCAGTTGCATCACCTTAAACAGTTTTTAGTCTTTTATGAATGCGAATAGGCGATTCACCTCCTGCATTCAAGAATTGAATCACAGAACGTTGACTAATATGAAAATTGATGTCGACCATTTTGCAAACGATTGCAGTGCTGTCACATGTTGATGCAGAAAGTTACTTTTGCAGTGGATTTGTAGAATAGGAATAAATTTATATATAATCGCCAAATATTTTTTTTTCTATTAACCAACTTTATTTAATTTAAAAAAAAAATAGGAGGTATTAGTTTTTGACTGACTAGTATTATATTAATAACTAGCTGACCCGACGAATTTCGTATCGCCTCAGAATCAATAATTGTTGAATAAAATTCAGTTTTTTTATTAAGTTAAAATTTACACAAAGAAGCAATTATCGATGCCCAACTGTCCGTGTTTTGTTTTTGTCAGTATCAGATATGGCGTTGTGTACGGATTCATATTTTTTGTGATTTTCTTAACTTTCCCTCACTTAATTAACCAGGGAACCATTAATTGGATAACCAACACCTCTGTCATACGTCACCCATAGGTCACCCCAAGTGGTTCGCTAAGTTTGGTGATTTAGCAGGGGTGCCCGGGTTCTCGGGGTGACGTTTGTCCGGGTCTTGGCGGCGGATGCGTCTGCCCACCCGCTGCGTGGTGGGCTGGATCGTTAGATACTGATTGAGGGAGGCCTTTTGACCTTTCCAGCTGGACTCTCTCGTCCCATCGCCTTGCACCACAGTTGGAGGGATAGATTCATACGTCCATCACTCCCGGACACACTGACCACCTTTTTCTTCCCAGAACTTCCTATCCTATCTTTCCTTAAAATAGACCCTCCACACAGCATCCCCTAAGATGACATAGGTCCTGAAATAATAAATCATTTTCTTCGGGGCCTCATGTGAGAGGTGATGAAAAAAAAACTGTAATTTTTTGTGTGAGGGATTTTTATTATAATTATTGTATCTTTCCTTTGGATGGGTGGAGACATACGTTCACCGTTTGTCTCATTTTAAACTATTGACATTTATTGTGTAAGAAAGAGAGGCAGCATTATATTATGTTTAAGAATAAAAACAAAATAATCAGCACATTGACATTTGACGTTTTTGAATTTTTGGAACTCTATTCTTTATTATAAGTACTTATCGCAAAATTCCCGCCGATCTTTCAAAATAAAATGTAAGGGGTAAAAAAAAAATTTAAATCTTAATAACTATTTTTTTTTTGTTAATTTTTGTGATATTTTAATACTTATTATGTTATCCAGGGCGGAGAAAAATTCAAAAAATTAAAGATAATCAAAATCGGCCCAGCCATTCTCGAGTTATAAACAGTGTAACTAACCCGACTTTGTTTTATATATAAGAAAGATATAGAATTGTCATAGTTATAAATCCATAGTCTGTCTTCGTCGATTTCAATTGCAACTCCGTCCGTTTCAACTACACATTACTTTAGTAACTTTAACATATATTTTTTAAATATTATTTGAACAAATTCCGTCAGCATATTTGTATTGGTGACCCGACAATTCGTCCAGCGACAATTCATCTGGTGACAGTTCATCCGGTGACAGTTCATCCTGCCGACAGTTCATCCTGCCGACAGTTCAACCGGTCGACAACTTATACGGCGACAATTCATCCGGCCTGATCATTTAGAAGTTTTTTCCTCAAGTAAGTATGCAAAGAGGATATACGGCCGTACAACCAAAATCGATATACTTATATCTGAAGGCATCTTGAGTGGATAATATTTTTACGAACAATAATTTCGACTCTCCGAAGAAGCATGCGTGAATAACAAAATACGACATACTTATACGTGCAGTCGGCCTAGCAAAAAACCGCAAAGATTCCTACTTGCATATAATATAACTTTTTTATCTGAAATTAACATCATCTTTTTAGGGTGAATTGACTGATTTGTAGGTAAGTTAGGTTAGGTTAGGTTGGGTTAGGTTAGATTAGGTTAGGTTAGGTTATAGCGGATTTCCACTCAAGATGCCTTCAGATATAAGTATATCGATTTTGGTTATTCGGCCGTATATCCTCTTTGCATACTTACTTGAAGAAAAAATCTTCTAAATGATCAGGCCGGATGAATTGTCGGCAGGATGAACTGTCTGCAGGATGAACTGTCGGCCGGATGAACTGTCGCCGGATGAACTGTCGCCGGATGAATTGTCGGCCGGATGAACTGTCGGCAGGATGAACTGTCGGCAGGATGAACTGTCGGCCGGATGAACTGTCGCCGGATGAACTGTCGCCGGATGAATTTTCGCAGGATGAACTGTCATGGAACCATTTGTATTACTACGAATGTAACGTAGCCTCTTTTACTATATCTGGCGTTTCACTCTGAGCACATTCGTAGACCGGGTGGAAATGGGTGAGAAATATAAAATATTTCGAATTCGATGAATGAGGAAAGTAAAACAGGTAAATCATGTTGATGAGATTATTGCTTGTGTAATGGTGTACTGAAAATTCAAAGTTAAAAAATACTTACTAACTTACTTCCCCCGGGGGCAAGTAGAGATAATGGACTGCCAATACTCATACTCATGCATACTCTCCTGTTATTCTGACTCAAGTATCAAGTGCCATATCATTCTCGGGCGCCTCAACTTATTCTACCATTCGCGTCAAATATTCAATCATTCACTCCACATGCCTAAACCATCTCAACATCTGTTTTTTAATCTTACTCTTTACGTTTACAACGGCCTTGAAATCTTTGCAAATCTCCACATTTCTCACACGATCATAAATGGTTTTTCCACACATACCTCAGGGATCTTGTTTCTACGGCATTCAGTCTACTTTTTTTCTTCCTCTGCCGGTTCCATGCCTCACTGCCGTACATTAGTCTAGGTACCAGCACTAAATTCCGAAGCTTTTAGTAGAATTAAAATAAAATAAAAATGTGGGTTCATATCATATATGAAGTACAAAGCGTATAGCTTAAAAGCACGTCATTTATTGACAGATAACAAAACCCATTTTTTAATAATAAACAATAATTAAAAATGAGTAATAAAAATAAATAAAAAAATAATTTTATAAATTATAAAATGTCAATGTTAGTGTAAAGTGAAGTATCTTGTTAGGTGACTTATAATTTTGTATGCCCTTCAGGAAAACCTCCATTTGAGTGGGAACCTCGAGCGGGTGTTCCAAACTAGTTTAAAAAACTTTTTAGAATATTTCGATACTATCTGGTGCACAGGTACATTCAAAAGTGCGCAATGAAAAATGATTGCCTGCATGAATATTAATGTAAGATGTTTCTTACTTTCGAGTAGGAACCAACATAAAAATTAACGGGCACTTAAAAAAATATTAAGTTTACTTGTGTAGGATGTGAGACTGAGTTTTATTTTTGTTTAGCCAACTGTTTTTTTGAAAAATCCTAATAATAATATCAAAAATCGTTTGTAAAGCAAAAGTGGTTAAAAGTTCCTTTGGCGAAGAATACAATGTCCATGAACTGAACTCTATGCAGAATAGGTTTACCACAACACCATAGTGGCGTGTTTAGGAGGAGTACTGAAAAAAAAGCAAAGCAAATTTTCTGTAAATAATTTGAGTATTATTATGCGTCGAGTTTCAAAACGCAAAACAATGTTTTTTATAGCACATTCAAAAATACAAATATAAGTAAAAAATCTTTGAATTTTATTTTTGATTGATTTTTTTAATTATTTTAGGTTCTCCTAGGCTATTTTACCTGACGGCAATCTTAAAACGTACCTACGTATTTATCTGAAACAAAAGCTGCAAAATTTAAAAGCCAAAAAATGTTAAATATTGTTACAACTACTTATTATACCAGACACTCTTCAAAACTGTGGTTCTACTCCTTACTCACGTTCACCCCCTGACATCAAAGAGAAATTTTTTAAAAATCAACCAGTAAAAATCCAAGTTTTTTAGTACTATAACATATCTTTTTTATTATGGGCACGACCTAGTTGCTTATTTCATCCAATTTCAGAGGAATGCGTGTGTGGATTAATTTCCACTCACATTCAATCAACGGGTTCATGGGGTAAAGTTTGTGTAGGTCTTAAAGGCGGATGACCAGGACATACTGAACCCCAGATTCCTACCCACACCTTAAACCCCTTTCCTTCTCAGAACTCTCCTCTCCTAAAAAAACCCTTAAAATAGCATCCCCAAAGATGACATAATGCCTCCTGTGTGGAGCTCATGTTAAAACAAATTTTAAAAATCATTCAATCACGAAAACGAAGTCGACATTATAATAGATGTATTTAAAAAAAAAAAAAACGAGTGTGCTTTAGACCACACAACTGAAGTAAAACTTCTGCTCCGTCTATATTATAGGAAGAGAGAGAGAAAATATGCGCGCGCACTGCTCTCTCTTGCTCCTACAGAAATTTACAGACAATAGACCTTTACTGTGCAACGTAACTGGCTATGAGAGAACGAGAGAAAGAAAATGTGTGCTCGCACCTCTCTTTCTTACCCCTTCAGTAATATACGAAACATAACTCTCTCTCTCTTTCTATCTTAACTTATATCTCCCTCTCAACTTTCGTTCGCCTAGACCGATTACACTTTTCGTAACGCTCTCGTAACGCATTCACCAGATTTCTCCCCAAGTCAAGCGTTCGTAAAGAAGTTTTACTTTAAAAAAAAATCATTTAATTACGAAAACAAAATCGACATTATAATAGATGTTTAAAAAAAACGTCATTCTGCTCGGGTTTCGTAAATTACGGCAAAATTAGTTGTGTGATCATAGAATAGAGGCAATCAAACAAGTTTACCGCAATAAGGGCCACCGCCACCGCGTGCCACCGTTGCGGTTGTAGTGTAGAGGGTGCATGGAACAGCCGCCGCCACCGCGTTCGAATGTTTGTATAAAGTTTTGTTGCAACTCGCGGCGGCTGTTGCTAAAGTTTCGGTGACAATCTTTCGAAACTCCAATTTGGGCGACTGGCCCTTTGCTGGTCCGGCGATATTATATTACAATTTGACATTTTTTAAATTTATTTATTTTACAATGTTCGTTACACCCTTCTTGACATTCATACATCAATGCCGTAACAAGTTTTGATACATGAATATATCTAGCAACCTCCCGATCCAGTCCATAGGACATAAACCACAAAATTTGAAAGTAAAAAGGTGTAAACCTTCTTTACGCACGCTCGTCACTAAAAATCAAAAATAAACAAAACTTTTAACAAAACAAAAAACGACTTAAAAAATGCACTAAAAAGAAAAAAAATAATTTCGTACGATTGTTATTTTTGGAGTCGGTGTCAGACAAGATCTCCACATCTCACCTATGTACGTAGTTACCTTGGCTGACACCGACTCCAAAAATAACAATCGTATGAAATTATTTTTTACTTTTTAGTGCATTTTTTTAAGTCGTTTTTTGTTTTGTTAAAAGTTTTGTTTTTAAATAAATTTAATACCAAAATATCTTATTACAACCCTTGACTTGTGTAGAAACGGGCGGTCTAGTTGATAGATTCTCCTATATTAACTAACAGATTGCAATCTTTAGAGGAATGTAATGTAAAAGGAATGTCCCTGCAAAATTTGCAATCGAGCGTCTTATTTGCGCGAGGCATGTAAGCGAAGAAGTGTTTTTTTTATTTATTTGGTCCATATTTTTATAAGAGTGAAAAAAAGTTAGAACTTAGAAAACCTCAAAAATGGTCTTAGATATAAAGGGGTATTTTTATAAAAATGTTTCTTGTATTACTTCATAGTTGAGTCATGAAAAAACATTTTTTTTGTGGTTTACGCTTATATTTTTTGTTATGTAAATAATAATTTTATTTTAATTCCGATACATAGAAAACCTAGTAAAAGCTTCAATTTATCCGTAGCATAAGTTGTGATGTTCATACTATAAGCCGATTCGTTGTAAAGATTAATCTAAATAGTATCTAAATAGGATTTCACGTATACATAACTTCACCTTAAGAGCACAGGCTTCGAGTGGGAATGCTGTACTTATTCTACCTTATTCTCCGAGGAACTAGGGTAATTTATTAATTCGGCACCGGTTCACAGTCAGCAAACACGTCAAACGCGCGCCCAACATTTGTACACGGTTTCATTTGTTCGGGTCGCTTCTACTACTCATTCTTGATATCGACAGCTCGGCTTTAGAACGATTTGCAGAACTGTATTTTTCCTCCCTCCTACGACATGGGTCGCCTCAAGAAACAGGTTTACTCCATCATTTGCACAAAAATATGTAAAGATGACATGGGCCAATAATTTCCCTCCAGGCCTTCTGTGCGGAGTTGATGTCTAAAAATGTTAATTAAATAATATTATGCTAAAAGATTTCGATACTTTAGTGAGCGTATTAATATTTGTACAAAGACGAATCGTTATATATCACTTTGTATTCGTTTCCACCAAAAGATGTTCTTTGTTTACATTCTTGGCTGGAAGAAACCGTTTCATGGCTTGTTCGTGGAAATGGCGTGCTTCCATTAGAAATTCGAATTTTCACTTCGCCATTTTAAAAGAGACATTCATTGGTCAAAGTCTCGCTCGACTGAACAAATCGGTGTCTAAATCATACGTTATTATTAGTAGGGCCATACCATTTGAACGGTCATGTATGCATTGAGCTTATCTTCTCGGGACACCTTCTTGTTAAGTGCCGGAGGGGATTTATTACGTACTATTTGAAACCGTGTATGTGTTACGGAAGGTTTAACGATTAATCCACAGGGGGGGGGCTAAGGGATTTATTGCTAAAGTCAAAGATACTTATTCAACGTTTTCCCTTAATTCTTTAGAGTGATATATCAGTACCATATAGACAAAGTAGACAAAATGTTCAGATATCAATACCATATAGACATAACAGACAAAATGCTCTTCATAAAGCAATGTAAGTAGTAAACAAATCAACTCGTATAAACAAAGTTTTTGAAGTGAAACTTCTTTAGCGCCAAACGGAAATGCGTCACCACTCAGTTCTATACAAATACTCGGTTCTAATATAATGCGGTAAATTCGCGCTTTGGGCAGTGGCCAAGGCACCTGACTAGTCTCAGCTGCCAGAGAGACATACATCAAGCGAACGGAGGTTTGAATCCTACGAAATCAAAATAAAACTTTATTTTTATTTTTGGGAAATCAATATCCTATCTTCAAACCACTTTAAAATAAACAGGCAAGAGAAAAGAAAGCGATATCTAGCGACTTTCTAGTTTCATTTCTACTGCTTCTGAATTTCACACTATGATTTTTTTAACTATAATATCATTATATATCATTATTAACATTATTATGTAATGAAATAGTTTCGACTTTCCGCCACGATCCCACGCATCGAAAGCCACGACCGAGTTGCGCCATTTCTTGGGCCCTAACGTAACCAACTTCAGAGAAACGCTTGTGTGTGTGCGTATGTGTGCGTGAGTGCTACCAAAAGTAGTTGTTATTAATTAATTATATAAATTCACATCATTGTCATCAACAGCGAGTCTACATGCCGAGTTTCAGCACGATCGGATTTCGGTAAGTGTCTTAATTTCCACTTCCACGATATGCATTTATTAAAATCCAAATTAAAATAGTTTATAAACGAAATGAATTGTACTGAATTAATAAAAACATTGACTATACGAGTACATATTTGGCTACTTAATTAAGAAAATAACTCATTAATGAAATTTTCCAACATTACGAACTATTATTGATTTTTTGACTACTTGATCGACATGATTTTTTTGCAGAGGGATAATTGGATGATTGGGAAGTGACGTAGGTTACTTTTGAACGCGGGATAATTTTTGAATTCCATGGGAAAATTCTTTTTACAGTAATTTCTCCCTAAAACCAGGAGAGCGAAGCTGCGGGTTAAAGCTGTGTAGTTAATGTTAAATATATACTAAATATCTGTATAATAAATAATTGAAAAAATATATATTTTAATTCAGATGACAAATCAAATTTCAAATTAAATTAACAATTCAAGTTAAATCTTTAAAAATCAAATTTAAAACCCAGTCATTAAATCATTAACACAATTGGAAGGTATCCCTTTCAATAAAAGAAGTCAAAGACTGTAACGTGTAAACATTTATAAAATAATAAAATAAAAAGTATATGTATAATTTTTTCAATAATTATGTTTTTATGCAACTGACTGTGCAGTTAGAAACCATTCGCTGCAGAGCTTCTTGAAGTACTGCAACGATGTCGATATTCGAACTGACAGTGGTATTGCATTTGAAAGTTTTGATGGGGAATAGCTAACTTCTCTCAAATACGCAGTTTTACGTCAGGGAAGAACGAAATTTTTTTTTTAGTAAAGAGGGACGATTCACTATGTCTCCATGGTCCAGCATTGAGACAACAAGACTATCGGTAAATAATCTCATTTAATTTCACTTATATATATATTATAATATCTTATATTATAAAACAGACGAAACCTCGAACAGATTAGTGTGACCTCTTTTTAAACTGTTCCTACCATTATTCCAGGTTGCGCGAAGCATCGACAAAGAAAACAGTGGTTTGTACTGTTTGAACTCTTACAATAGTTTAAATAATAAATAATTTAAGTAAGTAATGGGAACCTACGTAGGCACGGCCTATGCTTGTTTAAGGGGTCTCCACACGGTGCTGCCGCAGCACCAACTGCCGCAGAACTTTAGTTGACTGTAGTCAAAAGCGCCAGCCGTATTGTTATTATAATAACAATACGGCTGGCGCTTTTGACTACAGTTCTGCGGCAGTTGGTACTGCGGCAGCACCGTGTGGAGACCCCTTTAATGTGAGTAACTTAAAAATTTGGAACTATTCATCATTTTATCTTTATAATAATAATTATTCTGAATTTGCCAACCATATTTTGGAAACAAGTCATTCTTTTGATATTAATACAGGTCTTAAAATTTTACACACTAACACTACGGGCATACAATTGGATAATTTAGAAATTTTAGAAATTAGAAAAAGCAATAATAGTAATTTAAATATTATAAATAACCAAACATTTTTTAAAAATAGCCATCTTCTAAATTTATTTTCTAATTAATACTTACAATAATTATTTATTTTTTGATTTAGACTAATTATTTTAATTATTTGTTCTTAAAAGTTTTTTATTATCTAAATGCAATTTTATTTTTCTTTAAATAATTTTTATATATAATATTTGTGTACCTATTTTTATGATTTTTAAGCAATTAATCACCTCTACTTTTTAATATTTCGTCTATGTTATAATTTATTCTAATTTGTCTTTACTTGTTTGTCATTTATTTTTCTTTATATTAACGTATCCTGAAGATGATAACATTTTTATTGAAACATGTCGATATTGTTTATTAAAAAGTGGTTTATACAAAGTTATCAGTTATTAATTAAATAAATGTATTTTATTTAATTTTACCAAAAAAGCGTATACATATTTCTAAAATTCGAAATAAAACTGTAGATTTATAGGTAAATCCACGCCGCCCACCCACCCCCCATGAACAGACTTCAAATTTATATATTAGATAAAATACATTATCCAGGTACCTATCAAACGGAGCCATAAAATATGGAAAGTCATTTATATTTCAAGAGAATTATTATGTCGCCGGACATAATAATATAGGGATAATAATAGGCCCTCTACACTCTACACGATCCAGCTTTTAGAACCCATCATGGTTGGTCTGATCGTGTATGGGCAAACCCTTAGACCGAAAAATTATTCCATTGCCCGAATAATCATAATTCGGTCGGCCGGCGGTTCGACTTGTCGGGTTCTGCAAGTCTTTCGCAGAAGCTCTGCAATTGGCCATTTGCTCATTGAACAACTAAAAAAACAGTTGACAACTCAAGTCTCTGACTTACATGATTCAATGGCGGTCCGCACACATCGCAACTTCTCAAAGACTAGTTTTTAACGTAGACGTAACAATCAATACGCAACTCGACAGGCTAGTAAACCAGCTCGTTGCAGTTGCAGGTTGCAAGAGCAGACAGTATAATGTAATAAGTCATAATAACTTTTAGAAACGAACATACTGTTCTAACACTGTGAAAATGAGTCTTTTGAAAACAAATAATATAACTGAATTATGTACAACTTTAATTACTCTAAAGCTTACCGTCTGAAAATTTTTCTGATTTAGATATCGTTGCATAGAAAATATGAAAATTTTCAAAAGTTTAAATAAACAAGTTCAACGTATGTTGATAATTCTTGGATCATTAAGTTAGTAGGATAAAATAATACTATGGAATAAATTTACCAAAATAAGTAGATACACCAAGTTTAATTTAATAATATAACTTAATAGTGATGAGGGTAGCAAAGAAAAAGTCATGCAATGTCCAGTGTTTTAAATATAACGTCCTCCACGTGCATAGTCGTATCTTTCCCAAGCATAAACTTTCTAATAAAGTGTGTTTATCGTAAGTGACCTGCAGGTAAGTATATTTCTGTGTCTATTTGTAAATAATAAAATTAGATTCAAGAAGAAGAATTCATAATAAATTGTAAAGGCCCTTGAGGTGATTTTTCACAAAAATGGCGCTATACAAATTGTCCAATTATTATTATTATATACTTCAGAAAAATGGTGTCCGATTTAACATTCTTTCGCCATAGTGTAAGCAAAGCTACTAAAGAAGTTGGTGCTTCTTGCCAGCTTTTATTACATGATCGACCCTGAATCTTTCTCCCTTCAATTTTGGCATCAAACTTAAAATCAATAGAGAGTAGGTTGCCGATAGAATGATGAATACAATTTTATATTATTTGTGATGTCCAATCAGTCCATCAAAAAAGTCTGGAAATTTAATAAAACTGAACTATTTTTTTTCATGTCTGCATCGAGTAAACCGATTTTGGAACCAGTTTTAGAATATTTATACGTGAGGTTTAGCCTGATTTCCGAATTTGACAGTTTGGTAATGGAATTTCTTATTTTTTTAACTGCTAAAAATAAAAGTTTGACTCATTGTTTTGACATCTAATTATTGTCTTTTTTGGTAACTACATATATTATGCACACATTAATAAAACTTATAAAATAGTTTTAAAATATAACAACGAGTGCGCATATCCAATTTCCTTAGATGTGGAATAAATTATTTCCGCTTAGGGATTTTACCTACCACCAGTGGCGGCTCTCCCCTTAGGACAATGGGTGTTTGACCCCCCAAAATTATAAGACATAATAATAATATTTTTTTACGGAATAAACCGCTCAACGCATCGAATTCTTTACTTGAAATGAACCGTAAAATAATAGCAGTTAGCGGCGACGACTCGCCGGGTGACGAGCAGTGACATCTATCGTGTCAAATGGAAGCTCCAATTCTCACAATATTTCCCTGGGTCAATTTTTGACTTGCCCCCGCTATAGGATATCTTCTGTCTCTATGCGCGCCATACAATAAACGCGATGGCACTATGTTTTTGTCTTGGAGTAAAAAATTCCCGCGTATAGGTACCACAGAAACCCTAGCGACGTTTTGGACATGACCGAATGTCGTGGAAGGGAGACAGCATTATGAATCTTATTCGTTGTTGAAAGAGATAGCGATACAACATAGGTCGGTTTTGCATTTTGCAGGCATGCCTAGTCCATTGTATTTGGACAGTACGGGAAACATTTTGAATAATAATTATTTACGTTGTTATCGACGACGTTTCAAATTTAGTTTGGTGGCACATCGAGAAGTAGATCTTTTCAAATATTATTAATTTTCATATTATGATCACTTTTCAACGGACATAGAAAACAGCTTGATTTAAAAAAATGTTTGTTTTTTAGGTTCCTAATCTAAGTGACAGCAGATTCTATACATTTAATTATCTAGTTACAAGTAAATCATTTGAAAGGGACCTTTGCTTTAGATAGATAAAAAAATATCTAATATAATTTAATAATAAATCTTTTTTTGTTAGGTAGCTGAAAAATGCAAAAAAAAAAACATCGTCAAATTGAAACGCAAGTCTAAATTTAAATAAAATTGATAAATGTCTTTTCTCACCCAATATCTTTGGACATTTTAGGGGTAAAAGGGGACTGCGGACGTGTGTTTCCAAGTCAATTTTTGTTTTTAAATTTTTGATATTTCTATTTCGGTTTCTATTTTTTCTAATCTACCTAATTTTGTTTTTATATTTTGTATACTTAGATACATACTATCGGTGTGCATAACTATATTGAAAAGTGCCCTCTTTAAAATGATGTGCCAGCAAGTACATGAATTATTTAGTGATTTTGCAATTTATAAATAATACCCATGTAATTTGAGTTGCGGGTTCATGACCCTACCTGTCTTCAAATTGATATAGATAATAATATGTCGGCATTTTTCACAATATCGAAAAAAGGTAATTTTTTTTTTTCAAATGACCTCCCATACCTGGAGCCCTAGAGCCGCCTCTGCCTACCACTAATTTACGAACATCATTAACTTGACGTTTACGTGAAAATAATCACGTGAAGTTGGTTAGATGCATTCTTTTCCTTTCAAGTGTGTTGGTAATGCAATTCAAAACATTAAAACGATCGCACCCTCCATTTAAATTTCGTGACAGATTGTATAATATATAAATTGCAGTGAATAGTTGCGAACATACAGTGGTGAAAAATTGTCTGTCACCGGCTGGCTCAATAATTGCCAGTCGTGTGAAGCACCGCTAAAAGTTGCACTGGGAATTTCCCGATAAACTTTAAAACTAAATCCATCTAAACTTTGACGGATACTCGGAACCATTACCTTTTCGTGTAGGAAGTGAGCCCGTTCGCAATAAATCTTCTTAAACATTTTACCTGTTTAAAGTGTTCGGTCAGTGACCCAAGCGCCCATAAGATACTAATTGTGAAGCGTTTTCACAATGATAAATATCTACCCGAAACGGTTTCCATCTTTATAAATTAAATTGCCTGGGTATACAATGTACAAGATCCATTGTTATCTTATATCAATGTATCTGAGTAGGCCCCCACTCGAGCGACAGCGCGATTTAAAACTTTTTCTTCCGATTGCTTGTGAGTTTTTGGCGATCATTTTGAATATTTTCCGCTCACATTAAAAAAAATCATACCTCCGAATTTTAATACGGAGACATACAAACTGATTATAGTTATATATAGCCAATGAATTCACCTATCTTTTGTTGATCATCACATATTCGTAAGATTGGTTTTTAAAAAAAATGTTATAAAATCGTAAACTTTGGTAAAAAAATGAGGTCCAATTTTCGCTCGCAGAAAAAAAAAGCAGTACATATTTTGATCTTAGTCACTCCAGCGGTTAAAAAAATTTACTAGGTATTACTTTTTCGTTTCAAACACTTTGTTGGTATACATAATTGTAATAATGACAATAAAATAACGTTGTTCTAATTTGCCTTTATTATATATCTTTACCCATCCGTTTTCGATTTGACCTGAACCTTCATCAGGGATTAATAAAATATTATATTAAATAAAATACAAAATTATATTTTGTTCACCTCTAATGAAGATTCAGGTTGTACCGAAACCGGTTGGTTATAGATATATACATTTTAAATTGGGATTAAAGCAAAGGTATTTTATTATCTAAAAAAAATATTTAAAAAAATTATAATAATATAATTATTTTTTTGGTGTGGTAGGTACGTAGGTAGTACCTACACGGTACTTAGAAAAGCTATAAAGCAAACATCTATTTGAATTTACTTTAATAACCTCCCTTCTGAATTACGCTGTATCATCAACCAGTCAGATCAAATGAAAAAAAATTAACAATTTTACAAAAAAAATTTACAGGAAAAAGTAAATAATTTTATACAAAACATATTATAACTTACAAACTAAGTAAGAATCGTGGCTCCCTTATCAGGCACAAGAGCTCCTCTTTTCTGATAAGGTATACATGACCAATAATGACCTTTATTATAATATTTTGTAAAAAATATATGTATTTTAAATAAAAATGCAATAAAAAAAATAAAAATTAAAAAATAAAAAAAAACATTTTTGAACTAAAATGTGTGTGGATATTTCGCAAGGTTCGTAGAAAATATGTTAAAAGCATTTTTTTATGAGCCTTTGATATTTTGCTTTGTGACGTTTTTATGAAAATTTGAAAATTCTGTTTATATTCAGTAAAATTTCTCAGATAATAAATTTAGATTTTCATAAATGAATTGAGTTTTCTTGATGTTCATCTCTTCTATAAGTCAACTAAATGTGTATTTAAAAAATGTTATGAAACAATGTCCCCAAGTTCACTTAAAACGTTTAAAACTGTCACACAAAGTCCCTGAAGTTTTTCAACATATTTCTTTTTGTGTAAACGCTCCTTAATTGCGGATAATATCATTTAAGATCACAAATAATTAATCCGACCAATAACCGTAATTAATTGACCGCGTCATTATCAATAATTCACCGAGATGCTCTGACCGATAAATTCCGACTGAATGCATTTATGTAAATATTGTCTTAAAATTACCAGCTTCTGAAGTGTAGACTTACGGGAGGAGTGATTTGAACCCAACATGTAAATAACGAGCAGTGGCGTGCAGTGGAAGTGAGTTTTTGAAGTGAGAACTTCTTTACCAGCGTTGTGATTTAAAAATAGCGACAATAAAAAGAGACAAATAAATACATCTATAGGATTTTGCCTGCGAGAGAATGAGATAGAATAATCAGTCATCTTTGTGCGGTGTTTCGTAGCCTCCCCACTTTTTTCTACTTTAGTTTCACTACTACCACTTGTGAATTGCTTAATCTGTATTTTTTTGACTTTTTGATTCTGATTTTTGAAGCTAAAACTTCTTTAGCACCGTTGTGATCTGAAACTCGATGAAACGGAAACGAGCCATACTAAAAAGAGACCAACACATACATCTATAGAATTTCTATGTGTATCCTTTTTGTGCGATGCTTAGTAGCCTATCTACGGTGATTCGTGGAATAGAATGTAAATAAAGAATTTAGTAAAAATATTATAATAAATAAACCCTACAATTATCCTACTCCTGATATTCTCCATTCGTTTCATATAGTTTCACTTCTACCGCATGTGAATTGCACACATGATTTTTATAGTTGTCACAAATTTCCAGAGAAAGGAGTATTTGTTGTTATTATTTTTCCAGCTGTAACGGTTCTTTTAGAAATAGCTTTTAATATTTTAATTTAAAATATAACAATAACTTTGTAAACACCACTTTCATTTTTTATACACTTAATGCCGACCGGGTTTCGCTACAACCGTAGCTTCTTCGGGCAGTATAATACTCTACTAACGTTAGTAGAGTATTAGGGTAGTATAATACTCTACGTATATAATACGTTCCTAATTCTACTAACAGGCCCAAATCTACCAGAAGTCTTAACATATTTTGGACCGAAATTTTTACCAATAATACTGGATATTTTAATCCTATATCTAAAATGTCTCGATCATACAACGATCTTTTTAAAATACACACTAAAATTAATATTTTTGTAAATAATATAAGTAGCTTCCAAAAATATCTCTACGATTAATGTATGTTGTTTCATTGCTATTCAATAATTACCTCATAAATATTTTACATTTATTATGTATTTCAAATTTTGTATTTTAGTTTTCAAGTTGTGTATGAATAATACCCGTGTCCTTCTGATTGCCGGTCAGGTGCTCTTGACCACTGAGCTATGGCGGCTTATCTAATACCCGCCAAATAATTCAATATGTAATAGTGTTTCATTCGACAATTACTTCTTATTACATTTATCCACCTGAAAGCGAGTGATTTAGTATTTAACAATACCTTCTCACAAAAATAAAGTTGGTTGTTTTCAGGTGGAAAAATGTAAATAGAAGTAATTGTTGAATGAAACATTATTACATATTGAATTATTTGGCGGGTATTAGATAAGCCGCCATAGCTCAGTCGTCAAGAGCACCTGACCGGCAATCAGAAGGACACGGGTTCAAGTCCCGTTGGTGGCAAGTATATTTTTTCGGAAGATTTTTTTCATATATTTGAGTGTTTCAGGCTGATAATTATTGCTTATAATAATTTTTAATACTTACATTATTTAATCGTGTGTTTGCTTCTGTAAATATTCAAATGTGATTACTGGAGACACATTATTCTAGGGATATTTATGTATATTTATATTTGTATTTTAATTTACTTATAACTTTATTACCTACAAAAATATTTTATAAACATCCTGTTTGTGTATAAAAAATAAAAGTGGTGTTTACAAAGTTATTGTTTTATTTTAAATTATAATGTCACATCACAAAGTAACTGCTTCATTCATATGTTCATACAAAAAAAGCTTTTAATATTATTGTATCAAACAACCATTTATTCCTCTGAACAGTTAGCAACGAATAAAATATCTGGAAAGCTTTAAATATTTTTGTAAAAAAACTTCACTGTACACTACTGCTAACGAGGCTGCTAGAGAAACTACTTACACCCGAGTAGCAGTGGCGTTCTAACGAGGTGTGTTACTCGCGCGCATCTCGACAACTCCTTACAATCAACGAGTGAAAAAAGTCATTCCACTACCATATAAATTGAAATCGTCTTCCCCAACCCATTGAAATCAGTCGAAGCTCATAATTGTGAGAATTGCTGTGAACATTACAAAAAAATTGGCAAATACATATTCTATACGTGTTCAATATTTGATGTACCTAATCATATTAATGTATATTTGACCGGTCGGTGGCTGAATTGACAAATACATCGGTTCCCACCTGTTCTTCGTGGGTTCAATCTCCGGCTGGTTAAACCCTCCAACATTGCACAAATGAAAGAGTGTGTAGAATGTACCATTAATTGACAGGTCATCGTAACCCAACAACGTATGAATTTTAGATTTTTAAAAATTTCGTATTCCAATGATGTGAAATTATTACTACGTACATTTTAACATTTTTTCCATAAATTATGTTACTATATTATTTTTCAATAAACATATTAAAGAATATAATTTTTTTAACAAATCAGAGTTTGTAATTCACACGCGGTAGAAGTGAAACTAGAAAGTCGCTAGATGTCGCTTTCTTTTATTTTGCCTGTTTATTTTAAAGTGGTTTGAAGATTGGATATTGATTTTACAAAAATAACAATGTTTATTTTTTTGGATTTGGTTGGTTCGAACCTCCGTTCTCTGGAAGTCTCTCTAGGCGCTGAGAGTCAGGCGCTTTACGCCGCTGCACTATCGGAGGCTCACGCGGAATCGTGAATTTACCGCATTATATTAGAACCGAGGACCGGTGAAAAAATAAATTTAAGTGACGCAATTATATTTTATTAGAATTTAAAATTACATCGATGCTTAAGAAGTTTCACTTCAAAAAACCAAATATTCGGTTATCAAAACGTTTTCACAAAATTTTTCAGCATTCAAACCGTGAAAAATAATCTAGTCTAGTAGAAGATCCTGAAGGGAAACGAGGTGAAATACAACGGCCTGGAGTTAATGGTTACGGGCTGTCATGTCATTACCTCCAATATACATAATATTCAAGATAATAAACGCATTTAAAAATATATTTAACGAAATTCTCCAGTATATTATAAGCGTTTAGTTGAAGGTACTTAATTGATCCAATACAAATGTTTAGAAAAGGGACCAAAGTTGGCCAGGAAACAAACAGCGATGCAAGCGATGTGTTAAAACCTGGGAACTGGCTTAGAGCTTTCGTTTTTGATATAGGTAAGCCATGTTTAACGGTTTAAATAACTCGCTGTGTTCATCAATCACTTATCAAATTTAGGCAATTAACTGAATTTACCATTAGTGAAGTGACAAACAGCGAGGTATTGACACCTGGAAATTGGTTTTAAGTTTTCGCGTTGCTCATTGCTTTGCTGACTTCTTAGATGTACCTAAGTAACCCGCCGAATTTATCAATCAACTACCGACAAGATAATTATTATACCATAGTTTCTGGTATAATAATTATCTTGTCGGCTGGTAAGGGACACATAGCAAAGTATTAAAACCTGTAAACCTGTGATTCTGAGCTATCGCGGCAGAGGAAGGTCATCAATGCTCTGGAGTGACCAAGAATCACTAGCACCCGGTATGTCGGTATTCGTAACTCTCCACTCAGCGCTGCGAAGGGGACTGGAGGAGCCTTGTCCACCATAGAAATCGGATTGGGGGTCACGGTGATGAGGAGAAGTTTTAATCCTAGAACTCGATATTTAGAAAACTTATTTCGCAAGAAAATTGTAACTTCACTTTTATACCGTTTATGGATTAGAGAATTAGAGTATAATAAAATAAATATATTTTTAACAATAACGAAATAACGAAAACATCCCTCCAATTTGTAATCAAAATTTTTTGGTGATTTTGTTAAAATTTGGGAACTGGTTTAAAGCATTCGTGTTGAATAATGCTTTGCCAAATTCATAAATCAACTACCGAAGACAAATAAATTAATGTTGTAAGTGGAGAAGTGAGCCAACGCTGGCAAGTCAGTGACAAACAGCAAGGTGTTTAAACCTGTAAACAGCTACTGAGCTTTCATGTTAGGTATGGATTTGTTTAATTTTGAGGTGGAAAGCAGGAAAATTGGGGAAAGTCACTGATTCACTGGAGTGACTAAAAATCACTGTCGTCCTGTAGGTACGTCGGCGTCCACAATTGTCCATCTTGCACAGATCCACAAGGAGTGGAGGAGTGTCCACCATGGAAATTGGAAAGGGGGTCTTTTGAAGTCAGTAGCAAGAGAAAACGGAAAGGTGTTGATCCTGTAAACTTACAATGATTTTTTAATGTTAGATATCTAACACACTATAATAAAGAGGAAATATTTGATTGTTTGTTTGTTTGGATTGCATAGGCTCCAAAACTACTGAACCGATTTGAAAAATTCTTTCACCAATAGTAAGCTACATTATCAGCGAGTAATATAGACTGTATTTATATAAAAGTAAGCTCTGGCGTTATGAAATTTGTATAAACGAAAATAGTATATATTTTAGCGGCAGGGAGGAAAGGCAGGGGGAAGGTGGGGTTCGCGGAGAGGGAAGAGACGAGGAAGATGGAAGGCAGGGAAGGTGTAAGGGAACGGGGACGCATGGAACAGAACATGCAGGAAGAATCAATTTATTTCTTAAAATGGCATTGCAACGCATGGCGTGTACCAGCTAGTTGCTCATAAACTGTAATGTACGCTTTATTTTTTATTTATTTATTTATTTAGTTTATTTAGTAAAAGATTATACATTTATATACATTATTTAAGAAATTTTTTGACTGCCCAAAAAGGAGGATTCCCGTTTTAGGACAGTCAAATTAGGATGGGTATTAACATACGGAACATGGTCTGTAAATAATATAAAAAAACAAAACAAAAATAAAAGATTAAAACAAAGTGACTGTTCTTTGTTAGGCAAAGTTTTAAAAAAAATAATATTAATTACGTAGGTAGGTACTTAATTACAGAGGATTTAAACATATAGAACAAACGTGTAAGCATTGCATATCATAGTCCTACACAGATGGGTTGTATAAAATAAAATAAAAAAGAGAAGAGAAAGAATTAAAAAATAATAACTCTTTGCATATATCATTCACCTAACTACAGAATCACTTGGTAGTTAAATCCAACCTGCTGAAATTTTACAATTGTCTGGAAGATGACATCGAAGAATAAAGAGAGACAATCACGCATTATTACATCCACGAACATAATATATGCCTTATAGTAGTAGACAAAGCATACAGGAGAAGCCGTCGTAGATTCTACTCAATATTTCTTCTAGATTCCGTCTAGATTCTACACACCATAAAGAGTATGCAAAACACCGCACAAAGAGGAGAACGATTATTCTATCAAATTCTCTCGCAGGCTAAATCTTGTAGATGTATGTGTTTGTCTTTAGTCGCTCGTTTCCGTTTCACAGAGTATCAAATCACAACGGTGCTAAAGAAGTTTTCACTTCAAAAGTTATCAGTAATAATTAATTGATGCAAATATATGTATTTCTTCATTTATTCCACGAACTTTCGAAGTTCAAATCAGTTCTGAGGAAGGTTACCGCCCAATTATTAATATCTTACTATCTTACTCTTACTAATATTATAAATGCGAATGTTTGTATGGATGGATGTGTCTTACTCTTTCACGCAATAAATACCGAATGGAATATAAAAATTCTTTCACTAATCGAAAGCTACATTATTTGCGAGTAATAAAGGCTATATGTATTGGTAAGCTCTAGCGTTATGAATAAGCTAAAGCGTTATGAAATTATTTATTATACGTTTATTGTCAAAGCGTGTTGCTAAGTAAATGTTTGACGTGGGCTGTCATTTTGTTATTTGTTTAGGTTACTATGGAGATTTCTTTGATAGCGAAAATTCAAATATGAGTATTGTAATATGAATATTTAGTGTAGATACAAATGTAAAATAGGTACTAATCTACATTTTGACCTAAGCCAACAGCTATACGAAGGGAAGGGGGGAGGGAGGGGGGGAGGAGGGATAATGCGGGGTGGGATTGGGAGGTTGTGGGAGTGGGGGAGGGGGGGAGGGGGGGTAAATATGTGAGTGAAGCCGGGGGCAAAAGCTAGTATATTATAGAACAATGTTAAAAAAAAGTGTGGACCGTAAAAACTCAGAAACGAGTCCCGGTATAATCAAGGGAGTTATATGGTATGGTAGATCTCTATCCCTTCTACAGGATGAGTGTTCCCGTTTTTACCTAAAGGGCGTACTTTTGAAGATATAAGGTCTGTAAGTTTCAACCTCTGCAAATTTCAAGAACAGTCTTCCGGAAAGTTGTAGAAGGTTCCATAGAGCTCTAGAAATTTCTGGAAGGAGTTGTGGAATATGTCCTGGAATGTTCGGGAATAAGGAATCGGGAACATCATTGTGGAACATTCCAGACCACTCTCGAATGTTGTCCTGAGCGAATCCGGGCAACTCAGCTAGTATAATAATAATATAACACAACTTGTAAAGCACCGTTTAGTGCAATTTCAACTCAAGTGCGCATTGGCTTCGATGCACATTAAATCAGTCTATTAGGTTCTACGATTAATAACTATTATAGTGAGCTAGCGCGCAAGCAACCGGAAACAGCGAATATAAACTGTGTTATGCAACGCCTAAGACAAAGGTTATCTCTTTAAATCACCCGGGTGTTTTCCTATACGCTAAGTACAAACTTAGAACTTACCAGCGGAGAATTAATTATTCCGTAGGTAAAACGTCCATATTTATCATTACATTTACGTAATTATAGTAAATGTAGAACAGTAGGGCGATTATACACGGTAGTCACGTTATTGTTTTGACTTGTAGATACCAACAGTAACATCCTTAATTAATTTTCCTTGGTTATTTACCCCCTTCCATTTATAAATTTATGCTTCACAGCAAATAACACGTAGATATATTATAATAAGATGTAATATATATTAATATACGTCATACATAAATAGTATTTACAAAACGTAACATATTGTGTAGGCTTGGGATTTGGGATCCCCTATTAATTAGTTTGTTCCATAACATAAATTTTTTTAAAGAGTTAATAATTAAATTAGGTTTGAAAATTTAACTAGTTTTTAACAAATTTATAGATTACATATTGCCACTGAGAACAGTTGGCGAACAAATTATGTTGATCTAAAAAATCACACAAAAATCTCTATAAATTTTATACTGTTTGTTACTACCAGATCTTTGGTAACGGGTTTATTATTTTTTGAAATTTTAAATTGATGTGAAAACTTCTTTAGTAACGTAGTGATTTGAAACTCAATAAAACGATAAAAAGCGACACTAAAAAGAGACAAATACATCTATTGGATTTAGCTTGCGAAAGAATAAGATAGTATAATCGGTCTCCTCTTTGTGCGGTGTTTTGTAGCCTATCGGCCTCCTTTTTGTGAGGTGCTTGTAGCCACCCCACTTTTGTATATTTTAGTTTTCTAAAGGTTTCAATTCTACCGCATGTGAATTGCACTCCGTTTTTTTTTTATTACAAAACCTCTGTGAATAAGCATAATTTGTTGAAAAAGAAGAGATGAGAGCAAGTCGGACATCTGACTGACTGACAGGAATATTGACCACTGCGGTTATTTGAAATCATTTAATTGTGGCTTCAATCTTACTCCACATTTTTAACAATACTCGCAATGAAACCAAATAAATTTTGAGCGTCCCAACGCGTCCAAGTACCTAATTCTAAAGCTAGTTCGCAAGAGCGATTTCGCAAATCATTGTTTTATGACATTTGAAACATGAGGAACGTGAAGCATTTTGCAGTGGGAAAAGTTTTATTACCGCCGTTTAAATAAAGTTCCGGATTCTGGCAGTAGGTCAACCGTAACAAAGGCCAGCTGAACATCTATTATTATATACCAAAGGGTATTCGTAACTCGTAAGTACTACGTATTATAATTTTGTATTCATATCTGTGGCCCGGGGTAAACAATCACTTTGTAATTGTACATATTGTAAACTGGGATCTGGCTCAGGCACCTTTTAGGACAATTCGAGATTTAGTTTGGTATGTGTTATCACCTTAAGCTTTTTTGCAGATTAAAATAACTCGCTGTAATCAACGATCCGCTTTCTTAAACGGTCTCTTTCTTTATGAGGGCAATATCTAACCCGTATGCTATATATATATTAAATGATCAAATAAAGCATTTACTATGTTTCAAAGTAAAAAAAGATCAAAGTTTCAAAGATCTACTTGAAGTTTAAAAGTTTATAAGTTCACAAGGAGCAAGGAGTAGATACATACCATGGCGGATACAAACTGCTGATTGTGCGATTTTTGAAGTAAAACTTCTTTACGCACGCTCGACACTTGGGGGTAAAATGATGAATACGTTATGAAACGTTACGAAAAAATATGAAACGTTACGAAAAAATGTGGTACGCTTTTTTATTTTTATTTTTTTAATATGAATACCGCACAAGAGCACAACTGCTCCCGTCTGAAGCCAGTGAGACTATGGCATCCCCAATTGGGGTATGTTGTGAGGCTGAAGGTAGTGGGGATGGGAAGGAGATAGGGAAGAGGGAGGTGGGGAAGTACCTGGCTATTCAGATCTGATCACCAAACACGGCTAATGCCATTTCCAGCGACGTTTCAATTCTGAATGGTGGTCTTACACCAGGGCGATACTGAGAGTATCTTCCACTCTGGAACGTGCCGCTAATCAATATGAAACGTTATCAATGTGAAACGCTAATCAATGATATGAGTTGAGTTGAATTGAGTTGAGTTGAATTGAGTTGAGTTGAGATGAGTTGAGTTGAGATGAGAGCTGAGAGCTGAGAGCTGAGAGCTGAGAGCTGAGAGCTGAGTGTTGAGTTGATGGGGATGTTGAGGAGATAGGGATATTTTTATTCCTGTTTTTGTTATATTTTTAATGGACGGCATAAGTTAGTGAAGTTTTACTTCAGTCGTGTGTTCTAAAGCAAGGATGGCCAACCCGCGGCCCGCGGGCCGCATGCGACCCGCCGGGTGTTCATTTGTTGCCCGCGGAGCATATAAGTTAATATTTTATGCTCTAGCATTGGATGAAAGCACTGACCTAACAGATACCGCCCAAGTGGCGTTTTTATCAGGGGGTGTTGATGTCCATTTTAACAAGATAAAAGAATTAGCGGCATTGTACAACTTGCTCACGAGATTTGTTAGGAGCTGTTACATCGACTTTGTATTGCTTTTAGTAACCACTCAACAACACATCGGGCTTAACAACAGATGGTGCTCCAACGATGGTTGGGAAACTCGAAGTTTTTGTAAAATTGATTGATAACTAGGCCTGCAGAGTTGGTAATACTGCGATGCTAAATTTTCGTTGCATTATTCTTCAAGAAAATTTATTTTCCAAGTCCCTTAAAAATAATTATGAAGGTGGTCATCAAAACAGTAAACTTTATTAAGTCGAAGGGGTTGAATCAACAAGAGTTTGACGTTCCAAGAGTTTTTCAAGTCCTTGGATTCAATGACGTTAAATTTTATGCAGAAGTAAGCTCAAAAGTACCTAAGTCAAAAAGTATCCCAGAATTGGAAGACAAGGTGTGAATTAGCTGCTTTGCATTTCAGGTCGATATAGTTAGCTAATTAAATGTTGTTAATACTCGTCAACACGAGAAAGATAAAAACATATTTGGAAATGGAGAAATATCCAGCATTTTACAAACATCCTCTATCGATGATTTCGCTATTTGGAAACACTTACACATGTGAACAACTTTTTAGTCAAATGAAGCATATTAAATTTCAAATGAGAACACGAATCATTGATTAACATTTGAAAAACTGTTTGCGCGTTGTAACAACATCAATCGTTATCAACATTGATGCACTTAGTTCTGACAAACAAAATTAGACGTCTCATTAAAATTTATTATATTTTGTTTATTTTTTATTAATATTTTTTGTATTTCCTAGCTCTAATCTAATAAATATGTTTGATTGTCATTTTTGTTATATCTTCTTAAAAAACCAATATATTCCTTATTGGCTTTGAATAATAAAATAAATTTTGTTGTGCGGCCCGGTAGGAAATCTCATTTCTAAAATTTGGCCCGGCTGCTAAAAAGGTTGGCCACCCACGGTCTAAAGCACACTCGTTTTTTTGCAAGCTTTCGTGTTTGATATTACTGCATACGATTTGGACCACTCAATAACCCCCGCTGAGTTCTTCGATCGACTGACGCAAATAAAGGTATGATTTCTTTATCAAACCTGTTTTGACAATTATTGTAGGGTCCGTAGAGATAGAAGCAAGATGTTGAAACCGTACAAATAGTTCTGTAGGCTTTTGTGTAGATAATGACCTGACAGTTTATCCCCCGATCAGTAGAGATACATTAAAAAAGTCATAATAATTATAACTTTTGGGCGTTATTAACCAATTTCAAACATAAAATCGACCTAAAAAATACCTGCAATAATAAGTTGATATGGACATTAAACGTATTTAATTACATTGTCAATTTTTTGTACTTATTCACTAATCTGCACAGGAGGTCCTAATGGGATTTTTTTGAAGTAAAACATCCTTACGCACGCTTGACTTGGGGAGTAAGCTGGTGAATGCGTGACGAGAGCGTTATCAAAAGTGTAATCGGAGAAGCGAACGGTCGGGCGAGGCGAAAGGAGGTTGAGAGGGAGATATAAGTTAGTGAAGTTTTACTTCAGTCGTGTGGTCTAAAGCACACTTTTTTTTCCTCAGAGAAATTTGGTTAGCTCAGTAAAAACTTCAAGAAACATTAAAAGAAGCATGAGTAGTGAATGAAATTATGAAAGACATTAGGTAAATGTTTTATAAGATTTATTGTAGTTATTAAGTTGCACCTAAAACATTGAAAGTGCTGTACAAATTATTGACCCGAACCAATATATATTATAAAAGAATGTTTTAAAACTCAGAAACAAGCCCCGGTACGATCAGTTATTTGGTGTGGTAGCCCTCTATCCCCCAGCCATGAAGAAGGTTCCCGTTTTTACCTGAAGGGCGTGTTTTTGAAGACGTAAAGGTTGGAAGTTTCACCCTCTTTTAATTTTTAAAACAGTCCAGAACATTCGAGAGTATTCGAGAGCATTCCACAACCATCAGAACATCCCGGAACATTCAGAAATGTTGTGGAATATTCGGGAATAGTCTGGAACGTTCTGGAACATCTCAGGTTATTATGAAACACTCCAGAACACTATCGAATGTTGTGAAATGATCTGGAACATTGTGGACCATTCGAAGCCTTTTTTATGTGGGTGGGGCTACCCTCTGGTCCGGTCACGAACGTCAGTTCAATCTCATATAAACTCGCTGAGCGAAGCCGGGTACACCAGCTAGTTATTAATAATAATTAATCTCAGGGATGGGTCCCATACTCTAAGAGTATTTTCCGTCAGATTTTAAAGAAATGTATTTGCTTGCATGAATAATATTAAGCGAGTCAGAGGAAGTCTATTTAAGTCATGTCACCGTACGGTGATAAAATGTATAAAGAAAAAATATTGGTAAACATTTGAAACGTAAACTTATACCAGCTAGATCATTCTTGCATTTAGGAAGCGTCGCCTTGTCCAGCAATCTTCCAGAGAATCCATGACACGTCCGTCCCTTACTTGCACTTGTCCGAGGCCTGTGTGGAGTATACCCTCTGTCATCTTTTGGGATGTTGTATGAAGGGTATTTTTAGGTAAAGAAAGGAGATGAAATTCTGGAAAGGAAAAAGGTATGAGGGGTGGGTAGGAATCTGGGAGTCCATTTGTCTAGAAGTGACGGACGTATGAATTCCTCACCTCCGACCCACTGCGGTACAAGGCGAGAGTCCTAGTTAGACATACTTCCCCATGAACCCGTGCACCCCTGCTAAGTCACCAGAATTGTGACCTATTGCAGGGGTGTTGGTTTTACCATAAATGGCAAACAAACAAATATGCCATCAGGTCAACTCCCTGAGAATCAGCCGTCATGGAATCGTGTTAGATAATGCTTTTAGGTAATAATAGCTTGTTTAAATTAGTCGTTTTATTAATCGACCATCGTTCAGTTATTGAATACCCTAATTTCAAACAGCAGAGTGTTAATTATGCGAATTGTTTGCAAGCTTTTGTGTTTGATATTGTTGCATGCGATTTGCACATTTAACAAGCTATATTCATCGATTAGCTGAATCCAAAACACCACATTGAATTGCATTGTCTAACCTGGATATTTCAAAAAAGATAGGCGTTAATTTTTAAAATAATTTTTTTCTCTGAATATCGCACAAAAGTTCCAACTGCTTCAAAGCGCCTGGAGCCAGTGAGTCTTCGGCATCCCCAATTGGGATGTGTTGTGAGGCTGAAGGAGATGGGGAAGAGGAAGGTAGAGAAATATCTTGATATTCAGATCTAGTCACCAAACATGGCTAAAACCATTTCAAAAGTATCTTCCACTCTTGAACGTGCTACAAATATAACTTATATTATTTTAAATTATTAAATTGTGAAAACAAAAATCAATCATATAAAATTTATTTACAACAACCGAATCGCTAGTCGAGAGCCTTGCTCCTCGACCACGGAGGCTGTGAGGTTAAAATAAATATTGGAGCTTGCTTATAATGGCTTCAGCCATGTTTGGTGACCAGATCTCAATAGCGTGGCACTTCCCCACCTTCTTCCTCCACTTATTTTACCCCTCATCACTACCTTCAATATACTTCAATTTTGGATACCACAGTTCAACTAGTTCCAGACATTTTGGAATACTTGGGACTAGCATTAAATTAGTTTTTTTTTCTTTAGCGCAGTTATTGATTTTAAATTCGGATGAAACGAAAATGCGTCACAAATTTATTATTTGGTGGTCGTCGGTTCTAATAAAATGCGGTAAATTCGCACCTCGGTGCGTGCCTCCCATAGCACAGTGGACGCCTGACTAGTCTCACCGGTTAGAGATACAGACATCAAGCGAACGGAGGTTCGAAACCTATCAAATCCAAAAAAAAAATGACAAAAAATATTTTTGTGATATCAATATCCAATCTTCAAACCACTTTAAATAAACAGGAAAAATAAAGGAAAGTGACATCTAGCGGCTTTCTAGTTTCACTTTAACCGCGTGTGAATTACACAATCTGTTTTTTTTTTTAAAGTAGTAATACAAAATCCATTAAATAGTTTTAGAATGCCGACGGAGTCGTATAATCAAGTTATTTTCCCATAAAATAATAATTATATAAGTGCAAAATAAACATTTTGAATCATTGCCACGTTAGAATTCGTCCGAATCGCAATAAAATAGCAAGTGCGTCAAATGGCCTGTGTTTGCAATTTCATTTTACGAATAGGCATACAAAGCCGAATAAATTGCAATCGAATCGAGCTGCAAACACGTCTATTTCCAATGCCATTGGAATGTTTGAGTATTGTGGATATAAATTATTAATTTTAATTGGTAAACTAATGTTTAAGACAAGATTTTTATGCATAGAACAAAGGGTAACAATTATTATAAGCAGTAATTATTAGCCTGAAACACTTCTCAACATTGAAAAAATCTCCCGAGAAAAGATAAATGCCGCCGACGGGACTTGAACCCGCGTCCTTCTGATATCCGGTCAACTGCTCTACCAACTTTTCAGGTGAAAAATGTTGCTTATAATAATTGTTACACTTTGTGCTATGCATAAAAATCTTTTCTTAAACATTAGTTTACCAATTAAAATTAATAATTAATATTTGACAAGTTAAAGTATTTCACCAAAAAATGTAGACATAATTTGTCTCGACGCCATCTAGTGGGAGAGTTAGCACTTATAATGCCTTTCTCACAAATAATAAAGTTGGTTGTTTTCAGGTGAAAAATGCAATAAGCAGTAATTGTTGAATGAAACACTAGTATATATTGAATTATTTGGCGGGTGGGAGATAAGTCGAAAGGGTCGGACCGGAGATGCAAAATGGTTTCCATCAACCAGTCTCTCCCGTTACCAGTTGGGTAAACGCATGTGCCGTTAAGACCGAGACAAACCTCATGCCATGTCACCCCTGCTAAGTCGCCTATGGTAAGGGTGTTGGTTGTATTGCAAGATTTGATCACCTTACTGATTTATAATTTATTTGATTATATGCCTACAAAGGTTTTTTTTTACTTATAAGATGCGTGGTGCATAAAATCTAAAATATGCTATGTTCTTTGAAAAACGCACATTATTTTATTAATATATAAGAATAATATATAATACTAGCCGTTTCCCGGCATGCGTTGCAATGCCATATTCAAATAAATAAAATGTTACTCCTTGCATGTCCTTTCCCGTGCGTTTCCCCTCCAGCGTTCCACTTTCACCTTCCCCGCCACCGCTCTCACGCTCCCCCGTCCCGCCAACCCCCCTTGCACTTCATTTCTTGACTCCTCTCCCGCCCGGCCCGTAGCCGAAACTTTTTTCTAATACTAACATTTTTAAACTCGTGATATCTTTCTAATTAAATATCCGAATTGAAAAATTCAAAAAGTTAAATAAAGGTATTGAAGCTGTCTTGAATATGAAGTAATTGATTATGATAAGAATGAAAACCAAGACACAAATAGAGAGCCTTTTAAAGCGGCGACATTTTAATTAAATTTAAAAAATAAAAAAAATACTTATTGTGGCATAACCATAATAGTTAGACCTATGCTGTCGCGACCTTTTTTCTAAATAATGACGTGTTCTACAAAGTTGTAGTACATTATTTTATTCGATCATCAATAGTTTTCGCAGTGCACGCGATGTAAAGAATATTTTAGGTAATTTTTTTACACCTTGGATTACATTATTGAAGTTTTAGTAAGGATGCCTATTTTTTTGAAAATATAATATAGCCTATGTTACCCAAGGATAGTGTAGCTTCCCAACAGCGAAAGAATTTTTCAAATCGGTTCAGTAGTTTCGGAGCCTATTTAATGCAAACAAACAAACAAATCTTACCTCTTTATATAAAGTATATATATATATATATATATATATATATATATGTGAAGCGCATGGTTTGAGGTCATTTATTCTACCTTGCCGATACTTCAGGGACATTTGTATACTTTGAGGACAGGCCCAAAGTATCTGACCCCGAAGTATCGTTTTGCATTATATATGTAATGCATAGTTTGAAGCCATCTTCAAAATTATACACAACGCATTCTTTGGGCCATAGATTGTAAAATATGTAATAGATGTCACTAGCGTATCGTTCTTTGATTTTGGAATATTCGATTGGAAATGAACTTTGCTAAGAACCTAGATACATACCTACTTTACGTTTATATTCTTTTTTAGTTTATTTATGTCGGAGAAATTTGCATTTTCAGAACAATTTTATTTTTTTATTTAGTTAAATCATTTTTTCTCATTAGATATTTATATGAATAAATTAACATGGTATATAAAAAAAAAATTAAATAATCCAATAAAAATATTTTATATTTTGCTTTGTGCAAATAATAATCTCGAAAGCACAGACGCAATATGGGCTTGCTGTGTCTGTTCTACAGATATTTCAATGGAGCCCGCTCTAAGGAGCTTGCAGCATTGATCCCCGGTGCACCGGTGCACGTGCGTGAAACTCGACGACGCGGGCAAAACACCCTTGCACAGTAAGTTGATGTTGGCTTTATGAGAACGGCTCGTTTCTTCGATTCGTTTTTGTGTAAGTCGGCTCGTATGCGGAACGAGCTAACGGTATCTGTTTTTCCTCCCTCATATAATCCGGGCCTCTTCAAGACCCGCATTAACAAATCCATTCCTACAGCCCCTACCTTAACCCGCCTCACAACGCTGCCCAACCGGGTGGTGACATAGTTACCCTGTCTATACAATGTAAGGACGGGGGCTCTCTTGTGAGGTGTCACATAAAAAATAAAAGTTTTGTATGATTTTTTTTATACATAGGTAACATTAATAAATGACTTTTTTTAAACATTAACTCCACACGGCCCGGAGGAAATAATTTCTCTCAGGGCCTATAATATCATCTTTGGGGATGCTGCGTGGAGGGTCGTTTTGAGGAGAGGCAGGAGTGAACATGGGCCTTGAAGAGACCCATGTTGTAGGAGGGAGGAATCACAGAGGCCGGCAAATCATTCCACAGCCGAGCTGTTGAACTCAGGAACGAGTCGTAGAAGCGACCCGTTCTCGCGTGACAAATTTCAACCGTGTAAATATGTTGGGCGCGCGTTTCCTGACTATTTGCCGGTGCCGGTCAAGGGTTTTTTGAGTTTCTTCAGGAATTTCGGGGCTCCATCCCAGGAGGCTGACATATTTTATTATTATATAATATAATATATGTATATGAGGGCACACACACCAATACACAACCTAGAAATTTGTCATTCGTCATAATACAACCTGAACCTACAACCCGCGACAGGAATGGAGGTCGTGGAGGGTATAGGAATCCCCAAACAAAAACATCCCAAAAATCAGTTTATAATACTGGTCCAGAGTCCAGATACTCCAGATACTACACTTGGATCTTAGTCAACAGGCCGAGAAGAGAAGCGATGCTTGATTTCTGGAAAGCCGGGTTTAAACGTACATTCTGAAAGCGTTCGTGTGCGAGGTGCGAACGGAAGTGGCGCCATCTTTGAACAGCAATATATATTATAATTTTATTTGCTTGAATGATTGGACACTGGACAGCAGTGTTGCCAAACGTACGAGGTTCCTCGTACAAATACGAGATTTGTGGCCTTCCGTACGAGGTACGAGGACACTGTCAACCTCGTACAATTATGTACGAGATTTTGATTCGATGATCAATGGAGGAATTTGCCTAATGTAAAAGCCCGTTATCCTAAAGGGATAAATGATATTAGTGAGCCAGATAAGTTTTGGGCTCAATTACTCAAAATCGAAGACTCTTCCGAGCTAGCTCATTTTGCCCTTCCTCCACTATCCCTAATCCCTACCCCATGCGAATGCTGACAGCGAGCGGGTTTTTAGTAAGGTAAATTCAATTAAAACAGATACCTATAAGAAACCGACTAACTGTGGAAACAGTGAATGGCACACTTCTTGCTGCTAAAAGCGCAAGAGGTTCAACTCGTAGGTACTGGAAACTGCGTCAATTTTGAACCCACAAAAGAAATGTATAGCCGCATGACAACAGACAAAATAAACGGCAGAAAAAAACGATGATAGTGAGGATGTTCCTGACATAATATTTGGAGAGGAGATGTAAATTATGTTACCTTAATTTACATTCATTTTTTTGTGATTTAACTTGAGTAATAATTAAGATTTTTTTAATACAACACAAACGGATGTTTTCTTTAGTAGGAAACTTGCAATAGTTTATTTAATTGAGTAAAAAGTCCTAAATCCAGTAGTTGTAATAAATGTACGAGGTTTGAAAGTCAAAGTACGAGATTTTTAGCTACATCCGTACGAGGAAACTTTTTTTACGGTTGGCAACCCTGCTGGACAGCCTTATTATATTATAAACTAGCTGACCCGACGAACTTCGTACCGCCTCAGAATCAATAACTGTTGAATTATATTCATTTTTTTTATTAATAAAATTTCATAATTACACAATTAAGCAATTATCGACGCGCAACTATCCGTATTTTTGTCAGTATCAAAGATGGCGTTGTGGATGGATTTATATTTTTTGTGATTTTCTTACCTTTTCAACTTACGGGAATTTGGGAGGCGGGTACGGGTGCCGCCGCCCCGGGAATCTTTTATTGGATAATCAACACCTCTGCCATAGGTCACCCCAAGTGGCTAGCTACGTTTGGTGATTAACAGGGGTGCCCGGGCTCACGGGGTGACTTTTGTCTGGGTCTTGGCGGCGGATGCGTCTGCCCACCTGCTGATCTTTTGACCTTTCCAGTCGGACTCTCCCGCCCCTTTGCCTTGCACCGCAGTTGGAAGGATCGATTCATACGTCCGTCACTCCCGGACACACTGACCACCAGATTCCCACCCACCCCTCATACCTTTTTCCTTCCCAGAACTTCCTATCCTCCCCTTGACCCTCCTCACAGCATCCCCTAAGATGACATAGGTCCTGACAGAAATTATTTTCCTCAGGGCCTCCTGTGCGGAGCTTACATATTTAAAATCCGTTTCATTTCTAGTCACTAATAATAGGCCACTTGCATTGATCTCATAACGACTTGGAAAAAATTGTGTGGATAGATTTTTTTACTAAGATTACGAAAATGTTAGTAACTTTTTTTAGATATGTATAGTTTTATTTTATTTTTAAATAAATAAATCCTATATTTGAGCTTGTGACGTCACTACTTGAAAATGTCCCGTCTCCGATTATGTTCCCTTAATTTTGTAAAATTCTTTGTAAATTTCAAATACTTACGTATTTTGTATTTGTATTTCAATTACTTCCTAAAAATGTATTTTGTAATTGGTATTTCAATTACCTGATGCTGAGGTATTTTGTAATTTATATTTCAAATAGGTACTTATGGCTTCAAAATACATTTAAAAATACATTTAGCGATCTTAATAATGATAAAGAAAAAAAATAAATTGACATAGATAATACATAGACTAAAAAGGCTAGAATCCAGAGCAAGATATGTTAATATTTATTTGTCGTTTTCATCGTTCGCGGTATTTATTCATGAATACGTGAGTTTATTGATAATGGATGAAAAAGTTTATTTTTAATATTTAATTATGGAGACAATATTAGCGAAACTCAATCAAAAATCTGGAGACAGAAAAATCAGAAAAAAATATTGGTTCCACTGGGGCTCATTCCGAAACTAACTGCTAACTGTACCTCAGATGGGCACAGACACCGTCTACGATTGATTGTATTTCGAGTCGAAATCGTCGAATCTGTCAAAATTTTCGACAGATTATGGGTGAGGTGTCACGTTGCGCACATATTATTTATTACGAATATTACTTTGAAGTTTTGTTTTTGAAGAGCAACGAGTTATTTTGATATCAACTTTGATAGAATTATTGTCTGATATGGACGAATAATATAACTATATCTTTCATCGGATTTTTCGGAACTGGCGAAATATCATTATCAATATAATATAATGAAGCGCGCTAAAAATTGGATATACCTATGTATTTTTAAATCCGTTGACATATTTCCGGAATACATGTATAATAATAACATATATGTATTAAAGCATAATTATGCATAGGTACATACCTATCGTATATTTTATCATCCGCTTCCTTGAAAGAGGTGTAATAAAATATTTTGTAGGTAATAATTATGTAAGTACCTCTCCTTGTCGGTCGTATTTAATAAAACGTTCAAATTGTCATGTCTTTCATTCAATAAATGCGCACACTATTATTTTTTAGTTATTGTTATTATTGATAGAAATAATCATGTAGGGATAAATGCGCAACGTTACACCTCTCAAAGTTCCTCTCAAGGAATATTACCAATTTTTTGACAAAATATTTTTCTTGCGATCTACGATTTTTTTACATTTTTTTTTTAAATGCCAACTTATGTATTAATCCTTTGCGCAGGAATACGTAAAATCTTATCAAAATATTTCAAGTATTTTAGTTGATATAAGGAGGATAGTAATTTTGGGTACTACCTTCGGCCCCACTTGGCTGCGGAAGAGTTAAAAAACCCTCCACACAATATCCCCAAAGATGACATAGGCCCTGATTGAAATTATTTTCCTCAGGGCCTCCTGTGTGGAGCTCATGTAAAAAAAAATGATTGCAAGATTCAACCCGAACTAAATGCTATCTAGATTTTTAATATGCGACATCGACATTTAATACATACAATTTGAGAGGCGTAATTAGGGTACCAGGTACCACCGACCCAGGAACCTTTATTGGATAACCAACACCTCTGCCATAGGTCACTCCAAGTGGTTCGCTACGTTTGGTGATTTAGCAGGGGTTCCCGGGTTCATGGCGTGAGGTTTGTCTAGGTCTTAGAGGCGGATGCTCACGACACACCGAACCCCAGATTCCCACCCACCCCTTAAAAACTTTTCCTTCCAAGAACTCTCCTCTCCTTCCTTTCCTTAAAAAAAACTCCACACAGCATCCCCAAAGATGACATAGGCCCTGAGGGAAATTATTTTCCTCATGGCCTCCTGTGCGGAACTCATATAAAGAAAAAAAAATCTATTGACCTTTTCTGCAAGTCTAGGATGAATATTTTTATTTTTATTCACAAAGTTAAAAATAAAAATAAAAATATATTTTTAAGTTAATCACAGTAGAGCGCACTTGAAGTGAAATAATACAAAACTGCGCACAAATGTCATATTATTATTATTATCTGTATAATATATTTTTTGTTGTTGTTCACGCATCCGGTCCAAGGCGAGCAGAAAGTTTGTTTCAAACGTACCATTTCAACTGTAGATAGGCGACCTTTATTACGCGGTGCCTTCAGAAGCTAGACAGGGCACATTCAAATAACACGTGATATTCTGCGGAAGGACTCCGTGCTCCGTTGCAGAAGAAGAATTCTTACGGTAGTATAATTATTATTAATAATAAGAATTAATAATATATTATTGTAACATATTGTATTGTACTTCTTCTAACATAAAAGATAATTTCGAAAAAAAAAACAATGAGTAGAATTAACAGGTACCTACCTACTTACCTAACAAGTAATAAATATATTTTGAAATATTATAAATATAATAGGTACGTATTTTCAATTTGGTAGACCAGCATGGGCACCGCCACCACCGCCCCGGGAACCATTTATTGGATTATCTACACCCCTGCCATAGTCCGCCCCAAATGATTCGCTACGTTTGGTGACTTAGCAGAGATGCCCGGGTTCATGGGGTGATGTTTTTCTGTTTCTTGATGCGGTGGATGTGTTAGCCGACATTATTTGTGGGGAGGGAGGGAGGGAATTTTGACCTCTCCAGCCGAACTCTCTTGCTCTTGACCCATCGACTTGCACCGCATTGAGAGGAATGGATTCACAAGTCCGTCACTACTGGACCCACTGACCCCCAAAATCCTCCCAACCCCTCATACTTTTGGCGGTTATGGGTACCGCCGCCCCGTGAACCAATTATTGGATAACCAACACCTCTACAATGGGTTACCCCAAGTGATTCACTACGTAAAGTCAGCTTACGTAGCAGGGTGTCCGAGTTCATAGGATGGGGTTTGTCCGGGTCTTGGTGGCGGATGTGTCTGCTCACCAGCTGCGTATGTATGAATCTGTCCCTCCCACTGCGATACAAGGCGATGTACCGAGAGAGTCTGCTGGAGAGGTCAAAAGGTCTGTCAACACCAGTCTGTCCTGATCCGGCATGCCACGGAGTTGGTGGGCAAAAGCATCAGCCGCCAAGATCCGGACAAACCTCACCCCCTTGGCGGCCCTTGGTCCTCTGCTACGAGTAAGTCACCAAACATAGCGAAACACTTAGAGTGGCCTTTGTATGGGTCTTTTTTATCCAATAAATGGTTCCCGGGACGGCGGTACCCAAACCCCCAAGCTAATTTGAAATGACTTTAGTCGTTTTGTTACTAGATCTGAATAGCCAGGTACTTCCCCACCTTCCTCTACCTATCTCCTTCCTCTCCCCACTTACCTCGAGCCTCACAACATAACCCAATTGGGGATGCCATAGTCTCACTGGCTCCAGGCGTGAGCACGTGGGACTCTTGTGCGGTATTCACATTAAAAAAAACTATGGAACATGAAGCAATATTATACTACGACAAAGATATACATATAGTATAACTCTATGTACTTCGAGCATCATGTTATTACCGAACAACGAAACCGAAGCTTTTCGTATGACAACATTATAATATAGGATATTTTATAAAAAATAGCGACATTAAAAAGAGACAGACACATCCATTTATAGGAGTTAGCTTGCGAGAAAATGAGAAAGTATAATCGGTCTCCTCTTTGTGCGGTACTTCGGTAGCCTCCCCACTCTTGTTTACTTACATAAGTTTTTAGAAGGTTTCTCTTCTATCGCGTGTGAATCGAACACTCTGATGTTTTTTTGTAAATACCTACAAACATAAGAGTCACAACTGCTCCCAACTGCCTGGAGCCAATTGGGATACGTACGAGTATGTTGTGAAGCTGAAGCAAGTCGGGAGGGGGAAGGAGATGGGGAAAAGAACAAATTATTTTTCATTAAGTATTCCCAAAAAATGCATTATTTGTTAAATTAGAACGTTTCCTATCGTTTTTTGAGTAGAAAAATAATTGTGTTTTTTGTGTACTTCAGAAAAAATATAAGCGTAAAATACATTTTTTTATTATTTAGAAATGATTTTTTTAACACAGGAGGACCTGGGGAAAATAATTCCCTTTGGGACCTATGTTATCTTCGAGGATGCTATGTGGAGGGTCTTTTTATGAAAGGAGGAAGAAAAAGATATGGGAAAGTGAAATTTATAAGGGGTGGGTAGGAGTTTGAGGGTCAGTGTTTAAGAGTGACGGGTGTATGAATCTATCCCTCCCACTGCATTTTTAGAAGCAGTAACTAGCAGTTACGAGAGATGAGAAGGTTGATAAAAATATTGAAAGAAGGGTGAATGCAGGTAACTCTATAAATGGAGGACTGAACGCCGTTGACACCAACAAAAAACTGTCAAAAGAAGCGAAACTAGCCGTCCATAACGGAGTGCTTGTACCTACCCTGATGTGTGGCAGTGAGGCATGGAACTGGCAGAGGAAGGATGAAAATAGACTGCATGCGGTAGAAATGAGATCCCTGAGGCCAATGTGTGGTAAAACCATGTGCGATCGTGTGAGAAATGTGGAGATCCGCAAAGAATGCAAGACCGATGTAAGCGTGATGTGTAAGATTAAGAAAGGGACGGTCCGGTGGTTTGGGCATGTGAAGCGAATGAACGAGGAAAGAAATGTATAGAGAATAAATTATGCAAATGTGAAGAAGAGGCAGAAGAAGTCGAGGACGCTCAAAGACATGGCACGACCAAGTGAATCAGATACTTGAGTCGGGCCATGTCAAGAGTCAGAATAATAGAAGAGCATGTATGAGACGATGTATGAATGTGAACGAGGCAATGAATGTGTGCCAAGAGCGAGTCGTTTGGCGGTCCGTCCTCTCTGCCTACCCCTGCCGCAAAACGGCGTGATGGTTAGTTAGTTAGTTAGTACCTAACTAGCAGTTTTTGCTGCTAGGCTCTGCGGGGGGCGGACAACCCGGCAATAGCTTTGTAATAAAATCCACGTACTTTCCCTCAGGGCCTATGTCATCTTTTGGGATGCTGTGTGGAGGGTTTTTTAAGGAAAGGAAGGTGAGGAGAGTTTTGGGAAGAAAAAGGGTTAACGGGGTGGGTAGGAATCTGGGGTTCAGTGCGTCCTGGTCATCCGCCTCCAAGACCTAGACAAACCTCACCCCATGAACCCGGGCACCCCTGCTAAATCACCAAACGTAGTGAACCACTTGGGGTGACCTATGGCAGAGGTGTTGATTATCCAATAAAGGTTCCCGGGGCGGCGGTACCCATTCCCGCATCTACTAATGTCACATAACAAAGTCGGTATTTGCTTCTTATTATACATGTGTAATAATTACCCACGGGGAAATCTATATGTAATTGCTTTTTGTGATTACCTTCAATTTTATACTTAACTGATTTATGTACCTAACCTGTGTTGATTTCCCTAAAATAAAACAAATAGGAATGACAGTTTACAGAATAATTAAACCGATAAACTTAAATTTAAAAATTAATTTACCTGAGAATAAACGTGTATTACCTATGTTACGCAATAAATATAATTACATATTGATAAAAAATAATTATATTTGTTGCGTAACAATTATTTTTTACTAATATTATTAACTTATAATATGTTACGCAATAAATGTAATTATTAATAAAAAATATATTTTAATAAATAATTAAATGCGTAAACACCCCTTTCATTGCAGAAATATATTTTGTAAATTGACACGCTGTAAAAGCATTGTTCAAACGGACTGTCCCCGGGCCGCGCTTTTCTACGAGGTGGCGTGGCGCGTGGCACACTCGGACGGCACGTGATATATGGCCGATGTAACAGTAATAAAACGAAGGGCCGCAATTCGGCTCTCGCTGCATCCCGCATGAACTGTACATAATAATTATGAAGTTATTCATTGATATCTTATTAACCGCCTGTTTAATTATATCATTTTTAAATACTTGTTGTCGTGCTTCTTTTTTTGAATGTAACCAAAACGATTTTTAAACCAGATATATTTATGTTTGAAATACTGAAGTTGCAAAAAAGCATCTGCAGCCAAGACCCCAACGGACCTTACCCCATGAACCTGGACCCACTGTTAAGTCAACACAACGCCATCTACTTTAATAACGCCATTGCCTAACCTTTATTACCAATGCCATCTGTTAATTTGCATAAATGTCAAATCCACACTACCCGCTTGCCAGCCCGCTGCTCGCTGTGTTCACCAATTTACACAAAACCTTGACAAATTATATACCTAAACCTTTCTCATAAATCACTTTATCTATTGGTGAAAACCGTGTGAAAATCTGTTGCGTAGTTTAAAAGATATAAGCGTACAGACAGCGGTAGCGACTTTGATTTATACTATTATACGTCAATGATACTATGTAATAAAGTTATAAGATACGCCAAAATCATAAAAACCAGAGCCAATTCAGTACTTTCATGAAGATATCCGTAAACTGGGTACTTGAAAATATAAAAATCCGCAGAGATACTCGTATCAAAAACATATTAATTTTGTTGATCTGTGTAATTATTGGTTAATTTTTATTTTTTCTTACATTATCTCCACACCTGAGAAAAAATCCCTAAATGCCTTTGTCATCTTTTGGGATGCTGTGTGATGGGTCTTTTTAGGGAAAAGAAGGAGTAGTTCTGGGAACGAAAAAGATTTTTGTTTATATGAAGATTATGAAGCAGTGATGTGTCACTAAACACGGCTAAAGCCATTTCAAGCAACGTTTCAATTCTGAATGGTGACCTTACACCAGGGCGATACTGTGAGTATCTTCCACTCTGGAACGTGCCGCAAATATACTTTATACTATTTTTAAATGAAGAATTTGTGAAATAACACAAATTAAATTTATTTGCGCACGCCGGGTTTCAAACAGTCAAACATACACAGTCAAATAAATAAATGAATCTCTGGCTTGCCATTGAAGTAAAATCATTTATTATTTCATAGTGCTTTCACACAAACGAAGTAGGTATTTAAATCCGTAAGTCTAAACAGCACAGTTTACACCCGCGCTGTGCAAGCGGGCATCGGATTCCCTACAGAGCAGAGCATCGGACCTTCCCATATACCTACTTACATATTTATGTATATTATAGTTAAAACAACTCGACAAAAAATCTCGATACAAATTATAATATACATTGCCGTTCAAAGATGGCGCCACTTCCGTTGCATCTCGCACACGAACGCTTTCAGCAGGTAAGTTTAAACCCAAAATTTCCGTTGGATAAGATCAAAGTGAACTAGTGAAGTATCTGTATTTATAATTTATAATTCTAATCAGCTCAATATAATATCTGATAGTTCGCGCAATGCGGGACCGGTATATTATCAAACTGATTTTTGGAATGTGACGACTGACGGGATTTTCGGGGGGCTTGCCCCTTGCCCCACTCCCTACTCCTAATTTTGTATCAATATTCAATTGGGACGAAGTTCTGGGTTGTGTGGTGTACCGGGTACCCTCATTTACATATACATTTAAACAAATTAATAACAAAATATATATCAGCTTCTCAGTAGCCGGGCCTACAAGGCCTACTGTACAGGGCCCGCAGATAAATGAATTTGGCAGCCACCTCTGGTGTGGAGCTCCAAAAAACCCTTGACCTGCACCGGCAAATAGTCGGGAAACGCGCCAAACGCGCGCCCAACATATGTACACGGTTGAAATTTGTCACGCGAGAACGGGTCGCTTCTACGACTCGTTCCGGGTTCATCAGCTCGGCTGCGGAATGATTTGCCGACCTCTGTGGTTCCTCCCTCCTACAACATGGGTATCTTCAAGGCCAATGTTCCCTCCTGCCTCTCCTCAAAATGACCCTCCACACAGCATCCCCAAAGATGATATAGGCCCTGAGAGAAATTATTTCCTCCGGGCCGGGGAGTTAATGTTAAAAAAAGTCATTTATTAATGTTACCTATGTATAAAAAAAATCATACAAAACTTTTATTTTTATGTGACACCTCACAAGAGAGCCCCCGTCCTTACATTGTATAGACAGGGGAACTATGTCACCACCCGGTTGGGCAGCGTTGTGAGGCGGGTTAAGATAGGGGCTGTAGGAAGGGATTTGTTAATGCGGGACTTGAGGAGGAAGAAAAACGAGTCGAAGAAACGACCCATTCTCATAAAGCCAACATCAACTGTGAAAGGGTGTTCTGCTGGCGTCCGTTGAGTTGCACGTACGTGTACCGGTGCACCGGGGATCAATGCTGCAAGCTCCTTAGAGCAGGCTCCATTGAAATATCTGTAGAACAGACACAGCTAGCCCATATTGCGTCTGTGCATTAGAGATAATTATTTGCACAAAGCAAAATATAAAATATTATTTTTATTGAATTATTTCAAAGCAAAATATTATTTTTATTTAACATTTTAAAGTTTGTTCTTAATATACCATGTTAATTTATTCATATATTAGGTCTATTGGTTAAATCGACTAGTTAAGTAGACTTATAAAAAAGCAAAAATATACCTATATCAGAAACAAAAAAAATGGCCAAGAATTATTTACAAGTACGGTCTATGCTTGGCGACAGTCGACACTCTTCCATGCCATATGTCTATGGTTAAAACATTGTAGCTATCTAAGAAAGGAAAAAAAGGGTTTCTAAATTTGCAAGCCTATGATTAATTTCAAATTGTGTAGGTATATATTAATTGAAAGATTTGACTTGAGGACGAAACTAGACATTTTTTATCATCATAATTATTAGAGTCATCTAGCGACAAGATTATAATGACTTTTCATTATTGCAATAGTAGTTTCCTACTTACCGTAGGTCTCAAAGTATGCTTTACATACACGAAACACCTCTTTGTGTAATGCATTCTTTGAGACCACGAGTCAGTTTATACATAAGGCATAGTTTGAGGACAGTCCCCAAACTATCGTGTATATCGAAAATCGAAATGTCTTCAAACTATGCGTTAGATATATGTTTCGATATATATTTAAAACGGAACATCATAGACGTATATAGCTGTGTGGGGGTGGTTTTTAAGGGCGGCTGCAACAAAATGGCGAAAAAAAAAAAGTGTATAAAAGTGTATATAATTAGGCTCAAAGTATGCGTTACACAAATATATATATATATATATATATATAGTAGATAATATTTTGTATTATTTTAATAATGTATAATATTATATTTAATATGTATAATTTTTTATTATGTTATATAATCATAATTTAAAAAAAAAATAGTACCTGTATGGATTATACATGATAGATACAACTAAATTTTACACTTAACATCCCTTTAGAGAGACATAAATTACGTGTCGTTAACCTGTTTAATCACAGGAGAGCAAATTTGTCCAACTCACAAGGGTCTCATTTAAATCTTTGTATCTCCCTTACTGACATGGTGAGAAATTAATATGATCTACTCTCTAAACGGTGTTAGAAAGAAAAAATTGAGCTTTATATTCAAATGTTTATTTGTTTAATATCTCCCTTACTGACGTAGTAAGAATTTAATATGATCTACTATCTAAACGGTGTTAGAAAGAAAAAAATAGGGCTTTATATTCAAATGTAGAATTCAGTCATAGAAAAAAATAATTGTGCACGTCTATGAAACCAAAGTTTCCGATAGCAATTTTTCCAAATACAACGCTTCAGCTTAAATGCCCTTAGTAACAAATTTTTAAACTGTTTGGAAATATTTTAAATAATTTGAAGTTATCAAACTTCAAAGCCGTGTGTGAGAACTATTTCTACCTAGTTTCTAAACAAGTATTCTGTGAACAGTAAAGTTTGCGTAATGTTAATGACTCAGACTTTACAGCTCGCAACGATCTCAATGCTCATGCGCTCTGACGGAATAAAAAGCTACTATCATCCACGACTACCCTCTTAAAAGGATTGCCTGGACACGGGAAACACAAACCAATTTACATACAGGCGTGGTCGAACAAAAACATGACTTGGCTATGTCAAATTGAAATTGACTCAGTCAAATATTGATAACAACAATTTTAACTTTCTTGTGTTCAGTCTCGTGTTCCGGTTCCGGTCAATCCTGTCAAGATGGTAACCATATTTGAGTACCTTTCCACTCCGTAAGAGCGCGCCCATGCTCTTTAGCAAATCGGATCCACATTACGCGACTGTTCACAAAACTCGTTGATGATGCGATTTTTGTGAAATTTATCTTTTTTATGTTTCATCAATATATTTTATAAAAGAAAGTCCAAAAAAACGTGCGGCTCGCAAAAACTCAGAAACGAGTCCCGGTACGATCAAGGGAGTTATATGGTGTGGTAGATCTGGTATATAGATATGGTAGGAATAAGGGTATCCGTTTTTACCTAAAGGGCATGCTTTTGAAGATATAAGGGCTTGAAGTTTCGCCCTCTTGAAATATCTAGAACAGTATTCAGGAAAGTTCTAGAAGGTTCCATTGAGCTCTAGAAAGTTGTGGAAGGAGTGGCGGAGTACGTCGTGGAATGTTCGGGAATAGGGAATCGGGAACACCATTGTGGAACATTGTGGAACATCACTGTGGAACATTACTCTCGAATTGTTCTGAGCGAAGCCGGGTAACCCAGCTAGTATATTAATATTTTCTCTTTCCTGTATTTTGTCTAAATTTCTCAAAATAGGGTCTACCATATAGAAGATAAGAAAAATTCCTCTCGGCGTTTAAAATTAATAAAAATGATCAGTAAAATAACAATACTACAATTAAAATATATTATATCTGGAGTCGGTGAAATATTTTCCCATTATGTTTCTGGTGGATTGACGTATTGTTCTTGTATTGTTTTATTCTTATATAGTGCACTTACATTGCGTTAATTTACTAGATATTCATTTGTGGAAAAGTGTGTGGAAGGGTTTAGTCTTTCATTTGGGAAAGATTAAGACATAACATCTGGAGCACCGTAATAAATAAATATACAAATATAGATAACTACTCATGTAAATCCAGACAACTTTTGTTGTCAAGCAACAGTTCCCTGCATCAAAATGCATTATGGTATTTACAAATTTGGAGGTGCGCATACGATACGTCACCAAGGCAATTTTTTTTTGTATTTGTAAGGACCTTGAGATAGTTGCCAACAACTGTCGCCGCAACTAAAGTTTGTCGTGTGCAGGGGTTCTAAAAGAAAAAATAATAGACTTAGACTGTTGCAGAGAACATTGGTCTGCCATGGCGCATCCAAATGACACGAAACACTGATTTTAAAATGGATTCACGTCCAAACGTGCAGAAGAATATTTTTTTGAATTAGTGTGCCGTATCACACCACCTTCGTTAAATTTGGCGTGTAATATCTTATTCGGGAAACCATTTATTTATTTTTAATTGAAATTACAAGGAAAACATGTAAATGAATTATTTTTTACAAACGAATTATATGTAACATTCTTAATTAACTAATTTAATTACCCAATTAGTAGAGAAATTTTCTCTGGTCTAACTGGGTTTAATTCATTTATTTTTATTTTTATTTTTATCTATTCAAAACTTTAACAAATTCTAATTCTAGACTAAAATTAGTGTCGATTGCGTACATTTGTAATGTTTTATTAATACAACGAACATTTTTTTCTTCATACATAATTAAGTTAGTAAGAGTGGATCTATATTTTACAAAGCCACGCTGGTATGTGGTAATGTTTACACTTTATTAACTTAAAAACTTAATTTAGATGGGAACAATGAGTCGAAAAGTGTAGGAATTGTAGATTTATAAATATAAAGGTGTGTCATTAGCAAAATTAAAGCTGTCCTCGTATTTTCTTATTGGTGATAAGTGAATGGTTTTCGAAAAGTCCGTAAAAGTCATTGTGAGATAAATTAAAAAACATAAAGCATAATTAAGCATAATAAATAAGCACACATTTCAATTTAAGACGTCTGGCATATTATTAGTTTTCAATGTTTTTATTTTAGTTATTGGTAGGTACCTAAACAAGAGTGAAATATCAGGAATTTAATATAATTTGTTGCGATGAAGACCAGGATAAAAAAATCATAAAACATTTTTTTTTTTTTTAAAGAAAGACAAACATTCCCGGGTTACGAATAATCCAACAATGTTTGAAAATCTCCTACTACCACCACAGAAAGCCGAAAATGTTGCTTGTGTTGTGATGGAGGACTTAGCCAGCCGAGGAATCGAACATGCGACGCCCGGGTGGGACCCAATCGCTATGCCCACTCAACCACTGACCGGTCGAGTGACATAATGAATGAAAACAGGTTAATAAATTTTACATAAATATGATGGAATTCGATCAACTATTGTTCAAGTATGTTGTAATAATCACGTTGTTGTAAAGCCGGGTCTCTAACTATAATATTACCACAAACATTTAAAACCACGAACAAACAAGAAAGTTTGGAGCAGGGCTACAATGTTTTTGTTTACTGTGACCGATGGAAAACAAAAAACATTATGACCCAATGTTATTGTTTTAGTCCGATGTTTTGAAAACATTCAGTCGCTGGAGACCGGACTTAATTGATCATGAAAAATGATGTTATTAAATCAAAGTAGAGAATTGGAGATGAAATCATCGAAAATTCCAGTGAATTACGAATCTCAGAATCCAAAGAATTGTAGATGGAATATTTGAAAATACCTGAAACAAACAGGTAAGTTATTCTTTAATAAGAAAAAATATGCACGTTTTTACAACCAAGAATAAATTTCTTTTTTTGCTTATGAACCTTTTTAGGAAAGCGAAAAATTATTGAAATATCGGTGTTTTATATACTTATGACAATAAAACAACACTAAATTTCGTTTTTCTGTTGGACGTGATAAGCCTAAAGCGATGATATTTAACGTCATAAATGTTGCACAGCTTTTTTTTCTAGAATGCTTTGAAATGCATATCTTTAAAAAAAAATAGATGCCGAATATAAAAAAAAACCTTACAAATTATTATAATCTCTCGGGGAAAATCGGTTAGTAAAATGTATTATGAAACATTCGCACAAACGAATACTTGCGATGAAATATGATTTTCTTGGTACGCATGGCTGGCAGTTGGAAGTGTCCCAAATATTGGACATTATATCTAACAAAACTGTGTATTTTGTGTTTAACAATGTTTCCATCGCGATTAATGTAAATAATATGTTAAAGTCTCTATGCTCGAAATCCCAGCGAATTTCCAACATTTGTTTAAATGACCATCGTTATTCGGAAAGAAGAAGTAGAAATCAATAAAACTTTTGGCAAGCAAAACACATTTTCACAACATCACGATGTAGAAATTCAATTTATCTACTTCTATATTTATATTTTAAAGCTTTAGACTTAATAGATTAATCCAACATTTTTTACCGACAAAAGAATCAAGAAGAAAACGCTTCGTCATTAAAATGTTTTAAATCGTTGAAAAGAAGAGCTTTGTGGCATTGCATCCCTGGACTCGTCTTTCGTAGAAATTTAAACAGATTTAACCTATCAATCATTCCAACAAACAAAGGGCTATAATCATTATAATGAAATGGATAATTACTTCAAAAAAGAAATAAAACTCTTTTACATATAAGGAGATTTTATATTACACAACTGGGTCGAGAAAAATGAAAAAAAATCACAGTTATTTTCAATGCAAAGAAACATTTTCAAAACAACACACTAATTCACAACTACCTATATAATTACAAAACACATGTAATGATGGGTATATTTGAACCTAGGGACAAAACTTCGCGTACGCCCCAGCGAACTTTTAGTAGCATCATAAATGGCTTAAATTTGTAAATGCTAATAAACATTAATATTGTGTGAAGGAGACTAAATGATATAAAATTACGGTTATTAGGATGCAAGTGTCAACCGGTAAGAATCAGAAGATAATTCTAAAACTATATTGTATCTACCTTGACGATTCAAAGCTGTTTTAAGTCTGCCAAAATATTTCAAGATGAGTGATGGTTTACGTAAGTCGTGATAATTCAGTGACAAAATAACCAAGGTGCTATTTGTGGTTTATGTACGTACCATATTTGAAAACTGACGAGTTTTGTTGTTCGTTTTTTATAAAAGTGGCAAAAGACAGGAGCAATAATTCCTATATCCTGGTAAAATTGATGAAAATGCAAAATAGCCGACGCGGCATCTGCTGAACAAATCCTTTTCATGTCCAACGTACTATTGATAAAAAAACAACATTTTATTCTGTGCTATTCGACTAGATTAAAATTGCTAAATACGCCATCTTTGCATATGTATGTCAAAGTAATTACAAATGTATTCATTACAATTAACATTTTCTCCGGGAAATTCAATTTTCAATAGACTAACAAGTAAATTGGCGTAGATTGAAGTGCACTGTATAAGAAAAAATATTTTTACACAGGTATTAATCCATGCACTATTATCTGAAGAGGTGAAAAGTATTAGGTGAAAAGTAACGAACGCGAAGAAACTGGTAAGGGGAACGAACATGTATGGAAGGTGGCAGCGAGGTCACGTTTGATAAAATATTCCAAGTTCTTCCTTTGAAGAGTAGCCAAGGGACTGTAAACTCTGTCTGCTTTCAGGTCGCTCCGGTGCCAGGCCTTCTCATCCACTCCTTTATTTGTTGCCGAACTCTGATAGCTCGCATATTAACACTTCATAACTTAACTTCTTCGATACATATTACCTTTCAAATCCCCATGGTATTACGGAAAAAGTTTACAAAGTGTTAACTACCAATCGATGTAATGCTTTTGTGTTATATTCTGGAATGAAATACAACTTCTGGAAGGAGTTGCCTTTCTACTTCATTGGCTGGGGCTGTCTGGTATATAATTATCCATTTATGACATTTATCATTTTGAATCAATAACAACTACTGTGCTGACTTCTATGCTGCTATGGGGCATATCTAAGTCAATAAAGTTTAATTAACTGAGGGTGGAATACGTTAAAAACTTTAGCCCATTATTTTCTAAAATACTAGTATTTACTACCTGGCGTCTACCTACTTTTACCCAAGTTAAAGCACTTTATAAAAAGTCCAATTGAATATTTAAAATAATAACAAAAAATAAAACATACATTAAGCTCACAATAGAAAAAGCGTTAAAAAAACATTTATTTCGACAATATTTGAGATAAACGCTTCTATTCAATCATTTCCTAATGTAATTATGTTGAGTGTAGTTAGTCTATTTAAGGGTACCTACTACTTGACTCAGTAGTAATAATAAACTACTTCTATGTCACTATTCACAAACTAATTATGGGGCAAACTCGCCAATTCGTCGCTTACATAGTTTAGCAACAAAATACACAAAAGATGTTAAAAATTTTAATGTTACAATAATTTCTGTGTTTAAAACATACTCAAATACATTTTTTTATGTCTACGTATTATTTATGATAATTTCTGTTTTTTATTGTTATCATTTTATTTTCTTCGAATATTTCCAAATATAATCCGCAGAAATAAAGGAAAATATTTTTATAATACTACCAAACCCTTTGTAAAATAAATTAAATATGATGTACTAAATGTAAAATCCCCATGGATGTATTAAAACAGTTTTTCCTACAGCTGTCGATTAATGTTGTATTTATAAATAGACCAAAAGTGTATTTTTTTCAAACATCAAAATATTATTACTATGAAGAAACGTAATCACTTTTCCTAAGATCATATAAAAGCTTGCAGAAAGCAGTTACGCTGAATAGAATACAGCGTTCAGCGGTACATACTGAGCTGTAGAAAAGCCTTGGTTTTATGTTAATGTCAAGATGGGAGTTGGAAGAACTAAGTTGGACGAGCGCGTGTTGGCTCTTACTTCACTAGAGGTATTATTGAAAGAAACCGCGGGAGGAGCCGGCCATATCGATCGCGGAAGAAGGCTCCCGCTGTGAACTCAGTTGGCTCTAGGAATACTTGGCGTCTCTAACCACTTACGCTCATACATATTATTTTAGGGTAATTAAACATTGTTCCGATAAAGGTTTTCAAATTAAGACAATCTGTTTTATTTCGAATAAAATTTTCATGATAAATGAAATGCATATTTTGAATCATTCTATCTTTATCTTGTACCTCAATAGCTTAAAAAGATGTCATTTCTTTTAAATAAATATTAAATAAATTAATTATCTCAACACATTTTGTGAAAAGCTCCTAATAGGTGTTGATTATATATAGTATTTTTTTTACAGTGAAAACCGCACAAGAATCTCAACTGCTCCCGTCTGGAGCCAGTGAGACTATGGCATCCCTAACTGGGGTATGTTGTGAAGCTGAAAGGTAGTGGGGAGGAGAAGGAGGTGGGGAAGAGAAAAGTTGGGAAGTACCTGGCTATTCAGATCTGGTCCCCAAACGCGGCTAAAGCCATTTTCAAGCAACGTTTCAATTCTGAATGGTGGTCTTACACAAGGGCGATACTGATAGTATCTTCCACTCTGGAACGTGCCGCAAATATACTATATATTATTTTAAATGAACTAATTGTGAAATAACACAAATTAATCAAATAAAATTTATTTGCGCACGCCGGGTTCGAACCCGCGACCTCCGGATTGTGAGTCAAGAGTCTTAGCCACTGGACTACGGAGGTCGTCGGAGTTAATTAAACACTAGAGAAATGTCTCTTTATGTCGACGAATATAATTTTTTTAGACAAACATATAAAAATATTATGCATATATAATATCATGATGCATTTACTTGAGAAAGACGATAGTGGAAAAAATTAATGTTTGAAAGTAACTGGCCACCCAAATCTGATTTCTAAATATAAACACAGAGCTATTTGTCCTTACTCTTGAGGATGTGTTTTCATATACTTTAAAACAACTCTTAAACACAAAGTCTTTTAAACTTGAAAATCAGAACTCAATTTTGCATTAGGATAGATGTCAGCAGTAAAATTCAGACTAAAATGCAAATTTACACAAAAAAAAAACATGTCCTTTGGTTGACCATTTATGAAAGTTCTTCATTTCTACGCTCGAATAAAAAAAAAACAGATTTCCCATTCACTCATGTCGTGGAAGACATGGAAGGGTTTGAAATATTTCATTAATTTGTATTATGTTTTTTAATCGGTACGAGCAATCTCTAAGAAAAATTTTGTACCTATCATTCAAATGAAAATTTCAATCGGAATATTCTGTACGAAATTCCCAACGTCAGAGATCGGCGTTTGCGAAACTTTGTTGTTTACATATTAATAATTATTTGCTGCCATATTATTAACATCTATTCAAGAAATTCATGATATTATTAACATCTATTCAAGAAATTCATATTTTCTTATTATGTCGCCAATAAAACATGTATTAAAGTAATTAATATTATACCACGAATAAAACACTTATTAAGTGCTTAATATGCGGCGCTGCCGTGCTCGTGCCTTGTACGAAACCGCACAAATTATATCCGCCCTGAAAAATTACTGAATAAGGTAATCTGCGCGGAAGCGTGTAATTGGGCCAGAGATTACATCTGGAAATTACGGATAGGTACTGCATTATACTTTCAGTGCCGACACAAATACCACAAATATAACGGGCATTGGATAATGTTAACGGGTCGCTTATCGTGGGTATCATCATCTAAATTAAATTTTTTAAATTCCGAACGTCCTGAAATAGTTTGATGTATAAGAAGTTTGCACCCAGCTTCGCTCTGATTTTATTAACAAAACCTTTACACATCTCTGATATGTAAAGGGTTATTTTAAATCTTCGTATGTCATGATGGACAGAATTTAGATCCAAACTTAAAACTCACCTATTTAAACTCATTTCCATAAATTCGCTATTCCATTCAAATATTGCTATCCAATCTGTTGTTGAGCGATGAATTATCTTATTGCGGTTGAGATCGACGATTAAATTCATTCATTTATTTAAGATACCTATGCTTTCCTTTAAATATAGTTAACCCATTAAAATCATTTTCACAACCGTGTTATAAAATTGTAATTTTATGTACGATCTTCCTTCTTCTTCTGGCGCTAACAATATTAATATTAAAAAAGGGTACAAAATAATTTGTAAAATGTGTATAATAAAATATGTATACATGTATATATAAAATCATCAAACTGCTTCGATTTGCAGCAATAACTTTCTTCTCTGTCTGTACCTATATCGGTAGAGTTTTGTTGATCACTTGGTAATATTAGAAACCTTGCAAAACTAAAAATATTAATTGTTATATGTAAATACCTATTTTAATTGTAAATCTCTAATTTTAAGTCACATTTGTAAATATATATATATGTCACTAGTTTTCAGTCAGTAGTAATAAGTCTTAAGGTTAAACGTCACGTACGTTATAATCTACGGATTCACAGATGGCGCCAATCAAATTATTTTAAGTTTTTAATGCTTTTTGCACGTTACGCTTTAAAATATTAAGGTAAATTAATTGTTCGCGTCCGTACATATTTAATTAGAATATAAATAAATAGTTTTGTCCTTAAAAAAACCCAAATATTTTAAGAAAGGCTGAAAAATACAATATTGGATTGAGTCACCGATACAAAACTGAATTTTTCAGCCTTTCTTAAAAGATTTGGGTTTGTTTATGGACAAAACTATTTATTTATTTTCTAATTAAATATGTACAGGCGCGATCAATTAAGTTACCTTAATATTTTAAAGCGTTACATGCAAAATGCATTAAAAACCTAAATTAGTTTGATTGGCGCCATCTGTGAATGCGTAGATTATAACGTACGTGACGTTTAGCCTTAATCGTAAGTCACTAGCTATGTACATATAAGTCGTAAGTCACTAGCTATGTACATATAAGTCTTAAATGTAAGTACCTAGTTAAAATTTTGAATCTTAGTTGTAAGCCTATCGTATTAATTTTTTTTATTGTATGCTTATATGTAAAGCGCCCTTGAGGTGATTTTTCAAAAAACGGCGCTTTATAAATCAGCCAAATATTATTATTATTATAAAATTGCCGGCGGAAAATAAAAGAATTTTCGGAGAAAAAATACTTCACTAAATTCGTAATGCCGTGACTACAATAATTATAATGCTGATTAGATATGATTATGGTACTAAGGTATAGAAAAACGGTGAATTGATATGACGAGATTAGGACGTATGTGTGACTTTGAACGACTTAGTACAGATGCAGATCCGAAAATAATGCAAGGCAAACGCAATGAAATTTTTTTGAAGGGATGATTTAAAATGTTTAGAAAAGTAGAACCGATGACCGTAGAACAGAGAGTCCATTGTTAAATCATGTTCTCCCCCGGTCATGCTAAGAGCCAGATAAAACAAAAGAGAAATGTTTGAATAGGGATAATGCGATAGGTGTTTACAAAGGGAGAGTTTTGTGGCATCCTATTATGTTACCCTCCTTTTTGGAAAAAATATCGTTTTGAGAACATTACAGCTTATAAATTTTTTTTTAACAAAACAAAAAACGACTTCAAAAAACGCACTAAAAAGTAAAAAAATATTTTCGTACGATTGTTATTTTTGGAGTCGGTGTCAGCCAAGGTAACTACATACATAGGTAGTTATATGTGAGATGTGGAGATCTTGGCTGACACCGACTCCAAAAATAACAATAACAACGAAATTATTTTTTTACTTTTTAGTGCTTTTTTTGAAGTCGTTTTTTGTTTTGTTAAAATTTTTGTTTATTTTTTATTTTTAGTGACGAGCGTGCGTAAAGAAGTTTTACTTTAAAAAAAGAATCATCGAAATCTGTTGGCGTAATATTAAGTTATTCGTCCATTTGTCGCGCACATACTTATTGCAAATTTAAGACATATATGGTTTTCTCATAGATACGATTGTCAGAACTGGACCAAATTAAAATCGGACCACACGGGAAGCACCAGCTTACTAATAAAAAAGAATCATCAATATCGGTGCACCCAATCGGAAGTTCTAATGTAACAAACATAATTAATTTTTTTTAAATACCGTCGAATTGATATCCTCCTCCTTTCCGAAGTCGTTTAAAAAGCGTACATATTGCTCTGATCCCTCAGGAGTATGCTCTGTGTACTCTGTACATCGTCCTGTAGTAGCTAATTAGTGCACTTGTCAAAATTAAATAATTGGCTTTTACATCTCTAATGAAATGTTCAATGGCGATAGGCCCTGGCGGCCCTATTACCGTCAGCCGGACTTGCTGATTATTTGGTTAAATTCTATTATTGGTGACTAAACTCTCATTATTTGAGTTCTTCCTCTTGTATTAGATGTCCCATTTTATTTATAATTAGCATGACAAATACCGGCAAATTATGTACGCTATTCTTTATCAAAAGTGTTATAGGTTGTGTGTTTTGCGGGATTAGAATATCTATATACAATGACATCACTGAAACCTTTCCTAGTGAGATCGAAAGGCGGATTTTGAAGTAGCGGAATGTTGCTATGGACCGAGAAGGAGTTTTAAAAAGTATAATAATGAATACGTCGCTGTTTTTATGTTCTTCAAAATAACTATCCCGTTGAACTGCAACAGGATATTCGCATTCAATCACAATGTGAACATGTATATTAATAATTATAAATATTCTAATTATTGAAATAAAAACTTCTTTTGCACCGTTGTGATTTAAAACTCGATGAAAAGAAAAAAAATAGATAAGTTTTTAGATTTTCACGGCCAAAAGCATTTTTGTTGTTAGTTTTTGGGGTGTTATGCCGTGTTGCGCTACCTCCTTCTATAGCCGACGTTTCGGACAACTTTACAATGTCCATCATCAGGGCAGATCCGGTAGATCACACATCGTCGGATCTACCGGATCTGCCCTGATGATGGACACTGAAACACTGTCCGAAACGTCGGCTATAGAAGGAGGTAGCGCAACACGGCATAACACCCCAAAAACTAACAACAAAAAAAGAAAAAAAATACATTGAAAAGAGAAAAACACATACGCCTATAGGATTTAGTCTGCAAGAAAAATAGATAGTATAACCTTTGTGCGGTGCTTCGTAGCCTCCCCACTCTTGTCTACTTTAATTTTCTGAAGGTTTCACTTCTACTGTGTGTAAATTGCACACTTTTTTTTGAAGTCAAAACTTCTTCAGCACCGTTGTGATTTGAAAGTCGAAGAAATTTGAAGATGAAACGAAAAAGCTACACTTAAAATAGACAAACACATTTAAAGGATAAAGCCTGCGAGAGAATGAGATATAATAATCTCCTCTTTGTGCGGTGATTCTTAGCCTCCCCACTCTTATCTACTTTAGTTTTCTGAAGGTTTAACTTTTACCGCATGTGAACTGCACACTCGTATTTTTTATTGACAAACACAATCTATTAATATATTGAAATTTTCATACGATTTATATACTATTCATAATAGATGTATTCACGAATTCCTGTGCCTTTATTTGTTGCTAACATTTTGTAGAAAACCCAAGATAATATCATTAATTTGGGTCAGCGATATATTTATTTTTTTTTTAAACGTCCATAAGGCTTTTACGTAGAATGCAGTACATGTTTTTTTTTTAATTACAGTGAAAATAATGAGTTTACAAAATACAGGTAGCATAATATATATGTTTAAAACAAAATATAGGTTACATAAAATATAAACTTAAACAAAATAAAGGTAACATAAAGTATGAGAAACACAATATATATCTATAAAATATAGGAGTTGACGTAAAGTAGGTACCTTACCTAATGTTTATAATTGTTGTTCACATTAGTTTATGGGATATGTAGAAATACATACCTAGTTGGCACATAATATGGCGTTCGAAGTTTGCTATGTTCAAATTATTGTCAATTACATGCATATTCTTTATGTAAGTATTTGTTAATAAGACTATGTAAACGTTGTATTGGAGAATGCAAATCATAATAGACATAATCATATTATGATGGATTTTATTCATTAATTGTTTAATTAATTTTCATTTAAGGGCGACGCTACGTTGCAACAATCGGCAATGCTCCTCGAAGCGTGTTTCCGTGTTGTCCTATCGGAAGCGAGGAATTAGCCACTGCTACGGTGCATTATGGATCTGTTCGTTGAATCGAATAACCGATACAGGGCTCGTTGTGTAGGACCCGGGTGGTGGGAGAAATGGCGGTGTGCTTCAGTCCCAAGTCCCAATTGCTCCGGCCATTACAAACGTTCATGAAACTGCGTTCGGTCGGACAATTTATTATGCACTTTGCTGTGCAGATAGTCCAGGCACTTGCTATGAATGAAAACTTAAGTACAGCTTACATTGCGGTTCGGATTCGTCTTTATATGGAAACTATTTCTAACCTTCGGATACATATTCTGTGTTTCTTTGTTAACATAATGATTTTACGATAAGATTTCTAAAATGAGAAAAATGCCCACCCACCACTACCATCATAAAAACACCATCTGTTTTGTATATTTTTGAAAAGAAAGAAGTAGGAACCTATTCTTTTATATCTTTTAATCCAAAAAAGGTATTTAATTACAGGAGTGCAGTCAATATGGTTTATAAATCTTGAGTTTGCATTAAGAATAATAAACAAAAATTTTAACAAAACAAAAAACCACTTAAAAAAATGCAATAAAAATTAAAAAAAAAATTTCGTACGATTGTTATTTTTGGAGTCGGTGTCAGCCAAGGTAACTACATTCATAGGTAGTAGTTATAGGTGAGATGTGGAGATCTTTGCTGACACCGACAAATAACAATCGTATGAAATTATTTTTTTATTGTTTTTTTTTTTTGTTTTTTAGTGACGAGCGTGCGTAAAGAAGTCTTAATTCAAAAAAAAAGAATCATCGAAATCTGTTCGCGTAATATTAAGTTATTCGTCCATTTGTCGCGCACATACTTATTGCAAATTTAAGACATATATGGTTTTATCATAGATACCATTATCAGAACTCGACCAAATTACAATGGGACCACACGGAAAGCACCAGCTTTCTAATAAAAAAGAATTATCAATATCGGTTCACCCAATCGAAAGTTCTGAGGTAACAAACATTAAAAAAAAACCGTCGAATTGATATTCTCCTCCTTTTCGAAGTCGTTTAAAAAGGACACCTTCATTCATTTTTCAAATTCATTTTCCGTCCATTTACCAGTTCAAATCTTTATGAACTAAACGCTCCTACTTTACTTAACTGAATGTATCTATTATGAAAGTTAAAAACTAGGGCTTAATGGCTTAATTTAGAAAAAAAAGGAACGAGAGCGACAGTAATATTCATGCAATCGATACTAATTTGTAAAGTAGCTGAAAACAAAGTCACGTAACGTAAGCGTAATTTCTATACAACAATACAAAATCCTTCCAAAATTTTCACCCCAGCAATCTACACCGTCATTAAAACATCCATTGCCTGTCGAAATGGCTTTTATTATAAAGTATTACGACTAATTACGTTGACAATGGGAATTGCGCTTGTCTTTTAAATTAATGCTTTCCCTAGATTTGCTGGGGCTTACGTAACATTACTGAAGTTGTTAAGAAAAGTTGTCAATAAACCAATTATGTAATAAGCTAATGTGGAAGAGTTAAGAAAAGAAAGCGGCCGATGTTGCTAAGTGTAGATGAATAAGATGGGTATTCTTTAAGACCGGTTTAGGTGAGTACAATGTACGAATATGGTGGGTTGAAGTGAAAAGGATTGGCATGATGACATCTCTCGTGTTTTTGAATAAGTCGTTGAACATTCCAGGAAGACATGACATTGGTTCGAATAATGTTACGCAAAAAGTCCAAGTAACAGAATAGTGTGTATCAGAAGATCTATGCATGGGTGAGAGACACGAAGTAGGTTTTTGAAAAGAAAGCCTTCGTTACCTTCAGCATATTGAATTTTGGTTAGTCAGTCTAAATGATATAATAATAATAATTTTAGGGTTAGAATATCGCAATAATTTTGAAATAACAAAAACATAAATTAGACAAAGTAAGAATACATAGGTTTATAAAATAGAAACCAAAAACAAAAAATTTATGCGGAAAAGAAGTAAATAACTTTAAATACCAAAATGTATGCAAGAAGCCGTTTATGGAGAATATTTGACCGTCTCCGTCTCAAGAGGGTCTCCGTTCAGGCAATCGTGGCAGTGATGATTGTAATATCGATTGGCGTAATCTGGGCCATAAGCTTCCCATGCGGTGGCAGAGAAGTGCTCTGGAAGAGTGCATTCGTCCCTCCAGGAACATTTCCGTATTGCTGCAGTATCTCAGTATCTCGGTAGGCGGAATAGTTGGCAATAAGCATTATTGTAAGTGACTTTTAGATTATTCCATTAGGATGCAGTGTACTCTACACAGTTCTGACACAAACAGCGAAAGGCAAATGCGTTGAATGGTATCCTTTTGACGTACGCTCTGCTTAGGTGAAAAAGTCTTGACAGCAAGTCACTTGCTCTAGCGGATATCACTCTTCTTTGTCTTCAGGTCGTCTGTCATAATATGAACCAGGTATTTGACGTTATGACGAATAATTTCTGAGATTTTTGTACATGAGGGAGTATGGCTATTACCCGTGGCTCTATCCTACCGACTTTCTTTTGGGTATGCTCGGAATGAACCATCTACGGGTCAGAAGGGATGTACACATTGCTACGCATTTCTTCAGGTTGATTCGTGGATGGTTTGAAAATACAGCTATCTTGGAGAGCATTCACTTCTATGTTCCCGATGGTTATCTTCGTCACGGACAGCATAGACTGTTCTATCTTCCGGCTTGCAGGACTAACTTGCCAATGGTCATGCCAATCGGGAGAGCAATCTTGCTGTTGAACAGAATTAATTCGGATATCGACATATTTAGCGTTAGTGAAGCTGTTTTTAAAAGGCAAGCTCTATTAATGCTTGTTTAGTTTTTGCCTACCATTTGTTTTATATTTATATTTATGTTTAATGTAACACTCTTACAATTGTATTTTAAAAACACATTAGAATGTTTAATTTTGTAATGTTTTTAAAAGAATAAATAAATTGAATTGAATTGAATTGAATTGAATGAGTGCGTTTTTACGTTTTGAAACCATAACGATTGATTAAGAGGCCACAGTGCTGCTATTCGAGACTTCGTCTGTTGTATGATATAGGGATATATATATATCATACGTAGAGAGTATATAGTCTTGTTCTATCAGTGCTGGATTATGGAGACACAGTGTATGGTCTCTCTTTATTCAAGAAAACGAAAGCAACGTATCCAAAATGTATGTGTCCAATTTTATCACAATGTTCCGGGACGCGAGGATATCTAGTCTTATTTCTATCGGCATTGGATCCTGAATATGACAATTAAAAGGAAATTACATCAAATGTGTCAAATTTAAATTTTGATACATTTGAAGGTTCCTTCATATCTGTGGTATATGTCTATCGTTCGTTCGGAGACATTCGGGCGTAGCCGAATGCTGCCGAACTTACAGCCGCTGGGCGCTCGTGCCGGCGCCATTTGAATTCTAATTCACTTCTAAACTGAGAGCTCCCGGATAATTACACGTTACCAACAACTAATAATTCCGCTGTAATCCAATTAAATAAATAATAATACAAGACGAACTTGCGTTGTAATTAACATAGTATATTAAAGAATATTACAATATCTGTTTATTCTCCATTCTTCATATCAGTGGTCCCGTGACTCTCATGCACACAGTACACGCCAAAGTATTTAAATTTACTCATTCTCCCGAGACATAAAACTGCTATTATTTGAGGGTAGTTTCAGCTATTCGTTATCAAAACTTTGGAATGAAATACGACTATCTATTCGAATATCGGAATCGTTGCAGTGCTTCAAGAGGCTCTGTCTGCGGCGAATGATAGGCCACTTGCATCACATTTAAAAAAAATCCGGCTAAGGCAAATATTTTAAGTTTAAGACATTCTGTTTTGTTTTTGTTTTAATCGATTTTATGAAACCCTGGCGATTTTTTGAAAACTTCAATCCGAAAAATCAGATCATTTTTTATAAACCAGAAAGACGGAACATAATTTTGTGGGTGCGAAAAAACGATAATTAAATAACCGAAAATCATTTAAAAAAAAAAAGTTTTCCACATGAATAGCAATATAAATTGTACGGGGTTCTCTTCATAACATCTGTAAAAACACCGCCATATTTATCAAAAAATTAAACCGAAGGATAAGTTCAAATAGAACAAACAATAAATCTAGTGAACGTTAAACGCAAATTTAAAAATTTGCCGAAAATCAGAGTGCTGCCATATAAAAAAAATCAGTGTGGAATTTTACAAAATAAGGGAACATAATCGGAGACGGGACATTTTCATGTAGTGACGTCACGAGCTCAAAAAATGGATTTATTTATTTAAAAATAAAAATAAATATACGTTACTAAAAAATTTTGCTAATATTTTCGTAATCTTAGTAAAAAAATCTATCCACACGGTTTTTTCCAGGTCGTTATGAAATCCATGCAAGTGGCCTATTGCTGACTATACAGTCAACCGCACAACATCTTAATTGATAAAATTTGTAATTAAAGGAATGCCTACTTGTGTTTTTGTTTTTGGTTTTATTTTGTATTTGAATTCATTTTATTTCATATTTGAAGATATTATAATTTATATTTGAATTATTACGTTTAGATTATTGCTTTATTTTGAATTCTGATTTACATTATTAAATTGTATATTTTTATTTTTTTTTATTTTATTTCATTCTTTATTAATTGATAGTGTGTTACACTAATTGGTGTTAAATTGGAGATCTGATTATTTTTTTTATTTTAATTGAGTTTAATTATTTGTTTTATGTTTTATATCAGTGGCACTGATGAAAACCAGCTACATTCCATGAGAAATTCTGAATGTATAGCTGAGCAATGACCTTTTTGTCAATAGAATAAATGAAAAATCAACAAATGTATGAAACTGTAAAAGTCTATTGATGAATAAATGTTTTTTATTATTATTTATTTGGATGAATTATATATAAGGTTATGAATTTTCGCGAAATCTTCACTTTTTTTTGGAGTTTCTTTAGTGTGCTAAGTAACGGTGTTAGAAGAAACATATAATAAGATTAACATAATATATATCATATTACAGGTCTTTTTCTTAAACAGTTGTTGATAATTATACACTATCGTACTAACAAGGTGTAAAAAGTAAATCACAGTGACCATAAAAACAAACATAATATTAGTATGTGTCGCTCGTGATTTAATGCCTGATCACCAGAATTTCCAAAACTGTCCTTGGCACAATCGAGGATTTCATTTTCAACCAAATTTCTTACTGTCAAAGTCAAGTCATCAATAAACCGCTTTAATGGCAGAATTCAATCAACCCTAGATTTGTGTGAGCACTTGCCAAACTCTATCCTGCCATAATCAATAACAAAAGAAACGATTCAGAAGACATTCTCGTAATAGCCTATTAGCAGGAACTGACTGTTTTGGGCTACACATACTTTACATACTTTTCACTTCACGAATAAAAAAAATAATAAAAACAGAAAACATGTCGATTGCCAACTCTTTATTAACGACCAAACATTAAAATTTGGCATGCATTTATGGCCAAAACTGCGCAATCGCACTCAATAATTTCATTTTACTTCCAACAAATATGGCCATTGGTCATATTTTAACATTATCATCTGCTATTTTTACCGACCGTGTTATCCACAACTACTAAAGACAGATATTCAACATTCGTTCCAACAGGAATATGTAAAAATATATAATTTTATAGCTTTTTTATTGCAAGATTGCCTTTATAAATATTTTACGAAAATATGAACCGAAAAATGAATAAGTCGGATTCCGCTGTGAGATTCAAACTCATTCCGTTCGATAGCTAGCCAAGCACCCTACTACAACCTTAAAATTATTTTCCTGAAGATAAATACTAACTAGTTTATCTTATAGTAGGTAGGTAGGTACCTACCCATTTAATAGAAAATCTCTTAGATTTTTTCGACATTCGCTATTTCCAAGCTGAATCAGTGAATTTAATCGAATTAGTTCATAACATTGGGACTTAAAAAGCTACCGGAATATTATTCTAGCCAATCGGATCGCTTCGGGAAAAACCTGCTCGGTAAAATCCGCCGGCATGCAGCTCCCATGCGAACCCTGCCGTCAGATTCCATAATAAATCTGTATTGCAATCAATAATTGCACGGCGCCAAAAGAATTCCATTTTAAACCGAGTTTGCTTACATACTTATGACTGTCTAGTAAAAAAATGTCGAAATAATGTATTATTTGAAACATGTTTAGATATTTCTACACTTTCAAAAGTGCCTATGTAGTATCTATTTACAGACTATAAATTTGAATATCGATTCATTTTACCGATGTCAATTTATTATTAACTGTTTTTTCGTGAAAATCGGTCGATTTTCTTAGTTGTGAAATTAACGAAAAAAAATTTCTAAAAGTCTGGAAATTCTACCTTACACATCTACCTTCAACTCACAACATCTTTTCATTAATAAGTTATTTGATGGATTATATTCCCTATATTAAACATTTAAAAAACAAATAAATTCGAGATTGATTCAACTAGCGTTAAACAATTAGTAATATTGTATTCCGTAGATATCTTTAAAAAAACTAGTTGCATGTATTATTTTATAAATTAAAATAAATATATTACAGCAGTTTCTTGAAATAAAACGTCATTTAACTTTGTCAACCTTTCTAACGGTCCCAGCTCCCCCCCCCCCCCCCCCCCCACCCCCAGCGCGGTCGATCGATAAGGATTCATAGGATAAATTTCGGTAACTTATCATCGTACAAACAACAGTTGACATGTAATATATTGAGACCATTAAGTCACTGTGAACTGGTACATATTCGTAGGTGATCTGCATTTGTGCTAGGCTAGATCTTTGTAGAAATTGTTGCTAGCAGCCAATTAACTGCGTAGCTACAAACACCACCACCATAATCAGTCAAACACAGATAGGATTATGTGGTTTTAGATTGATTCTAAAATCAACTGTACCTAACTATGAATTGAATTTTGCGGTTTAAGGTCGTCTCTAATATCAAAAAGGTTGATTAAAGAAAATATATTTAATGAATTGTTTTTTTACAGTGATACTATATGAAACCGACATAATTTTAGAAGTTCATTATTTTAAAGATAAACATAACTTTTAAAGGTCTCTTCTGGCAGTCGTTCAATACTACAAACATTTCTCATTTAAAGGCGACACACCTTATTCCTTGTTTTGCCAGTCTCTATTTGAGTTTCCACGCTAACCGCTACCCGCAAAGCGGAAGGATCAATGCTGAGTCAACTGACATCCGATCGAAGTCAACATACCGACACCTAAGTCCTTCATTGTTTCGCTGCTAACAACGAGACTCCTTTATGCGCGCTGTCGCTCGTCGTGCGGTGCGTCCCATCGCGTCACGTCGGTCGTCTGTAGAGAGATTTGCCAGTGATCTTAAATACGCCAGCGAACCCTGCAATCTGTACGATTAATAAAAAATAAACAATTATTATTATTTACTTATTACTTCTTTGGTTTTGAATAGAAAGATGACATACATTGTATGCAATATTTTATAAGGTTCCACAACTACATTTTCAAATTATATTATTTGTATCGATTACAAACGAAAGGGATACGGATACTACATAATCTTACCCATGTTATTAAATACAAATAGCAAATATTCAAAATGCTGGAACCTCTTAATACTTTGGATTAAAAACCAATAAATCAATAACCAAAATCCAACCAACTCATCAATACTTTTTTAACAGATCGCCACGATAATGGTTATAACGTAGTCATAATTTTTTTCCTGACTTGATAAACCTTCACCTGGCCGCTTATTTTAATCGTTGAATCGCCGTTTTTTTTTAATTTTTTCGATTGGCAACTGTATTCATAAATTTCTGTTTTCTCTTCTTGAACTACCGCCGTTTGGGAGCCCGACGTTAATTCGAATGATCCCCTAAAATATAAGTTTGTGTGGTTATTATGTGATAGTATCACTTTTACGGGCCCTTTATTACGAATTTTGTTGATAATTCTAACCGCGATCCGAAAGAAGTTCCGTGTGTGAACGGGCTTTATTTTAAATTGTTTTGGGGGCAAGATAGATCAACATGTTTTCAAGGCCATCACACCGCTGCGTTCTAATGTGATTGTAAAGTATCTACTGAATCGCAGCAAGAGTTTCGCGTGGCAAAGGCTTTGTGACCTGTTACGGTCGTGGCGGTTCATATTTGTGGCGGATGGACATCCGGCGCTCATCTCCGGATGAAAGGCGCGGAACTCGTGGTCTACCCAGTGTTCACCGGTCCGCTCAACCGGTACACTGAAACTGATCTTGGATCCTGCTCCCTGGTGAGGAGTCCCCATCCTCTGGAGCCTTTCTCGGGGTCTTTCCCGGTTCCTGGCCTGGAGATCCCACGTGCTCGTGGACCTCGATTCCTCATCACGCTACCTGGTCGTCGGTAAACATGTGTAATAATTATTTTCCTGACTTGATAAACCTTCAACTGGCCGCTTATTTTAATCGTTGAATCGCCGTTTTTTTTTGACAAGTTAGAATTTATAGAATTTAGAAACATGGTCCGCAGGCATGCTCTTTTCTTTCTGTTTAACTTTCTTCCAGCTAAATTTTCAGTATGGTTTTTGTTTCTTTTGGGAATATGAATCCCGGTTCCTCGAAGGGCAACCTTGTAATTTAGAATTTATAAATATAGTAGAATTTGTTACTTAGAGATGATCTCTTTTATTCACCTAGGCTAACTAACCTTACCGGATGGAAAACTGTATTTTTCTTCCCACCATCCTGAGGGAGACTCTTTTGCTCTATAAAAAGGTACCAAGGAACCTTTACGTTACAATATCTACCTTTGTACGTTTTTATTAACTTTAGTTACTCACTCTCAGTCTCAAGAACGTCACCATAACCTGTAGACAAATCTGCACCAATTTGTTAATAAACTCACCAGTGGTGAGAGCCACATCCTTCCTAAATACAGTTGATCTAAAGATCGGTATGTTTTTAATATTCGATAAGATATTTACAAGGTTTTTTGCACTTGAAATACGTTGTTTAAACGGTAAAATTACTGTAATGTTTTAAAAAAATGATGCAAACAGATAAACATAAAAGGAATTTAATTAATAAGCACATTTAATATAAAGAATCATGCTTATAATTTATAGTAGTAGTACAGAAAAATGTGTTCTTAATTGTTTTCGTTAAGGTTGCATTTCGGAACGTTGTATAAGCTTGGTAGATATATCACAAATGAGTCCTATTTTTGTAGTTTTTACCTCAGAGTCTATTTATTTGACTTTGACAGAATTCACTTGATTCGCACCACACTACATTTATAAAAAAAAACTTGGAATTAGGACTATTTTTACCCTAGCATAACTTGATACTTGTCAACTGCTATGAAAAATAGTTTTACCGTTCTAAAAAGAATTTTTATAAATAAACAATTATAAAAACAAAACTCAGCATTGACGCTGTTATAAAAAATGATGTAAAAAGAACCGTTTTCAGCACATTAACAAAATTTTTTAATCATTTTTGACTGACGAGACTTGTTTACTATTTTACATTGGGAATATCGATAATAAGTACCAACCTCGTGTTAGCCGTATCACCCTCAGTGAAGGAAGTTTTACTGACATTTGAAAGGTTGACAAAAAGATGAATCGCCGGTTTCGTTCAAAGTTTGACGGCGCGGCTCCGTGGAAGTTTAACTAGTGCTGTATCTGCTACAATGTATTCCGTAATGTGTAATGTGAAGTAGATACGGTCTCATTGGATACCAAACCCGGTAACATTTCATTATCACTTCGAACCCATTTAAAACAGAGATTGAATTGAAGATAGCTAGATTTCCAGGTGCTTATTTCGGATATAATTTTATATAACGTCTTTCCCAAGTGCAAGTACTGTTGTTCGGCGCAGATGAACTTTCTTATTTCTTTGAAGAAGAGGTAAATATATAATGAAGATAAGATACTAAACGAAACCTGAAGCAGAACAAGATAGGTAAAGAAAAATAAAAAGGTAACGATCCTAACTGGGAATCGAAACTAATATTTCTTGGCTTACCGAGACACAGATTTTATATATTTTTTGTCGACGTTATGTTTCAAATTCAGGAATAACAAAAATATCTTCAACTAATGTAAAAAATATTGTTGGCTTCTATCTTTTTAAATGATTAGAAATGTCTAAGGAATTTATGTATGACTTATATAGTGTCTTGGATAATCATATAAGATTTTATTTATATGGAACATCTATCGACTTTTTTTCAAAGATTTTTTTATCAATTAACTTAGGTTTATTATTTTTTTTGTGTAGAAATATATAAAATAAATACTGAAGCAATGTGAATGAAACAAGGTGCATATGCCAATATAAAGTAGTGTAGCCGTTCACGCTGTCTAACGGGCGAATGTTAATCTTAATAATAATAAATGTATCTTTGTTCATGCCGCATGCGTTCCTATTTCCTATACCATTAAACCGATTGCGATGAAACTTTGGTGAGTTCTTGTGCGCGCGACCACGAAGGTTTTTGAAGTAAATACTTCTTTAGCACCGTTATGATATGAAACTCAATAAAACAAAAAATAGCGACACTAAAAAGAGACAAACGCATACATCTTTTAACTATAGGATTTGGCTTGCGAGAGAATGAGATAATATATATATTTTTTTTTAAGAAAGACAAACATTCCCGGGATACGAAGAACCTAACAATGTTTGAAAATCTCCTACTACCACCACAGAAAGCCGAAAATGTTGCTTGTGTTGTGATGGAGGACTTAGCCAGCCGAGGAATCGAACACGCGATGCCCGGGTGGGACCCAAGCGCTATGCCCACTCAACCACTGACCGGTCGTATATAATCAGGGTCTTCTCTGTGAGGGGCTTCGTAGCCTATCGGTCTACGCTCAGTGCGGTGCTTCATAGTCTCTCCACTCTCGTCTACTTTATTTTTTGAAGGTTTCACTTCTACCGCATGTGAATTGCACACTTTGATTTTTTTTTTAAATATATAATGTGGATAATATGTATATTTTTTTATATATTTTGAGCTCTGGCTTTATGAAATTCATTTTAAAAAAATACGTTTGAAAAATGTGTATTTTTCTTATTATTTTGCGGCAAGGAGGGAAAGAGGAAGAGGAAGATGGTAGGGAGAAGGGGAAGCGACAGGTGAATCTCGGAGGGGAGGATTAAAACAAAGAGGAAGACCAACTATATAACTGCACAAATTAACCGTAACCGATTTCTCGGAGGGGGAGATCGTGAAATATTAGGTTAGGTTATAATTTGATTGAAAAGAAAATAAAAATGTGATGATAAATGAATGTCATCCTTTCCTTTTAATAAATTGATGTACCTGAAAATGGTAGCAGCCCCAGCCGTAGATATAAGTGTCGAAACGCTGCGTTGGATACCGGCCGATGCCCCGCACCCTCGACTGTAACGGTGTCTAATGAGTGATACCGGCTGCACTCATTGTTCGAATACACCACCTCTACTGCACTTCCGGCACCGTATCTGCCTCTTGTCATATTATTTCATGTAGGATATTCATAACTTTATATTGAATTGTCTATTATTTTTATTAAAAGTAAGATTGGTGGCGCAGTGTGAATTCGCTCGAACTCGTTTTGATGAAATCATGAAGAGGAATACTAAACACTATTTTCAATTTCCGACCAAGTTGCGCCATCCCTTTTGTGCCGCCAGGTAGTAGCCAATTTTAAAAGATTTTTAGTTTTTTTTTTATTTCGTAAGATTCGCCCTTTGGTCTCCTAAATGTCTGGCCTCTAGGTTTGTCAGGCGCTTGACTATATGAGAATTGCGTGGGACCGTGGATTTATCATATTATATTGTAACCGAGTACCTGTGAAATAAATAAATAATTTATTGCTACATCATTCTCTCGCAGGCTTATTCTACATATGTATCGTCTCTTTTTGTGTTGCTCGCTTCCGTTTCATCAAGTTTCAAATCACAACGGTACCAAAGAAGTTTTCACTTTAAAAAGGTCATAATGATGCCAATCACAGACAATATCACCACAAAACCTTGCCTTTCTGTGGCTTACTCATATTCTCCTAAATAGCGGCATTTTACACAATAAACCATATTTTACAATATAAAGGGAAAAGTTAATAATTCTGGAACATCGGTAGATCACTTAAGCACTGCAACTGTAATAATTCTGAATAAATTACGGGACGGCCGGCGGGTATCGATACACTGAACATGTGGTTTCGTCAATATAGGCTTTGTCAGTAATAAGGTTGTACTAAACAAGCCGTAATCTACCCAGTACCTACTTGCATTACTATAATAGATACCTATTGGCTGCTTTTGAAATTCCCACAGTAACGGCAAAGGCTCACGGCATATCATTTCTTTAATAAGAGAAAAGGTGGTGCAAGAAAAGTAAACAAATGCACATATATATCGCAATATCTACCTTGATATGTTTTTTCCAACGCTAGTCGTGCAGTCTCACTCTCTAGGATTTCGCCTTAACCTCCTTTACTGTAGACAAAGCCACACCAATTTGTTCATGAACTCATAAGTGGGGAGAGCCACATCCTTCATTAATGCAGTTGATTAAAAGATCGGTATGTTTTTCACGTCCTAAAAGGCACTTACAAGATTTTTGGCACTGCGATAAAGAACGTACGTATATTTCCTTTTTGGTGCCGTATCTGTGGGAATTATAAAAGCTTACATGGGTCTCATCAAGACCCATGCTTACTTCTCTCTTCAAAAGACACTCAGACTGTGGGAAATTATTTTACTCGGGGTCCCCTGTGTGGAGTTAATGTAAAAAATGATTTTGAAGTGACTTTTGAATAAACTGGTACAAGATCCATCGAATGGTTCTAGCTTATATTAGATGATATTGTGATTCGTTGGTAGCGACGTATTGAAAAGTACTTCTTTTCAGTCAGGTCAGGCAAGTTCACAGGCCGCCCCCTGTGCTTGGAGACAACGTCCGGTGAACCCGGCGCGAAGCGAGTTATCTCAGTTGACAAATTGATAAATTTACTTGTATAATTTTTTTGTATTTTTTTTATACATAAACATAAATAAATTAAAGTATCTTCTTGACAAACATGCTTACCTGCCATTGAACTGAAAACCATTGGGATATCTATTCCCACTACATTCCGGCTACACTAGCAATTGCACAGATCGAGTTCCATAATCTTAACGTACACGGACGAACACTTTTTTAACAAACACACAAAATTCTTCTCTATTTCATCTTCCCTTAAGTTATCAATAAGTGTCTTTATATAAATATATTGCCCTGGAGGCAAAAACAAGCACTAAACTAATTGGCTCTTTTTGATAAGAGTGTTTAAATTGATGTTTTCAGATACTTCGAAGTACCTCGTATCTATGTAAAAGTAACCATCCTGAAGGGGTAAATAGAAATGAAGCGTTGTTCTTGCGGAAAGTTTGTGAGGATAACAAAAGCTTTATTTTTTGTGAATTTATGTAAAGGAATTCGTAGTTATGTCTTCAGTGTCGTCAATTTTATATATTCACGGCAGAATCAATTATGTCATGGTCGTTGGTAGGAATAACCAATCCTGGTCGACCATTTCCCAGGCAATTGAATTTTAATGAGATAATACTGCAATTCAATCTGTGCACCTGCAAAATTTTATCTGATGTAACTGATTGCGCTTAAATCAGCCGTTTAAATCAGGAAGCGCTTACATCAAGTATCTTAATGACAATCGGTTTAAATTGAGTTAAATACTTTGTCCGGATAATGGATTCAAACTGTTGAAAACTTCGGAGCGTTGCAATCAGAAATACCTACTACAATACTTATTCATTATTATTAGAGGGGTGTTACTCAAGGAGATCAAAATTGGCAATTTTTTTACCAAAATCCGTTTATTCCATTCTTCAATCTGTTGATAATTGAAAGTAATGGATTTCACATATTTTGAGCTATTGTGTAATATATTTTTATTTTCCAAACATTGATCTTTTGACTACTTTTTATGTAAGAATTGCCCACATACGCACGTAAAACGGCAATTTTTTTGTTTCCACACTTAAATATTTAATCAAGAAGCATGGATGAACAAGGTAGAATTTTTTTAACAACGAGAAACGCATTAAATCTATTTATAATTCAATAAAGTCTTATAATGATCCCAACTACGCAAGAAGTTATATTTATTTCTTTAAAATGCTTTGTTCTAGCTAATAATAGTCCAGAACGAGGCTATCTAAAAATACGGGGATAACATAAACCAATTTAAAAGTTTCTCCAAGTAAATACCTACGCAGTCAAAATATAAAAGTGGATCTAAATTTTCACGTAACGTTAGTTATTTTACAGTTAGGTAAATTCAATTGTAACGTAGACAGTTTCGTGATATAGATTGATTGTTTCGTGACATAGATTGTTGAAAGCCCTAGAGTAGCAATAGGCAGCCCAGCTAACTCTCAAGAAGAAGAAAAAATCGAGTGCAGTTTACACGCGGTAGAAGCGAAACTTTACTAACACAATCTCAACCATTACTTGAAAAGTGAGGTCATTATGAAAGCGACTAATGAACACAGACTAGCATTTTTTCCGTTTCATATCTCAATCAATAGGAGCCTTTAAAAGTGACATCGTAATCAAAGCGACCAATGAGCGCAGTTGATGCGTCGCAGGTGCAATAATCGTAATTTCCGTTTCATCCGAAATCCAAATCACAGCGGGGCCATTGAAGTTTTACCTTAAAAAGGAAAGAAAAACTTAAAATTCAAATAGAGTAGGTGGGAACTACAAAGTTTGGCAACTAAGCTTGGCAACAAAAATATCCTCATATCAATCGTCCAGTTAATTATTCAGACATCCTAACTAAATCGAAATTTGAGTTGAGTATGTAGTTGTATGTAAAATTGTACCCTCTGATACTCAGACTACTCATACATATACATCACCAAATCAATTATAACGCAGAAACACTTGTAGTGAAATAAATAAAAAACGATTTTTCTGGGTATACTATTAGGAAAATTCTAAACGTTATACTAATGCACCGGATGGTTGTGTTTTTGGGTGTTATTTTATAGCATATTTAATATGCAAAGCACAGAAACATGTAAACATTATGTGATTCATAGTGAGCATTCGAATAATAGTCTTTTCATTATCCCAGAACTTAGTATTTGGAGATGTCTGACTAATCGACTGGGCAATCGACAAAATATTAAACTCTATCCACGTCTCACATTGAACACAAGAGGAGAGAGAAATGTTCCCTGGCACTGTATACAAGTTTTACAATACAATATATATTATTATAATATTGTTAAGGTAAGAATGTATAGTTTAAGGTAAGAATGATGACGAGTATATCTAACTGTAAATAATTTATGTGTTATATTATTTCTTGTATTAATTATGTATAAAAGTTAGTTTATTTTGACTGACACTACTCATTTATGTAGCTGTAATACGAGTAGTTTGGATTCGGATAAACTATACACTCGACTGCAACACGTTTTCTTGGCTGAGAAACATCCGTCAGTGACGGCTGTTTGGTTTGAAGTGTAGAGGGTAGAGCAGAAGTTCCCAAAGTGGTATAAATGGACACCCAGAGGAAGATTTTGACTTGCTGTGGGTCCACGTCAGCAAAAAAAACTTGGGGGTTCACGAGATTCAGACGGACGTTTAAGCAAGTGGACACTAATTTAGGGACATCAAGTCATTGTCAACATTGAGGCGTTCCGTAAATGACGCAATTCACCTAATACAGATTGTGTGTATATACTTATAGAAGTGGAACGCATGTGTTTTCTTAGTTCCCTAAATTGTAATTGAAAAATATTGATGAGGTTTTGGCTTATATTCAAAAAGGTCTTTATACAGGTTTCAAAGCTGATTTGAGTATTTTTTTAAAATTATTTATTTATGCATCTATACAATAAAGTTAACTTTTTTTTTTGGCTTTGCCTGTCTCACTAGGAAATTCTGTGTCGAGACAGACTAGTTTACAAATATTTTATAAATATTAAATAAAATGCATTTTTCAATAGAGTAAAAATATTTGACAAAAAATTTCAGGTTGGTAGTAGTGGTAACAATAATGGGATAAGAGGATTATATTTGACTATGGAAATCGAACACTGGAGAATCAGATATCATATCATAAGATCAATAAATAAATAAATAAATACAAATAAATAAATATGACAAGAAGAACTGATCCGAATAAGCATCAACAAAGAAATTAAGGGGCAAATAACAAATGTACATACCATAATCATTAAAAAAAAAAATTCTACTACAACACATAAATACTTGTCACACTTAATCATAAATAAACACGTAAACAGCTCAGCACAGGTTTTCCTAGTGAGGTATTCGCGAAACATACAACAATAATCATCCACAGTTTCACTTTCACAAACCTACCTTACACCCAACATAATAAAATTGCAAAATATATTATGTAAAAATGTTTTCAAAATATATATAATTTAATGATGTCAACAATTAGGTTAATACTGTAGTATAAAAAAAATAAATAAATAAGTTCAGAAAGGGTTTTCGCACTTCTAGCTACAGAAAGAAATACCTGTTGCTTATCCTGCTTTATGCACATTTTTATGTAACACCTCACAAAAGCGCCCCTCTCTGCGTAGTGTACAGACATGGGAACTATATCCGCACCCGGTTGTTGGAAAGCGTGATGAGGCAGGTTCAGGTAGATACTCTAGGAAGGGATTTATTAATGCGGGTCTTGAAGGGGCCCGAATTATATGTGACGGAGGAAATAATGCGGGTCTTGAAGAGGCCCGAATTATATGTGACGGAGGAAAAAACAAACTAATACAAGAAAGTTTTCGATAGCTTTTCTATCATCGTATCTCGTAGAAACGGGTTTTAGCGCGGTAGTCAACCTCAACGACGAAAAAAGAAAAAAATCAGAGTGTGCACTGTACAATTCACACGCGGTAGGAATGAAAACTTTAGAAAACTAAACTTCGAGAGAATGAGACGAATGCATAGTACCAGGAATAGAATAATTGTTGTGTTTATTTATTATAATATTGTTACTGAGTTTAAACTTTGACTGGTGACATGGTTTTTTTTTGTAACGTAACTGGTGACGAACGGCCTGAGAGGCCGCTGCCGTCTCCGGTCTACAGCATAGAAATTAGGTGATATAGCTTACAGCCGTCTTTAAAAACAGTTTAATAACATATAAAACGATAAAATAAAACTAGTCAATAAACTCTTAATGTAATTTTTAATTAAGAACTTGTTATTACATGAAGTAACTAAAATCAAAAAACTAGAGATAAAATCAGTAATTTCAAACAAAAAAAATAATCAACATTTTATAACAAAAAGACTCATTTTCCTTGTAGATAAGATTCTAATTAATAAATAAAATAATTCTCTAATCACTGGTATCATTTTTCAAAGCTGGCAATGGTCAAACTTTAGTTATTTTTATTAGCAATCAGGGCATAATTGTTTGGCACACTGCAAGCACACATGTTTTTTATCCAAATAACATTGGAAATTAGATTTGCGATTTAACTTCGGAGGACAACTATCACAGGTTTCCGTGTTTTTGGCCAGTCATTAAAAAAAAAAACAATATATCAAAATTACTTTAAAAAGTTACGTGAGTGGTGACATAGGGTCTGAGAGACCGCTGCCGAACTTTATATCGATGTTACTTACCGATTTGGGACTGTGCGATGAAACTATCCTTATCCACGGCGTGGAAGCAACTACAGTCGAAGCTACTCAGCCGTTAGAACAAAGCAAGCGCCGGGAAGGGGGTGAAATGATGTTTCACTGATGCTCCTCGGCCTGTGAGACCGCTTGTCACCAGTTAAAGGTTAAACATTAGTTTTCATTTTATTCTACGAAGCACCGCCAAATAGGAGGCCGATAGGCTACGAAGTACCGCACAAAGAAGATACAGATTAGTCTATTTCAATCTCTCGCAGGCTAAATCCAATAGATTTATATTTTTGTCTCTTTTTAGTGTCTCATCGAGTTTCAAATCACAACGGTGCTAAAGAAGTTTTCACTTAAAAAATCAGAGTGTGTAGTGCACACGCGTTAGAAATAAAACCTTTATTTACGCGGCAGAAGTAAACCTTTAGTAAACTAAAGCAGACAAGGGTGGGAAGGCGACGAAACACCACACAAAAAGGAGACCGATAGGTTACGGAGCACCGCCCACAGAGGAGACCGTTTACCCTATCTCTTTCTCTCGCAGGCTAAATCCTATAGATATATGTGTTTGTCTTTTTGGTCTCTATTTTTTGTTACATCGAGTTTCACATCACAACAATGCTAAAGAAGTTTTCACTTCACTAAATCAATATGCAGGCAGGGGGGTCTACGAAAAAAAAATTGACAAGTGGTCCACGAGGCCAAAAAAATTATGAACCTCTGGTGAAGAGAAACATTTAACCAACGTTCTTTGAAGGATTGGGAACCCTGAATAAGATTAATTGAATTTCCTTTGCTGAAGGCGTAAGCAGAGATAATGCAGATTTAAAAAAAAAATCAGGACAAAGAGATTTCACGTTATATTTTAATGGAGGTTTTTTATTATCTAAGTATGGATTTATTTGATTTTTAAACAAGTATTTCCGGAAATTGATTCTTCTGCCATGCCAAAATGTTGAATTTACCAAATAACCTTCGAATTCCTACAAATATTTCTAGCTTTATTCGCATTTTCTTATGCATACTTCCATAATAAAATATTTAACCCCTCCCAGGTACAACATCCGCTCGTGCCAAGTCTTCCTGGGATGACGTTTAAAGCTGTTTACCTCAACGTCATAATATATTTATAATTACACGCTTGGCCTATCAAACTCATTCTAGTGCAAAAATTCTAAGAACAAAATACAGGAAATCAATAACTTCAGGCTTTAAATTACTTAGCTAAGCAATTAAAAACATACTTTTGATTCGTAATAAAAAGGTGGCTCAACTAATCAGTTATTAATTTTATATGCTTACAATAAGGTTTGTTTATACATTTGCTGTTTAGATAACTGAGAAACGAATTTTAGACTAATTAACAATTAAACTGTGTATTTAAATATTAACGAGTTGTACAGAAGCATAAAATACAATTAGAACAAGATATACTCTATAATGCATACCATTACATTTTATGTAAATGGTTTAAGTCGTTATGAAAAAGAGTCTGTGTCCCACAAAGATATAAATAGATATAATACAAATTCTGCATTTAAAACTATATTTAATACCTTTTCCTTAAGAAGATTCTCCCGATAGGTACCGACTTGTCCTCCTGAACTATTAGCAATTTTATACATTGGCGGTAATGAACAGTGGTTAATACCTACGTTTTTATACTGTATCCACAGGAGCGCTTTTTGCCACAACGTGGCACTATTTAAGTAACCTCGGATTGCTTTGCTGCCAATTTTGATTTTCCCTTATTTGTAAGTAATTAAGTAAAAGTTTACGATTTTATAATATATATTTTTTTTAATTCTACGAGTTTGATCATCGACAAAATATAGATGAATTTATTGGCTATATAGAACTATAATCAGTAAATATATCTCCATGTTAAAATTCGGAGGTATGAAATATTTAAAATGATCACCCAAAAATCTCGAGCAATCGGAGAAAAAAATTTTAAATTGCGCTGTCGTTCCAGTGGGTATTTGGAGTTTATTTCCATGTTTAAATACACTACGTTCAATGGAAAATGAAGTAAGTTAAAATACCGGAATGATAGCCATTATTAATGGCTCTGAAGTCATTATAGATAGCTATCATTAAAAATCGAAGATATTATGTCATACAATAAAAAAATATTTTCTTAACCTCACCAACAGCAAATTACGGGAAAGATACAATTCAATTTATCGATAACTCGCTGCCACGCATGGGTTAAGAATGGGCATAAGAAAAAAAAATCCGAAACGTCTAAAAGATTAGTATTATTATTTTTATAATATTGTGTAATAATTAATATGTTCCTATCCAGCATATTGTAGATTTCAATCCAATGAACTGTTTAAAGATTTTTCCTTTATGCCTAACCAAATTCAACAAAGATCCATACACCCTAGCCGAAACTAAAGCATCGTACACCGAATAGGGAGATAAATGAGCGCCCGAGAAGGTACCTACCTACCCCCTCATGGATTGGGCTGTACCACGTGGTCCGAACCTCCACGCAGGTTTTGTGCGCACCCTCTGGTGTGAACCCTGTTTTAGGTTAAGATTATTTGGTTCATGTAGGTTAGTTCTCGTATTCTCCTTTCCACGGAATTTGGGTGAAATCCTCCGCTGAGAAGTTAATAATTTTCCCACGCAGGCAAAGGGACCTTTACAAATACAAGAGTCTAGTTTTTAAAATTCCAGTAAGCATATTAAGGTACACGTGGACGCGTTGTATACATTATTATTTAATTCCTTAACTTATTTAAAGCAACAAAGAAATAATAACATCATTTTTTAGGGGATTAAAAAACATGCGAAAACCTATGTATGAGCATTTTCGATTTCTCGCAATGGAGAATTTTCTCTGGAGAATAACTCAATGACAGCAAACATTGAAAAATCAAGCTTGTTACAATAATAAAACAAACCTCCGACTGTTAGGTGATAGGATCCCTTCAAATAAATTGTTAACAACATTTCAAAAACAAAACTGGTTGGCCGCATATTTTTTGGCGAATGCAGATCAATTTTTTGGCTCAATCGTACAGTCAATGTCCCAGTTATTGATTCGAAAATGCTATTGTGTTTGCCAGATTTTTCGCTGAATGTTCACGGAAGAATACGCGTTTAAGGTTACATCTGAGTTTAAAAGTAAATTTAGAAATTTTCAGAATAACTACGTTGCAGGGTATAGTTTAGTGATAATGTACCTACGTTTACATTGTGCACGTATGTTTTAAATGGATATTTGAAGGAATACATCTGAAAAAAAAATTATGACTATCCTTGGGATATTCTGTGATTTTACTTGACGAATACGTGCAACATGAATGCCATTTTGCATTAACTTTCAATTATGTTAAAAGTATTTTGCAGAGGAATTCCGATGCAGGATTAAAACTTTATAAGCAGGTACCCTTTATCCACACTTTTCTTGCAATATACTGGGTCAATTTAATTTACCTATAATTGTTACGGTTATAAATATAATATTTTTAAGTCTTTCCAATCCCAATAAGTAGGTTAGTACCAAAGTGAAGTTAGAAAAATGGTTATTATTTTTAATTGATAAACTAACGTTAAAGACAAGATTTTTATGCATAGCACAAAGGGTAACAATTATTATTATAAGCAAAAATGTAGACATAATTTGCCTCGACGCCACCTAGCGAACGATTTAGCATTAACAATGCCTCTCTCACAAAAAATAAAGTTGGTTGTTTTCAGGTGGAAAATGTAATAAGCAGTAATTGTTGAATGAAGCACTAGTATATATTGAATTATTTGGCGGGTATTAGATAAGCCGTTATAGCTCAATGGTAAAGCTCCTGACCGGCAATCAGAGGGACACGGGTGCGAGTCCCGTTGGCGGCAATATCTTTTCTCGGAAGATTTTTTCAATGTAGATGAGTGTTTCAGGCTGATAATTATTGCTTATAATAATTGTTAGAAAAATGGATTGAAAGTTTACAGCATTTTTAACAAATTTATGAAATAAAACCTCTATAAAAGATACCTGTTAAGTGAACTACAAGCCTGATAATGAAATCATTAGATTACAGTTAAAAATATATAACATTTCTGAGAATTTACCATAAAAAATTGATGGTCTTTTTTAGAAACGTTTTACAGCGAGCCGGTGACGGGATATTCAAGGTTTTCCGACATTCATATTAAATCCCCGCTGAATAAAAGTTTCTCCAGTGTTCAGGGCACACTTAAGAAGGTTTGTGTGTGTGAGTGTCATATCCCGACACTGTCGCACTCCCACACTGCCGCATTCCGACACTACTCCTATTCCTGCACACTTTTTATTTCTATGCTACCTTTTATCTTTACTTATATCTGCCAGGCGACTGGAGTTCGTTTCACTAATTGCAAAACTTGGATGGGATATTTACAAAAACGTGTTCGAATTTGAGTGAGAGTTCACGTTATGTATCACATTCGTTATAATTTGCCTCGTGAAACTAAACATCGAGTTGAAAACGTTCTTTATCGTCAATTTCTTTTTTGTGAGACTTTCATTGATTTTATCAAAAATGTTAAAAAATGTCGACAATATGTCTTATTTAAAAATGGAAACAATTTGAAAAATGCAAAGGTGTACTATAATAACATAAATAATGAATCATTATTTATATTTAAATGGAAATACAAAACATTCAAAATAATTTCGTGGAAAGTTTCCTAAAGTATGTTTAAACCCGTAAAAGTTGATATTTCGTGCCTCGAATTTATCGATATACGTTTGTAACTAATATCTATTAGCATTTTCCATAAAAAAATAATCATTATAAGTAAAAATTACCTATTATTTTATAGAAATATATAAATTTTGTATTTTTTTTGTAGGGAAATTTATGGAATATTTCTGCTTATTATTTTGAACAGTAAAAATAAAGCAATCTCATTATCCAGAATGAATAAATGAACGCTTAATGTCATGAAATTAATCACATTACTAATACTGCTGATTACCGTCTCCAGATATTGTATGGTTTATAAAAGCCAGTATTGTAGAAAACTTGCCAACAATAAGTGTATGCGCGTACGGGGAAGTTTCTTGTAGCGGTTGAATTATTTACGTCGATCTTCCATAACGATAGCGATCCAGCGGTAATGCAGGAAGCACTACCAGGTTGAATTTCACCGGTAGTAAACAAAACCAAGTTATTTTACAACAAAAGTTCGGATGAAAGCATAGATTTAATGACACAGAGTCGAGTGTTATAATTCAAGACGAAATCCTTACGTGGGTACTTCCGAAATTAGACATTTTTGCCACAAAGATTCTGGGTCGGTTTGGAAATAATGATTTTGTGCCGGTTGTATGCGGATAATCTAACTTACATAACAATCTGTTTGTACGTACGGCATGACACCTAACTGAGTTTTGCGCCATCTGTTTTTATGCTGTAATATGGTAGTATTAAAAATAAAGACATTTGTTTTCATAAAACCCAATACAATAAAATATAAAGTTCTTACTCGTATTATTGCGACCAATCACTGATTTTTTAATGCTCACTTCCTCGTGTTTATTGCTAATGTGGCACTTGTGTTCTGAATTATAAAACTAATTATTATCGATTGAATCACTTTTTTATTTTATTTTTATTATTTTACACGTATTTTATTTTTTATCGGTGAATTAAAACCAATTTTCAGTGTTTAAATTTGAATGGCCATATAAGATTTACAATATTATCGAACTAGGGAAAGAAATGACCAGCACAGAAACCGAAACCTTGCGTAGCCAAGAAGGTAAGATCTTAGTTAGTATTAATCTGGCCGCTAAAGCGCACTTAGGTTTAGACCTCAAATATTTGAATTAATTAGGTTTATATATTATTATTTATTGCTTGAATGATTACTTAGAATACACTTTTTGATTAGTAGGTTGTTTATTGTTTGGTTATTTGTACGCAAATTTTATTAAGGCAGTATTTAAGCTTTTTATTGACAATTTAAATTAGTTTTATTGAGGCGTTAACAAACCGGTATTAAAGTCTGGGGAAGGTTTTAATGTTTCTGTTTATAAAGCACAACTCTTGTTTATTTTAGTTTTTCTTGGTCAACTCAAGATATATATTGATGCTTCGAGTCGCCAATTAATCACGGTGTTGCAAAGTTCAATGGCAGAAGTGGACTTATTCCTTAACTCTAGGCTTTGGATGGATTTATTGCTTTAATGTTACGTTATGTAAAAATGGTAGCGGTTCGCAAGGAGTGGGGAAATGTGAGATCTTTGACAGACATCACGGACAATATTTTATCAATTTAAGAACTAAGTAATCACCGAATCGGTATGTAAAATAAATTATTAATATAAAGATTTGTCAAACGGGAAAATTGGTGCATACATTTTAACTCTCGTTAATCACAGAATAAATTCTTAGTAAATATAATTTTATTACGCCAATGCTCGTTTTTAACTGCTGACTATGATTGCACAGAGTAAATTAAACGTCTAATTATAAGATCTAAGCAAAAGTCATGGCATCAAATGTTTTGTGTGGTTCAAATGTTCGCTTATCTTTTGTTTTCATTAATTTTTAGTAAAGCTTTCGAAAGTTTTAATTTTATTTTGAAGACGGTTATGAAATTTAAAAGCTGAATTTTTTAATCAAAATATATTTTACAATGGCACGGATTCTTTAGTATTAATAATTATAAAAGACAGAAGGTACGTTAACGCGGAATAGAAGAGTTTTTTCACACATTGAACATTTTATGAGCACTTAAGATGATAAATTGATGTTCGGAGGTTACGAAGCCCCTTAGGTACCGGCAGATAATAAAATAATTGGTGTTTGTTTGGTTAGCACGACACTGCGCTGGTGCTGTGGATGGCACGCTAGGATGGCCGGCACGCCGCGGCTAGATGACACGAGAAGAGCCGAGCCCGGACTACTGGCTGGCGACCCGGTGGCTGGCACTGCTGCCACTGGTGCTCGGGTGACTAGCAGCAGGTCCTGCCTGCGAGCGGCATCTTCACGCGTTATGTCACATGCGCTCGCGGACGCCGAGAAATTGGCGCGGGAAAAGCGCGTTGGGGAGATCGCTCGGTGCGGCGCGTACGGGAGATGGAATCTGATCGATGTTCAGTTATGCTGCCGGGATGTTTAATTCATCGACGTTGATGAGTAATTCGGAGATTGCGAGTGTGTAGGGCCCGCTGAGTAGCGCGGCGTTCGGCCGGCGGTCGCCGCCATAAGTCGGCCACTGCGCCGGTGGGGCCGTCCGCGCCTAGGCCCGGCTCGGAGGGCGGGGGCGGCGGGGGCGGGGGACGCCTGCGCCTTGCCGACCAAAGCGCGGGCCCATCTTCAATGAACGCCTCTGGAAATTCTCTCCGTAGCAATAATTGTCTGAGTTCCATTCCTACTCGGAATTGATGTACGGCCACCATTGTACCGGGCCACCCCTATAATGCGGAGTAATTAACGGCATCGCGCTTGACATCTTTGATTATATCATCGGTAGGTACGCTCATCGTTGAAAAAAAAAGCCAAAACGTCATGCTCACTGGCTTATGTGAAAAACACAAAAAAAGTTTCTTCTGATAAACTTTAACAAAAATATCATTTTCATATTTTTCAAACTTTTGTCAATGAACACAGTAACGGTCTTTTAATAGAATTTCATTAGATTGTCTTCATAAATAAACACCATCACAAGGGCAGACGAGACATAAAATATTTGATGAGTCTTATTAAAGTACGCTAATTTCTAATGTCGCCAGCCTGAAAACATAAATCTTCGCTAAGTCGCATCATGTTAAAACACATTTTACAATATTTTGACCGTCGCTTCAGCCCTTGATGATCTTAAGTATTTTACAATTTTTCAGCGACATCCGATATCTTAAAATTTGATAAGATAAATAAAACACAGTTCATACAAAGCAATCATTAAGCTTTTTCAGCATGTAATATACGAATCCGTTCTAACCAATGCAGTTATTTAACAATGTTTTGGTCACCACATTTTTCAAATAACAAAAAAAAATTTGAATTATTTTCAAAAGCAAAACCAAATTAAGACTTAGACTTTTTAAATGTAGATACCAACGCATAATATTGTACACGAAAAGAACTTTTTTAGTAAATCCAAAATCATGTTGATAAACATTTTATGGACGAACATAATTATCACAAAAATGGCCCAATTGGAAAAAAAAAATCGATTAACCCTAGAGTGGGCGCGATATGAGCATTTTGCCGCCCTCTGCAAAAAAAATGTTGATAATTCTTTAACTATAGTTCGCAACCCGTTCCGAAAGACTGGACGCCATCAGTGCGGGGGGAGGCTTCTTGAGAAGGAGGTTTTTACCATCAAGTGTCGTCCGGCGGCGATTTCCTCACCGCGCGCTTACTCACGTAAGTAAAAATTGATATATACTATATACGGTTTAATACATTTATCCACTTATTATGAAAAAAACAAGTGATTCTTAAAACTAAATATAAGAATTACTTATGAATAAGGTAGGTACTTCTAAATAATAAGTAGTCCGTCACTCTTAGTTCGACAATAAATTACGGTATTTTAGGAAAAAAGGGTGTTGCAGATGCTCAAAATTACCGTTCAATGAACATTGCATATGATTATGTGGAAACTGTTTCGCTAAAGAATATCCTGTAGATTCAGAAAATATTTAATTTTGTTATTTTTTATAAATATTATAGAAAGATAAAGTAAATTAAATTTTTAAATTTTCTAAAGTCGACTGTAAACCAAAGTTCCTTAAACAGAGTTCAATAAATATGTTGATTTGTCATGCCTTATTTGTGTTTTTCCTAAATCCTGAAAAAATAAATTATTTAAAATGCAGTAATCCTACTTAAAATTGTCCACGAAAACGAGCGGCAAAATGCTCTCCACGCGCCCACTGACGTTTTAATTAAGTTTTATTAAATTGATATTTTAAATTTAAAAAAAAAGTTTTTTTCGATACACTCTAATGTATAAGCTTGCATAAAGTTGTGAATGCAACTATTCCACAGTCAGGGTTCTCTCTCACTCCCGGAAAATGAGGAAATCACTAAACCGCATCCGGTGCAGTCACAGCCCTCGTGCATATGTGATGCATAAATGGGACCTAGATGATTCACAGTCGTTTATGTGGACATATTCAAACAACAAAACATAAATAGCAGAAGACTTTCCCCCTTCATCAGTTGAATCAAGTGAACCTCGATATAATAATACGAATAATCCCAATTTTACCTCCAGCAATAACAAGAATCCGAACAAGCATGATTGTTTGTCGTTTCTGTATTTTGTTCCCTATTACATGTTCAGCATAAGTGAAAGATTAATGGATAAAGAGTGGATAATATTTTTATAAATTGATGAAATGAGATGAAAAAAAAAGGTTGTGTTTAATTCAGAAAAGCAGTTTCATCAGACTTTTTGGAATGAAACTTCTTTAGCCTGGTTGTGATTTGGAATTTGGATGAAACGAAATTGATGCATCACATCACCTGCGAAGCATCAAACTGCGCTCATTGACTGCTTTGATTATATTGGTTGAGATATAAAACTGAAATGACGCTATGTCTGCGCTCATTGGCCGCTTGATTATGACCACACTTTTAAAGGCTCCTATTGGTTGAAATTTTGGGTCGGCGCCTTCTGATTTCCTTAATTGCCTCGTATTTCCCAATATTCATACCATACCTTCAAGCACGGGTAGACGCCACATATTCGCTCATTGTTGACTCTGAATGGGGATATATTATGGTCACAGCCACTAAAGAGACAAACTGACGTGCGCCCAAAGTAAGCGCGATTTTTTCAGATTCTCCTGGAATTGATCAAACCTTTTCATTTATTGAAAATCTTTCTTGAACTGATGAACAATTTCGTTTTCCTGTGTGGGGCCTACCAAACAAAAGTTTTTTTTTGTAAATTAGATACCTCAGTTTTAAATTCTGTTCCAGGGATTAGCTGTTCAGTGGTGACAATACATTTCATTCGCTATTGAAACAATTTAAATACGTCTTGCTCCAGTGAACGTTCCCATTCCGCCATTGGTAGGCACCCAAAAGGTATCAATACGACGAATAAAGATGATGGCCCACTTTGTATTTGTTGTTTCGATTGATCATTAGATTTTAGCTTTCCGCTCTATTTGAATTTTTTTACATTAACCCCACACAGGGGGCCATGTGCATAATAAATTTTCCTCAGGGCCAGTACTGTATATGGAGAAGATATGTAGAAGGTCTAAGGAAAGGAAAGGTTTTAAGGAAAGGAAGAAGAGGAAGTTCTGGGAAGGAAAAAGTGGTGAGGGGTGGGTAAGAGTCTAGGGGTCAATGAATCAGCTGGAGAGGTCAGAGGAAATCCCCAAACTGGCCTCTCCCGATCCCACCAGAGCAGTGGGCAGATGCACCCGCCCCCAAGACCTGAAAACACCTCATCCAATTAACCTAGGCACCTCTTCTAAGTCACCAAACGTAGCGAATCATAGGGGTGACCAATGGCAGAGGTGTTGATCTCCCAAAAATGGTTCTCGGTAGGAATACCCATAATTGCTTTTAATGCACTTATGTTTAATATTTTCACATACTGTTAATGAAAACTAGGGGTATTGGAATCATAAAAAAATTTGCGGTAGATTAATACATTTGAATCAAACAATTTCACGAAATCGACTGGCAAAAAAACGTGGATTTTTTTGGTTCCTTACGTACTGTAGTGTACCTAGTAGTATCTTTGAAAACTATGCTTTTATGTTCTGTTTTTAATATATCCGCCAGTAAAGTATCTATAAATACATGCAGATTAGAAGTCTTCAGCCCTACTAGCCAGATTGGTTTGCTAAGGTCAAAATTGTTAAACGAGCAGCACGAGACACTCGCGGCAGGAGGAACGGTGGGGTTATGTTGGTTTAGGTTATTTTTTGGCAAGCCAACGCAGGGTGGGGTTCAATTTATAACGATTAAATGTAGTAGTATTATGAAATCATTTTAGGACCGGATTCTCGGCCGGCTTCCTAGGAAGGCACACCGTCGGGAATGTAGCAGGGCTACGCGGAATTAGAATAAAACGTTGTTCGCGTGTTTTATTGACGTGGATTGAATGGACCTTGGTGATTGATCATGATCGGCATTGGATGGTTTGGTGTAAAATTCTTCCTTTTTTGGACCATAGTTAGTTTTTTGCTCAACTACCCGGGGCTGTGGAACTTATGTAAATGGGAAAGGGGGAGGTGTCTGGTTACTCGGATCTGTCACTAAACTTTGTTCCCAAGATGTCGGATCTTAATAATGCATATATGCCATGCGCAATTATAATAAAATGGGGTTCGCGTGTTTTATTGGCGTGAATAGACTTCACATTGGTGATTAATCATAACTAGGGTGGTTTAGTATAGAATTCTTCCTTTTAAACACCAAAATTAATTAACGGTTTTTATTGCGTTCATTCACATTGAATTTGTAAGTAATAACACTGACGAACGAAAAATAAAGGATCTTTTCATCTAGTCACTAATCTTAGCTTCGAAGGAAGTCTGATCGTTGGGAATGAGAGTAATAATAATAAAAAAGGCTTTCGCACTTGCATTGAATGGGTCTAGGTCTAGGTGATTGATCATACATTGAATGGGTTAATACCGAATTCTCCCTTCACGGTGGGTGTAGTGTTCTTTTTTTTATGTAACCCCTTGAAGCCGTGTGTAGCTTCTAATGATCTGAGTTTGAAGAATTTGCAAGACAGGAAGGTGATTGAACATGATTGGGAATTACCTACCTACTTAAGTTCCGATGATTTTTTAAAATGCAACATTACAAATAGGATAAATTTGGCACTCTACCATCTCTATATTTGAAATAATAATATAAGTTAAAAATGTAAATCAATCAACTCTGTAGGTTTTGGTACCACAATCATGAAAGATTTATCATTTTTTTAAATATACTGAGAAATATTAATGAATTTTATCTACTTTAAATTTAATTCAATTGACAATTTAAAATAATTACTTTAAGTATCTACCCCATATTTAACCCCGGTAAGGGATAAATAATAACACTATTGAATCTGAAAAATAAAAAAAAAGAATGTTGTCTAAATAGTCAGAGGCAAGCTTTTGGTCTTCTAACTTCAATTAACTTGTGTATAATAATATACATGCAGACAGTATTAAGCAAACGAAGAAAGTAAGAAAAAAGGCAGTATATCTATTCTCATGTAAATAATAAAGAAAGTAAGAAACAAAGTATTATATTTATGTTCATGTAAACAGTATATATGTATGTATCTGGATACAGCGAGGCGCACTATTAAACATGGTGGCTCTTACGCCGTCCTTCTTTTCCCAAATCATTTTCAGCTCCCTCACACAATTGCCTTTGTAGCGCCCTTCTCCCTTTTATTTTATTGTGTTCTTTTTTATTCGAAACAATAATATTTTATCATTATTTGATAATATGGGTCTCGCTGGATGCTAAACGCACAAAATTCTCTTTACGTTTTTCAAAATTCAGTTATGTTTTATTTGAATTTTTAAGTATTTAGAGGGCCACGCAAGAATCCCAAAAATCTCCAAGCGAAGAGTTATTTTAAAATAAGTGTCACTAACCAAGCTACTAACCTGATTTGAACGTTTAGTATTGCAAAAGTTTTTCAAGATCGTACGATATAAGCTATTTTAAATTTAATCTCTAATATCAATCGATTCTTAAAAGTGTTTCTGGCAATCTGTGTGAAAATTTTCAAAAGATTCACTTGACTAGACTCGTAAACAACAACTGCCAATGGGCCCCAAAAAACTTGTAGATGTGTATTATTACATCTCAGCGATTTTTCCGCCGCCTCATTGAAAACAGTCAAGCGCTAATATCAGTCTGACATTTCGGATTTTATTCGATACTAAAGACAAAACAATAGATTAAACAAGCGGCATTATTGAACACCCACGCCCGTTGAAAAGTTCGCAAAATCCCGAATTTGCACGAGCGGAACCGATAATTGCCGAACGCCATTTAAGACAGATTATTTGATAAGTATTTATAAGTTTAAGACGTTTTGATAACGGCATTTGAACCAATGATTGCTCTAAAACGATTTGGCCTATCTTTGATGTATGCGAAACAATTTCGGTTGCAGACGATTAGACAAGATGACTTTGAATTTCGATGGCACCATATTATTATGTCAACAAGCTACGCTAGAGTAAGAGCACTTGAAACATTGCATTTTCATGTGAAAAGCCAATGAAAGCTTCAAACAATGTATCTAAGGCCAGCTAGGTTTTGGTTCAGTGTGTGTAGTTGTAAAATTATCCATGTTTTGTCTACACGACTGAGACACTGAGCCGCTCCTAACTACCAAGTACCTAACATTGAAGGGAAGGCCCGCACATTGTATTTTGCTCTCTGGGGACGGCTTAGTGCAATGTTTGGGCATCGTATGGACGGAATCGATATAAAGCACAAATCTAGCATCAAAAACTATCGGACACTGAGCTTTGGTATATTAAAATTAAAGTTTCAGTTTATTTGATTTTTTATGTATATTTTGGAATCAAATAGTTGTTTACAAAATTCCATTTCATTGCATAATGAACAAGTGACAAGCAAAGTGAAAAATATATATATACCTAAATAATTATATACATAACCTATTTGTTGGAATGGTCATCGCTAATATTTCCTACCACTCTCATCGGCTTCATTCAATGAACCACGGAATTTATCAATCCATTGAACCATAAAAAAATGTAGGGTGTTTTTGACATTTATCTTTCATCACAACACAAAAATCTAAAATAAAGTCAAACAATATTTTAGCAGACTTCAAATATTGAAGTACAGTAACATTTGTGAGAATGGGAAATTTATGTACCCAAAAACCCATATCCGGGTAGTAAAAATAGAATTTTATAAAGACAACGCGGTTATGATCAGATTGAATACCATAACATTCCAGTCTCGAGAGTACTAAATATCGTTGAATCTATAAACATTTGTATAAAAGATCAAGATAAACATTGGAAAATTTTCACTGTTCAGAAAATACATCGAGAGTTAATCGGCAAAAGTAATTTAATGTTATTATGTACATAAAAATAGCAAACGCAAGCAGATATGTAAGTTAATACATACCTACGGATATCTCAATTCTCTTTCGAACTCATTCGAACTTCCTGACACCCAAAATAAACGAACTTCTAAAAAATAATAGCATCATACACACATACAAACTTACCCAATGTTTTTTTTTCATCCATTGGGAATGCATTTTTTGTTTATTTTTAGTCGAGCTCATGAAACCATCAACAATTAACCAACTAATAGGCAAGCGTTTATAACAGCGTGGATGTAAACACATTAATCATTATGAATGCTCCATACGATTCTGTTGCAAAAGACTCAGTCTTTTTAGAGAATTTTAATTGCGGCACGTGTTTGTAAAACATGTTTTTTATTCAATTTCTAAGTGCAAATATATCTACCGAAAAAATCATTATTATGTAGGGATATCCACTTCTCACCTTTACTACGAGTATTTTACGTTTATTTCACATAATATGTTGATCTAACCCATCCCACTTTTTATTCTCTCACAAATTTCTCAGAGCGTAACTCTTTCATACATATTTTTAACTTGCGTAATATTACTGTTTAAACTATAATTGAAAAACATGCTGATTTTATGGCCGTGTTGTTTAATTGAGATAAAAATATATAAAGTTTGGCTAAATCATAACTTTTGAATGATTAAACCCTTTATAAACTGCCATGTCGGACGCCACGCCATACGCGCCGTGCCACAAATAACATCTACGAAAATGAAGACCGAACTTTAAGTATGGCGCATATCACCATTCCTCGAACGCAGGTGTTCGGGTCTTAAAACAACGAAGCTGCATGATATAATGAAAGGATGCTAAATAAAATGCTCTTTTGTCTCTACTTAACCCTTCTGGAAACACTTAAATTTTGTCGATGAAGAATTCTTTCTTTTCGATCTTACAATTTACAATTATTGATAACTAGCTGAACCGGTGAACCTCGCACTGCCTCAGAATCAATAACAACTGTTGTGTTAACTTATTAGCTGAATTAAATTCAGTTTTTTTATTGAGTTAAAAATTACACAATGAAGCAATTATCGATGCCTTACTGTCCGCGTTTCGTTTTTGTCAGTTTCAGAGTTGGCGTAGGGTACGGATTTAAAATTGATGTGATTTTCTTACTTTTCGACTTACTTACGGGAATTGCGTTTCATTTTCTTTAAACGTGTGACGGAGATTTAATATAATTAACCCCTTTGGAGGTGTGTGGACATTCGTTCGCCATTTGTCCCATTTTCGACTTTTGACATTTAGCGTGTAAGAAAGAGGGGTAGGATTATATTTTTAATAACAACAACTCTTTCCTCTTTCCTGAATGTATCCACAAACTCCTATAGCAATGAATCTCTCCCCTTAAACTCATATCCCTATTAAAATCTTACTTTCTATCCAAAGGTGCACCAATTTATAGGAATATGTAAAAAAATGTTAAAAAATCAATTCAACAAACTCAATGCAGAATTCAACAAATTTTTTTAAAAATAACTGGCCAAATTATATAAAATTTTCCAATGGTTCCAAACTCAGTTCGGACTCCCATTGTGGAGGCCAGTGTCTGCACCTCACAGGAAATGGTGTTTCCCACACAAACTTCCCAAAGAGTTCCATTGTTCCATTTTCTCTGTTGAATGCATAGCTATCATAGAAGCTTTACGACTCGTCAAATCTCTTAACATTTAGAAATGCACTCATCCTTTGTGAGCTAAGTGAGTCTGAGCTTACTACAAAAAATTAGCGTATCCACTCTCAATTCCAGTAGTGACTTTATTACCTGCTCTATCAGAGACCTTCTGCATTCCATGTCGCTGGCTCAAGTGTCAGTGGTCTTGGCCTGGATCCCAGCACACATTGGTATTGTTGGAAATGAAAAGGCTGATTATTTTGCTAAGAAAACCATTTTCCATGGTCCATTAAGTAGTATACCTATTCCTGTTAGAGACTATTACCCTATTTTAAAAAATAAGTTCCAACGCCATTGGTCATTTGAGTGGAAATCATACTCTCAGATAAATGGTCATCAGTACTCATTAATTCAACCTTCTACTCCTGTCAAGCCCTGGTTTCACAAATACACTTCCATGCCTAAATAATACATCTCTTCCATAACTCGAATGCGTCTAGGTCATACTTGTTGTCTTAACCATCTCGCCAGATTCCACATAGTCAATTTGCCTTATTGTGGTTGTGGTTCAGAGGATACTTTAGACCATAATTTTTTTGAGTGTCCTATCAATGACCAATTTCCAAACTTCATACATGAATTAATAAAACTTAAAATTGAGTTCCCTACCAGTGCACCCCGCCTGATCAACTCTCCTGAAATTCACTATTTGTTAGCAACATTTATTTGTAAAAATGGCCTTAATGGCATCAATCACATTTCTTTCTCTTCGATACGTATGCATTTGTTCTTGCAGTATTATTATGTACAATTGTAAAGGTTCCTATTTTTGGGACCTATCTTTCTACTCTACAATTTTGTGATTACTATTAATACCAACTCTGTATAAACATATGAATATTTGTTTTGCCCCATTGTCTATATTTGCCAATATCATTTATCTATTCCATGTAAAAAACTGAAAAGTTAACTAATTTTAAACTGGTAACTAATTTTTAAAAATCTGAAAATGTAGCTAATTAAAAAAAACTGGTAATGTAACTACATAATTTAAAAAAAAAACTGAAAATGTTAATTATTTTAAAAATATGTAACTAAGTTGAAGAAATTGTCAGGATCACCCTTAATGGGTGAAAGCCAAATAAAAAAAGAAAAAAGAAAAAAAAAAAAAGAAGTTTAACCCTTTGAGGAGCATCGCCGCACGTATGCGGCGGCACTCAGACCATCCAAATGGAGTTTTGCCGCATACGTGCGGCCGTACGACTTTATTCAGTTTTTACTATGCCATGTTTGTAATTACGATTAAATTATTATTTATAGATATAACAAATATATTTGTCAAACATTTTTACGTAAATATAAATATAAATTATTAATTCAGTGGCTCTCAAAATTTTACAAAAAAGAAGTGTTTTCAAAAATGAATTTAAATCTATAAAAAAGAAATGTACAATAATAAAAATATAGTACTAAAAATAAAAACAAAAGTATGAGTAAGGTCTTAAAATAAGTTGAACAAATTGAGTGGCTCTCAAAATTTTACAATATTTATACAAATTTATGTTCCGTATTTTTTTGTCTGCAAATCTCGGAAAGTAATCGATGGATTGACTCAATTTTTTTACAGAACATTGATTTTAGAAAAGAGAATTTCTATATATAATGGTAAACTCTGGCCTTATTTTATTTGAAGGCAGGAGGGCAGTGATCTAGAGAGGGGGGGGGGGGTCGGTCCGCCCGAAGAGGGGTGACACCGGACTCCGATGAGGGGTGACACCCGACCGTGGAAAAAAAACATGCTGCAGTAGAGTCAGTTATCTGTTCCAGCTAGTCGAAGATGGTATACCATTTCACCCCACCTTATCCCACTCCACCCCCTATCCCGTTCCACCCCCCTCTGCCCCCCCCCCCCCTCCCATTGTATGTGTAGACCTGGACGATATGAAAAAATATTTTAGCTAGTAAAACATGGACAAAATAAAAACGAAATCTAAATCTAACATTATTCGCGTGTTGAGAACTTCTGAATTTATACTTTATTTTTATTATTAGTATTATCTTTTTATTACTGTACATTTCTTTTTAAATAAATTTTTTTTAAACCCTATTTGTAAAATGTTGAGAGCCACTGAATTAGTCTACCTTTTTATTTTTAGTATTATCCCTTTGTTATTGTACATTTATCTTTATATAAATAAAAAAAGGAAAAGATTTAAACTTTTTATTCACAAAATGTTGAAGGCCACTGAATTTGTCCAACTTATTATAAGGCTTAATTTAGATTTTCTTCAAATATTTTTTTAGTATTATCTTTTTATTGTTGTATCTATATATATATATATTAAACTTTCTATATGTATTATGTTGAGAGCTACTGAATTTGTCAAACTTATTATAAGATCTTACTTATACTTTTTTTAGTTTTAGTATTTTCTTTTATTATTGTACGTTTCTTTTTTTTTTAATAAAAATAATAATTTTTTATATCACTTTTTAAAAACTGTTGACAACCACTGGATTAGTCCACTTTTTTTATTTGCAGTATTATCCCTTTATTTTTGTTCATTTCTTTTATATAATTTTAAAAAATTAAAATTTTAAATTTTTTTAATTTGTTAAATGTTGATAACCACTGAATTTGTCCAACTAAATTTACAATTCAATAAGAAAAGTTTAAATATACCAATAAAAAAGCTCCGAAATTAACTTCTGTAATAAAATAATGTAAGAAGATAATTAATTAAATCGATCACAAAATTAAGAAAAACTTGAAAAATAACGCACTCCCACGATGTAGATGACATAAAAATAACTCACTAATCAAAGGGTTGATAACTCACTAATCAAAAGCAAAACAAACAGCGCGTTGACATTTGACGTTTTTTAATGTTTGGAATTCACTCACTACTCAATATTAAAATATTAAATTATCACAATGTTCGAGCTCTTTCAAAATATGAGAATTCGTTCCATACAAATGTATGAGGAAAACAATTTATTTATAAATTTCTTTTCGTGAATTTTTGCAATGTTTTAACAGTTATATGTTATCCGGAGCGTAGACAAAACCAACGAATCAAAGATGACCAAAATCGGTCCAGCCTTTCTCGAGTTATAAATAGTGTAACCAACCCGACTTTTTTAAGAGAGAACTACTGTAAACGTACATTTACCTACGATCGTTTTTATAAATTTTGTTTTCTCTCGGCTAGTTTGTATTGGAGGAAGGGACGTAGTTAACTTACTTTAACCAGTGAATGCTGACATTACTCGGGGTAATTACGTTGGTCTCATTTGACATTTTTTAATAAACCATAAACCTCACAAGTCGTCGATGGTCACTCAGTCGATTAACCGCCCAATCCTTCAAAACGACCTCAACTATTCAATACCTTATGGTTTAAATTGAATAAAAAACATCAATGTCACCGGAGGCCAAAATTTCATAATTTTTTTTTTTTTTAAATAATGTTTGGAATCACTGGGTAAAGTAAGTCAAGAAAGTCCATTAACACCCTGAATTATATATAATAATTGAACTGTGTTTGTTATTGCATCTATTTATTTCTACATATGTGTACTTAATAAACATATAAAAAAATATAGTAAAAAAATACATGTTTCTTCATTTAGTCTTGCTACTTTTTTAGAAATAAATTATAAATACATATATTAACTATACGGTTTTCAACAACACAAAAATTGTGTATTCCTGCTTTGGGTTTGTGCTCATATGTATACTTTTTTCACTTATGCAATCTTAGCCTTTCTTCATCTTTTTCGTTATTGGTTTTTGGGGTGTTATACCGTGTTGTGCTACCTCCTTCTTTAGCCGACGTTTCGTCCATCATCAGGGCAGATCCGGCAGATCCGACAGATCCGGCATAACACCCCATAAACAAATAACGACAATGCTTTTGGCCTTGGAAATATAAAAAAGGTACCTTTCTTCATCTTGTTAATTAGCACCTTCTCATATATTCTGATTCCGTAGTAGCAATACTCTGTAAGAACCTACATCTTTTAATCCAACTACTCGTATAAAAGGCGTTCGACGAGAGAGATCCAGATTTTTCCAGACATATGAATTAAGGATATCGATTATACCATACTATATGTATGTAGATATTTTGTATTATTTTTAATTTCTTTATACTTCATACTTGTTTTAGATGTATAAATTATTTTATTTTATTTTTATATTATTCTGTTTTTCATTCAACTTATTTTATACTTAACATAAAATTGGCCACTACAACACGGGCATGTGCCTAGTGTGATGGCCAAAAAATTACCCATTTTCTGTAATATTGTATAAACTTTACTGAATAAAGAACATTAAAAAAAAAAAAAATATAAAATTTATTTCCCCTGTATACTTATCAATAATTTTTACTATAGCTACAAAATCAATCAATTTATTTATTTTCATCAATCGGTTTCCGTAATCTTAATCGTACGAACTATTGCATCGTCAATATAAGTACAATTGCACCGATATTAATGGTAATAACTTATTATTAATGGTTCGCATTGTACGCTTTTCCTCTCATATTTCTCTATTACGTCATATACACGCTTACAAAGCACAGAAAATCATGTCAATAAAGGTCAAACACAATATTAACAAATCGATTATTGGAATACGTTAAGGGATAGTTGGAAAGAATACATTTCTAAATATTACACGTTTAGTCGCAACGCTTGTTTGTCAGTCATTTGCTTTTGCATGTATAATTAATTATTTTTAAAATGTTACTGTTATAACAATGTATTTAAATCATCCATGTATCTACGTAAACTTTGGGGCCCATGCCTGTCTTATGTACTGTGAGTCACCAAAGTCGATGTAATGAGAAATTCTAATTTCCGCTTGCCATCTATTTCAATTTCAGTACTTCAATCGACAACATATATGTATTTATTCTTGCATTGTGGTGTAAAACTTTTTTTATATTTATGTTTTATTTGAAAACCAACGGTTGTTATTAATGATAAAATACGGGTATATTTTTTAACCAATATTATGTTTTCACTGATGTATTTTGTTCTTCATATTTTACCTACAATTTAAGGATATTCTTGTTACTAAAATTTAATTAGTGAATAAAATATTTAGTTTTCAATTTAAACTTTTTTTATAAAAAAACCTAAATAAAATAGTAGTTTACCGTATTCCCCAGCCTTCTCAACCTGGATTTGGTGATCAAATAAAGGAATATCTCATTGAAAGTATATCCTTAAGTATCCCAATAAATCATATGAACATATGTACTTATGCTAATATATTATGTGAATGCCCTAAATTAGAAAGGCTGACTAATATCAAATACTTAGGTATTATTTTTGACAGTAATTTAATGTGGAAAGAACATATTACCTATATTAGAATAAGTTAACAATAATAATCTAAACTGGGACTTGAACCCAGACCTCTCCGTCTAACCGGGACGCGTATTCCCAAATCCTAACGCGTTTCAGTCGCGCTATAGACTGAAACGAGTTAGGGATTGGAATGCATAAATCACCTTCCAAACACTACCGCGTTTCAGTCGCCTTCGCGCTATGTGGCTCTCTGTTTCTGTTAGGGTGACGACCATAATTATAGAAGGGTAAGCAGAGAGGATGGAACGCGTTTTTTTCTACTTACGAAATCTTTTTTTACATTGAAAAGAATTATTTTTTAAGTTAAAAAAAAAACGCGCGTTTTAACCCTAACGCATTTCAGTCGGTAGAGCGACTGAATCGAGTTAGGGATTGGGAATACGCAACCGGGACGAGCGCGATAACCTTCTAATATATATAACATATGATAAAATAATTTTGTCAAGCTGGCATGTTCCGGACGGTTAATTATCAGCCATGCATTCTTTTCGGATCTCCTAATTTGTTTTCAAATAGTTTTACTACAAACAAATCATTTATTTTCATTCTTCTATGCATAGGCATAAAACTAAAACTGTAGAGTTTCATAATTTTATAGTGGCCTGCTATTCTTTCTTCCTTCGAAAAAAATAATTATATTTTAACCTATCTCTAATTGACCAGCTCAGGCACGGGGGCTTTATCGATGCCTGAATCAAGTTAGCCTCTCAGAAGCTGGGCGGACTGTACACACTGTACAGGGCCCGCGGATAATTTAATAGTAGACTCTGTACCAATCACAAGTGCGCCGCTCTGTTGAATTTGACAGCCACCTCCGGTCAAGTGCCCCAAAATACTTGAGAAAAACCAACCTTGACTCTGTGCAGAAATAGATTTCATAGATTACCATATCTTAACAAATGGATTTCAATATTTAGAGTACATGGCTTGAATGGAAATGCCCCATTTTTTCTACCATTATTTCATTGGAATATGCTCCGAGGAACTAGCTTCATTGATTCCTTTGGCACCGGTGCATACTCGAGAAACACACCTAACGCACCCCCAATATTTGTATGTGATTGACATTTGTCATAATTTATGAGAAGGGGTCGTTTCTACTATCGTGCAAAAAAAATGTAGCTACGACCAGACGGCCTCATGTTCACTCCTTCCTCTCTTCAAAAAACCCAACAGCACCCCAAAATATGACATTAGCCCTACGGGAAATTATTTTCCTTAGGGCCTGTTTTATGAGGTTAATGTGAGCAAAATGTAGTAACGAAAATAATTCTTATGATTAATATTACTAAAAAAATTTCAAAATTTATACTTACCATAAATTCAGCCCTTGAAGAAAGAAAGATAGTCATCTCATTACTTTTGTTGTGTTGTTAAAGATGTTGAACTTACCTGTAAAAAAGAAAATAAATGGTTAAAAAAATATGTGATTTCTAACAATGTTTCTTCACCAAGTATAAATAAATGTTAGCTGAACGAATAAAAACACTAGCCCGATTAACTAACTTTGAAGGGGGAAATGAATTTCCTGAAAATTTTGCTAAGATAAATAATAATTATAATTATGCAATTTTTAACACATACAGTTTCTTCAGATGCTTTTTATAAATTTGACGCGGAACCTCTATCGCCGAATATAACCCTTTGCTTAGTTGAAGTTTTGTTACTGCTGTAAAGTTTTCAAAACGTTCGCTAAATTCAATTTTCGATTAGGTAAGGCGAGGCAACTTATGCAGCCAGATGATGTTAGATGTATTCAAAGGGCAATTTAGAGTAGAAAACTTAAACAGCATCGTACATAAAGTTCATTATTACAGCTTATCTTATGAAATTATTTAAGTTAACAACTTCTGTACTAATTATTATTTTTAATTGATAAACTAACGTTAAGACAAGATTTTTATGCATAGTACAAAGGTTAACAATTATTATAATCAGCCTGAAACACTTATCTACATTGAAAAATATCTTCCGAGAAAAGATACTGGCCGCCAACGGGAATTGAACCCGTGTCCCTTTGATTGCCGGTCAGCTTCTCTGACCACTGAGCTATGGCGGTTTATCTAATACCCGCCAAATCATTCAATATATACTAGTGTTTCATTCGACAATTACTTATTATTACATTTTTCCAACTGAAAACAACCAACTTTATTTTTGTGAGAGAGGTATTGTTAAGTACTAAATCTCCCGCTAGATGGCGTCGAGACTAATTATGTCTGCATTTATTGCTGAAATACTTTAACTTGTCAAATATAAATTATTATTATTAATTGATAAACTAACGTTTAAACAAGATTTTTTTATGCAAAGCACAAGGGGTAGATAACAAATATTATAATCAATAATTATCAGCCTGAAACAGTCATCTACATTGAAAAAATCTTCCGAGAAAAGATACTGGCCGCCAACGGGAATTGAACCCGTGTCCCTCTGATTGCCGGTCAGCTGCTCTGACCACTGAGCTATGGCGGCTTATCTAATGCCGCCAACGTTTGGCGGCAAGTATCTTTTCCCAAGTATCTTTTCAGTAAGGTCCCGTGTTGGCGGCAAGTATCTTTTCTCTGAAGATTTTTTCAATGTAGATGAGTGTTTCAGGCTGATAATTACTGCTTATAATAATTGTTAACTTCTGTACAATAATAAAATCAAGGGGAAAAGATAAAGGAGGTAGAGGTTTCCCACTTCCTGCATTTGTAGATCAAATTCCTGGTAAATACTACAATATTGTTTGCACCAACTCTTTTATCAATGTTATGTAAATAAATAGTTTTGGTCAGTAGAGGTCCCAAAAACGTTCTAATAAATTTTCCAAATTCCTCCCCCCCCTTTCTTCCTTCTCTCGCTCTCCAGAAAAGGGCCTTCCCTTAGTGGTGGATTCACCCACGTGAGTGCTATAGCTACACCGTCATAATTACTGTAAAAATACATACATGTTTACAGAAAATATTCTAGAAAATTTACGTAATAAGCCATACTTTATTTTTATTTTCTTTTAATTTTGTCAGAAGTATTTCCAGGTTAATACTAACCAAATTAAAATAAAATAAAAAAATGGCTTGGGTAAAAGAAATTGTAAAATTTTGATAAACAGACCAATTTTTTATTACTAGATATTATACCGATGACTTGAGCCATGGCTTCCTAAATGTAGGTAGGTGATTTAGAAAAATTAAAAAGATTGTAATATTATGTTTTTTTTTTATAAAACATAAAATTATGGGATAAACGATGAACTTTACATCATTAATTGGTTTTATTGGGTTTAAACGGCAATAAGCAGTTAAAATTTTCTTCCATTAATAATATTTGGAAGTATGATATATATTAAATCGAAATCTTTATTATATCAAATATTTATTGAATCGAAAACCGAACACCGACAAATCCCCAATAATTCAAATGGTTGATGAAATACATAAAAAAAAATCGAGTGCAGTTTACACGCGATAGAAGCGAAACTTAACCAAGATCATAATCAAAGCGGCCAATGAGCGCAGACCTAGCGTCATTTCCGTTTCTTGTCTCAACCAATAGAATCCTTGAAAAGTGACATCATTATCAAAGCGGTTAATGAGCCCAGTTTAATGCCTTGCAGGTGCAGTTTGACGATATTAAAACTGATTAAACTAACTAATTTGTTGATATTAAAACACTAAATAAAACAAATAAATTATTTGCCGCTAATTTTTAAGCATGTCCAAACTAACGGTACTAAAATTTGAAAATAATATTGACTATATAAGTAATCCAAGTTACTCGTATTATTCAAATGTCAAAACAAAATTATTATAAGTATCTAAAATTAAAAAAAAAAGCTTAGGGAAACCGTACCCACTCAATTTAAATAAAATCATTTCTTTCTAATCGTAATTCTAGTTTTAATAAATTGTAAAAACTATAGCAATCGACCTTGATTATAAAATTATCCAAGCTAGGTGTAGGTCAGTCATAAAAAATAACTATTTATGTGTATAAATATAATTATTTTAATTAAAAATAAACTATAAGTACGTCGGTACCGTTGTAGTAAAAAATAGTTTATAACGTTACCAATTTATCGTGAAATACAGGCACTTAATTAAATATTATTAGCGAAACCCATTAAATTTTTGCGGAATGTTTTTTTACTTTTACGCCAGCTTTTTATTATATTTTTATATTAATACCTCACAAGAGTCTCAGCCCCTCCCATCTGAAACCAGTGAGACTATGGCATCCCCAATTGGGTATGTTTTGAGGGTGTAGGTGGTGGGGAGGGGAAGGAGATGGGGAGGAGGAAGGTGGGGAAGAACCTGGCTATTCAGATCTGGTCACCACACACGACTAACGCCATTTCAAGCAACGTTTCAATTCGGAACGGTGGTCTTACACCAGATAGCGATACTGAGAGTATCTTTCACTATGGAACGTGCCGCAAATATAATATTAGATATTATTTTTAGTGAATTAATTGTGAAATAACACAAATCAATCAATATTATCAATCAAGATTCAGACAAAATGTAATCATGATTTTTCTGTATATGCCCACTGTATTGTTTCTTTCTATGTACAATAATATAATGTATTTAACCATATTACCCACGCACAGGCTGCGCCTTAGTGGGTTCCCATTATTTTTACGTTTTTTATAATATTGTATATGCCAAATGTAAAAATTGGGAAAAAATAAAGGAAAAAAAAAATCTAATAAAATTTATTAGCCTACGCCGGGATTCGATCCCGCGACCTTCGGATTGCGAGTCAAAAGCCTTACCGCTAGGTCACGCCAGCCGTCCTAACTCAACCAAATTAATATGCATTAAATTGAAGTGAAAACATATTTAGCACGATGAAATAAAAAACAGCGACACTAAAAAGAGATAAACATATACATCTGTAGGATTTGACCTGTCAGAAAATGAGATAGTATAATCGGATTCCTCTTTTGCGGTGATTTGTAGCCTTCCTACTGTAGTCTAATTTAGTTTTCTGAAAGTTTCACTTCTACCTCATGTGAACTGCATGATTTTTTTTATTAGGGCAGAATATATAATTTTTTAAATCAACCTTCCATACAGCATCCCCATAGATGACACATAGGCTCCAAATGATCATGTTTTCATTAGGGCCTCCAGTGTGGAGCCAAAGTAAAAAACACATGTTAAATATAGCGACTTGATAAAAAAGTACTCTATAATCAATTTATATTATAATAGAAAGTGTACTACAATGCCGCTCAAACTCAGAAACGAGTCCCGGAATGATCAAGGTAGTTATATGGTGTGGTAGCCCTCAATACCCCATCGATGTAGAAGTCCGTTTTTACTTGAAGGGCGTGCTTTTGAAGATATAAGAGCTGGAAGTTTCGCCATCTAGAAATATCAACAAAGTCTAGAATATTCGCGAGCATTCCACAACATTCCAGAACATCCCGAAACATCCGGGATCATTGTGGAACATTTCAGAACACTCTGAAATGGTGTGGAATATTCTAGAACATCGTGGACCATTCGAAGCCTTTTATGTATGGGTGGGATTACCCATTAGCAGAAGTTTATAAAGCAAGATCCGTCGTGGATTCCAACGTCAGTTCAATTCTCATTGCAACTCCCCGAGCGAAGCCGGATACTCCGGCTGGTGATATATAAAATGTTTAGAATTATTGGGCCGTTAACTCACCCCTCTCACAGATCCATTGATATATACGAATGTTCAATACAATTTCAATTATACTCCTACCGATAAGCCTCGCACCTTGCGTCGGATGCATTGCAGATTGTTAGATATTCTAGCAAAATACTGTTTCCTAAATAAAGTAAACCAGCATCCTACTTATTTCTGATCTCTGAGTAGGTTATGAAGCTATTGTTCGGCTCCAATGTTTGTTCAGTTTGTCCCCACTACTTGATCTTGTTCCCCCAGGGACACAATGAATGGTCAGCCATTTCCTAACCCACAAACCCTCCACATAGTCTGCAACGGTAGCAAACAGTTCCTACTTATTACAAAGAACTGTAGCCGCTCGTATCCCTGACATATTCTACAGGCGCGGGTTCCGGAACGGAAGGGGGAGGAGCTTGAGGCCTCGGAGCTAATCAGTTGGATTCTAGAGGTGGAAACAAGCAGCTGGACGTCGAGCCGAGGAAGTGTCGGACCAAACTCACGTGAGAGATTAATAATGTATCGAGAGTAATCAGTGCGAGATAACATGTTAGATATTTAAATAGAGTAGCTTAGAATCGCTTTTATAAATTTGTAAGAATTATGTTTCTTTACAGGCGCCCATTATTCAGATTCTTTGCAATACTTATGTTACCTATGTCGGTCGCGTTTTGAGCCATTGAATATTTCAGTTAAATATCGCGGACTTGGCGATATTTAACCACCCCTGTAGATTCATTACTTAATAGTCTCATTGCTTTGTACAGAGGATTTATCTCAATAAACTAATTGCCCATTTGTCACCAATTGTTAATGCTGGTTTTTTATTGCAAATTCCTACCCACTGACGCCATCATGGCGGCTCAGCATTGCATTGTTCATTATGCTGCAGCGGTTTGGATTGGGAGATTTCCAAGAAGGATGTAATTTGGTGAGTTGAGTAAGAGGTAATAGCTAACGTTATAAGTCTCAATTAATTTTTTATGGGAATACGCCATCCTGCCGTGGCGGTGTGTAACGAAGAAAATAAGTTTACAAAAGGCTTATTAAAATTTAACTTCAACCATGTATGTCGCGCAATGCATTACTTATTCACTCGTGATACTTATGAATTTATATTTTGTGAATCTTTAATTAAATTTTTTATATATATTTTTATCAAACGTATTTGGTAATATGAATGAATGGTAAATAACGAAGCGCATTGATTGAGAACAATGTGAGATGAATTAAGAAGCGAATCGTTTTGTGTTTATGTCTACGACAATGATCATTTTTAAGTAACAAAGTAATAAGTTTATTGACTTATTACACAAAAAAAATAAATGGATATTATTATTATTTAAATCAACATGGTTCCATCGTTAGGATGAAATTAAAAATTAAGAAAAATGACAAAAGACTAACAAGATTACCTAGACATATCTCAATAGACAAAATGACATATGGAAAAAAAACATCACAATTAAATAAGTGATATCTACAAAGGTTTTCTACACAGGTTTTGATTTAATTAATGACACCTCAAAGTTAATTTGCTCAGGGATAAAATTATATCTAAAAATATAGTTATTATAATTTTAGTTAAAATATCCTATTTCCAAATACATTATTTGCACCGAGATCCAGAATTTTAGATCGATACCTACTCTCATTATCGTCCCGCTGAAAGCCTACTATTTTGAATCAAAACATTGCAATGCATTACAACTGTGTTGTATGATCATAAAAAATAAATATATATATTTTTTTTTTTTATTCAGAGAAAGATATATAAATTACAATTAATTCAATATAATAATTAATTACATAATATGTGTACATATTTGATTTATCCCCATAAAAAAGCAGGGCTTTTGTGTATGGTGGTGTTATTATATTGGTTTAATTGTTTTATTTTTTATATTCTGTTCAAATTTTCGGTATAATTTTTAAGGTGAGTTTTAAATTTTTTGATATTACTGTTCATGTTTGAGATTTTTTCAGGAAGTGAATTAAAAAATTTTACTCCGAGATATTTATGACTTAACTGTCCTAGTGTTTTTTTACATTTTGGAGTAGGAAGTATTGATGTTTGTGTAAGATTTCTGTTGTTTTTAAATGGTGCAACTTTATTTTGAATATTAATCTTTATAAATTTGTAATGTTGCATGATAAAAATATATTGATATAAAATATATAAATAAAAGATATGTTTTCCTATCAACAATATTAATTATATTTTCTTTCCTTGTCGGTATCAAAAATATTAGTCATAATTGGAGGATGACATTTGCTTTAGATATTTTTCGTGAAAAGTATTATGTCGTCTTAAAAAAAAAAATTCTACTAGCCATGTATAACGAATCAAATTTCGTCACAAGTAAATTTGAATAAATATTTTAAAGTTATGAAAGAGCATATCTCGTATTGGTCATTCAAACACAAATAAAGCGTTGATAGTCATGGGTCGCAAAATCAAGGAGGGAAGATGGAAAAAGTTGTTGTGTTGGTAATAGTAATGCATCAGCTGGCAGATGCTGATAGTTGTCAAGTCTGTTGCGTCACTTGATAGATAACCTTGAACTTGTTAACAGTGTCAATAAACGTCTTATATATGAATCGGCTTTCTGTTTTAATTACAAACCTCAGACATTATAATTGGCGACTAGGAAAATCAGTAAATCACCAAAAACGTGTGTTAATAATATTTTCAGTGATTAACAGTTGAAAAAACACGTAAATATGAAGTAAAAAAGTGTACAATTGCGCAAAATTTTATTACCGGAAACGACATTCTAACGGAGGAATCGATGATTATATTACGGATATAAAAAGTCTGTCAATATCATGCAATTTTGGTACTTTTCTAGATCAAGCTCTGAGAGATAAATTGGTGTGTGGTTTAAAAGACGATGCAATGATTAAAAGATTAAAAGACGATGCAATGACTTCATCTGAAGACGAATCATTTACTTTTGAAAAAGCAATATTAATTGTCAAGAACATTGAGACAGTAAGTCACAGCTCAGAGCAAATTTTACACAAAGAAAATTATACATCAGAAATTTGTGAAGTCAAGTCAAAGATGTCACGTTAAAAAACATGTCATGTCTTAAAGGATTGCCCTTTACGTCAGCATAGTCCGAGTAGGCGAATTTATCTGGGTCAAGGAGTTCAAGGTTATCAAGTCAGCTGTCATCTCCATCACGTCAAGGGTCCACGAGATGCGAGAGGTGTTCTATAACTCATCAACCGAAGTTTTGTCCGTCAAAAAGTGGAAATTTTACAAGTTTAATATTTACGGTCATACGTCGAAATTTTGTCAAAGTGCAAAATCATTTATCAACGACGTAAAACGTGTCAATAATATAAATATGTTAAATATGTCAGTGTCTGATAGAGCGAAAATTTAATGGTTTTCAAATGTCTTTCATGATTGACACAGGAAGTTCATCGACATTAATCAATATCAATATATATTATAAAAAAAACGAATTGTATGGTGTGGTAGATCCATATTCCCCCTAGGGAATAAGGTTTTTTCCTAAAAGGCGTGCTTAAGAAGATATAAGGGCTGGAAGTTTCGCCCTCTTGAAATTTCTATAACAGTCTTCCGGAAAGTTCTAGAAGGTTCCATAGAACTCTAGAAAATTCTGGAAGGAGTGGCGGAGTATGTCGTGGAATGTTCGGGAATAGGGAATCAGGAACATCATTGTTCAACTGACAACTTTGAGGAATATTCTAACTGCCTTGCTTCCTTAAAAGCAATAATTGACGCTAAAGATTACATTAATACAATTATAATCGGAGACTTTAACGCCAATCCCGATTCACTCTTTGGAATGGAGCTAATATCTTATTGTCAAGAATTTGAATATATATGTGCCGACATCGAAATTTTATCTGTAGATTCTTATACATATATCAGTGATGCACACAGCACCACCAGGTGGTTAGACCATTGTCTAGTTACGAAAAATATTTTGAAGCAAATTGTCGATATGAAAATACACTACGACATAGATTGGACAGATCACCGTCCTCTCGAGCTGAATTTACAAACGGAAGGAATAGCAAAAACAGAAGTTTTTCAATTCTGTATCAAGAGATCCAGCATTATGGAATCCGAATAATATACGGGGTATCGGACAATATTACTCATGCTCCCAAATCCATCTCATCAAAATCAAGTCACAAAACACAATTCCTGAAGACGGTGGCAACCCTGCACGCACCAAAATAAAATACCTCTACGGGAGTATAGTAGACGCCCTTTGAGGCAGTGCCATTTCTGTATTTACCAAGTGTATTACCCAAAAACATAAGCAAGTATGTGGGTGGAATGAATATGTAGCGAATAAATATAATGAATCCAGACAAGCAATGTACACATGGATAATGAGTGGGAGACCGCCCGATGGTCCTGTCGCAGAGAATAGAAGAATAGAGGTGCCTTCAAAACAGCACTTAAACAATGCCAAAAGAACTCGACTCAACTTCAAATGGATAAAATAGCAAGGCACTTAGACAATCAGGACTTCAAAAAAATTTGGAACAAATCTAATGAACTGTTGAACATGCGCAGCAAAATCTCGTGCAATATAAACGGAGAGTCGAATCCGGAAGTAATTGCAAACATTTTTAAAGACTACTTCGCAACTACCACGCCGACTATTGACTCAAACGAAACGCATTTGACTGCATATGATGATATTGATCCCATCGTTACAACTAACATGATAAAATCGGCCATTAGTAATATGAAATCTGGAAAGTCTGCCGGGCATGACGGATTAAGCACCAAATACTTCAAACATGTAGGGGTAGCGATTATGGAACTACTGGCAACACTGTTTACCGACATCCTAAAGCGTGGCTATCTACCTAAAGACATGACAAAAACAATTATAATACCGATAATAAAATCTAAACTGACAGACGTAACTCTACAGGAAAACTATAGACCGATCTCCGGATATCGCTCGAATATTTGAACGAGTTCTATTGGATCAAGTCGGATCTCACATAAAAACAAATGATAACCAGATGGGCTTCATGAGAGAGTTCTGTACGGACTCGGCTATTTTTTGGGTAAAATGGACGTTGGAATACTACAGGAAGAAGAAAACATCAACTTATGCATGCTTTTTGGATCTTAGTAAAGCTTTTGACCGAGTTTCCCACCCCTTATTATGGAAAAAAATAAAGAAAAGTGGTAAAAACTCAATTCTACGGTAATTTGTTTACAGCAAATAGTCAAAATTTATTGTGTTTTGGATTTTTTACGGCAAAAGTAAATGTTGTTGATTCTAATTTTGTATTGGATTTACCAGTATTGGTTATAAAAAATCTGTCGTCTGATGCTATTCTGGGTAGAAATTGGTTAAAAGTGTTTAATCCGTCTTGGGAAAATACTTTCATAAGTTCTTTAATGTCAAATATGGACAAAAATACTATGAATTCAGTGTCTGTCAGCGAAAAAAATAAATCAAATATTGTCCAAAAATTGTCACAAAAATATTTAAATTGTTTTTCGATTACTAATAACGATTTTACAATTAAAGAATTTTCTGTGAATTTAAGTTCAGTCCACAAAGCATGTGAAGTTCCTTTTTCACTTCGTGCTGAAGTATGCCAAGAGCTAAGTCTTCTTGAAAGCGAAGGCATTATTTCAAAAGTTAAATGTAGCAGTTGGTCTTCCCCAATAGTTTGTGTACCTAAACAAAATGGAAAATTACGTTTATGTGCAAATTTGAAATCTACAGTCAATCCACAATTGAGAATTGATCAATATCCTATTCCACGTCCAGGGGATATTTTTAATACGTTTTCAGGTTGTCAAGTATTCTGTAAATTAGATTTAACAAACGCATATTTACAGTTGTATGTGGTCAGATTCTAGTAAAGAATTACTTACAATTAATACATTTTACGATTTATATGTCTATAACCGTTTACCTTATAGATTGTCATCAGTTCTTGCCGTATTTCAAATGGTAATTGATACAGTTTTGGTTAGCATTAAAAGCTGTGCTGCATACATTGATGATATTTGTGTAGGTGGTAAAGACGAGAAGGAGTGTTCTTATATTTTGGATAAAGTTTTGTCAAAATTAGATGAGTTTAACATAAAAATTAATGTGTCAAAATGTGTATTTGTTATGAATTCTTTTGAATTTTTAGGTTTTACTTTGTCAGGTCAAGGCAAAGGTCCGTTTTTGTCGAAAGTTGAGAAAATTAAGTCTTCTGGGTGTCCAGAAAATGTTACTCAACTTAAGTCATATTTGTCGATGTTGAATTTTTATAGGGATTTTATTCCTATGTGTCCTACAGTGCTTGAACCACTGCATAGTTTATTAAGAAAAAGTGTAAAATGGTGTTAGTCTCATGAATGCGAAAAGGCATTTTTAAATAGTAAGTCTCTTTTGTCAGATAAAACTATATTAGTTTTATTTGATCCGTCAAAACCATTGTGCCTTACAGTCGATTCCAGTGCATACGGTGTCAGTTGTGTCTTAAGTCGTAAAGAAATAAGAATTTTCTGTAGATTTTGAGTCTGCAACATTGAATTCAGCTCAAAGAAATTATAGACAATTCCACAAGGAAGCCCTTGCTATTATTTTTGGAATTAAGAAATTTCACAAATATTTAATTGGTCGTCATTTTACGATATATACTGATCATGCTCCATTATTGTCTTCATTTGCTGTAAACAAAAAAGTCCCCGTTTTAGCAGCATCTCGTCTTATAAGATGGTCTATAATATTGTCTGCGTACAATTAGAAATTGGAATATAAAAAAGGATTGAAAATTTCTCAAGCAAATGTAATGTCACGTTTGCCAAGTAAACAACAATTCAATACAGAGGAATGTAATTTTGTATACATGTCTACACCTATAATTCCACTCTTAGAAGTTGAAAATCATTCTGAAAAAGATGAAACATTATGTAAAGTCAAAGTATGTTTCAATCGGTCGGATTGAAAAACTTGTCAAGTCCTGAATTTAAAAACTATTTCAAATTTAAAAATTTACTGTCGGTCAAAGGAAATTTTTTATTTATTTGGTGACAGAATTGTAATACCAGAATCTCTTAAGTCCAAAGTCCTAAATTTATTACATTATGGTCAGCCTGGTATAGTCAGATCAAAAATTCTTGCCCGTTCATATGTATGGTGGTTAGGTATGTATAAAGATATTTACATAAGATGTTTTTTCTAGATGTGAAATGTGTCAGTCTGTACAAAATGCTAACAAAAATGTACGTTATAGTTGGCCTATTGCTGAGAGTCCATGGGAAAGAGTCCATTTGGATTTTTTTTTTGATTTAAAAGGATCTAAATACTTATTAGTTTTTTATTATTTTTTTAAAGAAAAACCAACATTCCCGGGTTACGAATAACCCGACAATATTTGAAAATCTCCTACTACCACCGGAGTAAGCCGAAAATGTTGCTTGAGTCGTGACGGAGGACTTAGCCAGCCGAGGAATCGAACACGGAACGCCTGGGTGGGACCCAAACGCGATGCCCACTCCAACCACTGACCGGTTTAAGACATGTAAAAGGTCCTATGAAATGGTTTCAGGGAACTGTGGAGTTAAAATTAAGTTCATAGGTGTAACTAATTCAATTAATCGGAGGAGAGGTGAAAAAGGTTCATTATAACCAAATAAAAAAAAAATGTCTTAAGTCAAAATCAAGTTATGCGAATCCCAATGATTGGAAAATGAAAATATTATTGAACCTTTACCCAGCACTAGTGGAAATAATGATGTTATAACTAGGTCAGGCGGAGTTGTGAAACCTCCTATACGATTTAGTCATAGTGATTACTCGTTTCTTTGTCATTGTTATTTGGTTTGATATAGAAATACCAAAAACGGGTACTACGAGATCATATGGCAAGAGTCAAGACCGAGAGAAAATGATTCGGAAGCGCGGTGACCAGACGCGGCCAGTGGCCATAGCGCGAAGGCAAAGGTGCAGGCAGTAGACTTAGTGAGAGACTCGGCTAGTAGGACTTGAGTTACTGAGCTACAGCTGCTGCCATCGAGGACTTCGGCCTCATCTAGGCCCACCAGAGACACGGTATTTATAGTGAACACTGTGTGCATTTAATTAACATGAGGATGTGAACAATGGAGAAGCGAACCTGCACAATATGACAACTATTACTATATATAAGATTTAGATACTGGTGGATCTTAGTATAATTAAGATAATTTATAAAAAACTTTCCCGAACCTAAGTAAAATCCATATATTTAAACGGATCTTTGTAATTCACTGTAATGGATCATTCCCCTTTTCCAACATAAGCGACCCAAATTGGTGAGAAGGCAGAGTGGAGAATGCACAGTGGTAAAGCATAAAACCGTGTTTACTTGAATATTAAATAATTATTTTGATTTAGTGACCGGAGACGATGTGAATGTTACACGTGATACTGCAGACTATTCGATTGATTTGAATCTGTTTAAAAAGTTAAATTGGCTAAAGCATTGACTATGACTCCAGTATGATAAAAAAAGAAATATCGCTCGCTTATTTACAAGAAAATATACGTACTCTTTATACTAAATTTTAATATTAGTATAGGTACTGTTTAACCGGATTAACCTCATGCACACACGGTAGTATTAAATTATTATGCGTGTAAAAATAATTAAAAGTTTACCAAAAAATGGATTTCAAATTAAACCTTTCGTCACAAAGCAAATATGTTCAAAAGTGTTTAAAATATTTGCATTACAGCTGATGGATGTGTGAAGTCTGTGTTTATTGTTTTTTTTCATCAAAGCCACAATTTTTTCACTAGGAGTACGAAATGCGTACGAATTTTTTTTAAGTACGGTAGAATGTAATGGGTGGCTTTCAAAACCGATCTTCCTACATACGATTTAAGTGGAGATTGCAATGAAATATTCATTGTATTTGAATGAATCGATCTCAGACAATGCGCTATCTACTGGTGAAGTATTCTTCAGAGCTCTAACCGAACTTGCAACTTTGGCCTCTCGAGGCATGTTTCAAAACAAGCTTCCTCACGGAGAGCTGCACCCAATAAGTGGAGTTTGGGCTTGCATCTCTGAAAACATCTTTCAATAATTTACCGAATACCTACACTATAACAAAAGTTTAAGTACCTACTGCTTGTACTTGTGCGCTGTTAAAGCCAACATTAATTTTATACATTTTTTTGAACTATGTACATTATCTGAAATATAAATTATAAAAATAGAAATTTCGGCTGTCTGTGCGTTCAACGTCATTCTGGTCAATGAAATCGAATTTTCCATGAACTTAAGTATCATTTTTTCCAAATTGTTACTGATTGTGCGAAAAACTCATATAAGTGATAAAGTACCTTCATATTAAATATTACCAGAAAATTATTTTACTCTCATTTTCAAAAATTTTTTTTTTTTTTTAAGAATTTAGATGGTCCCCTGATTTTTTAATGGTCTGCGCTGGTGTTTTTATAAAAGCAATATGATTTTCTTACTCAACTAAAAAGAAGGATTATCTCATTGTTTGATAAAATATGTTCATTCCTACATATTTGTTTAATATGTTTTCTGACGCATTAAAAAAATGCATGCACTCTAACATGTTTATTACACTTATTAAACATGTAAGGGTGCAAACATTTATCGCATGAAAATACGCTGTACTTCAGAATTATATGTCATTTTTTTTGTTTTTTTTTGTTAGTGTGTATAGGAGTGACGGACGAATTAATCCATCCCTCCAACTGCGGTGTAAGGCGATGGGTCGAAAAAGTCTTGCTGGATAGGTCAAAAGGCCTCCTTCAGCCAGTTTTTCTCGATCCGGCCCGCCACACAGCAGATGGGCAGACGCATACGTCGCCAATACCTGGACCAACCTCACCCGTTTGATGCCGGGCACCCCTGTTAAGTTACCAAACGTAGCGCACCACTTGGGGTGACCTATGACAGAGGTGTTGGTTATCCAGTAAATGGTTCCCAGGGAGGCGGAACACATACCCGCCTCCCAAATTGCAATAATAATGATAAACTATGAAAAAGGTGTACCGTCTTTATTTGGTACCATATATCATATTAAAATAAGTTAATAATAATAATCTAAACGAAAATATGAAAGAGAACAAGACACAGAAAAAGACAATGGTCGCAACTAAGACTCGAACCCAGACCTCTCCGTCTAACCGAGTCGAGCGCGTTAACCAATTTCGCTATTGCCACCTTCTGTTAAACCGTCATATTTGTCAATCTCATATTTTCTAATTTTAGAATTACATTATTAACAACTAATTATTTTTCTCCTTATTACAGGCAACTACCCTTTTTATTGGAAACAATCATTCTAAGAATTGGTTTGTAACCTGGATAGCGTCTCGAATAGATATATCCGAATTTATTTATATGGAACAATTGACTTTTAAGAAAGTCTAAATGAATATTCAATTTTACCTGTAATATGGAGAAAAATAATTAGTTGATAATAATGTAATTCTAAAATTTGAAAATATGTGATTGACAAATATGACGGCTTTGACAGAAAGTGGCAATAGCGAAATTGGTTATCGCGCTCGTCCCAGTTAGACGGAGAGGTCTGGGTTCGAGTCCCAGTTGCGACTCTTGTCTTTTTCTGTTTTTCTGTGTCTTGTTCTCTTTCATATTTTCGTTTAGATTATTATTGTTAACTTATTCTAATATGATATATTTCACCATAGGACAAATTAAAATAATGTATTTTAGTATTTTCTGTCATATTTTGATAGAAAAAGGTCTGTTACGGCCCTATTTTAATCCAGGCGTGGAAATAGATATCGACCAAAATACAAAATTTTGGATTTTCGTAAAATGGGGTTATCGTTTTCCTATTCTAACCAATTTTCCGGTGTTACCGTTCTAGGTTATGTTAAACATCCCGAAACTGGTGACCGTTACATTTTATCGCTTCACTTTATATTTGACAGGTGCCCAGCGCCAGTGCCCTGTGGCGGTTAAAACACAAGTAATTACATTTTTACCATCCCACAATAAAAGGCACTGCCAAGATTTCGATGCGAGCCAAAAAGCACGCATCGTCATTGTGACGTCACCGCTGCTAAAATATTTGGGTTAAAGAGTTGGCGGAATGCACAAAGAAAGGGGTGGGTGGGCCGTCCGAACAACCTACTTGAAGAGGAAGCAGAATAGCTATGAATATTCAAAAATAAAACAATGAACATCACCAAAAAAACTGTAACATGTGATTAGAGATTTTCACGGCCAAAATTGTTTTCGCGATTCATTTCCCCTTCTCCAATAGAAAAAGTTTCCGACAGCGTTAGTGACGTAACAGGGCAGAGAGTTATAAGGAAACTCTGTCGGAAACGTTCTCTAAAGAAGGAGAAGCTTTACGGAATAATAACAACAAAAAAAAAATTTTTTTAGAAATTTAATTAAAATTATATTTGAAAATGTTAATATCGAGTTCTGCAAGTATTTTAGTATGTTTTTTTATTACAGCTATTTCGACTTGTAAGGTCATTTTCAAACTGTGGTGAATTAAATTTCTAATAATTAAAATGGCGTTCTACGAATTAAACACAAAAACAATTAACAAAAATATTACGATAAATTTCTTTCAAATCAACTTAACACATTGCATTGGTATGTAGTTGGAATTAAGAATACACAATTTCAATTGTTGATTATTTTTTTGAAGTTTTAAATTATTTCTTTAGCACCGTTGTGATTTGAAAATCAATGAAACAAAAAGCAACATTTAAAAGAGACAAACACGTACATCTACAGGATTTAGCCTGCGTGAGAATGATATAGTATAATCGGTCTCTTCTTCATGCGGTGCTTCGTAGTCTCCCCACTCTTGTCTACTTTAGTTTTCTGATGGTTTCACTTCCATCACATATGAATTGCACACTCCGATTTTATTTTTATTTTTATGTTGAGCAAAAAATGAACTTTCTCTACCAAATTTTGGAACAGCACATTGACAAAAAAAAATATTTTTTTAAATTGTGAGATGAGGCCCTACTAGCGATATCTATTAGCTTTGAAATGTTGTTTGAATCTTACTGATGTGTGTACCTACTTTTGATTCCGTAATGAAGGTTGCTTAGCGCTAGGTTCCGGGTGTGTTATTGAGTCGAATTTGACATTTGATGTTTTCAGCAGTTATTCTGGATATCTGGGGTTTGGCTTAAACAAATATTATGTTCATTTATTTAAAAAAAAACTTCATATCGAAATTTCACAGGTCTTTCGAAATATTTCAACAATAAAAAATTTGTATACATCCTTAGTACATAGTAAAGTCGAATATACTTTGCTCTGGTCCCCCCATTTAAAAATACATTCAGATGCAATCAAAAAAATTCAACATAAATTTCTAAGAGATATTGATTTTAAACTCGGTATTTCCATTGAAAACATAAACTACAATTACTTGATGAAATAATTAAGTTTTACTAAGACTCTCAGATCGAAGAATTATATCCAACTTAATATTTATGTTCAAAATTGTAAATTGTAGAATAGCAGTCCTGATTTAACTAAGCTCATTGAATCTCATATTCCCACGATAACCACTTGTTCTAAAATCCTGTTTAAATACAACAATAAAAGGACTGAGTATACGAAACACTCGCTTGTACCTAGGTTACACAAATTAAGTAATAGATACGCAGATGTGGCGGATCTATTTAACTGCACTGAAGCTTGGCTATTCTATCAAATATTTTCAATCAATATTAATTTTATTTGCACTATAGTATTGTATGTAATTGTAGCTATTTGTGTCATTTCTCAACCAAATTCCACAATTAACTGTTATATTTACTCTTTTTTTTATAATTTCTTATAAACAACTATGATTTTGTGATACGGAATTTATGGTATATTTGTACCGTTAATATTAATAAATATAAATATTCCAGAAATTTTCCGCAGAAACCAGATTATTTCCATAATGGCCGTCAATGTTCTCTATATCAATCCTCCATAACTCTTCAGTGCTTGGTTCTGCGTCTAGTGGGCTGGAACGGAGAGCGGCAGAAGGGGAAGGTGGTTGGGGGAGGGCAGGGCAGGGAATCCCCCGCCACCCAGCGGCGGGGTGGTGGAACTACGCCCAGTCGATATCGCTTCGCCTCCGCTGTTCTCCAAGGGCGCGCTGTAGCTCAACTTTGGGGTGATTCGCTAATCCGCCATTAGATAACACTCCAGTCCACTGGAACTGGAACTGAAACCGTTCTAGTATCATTGTTGTTTTAATGAAGCAGAGGACCTCGTGTCATCGCAGGCACTACTCGTTATAATCGTATGGTCGCCAAAATATAAGTAGATTCTTTGCAATCTCTACTCTATAAAGCTGGCTGTATGAAGCATCCAACGACACATTAATCCTGACTTATGGAAATTTGGCAGTATTTAAGAAATACAGCATGATGGCCCATATCTTTTGTTTTATGCTTCTAATTTGCTTAACCAAGTGGAACCTACTGCATTTCACCTTTCAAAGTGTACTATTGCAAAAATCTGTCTTAATTTCTTTTATAAATAGTGAAATGTAGATTTGATGTGATAAAGCGTTAATACAAATATTTTTGGTAACTTTTTTGAAATAAAACTTCTTTACGCACGCTTGACTTGGGGAGTAAGCTGGTGAATGCGTGACGAATATATTACTGTAGGGGCAAGAGAGAGAGGTGCGGGCACACATTTTATTTATCTCTTTCTCTCATAGTCAGTTACGTTTCGTATATCTAAGACACAGTGCAGGCCTATTGTCTGTATCACTGTAGGAGTAAGAGAGAGAGCAGTGCGCGTGCATATTTTCTTTCTCTCTTCTTCTATAAGTTAGTGAAGTTTTACTTCAGTCGTGTGGTCTAAACCACACTTTTTTTTATTTTTTTTTTATTACTATCTTAAAATCATATTGATCTTAACCCAACTGCTTCAAAATTTATTTCTTTCCCAAAATTTATCCTAAAATTATAAACACACAAAAAAATTGCCCAATATTATAGACAGCCTACATACAGTCAAATGCAAAAGTTACAAATTTATATAGTTTAAGACCAATTAATAAAATTACAATGAGACATAAATATGAGTGATACCAAGACAACTAGATGTATTTATAATTCTTTATAAGAAAAACAGAATGCTGACATTGAAAGTTGGTTAAAACATTTAATAAAAATTTCCATATTTCGTTTCAAGATAAATGCACAATAATGATTCCATCTTGCAATATTCCAAACTATTGCGAGTTTCGCATCAAATATACAAAGGCAGAACGCGAATGGATGTCTCCAAAAAAGCTTTTCCGTTTGTGAAATCCGTCGAAAAATTTAAAACTATTTTCAATAACAGGCTTCCGCCATGTATAACAAACATATGTTGTGTAGTTATATATTATATTGTATTGGATACGAAACCTTACGTAGACTAAGTGAGATTAAATTAATGCACCAAAACGAGGTATATCTATTGGAGAATCTATCAACAATATCTTTGGGTGGATCTTTCCAATGATTTTAACTGAGGGTTTTAGTATTGGGATCTACCCACTTTTTAACCATGTAGGTACCCACGTCAGCTCTGTGGAAGCGCCCCGAGCCTTATCCGAAACTATTGCGGACCGTCACTATCCGGATCGGATTCGTTTATATAGAAGTATATTCTTACGATCGTACGGGGCGGTTCCAATGAGAAAGATTAATTATTCTCCGTAACAGCTTTTTTAAATAATAACTCAATATCGATTTTGTTTCTTTCAAAATTTGCTTTAATTATATACCTACATTCAAAAATGCTGAAAGGCATGATGATAAAACTATTAAAATTATGTACTTATTGTAATTATTTTTTCAACACGTGTTTTTTTTTCAAAAACGTCTAAGTACTAATAATGTTTAAAAGAAAAACTTTAATATATTAGACCGTAAATAAATAGACAAACCGAAGTATTTTCGTCACAATACAAGTGCGCGGATCTTTTTTAAAATGATTTTATTTAAACTGATAGTAAAATTCTGAAAAATAGCTTTCATAGATAATATGATTTGAAATGTGTGTTGTATAATACAAAATTTTTGTTCGAAAATTTAACAAATCTGCCAATGACCTACGACAAAACTTTTTTGTACTAAAATGAACAAATGTTCTCAAAATTTAAAACATAGCTTTACTAGATAAAAGAACATTCGAATTCAATTTATAATTTTTTTGTTGAAAAGAGTCAGTACGTCTAAAATTCCATTTAAAAATGACATATTTCCGGTTTTGTCTGATTATTCCGTCTTAAACTAAACTATATATATCCCTCCCTATGAATTTTGAAGATATTTTAGTCAAGCTAAATTGATTAGTAGGTATATTTATAAAAAAAATTAGTGCAAAATAAAGTTTATGTTACATTTTATAATATTTTTTGCTTGTTTTCTACGAAAACATTATACATATTTATTTCCTCGATGAATGTTACAATGTTTTCATTTATTTTTGTTATCCTTATATGTACTTGCTTATTACCGCTGTGTGTTTAATTCTCCCGCAGCCAACTGGGACCGATACATAGACACCAAAATTAAAATCCTTCTTATATCTTCTTAAACATATGAAAAATATTTTTTGTATTTTAGTTATTCCTACGCAAAGGGTTAATACATAATGTCCGTTTACAAAAAAATGTCAAAAAGTCATTCATCGCAGGAAAAAATATTTTGTCAACTATAGCTAATATTCCCTGCCCAATAAATGGACAAATAACAACAACAAAAAACGAGTGTGCTTTAGACCACATGACTGAAGTAAAACTTAACTAACTTATATCTGCCTCTGAACATCCGTTCGCCCTGCCCGAACACAATTTTCATAACGCTCTCTTCACGCATTCACCAGCTTGCACCCCGGTCAAGTCAAGCGACCGTTCGCCTCGCCCGATCACCGTTCGTCCCGCCCGATAACCGTTCGCATCACACTTTTCGTAACGCATTCACCAGCTTACTCCCCAAGTCAAGCGTGCGTAAAGAAGTTTTACTTTAAAAAAAAGAAAATGGGATTTCTATGGTTTAAATGCCAATAAAACAGAAAAATGCATGGGGTCATCGGCCGACCCACATGGGTCGTTATGTTTGGCATCTTGGTCTGTCGAGAGTTAAGTGCACATAAATTGGAAAAGTAAAATTTCAGATTGAAGTTTTAGGATGTGTTGGTAATTTTCGAATTTACCCTCCATGTGCGTAAAATATAATTAAATCGGTATATATGCGTGTAAAACAACTGGCCCACCAGTTCGCAAAAAAATGACTGATGCACGTTAACAATTATGGGCTTCATCTAACACAGATGCGCTTTAAAAAAAAAGAAATAGAATTATGAATTTTTTTTTATTTACTTTGTTAATCCTGCTGTATTGGCCAACTGGTGGAATACAAGTTACTGCCATTTTATATTAATTCAAAGAGATATTTAATTAATATATTATATAATAATTTATATAAAAATGTTATTATTTTTAAATGGAATATATTTGAAAACAAATTTGTCCCAGCTCACATAAGTCTCATATAAATAATTGTATCTCCTTTAATGTCATGGTGAGAAATGTGATCTCAACGGAGTTAGAAAGGTAAAACTGCGCACTTTAGTGCAATTCTAGGTTTCTCTTTAAAACCAAAGTTTCCAATGAAAATTTGAGAAAAACATATAAATTCTTTGAAGTAAAACTTCTTTACCCCTGCTGTGACTTGGATTTCGGATGATACGGAAATTACGATTACTGCACCTGCGACGTATCAACTGCGTTCATTGGTCGCTTTGATTATGACCTCACTTTTCAAGTATTGGTTGTGACTGTTTTGGTAAAGTATCGCTTCTACCGCGTGTAAACTGCAATCGATTTTTTTAATTCATTATTTTTCATAGAGATATACTATAGAGACACTATCCCGTACATAATTCTTCGAGATTCGTGTTCAAATTATGCACGAACAAGCCTTCGGGAAAGTGAGATCTAACTGAAGCCACCGCGACGAAAGGCTCGGCCGTCAGACCGTCCTTTACTTTTAATCAAGCCCATGGTTTCATCCTTTTCAATCCTACTTTGATACGTCACACGCCAGCCACGGTTGACGGTTGTTGTTGTTGTACTAATAGAGAAATGGAGGTAGTAACCTACGATACCGTTGAACCAATTTATTCGCTAATTGTCTCATCTATGTATATATATATCAATGTTATTTTTTTGTGAAACGACAATAATGTGAGGTGATAATAACTTTTATAATACATTTGCCTAATAAAATATATGTGGGTGTTTTTTTCTAATTATCAGTAAGTATTATTAGATAGAAAAAACGTTAGGTGAGCCATTTTGTATTTTTTTACATTTGTATTAAAAAATTTTATATTTTAAAATATTTATTTTTTTTATTACATTTTTAAACGAATTTTATCTCCTGATAATTGATTCCTGCCCGAGGGGTTAAAGCCTGCATGTAAAACGTAAACATAGCGAGAAATATGTGCACGCGCAATTATAAAAGTATTATGCACGCGAAAGTTTAATATATTCTGAACAAGTCTACATAAGTTCCTACTTTTGCTCGGAAAAGCATAAGTTTCTTGATAATAAAATACAACCATCGAAAAACTTCCTACAGAAATAATCCCATAAGAAAATGTTAATTAGTACGTAAAGGAGTGTTTCATTTTTAGTTTTAGAATTGAAAAAAAGATCCAAAAGATCAATGAGTTTTTGAATTAAAAACTTTTTTAGCACCATTGTGATTTTAAACTCGATGAAACAAAAAATTTGACACAAAAAAGGGACCAACACATAGGTACATACATCTATAGGATTTATCCTGCGAAAAAATGAGATCGGTCTCCTCTTTGTGCGGTGCTTAGTAGCCTCATTACTCTTGTTTTCTTTAGTTTTCTGAAGATTTTAATTCTACCGCGTGTGAACTGCATACTTGTAATATTTTTTTATGATATGCTTTATGCATTTTCCGAAAAAAAACAGAATTCTCTTCTGGACAGCAGGTTTTTCTGGTTTCAACTGACGCCTACCATGTGAAAGTTTTCTGCATCGGTATTCCAGTATTCGTTATTGGCAGGTGAGATGTAATAGTCATTTGTAGGTCACGTTATACTTGGTTTTGTGTAAAAAATATAAAATAGGTCATTTGACTATTATCTACTTCTACTACACTATATAAAGAGGTAAGATTTGTTTGTTTGTTTGTTTGTTTGTTTGCATTGAATAGGCTCCGAAACTACTGAACCGATTTGAAAAATTCTTTCGCTGTTGGGAAGCTACACTATCTTTGGGTAATATAAGCTATATTATATTTAAAAAAAAATAGGCATCTATACTAAAACTTCAATAATGCAACCCAAGGTGTAAAAAAATTACCTAAAATATTATTTACTTCGCATGCGCTGCGAAAACTATTGATGATAGAGTAAAATAATGTACTACGACTTTGTAGAACACATCATTATTTACAAAAAAAGGTTGCGACAGCATATGTCTAACTATTATGGTTATGCCACAATAAGTATTCTTTTATTTTAAAAAATTAATTAAAATGTCGCCGCTTGAAAGGGCTCTTTATTTGTATCTTGGTTTTAATCCTTATCAAAATAAATTACTTCATATTCAAGACAGCTTTAATACCTTTATTTAACTTTTTGAATTTTTCAATTCGGATATTTAATTAGAAAGATATCACGTGTTTAAATATGTTAGTATTAGAAAAAAAGGGGAGCGGGAGAGCGGTGGCGGGGAAGGTGGAAGTGGAACGCTGGAGGAGAACGCACGGGAAAGGACATGCAAGGAGTAACATTTTATCTATTTGAATATGGCATTTCAACGCATGCCGGGAAACAGCTATATATTATAAAAGAAAGTCAAAAAAACGTGCGGACAGTAAAAACTCAGAAACGAGTTCCGGTACGATCAAGGGAGTTATATGGTGCGGTAGATTTCTATCCCCCCTAGGGAATAAGGTAACCGTTTTTACCTAAAGGGCGTGCTTTTAAAGATATAAGGGGTGGAAGTTTCGCCCTCTTGAAATTTCGAGAACAATCTTCCGGAAAGTTCTAGAAGGTTCCATAGAGCTCTAGAAAATTCTGGTAGGAGTGGCAGAGTATGTCGTGAAATTTTCGGGAATAGGAAATCGGGAACATCAGTGTGTAACATTCCAGAACACTCTCAAATGTTGTCCTGAGCGAAGCCGGGTAACCCAGCTAGTATTATATATAAATAGGAATTGCATGTATTATAGAAGAAAAATATTACATACAAAATAATAATTCATAATATTATAAAATAGTATAGATGGCACAAATTCAGAACCGAGATAATGTAAAAAAACAAAGGAACTACGCAACTGTTCTAGATAGCAAACCGGAGGACGAGGGTTCAAACCCCGAAATGCGCCAGTTTTTTATCACAATTTATTAATTTAAAATTACATAAGTGTATATCTATTACGGTATATTATCGATACCATTCAGAGTGAAATATACTCTCACTACCTTCCTGGTGTGTGGCAACAACTGAAACGTTGCTTGAGATAGCTTTACACGTTTGGCGACCAGATCTGAATAGCCAGGTTTCTCCACTTTCTTCTACCTATCTCCATCCCCTCTTCACTATCTTTGGCCTAACAACGTCTGCAAATTGGGGTTGCCATAGTTTCACTGGCGTTAAGTCCCAACAGTTCCAATTTAAAAAATTGTAACTGTTGGGACTTAACGCTTAACTTAATGCAAACACTTAACAATCGTTTTTTATGTGAATACCGCGCAAGAGTCCCAACTGCTCCCAACAGCCTAGGGCTAGGCATCCTTAATTAAGGTATATTGTGAGGCTAAGGGTACGTGAGGTGGGGAAGGAGCAGGGAAAGAAGAAGGGAGGGAAGTACCAGATCTAGTCACCAAACACAGCTGAAGCCATTTCAAGCAACGTTTCAATTCTGAATGGTGGTATTATACCAGGGCGATACTGAGAGTTCCTTCCACGTTCAGTTACAAACACAATCGAAATTAGTAATTTCATTATGATTTTTTTTTTACAATGACAGTTTTTTGTATTTAATTTAATGTTCCCCACGTCACATATAAAAGATAAATCATAACCATATATTTGAGAATAAACTATTTAATGATAATAAAAGACATGAAAGGCGTATAAGTGTATCTTGACGACGCGTTCCCGATACCTCTACCGGTTTTATTGTGAAACCCGTCGACTCGCACAATAACACCGGGCTACCGATCGGAAGAAAGTGCTTCAGATTATTTAAAAGCCAGTGCAAACGGCGCATAGACGATGCAGGATTCGCATTTATTTTCTGCTCAGAGATCGGAAGCTTGGCTTGTTGTGTTTAAAACTTCGATTGTTGACCCTACCGAAGTGGAATATTTGATTCTAGCGTTAAATTATCTTTACATGCATGATTTTTCCTTTTCTCGATCGTAAATCTTAGTGTTTATCTTGATTTGAGAATGGCGGTATATTTCCGATAAAATACAGTGAGCGTTAAAATACAGTGAGTTATCATACCTTAATAAATACATATGCTTGAATGATAAATTGCCTATTGGATTCTAATTGCATTTAAACCATCAGGTCTCAGGTATATTCTGTAAGAAGATCAGAAAATTTCAGCTTTGCAATAAAATCCAAATAAATCGAATACTTCTGAATGTATCCGAACACTTAAAACTGTTTTGAAATAAGATAGAATATGATTTCACATGTTAATATTAGAAATAATCATATAATACAAACGTGAAAAAGTTTAAAAAAAGGATCGCCTTACGTTTTTTCTATCTAAAATTCTGTACCCGAGAAGCATACGGATGCAAGTCCAAAATTTGAAGAAATGATTTTTGGTGCAGACTTGAAGTGAATTATCATATTTATCAGTGGCAGAAAGATACAGATCCTGTGATGAAGAAAAATAGGATTTTCATAAATGTATACGGATGCAACTACCTTTGATGCAATAGCTATTTTATAAGCAAAAAGATTTACATGGACTTGCGTCTTTATGATTTGGTTGCATTTTGAGTATAATGACTCAAATCCGGATGCTAATGCATTTGACTTCCTTATGCCTCCAACATTACCACGCTTTCTACGGAAGTAAACAATTTTCAAACATTAACAAAATATTCCAATTCATTTTGAAGTACAAGGACTCAAATCCGGTTTTGTTTGACTCAAGTCAGCTTTTTAAAAAATATATATTTTTAAAGTCTTTAAATATAAAATATTTCGTTTCATTTGCTCGTTTTTAAAACGAAACCATGAACAAATTTTTTAACAAAATAAAAAACGACTTCAAAAAAGGCACTAAAAAGTAAAAAAAACGTACGAAATTTTTTTTTACTTTTTAGTGCATTTTTTTAAGTCGTTTTTTGTTTTGTAAAATTTTTTGTTTATTTTTTGATTTTTAGTGACGAGCGTGGATAAAGAAGTTTTACTTCAAAAAAAGAATCATCGAAATCTGTTGGCGTGAGTTATTCGTCCATTTGTCGCGCACATACTTATTGCAAATTTAAGACATATATGGTTTTCTCATGAATCCCATTGTCAGAACTGGACTAAATTAAATGGGACCATACGAGAAGCACCAGCTTTCTAATAAAAAATAAATTATCAACATCGGTTCACCCAATCAAAAGTTCTGAGGTAACAAACATAAATTTTTTTTTTTTTAAATACCGTTGAATTGATAACCTCCTCCTTTTCGAAGTCGTTTAAAAATTAAAGCCAGAAGTTTAGTTTTTATTAGACACGAAACATTAATTTAAAAATAAAATTTTATTTCTACATAAGCAAACTAGCAACAACAACAATAAACATCAGAATGTTTTACAAAATAAATAATTAAAATAAGATTTTAAGCTTACTTGCTAGCAGAAAAAACAAAGAAAAGGAAAAACAACCCACCGTATCAGGAAAATTCTCAGCATTAAAAGGATTGAAACATTTTAGAGAGCGTATAAGGTGATTCCGGCAAATATCCGCACTCTGTCTAATTTTCTATCTTATCGGCGATGCCAGACAACGGTAGCTTCTGAATCAGCTTATATTCAACATACCGTCCTCTTAACTTGGAATGTAAATCTTTGAAATTAATATCCTTTCTATTATTCAATTAATGTTATGCGTATGCAAGTAGACCTAGAAATTACTTAAGTAGAAATACCAACTTAAGTGGCTGTATTTTATTTATGAGAAGGATCTTTTTTTTAAATGCCATATGATTTTTTGTTTCAAATAAGCAGAATGCCCGCAATCACGGCACAACTATTTAGAAGATGAGTGGCTAAGTTGCCGTGTTCTTCAGCAATGAGCAACATTTTCGGGCTGAAGAAATTGTAGAGGGTGTTCAAAATATGAATAAATATGTAGTGAAAAGTTCGCACTCGTATATTCATTTAGTACGCAAAAAACCAATTCCAAAAAGCTAAAAAAGAGCCTTCACTCTGGATGTTGTCTTCTATCATAATAAAACAACTTTGAACATTAAAAATAGAGTGTGCAATTCATACGCGGCAGAAGAGAAACCTTCAAAAAACTAAAGTAGACAAGAGTGGGAAGGCTAGAAAGAGGAGACGATTATACTATCTCATTCAATTGCATGCTAAATCCTATAGACGTACGTGTCACAATTTTTCGTTTCATCGAGCTTCAAATCACAACGTTGCCAAAGAATTTTTCACTTCAAAAGTGGTTATTTCAATCCTAGACATCATTTCTGTCTACAGATTATTTCGGTTGAAATCTATGTTTACGAATAGGAAGACGGTTTCCAATCACGGAAAATTGATCGAAGAATGTTACTTTCTAAAAATACGTGATAGTTATAAACGTTCGTAAGTAAAAGAGTTGAGAGGATGGCTGGAATCCTCACGAAGATAACTTGATCATGGTTTCAAACTCAGATTTATTCCTACTTTTCTATTTTACTTTTACACCAAGTTTGAATATTAATGAAAATCAAATATTTTATTTAATACTTCACGGTTAACTTATAGGTTACATTCAACAGATGGGGCGGCGATAATACTTAAAAATAATGTTGAACGACATACGCATGACAAAAGATGATTCGATCAGTCGTCTCTTGTCATTATACATAGAAAATTCTACTGCTACTCCCTATTCATTAATATATTTATTCGCCACACAAATTTCTATAATGATATTATTTTCAATACCGAATATATCAAATACGAAAGTCAAACATCAAATTTAATAATAAATTGAATAATAATAATTTACCACAAGACAAAATGGAAAGACTTCAAAAACCCTACTTTAGACCGAATTCGAAAGCTTAACCATATACCGTACATGATGTAAATAAGTACACTATTGGAATGGTTGGTATAAGTACTACGCATTAATACGATAACTTCTCAGTGTTAGTTAAATACAGTATTATTGAGTGGCGAGGGGCTTCTGGAACCTCCCTGAAGTCATTAATTATCCTGACAATTAGTTGTGATAAAAATCATTATTAAAAACATTACGAATTGTCCGCCCAATAACTATTAAATGTACCTCCACTAACAACATGTTATATAAACAATGTTTATCTTTCAAATTTACAAAGAACATTACTTTCAAATCTTCAAAGAACTTCATTAAAAGTTTTTATTCAATTGGCAACAGATTTAAAGAGACTTATATCAGTCCCAATATTTAAAACCAGCACGGTTCAACAATATTATCTTCCTAATATTAAAAACGCGAAAGTTTGTTTAAATATATGTGTGTTTGGTACTCTTTCATGCAGAAACTACTGAATGGATTTTAAAAACTTTACAATAATATAGCTCATATATCAAAATAATATATAGGGTATATTTAATGGATATCTCTAGCGTTATGAAATTTGTATAAATAAAATGTGTATATTTCATATATTTTTGCGGCAGGGAGGAAAGGGGGAAGGGTAAAGGGGGAGGTGGGGTTCGCGGAGAGTGAATAGACGACGGAGCGGGAAGGCGGGGAAGGTGGAAGGGAACGGGAACGCATGGGAAAGTACATGCAGGGAGAATAATTTTATTTCTTTGAATGGCACCGCAACGCATGCCGAGGACCAGCTAGTTTTATATACTATGTAGTTGTTAAGATGGTACAGCAGTATTCAACAAACTCAAATTAACACAACGCACATTCCACGAAATACGAGTATGTACATACACATTAAAGATTTCAGTTTCCAAAATTCTATCAATTATGTAAAATGAGTCCTTAAACTTGGATAACGATTTATTTGAACTACTCTATTATCATAACTATCTTTTAATGTTCAAATAGTTTCATAAAATATATTTGTGCTTCTGAGTTAAAATCGTTATTTTTATTACTATAATTTCATTGTTTTATAATTTGTTGAGTCAAGATGTTCATAAATATGATATAAGAAAAAGATTTATTTAAGAACGCATTTAAAAGAGAAAAAAATATATCGTTTTATTCGTAAAACGCATTTCGGTGAAAACCCATAACTACACTGCTTTTCGTTACTTCCCTTAACTACACTGCTTTTAGTTAATCTATTAACTTAGTACTTACCTCTAACTATACAATATACTCCTTTCAAGATTAATAATAATAATAATAATATATATCTTTATTCACCAAAATTTGCAATATTTATAACAAAAAAAAGAAACGTACATATTCAGCGTTAATATTTACAATGGTTTATGTAAGTACAAAAGATTAGCAACAGAAGATAAATAATATAAATATGAACAGAAGGTACCTACTTGAAGAATAGAAAATAGTTACAAATTATGGTTTTTCGTAATCCACCTCACTAGGCTAGCCTGTGTTGAGGCAGTAATTTTTAAGTCAATTCATATTTCTTATTAACATACCTACACTTATATTAAAATATAATCATACATACAACGATTGCTTTTGATTTTCCATCTTATTCTCCATTAATGTTTATTACAAACCACCAGTCACACTGAGGAGTTACATAATAAATCACACGAAAATTGTGATAGATTTAGTCATTTTTAGTCCTATATTGAGAGATTTTTGGGGTGTTGCCGTACAGATGCCGTTGAACAAATACTTTGGAAGTCTTCCAATAACCATATTCAGGGTAGAAGTAATGGTAAGTAAGATGACTTTTGCATCATCTCTTTGTAAATGGATTTTTATATAAATGAATCCATTTTTAATTGGTCGCGTTTGTTACATTTTGAATGTATGAATCACAACGATGTTCAATGTACGGTGTTTAGTGTTTTAAATAAATATCTGGGACTGTGGCCGTTTAAAAGAATTTAAACTTTGAAAAGATCGTCAATGACACGTAAGACCCATGTTTGTATTTATTTTAGTAACTTTTTTAACGTGCACATATATTTACAATGATGTTGTTAAATTATATATCGCGAACTTTTAGTAAATAAATAACTTAGAAGATTAAATGGAAGTAAGGCCAATTTGGGAATTTTACATGAGAAATAAAAAAATTTTTTTTTTGAAAAATTGTAATAATTTTTTAATTTTGCAGTACATTTTGGAACTACTATAATAAGTTTCCTTATAAAATTAAAAAAATATATATTGGTAATTCAATTTTTATTGGAACACCTCTCTTTTTATAACCAAACCTAAACTTTGAAGGTTTTTCCCATCAATGCAAAATATCATTGAAGAAGAAGATAATAACCTAAACGAAAATATGAAACAGAACAAGACACAGAAAAATTAAAAGAAATGCTAGCAACTGGGACTCGAATCCATGAATTTGTCCGAGGCAGTATCTAGGTTTCAAATCAGTTCTTAAATAAATAGTTAATAATGTGGAGAAAAAAAATAGTCGAAGATAATATCTATTATATTTCTAAAATTTTAAATACAGGATTGACAAGTATGAGGTAATTGGTAAGGCGTTTGTCCCGCTAAGACGAGAGGTTCTGGATTCGAGTCCCAGTTGCGATTGTTCTCTTTGTATTTTTCTGTTTGTTATTTTTTTTTATATTTTCGCTTAGATAATTAGTGTTACCGTCTTCTTCAATTATATATTAGTAATTCAATAGGCCACTTGCATGGATTTCGTAACGACTTGGAAAAAATCGTGTGGATAGATTTTTTTTACTAAGATTACGAAAATGTTTTTTTTTTTTTTTTTATGAATAAATCCATTATTTGATCTCGTGACGTCACTACAAGAAAAGGTCCCGTCTCCGATTATGTTCTATTAATTTTGTAACCTTTGGTTTAATTCTTTGATAAAGATGGCGGTGTTTTTACAGATGTTACGAAGGGAACCTCGTACAATTTATTGGTATTCATGTGGAAAACGTTATTTTTTAAAAATGATTTTCGACTATGTAATTATCGTTTATGCACCCATAAAATTATGTCTCGTCTTTCCGGTTTATAAAAATGGTCTGATATTTCGGGTTAAAATTTTCAAAAAAATACGTTTTAAAAATACGATTTAAAAATATATATATACAGAATGTCTTAGAATATTTGCCTAAACCGGAAATTTTTTTTAAAAATATGATGCAAGTGGCCTATTGTGAACTGCTTTTGTTTTAGTTTTACGACTTTAATGTTGGGTTCCCAGGAGTCAACTTTGGGCTTCTATCAAACGGAAATTCAATTATCACCGCTATATTTCATGAAATATTCTCTCCGATTCTATGAAATGGAATTTATGAGGTTGGACCCCAGCTCAATCCTAGTCGGAGATCAAAATTATGATTCCAATATAAAACTTCATTAAAATTCGAAATAAAAAAATTCAACTCTGCCACGCCAATATAAATATTTTTTTTAACGTCATAAATATCTATATCCGTCAAAAGTATGCATTATATCGTCCTCATCACTTACAAATTCTGTGCTAATGCTGATTAGGTTTGGGAAGGGGATTTTCTGCAACTTATTTGATGATGGTTTCATAGTGCTTTCACACAAACGAAGTATTGAAAGTCTAAACTTAAGCTTTAGGTCGCACAGTTTACACCCGCGCTGTGCAAGCGGGTTCCCCACAGAGCATCGGACCATCCCGAATGTTTTAAAAATAGGAAGGTACAATTTTAGTCTAATTTTTCCATTAACCAGACTTTGGTATTCTTTAAGTGGGTGTTTTTCAATTTTAGTGTTTTGTTCCAGGCAAACCTACCTAAGTTTATTGCGTAACTTTATGTATCAAAAAAATTGAACTTATTTGCCCAAAAAAGTAGGGGACTTTTGTGTTTGCTTGACTGCTTGGTTTGAATTTAATATTTTCAAGGGTGCTGCGCGTTTTCACAAAATGCTGGGTGCTGCGACAAAATATCCTACGGACAAAACATCCTCCAACAAAATATCTACTAAAACCTAACCTAACCTAACCCAACCTAACTTTATTATACTACTAACGGTTCCATGACAGTTCATCCTGCGACAATTCATCCGGCGACAGTTCATCCGGTGACAGTTCATCCTGCCGACAGTTCATCCGGCGACAATTCATCCGGCGACAATTCATCCGGCGACAATTCATCCGGCCTGATCATTTAGAAGATTTTTTCTTCAAGTAAGTGTACAAAGAGGATATACGGCCGTACAACCACAACCGATATACTTATATCTGAAGGCATCTTCAGTGGAAATCCGCTGTAACCTAACCTAACCTAACCTTAACTAACCTAACCTAAACTTACCTAACCTAACCTAACCCAACAAATTAGTCAATTCACCCTAAAAAGATGGTGCTAATTTCAGATAAAAAGTTATATAATATGCAAGTAGGAATCTTTACGGTCTTTTGCTAAGCCGACTGCACGTATAAGTATGTCGTATTTTGTTATTCACGCATGCTTCTTTGGAGAGTCGAAATTATTGTTAGTAAAAATATTTTTACAGCGGACTTCCACTCAAGATGCCTTCAGACATAAGTATATCGATTTTGGTTGTACAGCCGAATATTCTCTTTGCATACTTACTTGAAGAAAAATCTTCTAAATGATCAGGTCCGATGAATTGTTGCCGGATGAATTGTCGGCCGGATGAACTGTCGGCAGGATGAACTGTCGGCAGGATGAACTGTCGGCAGGATGAATTGTCGCCGGATGAACTGTCGCCGGATGAATTGTCGCCGGACGGATTGTCGGGTCAAAACATATTACAATTTTTGAACAATAATTTATTTTCTTTACAGGATGTCTGTAGATATTATTGTTGTGTCATTTGACTATTTTGGAACAATAATTCATTGTCTTTATAGGATGTCTGTATTATTTTTGTTACATTTTTTTGTTAGGTTAGGTAAGGCTTTAGTAGATATTTTGTTGGGGGATGTTTTGTCCGTAGAATATTTTGTCGGGGATATTTTGTCGCGGGTTGAAAGTCACAGAACCATTTTTATTTTATCATCGTCATTTTGTTTTTGATTGTTGACTTGTTTACTGTTCACTCAGAATGTATTTGCATAATTTTGGTGTTTACTTGGAACGTGAGAGCAGGTGACGTTTTAAAAAGTCTTGACCGGTCAGTGGTTGAGTGAGCACAGCGTTTGGGTCCCGCCCAGGCGTTCCGTGTTCGATTTATCGGCTGGCTAAGTCCTCCATTACAACTCAAGCAACATTTTTCGTATACTGTGGTGGTGGTAGGATATTTTCAAATGTTGTCGGGTTACTCGTAACCAGGGAATGTTTGACATTCTTAAAAAAAAAAAAATTCTATTACCTTAAAGTTAAATAATAACTTTAAATTAGTTCAAATTGTGCCTCTTTTCTGTTTTTTTCGCATGCATATTAATCAAATGTAGTATTTACATCAAAATATTAAAATTTTAACTCGTGAGACGACGACATGTTTGCAATTGTTCTGTATAACGGTACATTGTACAGGCCATCCTACTTATTACTTCCGGGACGCGTACTATTTTTCCTAGTAACCTACACAGTTTCGAGAGGGTCTTAAACCTATCAAGCACCCTCAATTATTATAGGACCTACAGATATGTGTAAGCACCGGGCTAATACAAATAGCCCACACTAAATTTCTCATTGGCCGACAGTGCGAATTGTCCATGAGATGGTATCACTAAAACCCGACTAAACACAACGATCTTCCAGTTGATCAGTCAGACATCTCCGAAAATACGAAATTTTAGTTGAGTATGCAGTTATAGCGTAAAAACTGTTTGCCCTCTATCGGTACAATACTTTAATTACTTATGAACACCACCAAATATACTGCAGAACGTGTAATAAATTAAACCAAAAATTGTATTTTCTAAGTTACTAGTAGGAAATTTCAAAATGTTATATTAATGTACCGAACCGTTTCCTGGTGTTATTTTATAACATACTAGCGAGTTCCCGGTATGCGTTGCTATGCCGCTTAATAAAGAAATTGTTTCTCCCTATGTATCCTTTCCCATTCGTCTAGTTCCCCTTCCGCCTCCCGTTCCTCTCCCGCATCCCCTTCTCCTCATGCGTTCTCACTTCGCCTTCTCCGCTCTCCCTTTCCCCACTCCCCTCTCCCGCATCTCTCGCCCCGCAAACACCCCTCTCGAGTTCCTTTCTCCGGTACATTCAGTTTTCAAACAGCTCGCGTGCCATCTATTGCCATTTTTTAATACAAATTTCATTATGCCAGAGCTTCTTTTATACAAACCTTGTCCTGACAATAACGAACACAAAAAAAAAATTATCATAAGTTGCCTATATAATCAACTAGACGTTCGACATGTTAAAACAGAGATAATGATTACATTGACGATAATTTTTAACGATAATGTTACTGATGCTAAATGTGTATAGATTATTATTGTTGTGTAATGCGCAAATTAGTGATAGTGTCTAGTTCTAGTTAGATCTGCAGTGCGCATTACTTCGGATGGCCGATCCCGAAGTTATTAATAATAATTAGTGACATTAAATTTGTTTAGCGCAGTTTTGTGTTATTTCTGTTCATGTGTGCTTAACTAAAGTAAATTAAAAATAATAATTACTCTTCAGTGGTCATATTCTTAAGATTACTTCTACAGTGCTCCATTTATAATACTGATCAAATAATATGAAAAAGATATATGCGTTGTATTCAAAGCAATGGCGCAGGAAAATAATAATAAACAATATTTTATTTTGTGTTAAAGTTTTTATTCCAGGTAGACTGGGAGTAAAGGAGCAGGACAATAATGGTGATAGATATGATTTTAGATTTATACGGTCAAAAGTATTTTCGTTATAACGTTTACACAAATGCCCTTATGATGGACACTGTAACGCTCTCCAAAACATCGGCTAAAGAAGGAACATCGCAACATGGCATAACACCTCAAAAATAAATAACGATAATAATGGTGATAGTATAGCACCGAACAAAATAAGATCATTAAAATTAGAATATAATATAAAAACAGGAGGCAGTTAATGTTCAGAAATAAGAAGGTACATTCTGAGTGGACATTAAACATAAAAAACAATAAGGAGGAAACCGAAACCAAAAAATTACCAAAAGCTTGAGAATATAGCTTTTCTTAAACATTTCAATATGAAAGAAGTTAAGATTTATGAATAAATAAATGTATTATTTAAAATGTTAATTTCAGGGAAACTTTTTTTTAAGTGAATCTTCTTTAGCCCCGTTAGTGATTGGAAATTCAGGTGAAACGGAAGTGCGTCACTAAAATTTATTATTTGACGGTCCTTGATTCTAATATAATGCGGTAAATTCACGAATTCACGCGGGCCTCCAAAAGCGCCGCGGTATAAAGCGCCCGATTGTCAGCAACCAGAGAGACATCCAGCGAACGGAGGTTCGAAACTTACCAAATCCAAAAAAAAATAAACATTTTTTTTTTTTGTAAAATCAATATCCAATCTTCAAACCACTTTAAAATAAACAGGCAAAAGAAAACAAAGCGGCATCTAGCGACTTTCCAGTTTCACTTCTACTGCGTGTGAATTGCACACTCTTTTTTTTTTATTCCTCTTACTGTAGTATGCAATATCGCAAAAAAACTAACGTTTTATGCATGTCTGACTAAATAAAGTTCTTGATGGTGCAAAAAAATATGGTTCTGCCACTAAGAACTCTTTCTTAACATCTCTTTTTGGTTCAAACTTTGTTCATGAGTAAGAGGTGGAGGGTGGAGGTTGCAAGAATTGTGAAAGTTTATATCTACTACACCATATAAAGAGGTAAGATTTGTTTGTAATTTGTGGGTCACGTTATACTTGGTTTTGTGTTAAAAATATAAAATAGGTCATTTGACCATTATCTACTTCTATTACACTATATAAAGAGGTAAGATTTGTTTGATTGTTTGCATTGAATAGGCTGCGAAACTACTAAACCGATTTGAAAAATTCTTTCTTTGTTGGGAAGCTACACTATCCCTGGAAAACATATGCTATATTATATTTAAAAAAAAATAGGCATCCTTACTAAAACTTCAATAAAGTAGCCCAAGGTGTAAAAAAATGACTTAAAATATTCTTAACATCGCGTGCGCTGCGAAAACTATTGATGATATATTAAAATAATGTACTACGACTTTGTAGAACACATTATTATTTACAAAAAAAGTTGGGACAGCATATTTCTAACTATTATGGTTATGTCACAATAAGTATTCTTTTATTTTAAAAAATTAATTAAAATGTCGCTGCTTGAAAAGGATCTTTATTTGTATTTTGGTTTTAATCCTTATAAAAATAAATTACTTCATATTCAAGACAGCTTCAATACCTTTATTTAACTTTTTGAATTTTTCAATTCGGATATTTAATTAGAAAGATATCACGAGTTTAAAAATGATAGTATTAGAAAAAAGTTTCGGCTACGGGCCGGGCGGGAGAGGAGTCAAGAAATGGGGGGTTGGCGGGACGGTGGAGCGGGAGAGCGGTGGCGGGGAAGGTGGAAGTGGAACGCTGGAGGGGAACGCACGTGAAAGGCCATGCAAGGAGTAACATTTTATTTATTTGAATATGGCTTTGCAACGCATGCCGCGAAACAGCTAGTCTACATATATGGTTATGATTACAAATGGAAGTTCACTGAGCACAATATGGCTCTAAAATAAATTATTTTATGTATAAAACTATGTACATAATAATCATTTGTAAAATTAACAGTTTTATGGACGCGTATTTTACGAAATGATAATAATTTTAATTACAGCCTCAATGGAAAACAATTATGAGAGTGCATAAAAGCCACTTTATCCGTTAATTATGTGATGCCTGACCGGGGAGAGTAGCTGTGTAAAAAATTGAATTTGTAAAATTGTGTAGCAATTGTGCAAATAATGGCATAGTCGCGCGAGTCGCTGTCAGGCTGATTCCGGATCAATCAGTCACCATGCCGAGACCAGGAGGCGACAAACTCGATTAAATAATGATGATGGGAATTTGAAATCTACCATAGATAACAAATTAGAACACCATGAGTTTGTGCATTCTTGATCTACTGTGATGTGTGTGGGCTGGTAGGTGGCAGCATTCTGACTGGTAGATACTATCAATATCGCCTTTATAAATTACCGTCATTCTAAGTCGAAACGCAACTAAAAAGTCTTAAGCCTAATGAGCAGATCTTTTTGAAGTGAAAAATTCTTTAACATCGTTGTGATTTGAAACTCAATGAAACGAAAAAGTGACACTAAAAAGAGACAAACACGTACATCTATTAGCCTTTGAGAGAATGAGATAATCGGTCTCCTATTTGTATGGTGTTTCGTAGCCTCCCCACTCTTATATACCTTAGTTTTCTGAAGGTTTAACTCTACCGCGTGTGAACTGCGCACTTGTATTTTTTGTTTGTTCTTACAACAGCTCCACACAGTAGGTCTAAAGGGAAATAATCTTCCTCAAGGGTGTCGACAATTTCGTCTTTCTCATATATGTCGTCTTTGGGGATGCTGTATAGAGGATCTTTTAAAGAAAGGAAAGGGAGAAAGTTTGAGGAAGGAAAAATGATGAGGGGTGGGTAGGAATCTGGGAGTCAGTGTGTCCAAGAATGAATCCATTCCTCACACTGCAGTGCAAGGCGATGGGCCGAGAGAGCCCTACTGGAGAGGCCAAATTAACTCTGTCAACCAGTCTCTCCCGATCCGGCCCGCCACGCAGGACGAGGGCAGATGCATCCGCCGCCAACATCTAGACAAATCTCAGCCCATGAACCCGGGCACCCCTGCAAAGTCACCAAATGTAGCAAAATACTAGGGGTAATCAATGACGAAGTGTTCGTTACCCAATAAATGGTTCCCGGGACGGTAGTCCCCAGACCCGCAACTTAAATTGATCTGATTCTGAAGATCTGATTTATCACCATTTTATTCGCTTCCCCACAACAGAACAGAACTCTTTCAATTATTTTTTTTAACAAAACAGTAGTTGGAACGCATTTAATTTTTTTTTAAATTGAATTCATTTGAGACCAAAGCCAAAAAAAATTGCCACTCATTGGAAGTGTGAACATAAAACGGGTTATCTTGAAATTGAAGTTAATATAAATATTCTTTATTGGTTGGTGAGATAGGTTAATCTTTCTCTCTCTCTCATCATTTTGTTAGTATCTGTTTCGGAAATTAATGACTTAGGTATTTGGTTTGACACGAAACTCAACTTTATCAAGCATATATAAATTATAACCAATAAAACTTTGAAAATGTTGGGATTTATTTTAAGGGTATCTAGTGATTTTAATAATGTCAATACTGTAAAAACATTATATATGTCATTAGTAAGGAGTCATATATAATACAATTCCACGGTTTGGTCATATGACTCCTTACCAATGACATTATATATGTCATTAGTAAGGAGTCATATATAATACAATTCCACGGTTTGGTCCCCAAATTATGAGGTTCATTCACATGCGATTGAAAGAATCCAAAATATATTTTTAAGATATGTAAATTTTAAAATGGTAATTCCTAATGAATGCCTAAATTACGATAACGTTCTTTGTTCTTTAAAAAAAAATTATTTGATTGTAGAATCATTTCCGAATTAACCTGTTTGTATAAAATCATTAATTCAATGTTTGATACCCCTGATTTATTATCTGTAATCTCTTTTCATACTCCAGGCAGGTCAGTAAAAAGACAGTACCTACCATATTATTGTAGCAATTCCACATCAATATCACAATATTACACTCCTATGCGACGGATTCAACAGCTAGGAAACAAATACTCCGATGTTGTTGTTATATTTAGTACATCAATTTTAACATATAAGCATACCTTATTGAAGTTTTTTTCATCAAGTAGGGGAATATTTTTATAAAGCTATTTAAATTTACTAAAACATTAACAGTATTTTGTCGGCTGAAAGAAATAAACTATTTTGGATTTCTTATATTTTGTACCTGTGGATTGTGTGGATCAATTCAATAATATTTTTATTTTATATTTATTTTTTTGCAAGTGTTTTAAACAGTCGTTTCCTGCACTATTTATGAATATAATTTTGTAAATATTGTTATATATACTTATGTAAAAGCCTAAATAGGCGTAAATAAATAAATCACGGAATTACAATATGTTCACCAACGTCTGAAGTTTTTTTTGAAGAATAAGGAATATTATGTAATGTTATACATAATTTATTGATCTCAACAACCCAAATTAATATTAAGTAGGTGATTTTAATAAAAAAAATAAAGTTGTTTCTTTGTAAAACATAAAAAATTGTATCATCATCATCACTCTTGGTTTTACAACCCCTGGTGGGTCTTGGCCTCCTCAAGAGGCTTCTTCCACTCATCTCGGTTTTGTACCAGCTCTCTCCAGTTAAGAAGCTCCAAGGTAGATATATCTTTGAGGACGTTGTTGCTCCATCTTAATCTTGGCCTTCCCAGGCTCCTTCGCTCTATCGGTCTTGAGTTCAGCAGGGATTTTGGTGCTTGATGCTCGGTCATTCTCTTTACTTGACTCAGCTACCAAAGTCTTCCCAGTTTTATAAATTTAGTGACGTTTAGCTCCTTAAACACAGTGTATAGCTCAACGTCTGCGCCAAAATCCATTTTCTAAAACTGGTCCGAATATAGATACGTCTCAAAATTTTCCTTTCAAAAAGGTATAGTGCTCTCTCATTCCTCTTAGTTAGTACCCAAGTTTCAGCTGCGTACAAATAATGGTATAAACGGTTAAATCCTGGAGGAATCTGGTAGGAACAGTTCATCTATTTCCATATAATAAAGATCGAAATGAAAATCTAGGCTCCTTCAACGGAAGCAATCTGCCGAATAGGCCCTTCATTGATATGCTTGGTGTAATCCTAAGTGACCAGCTCAGATATGAGAGCTCCATCAAAGCCAGAGTAAAGTTAGCCTCCCAAAAACTGGGCGTACTGTACAGGGCCCGCAGATACTTTAATAGTACAAAACTGCTAAACCTGTACAAATCACAAGTGCACCCAACGGTTGAATTTGGCAGCCATCTCTGGTCTGGAGCTCAAAAATACCTGAAAAATACACTCGACTCTGTGCAAAACGGGCGGTCCGTTTGATAGATTCCCCCATCTTAACAGACGGATTTCAATCTTTAGAGCACAGGCGTCGGGTGGGAATGCTATCCTTATTCTACGAGAAACTAGCGTCATTGATCCCTTCGGCATCGGTGCATAGTCGGGAAACACGCCAAACGCGTGCCCAACATATGTGCACGGTTGACATTTGTCACATGAGAACGGGTCGTTTCTTCGACTCGTTCTTGTGTTCAACAGCTCGGCCGTGGAATGATTTGTGTTTCCTACTTCCTACGACTTGGGTCTCTTCAAGACCAATGTTCATTCTTTCCTCCACACAGCATCTCAGATGACATAGGCCCTGAGGGATTTTTTTCCTCAGGGCCTACTGTGTGCAGTTATTTAAAAATAAAACATAAATAAGACATGTATACATAAATATTTGGAAGAATGATATTTATTTATTTAAATAGAAGAATCGAAAACCGAATACAAAAAACCTCCATTCTCAATAAAATTTGAGAACAAAACAGTTTCTCAGAATAAAACCCTTGAAAGGTATTGGTGAAACAAGCAAAGAAAAACCTTGCATAACTCTTCGTACTGTACTGTACTAAAATTTTGGTACTAAACTGTGTACCATGCTATCTTCGGTATCGATTGCTGCTGTGAATAATTTTCAGCTGCGGAAATTAGTGACGGCGTTCATTTGTTGATGTATCCTGTTTCATATCTGATCAGCGCGAACACCCGCGGTGGAAAAGTTGCAAAGGATTTCCCCCGCTGATAACTTCTCGCCGAACTTTACATCAATGCTAAGGCCTACAGTTACCTTATAACTTTGCATTGTAACCCGATAAATGGAATTTCTCGAATATCTCTGACAAATTTTGGGGAATATATCTTATGTGCATTTGCATATATATTTTGTAAAAATGAGTATGAACTTTTAAGTTTTACTTATAAGAATCAAACAATCAATCCAGACAATATAATTTCAATCAAGTAAGCCGCTTAGTGAGGTTACGCCTATATAGGGTTTAATCCAGATTTTCGAGTTTAATGATTCTTAACTTTTAAATATTACTTAAAAGAACCAAACAATCAATCCAGACAATATATTTCTAATGTCAAGTATGCCCCTAAATGAAGTCACGTCTATACAGAGTTAAATGCAGATTCGCGTGTTTGCATTTATTGTTGTTGATACTACATTATTAGGAAAAAGTTAAACGAAATTATCTGCCATGGAAAAACAGAAAATTGTATTTTTTCTTACCGGATTACCGTGCAAAGGAGTGCATATATTAAAAATTTATATTTTAATAATTTACTGAAATGTCTTTAAGCAGTGCTTTTATGATTTTTTTGTTACTATTTGTATTTTCTAAATAAAGCTTAAATGGAGTGGTATTAGTTGTCTACATAAATAAAATGATAATCCTTTTATGCTGTTTTTAATAAATCGGAAGGAACATTTCAATTCTCCGTCTCTTAGATAAATCATTTGGAAATCTCATAAAATTCTTAGAATTCTCTGAATCGATCGAGCAGGCAATAAATACAAAGGTTTTATTCTTTATATTTTATTTTTATTTTTTTGAAGTAAGACTTTTTAAGCACGCATAACTTGGGGGATAAGCTGGCAAAATGCGTGACGAGAGCGTTACGAAAAACGAGGCGAACGCTTCGTATATTACTGTAGGGGCAAGAGAGAGAGACAGAGGTGCGAGCACACATTTTCTTTCTCTCTTAGCCAGTTACGTTACACAGTGCAGGCCTGTATCGTGTGTATCTGTATCGAACTCAAGGAGCAAGAGAGCAGTGCGCGCGCACATTTTCTTTCTCTCTTCCTATCATATAGATGGAACAGAAGTTTTACTTTAGTTGTATGGTCTAAAGCACACTCGTTCTTTTTTATCTTAATCCGCTGATGTTGTTATATCTGTGACGAATTACGGTATTATGAAACAATGTCGAAAATAAATAAATCATTTTCCAAGCGAACACAGCTAGGCATTCTAATCCTGCTCTCGATAGTAGACGTGGGCGAATTGAATGACTGAATTAAATGAATAAATTCAATCTTTGGACACACTCCGTATGTTTTTTAATTTAAAAATGAATTGATTCTTCTTTCCTTGCTGTTATCCTTATATCCTACGATTTTGAACGGCACATTAATTTTTATTTTCCATTTAATTTACTGTTAAATTATTTCTATTAATGATGTGTACCGTAAAAATTGAAAGATAATAATTTATAATGTTTCGTAGGTATTTAAAAATTATTATATGGGTGGCGCGCCACGAAGTTGCCCAAAGTAAAATACCTATTCCACTCCCGCGCCGCCATTTATAAAATCAAGCATATGTATATCGTTGTCCCTCGCACAAGCAAAAGCCGGCAGCGAGTCAGCCGATTAAGTTCCGAGTTCCAAATCACGACGCGTCGCGTCGCGTCTTTTTCACTTGAGCGAGGAATTAATACATGTATTTTCTATTCAGTATTGTTCCTGTCAATCTGAGGTCCCACCCGTTCCAGGTCCGCGTGTCTGTCTGTCGCTATCGAGTTATGTCCGAAGCGCTCTATTCGGAAATTAACTAAAGCGTCTATTTCTTTTGAGACAATGACCAGTTCAAACGAGTCGATCATGAGTCGATCTCTCTCAGAACCCAGTCTGTCCGAAACTCTGAAGTCTTTACTTGGTCCGCAGCTAGCGAGCTACTGCAGACACTAGTCAAAAGTTACTAATTCATTCCTGAATGCCTGCCGCGATTCCGCCCGTGAGGTTCATTCGTTCCTCTCCGCGCGCCAAGCTATCAATTTCATTACATAGACGAGTGCTTTGTATTTCTTTAGCACCGTTGTGATTTGAAACTAGATGAAATGAAAAATAACGACACTAAAAAGAGGCAAATACATACATCTATAGGATTTAGTCTGCGAGAGAATGAGATAGTATAATCGGTCTTCCCTTTATGCGGTGCTTCGTAGCTTCCCCACTCATGTCTACTTTGTTTTCTGACTGTTTCACTTTTGCCGCGTGTAGATAATATATACACATATTAAAATAAGGGTTTCATTTTTATTTTTTTTAATTGAATTAAAGGAATCAATTTAAAAGGCCAGAAGTTTCAGACTGAATCGATTCAATCCCGGGAATGAATCTGCTCATGGCTACTCGATAATACTCACTTTACACTTATATTTTTCTAATGCATTGATTTTAGACGTGGTTCCATGCTCATATTTTTATTTGAATAAAAAGTATATTAACAAATATTATAACCAATAATTATCAGCCTGAAACACTCATCTACATTGAAAAAATCTTCCGAGAAAAGATACTGGCCGCCAACGGGAATTGAACCCGTGTCCCTCTGATTGCCGGTCAGGAGCTCTGACCACTGAGCTATGGCGGCTTATCTAATACCCGCCAAATAATTCAATATATACTGGTGTTTCATTCGACAATTACTTATTACTACATTTTTCCAACTGAAAACAACCAACTTTATTTTTGTGAAAGAGGTATTGTTAAATACTAAATCTCTTGCTAGGTGGCGTCGTGACTAATTACGTCTGCATTTTTTGCTGAAATACTTAAACTTGTCAAATATTACTTATTAAACGACTTCAAAAAGGAGGAGGATTAAACGACTTCAATTCGACGGTATTTAAAAAAAAAGTTTTTTACCTCAAACTTTCGATTGGGTGGACCAATAATGATCATTATATTTTTATTTGAATGTTGCTGCTTCCCTTGTGGTCCCATTTGAATTTAGTCCGATTCTCACAATGGTATCCATGAGAAAACCATATAAGTCTTAATTATCCATGAGAAAACCATAGGATGAGGATGAGGATGAGGATGAGGATGAGGATGAGGATGAGGATGAGGATGAGGATGAGGATGAGGATGAGGATGAGGATGAGGATGAGGATGAGGATGATTGATAACATAATTGATAACATAATTGAGTATGAATTCACTCACCAAACACAAGAGCCTTGTCTCTTTATGGTGAGGAAAGGCTTTTATTACATTAATATTACAAATCTGTTTAATATGTAAAAAAAATGTATAATTATTGTAAAAACAAACAAATATTAAATAAAAAATAAATAAAAAAAAATGAGGATGAGGATGAGGATGAGGATAGTAAGGATAAGATCGAAGTATAAGTTAGTTAAGTTTTACGTTTTTTTCTTCCATGCGCTGTTTAGTTCATGTTTCCCACCTTGAAAGTAAGGGAGACACAACTAATTCTATCAAACCATATGACCTCAACCCAAAAACAAACAAATAGCCTGAAAGTCTAAGTCATATTCAGTCAGGTTATTAAAATGATGAATACAATCATTTTGAAGGTAAAAGAAACTGCATAGAATTTTGTCTTTAAAATACTCCATGTTACTATGGACGACTACAAATTATACTTATTTTTTTCATGTTTGTTATAGATATCTCTTATAAGATTTTCGCATCTATTTTATTTGCCAGTATATTAATCCCATCACACAGTTATTTTATTCAGACCTCTTGCTTAATGACAATCTAACCTCGCTTTTTTACCTTAACCTTAATTTATGTGCTTCGTTTAACTTTTTGTATGTATATTCTTATCTAAATCTATATTGCAAAATGTTGAAGTTCTTACCAGACAAACGATTTTGTAACTCGCTAGGTGTCGCTTTATTTTATTTTGCTTGTTTTTTTTGTTTTTTTGTTTGAAGATCGGATATTGATTTCAGAAAATACACATGTTTTTTTTTTTGTAGGATTCGAACCCTTGTTCGCTTGTTGTCTGTCTCTCTGGCCGCTGAGACTTGTCAGGCACCTTGTCCACTACGCTATGAAAGACACGCGCTGAGGTACGGAATTACCGCGTTATATTAGAACCGAGTATTTGAGTATAACTAAGTTGTGACACATTTCCGTTTCACCTGGATTTCAAGTAACTAACGGCGCTAAAAAAGTTTCATTTCAAAAATTATCCAAAGTCATATTCCTGCCACACATTAAGCAAGTAAAGATCTTTATCGGATTAGTAGTAAATAAACATGTGTACGCTATTCTACGTTATGCAGTTTGATCCGTCGAGAACATAACAAAATCCCTTGGAGCGATCAGTCCGCCGCACGCAAATGTTGAATAAATCTAACTTTAGTAGTGCTTCGTAGCCTGAAAAATACCGCGGACTTCCGGACAGCCGTGTCCTATCATTAATCATAGGAAACTTTTTCCAAACAGCGATATAGATCAAGAAGCGATAGGGTTTTTAATTTGGCTTTGCTCTTTGTAACTGTTCCCATTTACAATCGCTCATTTTATGCATCGGAACGAAGGTCTATTATTATTATGTGATTCATACGGTAATTATGCAGGATGATTCTATTTATACTATTGAAAGATCGTTACAATCAAAGCTTCTCTGGAACATGAATGATAATTCTTACAAGTATCTTATAATTACCTACAGCATTAATAACCGAAACAAACCACGCAACAAATAAAAATAATATATATTTTTCTTTAATCATTTTAACCTGCAAAACTTCTTTTGTTTTTGAAGTGAAACTTCTTTAGCAACGTCAGTGATTTTAAATTCGGATGAAACGGAAATGCATTACTGAAATTTATGATTTGAGTCCTCGGTTTTAATATAATGAAAAGTGTCAGCGGCCAGAGAGACAGATAATTAAGCGAACGGAGGTTCGAATCCCACGAAATCCAATAAAAAATATACATTTTTATTTTTGTGAAATCAATATCCCATCTTCAAACCACTTCAAAATAAACAGGCAAAAGAAAAGAAAGCGACATATAGCAACGTTCTAGTTTAAATTCTACCGCGTGTGAATTACACACTCTGATTTGTTTTTGTCAGCTGGTACATGTTAAAAACAAATTGGCAACACATTAATCCGCTATGCAATTGATGTATTTTTAAGATCAGTATTTTTTGGGTATTTTTTTACTCTTAAATGCTTAGTTTTTAATAAATGAAAATAGTGGTCATCCTCCTCGAAAAATTTCATGGCTTTTAATATTGATATTAGGAGGGAAGAGAGGAGATCTTTGTCTCAGGGTCTAGAAATCACCGTTAAATGTATAAACATTTTCAACTCGCAATAAACCATTTCGTTTGCAGTAAACGATTACTTTGATTTTATGGCTAAATAGTTAAAAGTCCGTTTATATATATATCTATCCGAATAATTACCCCCAATAAGGCCATGCAATTTTCGGTTTTACGACTTTATACGATCCAAAGACTTTCATAACGCTGAGTCAATGAAACTACTTTACTGCTCTCTTGTGAGATCGAATATATATATATATCTCCTGTATGGTCTCCCAATAGGCCACTAACATCACATTTTAAAAAAAAATCCGGTTTAGGCAAATATTCTAAGACATTCTGTATTTTTTTTAATGTTATTTTTGAAACCCTGGCCATTTTTTGAAAATAACAATCTTAAATATCAGACCATTTTTTATAAACCGGAAAGACGGGACATAATTTTATGGGTGCGAAAAAACGATAACTACATTGCCGAAAATCACTTAAAAAATAACGTTTTCCACACGAATAGCAATAAATTGTACGGGGTTCTCTTCGTAACATCTGTAAAAACACCGCCATCTTTATCAAAAAATCAAACTAAAGGATAAGTTCGCCTAGAACAAATAATAAATCTAGTGAATGTTAAACGCAAATTCAAAAATTCGCCGGAAATCAAAGGGTTGCCATATAAATAAAAAATAACCTGTGTGGAATTTTACAAAATTAAAGGAACATAATCGGAGACGGTACATTTTCATGCAGTGACGTCACGAGCTCAAATAATGGATTTATTTATTAAAAAAAAAAAAAAACTAGACATTTCTAACAATTTTTACTAATATTTTCGTAATCTTAGTAAAACAATCTATACACACGATATTTTCCAAGTCGTCTTGAAATCCATGCAAGTGGCCTATTGTACGTATAATCTACACCGCTTGGAGAAAGAACAAAATAATTTTCTTAGATGTTTTCAATACAAATTGAGACAACCTGTAATTGATATCTGTTACAATACATTAATGCCTCATTTAAAACGACCACTACTTTCTACCTAGAGAATATTAATAAATTATTCATTTTTATTTTAAACTTTATGAGTAAAACCTCAAATTGTAATATTTAATTAAATGAACACAATATTAGCGACACTCAATCGAAATTCTGTAGACATTTTACTCATGAAGTTAAAAATAAATATTCATAAAAATTTATCCAGACACTATCTAGATAGCATTTAGTTCGGGTTTGAATCTTGCAATCAAACATAGCAAGATAGCAGCCAATAAAATGTACGTTAAGAAAATGAAGAAAATGTTGATAGTTCTTAGTCTAAGTATGATACAGTTAAAAGTGACCGAATTGGATATAGACACCTTAGAACAATTGGTAGAACTATTGCCATGAAAGCAGAAGGTCCTGCGTTCTAGTCCCTGTAGTCTGTAGTGTCTAGTGCCCTGTAGCTTGTCTATAAATATTAAATATGCATTATTTTATTTTATTAAATAATCTCGTAGACAGCCCTCAAATGTTAAGTGTTAAAAATAAACGAGTCTCTGGTAAATCTACTCGACTCCATCGTCTTCTCCACTGTAATAATCATAGCACTAACTATTCATATCATTCACCGCTTATACGATTTCACTGAACTGCTAATACAAAAGCATACAGACCTTTTCGATATTTTCAACCTCTCCGTACAGCATCATAACAAAAATAATTAGTTGTTTATATGTTTATGTGTTATGTTTGTAAAATTATCAGTATTCATTGTTGTATATAATATATCTATATGTATATAAATGCTTATATATTTTTCTATATAATGCTTGACGTACATAATGTGTATGTATTGTATTTGTAAAATGATCAATATTCGTTGTATTCGTTGTATAAACATTCACTGTACTGATGTGTATTATATGTATAAGCTTATGAAATTTTTTGTAATGTTTGACATATATAATGTCTGCAAAAGCCCTAGAGGCTTTTAATAAATAAATAATTCGGTTTCACTTTCATCACCGATTCAATATTTTTGCCGAAATTTCCTTGATTCAGACTTAACTAACGGTTCCGGAAATCCTATAATTTTAGCGTTTGTTAGGAAAGGGAAGTTCTTACCACGAGGGTCAGTCAATAAGCAATACCTCCTATTTTTTTTTACTTAAATAAAGTTACTTAAGCGAAATTTCTGAATTTGGTGCTATTCCTCAAACCTTCTTCTACAATCTGGTGGATTAGTAACTTTTTGCGTCAACAGGTTGCAGCACTGCAGTCGCTTACAAAATGGCCGACATCGATGTTCGTACTAGATAGTGTTATGTGATTAATTCTTGACTGTAGAAGGTGAAACGCAAAAATTCACATTCATGAACAACTGAAAAATGTGAACCATGATGCAATATTGGACCTAGAGTGCTAGAGTTAGAGACCTAGAGACCTAGAGTGCTTCAGTTGACCTTAGTGCTAGACGATGGGTTCGCTACTGTAACCAAGTTGGAGGACAAACACCACTGGCTGAGGAAAAGTAGAGCGGCGCAGACTGCACTCATTCGTGGTGACCTCAGATAACTACACATGTCGCATTCTCTTCCTCAGTAAAGGTAGTGTGATGAAGATTATTGGACAACTGATTGTTTAATAACATTTTTGGAAAATTTATTATAAAACACGTTTTTGTTTTAATAAGAAACAAGAAAAACAATGGCCTCACATCACGTGCAGCTTTTGTTTTCTGGAACAAATTTTGACCGGAGACGAAAAATGAAATAACCCGAATCAAAGAGGCAGTCAATGGACTGGCATCACACAAACTCACCTAGGACAGAACAAATCTGTGTGATCGGCGGGGAAAGTTATGGCGATGGTGTTCTGGATATGACCGTGCTTTTTACAACACTGTAATACATGCCCTTGTTAAAAGATTGGCCAAAGCTGTTGAAATGGACGGAGATAATATTTTAAAATAATAAATTAATTGTGAATAGTGTGGTTTTCGACCCCTGTAATTGTATTTTTTATTACTTGGCAAAAAAAAGTAAAGAAAAAATAGGAGGCATTACTTATTGACTGGCCCTATTACTATTTAATATAAGGTTTTTAAAAGTTACTCTACGGTTATGTATCAGATGTTTTATGATAATTTATGGTGTGTCGGTGACTGAAATTTAAATTCAAAAGTTTGACTGTTCAAATAATCGATTCGATAAATTTAAAGCTCGCCACTGACGATCGCTCCAATGGTTCCGCTTTGGTGGAGCGGCACCAAATCAATCTTGTTGTGTTTCACATCACCCATTCATGACCGCTCTATACCATACAGTCGAGCGACTGGCGTATATTTGGAGCGCGATTTCAACATTCACTAATCGGTATGGACCGGTCGGTGCGTATGACGATTTTCATAATATTCACGGTAAGTGTGGAGCGGTAAAGCAGTTGCTCGGATTTTGGCGTGGTCTAATATATTCAATCCGACTGACCGCTCCACGCAAATCGCATAGGAGGCTCCATTCACGGCATCCAAATCGAGGATTGGAGCGGTCGTGAATGGAGGCCGTCAGAAAAAAAAAATTGTAGTTGACATAATCTAAGTACCTACCTATCAAATAAATAACTCGAATATGATACTTCCATCATATTGCATGACATGATGTAGAATCGTAAAGCAGGAAAAGATTATCATAAATCTAAAGCCTCAAGAATTTAACGAGTCTAGTTTTTGCACTGTTAATTCGTGGTGGAATTCCATTGTATTAGAATTTGATATATTTGCAAAATTATACTCATTGCGTATTTTGGTCATGTAGTATATGGTATATATAAGTTATTGCCATCCCATTTAACTTTATTATTAGTTATTATTTTTATTATTAATACAAGAAAAAAATTGCAATTTTTTAAATGTATGGATATTTGACAAAATAAGTAGGTACTTGGACTTAACCAATTTACTTATGCTATTGTACTATACGTTATATTACAATAGCATAAGTAATAGCAATAGCATTAATAGCATAAGTAGCAGGTGGTGTCTAAAAGAAGGCCGAAATTTTCAAATTATTGTCGACGATTTTTCAGATATATACATCGTCAAAACACCACAATTAACTTCATTATTAACAAACTGAGACAATTATGTCTTTGGAGAATTATTACATACCTACTTATATATTTAGACATGCTCTTATTATTAGTACCCATATGAGTAAAGTCATTGAGATTATCTATATTTTCAGTGTTTTTAATATTCTAAGGACTCTAAGGTCTAACGTTAACGTTAACGTCATTAAAAATAAAAATAAATCCTTAGAAAAGAATAAACGCCCAGTTGGATTTTTTTTAAATGTTAATTTATATGTGTATACATAATTCATCATAAATTAACTTGACGCTTGGAACTGGCAGAAAAGGATGATAGAAAGGTGAGAATGTTGCATAAGTTAAAGGTATAACAAGTTGCGAACACCTAAGAAAGATTTGCCACGATCAAGTCAAGTTGAATAGGGTTATGTCAAAAGTCCGAAAACAGAAGAATGTAAATTAGGCGATATAAATTAGAGTGTAAATCATCATCATTATCATCTTGGCTCTACAACCCCTGGTTGGTCTTGGCCTCCTCAAGAGTCTTCCTCCATTCATATCGGTTTTATGCCAGCTCTCTCCAGTTTAGAAACTCCAAGGTAGAGTGTAAATACAGAGTATAAATTAAAGTGTAAATATGAACGCCAATGAAGCAAGAGTTTGAGCCGAGAAATAGTATGGCGGTTTATCCACTCTGCCTACCCCTGCCGAGAAACGGCGTGATGGTTAGTTAAACACAACGATTTAAGTGTGCACATGCACAGAAGGGAGGGGGTGTGTTTGGAGCTGAAATAAGCAAACAGGCGGGTATAAACGCCCAGTTTTGCTGCTAACAACGCAACCGTACAAAAATCGATATTCTGCATGGAAGCTATGTACTTGGTACGACTACTACTGCCAATCTCGTACTAGGTAACATTGTGAAACAATGTAAGTAACTCTAGGATGGCACTCTTTTGAACAAAAACTCGGTTTTTGTGAACGAAATGCCAAAAGTAAGTGAGACTATAAATTTACAGAAACCCCGATAAAGATTAGTGTAAGAAAAAATGAGGCGCTGACCACAAAGCAGACCGATAGTTCTATTTAAACGACATGAAAGGACACCCTTGTGAGTTATGAGCAAAATAATATTCCACCATATTTTTTAATGAAATTTTATTTAGCTTGCGTATTTATTGAAAATCAAATAGGCCACTTAAAATCAAATAAATAAATAAATCCATTATTTGAGCTCGTGAAGTCACTACATGAAAATGTCCCGTCTCCGATTATGTTCCCTTAATTTTGTAAAATTCCACACCGATTATTTATTTTAATTTTTAATTTGCGTTTAACGTTCACCAGATTTGTTGTTTGTTCTATGCAAACTTATCCTTTGGTTGATTTTTTGATAATGATGGCGGTGTTTTTACAGATGTTACGAAAAGAACCTCGTACAATTTATTGCTATTCGTGTGGAAAACGTTCTTATTTTTAAATGATTTTCGCGTTTGTCTATCCGTTTTGTAAAAAATGGTCTGATTTTTCGAATTAAAATTTTCGATTAAAATACGATTAAAAAAAATACAGAATGTCTTAGAATGTTTGCCTAAACCGAATTTTTTAAAAAAAATGTATAGCAAGTGGCCTTTACAAGCTAATAATCTTATACATTTTTTTGTCGTTGGTTTTGTTGCTAAAATTATTGTTGTTGAGTGCGAAAGTGGCATTTAGGTCGGGACAACTAAGTATATTTTGGCAAAACAAGTTTTCATTTATTTATTTATTTATTTACGGTACAAAAATAACTTTAATTAATATTTAAAGTTTTGTGAAAATGTATTACTAAACAAATAAACAGTGTTAACATAAATACAATTCAAATTTAAATAAGATTTACAATTTTGAAATGTAAACTAATATTAACAAACTAAAGTGTTTACGAAAAATATATGTGGAATGCATTTTTATAAAATTATTCGTGGATTTAGTCTTTGTCCCTTTCCTCCATAAAGTAAGTTTCATACCTCCAATTGTGCTACTGGCAAGTAAAAACACAGTGTTTGAAAGACACTATGTTTTACTTACCACGCCAATGTACATAACGTAGTGTATTATATGGCAAGAACTATTGAAGATCGTTGTTGTAAGTTTTTCCAGTCGTTTTGAACTTTAAAAGTAATAGTTTTAAATATCAGAACTTCGTATTTTTAATTTCTTTAATCATGAATTATTTATTTAAGAAAAAATATTGACTTCTGCAAATAAAACAGCACTTGCTCTATAATAAAACTGAAACTTTGCCTTTGATACAATTTAATTCCTGTCGAGATACAAATTACTGATTTAAAAAATAACATTTAACTAATTGTAATTTTTTTGCACTGTTGATTGGATAAAATATTTCTCAATGGATATATTTTTTTAGTAAATTACGCCACAAATAAAGATTCAGACTCCTCACACCCTTTTCCTCGCCAGAACTTGTTATCCTTCCTTTTCTCAAAAAACAAAAATTTTAACAAAAGAAAAAACGACTTCAAAAAATGCACTATAAAGTAAAAAAATAATTTCGTACGATTGTTATTTTTGGAGTCGGTGTCAGCCAAGGTAACTACATAGATAGGTAGTTATAGGTGAGATGTGGAGATCTTGGCTGACACCGACTCCAAAAATAACAATCGTACGAATTTATTTTTTTTCTTTTTAGTACATTTTTTTAAGTCGTTTTTTGTTTTGTTAAATTTTTTATTTATTTTTAAATTTTTAGTGACGAGCGTGCGTAAAGAAGTTTTACTTCAAAAAAAGAATCATCGAAAAAGAATTGAGTTATTCGCCCATTTGTCGCGCACTTATTGCAAATTTAAGACTTTTTTTCTGGATGCCATTGTCAGAACTGGACCAAATTAAAATTAGACCACTCGGGAAGCTCCAGCTTTCTAATAAAAAGAGGTAACAAACATAAAAAATAAATATATATATACCGTCGAATTGATGACCTCCTCCTTTTCGAAGTCGTTTAAAAAATACACAGCAACCCCAAATAAGGGCATTGATTTACCTCGCGGCCTTTCTGTGAAGTTAATGTAAAAAAAGAATAATTGATTATCATTCTTGGCTTCAAATCTAATAATAAACCCCTACACAATGTAACAATGTCAGTTGATTTTTCAATGTTTTTCAAATAGATAATGAATTGTTTGGAACTCTATGTTTGAATGGGGAAAAAAGATAATTTTAAATGGCCATCATCCATCAATGTGACAAAACTTCGTATTCATTTTCAAAAGACTTATGTATTCGTTTTTATAATGCTTGCTAGTGATTTTACGGAAATTAAACGTAATATTAGGAAATGATTTATTTATCTCATTTTGATTTAAATCTGTAAGTTAGCACTAAAATCAACCAGCAATATAATATATATTTTACGAAACGACAAAAATAAATTTATTTTTTTCTTCACTTTTCTTCATACAAATTCATTCATCGGATCATAACAACTATCAACAATTATATTTATTAAGTTTCATCTCTTTAGATTTACCTCTTATGATATGCGTGTACACATCATAGTTTTATTGTTGTTAGATACTCTCACTGTTGACGTCCTAATGGTTGATATATAAAAATCTTTCCCTTTTGTTGTTTCTGTGTTAATATTATTAATATTTTACTATGTGCATGTATCTGTACGTCATGTACTTCCATAAATTGCATATTATGTGTATGTACAATGTTCATGTAAGATTTATGTACGTACATGTGTACGTATTTCTCTTAAACTAAGTAAAGTAAGTAAGTAGTTTATTTGAACTTTTCTCTTTTTATGTATTATTTTTATTTTCTATTATATTGTAGTATTTTGTCTTTCTCTTTAAATAAATAAATAAATAATCTATCTCTTCCCGATTGGTAGGTACCAATCTCCAATAAGAATATAAAAAAAAAGATTAACATGTCATTAACCGTGCTCATTTACCAGATTTGAATAGCCAGGCGCTTCCCAAACAACCTCTTTCACATTTCGTCCCTTTCCTTCTTGTGATGCCATAGTCCTAATTACTCCGGGCAGGACTCTTGAGGTGTAAAAAAAAAATTACACAAATTTATTTTTTAATGGTGTCCGAAATATTAATAGAGTATTTCACCATCCTGTCATAATTTGCAATAAGCTCTTAAAATCGCTCTCCGTGGGTTTAACTGTATTTTAGATTTAACAATTTATTTCATAAATATGATTAGTGTCTGTAATTTGCTATAATTTCATAATCAGATTAGTTAACCGCGTTTTCTACCTGTTGCGAATATTAATTTATCGTAATGAATAGTTATCGAGAGGATGACGAATTATCCAATAAAACTTTTAATTACCTACAATAAAAGTTATAAAATAATATTTATGAGTGTTCATTGCAGCAGTCCATCTTTATTTTAATTCGGAATTATTACAAAATATTACGGTACCCGCCTTTTCACCACACCATCTGTCGATTAAGCTTGCAACCTTCCATTTTTACAAAGCTTTAAGAGTTACTGCCATCTAGCGGGAAGGAGCCAAAGCTAGTGAAGGATAGCATAGTTTCTATTTTTCTCCGCCAGAGGAAAACTAGTTTTGTTATAAATCAGATTGGACTAGACTTTTAAAGGCAGATTTTTTGTACGAGGGTTACTATGCGGATTCTTACTAATAAAGCAAGGACGATATATTATTATTATTATCCACCTTTGAAACATAAACAAGATGTTTACGTATCAAAAATATATTATTCATGTCAAATCGAATCATAACTTACTCATGCTAAGTAAATAATCGAACGAAAAAATTAATACGGTGTAACTTATGATATCACGAGTATTAAAACCATATTAAGCTTTCATGGTCGGTAAAATACACAAGCAAATATTATTATGGTAGGAACATAAAAATATTTTTGTTTACGTTATACCGTATGGTTGTTCAGAAGTTTTCTTCTAGGAAAAGTGAGTTCTAGTGGAGAAAACCATCAAGAAAATTAAACATGGCGTATTTGAAAAACGATAATACGATCGGTACTCAAAAATGAACATCAACTTTTATGAGCTCTGGATTAGTTACCTAACTATGGCTACCGATGGCGTGCGGTGACTCTACGGTGTTTTCCCGACTTGCGTTATATCTTATTAAGCTTTTCGAAAAAAAATAAGGCTTTAAGTAAACTAAGTGTAATGTTTTGCTTAAAAGAATTCAAATTTTCATAATATCCATTCTAATCGTTGAACGGCTATCCAACTATTTTTGATTGCTTCTTTTTTGGTAGGTATACTTTGGTAGGTCAACAACGATCTAAAAACTTAGGTTTTGGTAATAACTTTCATATATTTAAAAAAATTTTGATAGATTATTGTATTATTTATTGAGTTTATTTCTCTCCATAATCTTCCTAAGCCCGTATAACGGAAATTTGTATTTACGATTTTAAATACAAAATACAAAATTTACAAAATACAACAGCATGTTGCTGTTGTATTTTGTGAGAATATAATGTCGGTATTTAAAAAAACATTAAGAAATTTAACAACTAAAAAGAAAAACTGTTTTAGTACCAATATTCTATGATGAAAACAAAAAAATATATATACTAAAAGAAGCAAACTCTATAAAGGATTGAACAATTTCTCATGTAATAAGGTTGACAAAAAACAGATAGTAGTGCAATATGTAAAGTAGGCTGAACGCTAAAATTCTGATGCGAATGTATGGGAAAGGTGAAATTTTGTGTAGAATTTGATTGTAATAGAAAATATAAAGGGATGCTGAAATCATTTGGATATTTGAAGTGGATGAACAAGTGAGAACATAACAGGTTAGTGAAAAAACATGACAGTGTTGATTTAGAGAAAATATCGCGGTGAATCAAATGCCCTTGAGGTGATTTTTCACGAAAATGGCGCTCTACAAATTATCAAATTATTATGTTTACTATAACAGAAGAGTATTTGATAAGATGTATAAACGTGCGTTAAACACGGAGTGTTGTGATTGACATATCAAACAGTTTTAATAAAGTTTTGTGGCGATCCATCCACACATTTATTTCAGAATATTCATAAATGTAAGAAGTCAGATTCTCCGGTCGTGCAGCCTTGTGAATTTAAAGGATACCGATCTATGTGCTTATAGGATACCGAAGCACCAATATTGCAAATAACATTGTTTATTTTTATTTAATAGAACTGAAACTATTACTCGTAAAAATATAAAAAAAGATGAAAGCTCTACAATAGCAACAGGCAGCTTGCTCAATGGGAAGAAAAGATTATCTCCCATCCACAGTTGACAGGAAGAGGTGTAGCAGTTGGAATACTGCTACAACAAATTAGTTCCTACCCGGATAAGGAAGATAAAAGAATTTCCAGCCGCAGGGTTCCGGCGTAATCTTCAAGCAGCTCGCTTTCGTCTATGGCGGGTTGGCGTTGACTTGTGTTAACCACAGATCAGTGAGGACCAGGCTTTCTAGAAGACAACATGGCGTTCCGGACAGAGATTGGCGGCGTGCGACATTTCTTCAACCATCAGTATTTCACGTATAGTTAATTTATATTCCTTGGTTACACTTGTTATTTACCACTTATCGATCATGTGCATTACCTAGAAATCGATTGGCGCCCTAAACTATAATTTTTCATTCATAATTCTTCCACAGTAAATTCAGTAGTCATTCCTTCTCATATGTTAATAATTTTGCCTGGCATCTTAGAGCAGGCAACCACGACCTGAGATATGATAATTTAATCAACACGTAGAGTCTTCCGTTCATGTAGTCATACCTTAAATTATAATGAAGTTTAATAGTTATATCCTTGTTTTATTCGTGACTCATTGAATGATAACATGCTACTTACCCTGAGCTCTTTGATAAACTATACACTAAATTCAATAATTAAAACATTCTAGCAATACATCTTCTTTACCTTACAGAGGGAGACAAATCCTTGGCAATGTACAACATTTTTTGCAAAACCTACTATACAACTGATTTAAGTAATAACCGTTTAATGTTTGTTTCAACACCTTAATATTATTTGTAGATTTGCTTACTTCATAAGGGGTTAAACAAAAAACAACAAAAATATTGACGTGTTGGCTGAAACTACAAACGGGTAGTTCTGAATGATTTCTCACATCTCACAATTATTTCAATGCACGCCTCTGGAAAGAAATGAATCCCTGCCTAACTCTGCGAATTAATAAAATATCAATAATCTGGGGAATGGTTTAATGATAACATCGCTGTTAAATGATAGCTTTGCAAGAAAGGGTTCATAAAACGGGACAAAAAATATTACAAGAAATTTATTTCACCTACCGTTTGCCGAAACTTATCCAGAACATAACAAAAAAAGAGTTTCTATGACACAGAACATAGCAGACTTTGCGATTTTAATTGACAACACTCACGCAACACGACATGCACACCTTTAAAACGGTGACTGGACTGCCGCAGAGTAATAATATACCTATTTATAAGGTAACCGGATAGAGGATCCCGACACTTAAATCAAACCCCACAATTAAAACTTATACGCTTGAACGACTCACCTCTTTTTCTGAATGCCGAAACAAAACACAATTTGACCGAGGAAATAGATAACTAAGCACTTTTGCATGTCTGCGATAAATGTCCCTGTCTGCGGATTCTAACCATAATGGGCGCCGCTTACTCATGGAATCAAATTATTTTATAAAATTTCTGCAAATATATATATATTGGAATAACTGTAATTTGTTGTAACAACGGATCGGTCCGTGTAATACATCTGCTGCTAAGGCCGTTGGTGCCGCGCGGATTCTCGGCCACTAGTGGCTGTCATTCCAGTGCATAAATAAGTCTTCGCGCTGGCATTGGAGGCAAATTAGCATTTGTGTAGTCTCGCCCTTATCTTAACCTGACAATCTCTGTCGGCTGAAAACAATATTATTTCACATTAGCATGATACAATAATAACATGCTTTGTGTGGGCTTAGTGAAACTTCCACTTGCGATTGAGAACTCAAATGTCAGAATAATTTAACTCTTGTTAGAATATTATCTTGTAGATACCTGTACACTGTGAAATTATGAGAATGGAACGTTCTGTGATTATTTTTGTAACGCATCTTCAAAAGAGCAACGTTTACAATTTTATATAAAACCGATTTCAGGACGCCCTACATGATTATTATTGTCCAATGTAGTTATTACGATTTTTTTTGTTTTAAGGCTTTTCTGAAATCAATAGGCATAATATGTCAATAAGAGTTATTATCTTACGCTCGTAAGGGCAGCCCGTGCCACGGTACTGTCTTAGCGCTCGCGTTACAACCGTAACACTTTCATGACGGTAAAAGAGTTACTTAACTCTTAACACATCTGATAGAATTTGATTTTTTTGCATAATAATTTTGCCGAAAAATTCTAATAGACGGTATACAACAATATGAAAATTTAATTTTAAACTTGAAAATTGGAGGTTACGGATTGTGTATTTTGATGTCCATTGGACCGTAAAATAAATTATTTCACATATAGTAAGGTACGTTTATGTATTTTAAATATAAACATAATATTATGTATTTTAATTGTCTAAATTTGAAAAAAAACGTTATTAAATGCACTATGCACTTAGATCATCTTTTGACATATGTATGTAGTCATTACTAATTATAGCATTGCGTTGTTTCAGAATGGCAAAGAGGGGTTTATCCGAAAAGGAGTTGAACGAGATTATTAATCGCATGTCTGACAGTGATAATGGAATGGATTTTACGAATGATGACAGTAAAGCTGATGAAAATTATTGCGCCGCAGAAAATTACGATTCAGATGATCATAGTGAACCTGAGGATAACCGCTTGGGAGATGGGGACGTTGAGAATCATCTACAAAATAAAAGTGGCGGTGGTAATCTACATAATGTTTTATCTAGTGGCCAAACTAATATTACAACGACGCCCGTTTCGTCCACTTCAGAAGATGTGAAATGCTGCAGCTTCAATTCAACTTTTAAGTCATTTGGCTTGCACAAGCATTCAATCTCTTCGGAAAGTTGGGAGGAATAGAATCCCTGGATGTACGAGTAGGCTACCAGAATAAATAAATAATGAAAAATGCACCACGAAGAACGAGCTTGGAATTTAATGGATCATATCAAGGCGTTGAAATTTCCAATGCCGTTTGGAAGGATAACAAGGTCACATCACTATCGTCTTTTGCAGGGGAACTTCCAATAAAAACTGTTGAACGCTACGACAAAAAAAACTAAGGTCTCAGTTAACTGCTTATTTGCTATAACAGAGTACAACAGACATATGTGAGGAGTTGACTTACTAGACAGTGTCATGGGAAGATATAAAATTAAGATGAGAAGTAATATATGGTGTATGACGGTGCTATACCACTTAGTTGATATTACCATAGTAAATTCTTGGTTTCTATACAGAAGAGTACAAGAACAAAAGATGCCAAATTTAAAAACCAAATTGCTGGATCTGTATGCACCTTTGGCTCTTAGTTTACCAATAAACGACCTGGTCGGCCAAGTGGAAATTTAGAACCCGTTTTACAAAAGAAGAGAAAAGGCCCAAAAGTAAATGTCACACCAAAATACATAAGAAGAGATGAGGTATCTCATTGGCCAACATGGCACGAAAAGAGGCAGAGGTGTCAACTTCACCTGGAATGGCCTGACGTACTGTCAGTGCCAAAAGTGCAAAGTCCCTATATGTTTTAGCAAGGACAAATAGTGTTTTATGACATTTCATTTAAATTTATGCTTTCCCCTGTTTTTATGTCTTCATTCTTGTGATGATCTCGCCTTTGGGCCTACGAAATAATTCTTTTAAAATTGAGAGATCGATTTAGAAATATATTTAATTTTGTAACATGGAATGGTTTCAGCATACGATTCTCTGTTTCCAATTCTTGGGGGTGATTTATGGGTCCGGACCACTAAATAACCACATGTGTTTGCGTGCCCCAAGTGCATGCGAGCCCCGGCAAAGGCCATTCTTCACAAAACTAAGAAGGAACCCAGAAGAACATTTAGAGGGATTTTTTTCAGGATCGTTAACAAAACCAGAGGCGGCCGATGAATATTTGCCCGTGTGGTGATTGATCTTAACGCGAGCGGATTGGATTTACGAAACAATTATCTGGTGAATTTTCTATGGCAGTAGGGAATTGAAAATTAGGCAATAAGGATTGATCGTTGGTGCATTTAAATATACTAGAGCGACGCGCCGATTAGGAGTTAAGATATTTAACATATTTGTCGAAATAGGATTGCAGAATTCGTTAAATAGTGACGCACGTAGAAAGGACAAAAACGTGTACAGACAATGAATATATAATATTATTATATAGCCAATAAAGTTGACGCAAGTAATGAAGACGGGTAATAAATTAAACTACGCCACTGTATTATGCTTTAGAAGGTCCAGGGATAATTTATGACTCCGGCGCAGACAAAAGAGTTTACACCAAAAAAATAGCGAACATGGTTTCTACACAAAATTCTCTGAAATAATAGTTATTATGTGACATTTTTTGACTATTAAACGTTGATATATGCATATTGGGAGATGTGCTTATCACTTGAGGTTTTAAAGAGGGACTAATAAATTATTGAAACCACACAAGGAGATGATTGGGGAGTCAGAGGGTAGGGGGGTTAGATAGAGGACAGTCGGGGAAAGAACCTGGGGACGCACGGTCGGGATTAAAATCATCGAGTTTTGATAAACGGCAAAATAATAATTTGGTGCGCGTAAACGGGAATAATTCATTTTATTAAAGAGAAGACAGTTGGGGTAGAGGAGTGTTAGAAGACGGTCAGGGAGAGATTCTGGGGACGCACGGTCTAGATAAAAATCATCGAGTTTTGATAAACGGTAGAATAATAATTTGGTGCGCGTAAACGGGAATAATTAATTTTATTAAAGAGAAGACAGTCGGGGTAGAGTCGGGTTGGAAGACGGTCAGGGAAAGATTCTGGGGGTTCACGGTTGGGATTAAAATCATCGAGGTTGAATACACGGTAGAATAATAACTCTGTGCGCGTAAACCGGGGATAATTCATTAAATTAAAGGATAATAGTCGCGAGGAGACCAGCTCGGTGCTTCTAAATCGGGGATATTTCATTTTAATTAAACAAAGGATAGTTCGTCTTTATTAAACACAACAAATCGACGCGAGAATTGTGTTTGACGGCTGCATCTTGGGATAAATAACTGCATGACGGGTTGTGGTTTTAGAAGTGCTTGTTTGAATTAAATATTAGTGTTTTGTGCAATATGGCGAATTTGGTAAGTTTGTATAAAATTATTAACATATTTAGTACGGACCTTGCAGGAAAGAGTCAATTAGGGTTTATATACAAGCCTTAGGAATCTAGGACCTTTTTTTGTCGAGTGTTGGGGAACGAGGAGCTTTGCACGTTTCCGGGTTGACCGGCTAGCAAGTACCTTTGTTGGGTGAAGTTATTCTTGAGACAATAACGTTGTAAAATAATAATTTCGGGATACAATTATCTGAATAGCATTTGAAGCACAAAGTGCGCTTTCGGGCAATAAATCTTAGACGAGAGATTTCATTTAAAAGACGGGATTTTGAAACCACAAAACAATAATAAAATCCTTTAAAAGTGCTTTGTTGGTGATCGAGAAAACTAGGTTACTGGGTATTCTCCAATACATAACGGGTAACAAAATACAGAGGTACAGAATATAGGTATAAATTAATGTGTAAAGCGCCTTTGAGGTGATTATTATTATTTACGAGTTTCGTAATAATATTTTTAAACGTAGCTAGGGGACTATATTTTTAAAAGGGTTTTTGGCAAAGGTAATTTAACAGTTTATAAAAGGTGCGTAGCATGGGCATCTTTGTTTACTAACAAAATCTGACATAATTGAATTCCCACTCCTAAAATTTCCCACACCTTATTCCAAATTTTAGGTATCACAACAAGTCTATTACATAGGACTTTGCATAATCTTGGTTCGATATCTTATCATATAATCACCTTTGGTTCACGTTCAGGTATATTTCTTTCGTTATATTCGATTTAGCAAAAACTTTCATATTGTCGGTTAAATGAAGCCGTCGGTAGGTATTCACATTTTAGCGTAATGCGCTATATCCACCTACTTAATTAACAAACTCTTTTTCTTCAAACTTAATTGAGCGGGTTACGACTTGAGAATGGACGGCGGTTGTCGAATGGATTTACAGGTCCAGCTTTCCTATTCCACCATGAGGAAGTATCTCACGCGACTTTATCGGGGGGCGATGTGATCTAAATGCAGCTGGGCTTACACTATTTTTCTAATGTGGAGGCGAAGTAAGCGATGGTCGTGTCTGGTCCGAGCAAATTGGAATCCCTTGTGATCAAATCTCGGTAACGTGGATCTCGTACCCGCTCTAGACCGGATTGGAAGCGTGGCCGGAGCCATTTCATGATGTCGACGTATGTACGTCACTAAGGCATTGGGGGACTTCAGGAGAACAAAGGACGTGCACCCATTTCCCCCTCCCTCTACCGCCGCTCCGAGGTACCAGCGGATAAAAGTTGTCGTCGCGGGAGGTCAATTTGATGCAGGACGAAGATTACGATCTGGCCGGACTACCTTCGTCATGGGGGAAACGAAGTGACGAAATTTGCGTGGGCTTCACTACCTTTAGGTTACGCTCGTGTGGGGTCTGCCTTGTCGGCGGAACGAAGGGAACATGACATATGGAATCGTTTTGGCAACCGATCGGCGGTTCTTTGTTGGAATCCGGATAAGTTTTCTTAACTACCTTTTGGTTTACGATTTAGGTATATTCCATTCGATATTCGATTTAGCAAAAACTTTCACATTGTCGGTTGAATGAAGCCGTCGGTAGGTAATCATATTTTAAGCGTAATGCGTTATATCCACCTACATAAGTAGCAAACATTTTATTAACTCCCTCACACTAGAAGTAGGGATCATCCAGCATCAGGGTGGGAATGTACTCTGGACGAAAGCGCAGCAGGGGAAATAGAAGGAAGGGAAGCCAGATTCACGACCTGGTGCCTTTCATTCTTGGACCCAGCACCCTGGACGCCAAGCTTGACATTCCTTTCTTTGAGCTGATTTTTGAGTTTGACCTTGGGGTACGCCTATCGTAGAGCATATGCCCGTGACAACATATCGGGGAAGGTCCCAAGTTACGCTTGTGTTGTTATGCGAGAGGACGTATTTTTCATTCAAATCAAATACCGATGACCATCGCGATTGCAGGCTGGCGCATGTTTCTGTAACGTGCCTAGGAAAAACGTAATCAATATTTCTACTGGTTCGACGTTTCTTTGTTGGAATCCGGATAAGTTTTCTTAACTCCCTCACACTAGGAATAGGGATCATCCAGCATCAGGGTGGGAATGTACTCTGGACGAAAGCGCAGCCGGGGAAATAGAAGGAAGGGAAGCCAGATTCACGACCTGGTGCCTTTCATTCTTGGACCCAGCACCCTGGACGCCGAGCTTGACATTCCTTTCTTTGAGCTGATTTTTGAGTTTGAGCTTGGGGTACGCCTATTGTAGAGCATATGCCCGTGACAACATATCGGGGAAGGTCCCAAGTTACGCTTGTGTATGTTATGCGAGAGGACGTATTTTTCATTCAAATCAAATACCGATGACCATCGCGATTGCAGGCTGGCGCATGTTTCTGTAACGTGCCTAGGAAAAACGTAATCAATATTTCTACTGGTTCGACGTTTCTTTGTTGGAATCCGGATAAGTTTTCTTAACTCCCTCACACTAGGAATAGGGATCATCCAGCATCAGGGTGGGACTGTACTCTGGACGAAAGCGCAGCAGGGGAAATAGAAGGAAGGGAAGCCAGATTCACGACCTGGTGCCTTTCATTCTTGGACCCGGCACCCTGGAAACCGAGCTTGACATTCCTTCTTTGAGCTGATATTTGAGTTTGAGCTTGGGGTACGCCTATCGTAGAGCATATGCCCGTGACACCATATCGGGGAAGGTCCCAAGTTACGCTTGTGTATGTTATGCGAGAGGACGTATTTTTCATTCAAATCAAACACTGATGACCATCGCGATTGCAGGCTGGCGCATGTTTCTGTAACGTGCCTAGGAAAAAAACGTAATCATTATTTCTAATGGTTCGAGGCGGCGTGCTGGACGGAGAACGGGACTATTGAGGACATGAGTGACTGCCAAGGCGAGGGTCGGTGACATCAAAATCTTCCTTAATTAAATTCATACATCGCCAGATCAGAGGTGAGAGCGGCCCCACCGATCTCCTGACATTGCCGATTGTCTAATCAACTTCGGTTTAATGTTTATGCCGATGCTTTAGGAGTTAATGGAACTCAAGTCATCGGCATGCTGAAGAACTTCAACATCATCATCAATCCAGAGTAGGATGTCATGTTCCAAACCCTCGTGCCACCCACACATTTCCTGAACAGTTCCTGACATCGGCTATCACGCCATTAATCGGAGCAGACCCTCATATCAAACGGTATGAGATGACCTCTCATCATCATCATCAACATATTTATAATTTGGCGGCGTATTGGTCGATATTATTCCCATTACCACTCTATGATCCAGAAACACACATCAAACCCTTTCCCGACAGAAGGCAAAACATGTCGATTTTCATTCGTCGCTTGCGACCTTAACATTCTCTGGAGGAGTTGGAATTGGAAGCTGATTTGGCGGTCTATGACCATCACCTTATCAGTTGGGCTATGGAGGAGTTCAATTATTTAAACAGCACATGTTCTGTCTCATGTTAATCCAAAATACCTACCCGTAGAATCAAATTAACAAAATAAAACAAGCTAGCTAACTAACAAACTGCATCTAGAACTGTGAGTGTAGAATTATTGCATTCCGTACTGCTTTGAGTGTAAATCTTTTGTTAGAATATACATAAATGTCAAATTATTTTCATGATAGCATTTTATAGAGCCGCAGAGAGTACGCGACATCGCATCGAAAGGTAGGATCTTCTCAATTCGCCGTTTGAATGTAAATTTATATACTAGATGCTAGGAGGGAAAATGCAGATTACTTCAATAAAAATAGTCGTCAATGAGCGTAGGTGTATAACAGGTGCTAGGGGAGGAAGCTGGATGAATATAGATGATAATTAGTTATTTTTCAAGTTAGTCAGACCCAGTCATTGTTATTCGAAGCCTTGCAAATTGTAACACGCCATACCTAAAAGAACAAGGGTTTACCACAAATAAATTATTAATTGAATTGGATTAACTATACCAAACCACTAAAACAAAAAAGTACACAACGTTGTGGGGTTAATTACAAATTGATTAATTAAGAGCATCTCGTCACGTTTGCATAAAAGTATTACGTGATGGGGTTGAGAAGGCGCTGCAAAAGAAATGCAGGGGAGAGACGCGAGAACGGGCGAGCTACGAGTTTATAAAGGCCGAGCGGGGTTGCGCCGGTAGGGTAGCTGTAGCTGCAATTGGATGGAGAATAAATTGATAGGCTTTACTTCGTAGGGGGGGTGGGGTTATCACATTCTTTACGTATAAGTAATAAATTAGTTCGCTTTATTCACTAATTCATTATTGTTGTAACATTAGGTACGAACATTTTAATGACATGGATGCATAGTGTTTCACATATGATATAATAACGATTTTCTCAAAATAAACAGAATTTATGAAAAATATTTTTTTAATTATTTTTTCCCATTTTTAATTTATAAGTAGAACGAAAAAATGTTGTTTTTATTAAATAAAAAAAATTATGCACTTAAGGGTTAACACGCTGAAAAATGAAGTTCAAAAAATTCAAATAGTTAAAGACTCGAAAACCAAAACTAACATCGAAAAAATATTGTTGATCTTGATAATGAAGTAAAATCTGAAATATTAAAAGTGCAACAACAAATAATTTAACTACAAGACAAAATAATCAAAAAAAACGACCAACTGGTGGGAAACTTTGAAAAAATAATGAAAAACGCAACAACACCATCCTATGCCCAGGTATTATCAACAACCAAAGTTACTCCTCGAGAAGAAGAGAGATTCTCAATCATCATTTCTTCGACCAAAAATAACGCCAAAGCAGAAGAAATTGAAAAGATAATAAAAAAATAAATAAATATAAATTACATGAAGATAGGAATAAATGGTTTGATAAAAACCAAAAAAAAAAATAATATCATGCCCAAAAAAGGAATACGCAAATACCCTAACTGCCGAAATAAATAAAAAAAATAATACCCAATTGGCGGTAAATGAAATTCAAAAGAAAAGACCAAAAAATAATAATAAAAGGATTAAAATCAAATCTTACTGAAGACGAAATAGTTAGCGGAATAATTACCCAGAACGAAGGAATTGAAGATGTTTGCAAGGAAAGTGAAGACAATAAAATCACACTAATAAAAGAGATAAAAATACTAACATAAATGAACAGCAGTACCAATTCACTAGCTACATCATGGAAACCAGTGGCAAAATGCGGAAAAGTTTTCTTGCACTCGGTAAACTAAATATACAGTTTCAACGAGTAAAAATTGAGGATTGCAGTCCATTAACTCAATGTTTTCATTGCTGTATGTTCATGCATACGGCTAAAAGATGGCTTCACCGCACCGGACCTCCAATTTGCCCACACTGCATGAGCGACCACATCCTTTCAAAATGTCCGGTAAGAGAAAAAACAATACCAGCGTGTGTAAACTGCACCAGATATAATTCTAAATATGAAGAAAAAACATCACGGATCACACAGCCAACAGTATTAGGTGCAACTATGGAAAAAAAAAAATTAAATAATTATGCATATTATTAATTGTTACGTTATTGCTTACGAAAACCTAAATAATATCTACAAAATTTCAAAAAAATATTTCCAAAAGCCCGCCCGCAAAGTGTTAACACGCAGTGATAATATACACACGTATAATACTATATTTGCAAATGTGAAGTGTATTCCCAGCGCCAACATTATTGTTATTTTTATTACTACCACAAAATGAACGATTTTATAATAAACGCAATAGATAACTCATATAAAATAGAAAAAAGGATTTTTGACACGGCAAAAAAAAATAAACGATTTTATTGATATAAAACCTACAGCCAGCCCAATAATAATACACATGAAAGTCACAACTGCAAATAAAATAATAATGAAAAATAATTTCAATTTATTAAACTTGGAGATACATTTTATGAATTATTAATTTAATATCATTGCTATTTATCGGACACATTCTTCTGCTCTGACCACATACATAGAAGATTAAGAAAAATATATTACAATATCATAAAAACAAAAAAACAAACAACTATGGATGACTTCGTAAACACGCATCTGGACAACTACTTCAAAATTAGTGAATTCAATAATCAAAGTGCAAAAGAGTGCAACGAAATCATCACTGACAAATTCTCTGGTATACAAATACCCACCTTAATATCCGCAGCCTTTAAAAAAATATAGAAGAATTTATTCTCGATATAAATAATCTTAATGTAAAGCCGGACGTTATAGTGTTAACGGAAACATACACAAACATTGACTCACCACATTAATGTAAGTGATTATATTTACATGCAAACAAACACAAACATAAATTAAAACAGTGGCATTGAGATAATCGTTAGTAAGAAATATAATATTCTTACACATTCAGAACACAACTTAGATTCATAACTTAGATATAAATAATCTTAATGTAAAGCCGGACGTTATAGTGTTAACGGAAACATACACAAACAGTGACTCACCACATTATAATATAAGTGATGATATTTACATGCAAACAAACACAAACATAAATTAAAACAGTGGCATTGAGATAATCGTTAGTAAGAAATATAATATTCTTACACATTCAGAACACAACTTAGATTCATAACTTAGATATAAATAATCTTAATGTAAAGCCGGACGTTATAGTGTTAACGGAAACATATACACTGTGACTCACCACATTATAATGTAAGTGATTATATCTACATGCAAACAAACACAAACATAAATTAAAACAGTGGCAATTATTAAGAAATATAATATTCTTACACATTCAGAACACAACTTAGATTCATTTAAAAGTTAATTGGGAGTGGGTTTTTTGTAGAAGTACCTATCTACCTATTAATAACCAATTTTTTTTGAAGTGCAACTTCTTTAGCGCCATTAGTGACTTGAAATTCAGGTGAAACGGAAATGAGTCACAACTTAGTTCCACACAAATAATCGGTTCTAATATAAATTCGCATCTCGGCGGTTGCCTTCCATAGCGTAGTGGGAAAAGTGCCTGACAAGTCTCAGCGGTCAGAGAGACAGGCATCAAGCGAACGGGGGTTCGAATCCTACGAAATCAAAAAAAAACATTTTTATTTTATGAAATCAATATCCAATAGTCAAACCACTTTAAAAAACAAGCAAAAGAAAAGAAAGCAACATCTAGTGACTTTCTAGTTTCCCTTCTACCGTATGTGAATTACACGCTCTGATTTTTTTTAATGTTTCGTTCGCACTTCACACGTTTACCAGAAAACAAATATATTCAAAAATATGTAACTTCCTAATTTCAAATATAAAACCAATTAAAAGAAAAACATCGTTGTGGATTCGAAACAATATCAGTTTCTTTTTTTAAATAAGTGATCAACGTAATATTATCAAATTGTCTGTTCTATCAAAGTAAAGTTTAGAAATTATTGAAACTCGCTACAGTAATAAAAATAAATATCAAGATAGCACTATAAAGAAAAATAACAATGTCTACACTTTGTACTTTAAAACTACGAGGTAAGCTTTATTAAGCCAGAAAACAGAATCAATATTGACATAATATTTTATGTGGCCCGACATGCTTTCGTTGAATAATCCAATGAGATTCGTCAAAACATGAAAGGTCGCTAAAATAGGGCAGCGTTGTCATAACATATCGCGAACCCCGGTGTTTTTGTACCGCAGATGTTGTTTACGAAATGGCCAAAGGAAATGCAATGATTACATTTTACCTTCCAATAAACTCAGTGGATCCAATGCTAATGGTTTGTTTGTTCTGATAAAGAAAGATTTTTATAACCATCTGCCCTTTGTTTTTATGCAATCTTTGCAATCTGTCGGCAATAAAAAAAAGCGTTCGTCTTTATGTCAAATTTTTAGTACAAATTTTTCAACCAAATGACCCCCGGATTTTTTTAAGGGACCATGTTATCTTTGAGATTACGTGCATTCCAAGATTGGCATTTAATTTAATTGAAAAATATAACCGATTTGTTCAGAAGAAAATATAGTATGCGTTGAAGGGATGATTACTTTCGAAGACGGTTCCATTTACTGGCCCTCAGTGATCGAGTACCTATAATAAACTTTGTTATGTCTTTCGTGTTGCTCCGATGGCATAAAGAGGATTAATTTGGAAGTTCAAATAATAGACACCTTTAGCCAACTTACCTGAATACTAAAAAAAACTATCTTTAAAATAAGATCTTAACTTTACTTAGGTTAAACCAAAAACAGCGCATATTCAATTTTAATTTACTACTTTTATTTTTTTAATAAATTTTTATCTAGAACCAAATACAAGCACAAACCAAACATGTATTTCATTTCCAACACTCAAACACTAAAGTTACAACAATTATTTTTCAAAAGAACATGTACAAAAGACAATTACCTCTTTTCGGACCACTTAACCTCAGGTCGATTTAATAAATATATAATACAAAAAATAAATCACAAGGTTAATAAAAAAAATATTGACTTTCCTATCCCTCCTTGATGCAAATATTTAACAGATATTTTACTATTTTTTAAATTTCTTGTCTTACTTTTATCCCGGTAAAATAAGATATCCTGGGTTCGAGTACAAGTTGCGACCGTTTTTTCAGTGACTTGTTATTTTGTGTTTATTTGTATAGATCTATTTATATGATATCCTTCTTCGACTAATTTTATTTATTTTTCGCATTTTAAATATCATCGTTTACTTTTTTTTGTTTTGTTTTGTTCATATTAATCTCTTTTTACATTTTTTTTGAAGTGAAAACTTCTTTAGCACCATTGTGATATGAAACTCGATTTAACGAAAAATAGCGACATTAAAAAGAGACAAACACATACACCTATAGGATTTAGCCGGCGAGAGAATGAGATAGAATAATCACCTTATCTTTGTGTGGTGCTTCGTAGCCTATCGGTCTCCTCTTTGTGCGGTTCTTCGTAAATAATCAGTCTCCTAGCCATGTGCGGTGCTTCGTAGCCTCCCCACTCTTGTCTGCTTTAGTTTTCTGAAGGTTTCACTTTTACAGCGTGTGAACTGCACATAACATTTTTTAATGTTATTTTTATATAACCATGTAAGTTGGGCCATGTCTTATCTATTGTTAAATAAATTATTTTTATTTAATTTATATTTCTTAGAAACCAATTTGTTTAATTTTTTCCTTTTAACAATTTCCTTATCTATTTTCAACATTATTTTTGTACGAAATATATTATTAGTGTAAATTTCACTGCATAGATGCATTGGGTAAACAATCAATGTAGAAAGTGTATGTTTTCCTAATACTTAAGAAAGGCAACGTCATGTTGACTCATAGGAATTAACTTTTCTAGTGAAATAATGTTCGTGATAATCAAGTAGATCGTAGTTCTTACTCATACTAAGTACAACCTTTTTTTAATAGACGTTAAAGCATACAATTATTGTATGCAATAATGCTTTCCAACAAGGGCTAAGGCCGTGTTGTGGCATATTTTAATATAAAACTGCATAATGAGTCGATTACCCCAATGCATAATATACCTACAGCTCCTTGTTAATTATTTGAATAACAACCCAGCGATATATTTTCCCAAGCACGCAGCTTTTGTTATTTTACAAATAATTTCAAGAAATTTTTCAAAAAACTTATCGTCCTTACAAAATAAGAATGCTTTTCCTGTAAAAGAATGTAAAAGATTTGCATGGGAATTCACTCGTACTTGAAACGCGCAGCGGGCATTCATCTTTCACATCGTTTTACATTTTTGAATTTCCTTTGAGTTTTTAACATTTTTATTGTAAGTAGTATAAATCTTTTTAAATATATTGCTTGTTAATAAATTTGGAAACGAATTGAAAACCTTTTTGATAATAATTATTATTATAAACTGTTCATGCTAAGCGCCTGCTCTCAACACTGGTTCTCCTAGTGATACAGGCAGGTGAAATTTATAAAGGAGATCATTTTTATTTGTATGAAGTGTACTTTAGATTGTTATAATCATTTATATTAAACATGCAGACCCGGACGCACGTTGCTGTGGCTAAGGAAACACAATGCCATCTACTGACAACGCCATTACTTAACCTTTATAACCAACGCCATCTGTTAATTTGTACACTTATCAAATCCACACCGCCCGCTTGCCAGCCAGCTCCCTTTATATATTATATATTTCAACCAATTTACACAAATTATCTTACCTAAGCCTAATTGATAATTTTTATAAAGGAAACTTTTATTGTTTGTATGAATCATACTTTAGATTATTTTTATTTATTTTATACTAGCTGGGGTACCCGGCTTCGCTCAGGGAATTGATATGAGATAAAACTGACGTTTGAACCCACAACAAATCGTGCTTTATATACCACTACCAATGGGTAGCCCCACCCATACAAAAATGGCTTCGAATGGTCCAACATTCCACAACATTCGAGAATGTTTTGGAATGTTCCACAATGATATTATCGATTCCCTATTCCCGAACATTCCACAACATTCAGGAATGTTCTGGAATGTTATAAAAAGTTGTGGAATGCTCTCGAATACTCTCCAATGTTCTCGACGGTTCTAGAAATGTCTATAAGGCGAAACTTCCAGCCCTTATATCTTCAAAAGCGCACCTTTTGGATAAAAACGGAAACCTTTTTCATTAATGGGGAATAAAGGGCTACCACACCATATAACTCCCTTGATCGTACCGTTACTCGTTTCTGAGTTTTAGCAGCACACTTTTGTACACTTTATTTTATAATACTGACTGATAATTTGATTTTTGAGGATGATTTGCAATAAACTTTAGTACTTGAATAAAATTGGTTGCCTTTGTAATTGTATTTTTTTTTAAATTATTTCAATTGTTTTGTATATGTGTTTTATGTTATTAACTGTAGGTACTACGTTTTTTATTTTGCGCTTAAGAAAAACCCTTCATTTTTAATTTTACGCTTAAGCAAAACCGTTCATTTTTAATTTTACGCTTAAGAAAAACCCTTCATTTTTATTTTTACGCTTCAGCAAAATCCTTAATTTTTCTAATAATACAAGAAACAATTACTAGTACATAATTTTGTCCTTAGTCTCAAAATACTAAGTGTGGTATAACGTTACATTTCGCATATTAATAGCAAATATATCTATTAATAGACTGGAGATAATTTTTAATATTCACTTAACATTTAATTTAATTTAATTTTAATTTTATTTATAAACAGAAACAAACAGTACATTATATTATCCATTGGTGAAAATTTACAATTATAAATATAATTCATGATGGGTACCTATTATGTGTTTCATTGTAGTGTATTATTTATGGTGTGCATATTAAGTAATTACCGGGTAATGTGTGTGGGAAGGTGAGGGTGTGTGTGTGTGTAAATATGTGTGTATGTATGTATGTAAGTATATTAAACAATTTATATTATTGACATGATGCTCTTTTTAAATTTGGGCAGTGAATCGGAGAAAATGTCGATGTTAGAATTTAGATTAATATTATTGAATATATGAAGAGCACGATTGATTGACGAATTAGTTGCTGCATGTGTCTTGTAATTAAGCGTGTGGAATAGTTCTGTATGGCGTGTACGTCTTAATGGTATGTTAAAATTAACTAGGGAAAGAAGTTCGGTACAGTCAATGTTATTATTTAAAATTTTGTGTAAAAATGTCAAATCAGCAATCACTCGTCTTTGTTGTAATGAGGGACTAATCGTACCTAATTATATACATTCATACTAGACTATAAACTTGATACCAAACTGCTTAATTTTTTTATTTATCAATATTTTCCAAAATATACGAATCTAAAACCGAATACCTACTTGGTTTGATGAAAGAGATAGTTAGTATTATACCGGAAGCTTTTTCCAATGCAACAATAATGTTAAAAAAAACATTGTTCAATCTTGTTATTGTCTAATTTTGTACTTAGCTATACATAAACGGCCTTACTAAAAAAAAACCATAGCACGACCGATTACCTGTGTTTTTGTAGCATCATGGATAAAACACATTTACACTAAAACACGAAATATTACTAAAAAAGAATTTCACTCTAAAACACGTTTAAATTTGGCAACACTGCAATTTTTCAAATTTTACATATAAAATTTTTTTTGTTTTCATTCATAGCCGCTAGATGGTGATAGCGTCGCGCCTGCATATTTCTACTATCTTGCCCGCGCAAAGAATAGCAGTTTAGTTTTTATGTGGCGGGAATATTTCTAGTAAATATTGAGATTTTACTGAATGATTTCTATTATAGCGACCGATTCACTCTTCTATTCATGTAATTAATATATTTGCCGTGTTATTTATGTGGTTTTACATTAGTTTTATCAAGTTATTGCACAACAAACAGTACTTTAAAAGTTGAACTGTCAAAATATTGTTTTGGGTAACATAAAAGTTCAAATTTACGTTTTTAAATCTTTATTTTATGAGAATTTCTTAAAAGTGGTGTTTTTTTAAATATCAATATCAAATTAACGTGTTGGTATACTTATCAAAGAAATTAACATCTTTAGTGGTGCAAAAAATTTGTTGAAATGTCAGAGATATTTTTAAGGTTATTTTTTTGGCATTAAAAAAAACATTGAAATTTTTTATAATTTTTTTATTGTATGCACGAGGAAAAAGTGAGGTGACAGTTTCATTTCAAATTCATTATATAAAAGGTCTGTATTTTTTAAATTTTAATTTTTTTAATATTTCTGTACACTTTCATCAAAAATGTTTTGGTAAGAAATTATTTAACATTTTTTTCCGTGTTTAAATCTTAAAATATGGCAGTTTCTTAAAACCAAAGTGTATTTCAAATACACAAATCTAAAAGGTAATTTTATCTGGTTTTTAAAAATGGTATTTGTTTTTACGGCACCTTCAAAAATAAGAAATATATAGAACATTCAAAATACTTTGGAAAATTCCAAATTTCGTTCAGACATCATCCCTAAAACAGAGATAAACTATCCCCCCAGGCTGTATAAACGGCGTGTATTTTTTTCCCAAGAACAATTTTTTAATTAGTAATGTTTTCACATCCGCGGCCGTTTATCAATTGAATAAATTTTTCACGGGGTTTTTTAGTAAGGCCGTTTGTGTGAAACATGGTGTCACTAACGAATCAGCTCGATAGAACGATTCCGGATTCAATATAATAATGCCTGCAGAATTATATTCGGATACAGAAGGTATAGCAGGACATCGACAATGTTTACAAAATTAGGACTTAATACATTCGCCGACCTGATGAGACGGTGACCCGACAATTCGTCCGGCGACAATTCGTCTTCAACCGGCGACAGTTGGTCCGGCGACAGTTCGTCCGGCCGACAGTTCGTCCGGCCGACAGTTCGTCCGGCCGACCGTTCGTCCGGCGGACAATTGGTCCGGCGACAATTAGTCCGGCTTGATTCTTTAGAAGATTTTTTCTTCAAGTAAGTATGCAAAGAGGATAAACGACCGTACAACCATAATCGATACACTTACAAATCCTTATTTTAAATGAATAAATTGTGAAATAACCCAAATTAATCACATAAAATTTATTTGCCACGCCGGGATTCGATCCCGCGACCTTCGGAGTACGAGTCAAATGCGCTATCTCTGGACTACGGCCGGCCGTCAAGTAGATGCACATTTAAGTATGTCGTATTTTGCTATTCGTCAGTATTTATTCAGAATTGAATCGTTACTTGAAATGGCTTTAGGCGTGTTTGGTGACTATTTCTGAATAGCATTTTTTCATATCAGCAGAATTTTTCACATCTCCTACCCCTCCCCACTATCTTCAGCCTCACAACATATCAAAATTAGGAATGCCATATTCTCACTGGCTCCAGACGGTTGGGAGCAGTTGGGACTCTTGTTTTGTAGTTAAAAGTTGTAAAAATAAAAAAAATTAAAAAAAGTTATAACATACGATTTGTTTAAATTTTTTCGATGTTGTAGAGTGTTTGTAGCTTTAGTCTGATTACTTGAAATTACTTAAGCCGTGTTGGGTTACTAGATTTGAATAGCCAGGTATGTTTTCCACATCTCCTTCCCTTCCCACTACCCTCAGTATCACACCACACCAAAATTTCAGATGCCATTGGCACTCACTTGCTCGAGACGGTTTGGAGCAGTTGGGACTCTTGTGTTATTTTCAGATAAAAAAGTAATATTTTATGCAAGTAGGAATCTTTAACGGTTTTTTGCTAAGCCAACTGCAAGTATAAGTATGTCTTATTTTGTTATTGCCGCATGCTTCAATTCCAGTTCCATTTGGGAGGCGTGTGTGGGTATTTTCCTAGGGGCTTTCTGTGTGGAACTAACGTAAAAAAGAAAATGCTTCTTCGGAAAGTCGAAATTATTGTTAGTAAAAATATTTTTACATCGGATTTCCACTCAAGATGCCTTCAGATATAAGTATATCGATTTTGGTTGTACGGCCGTATATCCTCTTTTCATATTTACTTGAAGAAAAAATCTTCTAAATGATCAGGCCGGATGAATTGTCGCCGGACCAATTGTCCGCCGGACGAACTGTCGGCCGGACGAACTGTCAGCCGGACGAACTGTCGCCGGACCAACTGTCGCCGGATGAATTGTCGCCGGACGAATTGTCATGGAACCGATGAGACACAATCCAGGATGCGGTTAATGGCCTCCTACAACACGGTGGTGACCGCAGCCTTCCAGCACCAAGCGCCACTCCTGAGTGAGTGCTGGGCCCGTCACTTAAGACCACGCTTCTCGATGTTCTTAATATTTATTGGATTTACATATTAATTACTTAAAATATGAATAACTCTATAAAGAGATTATGGGGTTGCACTATCCTCCCAACATTCTGGAATAAAATAATTATTATTATTTCGCAATTTTTTCCAATATAATCTATTTCTTTCTGTATACATATTTCTTAGGTTTCTATATGTTATGTCTCCATTATATTGTATCTCTTATTTAAGGTAATATATATAAATGTATTTTTTAATTATTGTTAAATATTATAAAATATTAGAGTCCTGGAGCGGCGCATTGTAAATTCATTTTAAATTAACTAAATATTAATATTATTTCCTAATTATTATTTAGTAACGTATATAGACACGTATATGTGTAATATATGTTAGTGTATATGTATATTTAAATGTGGGTTTATGCGCTTGTACATAAAACACCTATAGGTTATAATATGCACGCATGTTCACATTTTAATTTCCAATAAACTAACTAAAAGTGTAATAAGTTTTTCAATGTAAAAACACTTTGACAAACTACTAAAAATAAATAAGTTTAATACTTTTCTTTTTATATATATATATATATATATATATATATATATATACTAGCTTTTGCCCTCGGCTTCGCACGTGCCAACCCCCCCCCCCCTTTCCCCCCCCCCCCTCACCCCCCTCACTCCCCACCACCCTCAGCTCCCCTAACCCTCCCCTCAACCTCTCCCCGCCCCCTCACCCTCCTCCCTCAACGTAACAATCAAATACGCGCTGTAAATTTAACTATCAAAGGGATCTCCATAGCAACCTAAAATAACAAAATGACAGCGTATGTCAAAAAATTACATATCAACGCTTTGCTTTTCGTCTGGACAATAAACGTATAATTGTATACAAATTTCATAATGCCAGAGCTCTAAGTTATAGCCTATAGACTATTTTGATGTATGAGCTATATTACTGTAAAGTTTTATTAAAATCCGTTCAGTATTTATTGCGTGAAAGAGTAACAAACATCCATACATCCATACAAACTTTCGCCTTTATAATATTATATTAGTAGGATTATTTCGTTTTAATTGTAACATAGTTCAATTTTATAAAAATTTAAATCAATAAAAAATCGATAAACAACGTATAATGGAAAACTCCTATACCTAAATACTTACAATTATGTACAAAAACTGCAACGCCCTGCAGGGAAGTGATGTATTTTATATCTGCATATTTTATAAATAATTCAATAACACTTAAAGAAGGTGATAATAAAAATTTAAGTTGAAGCCCATGAGCGCTAGATTCAAATTTATAATTTATTTCCGTTCTCTGCAGATAAAAAAAAAACAGTAAAAAAATTACACTTTGTGATTTGTTCGTATCACATTAATACAATCACACATTAATCGGTGTTGAGTGAATCGCATGTAACGTACATAACTGGACTTCTAATGGGGAAGTTCTGATGATGGACTTTGCACGTGGCTGATGTAACGCCAATTTAGCTGACGCAGAAGATACAGAATTCTGAATTACTTTACCTATTGCTATTTCATTATTTTGGGTTTGACACGGGATAAGGGCAAGGTAGAATAATAGGTTAGAAAAGTGATAGAACAATCAATAGCAGAAATACAAAAGGAAGAATTTTATTCGGCATCATTTAAGCACATATGCGGTTACATACAATAACATTCACGAGTAAAGCAACGATTAGTGATGTAATATTGTCACTAGAAGGCAATACTGCTATAACTGACAATGACTACCAAAACCTAATTAGCAGGCGGACAACTGAGTTTAAATCTCGAAGCGTGCATTGAATTACCTTCCCAAAAGTTCAGTGGTTCATAAATCGTTAATCATATTTGATTTGATATCAAAATTTGAATAGGTAAGTGTTTTGACCATGAACTTATTTTTCTTGCATGTTACATCGATATTGCATTCTTGTGACGACTTGTTAACGATCAGTCTTAAAAGTACAAAAGTAGTTATAATGTAATACTTTTATTGTCAATTCTTATATTTAATTCTAAAATAAGATCAGTAGTCAAGTAAAGGATTTCTAAACAACATTGACAGCATTAACTGCTTTGCTTTTCAACCCTCGTGTACAATTATTTTAATATTCAAATGTTTTTTATTGTACTTTTTAAAAACTATGGTCCATTTTTTTATGTAAGCATAGGTCCGATTAAAAAATAAATGTCATTATATAATATGCATAAAATTTCAATATAAAGCAGTGAAACTTGAAAAAATACGACAACAAACATTGAACGTGCTGGGGAAATATAATATCAAATACAGGAAATTTTTACAACCCATAATATTATAACAGAAAAGTAGTTCTTATTTAATACTTTTATTGTCAATTCTTAAACTATTCTTCAATTTTATTTAACACTTTTAATATTAATTCTAAAATCATATCAGTACTCAAGTAAAGGATTTCTGAACAAGATTGACAGTAATAACTGCTTTTCAACCTTAGTGTACAATTATTTGGATTTTGAAATGTTTTTTAATTAAGTGTTTAAAAATTGTAATTTTTTTTATGTACCAGTACATCCGATTAAAAACTAAATGTCATTGTATAACGTGCAAAGCAGTGAAACATTGAATTATTCAACAATAAACACTCAAAGTGCAAGGGGAATATAACATCAAATACAGGAATATAATTTTTACAGCACAAAATATTATAACACAGATGTTTGTCAAAAATTTGTTGTAAATAAATAAATAATGTTTGATCAATTTACCAATTCCATTATTTAAATAAACTTCTTTAACTGGGTTAAACAAAATAGTAGCAGATGTATCAAACTTTATATTAATTTTATCGAAGGAAGCAAATACTTTGTGGTGTGACATTATATATTAAATGAAAAAACACACTTTGTAAAACACCACTTTATTTGAAATAATAATTTAATAAATTTACACCACTTTATTATAATTAATAATTTAATAAATTATTAATTCAAATAAAGTGATGTTTTACAAAGTGTGTTTTTTCATAATATTTATATTAATTAAACATGAATGCCTATAAGATTTACAAGCGGAGTACATTCATAACATACAAGAACAAGATGTTCAAAGACAGTTTATCATCTTATTTACTTTTGACCAAGGTACTCGTATATACTAAAGAATTCAGTTATACCACTGGGAAAATCCTGATATTTGTTTTATTAGAAAGATGATCAATACCTTATTTTTAGACTTTGTTTTTGTAGCTCCACAGGAACCGTTGGTTAGGTTCAGTTAAAAGACTAATGGGATGTTATTATTATTATTTATGGAGCGCACCTTTTTTTCTTTTATCGAAATGTGACATTTCTTTCTGCTACTTAAGGAATAGAAAATAAATGAAAAGTCTTTATTCGCATATAAAAATAATATTTATAGTCATAAACAGGATGCAGTGAATCCTCAATCCTTCGAATGTTGCGCCGTATTTTGCAAAGCCTGTTTTATGCGGCCAAATCACGTTCGACCCAACGCGAACTTTTTTGTTAAAGGGCGAAAGAAGAGCTTTTTTTACAAAAAGTAAAAAAAATATACAATGTTTCAATTGATAGAAAAGTTTTTCGTTTTAACGGCAAATAAAAACAAAGAAAATTGCAAACAAATTTTCCCAGCTACTATGGTGACGCCATCCAGATTTTCCCTCCACGACGACTTTAAATTCATTTCAGAAATATTTCGAGATCGATAAAATTTTTCACACTTGACCTTAAAAACATGAAGAATGTTAATGTGAGATTTTGGAAAACTACCCCATCCCGTTAACGAAACGAAATGACCCGTTCTCATGTGATAAAATGTCAATTGTGTAAAAATTTTGAGCGCGCGTTTGGTGTATTTCTGGACTGCGCACCGGTGCCGATGAAATCAATGCCTCTAGATCCTCGGAGAATCTTTCATTAAAATACCGGTGGAACAAGGACAGCATTCCTGTTTGTTAAGATAGGAAAATCTATCAAATAGATTGACCATTTAACCACTCCGATACATCGCGAATATGCACTTTTTACGTCTTAAACGACATGTCAGATTTACGAAAACTTTATGTTATTTCCGCTTCACAATTAAAGCTCTATAAATGAAGTATTTCCGAACTTAGCCGAATATTAAAAACTGTTTTTGAAAGGATATGAAATAAGCTTTCAAATTGTTATGTTACAAATAAATATTAACATTTGTAAACATTAAAATTTAGAATGCAAACATAAAAAAAATGAAAAAATGACTCACGTGATGTTTTTATGTGAAAACGGTACTAAAATCACGGATTATATAAAAAAACAATATCTATTCTATCTTATTAATGTATAATAAACAATTTGGTCATCTCGCTTTTTTATCATTTCATACAAGAATATTTAATAAAAAAATAACGATGTCGAACAGTGGATAAGCAATTTGGCGGTCTATCTGACAGAAAAGATTTTTTTTATCTATTTCTATGGATATCTTGATAGTGATGGGTAGATTGATTTATTATGGAGCTTCTCCTTTTTGTTTTAGGGATGTCACTAGAACAATAACGGAGTTACGACGATTTCTGTATAAACATACGCGTTGACGTGTAAACACGCTTATTGTACTTAACTGATGTCGGCATATTAACGTGTATATCTGCTTATGTTGCTGAGTGGTTAAAGTGTATTATATTGAACCTCGTTCGAGAGTTCAAATTTTTCGAAAAGACTTTCATATTGGTGACAGAATTGAAAAAAATACGCCTAATAGCTTTAACCTTAGTTTTATAATTGCAAATTACGACTTTTTCATGCATATTTCTTTGAAGGTAGGTAGGTTCCCTGGCAAGTATAAATTCATAAGAATAATTAAATCCTGACCACAGAAACACAAAATTCGTAGAACATTAACACTGTGCTTTGATGATGATAATGATTGATAATGCACAAACTTTCCACTATTTCATAGAAAAAGCTGCACTTTATTAATTGTGAGTTTTAATATAGTACTAGCTTATGCCTGTTGCAAATGCAACTAACGGGTTAAAACTAACTTGACTTACTTACAGAAAAAAATAATATTTCATAGTAAGCGGGTAAGAACCTACTGCCATAAAGGCATGGTAGGCATGCGCACATCAAAACCTAAAGTTTCATCGCAATCCGATGAATGGTTAAGCAACGCTTAGCGGTTGAACATACAAACGTATATAAAGCCGCCCGCAGGGCCTAGTAGCAAAAACCTACCATACGTTAGTATATAGACACTGTTGTAGGCATGCACACATCAAATCCCCAAAGTTTCATTGCAATCGGATGAACGGTTAATCAATGCGTAGTTTCATGATGCCAGAGCTCACTTTTGTATACAAAAACCGTCGTGGTTATGTACACATAAAATCCTCAAATTTTCTTCGCAATCGAATGAATGGTTTAGCAACGCTTAGCGGTTAAACTACAAATACATATAAAGCCGCCCGCAGGGCCTAGTAGCAAAAACCTACCATAGGTTAGTATATAGACACCATTGTAGGCATGCACACATCAAATCCCTAAAGTTTCATCGCAATCGGATGAACGGTTTAGCAATGCGTAATTTCATGATGCCAGAGCTCACTATTGCATATAGAAACCATCGCGAGTATGCGCACATCAAATCCTTAAAGTTTCATCGCAATCGGATGAATGGTTTAGCAACGCTTAGTGGTTAAACATACAAATATTTATAAAGCCGCCTGCAGGGCCTAGCAGCAAAAAACTGCCATTCGTTAGTATATATACAACATTGTAGGCATGCACAAATCAAATCCCCAAAGTTTCATCCCAATCGGATGAACGGCTTAGCAATGTGTAATTTCATGATGCCAGAGCTCACTATTGCATATAGAAACCATCGCGAGTATGCGCACATCAAATCCTTAAAGTTTCATCGCAATCGGATGAATGGTTTAGCAACGCTTAGCGGTTAAACATACAAATATTTATAAAGCCGCCTGCAGGGCCTAGCAGCAAAAAACTTCCATTCGTTAGTATATATACACCATTGTAGGCATGCACAAATCAAATCCCCAAAGTTTCATCCCAATCGGATGAACGGCTTAGCAATGCGTAATTTCATGATGCCAGAGCTCACTATTGTATACAAAAACCATCGTGAGCATGCGCACATCAAATCCCCAAAGTTTCATCGCAATCGGATGAATGGTTTAGCAACGCTTAGCGGTTCAACACACAAATATATATTAAGCCGCCCGCAGTACCTAGCAGCAAAAAACCTACCATACGTCCTCTTCCTTTCTCGCGTTTCCACTCTACCTCTCCCACCTTCCCCCCCTCCACTTCACTCCCCCCCTTCTCCGTCCCGTAAACCCCCTCCCGAGTTCCCCTCCCCCCTCCCTGTTTCCCCTTCTCACAACTCCCGCGTTTCATACATTAATTCCCGGTACATTTAGTTTTCAAACATCTCGCGTGCCACCTATTGAAATTTTTTGTACAAATTTCTTAATGCCAGTGCTCACCAGCCAATAACCAACACAACATAAAAAGAATTATCCGGTTTGGTGCAGTCGTTAGAAAGCTATACGCGTACATACTTTTTGGCGATTAATTTTATACAAATTTCATAATGCCAGTACTCGCCATTAGTTTTATACGAACCTTGTCCTAACAATAATTACATAAAAAGAATTATCCAATTTGGTGCATTCGTTCGGAAGTTATAAGCGTACATGCATTTCGGGGATTCATTTTAATACAAATTTCATGATGCCAGAGCTCACCAGTAGTTTTATACAAACTTTGCCCTAACAATAACGAACATAACAAAAAAAGAATTTTCCAATTGCTTGCATTCTTTCGGAAGTTATGAGCGTATATAAATTTCGGTGATTCGTTATAAAATTATTAATTTGTATAAACAAATTTAATAATGCAAGAGCTCACCAGTAGTTTTATAAAAACCTTGTCCAAACAATAAAGATCACAACGTAAAAAGAATTATTCAATTTGGTTCAATCGTTCGGAAGTTATGTGCGGACATGCATTTCGACCATTCACATATAATAATAATATAAATAAATACTCGTAGAAGATATAGTTTATTGGGTCCCTACCTAGTTCATCTCAATATTCTAAAATTATTTTTTCAATGCTGGCAAGACCAACAGAAAACATTGTCAAAATCACCTCAAACCAGGCCTGAAAATCGAATAAAGGCCTAGTTTTTAAAAAAAATTCCATACAAATAAGCTGTCCTGGCCTTGCCGAGGGGTTGAGGAGATATGTTTCGCATTGGAATATTATTCAATTTTCAGTGTTGCACAGTTGGGGAAAATTTAAATATCTGCCAAATTTTATAAGCGATTTTACAGGCTGCAAACAATTAACATTATCTATGAAAGTGAATATTTGGAAAATGTCAAAAAAATGTTGATTTTGAATGCATTATTGTGAAACATTTTGAATGAAATGCGGTACATGTTATAATTTTAAAAGTTTTTAAAACTTGTACTGTTTATGTTTATTCAAAAACATGTCCGCCGGAAGGTGTTTTTTTAACGTAATCTACGATCCCGCAAAGCACGTTTAAAATGTCATTTTTTCTCAAGAACTTTCCCGAAGCCTTTAAATTAATAAGAATAAATCCTTAGGAAAATCAGTTTTGTATGGAAAAAAGTCTTAATTACATTCCGTGAAAAACGCGACGGTTTTTAATGGGCGAACCTGTCGGTAGGAAATAGAACTAAGGCCGAATTTCTTCGAAGGTGAGAGATTTAATTATAGTTTTCGCCGTTTGGTGCGCTGTTAACCGTGCATCGGTTTTTTTATATGAAAAATGGTCCTTAATCGGGACACGATTTAGGTGAACTCTCCTGGATCCGATAATAGTCTCTGCGGTCTTTGAAACTCGAGGAGCGGAGAGGTCATTTTCGGATCCATAAAAAAGATTAAAATGGTTCATCCGAAAGTGAACCTTGAGGTTGGTGAAACTTGAGGGGCGGTACGGTCGATTTTCGCACTGACTGAAAAGTGAGCGGTCGATCGAAACTGAACAATACTATATAGTATGCTATAAATTAAATATTTTTAACAAGTTTAGAAAAAACTTGTTTTTTATCAATACCAATTGGTTTTTAATTAGATTTTAATGTTTTCCAGTTCATTAATAGAAATGAAACACGTATCGACCCTCTGGAATAACAAGGTTCCATCTGTCACGGAAAAGTCATGCGATAATGGGATCTATAGTAGGCTACTTTAGAGTTCATTTGTTTCACGCATGACGTTACTGCGACAGAAATTGTTATTCTATAGGATTGGTATGTTAGCGTTGAAGTAATTTTTCCGCCCAAATGATGTCTGTTTGGCTCACGTCAATATCGCGAACAAATCACCCGCAACGCATGTCAGCAAGACGGAAATTAGTTCAAAATTAATTAATTTATTTGTGTAAATGTAATTCCTCCTACCAATAAACGTGTTTTAAATTTTACAGAACTAAATCAATTTTCAATTTGAGAGGCGGGTATGAGTACCGGTGCTTCGGCAAAATTTATTGAATATCCAACACCTCTGCCATAGGTCATCCCAAGTGGTTCGTTACATAAGGTGACGTCGCGGGTTCATGATTTGTCCAGGTCTTGGCTGCGTACGGGTGCTTTCACCTACCAACTGCGTGCCGGATCTTGAGGGACTGGTCGAGGGAGACCTGCAGGACTAACCAGCAGGACGCTCTCGGAACATGGCCTTGCACAGCAGTGGGAGGGTTGGATTCATACGTCCGTCACACCTGGACACACTGACCCCCAGCTTCTTTCCCACTCCTCATAACTTTTTTCTTCCCAGAATTTCCCCTCCTCCCAAAAATACCTTTCACACAGCATCACCAAAGATGACATATGCCCTTATAGGAATCATTTTTCTCAGGGCCTCCTATGTGGAGCTAAATGACAACAATTTTCCGTACATCAATGGTTGTATATCAGTTGTCTGAAATTTGAAACGCGTTTTTACGCGAGGACCTATGTATTAAAATTTTATAATCTACAAAACACTATCAAGTCACAACACATGAAAGCACTACATAGATTATAAGATTATATAACCTTCATCAAACCGCTTTAGAAATAGACAACATTATCCCCGATGTAAAACTTCGTACCAAAACTTTGCATTTTTAAATTAATATAAATTCGATTAAAAAACAAGAAAAAATGTGTGAATTCAAGTAATGCGCTTTAGTACATTGGATTAAAGCACAATCAACATTTAACATGACACTTTTGTACCATACAATCCGTCATTTTGTATGAAAACACATTGAACAAATTATTTTCATTTTGTGAGAACCTATCGATTCATTTGGTTTTTAGGGTTATTTATGACGTTATACGTTGCGGATGGTGACGTTTGTATTACGACAGTGGCCACTCGTTACATTATTTTGAAGTAGGAACATAAGATTTGATGGCCCATGTGGTCGAGGGGTAAATATCTCTGCTCTCTGCGTAAATAGTGTTATTTCACAATTGAATCATTAAAAATAATATTAAGTATATTTGCAACAAGTTTCAGAGTATAAGGTAGTCTCAGTATTGCCCTGGCGTAAGATCATCATTCAGAATTGAAATGTTTCATTAAATGGCTTTAACCTTGAAAAACCTTCAGAACCTTTAACACCTTTAAAACCATCAGAAAACTAAACAAAAAAAGAATGTGGAGACTACGAATCACCGCACAAAGAGGAGACCGATCATACCATAAATCTTATAGATGTATTGTTGGTCTCTTTTTAGTGTCGCTATTTTTCATTTCATCGAGTTTCAAATCACAACGGTGCTAAAGAAGTTTTCACATCAAAAATATAATTTATTTTAATGATAGATAGATTTTTTTTTTCGAAGTGTGCGTGGTTTTTCAGTCATTAGTTTCAACATATTAAACGATCCTTCCGGTTCGGATCCCCTTCCTTCTTTACAAAATCCTCTGCACAACATCCCCAAATGGTCCAGATTTTGGTGGGAAAAGACTATTTATATATAATATATACTATGCAATTTTCATTTTCAATTTGGTTCCACGACGAAATTACATAGGTACGAGTACCAATAAATTACGTTGTCAGATTTACACAAGAACAATATTACGCATGGTGAGAACTACTATAACTTAAATAACAAATACCAAAAAAAAAGTATTAATATTTAAGAGTAATTTAAAGTTTAAAATGTATTTAAAATAAATATTTATGGGAATAAAACGAAGTAAAGGTCGAGCGAATTGATGGTTTTTAAATCCATTTTTTATTATATTAAATAGGTACGTGACCTCATGCTATATAACTGAAACAGCCGCATATCTACTACACTATATAAAGAGGTAATATTTGTTTGTTTGTGTGTTTGTTTGTTTGCATCGAATAGGCTCCGAAACTACTGAACCGATTTGAAAAAATCTTTCGCTGTTGGGAAGCTACACTATCCCTGGGTGACATAGGCTATATTATATTTAAAAAATATATATGCATCCTTACTAAAACATCAATAATGTAGCCCAGGGTGTAAAAAAATTACCTAAAATATTCTTTAAATCGCGTGCGCTGCGAAAACTATTGATGATAGAATAAAATAATGTACTACGACTTTATAGAACACATCATTATTTACAAAAAAAGTAGCGACAGCATATGTCTAACTATTATGGTTATGCCACAATAAGTATTCTTTTATTTTAAAAATCTAATTTAAATGTAGGAGCTTGAAAAGGCTCTTTATTTGTATCTTGGTGTTAATCCTTATCAAAATAAATTACTTCATATTCAAGTCAGCTTCAATACCTATATTTAACTTTTTAAATTTTTCAATTCGGATATTAAATTAGAAAGATATCACGAGTTTAAAATTGTTAGTATTAGAAAAAAGTTTCGGCTACGGGCCGGGCGGGAGAGGAGTCAAGATATGCAGTGCCAGGGGGGTTGGCGGGACGGGGGAGCGGGAGAGCGGTGGTGGGGAAGGTGGAAGTGGAACGCTGGAGGGGAACGCACGGGAAAGGACATGGAAGGAGTAACAGTTTATTTATTTGAATATGGCGTATATTGTAAAAGAAAGTCCAAAAGAACGTGCAGCTTGCAAAAACTCAGAAAAATATAAAATAAAAAAATATAAAAATAAAACTAAAAAACTAAAAAACAATAAAACTAAAAAAAAAAAAAAAATACCTCACCATAAAACTCCCGGTTCGATCAAAGGAGTTATATGATGTGGTAGATCTCTATCCCCCCTAGGGAATAAGGGTATCCGTTTTTACCTAAAGGGCGTGCTTTTAAAGATATAAGGGCTGAAAGTTTCGCCCTCTTGAAATTTCTAGAACAGTCTTCCGGAAAGTTCTAGAAGGTTCCATAGAGCTGTAGAAAGTTGTGGAAGGAGTGGCGGAGTATGTCGTGGAATGATCAGGAATAGGGAATCGGGAACATCATTGTGCAACATTCCAGAACACTATCTTATTGTCCTGAGCGAAGCCGGGTAACCCAGCTAGTATATTATTTTAAAAAAAAAATAAAGTTACATAATTTACAGAACGCCGTTGGCGCCAATAAAAACTGTCCGATGAAAGTCGACCGAATGCAGTAGATTTTTTTTTTACGTTAGCTCCACAAAGGAAGCCCCGTGGAAAATAATTTCCCTTTGAGTCTATGTCATCTTAGGGGATACTGCTTAGAGGGTATTTTTAAGGAAGGGAAGATAGGAAGTTCTGGTAAGGAAAAAGGTATGAGGGCTGGGTAGGAATCTTAGGGTTAGTGTGAGTGACGGACGTATGAATCCATCCCCCGAACTGCGGTGCGAGGCAATGGGTGGAGAGAGTCCTGCTGGAAAGCTCAAAGGCCTCCTTCACCCAGTCTCTCTTGATCCGGCCCGCCACGCAGCTGGTGGGCAGACGCATCCACCGCCAAGACCTCTACAAACCTCACCATGAACCCAGGCACCCCTGCTAAGTAGCGAACTACTTGTGGAGACTAATGGCAGAGGTGTTGATTATATATGTGTGGTAAAACCATGTACGATCGTGTGAAAAACGTGGAGATCCGCAAAGAATGCAATGTTGTGATATAAGCGTAATGAGTAAGATTAAGAAAAGGACTCTCCGATGATTTGGGCATGTAGAGAGAATGAATAATAGTAAAGTGTGTAAAGAGAATATATGACGCAAAATGTAAATGGTATAAGAAGTTGAGGACGTCCAAGAAAAACATGGCACAACCAAGTGAATCAAATACTTGAGTCGACCATGTCAAGGGTCAGAATAATAAAATAGCATGTTTGAGACGATGTATGAAATGAAAGGCAAGGAGTGTGTGCCAAGACCGAGTTGTTTGGCGGTCCGTCATCTCTGCCTACCCCTCCGGGGAAACGGCGTGATGGTTAGTTAGTTACATAATTTACAGAAAAATTTTAAATTTACAATTTATTTAAAGTCTAAATACATCTAATAATAATTAACATCTTAGAATTATTTACTTGTCTTCCATTATAAGCATTTGCTTATGTGAATTACATAGTAATAATTTCACCTTATTTTAATGTTTGATCTACCGTCAAAATAAACCTAGGCTTAAAATACTCAGTTTATATTTTCAGAAATTTTTAAGATCAAAGTTAAGATAATGACATTTCTGATACATTCTGGTAATGCATCAAAAAACTTTGTTCCAAAATATTTTTTATCGAATTTTCCTTTTGATTTTTTACATTTTTTCACGTATTTTTTATCGAATTTCCCTTTTGATTTTTAACATTTTTAATTTTTTCACGTATTTTGATAAATCTGTGTAGTTAACTACATGTAGAAAAAATCATTATTCAATATTTGGACTCCACAGAAATATGTTTTAACAAAATTTATTACAAAAACCTATTAAAAATAAACTAACCATACATTAAAGCGCGCTCAATTTCATTAGTTGTAATTTTCACTACGTGTAATATCGTTCATGACTTATTTCTTCCGTGTGAAATTTTGGCAATTTAAATTGATACGTGAAATTTACCGTGCAATTTATATACCCAATTTACCATGTAACCGTTTAGAATAATATTTTTTAATAATAAGTAAGTGGCATCATTTTAATTCAATGAAAAATAACACTTTGTATAAACCACTTATTGATCACATAAGTCATAATATGGTATGGTTTATATGTCAGGATAAAATAAAATATTTATATTTACGGTGCTCCAGATTTTATGTCCGGGTTGAATCTTTCCCAAATGAAAGACTAAACCCTTCCACACACTTTTCCACAAATGAATATCTAGTAAATGAACGCAATGTAAGTGCATTATGTAAGAATAAAACAATACAAGAACAATACGTCAATCCACCAGAAACATAATGGGAAAATATTTCACCGACTCCAGATATTTTCATATCAGAGGGTTCGGCTCTGATGAAATCTTAACTGGTCCGATAAATCCTACTGATCCCTCAATATAAATATTTAAAAAATCTTTCGTAATCCTACATGTATTTAAAATGACTGACTTTTGCATTTTTATGTACAAATTTTTTGACAAATCTAATACGCCTAAATTTTGAATGAGAGAGCTAGGTATAATGCCAGTAGCCGAAATAACAAATGGTAATATTTTTATAGTCTGAGAATGCCAAATTCTTTTAATTTCATTTCATATTTATATTATATTTTTATATATTTCATATTTATATTTTTATTAAAATTTTTATTTTTATTTTGATTAAGTACTTGGTACTTAATAAAAATTATATATTTTACTTGGTTTTATATATATATTTTTTCAGTTTTCTTTATTCGTTGGCTTTTTTATTACATAAATTGGGGGTTTTTCGACCACTATTTTAAACTAGCTGACCCGACAAACTTCGTACCGACACAGTATCGATAATTGATGAATTAAATTCAGTTTTTTTATTAAATTAAAAATTACACAATGAAGCAATTTAAACTAGCTGACCCGACAAACTTCGTACCGACACAGTATCAATAATTGATGAATTAAATTTGTTTTTTTATTAAATTAAAAATTACACAATGAAGCAATTATCGATGCGCAGCAGTCCGTATTTTCTTTTTTTCAGTATCAGAGCTGTCGTTGTGCATGTTTTTTTAATGATTTTCTTCTTTTCCACTTAAATTACGGAAATTTTCGAGGCGGGTACGGGTGCCGCCGCCCCGGGAACCATTTATTGGATAACCAACACCTCTGCCATAGGTCACCCCAAGTTGTTCGCCACGTTTGGTATTTAGCAGGGGTGCCCGGGTTAATGGGGTGAAGTTTTTCCGGGTCTTGGCAGCGGATGCTTCTGCCCACCGGCTGCGTGGCAGGACGATACTGGTTGAGGGAGGCCTTTTGAACTTTCCAGCCGGACACTCTCGACCCATTGCCTTGCACCGCAGTTGGAGCGATAGATTCATACGTCCGTCACTCCCGGACACACTGACCCCCAGATTCCTACCCACCCCTCATTCCTTTTTCCTTCCCAGAACTTCCTATCCTCCCCTTTCTTAAAAAAAGACCCTCCACACAGCATCCCCTAAGATGACATAGGTCCTGAGAAAAATTATTTTTATATGAAAAAAAAATGCGTTTCATTTCAGAGATTTATCATAAATATTGTATTTTTCCTTTGGAGGGGTTGCAGACATACGTTCATTGTTTGTCTCATTTTCGACTATTGACAATTTTTTTTTATTTTTTTTATTTTTTATTAGTGACTATTTAGTTACAGGTTTGATGACAATTACAAGATATGATGATGGATATAAAAATTTCATCCGTTTGTTCTTAGTCCTCCTCACTAGGTAGTCCTGTGCTGAGGCGGACTGGTAGATTTCTTTGATTTTCCGTTATTTAGTTTCTATGATGTTTTTAATACATTCTCTAGTATGTCTGCAATTTAGTATGTAAGAAAGAGGGGCAGCATTATATGATTAAGAAAAAATGCAAAACATTCAGCGCATTGATATTTGACATTTTTGGAATTCACGCACAGTTCAATACTACACCAATCACGATATTCCTGCAGTTCTTTTAAAATATGAGAATTCGTTCCATACAAAATGCACGGGGAAAAGAATATTATAAATAACTATTTTTTTTCGTTAATTTTTGTGATGTTTTAATAGTTATTATGTTTTCCGGGGCGGAGATAAATCAAACAAATCAAAGATCATCAAAATCGGCGCAGCCGTTCTCGAGTTATAAATAGTGTAACCAACCCGACTTTGTTTTATACATTAAGATTTATGGCATTTAAAATAAAGAAAGAAATTATATCTTATATCCGTCTTAAAAATCCACTAAGTGTCAGTTGATAGAATTGTTCATAAATAACTAGCTGTCCAAAGTCCCTAGCGTTGCCCGGACTTCATCAGAGCTTTTCAAAGTCTATGTGACCAAAAATATGGTTCAAAATGTGACCTTCCTCTTGTTTTGAAGGTCAAATAAAACTTGCATCAATCTTGGATTAAAACTGTACATTTTGAAGTGAAATTTCTTTAGCACCGTTTTGATTTAAAACACAAAAATAGACAAACATATAGATTTATAGGATTTAGCCTGCGAGAAAATGATTTAAAATGAAACCTGCCGCATTGGCCACTTTAATTATGAGCTCACTTTTCAAGGCTTCTATTGGGTGAGATTTTGTTTATCATTATCTGTGTCACGTGTGTCAGAACAGCAATGTCATTGTTAATTTTGTTCTCTTGGCATTGCTTTGGATAATCTCTGTTTCATATTATTTAATCAATATTTTGTAAGGACTCGTAAAGAACACTATATGATTACTTTTAAGTTTATTATAGTTAAGCGCACTAGAAACGAAATAACACAAAACTGCGCTGTACAAATATTACGTTTTTAACGGTGCTCCAGATTTTATGTCCGTGTTAAATCTTTCTAAACCCTTCCACACACTTTTCCACAAATGATTATCTAGTAAATTCACGCAATGTAAGTGCACTATATAAGTATAATAAATACAAAACAATACAAGAACAATACGTCAATCCACCAGAAACATAATGGGAAAATTTTCGTTGTTAGTTTTTGGGGTGTTATGCCGTGTTGCGTTACCTCCTTCTATAGCCGACGTTTCGGACAGCGTTGCAGTGTCCATCATCAGGGCAGATCCGGTCACACATTGTCGGATAGAGAGCTAGGTATAATGCCAGTAGCTGAAATAACTAATGGTAATATTTTTATAGTCTGAGAATGCGTAATGCTTTTAATCTCATTTCCTAAATCTGTATATTTTCTTATTTTTTTATTATTATGCGTTATATTACTAGCGTCATTATTATGTGCGGTGATTTGTAGCCTTCCCACTCTTGTCTACTTTAGTTTTCTGAAGGTTTCACTTCTACCACATGTCAATGGCACACTCTGCAACACATCACGGTTACACATATAGATAATATTCTATAGATAAATAGATAGGCAGAAAGCGATAATATGTAACAATGAAGTGTTCTCAATGCTTGCGCTTTTGTACACAGATTTTTTTTATTTCAGGAAAAAAAAACAGTTTTTGGAGACCGTAAATATCACCATGGACGATGTAAATAAATTAATGTCTCGAAGGTAAAATAAACGATTTATTGAATGCAAGTAAGAATAAAGTTTCATACTTTAAAGATGCATACGAAAATGCTTTGCGACATAACTAGTTGTTCAATAAATACTTGGAGCAAATTGAGAAGTTTGTGTACTTCCACGAGAGATGGAAAGGCTGATGGAACTTGTAAACTAGGTGACTACAGCAAACTATGTTTACAGATGGAATTAGCTTGTGACTAATAAGAAGTGGTCAGTCCATGATGAATTTGATACTAACCCTCATGAAACTGACAGAGGAAGGATGAAGATAGACTGATTGTTGTTGAAATGAGATGGTCTCTGAAGCGAATATTGCATATTTAGTAAAATCAATGACCGTACTAAAAAAAGTGGAGATACGGAAATAATACAATACGTAAATGCAATAAACAAGAATAAGTAAGATAGGGATGCTGAGATGGTTTGCATATGGAGAACGGACGAATGGAGAAAGGAATACTGCGAAAACATATATGTAAAGCGAAAGTGAACTTAGAAGAAACCGGGTATCCCAGAGGAAGACATAATATAATCAAACGAATCAAATACTTGAGTTAGAAATAGAAGATGCATAGTAACATAGGAGATTTTAAGCAAAGATTGTGTGCCAATGTGTTGCTGTCCATCTTCTCTATCTACCACTATGGAGAAACGTCGCGATGGTTAGTTAGGTAGTCAATAATTTGAAGAGTTTTATTTTGGTAACTATCGACCCGCCCCGGCTTCGCACGGATGCAATGTAGATACTAATGTGGGGCAGTGTGGAGTGATTTAATAAAACTATTATTGGGATTAGTCTATACTACAGGATATCTTAATTTACAATATTTGCAGCTGTTTCTTCATGAGATGGTACAAACATATTTTCTTTAGATGTTGATCTCGAAATCGCGACATATAACTAACTAGCCGTGTGAGAAACAATCAACACTCAAATCTAAGCCAGCAACGTGAATGTTTGACCCTGTGATTTATTAATGGTCATTGCAAAATATAGCTTTACCCTCTATCTATTGGTGAAAACCTCATGAAAATCCGTTGCGTAGTGTAAAAGATCCAGCGCACATACATTTTGAGCGACTTCATACTATGTAAAGAAGTTTTTTTTATTAATTTCTCGGCTTATCTTTACTATAATATTCGTGTATTATACATGCAAACCTTCCTCTCGAATGACCCTAACTATTGGTGAAAATCGCATGAAAATCCGTTGCATAGTTTAAAAGATCTAAGCGTACATACATTTTGAGTGACTTCATACTCTATATATGAACGTATCTTCTTTACAAGAAGATACGTTCTTTGAATTTCTCGGCTTTTCTCTACTATAATTCAAACTTTCCTCTCGAATGACCCTAACTATTGGTCAAAATCGCATGAAAATCTGTTGCATAGTTTAAAAGATCTAAGCGCACATACATTTTGAGCGACTTCATTTTATGCTATATAAAGATAATGTACGATTGAAACTTTTTTCCCACTTCTGTTACATTTTTTCCCACTACCCTCACCTAAAAATACACAGTAAAATTGTTTCTGAACTTGTATAATTAAATGTCGTTTTTTTATAAACTTTTGCAGTTGACATGGATTTAAACGACGAAATTTAAAAAAAAGGTAGTACCTAAATGTACAATAGATAGGTATCTGTCAAAAATAAATTTAATGGGTAGGTACATAAAAAAAATAGAAATATATAACGAAATTAAAATATAGAATCTTGAAACTGTTACACTGGTATTTCCAAATAAACACAAAAAACCAGAGTGCCTAATTCGCACGCGGTAAAAGTGAAACCTTCAGTAAACTAAAGTAGGCAAGAGTGGGGAGCTATGAACTTTTTTTATCAATATGAAGGATGATTTTTGTCGTCGAATTCCAGTGCACCTTTTCCTATACATTTGGTCATCTTATTAGTATTTGTGTTTTCTTCTTCAAAGCAGCTAGTCTAAATGAGACTTGCATGGGACCGGGTAAATAAATAAAGATTTTATTGCTTTCTCATTCTCTCGCAGGCTAAATCCTGTAGATAATTGTATTTGTCTCTTTTTAGTGTTTCATCGAGTTAAAATCAAAATAAAGAAGTTTTCACTTTAAAATAATTATTCATATTATATTATATATAAATGTCTTTTGGCAGTATTGTCGTCGGCCGTGACAGAAGGGGGCTTTATGTAATGGATCTCAGAGTGCTCGCGGAGGTGCCATATTTAAAGTCAATTTCCTCGCTGCGGTTATTTCAACACGGTTGCAATATTGATGAAGCCATTTTGCCTCAAGCTTTTTATACGGTGCGCTACATTTCCGTTATTTTAGGAACAATAGGTTTATAATATCTTTAAAGCTTGCCACACTTTACTCTGCAGGCTGCCAACAAAGAACGAACAAATTAATATATTTTTAATCCACAGTAGAGACCATCAAATGTAAGTGGGTCAAGTTATAAATTAGATGTAATAAAACAAATTTAATTTCGAAACCTTTTCGATAATCGAACAGTATTATTACGTTAGCGTCTGCGTGTTTGAATTTCAGGACCCAGCCACGAGTGCATGTCAGACGCCACGCTTAACGACCGCGCCTCAAATAACATCTGTGTACGTGGAATTTCACATAAAGCTACTGTTATAATTCGGTTTCAAATTCAAGAATTCAACACAAGATGTCACTACTTCCGTCAGCAGCTCGCGTGTGGATGTTTCCCCTTAGGTTTAAGTGCTACGGATTTTTATACATTAAGTATTCTTCCGGATTTGAAAAGATTAACGGCAATACTTGACGAAGTTGTTATAAATTATATTTAATGTCATTGCGTGTCTCGTTTACTTTGTCTCGGTGAGTCACCGACGGTGACTAGCTGTCACTGGATCACAGTGGATCCGAGGAACTGGCTATTTAAGGAATCAGTACCTATCGGATTTATAAAATGGTCTCAAACACTCAAACCGGCCAAAACCGAACTAAAAGCCGCCCGCAGGGCCTACTAACAGCAAAAACCTGCGGAGCGGGTTTTTAACTGCTAGTTATTATTAAATTAATAAATAAATCGTTCCCTCTACTAGGTTCTTGAGTTATTTGATAAAATAACTTTGTACAAATGTAATTTTTTTAATTACGACAAAAAGTTTAATAAATTCGAAAGTTTTATATAATTGAAGTTATTCAATGCAATCACTATTTATTTGTTTTTTTTTTTTTTTTGATAGTTTTTAACTTTTACGGCTTTTCATGGAAAAGGAAAAAAAAATTACGAGTACACAAGTAAGTTTCAATAGGGTAATCATTAGTAGCTACTAAAAATAAATCTTAAATAGCTATATATTTAGTTGATTAAAACCAAATATTCGAGCTGAATAAAACCACATATTCGATGATAACATTTACATATAAAAAATACGTAAGTAGGTATGTGTTTGGTTTTTAATTAAGCTGCATATGGAGTTCGATCCAATTTAAATAAAAAAACTATCCAAAAAAATAATATTTGAGGTAACTACTATAAAAATATGATGTTTTTTGAAAACCAGACAACTCAACAACTCCTTTAAAAAGTAATTAAAAGGGATGAATTTAAGAAAAAAGTTATATAAGTTTGGTTAGAAGCTTTTCTAAACAACTTCGATAAGGAGGAGGTTATCAATTCGACGGTGTTTTTTTTTATTTTTTTTATTTTTTTTTTACGTTTGTTCCTTTTTTATTAGAAAGCTGGTGCTTCCCGTGTGGTCCCATTTTAATTTGGTCCAGTTCTGACAGTGGGATTCAAGACAATACCATATATGTCTTAAATTTGCAATAAGTATGTGCGCGACAAATGGACGAATAGCTCAATATTACGCCAACAGCTCGTCACTAAAAATCAAAAAATAAACAAAAATTTTAACAAAACAAAAAATGACTTAAAAAAATGCACTAAAAAGTAAAAAAATAATTTCGTACGATTGTTATTTTTGGAGTCGGTATCAGCCAAGATCTGCACATCTCACCTATAACTACCTATGTATGTAGTTACCTTGGCTGACACCGACTCCAAAAAATAACTAAATAAATAATATATTAGTGCATTTTTTAAGTCGTTTTTTGTTTTGTTAAAATTTTTATTTTTTTGATAACCTTAATGACTTTTCAAAAGGGTGATGAAAAGCCACTTTGTTGAGTTGTCATGGAACTTTAAAAGTTATATGTCATTCTGCTATAGAATCAATTTATTTTGTTATTTCTTATAATGTTTGTAATGATTCATTTTGAGTTATTGAAATTTGTTATTGTTAAGAAACAATAGGTTTCGAAGATCTATAGCTTCAAGAATACGAAAAAAAACTTTTAAGAGGAGTTTATTTTATTAAATTTAGGAAGGGGTGCAACACACATAATAATATAACGTATACACAATAATGTACATAGATGGCGAAATAAACCGAAAGAAATATATGAGTATGAGTGTGTTTCTGAGTCAAAAGAAGGGTCAATTTTATCTTACCTCGTGTGAAATTTTTTTAAACATTTTTAATTACCTACCCACCTAAAATCTTTTATTTTATTTATGAAACTTCTGGATTTCGACTGAAACGGAAATGACCTTTACTGCACCTGCGACACATCAACTGCGCTAATTGGCCGCTTTGAATATGATGTCACTTTTAAAGGCTCCTATTGGTCGAGTTATGAAACAGAAATTACGTTAGGTCACTTTTCAAGTATTGGTTGAGATTGTTTTGGTAAAGTTTCACTCTACCGCGTGTAAACTACACTCGATTTTTTTTTTTGAACTGTCCAACTGCTCCTAACCATTTTGGTCCAGTGAGGCAAATGGGGTATTTTTTAAGGCTTAAGGTAGTGAGGTGGGGAAGAAGAAGAGGAAGAAGAAGGTGCTCAAGTACCTGGCTATTCAGATTTGGTGATTAAACATGTTTAAAACTATTTCAAGCACTCTTTAATTCTGAATGGTGATCTTACGCCACGGCAATACTGCGAGTATTTTCCACTCCGGAACTACCGCAAAGCACACATACTTTATAATCAATAAATTGTGAAATTAATTAATATATCGAAAATGACTCCCATAAAATAAACTCGCAAATGCCGCAATTTTAACCCACGATCTTAATCTTTAACCTACGGATTGCTAGTCAAGAGCCTTGTCTTTCGACCACGAATGCCGTTAAAATTACTTCAATCAGTATAATTAATTTTATTACCCTGTACACGGGAGTCTTATCTCGCAGGTGTTGAAGTAGGAGTAGGTATATCACACATCTAGAAAATAATTGAAGAAAGCATTTTTCACACAGTAAGGTCAGACAGCTAATTGCTGAGCTTACGTTCGACGATGATGTATTCCTCAGAAAACAGCCAAACTTGGAAAAACAGCAATATCTCTTAAAAAGTACTTGTAAATCTACTTTATATGTATGAAATTGATATCTATATAATATCATTCACAATTTTTTGAAGTAAAGGACTTGGTGATGTAGATTTGATTGTTCAATCTTTAGAAAAAAGTGCTTTTTGCTCGGATTGAGTTTTTCTGGGTGACTGATTTCTGCATAACTTTATTTTCTGTTTGGTGCCTGGATAGTTTAGGTACATGCTTGTTATTTTTACTATTCCACTGGGATATTATAACTGGTTGAAGCTTGTAGCTCTGACCAGCGTAAACAGTAAACAGTAAACATACAAAAAGACAATACATACAATAATAACATCAATTCAAATAACACCAACTATGGGACATATTGACAATACAAATACAGAGAGCATTCAAGTGGTGAAGATTGATCGAGAAGCCAGTGGAAACACCAAACAATTATATCTGTTGCTTATAAGATTTGTCAGTCATTTGTAGGCCTTGTGTAACTACCAGGCATATCGATTGCGATAATTAAACCAGGTGCAGACAAATTAATGACAATAAAAATGCCAACTAGTGAGTTTATTTATTTATCAGTGATTTTAAAAGCTAACATATGCTAATAAATAATAGATAAGTTATTTAAGCTTTTCTTTTAAATATCAGTTAAGCAAAAAATGTACGTCAGCATTCAGTGAATAGTTGTTTTAGTTCATTCGTTTTTAAATAATAGTATTTTCTTTTTTATGATTTTGAGTATAACATCAATTATTTCTTGGGCAAGTTTTTATCATATATTTTCTAAATTAATGTATGTCCCAGAGAGTGTTTCGACAAAACTTTTAAAGCAAGAAATTTTAATTCAAAATTACACATCATTATTATTAGTATAATCTACTGGAGCACTGGAAAAATAGTGTTTACAATAGCTGAGATATCGATAAAAAGTATGTTGCATCATTTAAGATTTGAAAGAAAACAACAATGTTAAAGTTATTTCTTAAAATTTGTAAATTAAGGGATTTGATAGTTTGAAATAAATCGAATATTTTTTTTATATATAATTAGTGATACCGATGAGAGCTCTGTTGTAACCTCTCCCTCTTTATAAATAATGCACGTATCCACAAAATTAAGTACAAGTTAAGACGGAGCTCTCAGCGGCAGGGCCTTAAGATTGCATGAGAATGAATGTAGTATAACATGTTTGGTTTTTCCGTGTAACTATGTCGTGCTAGCGAAGAACACAAGGGAGTGGTGGTGGTTGGAGTGGTTGTCTGGCTGGCTGGCGTGGTGCGCGTTGTGCGCGTGGTGCGCGTGGTGCGCGTGGTGCGCTGCTTGGCTTACCTCTTCCGCTTGCGCCTCGGCCGGCGCGGCTCGCACAGCTCGGCGGGGTCGGGCCCGCGCCGGCCCGGCCGCCCGTTGCCGCCGTTGGCGCCCATGGGCCCCTTGGCTTCCTGCTCGTTCACCACGCACGGCAGCAAATCCGAGCTAAACTCTTGCGCGCCGGGGCCTCCCATTCAGCCACTGCCTGTCTCTTCCTACAATGACTCACGCTGGACCGACATCACGACACTCAACAGATAGTACGCAAACAGTTATCGAGTCTCAGCTCTCGTGTGGACTTTGGACAGTGCTACAGTCCACCGGGTGCTACACTTCTACATATTTAACATTCACTACGGTTTGACAATTCAGACAGACACGACGGTAACGTTATGAAGCACGAATACAATGCCCCTTCACAATATTTTATACATCTGTCAGTCTGCAGCGCAGCAATGTATTTTTTTTAAATAGTTTTTTAGAACATTTATCGATTCATGCATTCATAAAAAACACAAACGGCAAGTGAACGCTAACTTACCGCCCCACTATATGTCCGCAAACGCAATCAGAGACGATCTGTTGGAAAAGCATTGCAGAACGCACGCATCGACTTCATCACTTATCATCTCCTGACGACTTTCCACACTTGCACTTTAGTTTTTTGAGTGTGGTGAGATTAGTCGAAAACTTTTGCTCAGCTGGTTTGGTTGTCTTATTCTTGTCTTTTCGCTTTTTATATCATCCGCAGAAACGAGTCGCAACACTTTTAATGCCTGTTTTATCTGTTTTTGCAATATATTAGCAACACTTTGAACCATCCAATTGTGTGGTTAAGAGTTTTTCATTATATTTTTTTTTCATAAAATTTAACTCAATAACTTATATAAGAATGATATGTACATTTATCAATGCCGTTTAACCTTGTAACTTACGGCAATTACACGAAAACCGTGTTCTGGTCTCTAGATCTTCTTTCTATACATTTAAATGCTTGTAAATCGCAACAAGTGTAGTCAGATTGGCGCTTTGCTCCGCCCACATGTACGCTCAACCATAAAAGTTTAAATAGTTTATCAACACTTTAAAGTTCAGTTTTTGTACGTAATTGATGACAAATGTTTCTTCTAATACTAAACTACTACTAGGCATCTATTAAGTTCTACTCTACTAGTTTCTCACTATGTGTCTTTCCTTAAAATATTGACACTTAGAGCGATTTATAAATAAGTGAATATAATATATAATGCTTAGATGATATCCGAAGAATGTTATAAATCCAGGATCTATCGTGATCTATGATGAGTACATGTTTATTTCAGCCAATATCAAGAGCTTATTAATTTTTATATGCAGTGCGACAGCGGCTATAATATAGTAAAAATGCGAAAATTCTTCTTTAGGCAATAGAGTTCATAAAACTGTTAACATTGTTTGCAAACGATTTTAACGCCTCGGTGTTTTGTATTTATTTATTTACATTGATTTACTATATTTATATTAAAACTAGATTTATTATTTAAAACACAGCCAAATTACGCAAAATGACAAAAAAATTGGTATTATTTGTTTAAAATATCACATCAAAAGCAGAAGATCCATTTGTTGCAGCAGATTTGTTAAGTTCGATTAGCACCATTTAAAAAATGTTCAAGAAATGAGAGAAATAGCTTATTCTCTTTATGAATAACCGAGAAAGCACTTCTGGGTGTTAAAGTCTGCGATTTTATTTTTATCAGGTTCCACTTTCCCTGGCGACGGGGAAACTAAAAGTCAACGATGTTGCCGCACGGATTTGTTTTCTTCACAATCGCGGCACAAAAGTTGGTCTTCTTCTTTCTTGACTCTGTGTTTTAGCGTTCATTTATTCTTTTACTTTCTCTACAAAAAATGCAATAACAAATTAAAACTTACGACACCAAAAATGTTGTAAAATGTATATCCTTATTGTTAGTTTTATTGCGATTGGGTTACGTTTATTGCATCAATTAATTAAGTTCTTTATCGAAGACACTTGTTGGATAAATAATACACCAATAATATTCGCTAAAAGTTCAAATAAGTCGAATTGATGGAGGACGTTTATCTGTTTTGTTATCACAACGATTCAAGCATTATTTACACGCGTGTTAATTATCCAAGAAAAAAACATTTTTAAGTTAGTGTTCAGAGTTAAAAAAAAAACACTTGAACTATTCAGCCGCCAATAAGAATTGACAGTAAAACTTGTCAGGTCTGGCGGGTCTCTGGATACACCATTCGGGATCAATCTGGGGTAACTTCTTTGAGGATGGTAAACGTGCTTCTGTATTTTTAATTTAATATTTTGACCGCTCTCTTCATGTTCGTGTCCGTGGAGGCTCCGCGGGACATCGTGCTGGCGGCAGCGCGGCCAGACGTCGACTCGGGCGGAGCGGCCCGTCGCGAGCCCCCCTCTCTTCCCCGCCCCTTCAGCACCATCGCCACCGCCTCCCCCGCCGTAGAACCTACATGGATCCAGACGGGATGGTTTCAATCTGAAACTGTAGTAAATGCATCCTTCCGTCCTTTGACGTAGGAATAAATTTTCGTCAATATCTATATCTATTCAACTCAAAATCTGTGTTTTACATATCTAACACAAATCGTTAAAGTTGTAATAATAAAAGTGACATAAACAAAATGTAAAATAACACCCTTTGTATGAAGAGTTTGTGACAAGTGTTTGTTCAAGCTGGAGTGATATTTGTTTAGTTAGAATTTTTTGAGTATGACAAGATTATTAATGTGTTTGATGTTTTCTGAAAGGTTTTCGTACAAGTACTTTAAAAGTCATAATATAACGCTGTATTTTGTGGAAAACAGTTATGTTTGCTTGAGTATTATAGGTTATTGTCTTGTACCTACTTTTGGCAGAGTTTAAATGGGCATTTTACTGATGTCCGTAAAATTCAGCATACCTAATTCCAATATGTACGTCAATTACTTCGTCACAATTGATTTCATGCACTTTATTTTTTACCTTTTGGCTGCTTAATTATTTATTTCCTAAATGGGAACAACTCACGTGCAAACTGGTTCTAAGATATAGTATGAATGATGATTATAACGCAATTTTGTTGACCTACCAACAACTTTTTACGGGAATATTGCACGTATAGCGTCACAAAATGAATTCCATTTGGTTGTAACTTGTAATCGTATTATTGTAATATCTCGATGAGTGTCGAACATAAATAATATCAATAAGTTTAAAATATTACTTTTTTTATCGTAAAGCCTGAAAATAATAACCGTTCCTATTTTCTAGGAAAAAATGGTCTCATACTTTTAGTCTGAAAAAATAATTGTCTTGTTTTCTTAATTTTTCTGCAAACTGCCCAACTTCTTTCATTGAGGTCATACCTATAACTAAACCTAAATATTTTCTACTGCCCTGCAAATGACTTTATTCTATTCTCAGCATTGGTTTTCACTACTAAATATTCTACGATATTCCGATGCCAAACTTGTCGTTCGATGAACATAATATTATATTATTATATCGGATTGTGAAATTTGCGAACAGTAAAATGGAACATTTATCCATTTCCTGTGACAACTGTTGTAGAGGTGCAAATATGAGGAAATAAACCTTTCTACCCGGTGGCGGTGGCGGGCTGCCTTTTGGTACGGTAGGACTTAATTGTGTATATATATATATTTATGTAAGTATCAAAGCATTTAGAGCTAATTTGAAACTGTGTAGAAACACTAAGGTAAAAGATGATATGAGATGGAATTTGAGCGAAGGCGGAGGTGGTCGGCACTAAGAGTCCAGTGGCCAATGTTGGAGACAGGGGGATTCGGGTTGAATTCTAATTCGAAGTAAAATGTTTTGGCTAAAATATGTTTGCGGGGTGAAGGAATTTTCGAGCTCGAGTTAATTATGCTATTTCTGAACAACCTGGGACTTTTGACGATTCTTTGGAGCAAAGCATTCTGGAATGCCTTTCTAGCCTTTATTCATGTATTTTCTTAGCGTTTCATGTTTATTGTGGCCCATGTAGATGACGAATTTGTAAGTTTTTAAGTGCGAGTGCCTTTAAATGTTTTTATTTTCTGTGTCGGTCAGTTGGATTGAAAACTTGTCCAGAATTTATGCAATATCGTAAGTTCAGAAATTTACTACCAGTCAACGGAAAATGTGAATTAGGTGAGAAAATTGTAATATCATAATATAAAATAATAAATTCAATACATTATGGTCATCCTGGTAGCTATTATCCATTAATATGATATTTCTGGACCTGAATTGTGTACATATGTCAAATGGTATAACTCATATCGTCGGTCTGTACAAAATACTAAAAATATACCTTTTATTGTGAATCCCGCACAAGAGCCACAACTGCTCCCAACTGCCTGAAGCCGGTGAGACTATGGTATCCCAAATTCAGGTATGTTGAGAGGCTGAAGGTAAGTGGGGAGAGGAAGGAGATGGAGAAGAGTTAGGTGGTGGAGTACCTGGCTATGCAGATCTAGTCACCAAACACTAATAAAGCCAATTCAAGATACATTTCAATTTTAGATGATTTCTGAATGTTATATATCTGAGTTTCTACCTCTTTTTCGTTCTCTTCCTAGAACTTTCCGCAAATATAAGTTTTATTATTTAATTAATAAGAGATAACTTTGTATAAACCACTTTTTTAATAAACAATATCGACATGTTTCAATAACAATGTTATCTTCTTCAGGATATGTTAATAAATATGATATGTTATTAACATATCCTGAAGAAGATAACATCTGAAGAAGATAACAATGTTATCTTCTTCAGGATATGTTAATATATATGATATGTTATTAACATATCCTGAAGAAGATAACATTGTTATTGAAACATGTCGATATTGTTTATTAAAAAAATGGTTTATACAAAGTTATCTCTTATTAATTAAATAATAAATAATGCCACAAAGTTATTTTGCAAAGATTGAAGAAATAAGTTTTATTATTTAAAATGAATAAATTGTGAAAACACAAATCACAGATTTGAACTCGCGACTTCTAGATCGCTAGTCAAGTCAACTCACCCACTGAGGCCGTAAAATTGACACCTTGGATCATTAATGGCCTTTTGCTAAAAGGCGATAGGAAACGTTCGTTTAGATAAATTTTGAAGGGTCAACATATTTATTAGTTTGTGACTCGTGTTCAAAGTGGGTGGAATGAAATTTTCAATACGGAAAATATTCTGATTTGTGATTTAAATTGCATATCTCCTAAACAAAGTTACTAAAATAGTCAAATAATCTCACATTGTAAGCGAGTGTCTCACCATTTGTCGTTGCGCTTTAGCCAAATAGCCGTACATCGTCGCAGAGCTAAATAACTTTGAAATGTAAATTAGTGATTCAAGATACTAAAGCATTAAATTTATATAATTTTTATTTTTAACTTTATGAGTAAAAGCTCAAATTGTAACATTTAATTAAATGAAGACAATGTAAGCGAAACTCAATCGAAAATCTGGAAACAGAAAAATCAGAAAAAGATATTGGCACCTCTGGGACTCGAACCCAGGACCTCTCGCTTTCAGAGGTGCCAATATATTTTTCTGATTTTTCTGTTTCCAGATTTTCGACTGAGTTTCGCTTACATTGTCTTCATTTAATTAAACATTAAATTTATATTTCGGATAAGTACAATGTTGTAAATTGTATTCAAAAACATTTTGATTTCTTGCTTTGAGTTGATTTTGTTACTTTAATTAAATGACGACAATATTGGCGAAACTCAATAAAAAATCTGATGAAAAATCATAAAAAGATACGTTCATTTATAGGACTCGAACCCAGGATCTACCCCTTGCCGAGGCGGAGCTCTACCAACTTGTCTAATGTGTCACTATCCTATTTGGTCATATCATACTTCGAATAAGGACTACCAACACTACCTTCATTTTATTACCGCATATTTTTATTGGAAGCTATCTTTAGTATGATTGCAACAATCAAACCCGAATCAAATGGTGTAGGGTAGTATATTTTCGAGAGATGGTATAGCTGGTGGAGATATTGAAAGAAGTTGGAGCTAATAAAAAAAAAACTGTCAAAAGAAGCGAACCTAGCAGTGCAGTGGAGTGCTGGTACCTATCCTGATGTATGGCAGTATAGCATGGAACTGGCAGAGGAAGGATGAAAGTAGACTTCAATGTAAAGCGAATGAACGAAGAAAGGTGTGTAAGAAGAATATTTGACGTGAATAATAGAAGAAGTCGGGGACGCCCGAGGAAGACACGGCACAATCGAATCAGATACCTGAACGTATCGATTCAGATAGTCGAGCCATGTTAAGAATCAGAATAATAGAAGGCTATATATGAGACGATGTATGAATGTGAATGAGGCAAAGAGTTTGTGTCAAGACCGAGTTCCTCTCTGCCTAATGATTGGTTACTTAGTTAAACTTGAATAAATTTTATCCATTTTTATTTTTAATTTGCGCCATATGTTAACTTTTCTGCAAGTCAAGGATGAATTTATATTTTTATTTTTAACTTAATAAGTAAAACTTCAAATTTTAATATCTCAAATAAACAGAAAATCAAAAAAAGATACGATCACATCTATGAATGTTACCGTATCTAGTTAGACAGCATCCATTCCCAGATGTGACCGTATCTTTTTCTGATTTTTCTGTTTTCAGATTTTTTATTGAGTTTCGCAAATATTTTCTTCATTTAATTAAAATATCACAATTTTAGATTTTATTCATTAAGCTAAATATAGATATAAAGATTTTTTTTAAAATACATACATATAACAGATTTTAAAGAAAACATATGTTTCTTAAAACTAATTACCTACTACTACGTATATTAATTTCTTGTTAACGAAATCGTTCAACTCAATAGAGAAAACATTTCTCCTAGTTTGGAGTAGTGCCATTGTAAAATAGGTACATACATTATGTTATTACAAGTAATTATATTAGAAAAAAAATGTATACACGATAACGAATTCTACATAATGAACATGAATACATTAAGAGTAACTAAAATTAGATATAAAATATAGATAAAACAGGTATAGATATGTAGCAAAAAAAAAATTTATTCCATCTGATTATTAGGTAGGTTGTAGGTACATAGAGTTGGTTTGAAAACATTGATATTTGAAACGGGAGAGCTGACAATATTGTAAAAGTAGGGACATCATAATAAAGTTGTAACAATTGGGTGTACACAAATAGACACAAAGCACTTTTATTTTTAGAGGATATGTTCTACAATATTTTTTTATTACTTTATGACGAAATTAAAAAATAATTGTATACTAGAAGGACATATTATAATTTGCACTTCATCTTTTTTGTTACCATTATTATAATACTATTTTAAAAAGGCTTCACTCAAATGTTGGCTATTATTTATTAAGTGTAGTTAAAAAGATAGGAGGCCAAAAGGTTTGTATCGTGTTTTCAAATCGATCAGTAAGAAAATATATGTTCTGGATAAATTAAATAATAATATTTAATAGGAATGTAGGTAAACGTGTAATTTCTTAACATAGTTCCAAACTAGTAGTTTAATTAAGATACAGGGATGAAGAATGTATCAACGTTATTGACATGGTTAAAAGTTATTTACCACAGTCAAAGATACTTAAATATAAGGGATGTGTTATCAACAGTTTTTGCTATATTTCAATATATTTGACCACAGTTCAACAATGGAGCAAAATGAACAGTGGATAATATGAGCATGCCTTAGGCGTTATTTACAAGACAAGTGCAGACTGCAGAAGTAGATGATTATAATATTATAGTCTCCAGAGAATACACCTCGAATAACAAAATGCATCAGCGCTATGGACAACATCTAACTATTACTGCTTCAGTATGTAAATTCTTCATCATATATCTAGTAGCTTAATAATAACAACGAGGTTTCTTATTTACATAAGATCTATGTAAATACATGCGTTGGTCCCAGAACAGGCAAATGAAATTGGTTATCTGTTTCGTTAATTTTATTCGACGTAATGCCGCGGTCTCACCTTACCTATTATTTGGTGTGTTTCATTGAATGTATGCGAAAACAGGGTTTTCTATGGAATAGAAACATATGTTTGAATCAAAAATCAACTTTCTTTCTATCAACCGCATCAATTTAATTGACCACAGAGACTCACATACAGATCAGGTGAGATCTTGGCTTAAGATAAATTCTTACTTGAGGCACACAGGCATACACTTATTTCTACCGATATATCTCTTCCGCGAATACCGCGCAAGATTCCAAACTTCCCATAACAAGTGAAAATGTAATTATTGTGAAGGAGTTATTCATATTGGGTCACCAAATATGCGTTCCCCACAATGCTTAGAATCCGAATACGGGTCTTTCAACTGGGCAATACCGAGAGTATACTACAGTATCACCTATAAATGCATAGCGTGCATACCTGCAACTACAAAAATGATATAATTAGAAATTTCGCGGTGCTATGACTAAAATAGCGCAAAACGGTTTCCCTATAATTACTTTCCAATCAATTATTTCACTCGATAAAAAAAGCCTAGATTTTTATCTCTTTTTGGAGCCCCGTCGCAATCCATACAATCCTACATTATTAAGTCGTCATTGAACTGCTCTGTAAATTTTACAAGCGCTTTGCACTAAAAAGCATTAATGTAATTGTGGGATCTATTTACGCCGTATTCTCCGACGAATATAAATCTATTATCGTTTTATTGAGTGACCTGATTTCTCTTCCTAAAAAAGTAAATTTGCAGAACATTTATTTAATTTTAATGAAGTTTTATAGTGTGCAGAAATTCTTGACACAAAGTAATGTACGGCAATCCAAACTAGACGATCACAGTTTTTAATAGTTGATTTTTGAGTTGATATAAAACCTATGTTCATAAAAAAAAGATATCAATCTGTAAAAAACTCAATCACTGGCAATCTGAAAAGGTATGGTTCGATCAGCTAGCTCGGATGGTGGTGTATGGATTCTAAAACAAGTATTACATATTGGTTAAAGCGTCGCAAATAGTGAGGTGTTATGTTTGCGCTGAGGTGTTCGCTCGCCATACGTTATTTAAATCTGTTCAGCAGTGAAAGAAAGTTCTTATATTTTTAGTCTTATGGAGTACTAGGCCGTTGCGCTTCCTCTTCCGGGCGGGTGTTCTAAACTAGTTCGAAACTGTATGACCCGCTATATAAATACATGCAGTCTATAAAATGATTTGCTTATACATCTTTACGAAGTATTGACCCACGAAGAAAAAGGAAACGAGACATGGTTTAAAACCCACAGATTCACGTAAAAAATCTCTAAATACCAACAATGATTCTACGGATTTTTCTTGTGCCTCATTTTTAAATGTCCTATGTCAGATTTTGTACATCACTGTTATATACCTACTCTAACTTTTGTTGAAATTAATTCCTCAAGGAGTTTCTTATTTTAAAATGGTGATTTATTGCCGTGATAGTTTTATATCTCTGAGATTGAATTTTTACTGAAACGATTTTCTTGCTTCTTAGCCTGTTAGTCTTCATTTCATTTTATTAATATTAGTTCATTGATTGGATTTGGAAGATCTCCGTTTCTCCTTTTCCATCATCTCTAAAATTCGTTATTGTAATGCGATTATTTAAATACTAAATTCTAATTTAAATTAACTGTTGCTCTTTTTTAACCAAAGTTATTGGGATTTAATACGCGTGCCAAAATGTCTATTTATACTTTTAACGTAATGTTTGCATCAATTTTAAGCGCTCGTTAAACAAGCTATTCTCGATGTATAGTTAATAAGCAATTCTTGGTGTATAGTTTTTAAGTGATCTCTAAGTAACTACTGTGAATCTGAGGAATGCTTTTTTGATTAACTGTTACTGCATGACAACAAACATTTCTTTAAAATATGCGAAGAAAAAAGCATGCGCCTTTCACACGCGGTAGAAGTGAATCCTTCAAAAAACTAAACTTCAGGAGAATAAGGCAAATGCAAAGTATCAGGAGTAGGGTAAAAGTAGGGTTTATTTATTATAATGTTGTTAGCAGGTTTAAAAAATATGTTACATTTTATTCTACGAAGTCCGATAGGCTGCTAGAAGCACCGTATAAAGAGGACTCCGACAGTTCATCTCATTTTCTCGCAGGCTAATTCCAATAGATGTATGAGTTTGTCTCTTTTTACAGGACTATACTACGGGTATACTCACATACGAAACGAGGTGCGAATAATGTTATATACATAATAGTTAGTTATTATGAGTTTTGATTTTTAACTCGCGGTCTCTGGGTATGAAGTTAAGAAGCTAACCTCTTTGCCATAAAGATTCTCTAATACTACGGTCATTGCGTTGTCCCAATAATTTAACATAATTTTTTCAATAAAAGATTCAATTACCAACCCAATATTTTTTATTTGAATTCTTGGCACGAAGAAATTCCCTGAATATATTTATTTCCTAATAAAGTCTGCGTGACATGAACAGCAACACTTCGAACAATACACGATCCGCTTCGACTAAAAATGAATTTTTTGAATACGAGCATTACTTACACCATAGAGCATATTGAATAGGCCACTTGCATGGATTTTATAACGAATTGGAAAAAATCGTGTGGATAGATTTTTTTACTAAGATTACGAATATGTTAGTAAAAATTTTAAGAAATGTATGGTGTTTCTTATTTTTCAATAAATAAATCCATTATTTGAACTCGTGATGTCACTACATAAAAATGTCCCTTCTCCGATTATGTTCCCTTAATTTTGTAAAATTCCACACTGATTAAATTTTTTTTTATATGGCAACACTATGATTTCCGGTGAATTTTTGAATCTGTGTTTAACGTTCACTAGATTTATTGTTTGCTCTATGCGAACTTATCCTTTGGTTTGATTTTTTGATAAAGATGACGGTGTTTTTACAGATGTTACCAAGAGAACCCCGTACAATTTATTGCTATTCGTGTGGAAAATGTTCCTTTTTTAAAATGATTTTCGGCTATGTAATTATCGTTTTTAAGCACACATAAAATTATGTACCGTATTTCCGGTTTATAAAAAATGGTCTGATTTTTCGGATAGAAATTTTCAAAGAATCGCCAGGGTTTCAAAAATACGGTAAAAAAATTAAAAAAATACGGAATGTCTTAGAATATTTACCTTAACCGGAAATTTTTTTTAAAAAATGTAATGCAAGTGGCCTTTTGACAAATTGGACTTCATTGTTCGAATCGAATGTCTCATCAAAAACAGCAGGAGCCAGGATCGGGAAAGAGGGAACATGATACAGAAAAATTGTGGTATCGCTGATACTCTAATATTTTTAATTAATAACTAATATTAGTTATGTAAAATAATAAGTAAGTAAGTTTTAAAAATGAATGATGTTCATTCTACAATTTATGCCCTACAAGTAAAAACAGTTTTAGAAGATCAGAGCGGATGAACGCATGGATAGTGAAAGTAGTCTAAGAGAATATACGATTCACACAGTAAATGCATGAGAGAAGAAATCGTGAACATCTGAGGACACGGCTTGGTCAAGAGCAATTGAATACTTTGAGTTTGGTCATGTTAACTCGGTGCAACATGATAGTAGGTATTAGTGACACGGTACATTTTAATCCAAGTGAATGAATGTGTGGTGACCAATAAATATGAAGTTATGGTTGGTTCGTAAGTTGTGAGAACGCATTCCATTATTATTTCAAAGCGTGAAGTGAAGCGTACAAGAAACCTAACTGTTTGGGCTAACCTCAGTTTATGATATGTTATGATGCTGAAAACAGGAGGTTAACAATGAGACGAGGAATTGGATTACTTATCAGTCCCGGTTATCTATTAAACACGGAACAAACCAAATTTCTTTAAAGTATTTCAACGCCAAATACTTACATGCATTCACTTGTCAATATACGTCGGAGAAAAAATATTACTGCAAAAGAATGATTCAATGAAATTGTATAATAAAAACTCATCAGAATTAAATATTAAAACATGCAAAATGACATCCACCGGTTCAATAATAACTAAATGGTTGATTGGCTTAGGTAGGGTTGATTCTAAAAAATTATTAAATTCTTAAAACTTAAAATGTTACATGGTTCACTATGAAGTGCACAATCAGTAAAAACTTGTAAATATTTAATTTTAAAAAAAAACATTATTTTTATTTTTTATAGAATACCTTTTTGGCATTTTTCACCAGCATTTGGTTCCTTAGAAAGGCCAATCTATCTATCTAGGAACTAATATAAACATACAAGACATAATAATGCTTGTACACATTTTTAATATTTACAGTTATGTTGAAATATTATTACTATGTTATTTTGCTGTTTAAATGTATCTTATGTAATAAAACCAAGAATAAATAGATAAATCACTATCTTTTCTGTCTTCTATATGCCTGAATTATTCGATCTAAAAGTTAAATTTAAATATAGCTGACCTTTCGATGCGCCAATTGTATTAAACTAGCAATCGAAAACCAGACTATGACGGAGCATTCTATTCACGAGACAGATTAATTGACTTATTTATAAGTTTTGTAATTGAAGGTACTATTATCAAAAATGAAGTGTGAAGATTTCAGCCAAAATGATATTTTAATAGAAAACTCTTTTAATTGTCATTTTCAAAGTAGGAATTAATGTATAAGAATTCCAAATATTTTGGGTCTCTGACAGTACTAAGTACAGATTTCTTAAATGATATATTGTAAATCCAGCAAAGAAAATATGTATCAATGTAATATTGCTTACATTAAGTCAGTAGACATCTTCAATCTATGTTTAAACAAATATAAAATATTGTTACTGGAACAGTTCAGTTATGTACAATGAATGCTGTGTATTTCTAACTATTTATATGTAATATAAAAGCCCCGTAAAAGGGCGTTAATAAATAAATAAATGATTTATTATGTAAATTTAAAAGGCAGAAATAGGAACTCCGTACATTTTATGCAATCTGATCATTACAGCTAGCATTCATTTTTTTAAGTGAATTATTATTTAAAAAAACAATCATTTAAAAATTCTAAGTGTAACTCTTCAATTAACATAAAACTATAGTTATACATAAAGGAAAAGTTTAGTTTGGCAAAATAATTTAGACAAAAATCATTAAGGGCGCTGCGTATTTTATAATGTTTTAAATCACGAGGATGACTTATAGGAAAATAAATGTATTTTTAATAAAGCACAATGGTCCAATGGTGCTTATTTAGCTGTGAACATGTCTTTAAAATTGATGTCCGATGTGTACAAGCAATCACGCCCAAATGAGAGACAGTTTCTGCCGGGGTTGTTTCAAACTTCAGTAATTCGGTTAAACATATACATAGTGCCGCCATTTTAGTCACGATAACAAATAAAATGATGAAACTTTATTCCATTACCACATTCATGTACGTGCAAAATGAACCAATGATTTATGTGACACGTGTCCATAAACGGGATCATATCTCATGTACTAATAATCATTGAATCCGAGTGAACCAAGATTTGTTTTGAAGATTAGTAATAATTTTTCTTATGTATAGAATTACAAAAAACGGCAAGAAAGTGTAGAGCATAATATTTCTGAGAAAAAAATAGAATGACACCGAAACCAAGACAGACGCGCAATCTAAAGCGCAGACCTTCAGAAATTCTTTAAACTTGATTAATAAATGATTTGGACAAACCAACCACGCAAGGAAAAACTTGTTTACATTTGACGTTTGCAAGAGAAATTAAAATAATTTTAAAGGCCACATGTGTATCCTACTTCTCATACCAATACCCTATTCAATATACGTAAGGTGGAAATAAAATAAACAATTCTGAACAAAAAATGGATACTCCTTCAATCTTTGCAAAATAACTTTGTGGCATTATTTATTATTTAATTAATAACTGATAACTTTGTATAAACCAAAAAAAGTGGTAATTGTGATTTATACAAAGTTATCAGTTATTAATTAAATAAAAAATGGATTATTTCAACATGCCTACTATTCACGATTGAACACGGTAATAACTGCGGCAGTATCCAATACTGCCTTGGTATCTACAATTTTTTTTGCAAACGGTGTTCATAAATAAATTGTTGGTTCATAAACAATTGGTACTTTCCGAAAGTAGATTATCCAACATAATGATCTAAAATAATTTTAGAGTTTAATTTTAGTTTATTTTACTATTTACATTTCCACAAAATCAAATTACAAAATATGAATTTCGTCCTGGTGCGCACGAACAACTTTAATTGGGCAGCAGTTGCGTAGCTGCATCAAAATCCATTTCAGTATATATTATATATACTATATGGAGGTGTGTAAACGAGGCGATGCGACACTAGGGAGACTGTTTTTTTTTTAATTTGTATGGATTTTTAAACAGTCGCCAATGCTAAAAGTTGCCAAAAGTGCGAAAAGTGAGTAGCTCGGTGTTGCAAATAATAAATATTTGTGCCATTTGAATAAATGTATAGATTACGAGTGTTTGGCCGCGCTGTACTCGTAGTTTGTGTGAAAATAATATTATTTTACTGATGTATTTTTTATAATCGTTTATTTAAGCAGCTGACCACTTGACCAGTCCTACAACTCAAATACCTGGGGAAGGTATTACCTAGAAATACTTTCTGAACAATTCACTTTACATTATTTTAATTTATAGCGGGCAGGAAAATTCCTGAATCTTATTAAAATTCTTTCAGAGACAAAACGAGCCAATTCTTAAAAATGAGGTAGTGATTATAATGACTTAAATCACCAACTGGTTTCTTAGTTTAAAAAAAAATAGTAGTATTTGGGTACCCACTATTATCTATTTATGTAACAATGAAAATATGTTTATTTTTTTCTATGTATGTATGTGAAATGTTATGCGTTGTTAAACCATTCATCCGATTGCGATGAAACTTTTGGGATTTGATGTGCGCATGCCCGCGATGATTTCTATATACAATAGTGAGTGATGAAATTATGCATTGCTAACCGTTCATCCGATTGCGATGAAACCTTGGGGATTTGATGTTTATATGCCTGCGATGCTTTCTATATATAATAGCGTGCTCTGGCGTCATGAATATGCGTTACTATGTAAACCGTTCATCCGATTGCGAGGAAACTTTGTTGAGTTGTTCAGAACACGCCCGCGAAGGTTTCTTTATGTACTGGTGAGCATTGGCATTATGTTTTTTTTTACATGAGCTCCACACAGGAGGCCCTGAGGTAAATAATTTCCCTCAGGGCCTATGTCATCTTTGGAGATGCTGTGTGGAGGGTTTTTTTTTAAGGAAAGGAAGGAAAGGAGAGTTCTGTGAAGGAAAAGGGTTTAAGGGATGGGTAGGAATCTGGGGTTCAGTGTGTCACGGTCGTCCGCCGCCAAGACCTAGACAAACCTCACCCCATGAACCCGGGCACCCTTGCTAAATGACCAAGCGTAGCGAACCACTACGAAATACCACTATGAAATTGGTATAAAAAAATTGCGAATAGGTGGCACGAATAATGAATGTATGTATGGAATGCGGGAGGGGGGGGGAAAACCCTGAGAGGGGGAGGGGAACTCGGGTGGGGGGGAGGGGATCTTGGGAGGGGGGTTCGCAGGACGGGGGAAGCGGGCCAGGGGAGTGGGGAGAGGGAAAGCGGAGAAGGCGAAGTGGGAATGCGAGACGGCAAAAGGACGCGGGGGAGGAAAGGAAGGCGGAAGGGGAACGGGAAGAATGCCAAAGGACACACAGGGAACTCGTAAGTCCTTTATATTTATAACTTTTAGGTTACATAGTACAAAAATTATTATATTTGTACTTATGTAATTATTTAAGAAAGTTTATCGACTATATTAATTTTACACTTTTAAATTACAACACTACTCCACTTTAGGGAAAACACAAAACAGATAAAGTACCCAACTTGCATTGCAGGAATATGGCACTCGGGCTCTTTTCGTCGAGACTAATTGTGTAGCAAAGGCTCTGGCACGTAAGCTTCTCGTTGTTTCGTATTTTCTGCAAAGAGATCATGAAGACTGAAGGGTTCTCGACTCCAGTTGCAATTTCCCATCCTCTTATATAAATAATTATTTGCAGAATGCGCCTTTTTCGGCGAACAGAGAATTACAATAATTGTACATATTAATTCCTGCTTATTAATTAATTGTTGGAACAAAGCAAGAATTAAGAATTACAAATCTAGTACATTATGCATTCTTTCTGGATCTTAGTAATGATTAGTAATAATTTTGACCGAGTTTCCCACCCCTTATTGTGGAAAATACTAAAGAAAAGAGGTAAACCTTGGAAAGTGGTAAAAATTTTCGAAATTTGGCACCGTTAACAGGAAAACCTTGTAAAGTGGAAAGATGGATTTTCAGAACCTTATTTCCAAAAGAGTGGCGTCAGACAGGGAGGATGCATGTCCCCGATATTGTTCAACCTGTACATGGACGAACTCACCGACAGGCTAAACAATGCAAGGGTAGGTTGCCAAATCGGAGGACAGTGTTTGAACAACATCAGTTATGCGGACGACATGGTCTTGATGGCACCATCTATAAGGGGCCTACGTATTCTTCTGAAGATCTGCGAAGAGTTTGCTTAAGAAACAAACATGCTATATAACCCCACTAAAACGGCTCTACTGGTCATAAGACATGGACAAGGACCAAAGAATATTCCCCCAGCTACCCTGAACGGTGTGAACCTGCAGTAGACTGAAGTAACTAAATACCATGGACACATAATCACAAGTAATTTGATGGACGATGATGACATCGATAGGCAAAGAAGAGCTCTCAGCGTAAAAGCAAGCATGCTCAGCAGAAGATTCCGCCTTTGCAGTACCGCTGTAAAAAGGACGCTATTCCATTCCTTCTGCGCAACGCTGTACACGTGCGAACTCTGGGCAAACTACAAGAAGAGTAAGTAGTACAGAAAGACTTCGGGTTCAGTACAACAACGCCTTCCGCATAATATTTGGTCTCCCCAGATATTGCAGCGCTTCCCGGATGTTCACGGAGGGGCGAATTCCCGGCTATGCAGCCCTTATTAGATCCAGGGTGACAGGAATGAGGGAAAGGTTGAGCAGCTCTGGAAATATCCTCGTCATGGAAGCCCGCCTCAGTCCATCATCCAGCATTGATGCACACTGGAGAAAAATACTGACTCCTAATGTGGTCACAGAATCCTAAAAGCTAATTATTATGATTTTATTTTGTTATTACCTTTGTTTCATGTACAATAATATTCACCTGCTTCTCTTTTTAAAATATTTTGTGTATGTATCTATTATAACCCTTATGGAATGTGTGGGATTGCACTATTCTCCCCACATACCGGAATAAACATTTATTATTATAAATTCCTGCTTTGTTCCAACGGTGAGACACAGTGAGGTGAAGAGTAATTCTTTTTACAAAAGAATTTATTGTTAAATTTTCTAAAAAAAAGTATAAAAATAATCAAAGTGTGCAATTCACAAGCGGTAGAAGTGAAACCTTCAGAAAACTAAAGTAGTTAAGAGTGTTTTTCATTTTAATTTTTTTTTATTATTAATTGTAGTGGTAAGCCAAGTATCCTGGATTCAATTCCAAGTTGCGACCGGTGCCTTTATATTTTTTATGTTCTTTCTGTTTCATGTCTCGTTATTATTTTTGAGTATTTTCATCTTTTTCAATTGACCGGTCAGTGGTTGATTGGGCATAGCGCTTGGGTCCCACCCGAGTGTGGCGTATTCGATTCTTCGGCTGGCTAAGTCCTCCATCACAACACAAGCAACATTTTCCATGTACTGTGGTGGTAGTAGGAGATTTTCAAATATTGTTGGATTATTCGTAACCCGGGACTGCTTGTCTTTCTTTAAAAAAAAAAAAAAACTAAAAAGTATTTAGATCCTTTTAAATCAAAAAAAATCCAAATCCACTCTTTCCCATGGACTCTCAGCAATAGGCCAACTATGACGTACATTTTTTTTAGCATTTTGTACAGACTGACACATTTCACATCTAGAAATAACATCTTAAATATCTTGATACATACCTAACCTCCATCACAACACAAGCAACATTTTCCATGTACTGTGGTGGTAGCAGGAGATTTTCAAATATTGTTGGATTATTCGTGCCTTGCCTTTCTTAAAAAAAAAAAAAAAGGAAGTATTTTTAAAGGTTGAATTCATCATAGTTACTAATTGTCACGTGTTCAAACCTATAGATTTACATTTCAGTACTAGCAACAAGTTTAACCTTTAACAACGGGAGTTGGAATTTAGTCACGTTATCTGATATCATTTTTTTGTAAATTAAAAGAAATAACAGAATATAAGAAATTAACTTTCATATTCGAAATCTCTAAAAGGTTGCTATATGAAGTTTGATATTATTGAAATGGTGGTAAAATACATGAAAAATTATTTTAACAAACATTAACAAAAAGTCGAGTGCAGTTCACACGTGGTAGAAGCGAAACTTTACCAAAACAATCTCGACCATTAGGATCCTTGAAAAGTGAGATCATAATCGAAGCGGCCAATGAGCGCAGTTTGACGCTTCGTAGGTATCTACTGTAATGCATAATATAGTTTCATCCGAGTTTTAAATCACAATCGGTGCTAAAGACGTTTTAACTTCAAAAATATGGCCACCAAACCCAAGTCTTGTGGATTTGCTATAAAGTTGTATATAATAGGTACAATAAATTAAAATTTATTTAATTAATAAGAGATAACTTTGTGTAAACCACTTTTTTAATAAAAAAGTGGTTTATACAAAATTATCTCTTATTAATTAAATAATAAATAATGCCACATAGTTATTTTGCAAGTATTGAAGAAGTAATTTAAATTTATTATTTTATAAATGTTTACATGTTTCATTTTAGCCAATTTTTTTAACTACCATACTAGACTATTCCCTTTTTGTTGTAGTCTTGCATGAAATATTATTTTATATAAACAGATAATAAAATATAAGAAGAGGAGAGAAAAATATAACATATTTAAGTATAAATAAAACTAAAAAAATACTAATACAAATAAAAATATAAACCGAAAGCTGAGAAATAAAGGATAACAAGATATTTTAAAGAAGATTGAAATAAAAATGAAAATAAAAATTTAAAAGTATTATTCTTCTTCAAATAAAAAAAAAAGTATAATTTGATAACTATTCTTCTACACGATAGTACATGTTTATGGTCACTTTCGAAGTTCGTTCTACGAAAGAAATTGAAAAATAGATGCGTTAGAGTACATATTTTATATTTTTTATAATTAATAATATTATATAATATTAAGCTCTTATGTGTTGTTTGAAGTAATCTCTTCCCTTTTCAAATATTCAATGTTTTATACGGAGAGATTTAGAATTATGTGACTTTATATCGGCACTCAAAGCATTGTATATTTTAGGAGCCGTATACCAGAATTGACGTTGAGCGAATGAGGTTTAAGTTGTAGGGACCACGCAACCCAGGTTTGATGAGAAGCGGGTGTGTGCTTAATGTTGTGGAGCCATCAGTAAGTTTTTTTGCCATATAATTATAACCAAAGACATTAATACTGAACGCGGGGTAGAAATCTCAAAGTGGGAAGACAAACAAAATACGATTGTAGCTGTCTCTATTCCTAGTACTTTAGTACTAAACTGCTACGCGTCGAGTGAGGTCGTGTCTTACCAGTAAGTAAATTGTATTGCAAAACGCTCCTGCGTGATGAGAAAATGCTTCAATTAAACGGCAAATAGTCGAAAAGGAGACAGCGAAAATTGCATCACAAAGTGACATAAGCATAACAGGGACAACCTACTAACAGTAAGTCGGTTCACACAGCGTCCCGCATTCGTTTTATTCCATTGGGAAAGATGGGGTAAAACGTACAAACTGTAACGCGTTCATTAATTTAATAATGTCGTTGATGAAAATTGTAAATAGTAACGGTCTTAGGTGTTATTATTCTGTATAGATTTGTATAATCATTTGAACCTATAACCTGTACTGCATAATAAAATATGTACTTAAAAATACTACTATTATAGTACCAATATTGTATTACTAATGAAAACTCATATAATAAATATAAAAAATATTTGCCCGTGTGTCACGTTTTACCCGCCTTTACCCTTCCCTGTCATATTGTGTAACCGAATAAGAGTATCTTGTTATCTCAGTCACACCCATAGGTCACACCCGTGATGTGACAGTAGTATTCGGCGAAGAAACTAATAAGCCGCCCTACTATGAATCTATGACATTCACTCTCGTACATTATTTGATTGTCTGTCTTTATCACACAGGAATGAACTTTTGAATTTAGAAATTAAACTGAAAACCGCTGAAAACAAAAGAGTGTTGCTTGCTTTCCACATTATATTGTGAGTATGTGAGACTATGGCGAGTCTATTTATAATATAACGTCATTGTATATAACACAGGCTTATCATGGTAAATAACTGTCGAATATCTAAGACCTTGATTTTAGCAAAGAGTTCCTTTGAGGGATGGGTAGGTTGGCATTTAAATATAATCCTCAAAATTAGTTTTTGAACTGCAATAATTGGATTGACAATGGATTCAGCACAACCACCCCATCCCACAATACCATATGATGCTATGGATTGGAAAATGGAAAAGTATACGCTTCTTAGGGTCTGTAAATCTAGGATGGACCTCAGGGAGCAGAATATATAGCAGAGTTTGCGGAGTTTTTTTACTGTGTAATCGATATGAGCTTCCCAACGTAGTTGGTTGTCTATCAGATATTTAACTATCTTTTATAATTTAAGGACAGAACCAGTGCAATTAATATAAGTGTGGTTTCTGGATTGTGCAAATTGAGTGAACATGAGTGAATGATTGGTTTAGGGCAGTTGTTAGGTATATTATGTTGACGTATAGAAAATGTCATGTATTGTGTTTTGTCGATGTTAAGTATGAGGAGGTTAGTGTCAAGCCAATGCTTTACTTTTATTAGACCAATATTAATTTTGTTAATTACTGATTGCCATGTTTTATCTTCAAATATTAAGACCGTGTCATCGGCAAATGATAATATTTTTCCTCCAATATTCATGGCACATAGTGAGTTAATGTATATAAGAAATTAAAATTGGTCCTAGTATGCTGCCTTGGGGTACACCATAGGACACAGTACATATATAAATAAATCGTGTTAATAAAATATCGTCTTACCTTGATCGATTTAGTCATCAAAATAGGTGGAGCCAGAATTTAAGGGGAGAAACTTCATTAGATTCGTAGGGAACTTACCTGAAACAAAAAGAAATTCAAATTTCACTTTGCATTCTACAAATCTTAATAAAACATTTATTTGCCCAAGTAATCCCTTGCTTTAAAATATCAACACATTTGGGTAACATTGTTTAGGGGACTAATATTACAGTCAGGCGATTGGGTAATTAGAAACAAATAAAAATACTTTTCATTGAGAGACGAATTTTCATAAAGCTGTGGTAGTAATTAGGAAAAAATTCAAATCGTTTAAAGTTTCAAAAAATATTCTTCAATATTTTTTACAAATCTCGCGTGCTTTCTTCAATCAATGACTCACTTTTAAGTCAATTTGCAAAAGTATTTTTAATGCGTGGTTAAATAAATTTGACAAAATAATACTGTTAATATTTGGCTCGTAATTTTTGATTCGTCATTTGTTTCTTCACTAAAACCTCTTCAAGAGCGCTTTGCAAACACAATTCCGAGTTCATCACATTTTGAGAGGCTGGTATGGGTACCGCTGACCCGGAAACCATTTATTGGATAACACACACCTCTGCCACATTGACCCCCAGATTCCTACCCAACCTCATACCTTTTTCCTTCCCAGAACTTCCTCTCCTGCCTTTTCCTAAAAATACCCTCCACGCAGCATCCCCAGCCTTGGCCTTGAGGAGTTTTTTCCCCTGGTCATCCTGTGTGGAGCTAATGTAAAAAATAATAATAAAAAGGTAATGTAATTTACTTAATACTAGCTGGGTTACCCGGCTTCGCTCAGGACAATAAGATAGTGTTCTGGAATATTGCACAATGATGTTCCCGATTCCCCTATTCCTGATCATTCCACGACATACTCCGCCACTCTTTCCACAACTTTCTACAGCTCTATGGAACCTTCTAGAACTTTCCGGAAGACTGTTCTAGAAATTTCAAGAGGGTGAAACTTTCAGCCCTTATATCTTTAAAAGCACGCCCTTTAGGTAAAAACGAATACCCTTATTCCCTAGGGGGGATAAAGATCTACCTTACCATATAACTCCCTTGATCGAACCGGGACTCGTTTCTGAGTTTTTGCGAGCTGCACGTTTTTTTGGACTTTCTTTTACACAGCACCTAACATTTTCAAATCTAAAATGAATAAATAACATTTACACATACATACCACTATTTACACAGAATAGATCCATCCCTTTCCCCTCCCTTCCACCATCCCATCCACATAACCTAATTTAACTATTTTTCTTTATACTTACGCACTTAATAATTTAATATACATCAGTGAAAACCTGTTATTGGTTAAATTTTTATTCATATGTATTTCATCAAACATTATTGTTATAAACTGTTGGTTTTCCAAATAAAATAAAATAAAAAATAAAATAATATAGATATGCAATATTCAAATAAATAAAATGTTACTCCTTACATGTCCTTTCCCGTGCGTTCCCCTCCAGCGTTTCATTTCCACATTCCCCGCCACCGCTCTCCCGCTCCCCCATCCCGCCAACCCCCCTGGCACCGCATTTCTTGACTCCTCTCCCGCCCGCCCCGTAGCCGAAACTTTTTTCTAATACTAACAATTTTAAACTCGTGATATCTTTCTAATTAAATATCCGAATTGAAAAATTCAAAAAGTTAAATAAAGGTATTGAAGCTGTCTTGAATATGAAGTAATTTATTTTGATAAGGATTAAATTAACATACAAATAAAGAGCCTTTTCAAGCGGCGACATTTAAATTAAATTTTTAAAATAAAAGAATACTTATTGTGGCATAACCATAATAGTTAGACATATGCTGTTACGACCGTTTTTGTAAATAATGATGTGTTCTATAAAGTCGTTGTACATTATTTTATTCTATCATCAATAGTTTTCGCAGCGCACGCAATTTAAAGAATATTTTAGGTAATTTTTTTACACCCTTGGTTACATTATTGAAGTTTTAGTACGGATGCCTATTTTTTTTTTTAATATAATATAACCTATGTCACCCAGGGATAGTGTAGCTTCTCAACAGCGAAAGAATTTTTCAAATCGGTTCAGTATTTTCGGAGCCTATTCGATGCAAACAAACACACAAACAAACAAACAAACAAACAAATATTACCTCTTTATATAGTGTAGTAGAAGTAGATAGCATATATAATACGTGTAAGTAACCATAGTATTATTAATAAATATATTAAAAATTTAAATGCATTTATGCTTACATCAACCTTACATTCTACCACATATGTGCCTCAGGGATCTCATTTCAACAGCATTCAGTTTACTTTCATCCTTCCTCTGTCAATTCCATGCCTCACTGCCAAACATCAGGGTAGATACCAGGACTACATTGTGGAATGCTAGCTTCGCTTAAAAAAACAATGTTAATCATAAAAATTATGTACTTACCTTTTTTATCTACTGATATACGTAACTAATTTTAAAAGTACGTATTCTTAATTTATTCATTCAAAATTATTTTTATTAAAATTTTTTGACAGCTTTAGGGCCGGTTCTATCATCCGGGTTTTTCATCCGTTCGTTACTCTTGATTCCATTTTTAACAATATTCATTTGGCGATAGACCAAGTAGAGAAATATTTGTAAAAACGGGTACGGGTACCGGCCCTTATTAAATTAACGTTAATATGTTAGTGAAAAATGAATCCAAACCCTCAAAATAAAATTTCTAGTCTATCTTGACGGCCGTCGTGGTCGTCTTTAGATCTGGGTTTTTTTCTAAACCCCTCGTTCCCAGCTGAGACATAATCGTATATATGTTGTAGGTCAAATTAAATAATCCTACTCTGCGCAATCAATGACTTCAAAAGGTTTTGTTAAAAATTTCATTTAAATTTGATAACAAATATTATAATCAATAATTATCAGCCTGAAACAATCATCTACATTGAAAAAATCTTCCGAGAAAAGATACTGGCCGCCAACGGGAATTGAACCCGTGACCATCTGATTGCCGGTCAGCAGCTCTGACCACTGAGCTATGGCGGCTTATCCCTATCTTATCTACCCTTTGTGCTATGCATAAAAATCTTGTTTAAACGTTAGTTTATCAATTAAAAAAATAATAATTAAATTTGATAAAATTTGCCTCTTTGGTGCAATGTTCTATGGATTTGACTTTATTGTAAGTGAAATTAGCACCGTTGTGATTTGAAACTCGGATGAAACGGAAATGACGCATTACAGTACCTACGATTCGTCAAACCGCGCTTATTGGTCTCTCTGTTATAATATGACTTTTCAATCAATAACATTGTTTGAGATTGTTTTGGTGAAGTTTCGCTTCTACCGTATTTGAATTGTACTTGATTTCTTTTTTAAGAATAGCTTCACACAAGAGCCTTTGAGGAAAACCAATCCCCCTGGGCCCGTGTCATCTTTGGTGATGCTGTGTGGGAGTACTTTTTAGTGAAAAGAAGGGGAGGAAGTTCTGGTACGGAAAAAGGTATGAGAGGTTGATCTAAGGGGAAGTGTATTCAGGTTTGACGGACGTATGAATCCATTCCTCCCTAAGCGGTGCAATGCGTTGAGAGAGGTCAAAAGGACTCCTTCAACCAGTCTCTCGTGATCTGGCCTGCCGTGCAGTAGGTGAGCAAACACATCTGCCACCAAAACTTAGACAAACCTAACCACATAATCGTATACTTGCGTGGTCACTAGTAAACTAATATATTGTATTATACTATCTCAAAGGTATAGGTCAAACGTGTAGGAATAATTTACAAATCTTGAAATACTTTGAGATCGTATTATTTCATCTCTAAGACGTTACAAGAAAGCCGAAATCAATCGCGTTTATATAACACGGGCTGCATTGCTATATTGTTTCGCCGCGGCAAAATTCTACGCCTGTCTAGCCGAAAATTCAACGTGTACGCTATAACCCAATCCACGTACACCCGCCTCGAATAACGACCGTAGGCGGGGGTCCTACAAAAACCGTAGACCGTCGTAGAGGTCAAAAGTAGACTAAAACTTGTGTAGATAGAAACAGTATGTATATTGTGTTGCATAATGATTATTTTGTAGCGCGCTAGTATTGCTGATTGTAAAGGTAAGAACTTAATCATTTGAAATTTAAAAAAATATGTTAATAATACAGGTAAAAATTAAGTACACAGGCTATTTCACAGAATATCAACCAATCATCAAATTTCAGATCTGTGAAAATTCTATTCAAGTTCTTTCCTGTAATTTCTATCATCTATTGTCATATTAGTTATACGAAATAACCTTCTAATAAAGAGACAATAACAGAACTTGAAGAGAAACTTTAAAGAACTTGAAAATGGGCTTTGACAATTGATGAATTCTTTAAATTCTGTGAAACCATATATTTTAACCACTAAGTATAAAATTGAATGAAATCGCTCATGCTGTATGTGCGCTTAGATCTTTCAAAGTACGCAACGGATTTTCATGCGGTTTTTACCAATATATAGAGTGATTCATGAGGAAGGTTTTTAGGCATTTGATTTGTCAGAGTTTTGTGTAAATTGGTTGCAATACATAATATATCTGGCAGCGTGGTGTGGATTTGATTTAACAGATGGCGTTGGTTATAAAGGTTTCTTTAGCCACAGTAACGTGGGACCGGGTATACTAGTTTGTAAACAAGGGAATTTTATTTTTAAATGAGAGAGTGCAATTCACACGCGGTAGAAGTGAAACCTTCAAAAAACTAAAGTAGAAAAGAGTGGGAAGGCTACGAAGCACCGCACAAAGAGAAGACCGATAGGCAACGAAACACCGCACAAAGAGTAGACCGATTACACTATCTCTTTCTCTCGCAGGCTAAATCCTATAGATGTATGTGTTTGTCACTTTTGGTGCCGCTATTTTTCGTTTCAACTGTGCTAAAGAAGTTTTCACTTATAATTGCAATAAGGAAGTTGAGTCCATTTTTTTTATTTTTTTTTATCAATGTTCGCATTCAAACTTAAATACTGGTATTTTTTTTTTTTTTTTTAAAGTTCGTTTTCATAGTAAAATTAATTCTCAAAGTTTAAATTTTATTAAGCCCGCCAAAACGAGCGGATCCGAGCGGTAAGAAGCGGGGTGTGGGTGTGACGTCATTTGAACTGAGAAAACTCCGTCGCTTGGGCATTTTGTATGGAGATTTTTTAAATTCTTCAATAAGGAATTCCAGTAATTTTTTTTATCAATGTTAACCGTCTATCAGAATTGATGTCATTTTAAAAAAAGAAAATTGATCAAGTTTTCATGGTTAAATTAATATTTAAAGGTAGAATTTTTGTTTCTCGCGCCAAAACTCTTCACAAACACGGTATTACCATCGCTGGCCGATCGCCGTTGGTTGAAGTATCACCCGCCAATTCAGGCCGCCGCGCAAAAAAGTAAAGACCGAAAGTAAGATAACGGTTTACAGCGCAGTTCACTGTGAGACTTTTCTGCGCAATCAATAAATTTAATATACTTGCACAAAACTAGTGAGGTTTACGGCGAAACATCAGATGTCAGATGAGTAGAGAATACGTAATGATTATTATTTATACTGAAAAAATGTATTATACTTATTGTAACATACAAATGAACACAATTAATAATTTGATGTATTTACTTGGAAGCTTTAACTCCACAAATTTCAGCACTTATGTGGTCAGTATTATCTATTTTAAATATAAAATCAACATGTCAGAATCAACGATTTGTAGGTAGTCGGACTGGCCTTGAATATATCGGATTTCTGACATGGTATGTGGTTTTTTAAACAGATTTTGCATTACATAAACTTTGTTTACTAAACCATTAAATATACCAAACCACCCATTACTAAACTTAAAAAGACTTTTAGGGGATAGAATGCAAAACCGTTTGGCCCATAAGTAAACGACGTTTGGCCTATACACCTCTCTCATCATACACAAACCATCTCTCGTGTAATAGAAAGAGATGCACCGTAGACATTTCGGTGATCCGCTCTTTATACAAACTGAGGTTCCAATGACGTCAGAATTCTTTCGACCATTCATGAAGCGTTTTTAGTTCGTAGCTTTTTGATGGATTTTTAAGAAGGTTTAATTAATTCTAAGAATAACAATATAGAAATATATTTATATATTTAGAATCGATATTTTTTGATCTACATGAACATATTTTTTATAAGTCAAAATATTTTTCACTCAACTTCCTTATTGATAATGTTTAGCATCACAAAATTCATCAACCTTCGTGAAGCGCTGAAGAAAGGTTTTATTAATCTTTAATTATTTATATTTATTAATATTTTGTCAAGCATTTGCGTGGAATAGTTTCAGTTAACAAGTATTTAAATAAGTAACAATTATAACACTTAAGGAACATGACACGGAAAAGATATTATACATTTATTTTTCATAGAAGGTATTATTGGGTTTGGAAATTGACACTGAAATATTTTACACAATTTTGAATAATGAATCGTAAACGACTTTTATAAAACGTCGAAAGAAGATTAACCTTAAATTTAGCATGCGACGGCGAAGAAAATTAAACTTTTGGTAATGACAAGAAAATTTCAAACGAAAATTTATAGGCTGATATTGTTTATTATTTTTTTACTTCCCAAACAGTTTAAAAACCAGTACTTTGCAAATCGGTAAAAATTATTTGCCGTAATAAATACATTTACATGTGGGACAAAAAAGTTTACATGTTGTTAAAGCTTTAATAAAATTCAGTAAAAAATCCCGCTTAAATTCGTTGTGGGACATGTGGAAAATATTTACATTTCTTGTGAGGCCATTAATTAATATAGTGGAGTCTTTCCAAGAGAGCTTATCTAATAGCTTATGAAGTTAATTCTGCATCTGGGAAGAATCAATAGCCTGTTTTGGCGGCCTCGCGTGAAATTATCCGGAACACAGGATCCTACTTTGGCCCGAATGTCTGATATTAATAATAAACATCTTTCCTAGACCTAAGGCTGCAGATACCCAGCATTCCCGAAATAAATGCTGTTGGAAACTGTAAAAAAACTTGTAAAACCCGCACTCTCTCATATACAGGTGTAATAAACATTTATTTTTTATTAACAGACCCGACCACACGTTGCTATGGCTAACGAAACACAACGCCACACCATTACCCAACCTTTATAACCAACGTCATTAGTTAAATCAAATCAACATCGCCCGCTTTCCAGCTGCCCTATTTATATATTTCAACCAATTTACACACAACCTTGACAAATTATATACCTAAAAACCTTCTTCATTAATCTTTCTATCTATTGATGAAAACTGCATGAAAATCCGTTGCGAAGTTAAAAAGATCTAAGCGCACAGACAGCGGAAGCGATACTATGTAAAGATAAAGGTTTTCTCGAAAATTGGTACATAGACGGTGTACTTTGAAGTCCATACCTTAGATCTAAGCTAAAGTAAATCAGCTATATACTGCAAGATTGGTCATCTCCTTTTAATTGTGTAGAACAAAGCCCAACATCTTTGTGGCGGATTTACAGATCTTTTTAATATGAGAAAGAAATTTTAAGCGAGCGTCGTACAGCAATCGTAAGTCCTTGAATGTCGAATTTGCTTCAGCGACATATTTAACGATTACGTAGTAAGTCATTGAAAATAACTACTTAGTAACACCTAGTACCTACCTTAATATAACAAGACAATTTTTTGAGCTATCATTAATTTCGTCAAAACAGTTCTTAAATGGTGATAAGTACATTATTAAAATTCATTGTAACAATCGTTTTCTAAATTATACACATTTCAGAACGAAGTACGTAATTGATTGAGCTTAGTACTATTTTAACTCAAGCGCTTAGCATTTCGTCTGCTGTTAATTTATTGGTGTGTTTCGAATTCGGTCAATCCTATCAATATAGCAGCTATTTTGTTCAGTAAAAATTCAAACCTCGCATGAGGGTTATGAGCTGTCAATCGGAATTATCTTCATTATTCGAGATCTACTTTTCATAGAACCACTCACCAGCATTACAAACGTTCGTTTTAATTTTACGGAATATTCCTACATGAATTGCTGTAAGCAGTTATAATAATGCATTTTTCAGAATATATTATAACAATTCAGTTGCACATCGCGCAACTAATTAGTTAGTGAATTGTTTGTTTACCTGTTGAACTAAAATAATGTTTATTCGTCAGAACGTCATTTGCAAAACAAAAGAGATTCGTACTCAGATGATGTTGTTATTAATACACAGAACAATCGATGTCTGTAGTGCTATATTTTTAGAATAAAGCAAGAATATATTTTTAATTGGTTGTTTACTACGGAAATAGAAATATACCTACTAAGGTGCCAAATAAAACCGAATCATAATATATGCCTAATAATTTCGTATTAAATGCCAACAAGTTCATACACCACACGTGACCCATCGTGTAACGTTATAAAACATTCAAACATGAAAAAACAACATGTATTTTAGAATTTAATAACATTAATTTGTATCAATCTGCACACGGACGAGACTAATCCATTCTTATTATGAACATTTTTTTGAAGTAAAAATTCTTTAGCCCCTGCCGTGATTTGAAATTCGGACGGACCTTGGTTATAATATAATGCGATAAATTAACGATTACGCGCGGGCCTCCAATAGCGCCACGGTATGAAGCGCCTGACTCTCAGCGCCCAGATAGACATCCGGCGAACGGAGGTTCGAAACCTACCAAATTCAAAAAAATAAGAATTTTTATTTTTGTGAGATCAATATCCAATCTTCAAACCACTTTAAAATAAAAGTCAAAAGAAATGAAAGCGACATCTATCGACGTTCTAGTTTCACTTCCACTGCGTGTGAATTGCACTCTGATTTTTTTTTATAAATACGTGGCATCCAGAAATCTATGCCCAGACATATTTTTAGTGAATTGCAGTTTGCATTGAACAGAATTATTATTGGATATGATTTTAGATTTTCACGGCAAAAAGAATTTTTGTTATTTATTTTTGGGGTGTTATGCCATGTTTCGCTACCTCCTCCTTTAGCCGACATGTGTCCATCATCAGGGTAGATGTCACACATCTGCCAGGGGGAGGAGGTAGCGCAAGACGACATTACACCTCAAAAATAAATAACAAAAAGGAACTATTTCTAAATACGACTGTTTTTTTAAGTACATAGAAAGCTTTTGAAACAACAAGAAACAGTAGTCCAATGCGTGCCATTAATAAACAAACTTATTAACATCCAAAAAGGTTTCAAATACTTTCTTGAAGAATCAACGGGAATGCTGTCCAATAAATATTACGTTTATCTCATAGACATAATGAATATTACTAGACCTTGGTGATAAAAGCGTATTATTTCCTCCTCCCCATACCGGTTCCATTGGAACCGGCTGAGATCAAGTATGGCTTCACGTGAATCCACATAATATGATCGTTTTTGTAAAATATACTATCACTCGAGATACATGGCCTGTGCGCGTCGCTGTTTACTGGGAAAAGTTAATTATGAAACATTTGTAAGTGTCTTAACTAAATACGGTAAAAAAATATTGGACTCTGAAAATAGGCGAACATTACTTTGCCGTATTTGGACTTCGCAAATTGGTTCATTACGCGGTAAGCAATTCGCGCTCCCATGTAAAAAGGTCTATTCATTCAAAAGCAGAGTTTAATTTTAAGAACTAAATGGTGATATTATAATGCGAGATAACTCCATGCTGTCTGATTGAGTTATTGACGAATCACATATCACCAAAGTCATCTTCCCGCTCTTCGTCCCGCTGTAGTTGGTTTCTACCCCTCTTTTTTCTGTTCTGGTCTAGTAATATTTATATGTATATGGTTTATCTGAACCACAATACCACATCTGAACATAACAACTTAATTCAACATAAATTCTTAAGAGGAATGGCTGCACTGCCCTTTTCATACAAAACTTAAATTTGGCCTTGAGGCCGAAATACCCAACCAAACTGAATAATTATTTTTCTAACATGAAGTAAATCTCTAGTACGGATATGTGCTACTTTATTTACTTGCGTTTTAAATTGTAAAATATAGGCTATAAAATAATTAAAATTTTCATGATTTTAGAGAAAACTTCTGCAATTATTTGTGTTATAAAAAATATATTTAAAAAATAATATTGTTATTTTTACTTTAAAATTGTGATGAAATATAATGTAAAAATGAGTAAGCAGTATTTCGATGAACATAATTTTAAATTACAAACACAGATTTACGTCGTAAGACAAATATGACACAATTTAAAATATCTTCCCAAAAAACGCCTATTTACAACGTTTTGTTTTATTTCACGTTATATTTACACAGCGGGTAAGGCATGATTATTTTTTAATAATTATAATTAACTCATAAAATATTTCACAGTTGCCTCTTAATATATCATAATTTAAAACACGAATAAATAATAAAAAAAAAACACTTACAGATACCTTTTGACTTATTTAGTTTCATTGGGAATTACGGCGTCAAATCCAAATTTAAGTTTTGTATGTAAAAGGAAGCCTAGCTATTCCCTCAAGAATGATGTTCACTTATCCTATTTTTAGTCGTTTAAACTATAAATGTAAAACAGATTTTAGTAACAACCGAGGATTTAAAAAAAAAACAACATCAAAATTTGTGTAGGGGCCGCATTCCTGTTATTTGTTGCAGGCCTAATGAAATTCAGGTTAGTTTTTTATTAATTTATTATGGCCCATTTGTATGTATCGTTTGGTGATTTAGCAGGGGTGCTCGGGTTAATGGGGTTAGGTTTGTCTAGGTCCTGGAGGCGGATGACCACGACACGCTGAATTCCCGATTCCTACTCACCCCTTAAACCTTTTTCCTTCCAAGAACTCTCCTCTCCTTCTTCCTAAAAAAAACCTTCCACACAGGTGATATAGGCCCTGATGGAAATTATTCTCCTCAGGGCTTCCTGTGTGGAGCTCACGTAAAAAAAAAATCACGGGGACATCATTTATTACGACATTTTTTTCTTGGCTTCAGAGGGCGAAACAGCTGTCACGCGTAATATTAATTACATAACAGTATTTGTTTATTATAAACTGTTTTTATAGATTAAATAATAATATTATATAAAATAATTCAAAATTAAAATGTATAATATAATAAAAATAAAGCGTATCACGGAGATTTATTAAGGTACATTTGTATCTATGACGGAAAAAACATTTATTATGGCACATTTTTGTCTATCACGGTGAAAACATGTTGCACGTTATTACTCTATTACTATTTTAAATAGGATATCGGAGAACCATACAATATAGGTAGGTATTCTGCAATTGCGTTATTATGAACATTGCATTTTACTACAAACACACAAAACAAAAATTTAAAAGGTAGTTTTTAAATGGAACTTATAATTTGGTTGCCTTCTTAAAATGTTCCACTAAATAAATAAAAATCTTGGTTTTTTTGTAAAATTATTTTAGGGATTTACGCTGCCGCTCCAAAACCGGTAAAATTTATTGAAATTCCAAACGAATTCTGGTATTTTAATGATTTAAAGCGACTTTCTAGTTTCACTTCTACCGCGTGTGAATTAAACACTTTAATTTTTTTTCTTTGAGTGGAATTTTCGTAACCTTCACTTTGGTGAGTCTGTTAAATAAAAATAACCTGTCAGTTTATCGTTTCGTCTTTTCAACTGGTGTATCTTTTCAAATGATGTCATGCTTGGATGTGTTACACTATGTACTACGTGGCGGGTCGGATCGGAAGATATGGTTGAGTGAAACCTTTTGACCCCTCCAGCCAGACTCTCGTAGGTCCTTCACTCCTGGTCACATTGACCCAAAAGTGTTCTTCCCATAACTTCTTCTCCTTCGTTACAATAAAAAGATCCTACTCTCAGCATCCCGAAGATGACATAGGCCACATATATATGTATATATACTCCTGTCGATTTTGTAAATGTTAAATGGGAAAGTTCGCATAAAGTGGGCCTCAAACTAATGTGGATAGCGTACATTTGCTCGATACGTAAACTTAAAAACTCTGGGAGTAACGTTACGACATATAACTTTCTTACGAGTTAGCAATTGACACAAGTTTTGAATTCATAGGGCATTGCAGATGTTATTTAAAGTTAAAGAGGAATAGATTTCTAACAAAACAAAAAACGACTTAAAAAAAATGCACTAAAAAGTAAAAAAATAATTTCGTACGATTGTTATTTTTGGAGTCGGTGTCAGCCAAGGTAACTACATACATAGGTAGTTATAGGTGAGATGTGCAGATCTTGGCTGACACCGACTCCAAAAATAACAATCGTACGAAATTATTATTTTACTTTTTAGTGCATTTTTTGAAGTCGTTTTTGTTTTGTTAAAATTGTTGTTTATTTTTTGATTTTTAGTGACGAGCGTGCGTAAAGAAGTTTTACTTTAAAAAAAGAATCATCGAAATCTGTTGGCGTAATATTGAGTTATTCGTCCATTTGTCGCGCACGTACTTATTGCAAATTTAAGACATATATGGTTTTCTCATGGATCCCATTGTCAAAACTAGATCAAATTAAAATGGGACCGATAACCTCCTCCTTTTCGAAGTCGTTTAATAAAGAACCAAAAATGCTACTGTGTAACCACTAACCGTTCTATATGGATAACTACAGGTGAGTTGGTTAAATCAAGTAATTTCATAAACTTAATTATTTTATTTGTTCAATGGGTATAAAGAACAACGCAAAAAGAGCTTTGCGGTTGTGTTTCGTGATCCAAATGTTTGCCTAATCGAGGTCCAAATTTCCAATACCAAACTTTATTTAAGAAATTCAAATGGGATGGAGATCTACGATGTCGGGCGACTATAAGTGAGATATAGCGCATGGCTATTGGGCTAAATAGCACAATTGTTTACTTTAAATTTTGTACGGAAGGTACTTTTAGTTTTCTTCTTTATTCTATGGTATGGATAGTTTGAATTTATTGACCCTTAAAATTAGTGAAACCCTCGCAATAATTTTAAACTGAATTCTATATTACTTACGTCTTACTAAGTTCATATGACACGAAAAATTAGTTAGGTAGTGGAACTTGTATGCATGTATTATGATCGTGTTTGTACTTTGACTTTACTATCTTATTTTCATCCAAACTGCTACCTTTCAATAAATTAATGAACAATTTGTAAATTCAAAGTAGTTCCCCGAGCTATATATAAGTGGTGTTTCCGGATTATAATACAAAACCCCAGCATGTTCTGACAATAGTTTATTTAACATTCTTTCTAGCAAATCTATATTATTCTACTACTTGTACCGAGGTGTCCATCATCTGGGAAATATTTGTTCTGCATGCTATGGAACTGCACTCGTAATATCGCGTAGATTTTAATGTCGTGAAGTGCGGATTTTTCTTCAACTTCAGTTTTGATTTCTGTATTATCAATCAGTCAACCTATTATGTAGATCTTGTTAATAATGCTGGTGAGCAACTTAGCCTAACAATCAACGTCAATAAAACTAAATGGATGACTTTTGGACGACTAGATCACTCTGGATCAGTGATACAGTTACATGATTGTAATGTCGAAAAGGTGGAGAGATTTAGATACCTCGGCAGTATCCTCACGGAGACTCTTGACCCAGATATAGAGATTAGGTGCAGAATTGAAGCAGCAAGAACTGCATTCATAAAAATGAAATCCCTCTTCTGCAATGACAATATAAGCTTAAAACTAAGGCAGAGAATGCTAAAATGTTATGTGTGGTCGGTCTTGCTGTATGGTTGTGAAACATGGACCTTGAAAATAAATACCATGAACAGGTTAGAGGCTTAGAGTTGTGGCTTCACATTTCGAAAGCCTCTAACCTGTTCATGGTATTGATGGACCGGAGAATGCTCAAGGTCCCATGGACCGACATGATCACCAACACAGAAATTCTCAGGCGGGATAGAGCACATAGAGAACTGCTTACATTAATTAAAATCAAGAAAATTTCATATCTGGGTCATATACTTCGAGGGTAGAAGTATCACTTTCTCCATTTAATATTGAAAAGCAAGATAGAGGGTCGCCGAGAGCCTGGTAGGAGACAAATGTTTTGGCTGCGAAATATACGAGAGTGGACCGGCATTAGAAGTGTGGAGGAGCTATTCCGGGCAGCGCAAGACAGAGAGACCTTTTCAAGAGTGATCGCTAACGTCGGGGGGACCTTATAAGGCACACAAAAAAGAAAAAGAACCTTGTATTCATCGCTTCTTGCAGTATGTAAACAACATGCTTTTTAAAAGTTACACTGTATTAAGAAAATATTTGACTTTAATTTGGTTAAATCCGTCCCGGGTATTTTGAGGATGGGCTGAAGTATAGGTCCATACTTTACTTCTCTCTTCAGTGTTAATTCTTGTTTTTTGTGTCCTGATTTACAAGTATACAGAACTTTAAAATAAATAATAAAGAAATATTTTGATTATCAAAATAGGTCACAGTTAAGTCTTCAAACCCTGACTTGTTGAGGTAGATCCCATTTATCGAGGAAACGAGATAAAATAAAAAAAATAAAATTAAAAAGATTGTCAAGATACGTTCCAATGTGTACTAAAGTGGGAAAAACTAAAAAAATATATATTTTTACTGGTAAACACTGTAATAAAAGTGCGCGCCCGAAGTAGGTTTCTGGTTGGTTGCACCAAGACAAAAATGTGATGTGATGTAAACAGAGACAGGCATTGGACTCGACACTGAGAGATTCTCCCATTCCTATAACGTGTATAGGTCGGAAAAAGATTTTATACACACATCGAGAGCGCCGCGATCGTTTAAAAGGCTTTGTTTAGCAATAACAAGACGGAGAATAGAAAAATTAAGTTTGAAAAGCGCAATGGTACAAGCGAATATTTTTTACTTTTTCCGAACGGTGTTCAGAAATTAGGGGTACTTTCCGAAAGGAGATAATTTTAGGAAAATTACAGTGAAAAAAATTAAAAACAAAAAAAAAACAGTCTCAGAGACTTTTTTCCTTCTTCTTTTAGTCTTTCAGACCAGTCTGAAAATGTCAGTAGTAGGATGAAATTGGTCCTGGTAATAATAAATAAGTGGAACAAAGTGATAAAGTTTTTTAAAATTTCAATTCAATTACAATGGAATTCCACCACGAATTAACAGTGCAAAAAATTAGACTCGACAATTACATATGTTTAATTTTTGTAATTGTTTTTTTTTTTTACATGAGCTCCACACAGGAAGCCCTGATGAAAATAATTTCCCTCAAGGCCTATGTCATCTTTTGGGATGCTGTGTGGAGGGTTTTTTAAGGAAAGGAAGGAGAGGAGAGTTATGGGAAGGAAAAGGGTTTCAGGGATGGGTAGGAATTTTGGGTTCAGGATGTCTTGGTCATCCACCTCCAAGACCTAGACAAACTTCACCCCATGAACCCGGGCACCCCTGCTAAATCACCAAACGTAGCGAACCACTTGAGGTGACCTATGACAGAGGTGTTGGTTATCCAATAGAGGTTCCCGGGGCGGCGGTATCCGTTCCCGCCTCCCAAATTGTGCGGAAGATAATCATTTGAAAGACGATTCTTTTAAAGATCGAAACCGGTGATATTTATACGCACGAGTAAAATATTAAACAACCTGTTACCAATGCTTTTCAAATTAAATTATTTATATCAAGATCATTCACAGACATTAAACAAGGTCGTGCAATGAAATCAGACTACCAAAAAAGGACTTGGCGAAAAAACAAAATAGTTTACAAAGGGATAAAGTATTAATATTTCTATTTTTGAAACTGTTAATTCGTGGTGGAAGTCCATTATAATAGATTATAATAAAACAAATAAAAAACTTTATTCCACTGAATTTTATTTGACCGTAACCGGTTTCAGCTCGTCAGAGCCATCTTCAGACTGGTACAAATAATTCTTAGCCTACGGTTTATATACATAACATATGGGGGAGGGGGAGAGGGGTAGTCTACAAGGATTTTAATGAATTATTTTTGTTACTGAGTCGTTTTAGACTGTCGAATTTCTAAGTATTTTGGTAATTCCAGTGGGCTAATTACTTTGGGTTTGTAGCTCACTTCAATATCTATTGATTAGGGAAAAACCTTACAAGTAATTTGAATTATTAATGGACTAATTTTATTGTCAAATCGTTATTATACATATCTATGATCAATGGGATTTTTTAATTGCTTTTTGAAGGGATGCATGTTTACATTGGAGTGGGAATGGTCAAACCTAAATACATATTTTAATTTCAAAATTATTATGAAAATTATACCGGATAAAAACCTGGTGTTTCAGTAAATGATTCTAATAGCTTATTAATTACAAAGTTACTTTTTGAAGGGATGCATGTTTACATTAGATTAGGAATGGTTTAAACTAAATACATTTTTTAAATTTCGAAATTATTATAAAAATTACAATGGATACAAAAGCGGAGACTTAGCAAATGATTCTAATTGTTTATTCATTACAAAGTTAGGGTCTATTTTTTTAGTTAAGCGAGTAATTTCTAAAGATTCTAGTCTATCTAGTTTATGACCTTTATTGCAAGTATGAAGAACTTTAACATCTCTGTCTTTATCAAACGAGTGTTTATTTTCTAATAAATGTGATGCTACATTCGACAATTCTCCTTTGTCATTCACCCAGTTAGTAAAGTGTTCTTTAATTCGGGTTTTGAATGATCTCCCTGTTTGACCAACGTAATACGATGGGCAGTCAGCGCAGTTTACTTGGTAAACGCCTGAGTTTTCAAGTTTTTCTCTCTTATCTTTATTATTGATTAAAATTCTCCCTAGAGAATTCACATTATAAAAAGCTGTTTTGCATTTATCATTATTAGTTAATCTGGATATTTTTGTTGATATTTCGCCAATATAAGGGATTTTAACCCATTGTTTAGTGATATCTTTTTCATTTTTAAGGCCTTGTGAAATAATTGTTAATGTAAGTTTTTTGTCCTTTTTCTTTAATAAGTTATCAATAGTTTCGCTTTTGTATCCATTGTTCTTTGCTATGGTTTTTATTATATTTAATTCATTATTATAATTTATATAATTCAAAGGCACATGTAAAAGTCTGTGAATGAGTGAATAGAATACTGATAATTTATGTGAAATATGGTGTCTAGATGTATTGTGTATGATATTATCACTATATGTTGGTTTTCTATAGATTGAAAATTCTAATTTTTTATTAATGATTTCAATACCTATGTCGAGAAAGTTAATCTTATTTCCCCCCATTTCCATTGTAAACTGGATCGATTTGTTAATTTTATTAATTTCTTTTAGAAAAATATCTAATTGTCTGTTTGTGCCTGTCCAGATGATTAGAACGTCATCTACATATCTCCGATAGAAGGCAACTTTTTTAAACGATTTTAATTTTTCAATGGATTCTTCGATATAATCCATGAAGAACTCAGCTAACACCGGCGAAATCGGGCTGCCCATAGCTAACCCACTAGATTGGATGTAATAGTTATTATTGAATCTAAAGAAATTTTGTTCTATGCATGTATTTAGTACTCTTGTTATTTCTTTACGTTTAATTAAATTAATGTTTATTTTTTCCATGTAATTATTAATAATTATTTTTAATTCGTTTGTTGGTATATTTGAGAACAAACTAACAACATCAAATGAAACTAGGGTAGCATTATTAGGTACTGTGATGTCTTTAATGAGGTCTATAAGTTGTAGGGAATTTATTATTCCGTATTTAGGTTTAAAATTAAGAGTATTTTTTATGATATTATTTCCAAATTTTGCTAATTTATAGGCAGGAGCTGAGTTATATGACACTACTGGTCGTACTGGCATATTATTTTTATGTATTATTGTTTATTAGAAAATAAACACTCGTTTGATAAAGACAGAGATGTTAAAGTTCTTCATACTTGCAATAAAGGTCATAAACTAGATAGACTAGAATCTTTAGAAATTACTCGCTTAACTAAAAAAATAGACCCTAACTTTGTAATGAATAAACAATTAGAATCATTTGCTAAGTCTCCGCTTTTGTATCCATTGTAATTTTTATAATAATTTCGAAATTTAAAAAATGTATTTAGTTTAAACCATTCCTAATCTAATGTAAACATGCATCCCTTCAAAAAGTAACTTTGTAATTAATAAGCTATTAGAATCATTTACTGAAACACCAGGTTTTTATCCGGTATAATTTTCATAATAATTTTGAAATTAAAATATGTATTTAGGTTTGACCATTCCCACTCCAATGTAAACATGCATCCCTTCAAAAAGCAATTAAAAAATCCCATTGATCATAGATATGTATAATAACGATTTGACAATAAAATTAGTCCATTAATAATTCAAATTACTTGTAAGGTTTTTCCCTAATCAATAGATATTGAAGTGAGCTACAAACCCAAAGTAATTAGCCCACTGGAATTACCAAAATACTTAGAAATTCGACAGTCTAAAACGACTCAGTAACAAAAATAATTCATTAAAATCCTTGTAGACTACCCCTCTCCCCCTCCCCCATATGTTATGTATATAAACCGTAGGCTAAGAATTATTTGTACCAGTCTGAAGATGGCTCTGACGAGCTGAAACCGGTTACGGTCAAATAAAATTAAGTGGAATAAAGTTTTTTATTTGTTTTATTATAATCTATTATAATGGACTTCCACCACGAATTAACAGTTTCAAAAATAGAAATATTAAAAAGTGCAAACACAGCGACACTGAAGAGACTCTACAAAAAACTCATTCTTAAACGACGGATGGCTTCACAACATTTGTGGTTCAATCGGGAGTGTAAGAAACGGGACCTTATACCCAACTATATCAACATCAAGACGAACACGGACAGCAGAGCAGCTACACTAGCAGTTACCGCAGCCCGCAGAACATGGACCACACAGGAGATGAAGAAATGGTACAACATTCGAGATAACGTAAATAACTATTTATTTTATGTACACACTTCACTCACATCACAACTACACCCCGTAGAATTTGATTGTCTTTTTAATGACACTACCCTTATGGTTAACAACAAAATACATATAACTTACCAAAAACAACTTAAAAAACTAACACACTGGACACAAAAACAATTAAAATCAACGCCAAGGGAAAAAACTGTCAGTTCACCCATACCATCCTTTTACGATAAAGTAGTAAACAACACTAATGTAGAATTTAACGATACTGAAATAACAATGCTTGATAAAGGATTAAAATACTGTCCAAACTTACCACTCCAATTAAAAGATCTCGAGAACCTCGCGATAGATACTGATATTGCAACGTCAGATTACGGTAAAAAATACCTATGCACTAAAATAATTAAAAACGCAACGACTGAGGGGAAATTTTCTAGCGAAGCACATACCGTAAAATCAATAAAAAATAAAATCAAACAAAACAATCTGATTATCTCTAAAGCAGATAAAGGAAATAGTACAGTTATCTTAAATAAATCCGATTATTTAGAAAAAGTCCAAGATGTGCTGGACACCAGTAATGTAACCTTATTGAAAAAGGACCCCACCCCTACATTTGCAGCAGACGTAAACACAATCCTAAATTCGTGCCAAACCTTGATTAAAAATAAATACCATAAAAATAGCCTTTCTGTTATGAACCCCCAATGTCCACGTCTATATGGACAGCCAAAAGTACATAAAAATAATATGCCAGTACGACCAGTAGTGTCATATAACTCAGCTCCTGCCTATAAATTAGCAAAATTTGGAAATAATATCATAAAAAATACTCTTAATTTTAAACCTAAATACGGAATAATAAATTCCCTACAACTTATAGACCTCATTAAAGACATCACAGTACCTAATAATGCTACCCTAGTTTCATTTGATGTTGTTAGTTTGTTCTCAAATATACCAACAAACGAATTAAAAATAATTATTAATAATTACATGGAAAAAATAAACATTAATTTAATTAAACGTAAAGAAATAACAAGAGTACTAAATACATGCATAGAACAAAATTTCTTTAGATTCAATAATAACTATTACATCCAATCTAGTGGGTTAGCTATGGGCAGCCCGATTTCGCCGGTGTTAGCTGAGTTCTTCATGGATTATATCGAAGAATCCATTGAAAAATTAAAATCGTTTAAAAAAGTTGCCTTCTATCGGAGATATGTAGATGACGTTCTAATCATCTGGACAGGCACAAACAGACAATTAGATATTTTTCTAAAAGAAATTAATAAAATTAACAAATCGATCCAGTTTACAATGGAAATGGGGGGAAATAAGATTAACTTTCTCGACATAGGTATTGAAATCTACTACACTATATAAAGAGGTAAGGTTTGTTTGTTTGTTTGTTTGCATCGAATAGGCTCTGAAACTACTGAAACGATTTGAAAAATTCTTTCGCTGTTGGGAAGCTACACTATCCCTGAGTGACATAGGCTATATAATATTTTCAAAATAATTAGGGATCATTACTAAAACTCAAATAATGCAACCCAAGGTGTAAAAAAATTACCTAAAATATTCTTTACATCGCGTGCGCTGCGAAAACTATTGATGATAGAATAAAATAATGTACTACGACTTTGTAGAACACATCATTATTTACAAAAAAAGTCGCGACAGCATATGTCTAACTATTATGGTTATGCCACAATAAGTATTCTTTTATTTTAAAAATTTAATTAATATGTCGCCGCTTGAAAAGGCTTTTTATTTGTATCTTGGTGTTAATCCTTATCAAAATAAATTACTTCATATTCAAGACAGCTTCAATACCTTTATTTAACTTTTTGAATTTTTCAATTCGGATATTTAATTAGAAAGATATCACGAGTTTAATAATATCTAAAATTAATGTGTTTTGCATTGATGACAACAAATCTACTACACTATGTATATAAAGAGGTAAGGTTTGTTTGTTTGTTTGTTTGTTTGTTTGCATCGAATAGGCTCTGAAACTACTGAACCGATTTGAAAAATTCTTTCGCTGTTGGGAAGCTACACTATCCCCGGGTAACAAAGGCTATATTATATTTTCAAAAAAATTAGGGATCCTTAATAAAACTCCAATAATGTAAAAGGTGTAAAAAAATTACCTAAAATATTCTTTACATCGCGTGCGCTGCGAAAACTATTGATGATAGAATAAAATAATGTACTACGACTTTGTAGAACACATCATTAGGTAAATATTCGGAACAAACGTCAACGGTTAATACGCACTTTTTTATATAAAACCTTTAGATTCTTCTTAATTACCATAAAAGACAACTATTTGCATTGGGGGAGGTTGAAAATGATACATTTTTAATTTTAGTTACGTAAATTGTAAATTTGCTTTCGTATTTAGACACAACGCTTCACCATATGCAATTTGTAATGATTATTGTCATTTTATTATGTTGGTATTACTAATACTATATGGAAGGCTACATCATACCGCAACTGACTTCATGGCAATATATTCAAAGGCGCGTAACCGAAAAAACCTATACGCTAGATTTGTGTAACATGGTTTGTGATTCAAAAGAAAGTGCCCCTTTATAACGCCTACTCACGTCAAGGCAAGAAAAACATCCCAGTTTTCAAGTAGTTTAGCGGCTACGCTAGGTTTGTGTAACATGGAATGTAAAATATCAGTAATACCAACATATTAAAATAATAATAATATTGCAAACAGAGTGATTTGACAGTGTTAAAGCAAATTTTCAATTTACGTAACCAAAATTAAAAATGTATAATTTTCAACCTCCCCCAATGCAAATAGTTGTCTTTTATGGTAATTAAGAAGAATCTAAAAGTTTTATCAAAAAAAGTGCGTATTAATCGTTGACGTTTGTTCCGAAGAATTACCCATCATTATTTACAAAAAAGGTCGCGACAGCATATGTCTAACTATTATGGTTATGCCACAATAAGTATTCTTTTATTTTAAAAATTTAATTAAAATGTCGCCGCTTGAAAAGGCTCTTTATTTGCATCTTGGTTTTAATCCTTATCAAAATAAATTACTTCATATTCAAGACAGCTTCAATACCTTTATTTAACTTTTTGAATTTTTCAATTCGGATATTTAATTAGAAAGATATCACGAGTTTAAAAATGTTAGTATTAGAAAAAAGTTTCTGCTACGGGACGGGCGGGAGAGGAGTCAAGAAATGAAGTGCCAGGGGGGTTGGCGGGACGGGGGAGCGGGAGAGCGGTGGCGGGGAAGGTGGAAGTGGAACGCTGGAGGTTAACGCACGGGAATGTACGCACGGGAGTAACATTTTATTTATTTAAATATGGCATTGCAACGCATGCCGGGAAACAGCTAGTCATTAATAAAAAATTAGAATTTTCAATCTATAGAAAACCAACATATAGTGATAATATCATACACAATACATCTAGACACCATATTTCACATAAATTATCAGTATTCTATTCACTCATTCACAGACTTTTACATGTGCCTTTGAATTATATAAATTATAATAATGAATTAAATATAATAAAAACCATAGCAAAGAACAATGGATACAAAAGCGAAACTATTGATAACTTATTAAAGAAAAAGGACAAAAAACTTACATTAACAATTATTTCACAAGGCCTTAAAAATGAAAAAGATATCACTAAACAATGGGTTAAAATCCCTTATATTGGCGAAATATCAACAAAAATATCCAGATTAACTAATAATGATAAATGCAAAACAGCTTTTTATAATGTGAATTCTCTAGGGAGAATTTTAATCAATAATAAAGATAAGAGAGAAAAACTTGAAAACTCAGGCGTTTACCAAGTAAACTGCGCTGACTGCCCATCGTATTACGTTGGTCAAACAGGGAGATCATTCAAAACCCGAATTAAAGAACACTTTACTAACTGGGTGAATGACAAAGGAGAATTGTCGAATGTAGCATCACATTTATTAGAAAATAAACACTCGTTTGATAAAGACAGAGATGTTAAAGTTCTTCATACTTGCAATAAAGGTCATAAACTAGATAGACTAGAATCTTTAGAAATTACTCGCTTAACTAAAAAAATAGACCCTAACTTTGTAATGAATAAACAATTAGAATCATTTGCTAAGTCTCCGCTTTTGTATCCATTGTAATTTTTATAATAATTTCGAAATTTAAAAAATGTATTTAGTTTAAACCATTCCTAATCTAATGTAAACATGCATCCCTTCAAAAAGTAACTTTGTAATTAATAAGCTATTAGAATCATTTACTGAAACACCAGGTTTTTATCCGGTATAATTTTCATAATAATTTTGAAATTAAAATATGTATTTAGGTTTGACCATTCCCACTCCAATGTAAACATGCATCCCTTCAAAAAGCAATTAAAAAATCCCATTGATCATAGATATGTATAATAACGATTTGACAATAAAATTAGTCCATTAATAATTCAAATTACTTGTAAGGTTTTTCCCTAATCAATAGATATTGAAGTGAGCTACAAACCCAAAGTAATTAGCCCACTGGAATTACCAAAATACTTAGAAATTCGACAGTCTAAAACGACTCAGTAACAAAAATAATTCATTAAAATCCTTGTAGACTACCCCTCTCCCCCTCCCCCATATGTTATGTATATAAACCGTAGGCTAAGAATTATTTGTACCAGTCTGAAGATGGCTCTGACGAGCTGAAACCGGTTACGGTCAAATAAAATTAAGTGGAATAAAGTTTTTTATTTGTTTTATTATAATCTAGGATAAAGTATTATAATGCGCTGCTGGAAATCATAAAGACTGGACCAATTAACTTGCAGATTCAAGAAGTATTGTTAGAGAAAATATAATAAATATATAAGTCATAATAAGTAATCTTTAAACTTTGATGTTAAAAATTAAAATAAATATTTATAAAGAGCTACGGTGTGAAATTGGTGGAGACTGATTGAGATGCTCTGTTCGAATCTCTTAACGAGCCCTAACACCCTTCCTTTCTACTACGAGACACGCTTTATAAAATTATAAAAATATAATATATAAAAAAATATAAATCAGTATTTGTTTGCCCTGAGGAAGGAACGGTCGTTCCGAAACCGGTCGGCTTCAAACAAATATGCAAGTGGTTCAAACAAAGTAACATTGTTTCATTTATCTATAATGGATAACCACAAAGTTACAGCTACATTCAAAAGTATAATATAATATTCTTAGAAATTGTAAAATAAGTTTTTTTTAAATTAGGCTTTTGTAATTAAATTTTTTCATTGTCACTTTAACCTACTTTAGCGGGAATTGAACCCGCAACCGTCAGCGTTCTTTGGGCGCGGCCGACCTCATATCGGTTACAAATTAATGAGATTCTAAAAGACACAATCTGTGCGAACTATTTATAAATATTGAGAAGAGCGCCGTCTTCTGTCAGCTTGCCAATATTTCTTTTGTTTGTTTTCTAAAGCGTAGGTAATTATCTACTGTTACAAAAATCTCTGGCCGCTGTGTGAGGCCATTTGAGAAGGGATTTTAACGTTCTTGACTTTTGCGTAATATCGATCATTCAAAAAATGTATTCTAATATAAAGATATATGTTTTTTTGGTTTAGAGTCTTAAGAGAAACGTGGGTTTTTTTATTCGGTATAAATATCGTATTGACTCACAATCCGGAGGTCGCGGGTTCGAACCCGGCGTGCGCAAATAAATTCTATTTGATTAATTTGTGTTATTTCACAATTAATTCATTTAAAATAATATATAGTATATTTGAGGCACGTTCCGGAGTGGAAGACACTATCAGAATCGCCCTGGTGTAAGACCACCATTCAGATTTGAAACGTTGCTTGAAAATGGTTTTAGCCGTGTTTGGTGACCAGATCTGAATAGTTAGGTACTTCCCAACCTTCCTCTTCTCCACCTCCTTCCCATCCCCACTACCTTCAGCCTCACAACATACCCCAATTGGGGATGCCATAGTCTCACTGGCTCCAGACGGGAGCAGTTAAGATTCTTGTGCGGTATTCACTGTAAAAAAAAAAAAATAATAAAAAATAAAAACGCGTCAGAAAAACGAAACTAGTTGTCACCTTTCCATTAGCGTATTTGGGCAATCATTCACTTGGTATACTAGTTTAGACCACGTTAGCTAGTTTTGGAAAACCCACAGGAATATGTATTTTAGATTTTGATAGAAAGGTTTTATAAATATCTTCCGCTACATTAAGTTGGGAGGTAACAGGTCTAATGATTATTTAAGGAGTGAGCGAAAATATTTTTTAATAGGATTGGAATTGGTGGCACTTTTATCGATTATTTAAAATAATGGGTTTTTATAAATCTGTCCAGGGTATTAAGAGACGTACCTGCAAAACTTGCAATTAACGAGTGTTTCCTGATCTTATATTTTAAATACAAAAGTAGATGGCATTTTGGATTTTTTTAATATAAAAAAAGAGTGTGCTTTAGACCACATGACTGAAGTAAAACTTCACTAACTTATATCTCTCTCTCAACTTCCGTTCGCCTCGCCCGATCACACTTTTCATAACGCTCTCGTCACGCATTCACCAGCTTAATCCCCAAGTCAAGCGTGCGTAAAGGGCAACCATTCGCATCACATTTTTCGTAACGCATTCACCAGCTTACTACCCTAGTAAAGCGTCTAAAGAAGTTTTATTTAAAAAAAAAATCATTAAATTACTCCGGGTTACTCCTAGGTTACTCCGTTTTGTGACCAGTGAACTATATAAGAGAAAAAATGTTCTTTAGATAAAAAATATTTAAATGACCAACAAAAAATTTCACAAATAAAAAGAATTTCTTCAAATTTCAGTAATCACTGGTTAAAGAATGTCTTGTGTATAGAAGAACTGAAGTTTCTTGTGTCCAGGATGATAACTTTTTTATTCTGTAGCTAACATCATTATTAAAATATTAAATTTACATAACATAAAATCCAACACTCCCTTATTATATTGCAAGTACCTTTTGAAGTGTTTTTTTAGCACCGTTGTGATTTGAAACTTGATGAAACGAATAAACGCACTAAAAATAGACAAACATATGCATCTATAGGATTTAGCCTGCGAGAGAATGAGGTAGAATAGACGGTCTTCTCTTTGTGCGATGCTTCGTAGCCTATCGGTTAACGAAGAAAAATTCAATCGTGGAAAGTGTTATAAAGAATATGATGAAAATTAGATTTGAAAAATAATTTTTCTTTACGATTATTTTTATCACAGTTTTTTTTAAGATATTTTCAAAGTTAAGAAATGCAAAAGCAATTATAACGGGTATTTGAAAATAATATACGAAAACCCATGTAATATTGTGAACGGTGAATCCCTTAAGAGAGTATGACATGTGCTGTGGACGCAGTAAGTATATTAGCGAGTGACGCCGGACTAGACGTCACAGAATAGCAGACTGCAGGAAATGAGATTGAGTAAAAAAGTCACCACTTATATACGTTAAAATATTTTATGAATTTGACAATGTAGTTATGATACCATCACTATAAATCGGAATAAATTGAATATAGTTTCTGAAAATGTGGACACACGTGAGATCTTTTTTGATGAGCATTAGTAATCTAAATCTCTGTTTGATTTAACATCTAGATTACCTTGCAAGTCAAGGTGTTGGGAGAAAAGGCCCAAGGTGAAATAAATTCGGGAAGATGATGTGATGATAGATGTAATAAAATAAATTACTATTTTAGAAATTCTATTTTTTCTCATATTTTCTATAGAAGAATATTTTTTTTCCATACAACAATATTTTTTCATGGAACACATGAACAAAAAATTCAACTCTTTTTGTATTTTTTTACTTATACTATCAGAATCACCTCTCCAAGTTTGTGAACTTTACCCTTCGAAATAGTAGAGGTGTAATGAGCACGACTAAAATGGTTCTTTTTGACACGGGAATCTGATGACGGAGCAATTGTGGCAGGATAGCACGTGACCTGCCGGTGGCAGAAAAAGTATTAAAAGGGTTAATACAGAAAACATGGCATGATCAAGGGAACAGAATTTACATATGGATGTGAAGTGAGTCAAGCAGTGTCTGCCTTAACAAAAAGTTAGGCGTTTTGTCAACCCTTGCAGAGAAGAAGCTTGAGAGATAAATATTTAGATAACGTAATATATTATTTTTGCAAAAAATAAGTAGGTACTTGTCATAAATAGGTGTGTTAGGTAAAGTTGGAATAAGTTATGTTACGATAAATTACGGCACAATGTAACGTACATAGGTTCCCTGTACTAATATGCTTCGCATGTAAATTTTAATATGCATCGAGTATGTTTTTTTCTGACGTAGTGCATGTTGTAGTTTTACCCACATTAAAGGCAGGATATAGAATTATGTTAAAATATAACACATGACTGTTTTGCGTTTTACTGTTTTCCAGCCGGGTTCGCATGCAACACGTCCCCGCTATCACGGCATCGAACGCCATCTAGCCAACCAACCTACATGGGACAGTACACATGAAGGGCTGATCCAATAATATTTTTTCATATAATTATTTAGGTACGTAGGTAAAATTTATTTAATCATTGCAGTCTGAATCTATTTCCTATTCAAAATTTTTCCTTGTTCAGCATAGATTGCAGGTAGTAAATTTTTTCATGAAATGAATGCTCAAATTTGTATTATTATTAATGACACGAATGCTCGCATGAATTATGGAATAATAGGTATATTGCTTTCCATTCTTAATTCATATGTATCAAAATTTATTTTGTACGAATTGTTTGATGGCAGGCAATTAGGAGAAGGGTCATACCCGTGGGCTCTTTTTCTTGTTGAGTTCGAAAAACATTTAGATACTATACCGGACCCCTCGGAAACTGTTGGAATAAATTGTAACAACAGATGGGGAAGTAAGTTTGATTTTCACACATAACACCTTATGTGAGGATGTACAATGTACACTATCCAAGGACATCCAAAACGTTAGCCAAATAATTTTTTAGAAATCTTAATAGTTATCTTATAGCAAGATAGATGATATCTTAATCAAAAATCACAAAAGCAAGTCATGTGAACTCAAGTGGGTATATTTACAAATACTTATTTTCAAAATGGCAATTAAATACTGTTTGAGTGGTTATGGAAGTGTTCAAACTTGGTATTGCTAATACGAAAAAAGTTCTTCAAGAAGAAGGCTGTAAATTTAATTACAAGTAAAAAAAACACATATAAATTTGTGGTAGACCACTTTTATTTTTTTTTTAACACTCTACCGGTTTCGGAAGCACCCTTCCTTCGTCAGGAGAATATTATAACTAACCTATTATACAGAATACAAATTTTAGGTGTTCGAGTGAGGGGTAAACAACGGGGTGGGGGTAATTGCGGGATATCCGGGAAGAACAAAGCGGTTTATTGGAAAAATATTTAGAATTGGACTAAAAGATAAATTAATTTGGTTATTTATTTTTTCGGTGCTCCAGATTTTATGTCCGAGTTAAATCTTTCCCAAATGAAAGACTAAACCCTTCCACACACTTTTCCACAAATGATTATCTAGTAAATTCACGCAATGTAAGTGCACTATATAAGTATAATAAATACAAAACAATACAAGAACAATACGTCAATCCACCAGAAACATAATGGGAAAATATTTCACCGACTCCAGATATTTTCATATCAGAGGGTTCGGCTCTGATGAAATCCTAATTGGTCCGATAAATCTTACTGATCCCTCAATATAAATATTTAAAAAAATCTTTCGTAATCCCACATGTATTTAAAATTACCGACTTTTGCATTTTTATGTACAAATTTTTTGACAAATCTAATACGCCTAAATTTTGAATGAGAGAGCTAGGTATAATGCCAGTAGCCGAAATAACAAATAGTAATATTTTTATAGTCTGAGAATGCCAAATTCTTTTAATCTCATTTCCTAAATCTGTATATATTCTTATTTTTTCAGAAACAGTTTTCTGAATATTACAAGAGTTTGGAATAGCCACATCAATGATATAAGTTATTTTTTTAATTTTGTCATGTAAAACTATATCGGGTATATTATGACTAATTGTTCTGTCTATTAGAATAGTTTTAAATTTTATAAAATTCTTTTTCTAAAAATGAATTTGGTTGATATTCATAATATGATACATTACGGCAGTCAATCAAGTTATGTTTAGTTACCAAACTTTGGTGAATTATTTTTAAAACTTGATTGTGCCTAAATGTATACTCGGACGGCGCTAATACAGAACATCCCAATATAATATATTCTATAGTTTCCGGAAAAGCCAAACATTTTCTACATAAATCATCAATTTGATTTGTATCTTTGATGATATGCTTCCTATAATTTTTAGTATTAATGACTCTATCTTGAATGGCAAGCATAAAGCCTTCTATTTCTGCGCTCAACTCTCCAATACTCAACCATTTGTTTGCCGAAAATTTGTCAACATATGTTTGGTTGAGATAGTTGAAGTGTTTTGCGTGAAGAATTTTATTTGACCAGGAATCTAATAATTCCTGGTTGGTAGTTATAAGAATGCTGGCATTCTCGTCGTATAAATTTAATGGTGAAATATTTATATCTATCTGCCTTGCAAATTATTTTGTGCATTTCTGAACTATCAGCTTTCCTATGGAAAAAAATTCTTAGCATTTCTACCTTATGTTTTAAAGATGTTATTTTGACTATAGCTCTACCTCTTAAATTTCTAGGTAAATTAATTCGTTCTATAGCTGAATTTGGATGATGGCAATTAAACTTTATTAACATACTAGCATTATTATTTAGGGATTTTCTGATTTCAAGTGCTTCTAAGTTATCAAATTTTTTGCTTTTATTTTTACGGTGAAGAATTTTAACCCCTGTGGCCTTAATAAAAGTGTGATACAAAATAAAAATGTATTAGTAGAAACGAGTTTAAGTTTCTTATTTAGGATTTTATCAATTAAATCTGTGGAATAACCATTATTTAGAGCAATTTGTTTAATTTTTGAAAGTTCGATCGCGAAATTAACAGATGATAAATGAATTTTTACTAGCCGGTGCACCATTGAATGATAGGCAGAATGTTTATGTGAAACCGGGTGGTTTGACATCTTATGTATTGTTATATCTGTGTAGGTCCTTTTCTAGTTTTCCAATGCGTGACGAGTAAGGCGAACGCTTGGTATATTACTGTAGGGGCAAGAGAGAGGTGCAAGCACACATTTTCTTTCTCTTTTTCTCTCTTAGCCAGTTACGTTATACAGTGCAGGTCTATTGTCTGTATTACACTGTAGGAGCAAGAGAGAGCAGGGCGCGCGCACATTTTCTTTCTCTCTTCCTATCATATAGATGGAGCAGAAGTTTTACTTCAGTTATGTGGTCTAAATCACCGTCTTTTTTTTCTATGTGATTAGTCTGATTTTTTATGTAAACATGTACTTTGTTATATTATTTTATCATTCAATTTCAGTATCAGTAGTTCTTTACTATAAAACTAATTTATTTTGATTATAAAATTATGAAAATTATTAACTTTGTTTCAACTACTATTATTTACAGAAAAAATAATATTTTCGCTGGAAAAATAGTATTCATTAATTTTATCGTTGAATATTATACTCGTAGGTAAATAATGTCATGAACACTCAACTTCTCAACTCAACTCAAGGTTTGTTAATTGCTTAATATAGCAATAATATTTGGTAATATATATTCTCTAATTATTTAGACTAAAAATCATACTTCATGTATTAAACAGGCAGATAATACTTCAATAAAAATATATTTGAAGCTTATTAATTTGTAAAAAAAAATTGAAACAAAATTACGTTGAATATGTTCTTATCAAATTTGCTTTTCTACGAATTTTACTGCCCGGTTTAAACACAGAAAAAACATGACAATGATAACATAATATTATGACAGATTGTCGTTTTTTCTCAGGAAAAAAATTATATTTTGAAACTCCATACCGAGTACTCCAAGTGAGGCAAGCGCACTTATGTAGGTACTTTGACCTAGAAATTTAAATTAAAAAGAGGGTGCAATTTTCACGATGCAAAAGCCTAACGTTCCTGAATTTTTTGAACAGATTGCTGTTTATAATTATTGGTTATATTATATAGGTTGCCATTTAAATTTAAAGTTAAAAAATTTAAAACCTATCGGACTTTTTTTACTACCTGGGTGTAGGCTCATAGTTCACATACGATCACGCTATCCGCACTGGACTTAATAATTGTTTCACACGGTTAGTGACCTGTGTTATGACTTAACAGCTTTTATAAAAGGTTTATTGCCACATTATTATCTTCCATCTGTGTTGAATTGAGGGCATTGCAACAAGGCTAAATTTATAAGTCAATTTCTGTTCTAACTGGAGAAATAAAGAAATCTTTTCGGCATACCCATGTAAGATTTATGCATTACCTATAAGATACTCGATGTTATGTATGAGACTATCAAGGGGGCCAACCCATGAAGAAGAACACCTTTTCAATTCATTTTAGCCATATTTTTTCCTTAAATTGCAACCTTTTAAAATTATATTATAATAATTTTATATTTTCTTCAATCATTGCAAATCGTGACGTAATTTTAAAATAAATGAAATTAACCAACTATTTACACCACTTTTTTTAATAAAATTTTTAAAAATGTTTCAAAACCAAGCATTTCTTCATCAGGTTACAAAGTCCAAATTTACTGAATTTTTTAATTATTTATGGAATTTTATAATAATTTATTAATTAAAAAAATATTTTTTAAAATTTATTATAATTAATTTCACAAAATATATACTTACAATTAAAAATATAAGTATAATCCTACAATTAAAAATAATATAATAGTACATAATACAGTGACAATATACTCGTCATAATATTTTATAATAATAGTTTTATAATATAAGATTTGTTTAAAAAAATCTAAGAAAAAGACCCTCTACATGGAATCCCCAAAGATGAAATAGTCTCTGAAGGAAAATATTTTCCTCTGGGCCACCCGTGTGGAGCTAAAATAACTACAACAACCAAAAAATCTACCTTTGAACTTTATTCTCCAAGGCCAAAAAAATATGATCTCTTCCTTCGTTCAAAATTTACTAATACTCGGCTGATGGATGTATATGCATATGTAACTTTGTAGAGTTTTCGGTTTCCAGGAAATCGTAATGTTGAAAAAATTAACGTGCCACAATATTGCAATTCCCAAATATTTTATTCAAGATCTCAAATAATTAAGAATATGTTGCAAAAAGCGGCAAGTGCAAAAACCAATAATTTCCTATCTACCGACTATTTGCGAAAATGGTCAAAATAAGGATATAAAATTTAATAAGATAAAATAACCGCTGATTGTTCCTCTGTTTGAATCTGCATTATCTTTGAAAATGCTCGATAATCAAATCTAAAAATATTTTTTATTCATTACTGATATTGCACAGAAACGATGAAGTTATATCAGAAATGTTATCGAACGATCCAAAAAAAAACTCACTAAAGCCGTTATTTTGATGCTGGAAACTACGAAACAATTCTGCTATTTCTATAAACTTCCAATAAATTGCCAACGTCCAGAGAATGCTAATACTGACAGGCTGGACTGATTTTCAAAGAATTTTAAACGCGGCAACTTCACTAATCACTTGTAACTGTTTTAATGATCTCGGCTTCGTTTTTTGACTCCACGTTATCTAATAGTTACAAAAAATATCTAATATGTAAACCTATTACTTATATATAATTTCTTAGATCCTAATCAATCATTTGTGGTTTGGGCTCAGTCAATCAATAATGGTACCTACGCTTATCATTCTCATTTTCTAGTGCATTCAAATTTATACAAATAAAGAACTACAGTAAAAAACATTCTGGCTTTAAAAAATATATTCATATAGACCAATAAACCTGATTCTGGATATAAAAGTTTTATTAAATAACTAGCTGACCCGGCGAACTTCGTACCGCATCAGAATCAATAACTGTTGTGTTAACTTATTAGCAGAGCAGAGTGGAATTCATTTTTTTTTTATTAAGTTAAAAATTACACAATGAAGCAATTATCGATGCGTAACTTTCCGCGTTTTGTTTTTGTCAGTATCAGAGATGGCATTGTGTACAGATTAATAATTTATATTCTTTTCTTACTTTTCGCTTTCTTGCATTTCATTTTCTTTATACGTGTGATGGAGATTTATTATTGTTATTGTATTTTTCATTTGGAGGGGTGTAGACATACGTTCACAGTTTGTTCCATTTTTGACTGTTGACATTTAGTGTTTAAGAAAGAGGGGCAGCATTATATGTTTAATAACAACAACTTTTTCCTCTTTCAACTCTTTCCTGAATGTATCCATAAACTCCTATCGTAATGAATCTCTACCCTTTTACTCATATCCCTATGAAAGTCTTACTTTCTATCCAAAGGTGCACCAATGTATGTAAAAAATGTAAAAAAAAAATAAAAAAATTAAGCTCAATCCAGTATTGCAGAATTCAACAAAATTATTTAAAATAACTGCATAGCTATCATAGAAGCTTTACGACTCGTCAAATCTCTCAACATTTAGAAATGCTCTAATCCTTTCAGAATCACTTAGCTCACTACAAAAAATAAGCGCATCTCATCTCAATTCCTATAGCGACTCACTTACCTGCTCTATCAGAGACCTCCTGCATTCCATGTTTTTGGCTCAAGTGTCAGTGGTCTTACCCTAGATCCCAGGATACCTTGGTATTGTTGAAAATGAAAAGGCCGATTCAATTGCTAAGGAATCCATTGTCCATGGTCCATTAAGTAGTATACCTATTCCTGTTAGAGACTATTTCCTTATTTAAAAAAAAGGGACAACGCCAATGGTCCTCTGAATGGAAATCATCCACTCTGATAAAAGGTCACCAGTACTCAATAATTCAACCTTCTATTCCTGTCAAGCCCTGGTTTTACAAAAACACTTCCATGCCTAAAAAATTCATCTCTTCCATAACTCGAATGCGTCTAGGTCATAATTATTGTTGTCTTAGCCATCTCGCCAGATTCCACATAGTCAATTCACCTTATTGTGATTGTGGTTCAGAGGACACTTAAGACCATAATTTTTTTGAGTGTCCTATCAATTACCAATTTCCAAACTACATACCTACATGAATTGATAAAACCTAAAATTGAATTTCCTACCTGTGTGCTCTGCCTTCTGAGTCTCAACTCTCCTGAAATTCACTATTTGTTAGCAAAATTTATTTGTAAAAATGGCTTTAACATTTAAGCATCAATCACATTTCTTTCTCTTCCATACGTATGCATTTGTTCTTGCAGTGATATTATGAACAATTGTACAGGTTCCTATTTTTGGGAACCTGTCTTACTACTCTACAATTTTGTAATTACTACAAATACCAACTCTGTATTGTATGTTAGTACAACTTGCCTATGAATATTTGTCTTAGCCTATTGTCTAAATTTGCTAATATAATGTATCCATTCCATGTAAAAAACTGAAAATGCAACTAATTTTAAAAAATCTGAAAATGTAACTTATTTAAAAAAACTTTAAATTTAAAAAACTGAAATAGTTAATATTTTTTAAATAAAGAAATGGCCGAGATCACCCTTAATGGGTGAACGCCAAATAAATAATTAAAAAAAAAAGTTTAATAACAAAAGAAAAACAACCAACGCGTTGACATTTGACGTTTTTGAATTTTTGGAATTCACTCACTACTCAATATTATACTTATCACAATGTTCCTGCTAGAGCAAAAGATGAAAATTTGTTCCATACAAAATGTATGAAGAAAATAATTTTCTTCGTAATTATTTTTTTCGTCAATTTTTGCGATGTTTTAATAGTTATTATGTTATCCGGGGCGGAGACAAATCCAATAAGTCAAAGATCATCAAAATCGGTGCAGCCGTTTTCGAGTTATAAATAGTGTAACTAACCCGACTTTGTTTTAAAAAAAATGATTAAAAAGTCCATTTTAAATCATGTCATTAAAATACACTGTCAAGTTGGTAGTATTGAATGTTAAGCGCTTATGTCACTGCTCTCCATAATTCTTCAGTCACCTGGTGATAGCACATTGAAGTTTTTTATTTTATTTTTATATAGTGTATTACAGGCTGTGTGTCCATTTACTATACACATGTGACGCGAACTACACATTTATGGGTAAATAAAAGAAACTTTAAATAGTAACATGAGATACATTCATAATTTTATAGCGGGTAATGAGTACTTAAATGCCTCTTGAATTTTTCAAGGCTACTGTTAAAGATGTCAACAGTTTTGGAAGCGTTATTTAACAACACCATACGTCGTGTCATACTATGCCGAGCCAGTACGTCCGTTCTGCTTTGTGGGATACATAGAAGATCGTGGTACCGTTACTGGCTGTAGTTGTTCGGCACATAGAACTTATAACATTCCAGGAGGTATGGGCTATCTATTAAATTATTAATGATTTTGTACGCCGTTACTGCAAGGGCCCACTCCTCCTCGACTGGAGACTTTGGCAACGCGTTTCTGTGAGCAGATCTTCATGATGCATGAATCGCGGGTACTCCCCGTGCATTCTTATGTACAGGTATCTAAGAAACTTTTTTGAATCTGTTCCAATTGGGATTCCAAATCTCAATTTAGGAGGCAGGAATGGGTACCGCCGCCCCGGGAACCTTTATTGGATAACCAACACCTCTGCCATAGGTCACCCCAAGTATTTCCCTACGTTTGGTGATTTAGCAGGGGTACCCGGGTTCATGGGCTGAGGTTTGTCTAGGTCTTGCAGGCGGATGACCAGGACACACTGAACCCCAGATTCCTACCCACCTCTTAAACCCTTTTCCTTCCCAGAACTCTTCTCTCCTTCCTTTCCTTAAGAAAAAAACCTCCGCACAGCATCCCCAAAGATAACATAGACCCTGAGGGAAATTATTTTTCCCCAGGGCCTCCTGGGTGGAGCTCATGTAAAAAAAGTAAAAATATTTATCAGTGTATTTTTTCTGGTATGGGGTCCATACAGCAGTGGCTTATTCAACTTTAGGCCTTATAATGCAGTTATACATAGCCATCATTGCTTAAGGATTTGAAAACTATTTGTGCAATCTTATGACAAATCCTAGAAGATTTTACTGGTGACAATATATCTTTTTTAATACGATAATTAAATTTGATGTAGTTTCTCGAACTTGTATATGACATTGCGACAATTTTTTTTTGTATTGAAATGATGAAATTGAATCTAAATCGATTTGTAATTTAACACAATCTTGCCCGTCACAAATCCTCTTAAGTAATATCAGATCATCAGCAAAAAGCAGGCAAGTGCAAAAGCATGCCATTCTTGAATGTCATTAATTAAAATTAAAAATAGTAGAGGTTCCAGGTTTGACCCCCGTGATACTCCAGAGAATGCAGAGAATTCCCTAGACACTGTTTCGTATTTCTCAGATATGTGGCAAAAAATTATAGAAGAGGCTTGTCGAAACGTATTCCGTGTAATTTCCGTAATAACACATCGTGACCGACTCGGTCAAGCCTACGCGAAGTCCGTGTAGATCACATCGGTTTGTTGTTGTGCATCTAATCCTCTTGCCACTCTTTGTAAGAGTTCGAGAAGATTAGAGATGGTGGACTTATTTGGTAAAAATCCACATTGATTGTGCCAAAGGAACGGTTGAATTTGTATTTTCAGCTTTCCGCAAATTATCGTTATAAATGTTAGAGTTATAAAAACTCAGTTAATTATACAAATAGGTTAAAAATTACATAAAACCAATCAATCAAATTATACATTGGTAAATTTTTAAATTGTTTAAACATGACGTTAAAAACTACCGACCAATTTCCTGATTCCCTATTTCCAGCAAAGTTTTTGAAAAAATCGTTTTTGATGATTTCTACTCGTCTATTTCGACAAAAATTACGCCTAATCAGCACGGATTTATTAAATGTAGGTCTACAACATCCAACCTCGCCCTTTAACTTGCATAGCAAGATGGACGATAAGGAGCAAGTTGATACTATGTATACAGACTTCTCTAAAGCTTTTGGCCGCGTAATTCACTCAATTCTTTTGAAGAAACTCATCTTACTTGGTATATACTTGGTGTTACTCTTATTCACTCAACAATGAACCTGTCATCTCTAAAACGGAATGTAGAGATCTTGGTGTTTAGCAAACTAATATTTAATAATCACATCGACTCAATCGTTCACAGGTCATATAAAATGCTTGGTTTTGTTATTCGTATAAGTAAAGTGTTCAGTAACCCGCGTACAGTAGTTATGTTATATTTTGCGTTAGTCAGAAGTATACTGGAATATGTCTCGCCAATTTGGAACCCGCAGTACAAAGTATACGTAGATAGCATAGAACATTTATACTCAAAATTTTAAATAATAACATGGACTGTACCGAACTTCTTTCCCTAGTTAATTTTAACATACCATTAAGACGTACACGCCATAAAGAACTATTCCACACGCTTAATTACAAGACAAATGAAGCAACTCATTCGCCAATCAATCGTGCTCTTCATATATTTAATAATATATGAAGAGCACTTTAACCTAACATCGACATTTTCTCCGATTCACTGCCCAAATTTAAAAAGAGCATCATGTCAATCATATAATGCGCATACTTACATACATACATACACACATATTCATATAAACACACACACACACACCTCCCCACTACACACATTACCCGGTAATTACTTAATATGCACACCATAAATAAGACACTACAATGAAACACATAATAGGTACCCACCATGAATTATATTTATAAATTGTAAATTTTTTCTCACCAATGGATGAACATAATATACTGTTTGTTTCTGTTTATAAATAAATAAATAAATAAATTTCTGAAAACGCTTCCAACGATATCTATTTAGATGCAGCTTATATAGATCAAAGCTGAAGCAATATTATAATTTAACCCTATATATATTAAATCAATTCAGAAATCACATTTCTTAAAGTTTTGCAAGCTTTTCATTTCATCATCTCGATTCTTTGATTATTAAATGAAATAGAAACTTTAATAAAGCTACTAAATGTATTTTCATTACCGATCGGTTTCGGGAAAGTCCACCCTACATCATGATGATCAAGTACATGCTCAACGTAAGTGTTTGAAAACAAAGTTTTTAAAAAATATTTTTATTATTTTATGAAAAGCCACAAGTAACTATTTTTTTGGAAAGAAGCTAAAAATGCATATAATTGATGACCAATCACTTGCGCATTACCACTGACAAATGTATGAAAAAATGTGAAACCTTTTTTTAAATGATTTATTTAATATGTATTTTTTTTTCTTAAATTTTGTTGTATTTAAATCATAATATTATTACAATAATACATAAAATATGGTTATATATTTTTTTTAACTAAACGAGTAGAGTAATTATGCTTTCACCGCCGGTAATTTGCCAAAACATTTAAGCGCTGTAAACTGTTGACGAGCTGCAAAATTTTGTGACAATAATGATATTTTTTTATTGAATGTCATTGACTGGGTAATGACGTTGCCCTGCACTTTGCTATTATCTATTCGACATTAAAATGTTTTAGTGCCTATTAGGCATTTTACAAAATTTATTATTGTTTAAAAAACCATACAAAACATATTTTAAAGTGTAAACAGGGTGGTGTGATTACGAAATCACGGCTAGGTCTAATAATGCTTAGTAAAAACTTCACTCTTAAGATAGTTTATTAATCTACGGTTAAAACAGTTTCGTAGTAATTTAATGGATTTTTTTATGGTTTGATGTAGCTTTTTGAGATTTTAATAGAAAGCGCTTGACTTATTAAATAATTGATTCATTTCTTTGTGTCAAGAGGAAATCTGTCTTATCATCTGATTTACCTGGCCTACCTTCGCGCGCCGGTAGTTGTTGGAGTCGCTTGATTAGTGGTATGGCTGCCCATATAGTAAGCCATGTGGTGATGCCAGGAGTACAGCAGGCCGAGGAGAGCGGGCATGCGGGTCCGCCTCTCGTGACGGCCGCTCGCGACGAAGCACCTCCTCCAGTCTCCTGTCCCCTCCTCGATGTCATGCACTCCCAGTGTGGGACCTTGCCGGGCCAAATAGTATGGCCCACCGATTTACACAAATTATTGCAGTTTTATTATGCACTCTTGGTGGATTAACGAGGTACACACGCTCAGACTAACATCGGAGAGATCAAGTTTTTTAACAAAATTATTAAGACACTTGCACTAGGTATTGGGTTTTACTACAATAAAACACGGATCAATAATTTATATGCCCATGGTTAAAAAGTTTCAATAAATTTATTTTGTGAACAACGTAACAACAACATTTTGATTATCAACAACAAATAATTTCATCTGCGTTTTATTATTATTGTGATAAACATGAATTTAATTCATAAAATAACAATCAGCTAATATTTTATTTAATCCACCTACGATATTCTACTTATCACAAAACAAGTGTTAGCTCCAAGATAGACCTGTTTAGAGCGGAACACAAAACTTTAAAAATAATACATCGGACATCTACTGTTATTTCGGTACTGGGAGAAAATTGCATCACATGCTTCAAAGTGTTAAGTTTGTGAACCGGGAGAGTGTGACAATGTATATTTAATTTACTTTCAGCGTCACTGCTTGCACGAGAATTTCACCATTGGGGACACTTAGCACTTCAACACTCAACAAATATACTATAATGGCACTTTATTTAGAAGATGAAGTAGTTTACACATTGATGAGTCCCTAAGCCAAAAATAGTTGTTTACATTTAACTTAAACGTAAATACCACATAACAATATAATATATATTATCTACAAGTGGTCGCAATAGGAAAATCTTCTAAAGGCTGTGTTAATTTTCCTCCTTCCACTTAACGGTTGAAACTAAAACTTTAAGAATGCTTTATTTATTATATTTATGCGACACAGATTGTAAGCCGCAATATTTCGGGACATGCGTCGTTCAGAAATCCGGGAAGCCACTGTAAGAAGAGTATTTGGTGGACTTTAAAACGACTTTTAGTCTCCTCGTCACGTGGTCCGGGGATCGGCGATTGGCCGAATACCCTACTATATCGTCATATGTTATTATCGTCATACAATATCGTCATATGTTATTAGGTATGCGCTGTTTTTACACACTTCTAAAATATAAAGCTTTTTGTTTCTATCGGAATGTAATGCAAATGCGTGCCAAGTTGTATATAATCGTTTATAGTCGCGTCGAGTTTTACGAGAAATTTATCTTTTGTCTCTCGAATTGATGCACTCAAATAGGTTTATATTGCCTTTATGCATACTGAATCAGTATATAAAAAAAATCAAATTTTATCAAGGATGTAGGTAAAAGCTTACCTATTTTGTAGAATTTCTCAAAAACGCGGCTGAAAAGAATTATTACCTACTATTATTCAAATTAATTCCATTCGTCATCTGGATCCCCGTATTGTGGTATAAACCCGTGCTACTATTTAAAACTTATATTTTTTAATGGAAGGTTGACGTTTTACCTCAATAACGCCTCACTTTCCGAGACCTAAGAGGATATAAATCGATTGTCTGCAGCACGTTTCAACGAGAAAAGAAAGGCGCGGTTTGAAAGCTCGCAATCTGCTTTCACCAGATCTCTCATAATATTGATTTAGAAGCAATACATTTGTAGGTTTGCCTTCTGTGCAGATACAAACTTAACAGAAAATATATACAATTTTTGTTCACATACTGTCTTAAATATTGTTATTGGAAGTTTTACTTTTCATAATTTTGTTTAAATGACATATTTTTTTTAATAATAACAATGTCGGAAATGAGTCTAGTTTTTGCACTGTTAATTCGTGGTGGAATTCCATTGTAATAGAATTGAAATTAAAAAACTTTTTCACTTTGTTCCACTTATTTATTATTACCAGGACCGGTTTCATCCTACTACGGACATTTTCAGACTGGTAGTTGAAACTCTTATGCTATTGATTTTATACAAACTTAGGCAGGGGTACACAACATTGTCTATATATGCTGAATGATTCTATTTTGTTAATTTAAGGTATTATAAGTTATTTTGTTAATTTAGGGTACATTAGGTAATTATAAAGTGTATTTTTAAAAATTATGTATTATTCACAATTGTATTATTCACAAGTGTATTATTCACAATTTTTAAAAATACACTTTATAATTACATATATTTATATTATTATAATACCTTAAATTAACAAAATAGAATCATTCAGCATATATAGACAATGTTGTGTACCCCTGCCTAAGTTTGTATAAAATCAAGAGCATAAGAGTTTCAACTACCAGTCTGAAAATGTCCGTAGTAGGATGAAACCGGTCCTGGTAATAATAAATAAGTGGAACAAAGTGAAAAGTTTTTTAATTTCAATTCTATTACAATGTCGGAAATGTTTGAAAGAAACTGGAAAACGTTTTAGGATACCCCTTTTATGAAGGACACCGTTCGACTTATATTGTTACTTTACTGTAAATTATAGGTATCTTACCAGTTCAGTTGTTAAATATTTTTATAGTGGAATAAATTATCGAGTAAAACTTTTAATTGTAATACTTAATCAATGAAGATTATATTAACAACTCTCAGCCGAAAAATGTGAATAAAAAAAATCAGAAAAAGATTCAGTCGCGTCCAGGAATTATACCCAGAACCTATGCCTTGCCGGGGCTTTGCTGCTATATTTGCGTAAAGATAGCAGCCAAAAATATGCGTTAACAAAACAAAGATTATGTTGGTAGTTCTAAGTCGAAATAAAGTAAAGTTAAATATGACCGACGGGGAAAGGGTCAGTTAACTCAGTGGTCAAAGCAAAGCCCCGGCTAGGCTGAGGTCCTGGGTTTCTGTTTCATATTTTTCGTTTGAAAGTTGTCAATATTATCTTCAAAGATTGTTTATTTATGAATGATAGATTATTAAACAAATATTATAGGAAAAAATTATCACATTAATACGTTAAGAAATAGTAGCAACTCACATTTTTTTCAATCCATGAGGTCTTTTTAAAGATCTTCTTGTGGAGCCCATCACGAGAGCTACCAAGACAAAAGTCATCGTAGTTCGATAGACGGTCGTCATTGAAATCCGATGATTCTGGGGAACTTTTCACATAGCTTTGAATAGCCATTTCACAGGTGTTTTCTCACAAATACTTGTCTTTATTTTTTTCTCAGCCCGCGATAGAAATTACGCGAGTATTTAAAATTAAAAGCGGAGCACTTTCTACATTCTACAAAGATGTGATGGTATTATTTAAGGATTGGAATTAGAGACGAGAAAAATATTCACTTCACATATCAACGATTATGTTTTGCAACGTGTTTTTAATTTATTTTATTTCTTTTGTGTACGAAATATACCCTGTTTACAGTGGATTCAATGCTTATAACTGATGATATAAATTCATGTACTCAGAAAATAAAAATATGAATAATGTTGTGATTTTCTGAACACAATAAATTTTATTTACAAATAACATTTTTACGTACTACAATACACGATTCCAACTCATGCAAGAAAAAAAACACATTATCACTGAAAAGTTTTGTTTTCAATACTGGGTTTATTATAGACAAACATATTTTTTGCGCTTAATCTGTTGAACAAAACATTAATGCTGCTTCTTAGCCACACAAAAAACAATCGTTAATCATTTGATTGCCACGTCGTTACTGAAAATTTTGATTTAATTTTTTTTTTTAACACACTCTTGTTCTTGCCAATTTTCGTGTTTTATTAAGTCAATCAATATCCTCAGTTCACGGTTCGCCAGTCAATCTAAGACTAAGATTGCTCTCTGTGGCTCGTCCTCAGACACTTCAAAAATTGCAGGGGTTCGCTAAAATGTGGGGGAGGGCAGAATTATCGACCGCACAATAGAACAGTTTCGTTTCAAGGGATTTCTCGTGCACGGGTCCGCCTTCGCGTTCGGGTTCGCCTCTGCGCGAAAGACCTTCAATCGTATTTCCAGTTCCACGAATAACGGAAAATGCACTTCATGAAATGGGAGATTAACTCGTGTAAGACCTTACTTGGTACCATACCTTTATTGATGCATTGACAGTTTTAAGTACCTACTGCTCAGTACCTATGTTTGCCCGGTGTCATAAGGATCGCTCTATTCATTGAAAACCTTGATAATCCGACGGTCCCAAATGATTTTTTTTTAGAATTTGTGCGATTACATTTACATACGTGTAAAATTTATAATATTATTTACCGAACATGATTTTTCTTTATATATCACAAAAAAAAAACAATATTTGAAAGAAACATGCTTTATTAATTGCTTTTTAAAATCAATCATATTTGCAATCTCAATAATTTCAGGATTTTTTTTATAAAGTTCCTGGTAAGTAAGATATATAGGTGCTTGATTCCTTCCTTGTTGACATTCTAATTTGCTTTGAATTTTTCATCCTGTGTCCGTGTTTCATGTGATTGTATTTTATTTTTGTTTGCATTTTGTTTTACATGAGCTCCACACAGGAGGCCCTGAGGAAAATAATTTCAGGGCATATGTCATCTTTGGGGATGCTGTGTGGGGGTTTTTTTAAGGAAAGGAAGGAGAGGAGAGTTCTGGGAAGGATAAGGGTTTAAGGGATGGTTAGGAATCTGGGGTTCAGTGTGTCTTGGTCGCCTCCAAGATCTAGACAAACCTCACCCCATGAACCTGGGCACCCCTGCTAAATCACAAAACGTAGCGAACTTATATTATGCGCATCGCTTTATATTGCAATATTTACGTTTAATAATTTTCTCTTCAATAAGAATATGTGTAAATAGATGTAAATTTCAATAAAATGGTAATTAAAGTGTGATGATACAATTTTATTGTATACTAGCTGGGTTACCCGGCTTCGCTCAGGACAATAAGATAGTGTTCTGGAATGTTGCACAATGATGTTCCCGATTTCCTATTCCTGATCATTCCACTCCTTCCACAACTTTCTACAGCTCTGTGGAACCTTCTAGAACTTTCCGGAAGACTGTTCTAGAAATTTCAAGAGGGCGAAATTTTCAGCCCTTATATCTTTAAAAGCACGGCCTTTAGGTAAAAACGGATACCCTAATTCCCTAGGGGGGATAGAGATCTCCAACACCATATAACTCCCTTGATCGAACCGGGACTCGTTTCTGAGTTCTTGCGAGCTACACGTTTTTTTGGACTTTCTTTTATAATACATGCCATATTCAAATAAATAAAATGTTACTCCTTACATGTCCTTTCCCGTGCGTTCCCCTCCAGCGTTCCACTTCCACCTTCCCCGCCACCGCTCTCCCGCTCTCCCGTCCCGCCAACCCCCCTGGCACTGCATTTTTTGACTCCTCTTCCGAGCGGCCAGTAGCCGAAACTTTTTTCTAATACTAACATTTTTAAACTCGTGATATCTTTCTAATTAAATATCCGAATTGAAAAATTCAAAAAGTTAAATAAAGGTATTGAAGCTGTCTTGAATATGAAGTAATTTATTTTGATAAGGATTAAAACCAAGATACAAATAAAGAGCCTTTTAAAGCGGTGACATATTAATTAAAATTTTAAAATAAAAGAATACTTATTGTGGCATAACCATAATAGTTAGACATATGCTGTCGCGACCTTTTTTTGTAAATAATGATTTGTTCTATAAAGTCGTAGTACATTATTTTATTCTATCATCAATAGTTTTCGCAGCGCACGCGACTTAAAGAATATTTTAGGTAATTTTTTTACACCCTGGGTTACATTATTGAAGTTTTAATAAGGATGCCTATTTTTTTTTAAATATAATACAGCCTATGTCACCCAGGGATAGTGTAGCTTCCCAACAGCGAAAGAATTTTTCAAATCGGTTTAGTAGTTTCGGAGCCTATTCGATGCAAACAAACACACAAACAAACAAACAAACAAATATTACCTCTTTATATAGTGTGTTAGATTATCTGACATGTTTCATTATGTACTTGGTTTTTGAATTTGCCAAGAAATTATATTTACTTTAAATTTCTTTTAGTTTTTTAGAAGTTTAGATTTGGGTCTGTAATGACACCTAGGTATTTGATTTCTATATTTTTTATCATTTATTCATTAATAAAAACCTTTGTATCTTTGTATGTCTTTTTTCTGTCTATATTCATATATTTTGTCTTCTTATAAAGTAGTTTTTATTATTCGGGGGTAGGTAAATCTCTGCGCTCCCACCTCGGGAGCTGGTAATGTCTATCTCTAGTACCACTTCTTGTACACTAATGCCATCTGGCGAGCTATGGCGTAAGCTAAATGCTTACCGCCATCTATCGTATTATTTCCATATTAAATACCTATTTACTATACATTACACCCTATTACGCTAGAGACGCCGTTGGGGGCCCCGAAGCGCGATCCCGGTCCCCGGATGGCCGGGGAAGTGTTTCGGGTTCGGAGGTTTAGCTTTTGAGACATCCTCGATTTCTCTCGATCCCACGTCGATTATGCTTTTGAAGAATTGTTGACATTTTTATAAAAGTTTAGAAATGAGATTCATCCGTTTTGTTTGTTGTAAATGTTGATGCCTGAATTTCTGGTTTTTTTTTTACAAAGAGATTTACCTACCCCCGAATAGTAAACAGTCGTAGCTATCCAGAAAGGTTATACAAAGTAATAAACACCTTTATATGTAAAGAACCTTTTTTTAATAATTAATATCTGCCAAGGAAAGGGCAGATATAACAACTTTATTTAGTTTGAGCCATTTTGACTCAGTATCCAAGTCACTATTGGTTTTTTTGATTGCTTTCTCATAATTATCTTCTGCAATATAAATCAGTGCACAGTATCTTAATTTTGCAATTAGTAGTAGTTTAGGTAGAGAATAAGCAGTATCGGGTCCAATACGGAACCTTGGGGATCCCCGTGAGTTTTTTCAATCGGATTTGGTCAATGTTACTTATATTTGTTGTTTGTTGTCGGTTGCTTAAATAATTTCCCTTTTATTCCACATTTCTTTAATTTTTGAAGTAAAACTTATTTACGCATGCTTGACTTGCGCAGTAAGCTAGCGAGTGAGTGACGAGAGCGTTACGAAAAGCGAGGCGAACGCTTCGTATATTACTGTTGGAGCAAAAGAGAGCAGTGCGCGCGCGCATTTTCTTTCTCTCTTCCTATTATATAGATGGAGCAGAAGTTTTACTTCAGTTGTGTCTAAAGCACACTCTTTGTCTCTCTCTATTGTTTCAAAAGGATTCTGAAAATCTAAAAAAACTACAACAACGCTCAAGTATTCATCATATTTATATGCTACGTTCACTAATAGCACGATTTCAAGGATATATTTTTGAGTTAACAGTTAACGTAATTATTATTCAAATAACTTAAAACATATTTTTCGAAAATTAAAATTAATTAAAATGAAAACCTAATTTTTCTACACAATTTCGAGAAAATGTAACTCTTGCGAAACTGGGGAACTAATCCAAGTTTAAGCAAAAAAAAAACAACATAGTAATAAAGTATCCCATTGGTACTTAAAGGCATAAATAAATATGTATAAATTTTAAGACAAAAGAAATCTTTTCTCAGAAGTACACAGAAACTTCAATTTTCAGAAACCACATAGGCTTACATGAAGATTCGCAGATACAATTGTTTTTCACCAGTTTGAATTTTAACGCTGCGATAGAATGTTTTAATTTTGTTGTGATGTACCTAAGAACTGTCAGAACACATTTGCTTACAATCACTCTCGACCGCAAACGACCGTTATATTTGGATAACATGTTAATTTGATGGATAATGGCTTTATACACGGTCCGCTTATTTTACAGGGAGATCGAAATTTTCACAAGACCTGACTATAGAGACAACACTTTGCAAAATGGCATCTATATAGTTGTAGAGCTATTATTGTAATGTAATGTGGGCGCTGGTAAGTCTGGGTATCTTGATGTTGATATTAGAGTGTGATGGACCTTGCAGCGTTCAATCTTTATTTGTCTTTGCAAACATTGTTTACCTGAGAAGAAAAAAAAATCAGGTTTGTCTTTATTTTATTAAACACGTAGTTACAATCAGAAACCATATGACATTAGCATAAATTAGAACTTTTTGTTGAAATCCTCATGTGAAAAAATAATGTTTGATAAAGTTGTATTTCTCCACTTGGTTCACTTGGCCAAACATGGCGACAAACTCTTCACGTAAGTGATTAACAAAATTAAAATACATAATGCATTTTTTCGGTTCCCTGACAACTCAGAATCATCTCAACCCAATACCTCTTAAAAAGTCATTAAAATCTGTGAACAAAAACAATATTTGAAAAATATCACGTAACATTACGTAACCTTTTTTTTCAAAACTTTTAGTGACTTTTCAAAGGTGATGTTAAGTTAAGTTAATTTTGAGCTATCCGGTCACCATTTGTTCGTATCTCCCGACATAAATACTCGTTTTCGTGATAATAAGGCTAAATCTAACTATTCAAATAAATAAACGACTTTGAAAAATGCACTAAAAAGTAAAATAATTTCGTATTCTTCTACAACTTAATAATCAACTTACTTTTTCTACTCATCTATATGTAGGTACGATCGTTATTTTTGGAGTCAGTGTCAGGCAAATTTAACCACCTTTTGTAAAACATTTTTCAAATTGTTTTTAGACCTTACCGCGTTCTTCATGATGTGTTAGTAGAAAACTTAAATAACACTTTCCGATTTTATCAAGTTTTGTGTCCAATCGACTTACCGCGGCCGAGTCAAATCAACTGCTGTTTTCAACGATCGATTAATATATTTTTATAAATCTTTAAAAAAATCGATATGCAGTAAAACATACGTAATTTCATTGGCTATATAGCACTTTAATCATCGTGTATCTCGATTCGTTTTCGATTGCACGAGTAGCAACTAGATGGAATTAAAGTCGATACAATTTAGTTTTTTATACACATTGTAAAAATATAAATATATAATAATACAGTGTAACAACAAAAAATATGTAAAGTAACATTATTATTAATTATTATTTTTAATTGATAAACTAATTTTTAATACAAGATGATATGCATTGCACAAAGTGTAACAATTATTATAACTAACTAACCATTACACCGTTTCCTCGCAATGGGTAGGCAGAGGGGACGGACCGCCCAACAACTCGGTCTTGGCACACATTTCTTGCCTAGTTTACATTCATACGATGTCTCATTATTATATAAGTAATAATTATTAGCCTAAAACAGGCATGTTTATTTTTTCGAGGGGTTTTTTCAATGTAGATGAGTGTTTTAGGCTTATAATTATTGCTTATAATAATTGTTTACAATATCAGGATTTAAATTCATTATTTAATATAGTTTTAAAACAAAATTATTTTCAATTCAATGACAATATCTTTAAACAAAAAGATTGTGTGGCAATGGGTGCTAGTACTAGTCCGTTGATCGTAGATGTATTTATAAATAATTTGGAAAATAAGATTCTTAACAGCGGTGCCTTATTATTAATAAAGTACATTTTTTTTTTTTTTTTATTGAAAAAAATTTCCTTTTGGTACAATACGTACAATAGATACATAAATATAATGAAAGTATATAAAAGCTTAATACAATATAATTATTACAATTATATATATACATTTTTAAATTCATCTCACATAATAAGCAAATGCTTGTGTGTACGGGAGGAAGTATTATTTGTTTGGTTATTTTGATTTTATTTATTTTTTTATTGCTGTTTTTATATATATTTAGTACTTTGAAATTTAGTTTATGTAAATAATAAGTTAAATGTATGTTTATATAAATATAGGTATATATATAGTGCTCCAGATTTTATGTCCGGGTTGAATCTTTCCCAAATGAAAGACTAAACCCTTCCACACACTTTTCCACAAATGAATATCTAGTAAATTAACGCAATGTAAGTGCACTATATAAGAATAAAACAATACAAGAACAATACGTCAATCCACCAGAAACATAATGGGAAAATATTTCACCGACTCCAGATATTTTCATATCAAAGGGTTCGGCTCTGATGAAATCCTAACTGGTCCGATAAATCCTACTGATCCCTCAATATAAATATTTAAAAAATCTTTCGTAATCCTACATGTATTTAAAATGACCGACTTTTGCATTTTTATGTACAAATTTTTTGACAAATCTAATACGCCTAAATTTTGAATGAGAGAGCTAGGTATAATGCCAGTAGCCGAAATAACAAATGGTAATATTTTTATAGTCTGAGAATGCCAAATTCTTTTAATTTCATTTCCTAAATCTGTATATTTTCTTATTTTTTCAGAAACAGTTTTCTGAATATTACTATTTTTTATTATTATTATTTATTTATTTTTTAGTTAAGGTTTTCAGTATTTTTTTTTTATTGTGTTTTGAAATTTTTGAAACTGTCACAAAGGGATCTTATATTTTCTGGTAATTTATTAAAGAAATTTGTTCCCTAGTGTTTGTAGTTTTGTTGGCCTAAAGTTTTTTTACAAATGGGAATTGGTAACATTTTTGCCTGAGATTTGCTGTGTTTTTGAAAGGTATGGTTTTGTTTAGGATATCCTCTTTGTAGACTTGTAAGGTTGGGTGATACAGAAAAAGAGTATTTAATTTTCTGACTTTAAATTCTTTGAATATGAGTTCAGATGGATATAAAAATGATTTTTTTAAATATTATTTTAATTATTAGTTTTTGCGCAATGTAAAGAGATTGTGTGTGAGTTTTATAGGCGCCACCCCATCCTATTATACCCTATTGGATTATGGATTGACAGAAAGCGAAGTACGTCATTCTCAGTAGTTCTTTATTTAGAATGTCTCTCAAATAGCTAAAAATATAGGTCAATTTTCGTACTCTGTTTTTAAGAATGGTTATATGCGGTATCCATTTTAGATATTGGTCAATAGTGATTCCTAGATATTTGGTTGAAGTTTTCATTTGAATAATTAGTACACAGTAAGTTACAGTAGCGTTGTTGAGTGTTTGGTGCAGAGTGGATCCTTATGTTAATTTCTTGTTGGAAGAGATATGTGGATGATGTGTTCTGTGTTTGGACAGGTACATTGAGACATCTTAATATTTTTCTTAATTTCTTAAATAAACTCCATATAAACATAAAATTTACTTTAGAGATTGGACTAAATTAGAGAATAAATTTTTTGGATTTAAATATTTCAATAATTAATAATAAATTTGAATTTAATATTTTTCGCAAAGAAACAAACACAAACATTTAAATCCATAACACCTCAAATCATCCAATTTCTCAAATGTCAGCTTTTCATTCTATGATTCATAGATTAGTTAATGTACCCCTATCTTTTAATAATTTTTCGATAGAACTCAATAGTATTAAACAAATTGCAATCAATAATGGATATAACACCAATTTAATTTAAAACATTCTTAATAAAAAATAAAGGAAGAAATTTTCTTAAATCATACATCTATCCTGTACAAAAGGATAAGGAAGAAAAAAAATGGAGGAAAATTATGTATTTTAACAATAAAATTTCTAATTTCTTAACAAAGATTGTACGTAATGAAATTTTTCCTGAATTTTATGCAAATAACAAACTTAAAAATTACATAGTAAATAATAAAGATAGAGATTCAAAAATGAAAAAAATCCTCAATCTATAAATTGAAATGTATTGATTGTGGTTTCTTTTATATAAGTAAAACTTCGAGAAACTTTGAAATTAGGATTAAAGAGCATATGAAATCTTTAAATAATAACAGTTTCTCTGAGTTTGCCAAACATTTGTTGGAAACTAGTCACACCTTTAACTTCAATAGTGGAATATAAATTTAAGAGATCAGAAAGAGTGTGAATGCGAATTTGAATATTATTAATAATCAAAAATTGTTTTTAAATGATCCAATATTAAACTTATTTCCTTTGTAAATTATTGTTCCATATTGTCCCTACCCATTCTTATTTTTTCCATTGTTACTATTAAATATGTTTATTATTTGTCTATGTCTGTTATTTTTTCATTGACACCATGTTCTATTATTTAAAAATTAGTATTTTAAAAACCCTGATGAAGTAAGCTTAGCTTACGAAACATGTCGGTTTTTTATAAATAATAATAGTGGTAAAAACAAAGTAATTTATTTAATAAAATTATTATTGAATTTCCCAACAAAAAAAATGTAAATAAAAATCCGCAAAATGATTTAAATTTTATTTTTAAATGGGACTACAACTTAGTTCATAATAGGTTCATAGAGCTGATGGTTAATTGGCTCAGCATGATCCTCTGCTGGCAGTACGTACTTTGTGACTATTATATTTTCGAGTAAAAATATTTCGTTTTCCAGTTTATCGTAATCCTTGCTCAATAGATGATATTTTACATACTCTCGATGTCGAATACAATTAGTTATAAAAATAAAATACATTGTGGTATGTTGCGCTGCCGAAAGTTTAATTCAAGCATCCAACATCTCACTTATTTTCCATTTTGAATGTGGCCAATGTGATTGTTATTAATGTTTTTTAAACATACATACGTTAATAATTTGAACTATGCTGCCACCGCAGTTAGAGTTTTAGTGAGGGGCCATTTTTAATAAAAAGAGCAGTAATTTTGAGTTCGCATTTAATCATTATTACTGGTCGCTGCACTCAGGGGTAGTCAATATAATTTAAATTAATTAGATTATGTCCATCACTTGCTTACAAAAGTTTTTTTTTTGCCACAGATACCAATAGTTACTTACGACTTCACCCGAAATTCAACACTCTTTCATTGTAAAATTATTTATTGAGCAATTGAAAACTATGGAATAATTAGGAGGTGCCTGGAGGTGCAAAGTTTAATTTTTATACAGTTACATTAAAGAATAACTAAAAAATACCTACATTGTGTAATTAAAAAAAATTGTGCTCATTTCATATTGACGGAGATAATTGTACAAGCGTTTACCTAGATTATGTTTTTAAACACAGTTTTTTTATCATACATATTCCCAACTGCTCTCAACCGTCTGAAACATTGAGATTATGTTATGCCCAAATGGGATATGTTGAGTGGCTGAAGATAGTGAAGGGGAGAAGTGAAGGGTGGGGAAGTACACGGCTCTTCAGATCAGGTTACCTAATAAGGGTAAAGCCGTTTCTAAATTGTGGTCTACTCCTGGCAATAACAAAATAATCAACAATTCTGATTAACCTTTCACAATTTTTTTTCCATGTTTATAGACCCTATATTTTAGATAACAAATATTATAATCAATAATTATCAGCCTGAAGCACTCATCTACATTGAAAAAATCTTCCGAGAAAAGATACTGGCCGCCAACGGGAATGACACGGATCAGAGGGACACGGGTTCAATTCCCGTTGGCGGCCAGTATCTTTTCTCGGAAGATTTTTTTCAATGTAGATGAGTGCTTCAGGCTGATAATTATTGATTATAATATTTGTTATCTACCCTTTGTGCTATGCATAAAAATCTTGTTTAAACGTTAGTTTATCAATTAAAAATAATAATCTCTATTTTTTTGGTTTTTTAAAAACTGACTCCTGAAGTATTATATTATATATTTTATATATTGTTTTAAGCCTTTCACAAAATCATTAGAATGTTTTTCATTCTTTATTAATATATAAAACCTGCTGAACTATTTTTTAAATTATTAAAAAGGTTCTCGTTTTTTAAAGACTCACTAATAATAATAATAATAATTGGATAATTTCTATAGCGCTGTTTTTGTGAAAAATCACCTCAAGAGCGCTAATAGAATGCTTTTTTGTTATTTATTAATATTTAAACCTGCTTAACTATTTTTGTAGTTTTTTTTTTTTTTTTTAAGACTGACTAATAAGTTTTCAGTTGTATTTTTTCAAATGTCATTTTAAGGTGTGCACAAAATCCCCAGAATGTTTTTTATTCATTACTAACATTTGGAACCTGCTTAGCTATTTTTGTAGTTTATCAACAGGTAGCTAACTTAACTCTGTAAACATTTTACGTTGAATGTGGTAATTACATTTTAAAATAGATTTAAATGGTAAAATATAAAATCATAATGATTATCCAATAAATGTTAAATGTTTTTCCTTTATAATTTTTTTTTAAAGTGTATTCTTCTTCAACACAGTTGTGTTTTGAACCTCGATGAAACGAAAAAGCGATAATAAAAAGAGACAAACACATACGCCTATACATCTATAGCATTTAGCGTAAGAGAGAATGAGATAGAATAATCAGACTCCTCTTTGTGCGATGATTCGTAGCCTCCCCACTCTTGTCAACTTTAGTTTTCTGTTGGTTTCACTTTTACCGAGTGTGAATTGCACACTCTTTTTATTATTTTTTTAATATATTACAATTTATTCCAGTACGATAGATGGGAAGGCTGAAAGAGATATTGAAAGAAGGGTGAATACCGGTAACTCCATTAATGGAGGACTGAATGCCGTTGGCGGTAATAAAAAACTGTCCAAAGACGCGAAACTAGCCGTCCATAATGGAGTGCTGGTACCTACCCTGATGTATGGCAGTGAGGCATGGAACTGGCAGAGGAAGGATGAAAGTAGACTGAATGCTGTTGAAATGAGATCCCTGCGGCGAATGTGTGGTAAAACCATGTACGATCGTGAGAGAAACGTGGATATCCGCAAAGAATGCAAGGCTGATGTAAGCGTGATGTGTAAGATTAAGAAAGGGACTCTCCGATGGTTTGGGCATGTAGAGCGAATGAACGAGGAAAGGAGTGTAAGGAGAATATATGATGCAAATGTGAATGGTAGAAGAAGTCGGGGACGCCCGAGGAAGACATGGCACGAACAAGTGAATCAGATACTTGAGTCGGGCCATGTGAAGAGTCGGAATAATAGAAGAGCATGTATGAGACGATGTACGAATGTGAACGAGGCAAAGAGTGTGTGCCAAGATCGAGTTGTGTGGCGGTCCGTCCTCTCTGCCTACCCCTTCGGGGAAACGGCGTGATGGTTAGTTAGTTAGTTAGTTAGTTATTCCAGTAGTAAAATTGCATTGAAATTAGATGTTGGTACTCCCCATAATTAAGCTGTGCTTGTGAATTTATTTCCAGATAATGAGAACCTTTATAACCTTCTCAGCTACGCATTGATCGTAATTTTAAATCAAAGTAGTCAAAGATATTTACGGTCCTCGAGAGCCCGCCGTCAGCGCAAATTGCCAGTAATGTGGGTCAATCGGATAATACTACCCGACGACGCGGCGGCCTCAGCTCTGGCTTCAACCGAAGGTGAAAGTGGGGGACACTTTTCCCAATAATGACTAGGAGACTTTCAGTACTTTATAATACTATTTACATAACTATTTTACCGACAGAACCAAAAGTTTCAACAATATGAATTTAAAGTTCAGTCCGACCATCAAAACATTTAGTTAAGGTATTTACATCATAAAAAAGGAAAGATTAAGTTCATTTTGAGAGGCGGATGTGGGTACCGCTGCCCAGGAAACTGTTTATTGGATAACGAACACCTCTGCCTTAGGTCATCCCAATTGGTTCGCTACGTCCGGTGAAGTTCGTCTTGATACATCTGACCACTTAATGCCGGACAATCTCGATATATCGCCTTGCATCGCAGTGGGAAGAATAGATTTATACGTCCGTCACTCCTGGACCGACTGACCTTCTGATTCTTATCCACTCCTCGTATTTTTTCCTTCCCAAAACAACCTCTCCTTTTTTTTCTTCCCCCTACACAACATCCCCAAAGATGAGAATAGGCTGAAGTAAAATGTTTTCTTGAGGGCCTAATATGTTAAGTTTGTTAATTACCTAACAATTTTTTTTATAAAAAATGGTATTCAAAACTCATATAGAAGATATAAAAATAGAAAAGCTGCATTGTATTTTAAGTATTTATAGTGTTTTTTGTGTTTAAAAGATTTGATTTTTTTCAAGCAGAGCATAAGAAACGCGGAGAGAATTTGGGGTCGGTGGAGAAGATAATTGAATTCACTTATCGAAAAAACCAGTTTCTACAAAGTCCTCTCAAAAATAATGCTAAAGTATGAGGTACATATGAAGGTAGGTACTTGTCCGAAGATCACCGTTCTGGATTGAAATCTGTGAAGGAATAATGTATATATTTCCTCCGATTCTATTAAATAACAATATAATAAGAAACAATTTTTTTTAAATATTTGAATTTTGCAATAGAATAGCCAGTTACACAAAAGAAAACATTTGAATGAAATGTGTAAAAAACCACATAATTAGCCAATTTTGTTTAAATCTGCAAATATTTTTAAACAGTTGGTATCTACTAGTTATTACTAAACGAGTTCGAAAAGGAGGAGGTTATCAATTCGACGGTATTTTTTAATTTTTTTTTTATGTTTGTTACCTCAGAACTTTCGATTGGATGAACCGACATTGATAATTATTTTTTTTTATTAGAAAGCTGGTGCTTCCCGTGTGGTCCCATTTTAATTTGGTTCAGTTCTGACAATAGGATCCATGAAAAAACCATTATGTCTTAAATTTGCACAAAGTTTGTTCGCGACAAATGGACGAATAACTCAATATTACGTCACTAAAAATCTAAAAATAAACAAAAATTTTAACAAAACAAAAAACGACTTCAAAAAATGCACTACAAAGTAAAAACATAATTTCGTACGATTGTTATTTTTGGAGTCGGTGTCAGCTAAGATCTCACATATGGAGTTATACCTATGTATGTTACCTTGGCTGACACCGACTCCAAAAATAACAATCGTACGAAATTATTTTTTTACTTTTTAGTGCATTTTTTGAAGTCGTTTTTTGTTTTGTTAAAATTTTAATTTATTAATGTTATCAGGTGGATTTAACATTTATATGAACGCTAGTAATATTTTATTTATTGACATAACATAATTCTACACATTTTATGTATATGAACAATCTAAGCATGTTGAAGTGATATTATCTCTCAATCATGAAAAAATATCCACTAGGAAAAGATTGCTATCATTTTAGTTATTATAAGTGTACTTATTTTCTTAATTGTTGTTGTTTTTTTATTATTGAATAATATGCACCTATACAATTAATTATCAAACAATATGGCAGCTAACTTTATTCAAATCATTCCATTGCTTTGTGATCCGTCTCGAAGAACATAAAAATAATAAATATTAAAAAATTTGTTATTTCCAAAATGTTTTTATAAAAGTTCCCGGCGAGTATTGCAATGCCGCTAATAAAAAAATGTATGTTCCCATCTCGCCTCCCTTCCCTTCCCATGTCCCCTTCTCGTCATGCGTTTCCGAATATTATTACATCTATAAATAAAAAAAATAGATTCAATTCAATTCTGTCATTTACTTTAAGAGTTTTTTCGAAAACCGATTAATCAAATTTGGTACCTAACACAAGTACCTACTTAAAATATCTTTTATTCTTGAATCGATTCAAAGCATGAGGCGAGTACTTAAAGTAAACTCATTAATTTAAATAGTTTTGAAAATTGACTTTTGTTTTAACAATCATTGTTTTGCAAAATTTCAATCTCAAATTATGAAATTTTTGACAGTTTTGCAATAGTTTTTCAGATGTAATGTCATGTGGTTGTAATAATAAAAAAAAACCTTCGCGGGGATTTAAGGAAAGTGTTTTGAGGGTTTCAAACATTTCCTATGTTTAATATAACAATACATAGACATCTCAAATGCGCACATATGTACATAGACAGAGGCAAGCATATTTTGATTTTTATATATTTATATAATACATAAATATATAAAAATTATACATATCATATAGATAAATAAAAACTACTTAAAAAAAATCATAAAATTATGTACAAACTTACCTAAATGACAAAAAATACAAAAATAGAGGCAAGAGACATAATATATACAAAGAAATACAAAAATGATACACTAGCTCAAACGGTACATAATATTTTTGTACAATTACAGGATATTTTTTTCTGAATCAGTATAAATTACCAATGAAAATTATTACTTTAGCACACTCTATCTTAATTATTTAATCGACAACCTTGGGTCATTGGGAATATGTATTTCAATATTTCTAAGACATAATACAATATTAAGATGACCGTAAATTATATAATGTAAACATAATAGACCAATCGAATGCCTTCTAATAGGAAGTGCATTAATCATGAAAGATAACATTTAGCATTTTTTCCCATGTACGATTTGTTTCATATTTGCAGTTATGTCGATTCAAAATAGGCAGTGCTTCCATGTACCAGTTAACTTCTAATTAAGGCATTGCAAAGGATGAAAATTGATTGAGGGTCCTTGAATGTACATTTTCATTAAAAAAAATTAGATCCAAATTAAAAATATAGTATAATATTTTTATAATAATTAAGAAAAGAATCAATTTTCAATCCCACAACGAAAATAGATTTTATTTCAAGAAAAAATAAAGTGCATCTCCACTCCATTTAATAGCGATTCTCTTAACTTCTCTACTAGGGACCTCCCATATTCCACGTGGACGCCTCATGCTTGTAAAAACGATATGGCGGATTCTGTTGCTAACGAAGTCACTTTCCCAAGTTCCGTTTTATGGTATTTCTATCCTAGTTAGAGACTATTTTTCATTCTAAGAACAAACTCCAATAGTCCTTTGAATGGAAATTAATGTCTTCTCTAACAAAGGGTCATCAGAACCCATTAATTTAAACATTTAGTCCTGCTATTCATACCCTGGTTTTATAAATACACTTTCACGACAAAAAAATTATTTTCTTTGTAACCCTGTACAGATTTGGTCACATTTGTTGTATTAGCCACCTCGCCAAGTTGCACATAGCCATTTCGACTTCTTGTGGTTGTGGATCGTAGTATAGGTATCTACTCTAAACTACAAATTCTTCAAAATTGTGAAGGTACCAAAATTTTAATAATAATGACTTGATATAATGACTGTCTATGTATTAAATGCCTTTGAATTGTAGTCAATTGTAATGCGATTCTTCTATATATATATATATTTTCTATATTGCGGTTTCTCGCTGTGTATGTGTGTGATTTAGTGTTATAATGAATATTATGAAATTACCTGCTGACAATCTGCTTTGGCAGTTTAGCGGATACTTATAATGAAGAATATAAAATTATTAAAAAATATAATGCCAATCCTAAAAAGTCCATTAATTCAAACATTGATTAATGTCACTTATCGTAGTATTGATACACTTTTTTCGTACAGCCCCTTACGTTTAACTCCAACACCAAGTGCTACGAAATTCTGCAGCCAATTCTCCATTGTTGCAGAAAATTTTAAAAATATTTATATTTTATTTGTTATATATTTGAATCCGTATCATTCTGATTCGTACATCGACCAACTTCATATATCATTGGACTCGTAACATTATGTACCAATTGAATTCGCCGACCTTTTCGCTACGAAAACCACCCCAGTTAATTGATCTGAGATTGAAACGCAAATATTATTTTCCGACCTATTAAAATGACCATAAAATTTTTGGAGGAAACAAGTACGCTATTCCTTGGAAAATATAACGATATTGACACACTAACCCTAATATTTGAAAATAGCAACCATCTCCATTACTTTTTTACTGGTTTCTAACAAGTCTTTGGCCATTGTTTTAATAAAAGTGTTGCGAAATGTCCAACTAATAAACGTTCCACGAATAATAAAGAACTCCACCCGGTTCCACTTATTTTGCCTCCTTTATTTCGTGCATTGCCGTAGGTTGTAATTGAGCCTCAATATCTTATGTAAATTTAAGGCCATAAATTTCAGTTTAATAGATTTGGCATTCCTTTGCGTGTTTCCGAACGAATGTAATAGTTTTTCTGCTAGATTCGTTCCGATTTTTTGCGAAGAAAAATTTGTTTATTCTAACATTTAGCTGGCCCTGAAAATATTGGAATTCGTTTGTACTAAACAACTGCTAAATTTTCAAGGCCAATGTAAGATGTGGAAAATGTTAAATAATTCATAGTAAAAAAAGGTTGATTTTCCTTTTTTTACCCTTGGGCAAAAAATGAGGTACGTAAAACAAGGAATCAAAACGTGAATAAAAAAAATAATAAAGGTTTTAAAAAATCTACGGAAAATTGTAGCACCCAGTCTTCATTTATAAATTCATATAGGTATAGCACAGCGTTTTCATAGTCACTCTTTCATATGCCACTAGCTGGGTTACCCGGCTTCGCTCAGGACGAAATTCGAGAGTTTTCTGGAATGTTCCACAATGATCTTTCCGATTCCCTATTCCCGAACATTTCACGACATACTCCGCTACTCCTTCCGGAACTTTCTAGAGCTCTATAGAACTTGCCGGAACACTGTTTTAGAAATTTCAAGAGAGCGAAACTTCCAGCCCTTATATCTTCAAAAGCACGCCCTTTAGGTAAAAACGGGTACCCTTATACCCCAGGGGGGATAAAGATCTACAACATCATATAACTCCCTTGATCGTACTGGGACTCGTTTCTGAGTTTTTGCGGTCCGCACGACTTTTTGGTCTTTCTTTTATAATATATATTGATTACTTTGGAGTATGGTACATTCATCAATGAATCATTTTACGGAGGTACGGTACAACGGTGAGGAAAACAATTCCCCTCAGAGCCTATGTCATATTTGAGGATGCTGTGTGGAAGGTCGTTTTGGGAAGGAAAGGAGAGAAAGTTCTGGGAGGGAAAAGTGTATTAGAAGTGGGTTGGAATCTGAGGGTAAGTGTGTTCAGGAGTGACGGACGTATGAATTCATCCCTCCCATTGCCGTGAAAGGCGATGTTCCGAGAGAGTACGGCGGGAGAAGTAAAAGGGACTACCTCAACCTTTTAAATCCCAATCCAGCCTTTCATGCAGCTAGTGGGCAGACGAATTCATCACAAAGACCAGGACAAACCTCACCCCATGAACTCGGGCATCCCTACTAAGTAACCTACTAAGAACCACTTGGGTGGCCTATAGAGAGGTTTTGCTTATCCAATAAATGGTTCCCGGGGCTACAGTACCTATACCCGCCTCTCAAATTGAAATTGAGATACTGTATATCTTCCATATTTTTTTTAATTAAATAACCATTATAAATGTTACTTAACCCTCCTCCCGTCGCGCGTTTTTTGTAACGCGAGGTGTCGCGCGGGGTTGCTTAGGACCCCAAAAATAAATATGATTAAATTGTTGTTATAGCGTACATCTATAAGTTATTTTAACTGATTATAGTCAGATGACAATTAATGCTTTGAAATAAAACAGAAATATTAAAAATTAGATATTTATTTTCAATGCAAGAGCTTAAAAATCAACAAGGAACATTTTTTAAACGACTTCGAAAAGGAGGAGGTTATCAATTCGACGGTATTTTTTTTTAATGTTTGTTACCTCAGAACTTTCAATTGGGTGAACCCATACTGATGATTCTTTTTTTATTACAAAGCTGGCTCATTTTAATTTGGTCCAGTTCTGACAATGAAATCTTTGAGAAAACCATAATATATGTCTTAAATTTGCAATAAGTATTTGCGCGACAAATGGACGAATAACTCAATTTTACGCCAACAGATTTCGATGATTCTTTTTTTGAAGTAAAACTTATTTACGCACGCTCGTCACTAAAAATCAAAAAATAAACAAAAATTTTAACAAAACAAAAAACGACTTCAAAAAACGCACTAAAAAGTAAAAATATAATTTCGTACGATTGTTATTTTTGGAGTCGGTGTCAGCCAAGATCTCCACATCTCACCTATAACTACCTATGTATGTAGTTACCTTGGCTGATACCGACTCCAAAAATAACAATCATACGAAATTATTTTATTTATTTTTTAGTGCATTTTTCGAAGTAGTTTTTTGTTTTGTTAAAATTTTTGTTTATTTGTAATTTCGAATAATAAATATTTTTTTTAAACTTAAAAATAAATCTAACCGATTTTTATCAAACTTATATGTAACTATTTGAGCAGGGGGGTATAACTCCGATTCATTTCTTCAACCGAGTTCAAAAATGGTAAATTTCTATGACTGCGTGATGTCATTCCGCGAGGACCAATGGAAAGCTTGACAGCTATGCGTATGTGTAATGTGTATCAGTTTGTAATCCTATAATCCAAAATGGTTGCTCTTCAAATTGTCGCGTTTTATTTACCCGAGCATAATCTAAAACTTTAAACATGTAAATATCAGCGCGGTGTGGAATTAGCAGACTTGAATACATTGTTTACCCGATTTTGAGAACTCGTGCATGTGTTTTTGGATAATACTATCGTGAATTGGCACATCGCGATTGAATGCATAATCGTCGTGAATTCATAACCTCCAGGTACCAATATTTATGTTGATTATTTATATGGAATGGCAGGATGTTTTGAGTAGTTCACAAATCGACACCAGTTGGCGCTAGTGTAAATGTATACCTAAATACTAAAAGAGACCTGTCAAAACTTTGTTTTGTCAATTTTTGTCTGTTTTCTGTAGGTTCGAAGCGATTATTTTTGTGAATTCTGACATTCATAACAATGCACGAAACAATTTTCTTCATTAATAGACACAACTAAAGCTACCAAAAAATATTCCTTCATCATATTGTATTTTTTCCTGTGAACTACTGCATACATTGTCATTCCTTCCTGCCCTTTGTAAACTTGAAGAAAGTATTGGTTTATATAAACTATATCTATTTGTGACAATACAGGCGAATCCTGTATGCTGTGAAACGATTCATCTGGGGGGCAACATATACCCACTATCTCACTTTCATACTCAAATTCATTTATTTCCATAAAGTTATCATTCCGGTCAAAGGCAGCAAATATAGAATAAATAATTATGATTATTGGGTACATTATAAACAAGCAATGTTAGCTAAAGTACCTATAATTATTACAAATACGACACAATTAATGTGTTTTAGAAGTACAAGAATGAGGTTATGTTCCAACCACTTAGCTTACCTCTCGATTAGAACTTCTTTCTTGCCAACACATTTTGCCTTTCTATTCTTTAATTAATTTTTTTAACTCCTTCACAGTCCAGCTACCGTATTTATCCACCATTTTTTAATATAACTTCCAAAATGCACACGCAAGCCAGATACAAAGCAATATCAATTATCAATGACAGGTCTACAACTACACCAGCGCCGCCAAGCGGGAGAAGTTAGCACAGCATTCTTCCATTATATATTCATTTCGTACGGCTATTTTAGCGAATAATTACAATCACTTCATAGTGTCAAAGGTACATTAATTTAATCTTGTTTTCACGTATTTATAATGTTTTGTTTTGATCTGTCTGTCTTTATGTATCTCACGAGTTTTTCTAATACTTTCAGCTCGAAACACCAAAGTGACGGATATAGTGTCAGGCTGCCTACTTTCTACCCCTACAGCTGGCAGGCTGGCGGAGACTACTAGTGGAGTACACTCATTTCCTTCAGTAACGTTGTGGTGTCATGCTGGGAGATGGGGGGCTGACTTATTCCACCACTTCCTGGCACCGCTGTCCTTGAGAGAACACAAGAAGGAAGAGTCTCCACCAGAACTCGACAAGAACGACACATTCTCAGTACGCCTTTTCTATTCTGTACTTTATATTTTTGTCAGTAGAGAGAGTACGAAAACAGTGTGTAATACAGTTGTGAATGATGAATGCTTGAGCAGGTGAATGAGTTTGTATATAGTGGGAAGTATGTTTACAAGAATGGGAAGGTTGATAGAGATATTGAAAGAAGGGTAAATGCAGGTAACTCTATTAATGGATGATTAATGGCGATGGCGCTAACAAAAAAACTGAAAAGTCTAAAGAAGTAAAGATAGCAGCCCACAATGGAGTACTTACTGTACCTGATGTATGGCAGTGAGGTACTGGCAGAGGAAAAATGAAAATAGACTGAATGCTGTAGAAATGAGATCCCCGAGGCGTATGTGTGGTAAAATCATGTATAGTCCCTTTCTGCCTGTACAGAGTATAATTAAAGCAATATATGTATATTTTACGCAGCAAAGCGTTTATTGGTCAAATCGAATGTACGAGTATACTTTCATATCAGTGATCGCTGAACCGGTGGATTGAATTTTTTGATATAAGTTAAAGTGGTCTGTCTACTTTTTTTATAAGTTTGTGCAGAGCGCCTTCGAGGTGATTTTTTTTACAAAACTGGCGCTATACAGATCATTAAAATATTATTATTTATGATCATGTGAGAAATGTGGAGATCCGCAAAGAATGCAAGGCTAATCATAATGAGTAAGATTAAGAAAGGGACCCTCAGATGGTTTGGGTATGTAGAGCGAATGAACGAAGCATGGAATGCAAGTAATATGAAGCAGATGTGAGTGGTAGATGAACTCAGGGATGCCAGAGGAAGACCTGACACATCAAGTGAATCAGATATTGCCTCGGGCCACGTCAAGAGTCAGAATAGTATGTATGAGTCGATTTGTGAATGAGGCAAAGAGTGTGTGCCAAGACCGAGTTGTTTCTGAAAGTCTCTGATTCGCTGAGTGACTGCCGTCCGCGACGATCGCTCCTCTGGCTTGGCATATGCCATTTCCCGACATTGTCGCTTGTTCCACGCCCGTTCGCCTAGTTCGTGAAAACCACACCCCAGTGAATCCAAAGTGCCTTTCCCAGTAACGGAACCAAAAAAATCACCTCAGTCTACAGTGCTTGTTCGCGCCATTTCATACCGTCCCTTGTGCTTTGAACTACAGTGCTTAAAACATTCGTGGCTTCAGTTGTCCTAGTGTTTTCCCCCATTCTATACCATCATGTCCTCCCCCCTTCTCCAAACCTCCGACGAATACCAACGCCTTACTCTCGAGATCCAGTCCTTCTTTGCCAACCACCCCGACCCCAACAACATGTCCCTTGTAGACAAAGAACATGTCTTCAACCTGGCCTTCCGCAGAGTTCACAGTTCCCCTCCCAACTCCCCCTGCAACTCACCCAGCCCCGCCCAGCCAACCCCCCCCCCAACCTCCCCCTTACTGCCCCCCAAACTGACCCACCTATCACCCCTCAAACCGACCACCCCCTTACCGCCCCTCAAGATAACCGCCCTACTACCGCCCCCCAAACCGTTTGCCCTCCCATCGCCTCTCTATCAGATCGCCCCCTCACCGCCTCCCAACCCCTTGGCCCTCCAATCGCCCCTCAAACCGCCCCCCAAACCGATTGGTCCTCAATCGGTTTAGGTTTCCTTACCTTCCCCCCCAACCCCCCAACCAAGGGGCAAAGACATCACTCCTCATCCTCGCGCTCCAGCGTCACCAAAGAGCCAATCCAACCAACTTCCGAAAACCCAGGCCCCGAGGAAATGGCCTGGGTCTGCGTCAGACCATCCCGCAAACGAGTCCGTCTAAAGAAACCCCCCCACCCGTTCTCATTCCAAAATACCAAGAAGTTCCTTCCCAAGCTAGTAAACCGATCCACCAATCAAACCTGCTTCAAACACAAGCCCCACCCCTCAGTCTACCACTCCCCTCACCCCTCGACATGCCACTGCCCCCCCAAGCCTTCCTGCTCTTCCCCCAAGCCCCGACATCTATCTACCTACCCCCCCTTCCATCTCTCTTATTACCCCCTCCCCCTCCCTACCCCTCTTCAACGTCCCCAATAAAATAAAATAAAAAACAATCAACAATCACTAAGAGCCCGTTCACACTTCCGTCGTAATAACGGAGGTGGGTTCCGTCTTTACGACGGAGGCCCTAGCCGCTGTAGTGGCTATATGGAGCTGTTCACACTTGCCGGATCCGGCGTGAAGACGGATCCGTTATTTTTTGCCGGAGAGTTCGCCTACGCAGAGTGTCCGTCGTGAAGTCGGAAAGGATCGCGCTGGCTCATACATTTCAATGGAGCTGTTCACACTATACGGCGGGACGACGGATCCGTTTTGAACCCCCCACACCCCGCTTCACACTTCACCACCGCCCGCTCCCAGACGCAAGCTAGCAGGCAAATTGTGTTTTTATGGGGCGCGCATTTGGCGTTTATAATATTATTATATAATATGTTCGTTCCAGAATGCGATTTTTTCTATTTAATCTCAAGAAAATATTTAGTCACACCTATCATTCATGTTTTTTAGTCATTTTAGTTATAATAATTGCTGGATGATTTTCGCGTACTTTCTCCTTTTCAAGTATGCAAACAAAATATTCTCCCACGGTTGAACAAATAATTTCAGCTATAATTGGGTGTACCCAAAATTTTCTTTTCACTTTTTTCCTTCGTTTTTATAAGTACCACATGACAACAAGAGCTTCATCGTCGTCCATTGCGCAGTGCGCACGACCGTCTACTGAAGAATGATAAAATGTTTTGGTCGTTGTTTTCGTAGAGTAGGATCCGTCTTGAAAACGGAAGTGTGAACAGGGGCCTAGGGCTTCCGTCATGACGACGGAACCCATCTCCGTTTTTACGACGGAAGTGTGAACGGGCTCTAAGTCCTACAACCATTAAACAAACTCATGATGAAGGAGAAAGGGGCCATATGGCCCGGTGCTCCGAAAGACAGTTATCACAAGTCAGTATCTTTCCACCCCTGTGGTGAAACGGCGTGATGGTTAGTTGGTTATTCTTGTTTTTCCTATTTTTAACTAACTAACTAACCATTACGCCGTTTCTCCGCAGGGGTAGGCAGATAGGACGGACCGCCAAACAACTCGGTCTTGGCACACACTCTTTGCCTCACTCACATTCATATATTGTCTCATACATTCCTATTATTCTGACTTTTGACATAGCCCCACTCAAGTATCTGATTCACTTCCTCGGGCGTCCTCGTCTTCTTTCACTATTCACAAACTTCTTTCACTATTCACAAACTTCTTTTACTATTCACAAACTTCTTTTACTATTCACAAACTTTCATTCGCTCTACATGCCCTTGTATTTCCTTCTTCTTGTATTAGTATTCCTTGTTTCACTAATTCTTGTATTTCCTGTTTTTACCTGTTTATAATAAAATATTAAAACATGTTATTGAGTTTTCATTTATTATGACATTCCATTTTATTTTTAAAATAATATTTTAAGCTAAAAAAATTGGGTAGGTACCGAAAGATAATTATATTGTCTATGGTCGAGCCTTTTATTGTTTCCTCTATTCTTGTCGATGGTGTCTATGACGTCATACCGCGAGGAAAAAAAAAGTCGTCACATTTATGGCGTATCTATGGTGAAATAGCGTTGAAATTTTGTCTGAGCAAAAAGCAGGAAGTTATCAATCTAATGACTGGTTTATTTATGTATTTGAGGTTGATACAGACTTATTAATATAACAACAAAAAAATCAACAAAATACAATGAAAATACATAAACTTGATTTTTCATTGTATTTTCGTTCGCGGCTTGTGTTCTTTAAAACCTGGGCTTTTAAAGAACACAAGCCGCGTTTTCGAAAATATTTAGACCGTATTAACCAACCAAAAATGAAATGTTTTGATTTCATGTTCGTTCAATAAGATTTTTGCATTACAGCTCTGGGATTGAAATGCGTTAAAAGCCACTGCAGTACTGTTCGATTATACCTTTGCGACGGAGGCAGCCATGCCTCTACATGTGCATGAAACGCCTTATAACAGCGCCCCTTGTTTCCCGTGTTTGTGATTTCAATGCACTCCCCAGTCCTCAGTCTGCTAGTTCGTGTACGTGTCCGGCCACTTTCCGTGCGCGAACCAGTGTACACTCAGCAGGCCCCGATTAATATTAGGGCCCAATAGGTCATACCAAAAGGGTCGATATTGCGGGAATATTCATCGCAACCTCATTATGTTTCGATATCGTACACAGTTACACCGTTAGTATGTTTTAGTACTTTGGCATGATTTTGCTTTTAATTTTATTCACTAGAAAACGTGCGACGATGAATGGTATATTGTTACGTAGTCTGAAGTATCGAGATATTAAGTGAAGTATCGAGAAACAATAAAAACAGCTTTGCTATTCTGCAAAGTGGTTAATAATCTTATCATCTTACTAATATTATAAATGCGAAAGTTTATATGGATGGTCCTTACTCTTTCACGCAATAAATATCGAATGGAATTTAAAAATTCTTTCACCAATCGAAAGCTATATTATTTGCGAGTAACAAAGGCTATATATATTGGTAAGCTCTAGCGTTATGAATAAGCTGTGGCGTTATGAAATTATGTATCATACGTTTTCTGTCCCTAACAAAATCGAGTTATTGCAAACGTCAAAACAAATTGTTACCTTGGAAACAATATATATTTTTTTTAATTTTAGGCTTAAAAAGAGTGCTTAAAAAGAGTGATTTTTTGGCGTCGTAGTTAATATCTACCTATCTCTAAAAATGTTTATTGTCCGAACGAAAAGCATAGCGTTAGACATGGACTGCCATTTTGTTATTTATTTACGTTACTCTGGATTCAAATATGAATAAAATACTAATAAAGGGAGTAGGTACATAAAATAAATTTCTATTTCTATAATTTAAATATTTTCTAAAAGAGAATTTTTATTTGCGAAATGTCATTCTCAAGAATTTTATTTGTCTTATCGTTATTTGTTGTTTGTATTATGTGATTTTTTTTAAACAGAGATAATTGGAGGAATGGGAAATGACATAGGCTACTTTTTATCAAAAAAAAATTTCATTAAAGTGGGAAAATTCTTTATACAGTAATTTCCCACTAATACCATGCGAGCGAAGCCGCGGGTAAAAGCTAGTAATAAAATAATTTGAGGTTTTACTCAGTTATTCCAAAAATAAAAATAAAATAAAATAGATGGTTATAGTTTGATATTTCTGCATGAGTTGCAAAATGTCCGATGGATTTTTGAAGTGAAAACTTATGTAGCACGGTTGTTATTAGAAACCCGATGAAACGGAAGCGAGCGACACTAAAAAGAGTCAAATATATACGTCTGTAGGATTTAGCCTGCGAGAGAATGAGATAGAAATAAAATATTTATTTATTTCACTGGTACTCGGTTATAATATAATATGACAAATCACGGTCCCACGCAAGCCAAGTTCCAGTGCAGTGGTTCCCAACCGGTGGTCTGTGGACTATAGATTCACGAGATCTAAAATGTCCGCGAGATCTAAAATGTGGTCAGCGAAATATTCGTTCACTTTGCTACAAAACCGAATCGAAAGATATCCAAAAGCTGAGCTGATTCGTAACCCTTTTGGTATTAGTGTTGGAGAGGTAGCTGTAGAAGTCCAAGAAGAGCTCATTACTGTGTCTTGTTATCCCTGTGAGAACAAATAAATATTGTCCCTGGTCAAAAAAGGTCGGGAACCACTGTTCTAGTGATATGAAGCACCTGACAAACCTTAGCAGCCAGAGACATATAGCGGACCAAGAGTCGAATCCTGCAAAATCCAAAAAAAAAAATATTTTTTTTGTAATATCAATATCCAATCTGCAAACCACTCCAAAATAAACATGCAAAGAAAACACTAAATAAATCGACATCTAGCGACTCCGAAGAAGAAAACACAAATACTATTAAGATGACCATATGTAAAGGAATGTTGTTCCCATATTTTTGAACAACGTTAACATTTTCCCACAACATTGATGAACAACGTGCTCCACTCTTGTCTACTTTAGTTTGCTGGTGGTTTCACTTCTACCGCGTGTGAATTGCTCACTCTTATTTTTTTTGGTTTAAACCGATATTATGCAAAACTGTAATTTCTATTACTTCAGCAAGTAATAGAAATTTAAAAAAATGTAAAAAAATACTAGGACCGTTAAGTCATAAATATCTCGGAGTAAAATTGTTTAATTCACTTCCTAAAAAAATCAGAAACATGAACAGTAATATCAAAAAATTTAAAACTCACCTTAAAAATTATACCGAAAATTTGAACTGAATATAAAAAAAAAAAAACAATTAAACCAATATAATAACACCCCCATACACACAAGCCTTGCTTTTTTACGGGGATTTATCAAACATGTACATATATTATGTAATTAATTACTATATTGAATTTATTGTTATTTATGTATCTTAAAAAAAAAAAAAAACAAAAAACAAAAAAAAAAAAACAAAAAAACAAAAAAAATCGGCAAATATAATGTACATATGATGTTATGATAAAATTATGTGTGAAACTGTTGTAAGATTTTTATGAAAGAAGTCGTGATCTTCATGTAAAAATGTTATATTGGAAAACAGGAGAACGACGCAGAGCAAAATTGTTAGGTAGCTAAATATAAACTGGTGACAAGTACTGAATGATACATTACTTAACTTAACAAAGCTTAACAAATTTTACTGTAAACTATATAGTATTTAACTAGCACGGACCCGTGAAAAATCACTAGATTTAACATTAGTAGCTATCACTGTGCAATAAATATTTATAAAAACCAATAAATGGAAAACCCTAACTTATTTCTTAGCTCCTTGTTCTTGTCGGGATTACGTTTATTATTATAATGTGTATTTTGTGTATAATTATAACATTAGCGTGATTACGGAAATTAACACAAATACCCTATATGTATTTGTTCTCCCGGTATTTTGTTCCGACTGGTTCACTTTTTGACTTTATTTTTTATTTATACCTAACGCAGACCCGTGAAAATCACGTATTATCTGAATTATTAACAAATCGGTTTAAATTTTGAAATTGGCAATAAACATTATTTTCTGTTTAAAATATCGTGCTTAAGCATCACACTTATCCCTGCTTATGTCTGTTTGCTCAAACAAACCACTTAAAAAATTGATTTTTTTAAGAAAATATGTGTCCTTTTTTCAACATATTACAAATAATTTACTTATGTCATCTCTACCAGCGTACTAACACATCGGAATAAAAATTGCAATTAAAATAAAAGATTAAAATGTATTTTGAAAATAATGTTTAAAAGCTCCGTTTAATTTCAAAGCAATTCCGAGTCGATAATCCACTAATTGTTATGTATATATTTGTCATTCTGGTTGAATGACAAATATAAACCTAAAATATTTGAAAAATATAACCCGAACCACAAAAAAAAAACAAAAAATCTAAATGATGGTATAGTTATATACATATATCAATGATAAAATAAACACAAACGTACAAGAAATACATATCATAGACTCCAACTGCATACCAATAACATTTGATAAAAAAAACGTATATTCTTGCGATGTAGGAATTTCCATCCAAAAACAACATTACACACTTCCTAAATGCACTTAACAATACAATAAAATTAAATGATCTAAACCAAAACAAAAATATCATCATCATTCGAGACATTAACTAAACACAAAACGGACACCCACAAAACATAGAATACCTAACAATACTGGCACAGCATGGATTGGAGCCAACGATAAATGTCCCATCACGAGTCACACAAAATACAGAAAACCTAACCAACATAAAATATTCAACAAAAAAATAATTGACTACTCAAACATAAAAGAAAAACTCAAAAAAATAGGCTGGCGTACAATATACGAAATTATTTTACCTTAAGTATAAATTTGTATTTTTAGTTTAATTTTAGCATTTTTTTTGTTGGTTTATGCAGCATTATTTTTAATTTATTATGTATACATTTTTATTTTATAAAATGGAGGCCTCAGCACAGGTGAGCTACCCAGTGAGGCCGACATTGCTGAATTATAAGATATTATATGAAATAAATAAATAAATAAATTGAACCTTAAATAAAAATAACCTTAAACAGACGGAAACACAACCAAACTAATATTTTCGTTCCATTAATTTTATGTTTTCCAAAAATAAGAGCGCGGTTCTTATGAGATTTTCATAAGAACTGAGTATGAATATTATCTAGTCTTTTAAGGTGATACTTAAAATAATTCATAATCTACTCTTTCATAGATGATGCGTGTTTAATTATTTTAGGGAAAAACGATGTTTACAAGTTAAGCTTTAAAATATTAGGATGAATTATTTGTTTGCGCCCGTACATGTGCAATATGAATATGAATAAATAGTTTTGACCTTAAGCAAACTCAACTCTTTCAAGAAAGGCTCACAAATACAATATTGGATTTAATCACCTATACAATATTGCGTTGGTAGCCTTTCTTGAAAGATTTTAATTTGTTTATGGGCAAAACTATTTATTCATATTTATATTGGACTAGCTGGGTTACCCGGCTTCGCTCAGGACAATAAGATAGTGTTCTGGAATGTTGCACAATGATGTTCCCGATCATTCCACGACATACTCCGCCACTCCTTCCACAACTTTCTACAGCTCTATGGAACCTTCTAGAACTTTCCGTAAGACTGTTCTAGAAATTTCAAGAGGGCGAAACTTTCAGCCCTTATATCTTTAAAAGCACGCCCTTTAGGTAAAAACGGATACCCTCATTCCCTAGGGGGGATAGAGATCTACCACACCATATAACTCCCTTGATCGAACCGGGACTCGTTTCTGAGTTTTTGCGAGCTGCACGTTTTTTTGGACTTTCTTTTATAATATATGCCATATTCAAATAAATAAAATGTTACTCCTCACATCTCCTTTCCCGTGCGTTCCCCTCCAGCGTTCCACTTCCACCTTCCCCACCACCGCTCTCCCGCTCTCCCGTCCCGCCAACCTCCCTGGCACTGCATTTCTTGACTCCTCTCCCGCCCGGCCCGTAGCCGAAACTTTTTTCTAATACTAACAATTTTTAAACTCGTGATATCTTTCTAATTAAATATCCGAATTGAAAAATTCAAAAAGTTAAATAAAGGTATTGAAGCTGTCTTGAATATGAAGTAATTTATTTTGATAAGGATTAAAACCAAGATACAAATAAAGAGCCTTTCCAAGCAGCGACATATTAATTAAAATTTTAAAATAAAAGAATACTTATTGTGGCATAACCATAATAGTTAGACATATGCTGCATTGACCTTTTTTGTAAATAATGATGTTTTCTATAAAGTCGTAGTACATTATTTTATTCTATCATCAATAGTTTTCGCAGCGCACGCGATTTAAAGAATATTTTAGGTAATTTTTTTACACCCTGGGTTACATTATTGAAGTTTTAGTAAAGATCCCTAATTTTTTTGAAAATATAAGATAGTCTATGTCACCCGGGGATAGTGTAGCTTCCCAACAGTGAAAGAATCAAATTCAAATCGGTTCAGTAATTTCGGAGCCTATTCGATGCAAACAAACACACAAACAAACAAACAAACACTTCTTTCCTCTTTATATAGTGTGTAAGATATGTATGGGCTCAAACAATTAAATAATCTAATGATATTTTAAAGAATAACTTGTTAAAAGCGTTTTTCTCTAAAATCATCCATCTATGAAAGAGAAGATTAGGAATTCTTTTATGTAATACATTTTCAGAATGTCTTTAATGGTGTGCTCAAAATATTAACATATCGTATTTGGGGTGACCGGACAACTCAGAATGAAATAAACTCAGAACCTCCTTTGTCATTAAAAGTGACGATAAAAGTATAGAAAAATAATAAATTGTTCAATAGCTTACGTTAGGTTAGGATTATGGACTATTTTAAAATTATTTTTATTATTAAGAGATGTTGAATTGACTTTATTATGATTTGGCATGGAATCCGTATTTGGGTTCGATTAACGAATCTGCATCAACTGCAATTTTTCGAGAAATTCGATTACAATAACTTCAACTAGGGTGACATTAATAAAGCAATAAATTATTACATAATTCAACGTACAACACAACGCACCTACTATGGAAACCTTTTTCTAAAGATTCCATGCCAACTCAGAATGAAACCAACTCAGAAACATCTCAGAAAGGTCATTTTAAGCTAAGAAAAATAATTTTAAAGAGCCGGTAACCCTAACCTAACTTAACGTATTATTTTTTTTAATTAAAAATCGCTATTCTTTCTGAGGTGCTTCTGATTTGGTTTCATTCTGAGTTGTCCGGTCACCCTTTCTTAAAGCTACAATCCAATCCAATCAATAATAGTGGCAAACTTCACTGATTTTGAGACTGCCTATTACCAAAGGAATCTTAATGTACTCAAAATAATGCCTTGTGCCGTGGCTGTTGGTAACTATTATTTGCTAAAACCCATTGAGATCATTTTTGCACCAGTGTTCTTAAATAGTAATATTATGTAAAAACTTCCTTCTTCTTACGGCGCCAAAAATACTAAAATATAAAGTGTAATGAATGATATGTATAAGGTTGTTATTTGGTTTTTAATGTCATAACTGACAATCCTGGCAAACCCTACTTAGCGCCGGATCTGCCATACGAAAACGTGCAAAAAACCTGGCAACAACTCCGAAGGGGCGCCGTGAAAAAATAAATATTGTATTAAAATGTAGTTATAATATTCCCTGAATCGTTTAAAAATTACCCATAGTACGAAATAATTATTACGCTCTAGCAACGCTTTCCAAAGAAACAGAATGCGCACGCATCAGGTTGAAATCAACGGCTTACGAATTTATAATCAGTTACAGAATTTTTTTACAAATTCCATATATTTAGTTTAAACGTAAAATATATTTTTCCATATATCTTTTACGACGAATGGATGCGATCCAAATTCAATAAAAAAATCACAGCGCAGTTTTTTTTGTTCCTGTGAATCAAACAAACTGACTTGCGCCTTTCAAAATGCTGACAATTTTTGTTTGTGTGTTGCCCGTACGCTCGCTATTGTTTTATTTTGTACGATTTAAGGTTCTAGGAGAAGGTAGTTAAAGACCATTTTCTTATGAAATCTTCAGTAAATTCCATTAACAAAAGCATCGCACGGTTTGCAGGATTTGCAGGTTGAACGTGTTGACAGTTATTTGAAGTTCGTTAAATGTATAATTAATATCTATTAGATTTGATGGATGTTGGATTTGTTATTTTACGGTGTCAGTGTAAGGGTCTTTCGTAAGCCGTTGATACCATACGTCAGTGTTTAGTGTTTGTTCGCTCAATTTGGTGTTTGTTCGATCAACACAGGGGAAATGTAAGGTTCGAATTTGAGGTTATATTCTTATTAGATTTTTAAATTTATAACTAAATTTCTATTGGTTGTTAGAGGTTATCAAGTACCGTGGATTACAATGAATAGAATAATAATTTTAAAAAACTTTCAGGCTCGCAGAATCTAAAACGTACAATTAAAGAGCACAATGACATAAAAAATCTCGTTTACATTGGGAATTTTTTTATTCCAATTTATCCAGCATCGATGAAAAATATGTCTTGATTTTATTTGATAAATTAGTGTAAAAAAAATGAAATAAAAAAAATTGGGGTGAACGAATTTTTAATAAAAATAAAAATTTAGGGGGGGGGGGCGCCATCGGTACCTACTGCACAGGGCGCCAGATTTCGTAGATCCGGCCCTGACCCTACTCAAATATTTTTAAGTGTAAATAAATATGTTAGTTGTAAATCTCAAACTTTAAGTAATACTTTAAGTCATAGTTCTAAATTTGTATCTCATTAAGTAACTAGCTATAAGTCTTAGATATAAGGAAATAGCTATAATAAATCTTATATGTTAAGTCACTAGTCATAGTTGTAAATCTTAGTTTAAGCCAGCAAAATATGTTTTTAATAATTTTATTTGTACATCGCCATTGGGGTGATTTTTCACAAAAATGGCACTATATAAATTAGCCAAATGTTATTATTATTATTAGAAACAGGTTAACATGGAAAAGGCGATCCGAAATATTTCACTAAAGCAAGCAAAGTTTTTTCAATCATTTTCAGGTATTTTTGAGCTGGACCAGATTCCTGAAATGAAGTAACCCATAAAATGATAGTATTTTTTTGAACATCTCGTAATAATTCTAACTATCCGGAGATAGTGAAACTATGATACCTCAATTCACCCTTTTATCTTTAAAATCTTTTTACTTAAAATTCACAAGAACCCGGTGACATTTCATCAATTTATTTAATGTTTACTAGGTTTTACAAATTCCAATAATTTTCTTAATTTTTAAGCACTCGAAAAAGAAAAAAACTATTTTAGAAAAAAGGTAACATTGTGTTTGAGATGTTTGTAATTGAAATTAACATTGACGTTTCTAAATAATACAATTATATGTAGGTATTATTACCAAAGGTTAAACTTTAACAATAAACTTATCGAAACATTTTGACTCGAAACATCCATAATTTTTAAAAAATTCGATATTTGATGTACAAAAATTTATTTTTTTCAAATTTTTAACTCTTTCAATGAAAAAATCCCGCCAATTTCGTACACTTTGACAATTTATTTGAATTTTTTCCAAGTATAAACAAGTATGGAATCAATTATAAACATTTGAGACAAATGATGAAGAAAAATTATTATCCTTACCAAGGATGAATTTATCTTCGTCTTCGCATGTCTTCGCAACAGAAATAGTTTTATATGCCCCGGGCAGCCTTTAATAGAATGTGATGATTGTGGCTGTTAAAGTCCTTTTGGAGTTTTAGGGGTGAAGTTATGATGTGAGACTGAAAGGTATGGGGAAGAGAAGAAGGCGAGGAAGTGCACGGCCAGAAAATGTCAGGATAAAGTCAAATCTGAGTGTATCAACTTCTCTAGAAAGTGGGATTTTAAACTCAACCCACTGACATGGAAACTGTTGTTAGATACTCCCAGTGTCTGGTGTCTGAAAAAACTCCGGTATCAAAAAAATACGAGTGTGCTTTAGTAAGTAAAACTTCTGCTTCATCTATATGATGAAGTGTAACCCTCTCTCTTTCTATCTTCACTAACTTATATATATATATATATATATTTTTTTTTTATTTCTATTCTTCAACATATATACATATTACAGATAATTACATTGGTATACATAGATTTTAAGTTATGTAAGTAATAAGGAAAAAAAATAATAAAATGTTACTGATCCGTAACTGTATATAGGTAAGTACCTAGTAGTATTTTGTGAACACCTCACTAGGCGAACCTGTGCTGAGGTGTTCCCATGTTTTGGAATAATTGCAATTCAGACGACAAAAGTAGAAACACCGAATCCTCCTTGATATTGTCAAGAAGGAAACTGTGGATCGACCCATTGCGGCAGTATTGCATACACAAAATAAAAGATTAGTTGCAGTTAGGATCTATACATACAGTTATACATAGCATCTAGTTTATGAACAAGATAGATAGTAGTTTTGATAAATAGGTAGGTATATTATTCTGGGGAACACACGCCAATGGAATGAATAATATTGTGATTTTAATGTTTTGTCTTATAACAAAGTTATAATTGCCTACTATTTATTTTTAATATTTGTTTTTGGTTATGTTAGGTTAGGTGTTATGATTTTTTGAGTAAATTGAATACCTTGTTGTTTGATCCAGTCTTTGATGTGTTTTTTGTGAAGAATTGAATATGATTTGTAGTTAGTAGTTGTTTCAGTGTGGTGGGAATGTGGTTATATAGTTTGATTGCGTAATATTTAAAGTGTCTTTGCCCGTGTAAGGTACGAGTTATCGGTATGTTAAGTGTTTTTTTTTGTAGAGGCCCTGGTTTTAATTGCTAATTGAGGTTGTATTTGCATGTAAAGTTGATGTTGGAAGAAGTATAGTAGTACAGCTTTGGCGTAGAGTTGTCTTATTGTCATGACGTCTAGTGTTTCGTAAATTACATTCGAGCATGTGTAGCGAGGAACTTGGAGGATTAATTTAATTATTGCCTTTTGAATTTTTTCTAATGGATCTATTGCTATATTTGTTGCACTTCCCCAAGCAAGTATGCCGTATGTAATAATGGATTGGCAAAGTGCAAAGAATATGGTTCTGAGGATTGTTATTGGAAATATGTTTTTTATTGTCTTTATCAGATGCATGACTCGTTTCAGTTTGTTTGTGATATAAGTTATGTGGTCAGTCCAGCGTAAGTTGGCATCTATTATAACTCCTAGATATTTTGTGTGGTCAACCCTTTCAATACGCTCGCATAGACATGTGCGATAAGTTTGTCCGCAGTCGTGTAAGATAAGGTCTATGTGCTGTGGAGGTTGGCCTCTTTGTGTGATGCTGTGTGTAATATAATTGGTTTTTGTTGTATTTAGGGTAAGAATGTTGTTGTTTAGCCAATTTTTGACCACAAATAGACTTTTTTCGGCCTTTTTTATATACCTCATTCCATGTTTCTGCCTGGCAGAGAAGTACTGTATCGTCAGCAAATGTTACGATTTTACCGTCGATATCAATGTCACACAGGTCGTTTATGTAAATAAGGAACATTAGGGGACCAAGAACGCTTCCCCGTGGTACTCTGTATCTAGATAGAAGTGGCTCACTTACCATTTTGTTGATTTTAACCTGTTGCATTCTACCCGACATGAAGCTTTTCAGTAAGTTTAGTTCTATGCCACTAACTCCGACGATTTTTAGTTTATGGAAGAGTTTTTCGTGAGAAATTGTGTCAAAAGCTTTACATAAGTCTAAATAAATTGATATAACTTTTTTTTTAGCATCTAGGTTATGTGTAATAAACTCAGTTACAGTGGCAATTGCGTTTTCTGTGTTCCTATTTTTTCTAAAGCCATGTTGGTTTATTGAAAGTAATTGCTTATTTTCCAGATAATGTTGTAGCTGTACTTTTATTGCTTTTTCAAGAATTTTTGACATATTGTTTAATAATGTAATGGGTCTGTAGTTGTACATATCTATATATATATCTATATATATCTATATATATCTATATATATCTATATATATCTATATATAGTTGTATATATTTATATGTATACATCTCCCTCTAAATTACCGTTCACTTCGCTTTTCGTAACGCTCTCGTCACGCATTCGCCAGCTCACTCCCTAAGTCCCTGCGTAAAGAAGTTTTACTTCAAAAACTCTTTGGACTTTCGTTTGTAATAATAATAATAATAATATTTGGCTAATTTATATAGCGCCGTTTTCCTGAAAAATCACCTCAAGGGCGCTGTACAAATAAATACATAAAAAATAATATTACTGGCTTACAACTAAGATTTACAATTATAACTAGTGACTTACATCTAAGACTTATTGCTAGTGACTTATGACTAAGACATATAAAAGCTGACCTAAAACTGAGCTCAATGACATATATATTTACAATTATGACTTAAAGTTAGAGATTTATAACTAACATATTTATTTACATTTAAAAATACTTGAAAACATCTTATAAATATCATACATTTGCCAGAATCACCCACAGCGCCAGAAGAAGAAGGAAGTTTTTACATAATATTACTATTTAAGGACATGGATGCAAAATTTATCGGATTTACGAAAATGTATGGATATCTTAAATAAATTATTGAAATTACTCGCCGATCTTTACCGCATTACGATGACTCATCGCTCAACATTAAACGGATTGAGGTGTTAGGTTACCACTGACAGATCATTGGTAGGTAGATCAATAACATTTTGAGTTTTTCGTTAGTAGTTGTAGGGAATAGCAAATAAAATAGTTTATATTCGTGGACATCAACAATTAGTATAATTAAATTACAAAGTTTAAATATAATGACGAATTTATGGAAATGAGTATTTGAAAAAGTGAGTTTTAAGTTTGCATCTAAATTCCGCTGGGTTGGTTATGCATCTCAATTCCATGGGAAGTTTATTCCAAGCCTCAGGGCCGGATACTCGAAACGCGCGATCACCAAAATTAGTGTTCGGATTTCGCTTGGGTTCTTTCAACCTTCCAATTGCAGACGATGTCGCTGATCTAAGAGATGACTGCCTTAGACCTATATTTTCCGGAATGCATAGTTCAGAGATATAGGGTGGAGCCATTTCATTGATAGCTTTAAACACCATCCAGCATAACTTATACTGGATCCTTTCAGGACACTTCAACCAGTGAAGATTTCGGAGGTGTTCCGAAATGTGCGAAAACTTGAGTACCCCTGTAATTAGTCGTGCTGCGGCGTTGAACACTGATTGTAGTTTATCAGTTTGACATTTAGGAAGATTTGCATGGATACCATTGCAGTAATCAAGACGCGATACTATATATGAATTCACAAGAAGCTTAGTTGCTTCTGTCGAAAGGTTCCTACGAACTGACTTAAGCAGTCTTAGGTAGAAGAACCCTGTGCTAACGGTCCTATTCACCTGACTTTTCAATGAAAGGTCTGAATCCAGATAAACTCCCAGAAGTTTAACGGTTGTTTTCGCAATTACGTCATTGCCGGAAATGGCAATTGGTGAGTTGTCTATTAGATGTTGACGTCCATTTGTAGCTGCCCACAGAAATTCGGTCTTTGATGGATTAAGCTTCAGTTTGTTTGAGGACGTCCAGAGACTAATTGCTTCTAGACACTCAACTGTGCGAATTTTGAGGCCGGTGATCTCATTTGGTGTGCAGTAAAAGTAGACTTGCTGATCGTCGGCATAACAGTGAGAAAGTAGACCAAATGACTCGATAATTCTTGCGACATCATTTGTAAAGAGGATAAAGAGAAGTGGGCCCAGAACGGATCCCTGAGGTACCCCTGAAGAGAGTTTTGTGAAGTTGGATTGTTTATTTTCCACCTTCACTGCTTGTGAGCGATCCGTTAGATAGGATTGTAGCCAATTTTTTACGTTAGAATGTAAACCAAATGTTAATTCTAGTCTCTTAATGAGAAAGTCGTGGTCAATGGTGTCAAATGCAGCGCTCATATCTAAAAGTGAAAGAAGTGCTAACTTACCTGACTCTATGACAAGGGTAATATCTGACAGGACACGAAGTAACCCGATTTCTGTTGAGTGGAATCTTCTATAAGCGGACTGATGATCGGTAATTAATTTATTGTGGTTTAAGTGGGAGGTTATTTGAGAAGCAGCAATTTTTTCGAGTAGTTTTGCTAAGAAAGGCAGATTTGACACTGGTCGATAATTACCCAAGTTGTCAGCATCAAGCTGTGGTTTTTTTATAATTGGGGTAACTACTGCATGCTTAAGTGCTTCCGGGAAGTCACCTGTGCTTAGGGACTTATTAAACACGTGAACCAAGTAGGGGGCTAACACGTTGCAACATTTCTTGAGAAGCCACGTTGGGATAGGGTCGAGAACACATTGTTTATTTGGCGAACTTAGAATTAACTTTCCTACTTCTTCTAGCGTTGAAGGTTTGAAGGATGACATTGTCCCTTTGGAATTGGCTGTAAATATTTGCGGGGGAGCAGAAGATGTAGAGGCGCGTATAGATTCTATTTTTTCACAGAAAAACTTAGAAAAGGCCTGCGGAGTAATGTCTGTAGAGGTTTGTACGGTGTTATTAGCGATGATGGTTTTAACGGAGTTCCAGAGACATCGTGGATTTTTCCGCTGTATAATATATGAGCGTGGACAGCTATTGTTCTAAATGAGCGGGCGGTAGGAGAATTCTGATAAACCTCCAAAGTTTGTAACATTGATACTATTCGCATTTTATACATAACGCTAGTGAGAAGCATTTTGGAATATAATTCTACGATTTGGGCTCCACATTACAATATCCATATTCAAGCGATTGAGAAAGTCCAGCGTAGGTTCCTTAGGTATATTCATTTTAAATTAGGTATTTCAAGAGAATCCGTGGACTATAATTTGTTATTAAACTGGACTAATCTCGTAAATTTATCAGATCGCAGAAAAATCTGTGATCTATTAATCTACTATCTACTACACTATATAAAGAGGTAATATTTGTTTGTTTGTTTGTTTGTGTGTTTGTTTGCATCGAATAGGCTCCGAAACTACTGAACCGATTTGAAAAATTCTTTCGCTGTTGGGAAGCTACACTATCCCTGGGTGACATAGGCTATATTATATTTTCAAAAAAAAATAGGCATCCTTACTAAAACTTCAATAATGTAACCCAGGGTGTAAAAAAATGTACTACGACTTTATAGAACACATCATTATTTACAAAAAATGTTCTTAACAGCATATGTCTAACTATTATGGTTATGCCACAATAAGTATTCTTTTATTTTAAAAAAATAATTTAAATGTCGCTGCTTCAAAAGGCTCTTTATTTGTATCTTGGTTTTAATCCTTATCAAAATAAATTACTTCATATTCAAGACAGCTTCAATACCTTTATTTAACTTTTTGAATTTTTCAATTCGGATATTTAATTAGAAAGATAAAATTGTTAGTATTAGAAAAAAGTTTCGGCTACGGGCCGGGCGGGAGAGGAGTCAAGAAATGCAGTGCCAGGGGGGTTGGCGGGACGGGGGAGCGGGAGCGCGGTGGTGGGGAAGGTGGAAGTGGAACGCTGGAGGGGAACGCACGGGAAAGGACATGTAAGGAGTAACATTTTATTTATTTGAATATGGCATATATTATAAAAGAAAGTCCAAAAAAACGTGCAGCTCGCAAAAACTCAGAAACGAGTCCCGGTTCGATCAAGGGAGTTATATGGTGTGGTAGATCTCTATGCCCCCTAGGGAATAAGTGTATCTGTTTTTACCTAAAGGGCGTGCTTTTAAAGATATAAGGGCTGAAAGTTTCGCCCTCTTGAAATTTCTAGAACAGTCTTCCGGAAAGTTCTAGAAGGTTCCATAGGCTGTAGAAAGTTGTGGAAGGAGTGGCGGAGTATGTCGTGGAATGATCAGGAATAGGGAATCGGGAACATCATTGTGCAACATTCCAGAACACTATCTTATTGTCCTGAGCGAAGCCGGGTAACCCAGCTAGTCTTATATAAAATAATTCACTCGGTCCTGGATACTCCTGATTTAATATAACTAATACGATTTCATTGCCCTGGTCGCGCTAACAATAGACTCACTCTACCGTTCTACTATAATAACACACATACATTATCACACTATTACTCACCAATCAGTCGATTACACATTTTGGGAAATGAACATGCTAACATCGGCGACATTTATTTCTTTAAATTAGCGCAATATAAACATGCACTCAAAAATTATTTTTCCAAAATGTAACTTTATATACGCAATATGGACATGTTGAAATGAAATGATGATATTTCTCATTGTTCTTTTTTGTAGTGATACACAAAATGATTTTATGTTATTTTTAAGTTTAAAACTACTATTCTGTAATGATATTATTTTTCTTACTTTTGTACTATATTATATGTTTATTTATAAAAGGCAGTATAGCCGTTTATGTATTTAAAAAAAATAAAAAATTATATACTATCTAACCCTAAATGTTACTAAGGGTTCAGTCTGACCATACAAATATGGAAAATAAACCGTGATTGTGGATATAAGTTAACCCTCAATGTTACTAAGGGTTCAGTCTGACCATACACATATGAGAAATAAACCGTGATTGTGGATATAAGTTAACCCTCAATGTTACTAAGGGTTCAGTCTGACCATACGAATATGGAAATTAAACCGTGATTGTGAATATAAGTAGGCCTCAATGCTACTAAGGGTTCAGTCTGACCATACACATATGGGAAATAAACCGTGATTATGGATATAAGTTAACCCTATGGAAAATACCACCGATCTTTATCATATTCCGAATTCCAAGAAACCTTTGATTTTATTTCTTAGGAAAAATTAAAACCAATGTATTAATAAATTTGGGCAACACACTTATCAAGGCATTATTTGGAACCTTCTTCTATCCTTCGATTTTTTCTAAATTTATTTAAAACACACGAACACTATAAAATGTTAATAGTGACAAATCAAGACCTTTTTGAAAAGTGCAATAAAGTGATAAGTAATGGAAAAAACCTATTTTACAAAGGGTAACAATTATTATAAGCAATAATTATTCTGAAGCACTCATCAACATTGAAAAAAATCTCCCTATTTTACGTTAAGTTAGGTTTACAAGCTAGTTTTTTTTTTCATTACTTTCAACGACTTTTCAAAAGCGTGTTGATTTATCAACTGTCCTGAGTTGTCATGGAACTGTTGGAGGTGAAACTCTCGCCATGTACAATTTCGTTCATGTTTAATTTAATCCGGGTGTAAATATGGAAGTGTAATATTGGAACTTGAAAAAAATGCCAGCGAAATGTCGTCACGTAACCACGATGAAGACTGATGTATTTTTTAAACGACTTCGAAAAGGAGGAAGTTATCAATTCGAAGGTATTTTTTTTTTATTTTTTTTATTTCTTTATGTTTGTTACATCAGAACTTTCGATTGGGTGAACCGATATTAATGATTCTTTTTTTATTAGAAAGCTGGTGCTTTCCGTGATGTCCCATTTTAATTTGGTCCAGTTCTGACAATGAAATCCATGAGAAAACCATATATGTCTTAAATTTGCAATAAGTATGTGCGCGACAAATGGACGAATAACTCAATATTAGGCCAACAGCTAGTCACTAAAAATAAAAAAAATAAACAAAAATTTTAACAAAACAAAAAACGACTTAAAAAATGCACTAAAAAGTAAAAAAATAATTTCGTACCATTGTTATTTTTGGAGTCGGTGTCAGCCAAGATCTCCACATCTCACCTATAACTACCTATGTGTGTAGTTACCTTGGCTGACACCGACTTCAAAAATAACAATCGTACGAAATTATTTTTTCACTTTTCAGGTCGTTTTTTGTTTTGTTAAAAAAAAATTTATTTATTTTATTTTATTTATTAAGGAGAAAATACAGATGCAGATGTCAATTGACAAGAATATTCAAAACAATAACTAGATAACTCACCTGCATCCAAACTATTTCTCACGAATTAACATTAACAGCAGATAAAAACATTTATAAATATTTTAACTTATAAATACGGAAAAGCCGTATGTACGCAGGCCGTCCGATAAGTACTTAGCCTCACCGCCCAATGGTGCCACTATCCAAACAAAAATTTACTATCGTGTAGTACATTCTTGTAGACGGTTCTGTCGAAATTTCAGCCGAATCAGTCTCGTAGTTTTGTTTTGACCACGTGTGGAAGCGGGCGTGTCCGCGGATTTTATAAAAATGCAATTTTGTTCAGTGATTCGATTCTTGTTTTTGAAGGGAAATCGCGCAGTGAAATAAAAGAGCCCTTGGATTATTTCTACGATGTCTCTTCTTCGTTGATGGCGACCATCAAAAATTGGTTTAACGAGTTTCAACGTGGTCGCACATCGGTTTTGGATGAGCCACGCCCAGAAACGGCTTCCACAGAGGATAACGTAACAAAAATTATTCACAATCTTGTATTGGCAGACCGCCGATTGAAGGTGCGCGAGATGGCTGAGACAGTAGGCATTTCAAAAGACCGCGTGGATCATATCCTGATTGACATTTTTGGCATGAGAAAGCTGTCGGCGCGGTAGGTGCCTCGTTTCTTCACTCCGGACAACAAGCGAAACCGTGAGACCACTTCAGAGCAGTGTTTGACGCTATTTAAGCGCAATCCGAAGGAGTTTCTGCGTCGTTTTGCGACCGTCGACGAAACATGGATCCATTGGTACACACCAGAGACCAAGGAACAATCGAAACAGTGGACTTCATCGCTTCATCCGACGAACGTGCTCCGATAGGTGATGGCCACCGTTTTCTGGGATTCACAAGGTAGAAAATGATGAAAAAAAGAAGAAAAAAAAATGCCAGGGCTATACTATGCCGAATTATTAGTCCGTTCGACGCCGAATTGCAGATAAACGGCCCCATTTGACTAAGATAAAAGTGTTTTAACACCATGACAACGCTCCGGCTCACATCTCCGTCATCGCCACGACCAAATTGGTCGAATTGGGCTATGAACTGCCCCTCCATCCACCGAATTCTCCAGATTTGGTCCGTGCGTCTTATTTTTGTTTCCAAACTTGAAAAAGTCACTCGCCGGGCAGAAATTTGAGTCGAATGAGGAGGTCATCGCTACCACTGAGGCCTAATTTGCAGACCTCGAGAAAACGAATTTTTTGGACGGGTTAAAGAAATTGGGGCATCGCTGGGTCAAGTGTATCAAGCTAAAAGGAGATTACGTTGAGAAATAAAAAAAAATACTCAATTTCCGTTATTCTTTTGTAGGCTATTACCATAAGAATATTATTTTACAATTACTTATAAAAGTTTACAAATTATTTTTGGAAAAATTTTGATGGTAAGACCAAAAACATATCTATAGATAAAAAAAATAATGTTATACAAAAATTTAAAAAGGAAAATAGTTAAAATTATAAACCAATTAATGTCTAATTTATTGTACTTTGTAGGAAAACAGCCTTCAATTTTCTAATCATATTTATAAGCTAACATTATATTATATAAGTTTAATGTTATTTTTTCTGTGAAAAAATCAGTGATAAAATTACAATAATTAATGAGTCTTGTAAAAGGTTCCTTTGACAGTAAAATATTAATTTCGTATCTCAATGTAAGTTCGTGATATAAATGCAATAACAAGAAGAAAAAAGTAAAGAGATTTGAAAAATAAGTAGTTAAGCTTACGAGATGCCAGATCTCGCCATTTTAGACTTTTGCCAACTCAAACAAATATTTTATTTTTTTAAATTGAATTAAATTAAATTTAAATTAAACTTAATAATGGTACTCGTATTAGTAAATTCTGCAAGTATTTTAGTATGTGTTTATTGTGACAGCTTTTTTGGTTTACAAAGCCATTTTCAAACTGTGGTTAGACCAATCTTTTTATATGATTCTAAATTTCAATTTTGAAGGTGTTAAAATACCGAAGGTACCAAAATAGGTGCCAAAATACCAAAGGTACCGGTTAAACCGATTTATTGAAAAGATAATTATGACAATATGTATATTCTCTATTTTGTGGTGTGCTTTGGAATCATGGTAATGGGTTTTTAATTGTGACGTGACTCTAGAAGAAGTGCTTTTACATCATACATAAAATCAAATGTTTTATTATTAAAACATCGTACAAAAGCGATTTTTCAAAATTCGCAGAACATCTCTTAGTGAATAATCACGTTCCACTTAACAACAACAAGCCTAAACCATTACATATAGAAAGAAAGGGTCTTAGATTAATTTTACTTGAACAATTAGAGATCAATAAAAGAATGAATGATCCTCATATAATATCTACTAATTAATAAAGTACGGAAAATGCTTCTCAGCATGTTTACAAAATACAAACAACATAACACATAAATCAATAGCAGTCACAATATTATTAAACAATTAAAAACCCATGAATGTGGGAAAAAAACGATTTTAGTACCCCGCAAAATAGAGAATCTATTGTCACAATTATTTTTTCGATAAATAGGTTTTACCGGTAATAAACCATTTTAGCACCTTCAAAATTGAAAAATACAATCCTATAAATATGTCGTCTCAAAGTTTAAAAATGGCCTTGTAAGCCGAAACAGGTGCAACAATAATATAAAAACTAAAATACTTGCAGAACTTAATAATAACACTATTAATTTTTATTTTTTTATTAAAAGGATTTTAAGCAAAAAACCTGTTAATCAAACAAGAAGGCCGTTCTTGTTTAAAAATTAATGATGATAAGATATTATAATGATCTATATCCATACATATTATTTAATGAGTGTAACCATTTTTACAAAGTTTTCCAGTCGGGGAGGAAGCTATTACAATATTCAAAACTTCCTTTGGACATTGATTGTAGTCGACATTTCTCAAACCAACCAGACATAGGCATGCGATCTTCTCAAGTGTCCATGCGCCATCAATATCAATTGATAAGGTCGGGCGAAATGTCACTCAGAGATTATACGGCGTACATGGGATACCTGGATGTATGTGAAGTAAACATGCAGCCCGAGGTGGCCTTTAATATTTAAAGGGTTCGGGAAAAGTTTGCTATAAAATTCATCTATGCCTAGCCTACTAACTGGCGCCGTCGGCCATAACCACTAGAGCCTGAACGTCGAGGGGACAAATTTATACAGAAACAGTGTGCGGTATTTTGTTTATGCTTGTATTGGCCTGGACCGGATCGACAAAGACATGCCAAAGCGTTTGTGTAGTAAAGACTATAAGCGATGGCCGTTTGATACGCTCCTAGACTACGGCAAATGTTTCCGTATGCAATATTGGCTCATAATTGAATTAATTTGCAAGCGAAAAATTCTTAATTAACTAAGCGGAAAATTTTAGGAAAAGCAACATTTTTATACAGTACTTTTTAAACGGAAAAATGCTTCCACTTCTTTCAGCTAACTTTTTAACATTGTACTTTAATGATTTATCATACTAACTAAATGAAAATCCGCGACCATTTCTGCATCCTGCAATGGTTAATCATTTCATAATAGTTTCCAACATTACTTTTTAGATTTCCATGGAATTTTAAGTCGAAAAATCTCAAGAAAGGCGAAACCTTCTCAATTGCAAATAATTAAACTTGTTTTGTAATAATTTACTATTAAGTTTTAAGTTTGGGTACACAGCTTAAAATATTTGTTGGAAATGTTTTATTAATTTTTTGAGTTGAATCATTGCTATGAACCATCGATAATACTCGTATTAATGTTATAAAAATTGTATTTGTACGTGTAAAGTGTAAATAAAAATAAATTTTCTGATATCATTGGATTGGATTAATCATGTTTTACAAGAAATAATATGATTAAAACAAATAAAACAAATTTGATTTGAAAAGTTGATTAAATTTCCATTTAATCAAGTTATTGACTTCCGTAAGTCAATCGCCATATCTCCGTAAAGTACATGTTGCTACTCGTTATTAAATTATTTTATGTGCATTTAGTTTATATTTAACAAAAATACTAATATACTTTGTTTTTCCATTTTGTTTTAATCATTTTTGTACCTTATTTGCAACTACTATTATATATTTCGTAAGACAACTGTAAAGGAATCTATTTAATTATTTTTAGTTGGGCTTCAAAATGTACATTATCTTTTCATTTCCTATCTTCATTTTAGTCAGTTAGTTTAGTTAATGTTAAAAAAAAAGAATGAATAATTGTATTGTTTATCTTACCACCTCCAAGTAGACTAATTTGATGTGATTATAAATTCACTGTATATTTGCTCTATATTTGCTCTCTTACTGCATTTATATTCGCTCTCTTACTGCATTTATATTCGTTCCAGTATATTTGCTCTCTTACTGCATTTATATTCGTACAAAGAATCATCATATCAGTCCGTTGTTTTTTGGTTGAATAATATTTGGGAAATATTAAGAAGTATCAATAAATCTTTAAAAAACCTTTCGAAAGTGCTTATTTAAGTATTAAAACATTAAATTTTTGGTCCTTCGAGCCGGATAAAATTATTATAAAATACAGCCGAATTACAGGATTTATCAAGACAATAACATTTCAATTCAAACACTGAAGGTGAAATTAAAATAAATTGTAAAAATTAATTCTTAAAACTATAATGCATAAAAATTAAACGATATTTCTCCGGTCCTGCATTAGCGTGTGAATAACCACGCTGCATTCGACGAAATGGGTGCACTTGCGTGCAAAATACGACACGCGCATTCTATTTCCAGCCAGGATCTATATTAGGTCGCCACTGAGTCTGAAAATAGTACCGGTATATCCTCGCACTATTCCAATGGTCAGTTCTGTTTTGGTGGTGGACAGAAGGGACCATCTGCCGCCAGTCTGCCCATCTGCCCAAGGCCCAGCTACTGAGCCACGGTTCCGTTTGCGTAACGACCACTTGCTGCAACGAACTTGGGGCCACAAAGCGGAGGCGGCGCGCGGCGCGGCGTTTGACGCGCATGATTTATGCAAGGAAACCGATGGTTACAAGAACTACTTACATTTTTCTGTATAAGGTACGAGTATATTATTAATTTGTCCAATATAATTTGGGTAGATAATATAATACAGTAATTTACGGATGATTGTTTTCTTGGAGGAAAATATTAGTAGTATTGTGAACATCGATTTGCGCCATTTTACTATTTTGACACTTGGACGATCCCCGCTACTAGGCGCATTTCAACCATTGAACAAATTGTTGTCAATTGACAAGCATAACAACGTAGCCGTTATGCTTCGTATGTGATTTTTAAAAAATAGATACGCTCACAGTTACCTTTGACCTAAATAATTCAAATGCATACCTATATGCATATATGCGCATAAACGCTAGAATTGCTTACATCAAATTTATAATTCGCTCTGGAATGAACATCGTTTATCGATTTTTGGCATTAAAAAGTCCGAAACAATAGTGTAACTACTAAATTATACAGGATTTTAAGGAAGGGTACTTAACTTGTTCAATTAATTTTCATTAATTAATTAATAAAATTTTTCATTAATTAATTAATTAAATTTTCATTTTCATTAATTAATTAATTAAATTAATTTTCATGTTTGTAGTTGAAAAAAAAAATCACTGGAGACCAAAATTTAGTTTTTTACTCCAGATAATGCCAGGAATGAGTGATAGTAAGTCAAGTACGTCCCTTAACAGCCTGTATATATCACAGTTTCATCAATCTAGAGCGCTGGGAATCGGTGTTCATAGTTTTCAAATGAGGGACTTTTTGAAATATTTTTTACTTAAATCAAATTGCTAAGAACTTACGTTGCCACTTCTAGCAGACATCCCTTAAATATTTTATGTACATATACTTTTTAATTTGTATTTTTTATTTATAAACTAGCGAGTAACCAGCATGCGTTGCAATGCCAATCAAATAAAATGTTGGTGTTTTAATTCTGTTTATTATAGTCTTTTTGGGAACACAATATTTTTGTTTTTTCCGTCTGGTGCGTACACGAACAAATCGGAAGGTTTTCCGATGCTTGAGCAGGCAACACACAGCGTGAGAAGCATGGATTTTCCAAATCTACTCCCCGCTATCCCCTACCGTTACTATGTCTCCTTTGCAACCCCTCCCTCTACCTCTTCTTTGTCCCCCACCCCCCATCATACCTCACCTCCCTTCCCATGAGTCCCCCTTCATATCCCGTTCCCCCCCACGTTTCCTTCCCATCCCGCGTTTCCCCTCCTTACCTTCTGCGCTTACTCTCATTCCCTTTTCTTCCCGGCCCGCGAATACACCCGCTTCCACGTTCACATCTTACTCTCCCGCGTTCTCCCTCCATAGTTCCCCTTCATTCTGGATTCCCACCCCCTACCTACTTCCATCCCTGATGCTAAAATATATGAAACACAATTCTCCAACTTCTCAACGCTACTATGCTTCTATTGCAATCCTAACCTCTGCTTCTCCCTCGTTCCCTATCTCTCAGTCACCTCTCCCCAACGTGTATTTTTCCATTTGTCCCCGTTATCTTCCCGCTTCTTCTCATCTCGCGTTCTCCTTTCCCGCGACCACAACCCTCCCGCGTTTCCATCCCCTTCGACCTTCCCCCTCCCACATTCCCCCTCCCACGATTTACTTCTCCATCATTCCCTTCCTCTTCCCGAATTCCGCTCCCCTATTCTCCTTCCCTCCTTGCCGCTAAACTTTATAAAAAAACATACATTTTTTAAAGCAACTCGCCAATTATTGTAATTTTTTTATACATATTTGATAACGCCAGAGCTCACTATAATATCTGTACCTCAGAAGAAAAAGGTCGGTTGTCCAGTTTTTTGTGAAAATGAGTTATGTATGAGGCATTTTTAGTTTTTTCAGTATCTACACACAGGTATAAAGAATGTTGTCCTACGACAACGGAAAACAATGTTAGGTCAACATAAAAGGTCTGGTGTCCCCACAATGGTTCAAAGGAAAAACGTCTGTTAATTAATTAATTAACTAATTTTTTTATGTAAAAATTATATTTAATGTGCCTTAAGACAAAATAAATAAAACAGGAAAAAAATTACATAAATTTAACCATCAAGAGATAGCCAATAAAGACTAATTATTTTACTATTTCCTCTCTCCTGAACAATTTCAAAAATGTGACAACAGACCTTTTTCTTCTGAGGTACAGATATATAGAAACATGCGCGTTTGCATATAACCACTCACCAAAATTTCATCACAAGAAAGGTATCTACTACACTATATAAAGAGGTAAGGTTTGTTTGTTTGTTTGTTTGTTTGCATCGAATAGGCTCTGAAACTACTGAACCGATTTGAAAAATTCTTTCGCTGTTGGGAAGCTACACTATTCATGAGTGACATAGGCTATATAATATTTTCAAAATAATTAGGGATCATTACTAAAACTCCAATAATGCAACCCAAGGTGTAAAAAAATTATCTAAAATATTCTTTACATCGCGTGCGCTGCGAAAACTATTGATGATAGAATAAAATAATGTACTACGACTTTGTAGAACACATCATTATTTACAAAAAAGGTCGCGACAGCATATGTCTAACTATTATGGTTATGCCACAATAAGTATTCTTTTATTTTTAAAATTTAATTAATATGTCGCGGCTTGAAAAGGCTCTTTATTTGTATCTTGGTGTTAATCCTTATCAAAATAAATTACTTCATATTCAAGACAGCTTCAATACCTTTATTTAACTTTTTGAATTTTTCAATTCGGATATTTAATTAGAAAGATATCACGAGTTTAATAATGTTAGTATTAGAAAAAAGTTTCGGCAAAGGGCCGGGCGGGAAAGGAGTCAAGAAATGAAGTGCCAGGGAGGGGGGTTGGCGGGACGGGGGAGCGGGAGAGCGGTGGCCGGGAAGGTGGAAGTGGAACGCTGGAGGGGAACGCACGGGAAAAGACATGCAAGGAGTAACATTTTATTTATTTGAATATGGCATTACAACGCATGCCGGGAAACAGCTATATATTATAAAAGAAAATCAAAAAAAAAGGTACGAACCGCAAAAACTCAGAAACGAGTCCCGGTACGATCAAGGGAGTTATAAGGTGTGATAGATCTCTGTCCCTCGGGAAAAAAGGTACCCGATCTCTGTCTCTCGGGAAAAAAGGTAAAAGATTTTTAAATAAAGGGAGTGCTTTTGAAGATATAAAGGCTGGAAGTTTCGCCCTCTTGAAATTTCGGAAAGTTCAAGAAGGTTCTATAGAACTCTAGAATGTTCTGGAAGGGGTGGCGGAGTATGTCGTGGAATGTTCGGGAATAGGGAATCGGGATCATCATTGTGAAACATTCCATAACACTCTCAAATGATTTCCTGAGCGAAGCCGGGTAACCCAGCTAGTAGAAAATAATTTCATTACGCTAGTAGAGCTCGTTACGTATAGAAACCTTTGCGGGCATACGCACGACTAATCGTCCATTTTTTTCGCAATCGGATGAACAATTTAGGTAACGCATAAAGGAAAAACAAAGAAACAATAATTTTTATATATTGAGATGATAACATTTTTTCATACCTTATATTTAAATTAATACCTTCATTGCTCTGTACACCAATAAAAAATATTGACTGAGTGAAGTAGTGAAGTCCAGTTTTAACTCGATCAATCTGTTTGTTTATTCCGTGCCAGTCAATCCTGTCAATATAGTAGCCGTGTTGGATAGAACTGTTATTCCACCAGAGATAGCATGAGAGTTACGGGCTGTCAAATCGGAAAAATCAACACTTCGCGAGGTCTACTGTTCACTGAACTAGTATTTTAGCTAAGATGCACCAAAATAGACGTTTAACGGGGTCCAATAAAAATTACGATTTGATACATTAGTTCAGATCTCAAAAAATAAAATATGAATTGTGACGGTTTGTTCTAGGTCTATATTTTTTTTATAAATAGCGCGTTAGAATCAAAACGCCACCAAACAAGTGTTATTAAAAATAATTGGTATTCATAAGACTATATAATGGTGAAAATATTGACATCGCAACAGAAAATTTCTAGCAATCGCATAAGTAAACATGTCATCATAAACGTTATGTTTGTTTCCTGCAACTTGAAGAAACCAATATTCTAGGGTCGTAATATGGATTACTTCAGTTTGTTTGTTAAATTCTGGATGTTTTCAAGATGACCCTGCTCTAATTCTTTATGAGTTATTTATGGATTAAAATAAACAATTATTATTTATTTCACCACCAGACTTGCGTGGGACCGTGGATTTATCGAATTATATTGGAACCGAGTACCCATGAAATAAATAAACATTTTATTGCTTATTTTATCTCATTCTCTCGCAGGCTAAATCCTATAGATGCATGTGTTTGTCTATTTTTAGTGTCGCTTTCCGTTTCATCGAGTTTCAAATCACAACGGAGGTAAAGAAGTTTTCACTTTCAAAATAAATTTAGATGAAGCTTTCATGGAAAAAATATTTAAAAAAATTAAAAACTATCTAACTTTTTAGGCAAAATATTATTATTATTATTTTTAAATGGTAAACTAATATAAACAAGATTTTTATGCATAGCACAAAGGGTAACAATTATTTTAAGCAATAATTATTAGCCTGAAACACTCATCAACATTGAAAAAAATCTACCGAGAAAAGATAAATGCCGCCGACGGGACTTGCACCCGCGTCCTTCTGATATCCGGTCAACTGCTATTTTATCCACTGAGTAGGTCAGTGGATAAAAGAGCAGTTGACCGGATATCAGAAGGACGCGGGTTCAAGTCCCGTCGGCGGCATTTATCTTTTCTCGGGAGATTTTTTCAATGTTGATGAGTGTTTCAGGCTAATAATTATTGCTTATGATAATTGTTAAATATTATTATCATTACATAGTATAAAATGAAGTCGTTCAACATGTATGTGCGCTTAGATCATTTTAACTCCGCAACGGATTTTCATGCGGTTTTCACTATCAAATAGAGTGAGTCAAGAGGAAGGTTTTTATGTATAATAAATGCTTATTGTAGTAGAGAAAAGCTGAGAAATCAAATATTCATCATTATATGAACATGTAATACTGACTGAAACGTGGTTAGTTCCTTCCATCAATTCTTCTGAACTAGGAATATCCTCTTATAATGTTTATAGGATGGATAGAAACCATGCTACTAGTTCTAAGTCAAGAGGAGGTAGTGTTCTCATCGTAATAAAAAATAAATATAGTTCGAAGAAACTAAACACTAAAAACAATAACGTTGAAATACGTTTGTATTGGTAAAATGTAAAAGTGAGAAAATAATAATTAGTTCTCTATACATACACCCTTCGGCCAACATTGTTGTCTTCAAAAACCATTATGAAGACGTAGAAATAATTAAAGCAAAATATCCTGATGCCAAATTTATTGTCGTTGGTGATTATAATCTTCCAAATGTGAATTGGGATTTGCACGACCCTGAATTATCGAATACTTGTAATACAACTATCTCAGAAAGTGAAAGAGTAATACTCGACATGTCAATATACTTAAACTTAACTCAACATAATCTTCTCAGAAACATTAACAATCGTATATTGGATCTTGTATTCTTCAATTCTAAATGTATTAAAGTGAGTAAAGCCATGGAAGTTCTAATGCCCCCTGACATCCATCATTCTCCACTAAATATTTGTATAACAGACTTCGGTGAAAAAATTCTGAAGCCTACTAGATCATACTACACTACACAGAAATGCAGATTATTTGGGTATGTGTGATTCTCTTACATTGGTTGACTGGTCTTTCTTAGAAAGTGATGTTTTAAATCATAATACTGAACAGTTCCACTTAATTCTAAGTAATCATATTAATCGGTTTACCTCTTACACTCAATATAAGTAATCTTAATGTCCTGTCTGGTTTAATAAAGAGTTGATTAATTTTATTATACATAAAAAACTGCCCACATACTACATAAGGATCAAGAAACATCGAGGTTCATTAAATTCAATAAACTATCAAGGTCATGTTATAATGACTATATTAAGCAGACAGAGAATGACATTTTTAACAATGTAAAAGGTTTTTGACGATTCAGTAAAATGTTAAGAAGTGGTGACACTGATATACAAATACTATGTATTTTGAAGATAGAAAGGCTGATGGTATTAAAAATATTATTGATCTTTTTGCAGACATCTTCAAGAACGTTTACGATAAAAGTAAACCCAATCAGTTTTCCTTACCTGACTATACTCCCAGTTTCGATATAAACCTTTCACATGTGCACATCGAACGAGACGACATTATGAAACAAATCAAATTTCTGGCCCTAACAACATTCCACCATTACTCTTACAGAAGTGTGTCGCCGTTCTTGCTTATTCCCTGTACTTACGTACTCTAAATCATTCTTTGTCGATAGGTACAATTCCTGATCTATGGAAACATAGTTATATAACACCTATCTTCAAAAAAGGAGATAAAAACGAAGTAACTACATAATTATAGACCGATATGCATACTATCAACTATTCCAAAACTCTTGAAAAACTAATTCTGGATAAAAATAACTAACTTATTTTAAGATATTATATGTCCTGAGCGGCAGGGTTATATAACCGGCAAATCAATTTTAACTAATCACATTTTATATCAAAATTTCATTTCTGAAGCAATGGTGAAGAAGCTTCAAGTTGACTCAATTTAAACAGACTTCAGCAAAGCGTTCGACAAGGTTTTTCACGCTAATCTTATAGAAAAACTGTTTAAAACTGGTGTTCGTGGTAATATGTTGAATTAGTTTATAAGCTATCTTTCAAACAGAATACTTTGTGTTAAACTAAATGGGGAATCATCGTATGATTTTTTTGCATTCAGTGGTGTTCCGCAAGGTTCCCACCTCGGACATGTATTATTTATATTTTTCGTGAATGACATTCGTAATACTTTAAAGACATTGATTTACTTATGTTTTGCAGATGATTTGAAACTTTTTAAAGCAATTCGAAGCATGAACGACTGTTATGTTCTCTCAGCAAACTTGTCAAAATTAATTGAGTGGTGTAGCGTCAACAAGCTATACCTTAATGTTAATAAATGCATAACTATGAGATTTTTAAAATAAAAAATCCAATTAATTTCAATTACACAATCAATAACATTATTCTCGAATCCGTTGCTGAAATTAATGATTTAGGTGTTACTTTCGACACTAAACTTAGCTACATACCACACATTGAAAATTTCCCAAAGAAGGGTTTAAAAATGTTAGGTTTTGTACTAAAAGTGGCTAAAAATTTTACGAACATTAAAACTTCTGCATACATTACGTGTGAGGAGTCAGGTTGAATATAACTCAACTAAAAGGTCTCCTCACTATAGCGTGCATTCTCAAACAATAGAAAGAGTACAAAAAAATCCTAAGCTTTATAAATTAGAAACTAAAAATACCAAAAGAACAATTTAACCACACCTATGTTCTGCGTTTATCTAATTTATTAAATTTGAGTGACAGAAGAACTGTTTTCGATCTAGTATTTTTATTTAAAATTTTGCATAATAAAATTAACAGCCCTGAAGTTTTGGCGCTTATAAATTTTAATGTCCAGCCAGAAACACAAGGTCAGTACTACCGTTTTATTGTGGCTACACTACGACCATGTCCCATTTCAATATACCACTACACAAAATTCAAAACTTAGGCAATATGTTTTTATTTATTTATTTATTCAACGCCCAGAGAGCTTTAACAGTAGTACAATTTGTTTATGACAGATGATTTTTAAACAGATAGAGAAATGATAAGAATAAAATTAGATAAAAATGCACACAAGTCACAAAAATAGAGCGATTTGATAAGTTTACAAAAATACATATATGTTTAGGAATAGTTTTGGAATAAGTTTTTTACAAGATCCACACATAGATGTATGGAATGTGTCGCTTATAAAATATAAGCATGTAATAATAAATCATTTATCCTCTTTAAGTTAAGTTATTTGCATGTATTAGATATAAATGTATTTTTTCATTGTTACAATATTGTAATATTTAAATATCTTAGCATTTATTTTCGTTTTGTTATCTGAAAATCTACTATGACTTTCTCAACTATTTTCTTTCTGTTTTACAAACTCAATAGAGCTATATTTTTCATGTTGTTGATATATACTTCTAGCAGCATGTTTGAATATTGCCGCTTGTCGTTTACGCCACCAGAGGTACTGCTGACGCCTCTGGCGGCCAACGGGGAGACTGCACCGGCTACAGCCGGCGGTCCGTAAAGGAGGGAACTAGCAACAGAACGGCTGGATTTACAAATGGCGGAACATAATCTTGTCGATTTTTGAATATTGTTATTGTCAATTAACGTGGAGACAATATATTTCATCTTAAATATTAACTTAGCGTTTTATTATTGCGAACAATACAAATACTATGTTATATTATGTAAAAGCCGAAAGGCGTTAATATTTAAATAAAATAAATTACCTAAATATTATAAAATGAAGTGTGATATAAAAGAGTGTCAAGAGGAAGGTTTATATGTATATAACATGTTAATTGTAGTAGAGAAAAACCGAGAAATTCAAATATGGGGTTTTCACCAATAGATAGAGTGATTCAAGGGGAAGGTTGATATGTATAATATATGCTTAATAGTAAAGAAAAGCCGATAAATTCAAATATTCAATTCAGGCACTCTTCAACTCAACAAAACTCTTCAAATAACTAAAAATCGTCGGATTAGTGGCATAGAACTAAACTTACTAAAAAGCTTCATGTCGGGTAGAATGCAACAGGTTAAAATCCACAACATGGTAAGCGAGCCACTTCTATCTAGATACGGAGTACCGCAGGGATGTGTTATTGGTCCCCTAATGTTCCTTATTTACATAAAAGACCTGTGTGACATTGATATCGACGGTAAAATAGTAACATTTGCTGACGATACAGTACTTATCTGTAAGGCAGAAACATGGAATGAGGTATATATAAAGGCCGAAAAAAGTCTATCTGTGGTCAAAAATTGGCTAAACAACAACATTCTTACCCTAAATACAACAAAAAACAATTATAACAAAGAGGCCAACCTCCACCGCACATAGACCTTATCTTACACGACTGCGGACAAACTTATCGCACATGTCAATGCGAGCGTATTGAAAGGGTTGACCACACAAAATATCTAGGAGTTATATTAGATGCCAACTTACGCTGGACTGACCACATAACTTCAAATCATATCGCAAACAAACTGAAACGAGTCATGCATCTGATAAAGACAATAAAAAACATATTTCCAAGAACAATCCTCAGAACCATATTCTTTGCACTTTGCCAATCCATTATTACATATGGCATACTTGCTTGGGGAAGTGCAACGAATATAGCAATAGATCCATAAGAAAAAATTCAAAAGGCAACAATTAAATTAATCCTCCAAGTTCCTCGCTACACATGCTCGAATGTAATTTACGAAACACTAGACGTCATGACAATAAGACAACTCTACTACAAATCTGTACTACTATACTTCTTCCAACATAAACTTCACATTAAAATGCAACCCCAATTAGCAATTAAAACCAGGGCTTATACAAAAAAAACACTTAACATACCGATAACTCGTACCTCACACGGGCAAAGACACTTTAAATATTACGCAATCAAACTATATAACCACATGCCCACCACACTGAAACAACTACTAACTACAAATTATATTCAATTCTTCACAAAAAACACATCAAAGACTGGATCAAACAACAAGGTGTTCAATTTACTCAAAAAATCACAACACCTAACCTAACATAACCAAAAACAAATATTAAAAAGAAATAGTAGGCAATTATAACTTTGTTATAAGATAAAACATTAAAATCACAATATTATTCATTCCATTGGCGTGTGGTCCCTAGAATAATATACCTACCTATTTATCAAAACTACTATCTATCTTGTTCATAAACTAGATGCTATGTATAACTGTATGTGTAGATCCTAACTGCAACTAATCTTTTATTTTATGTATACGATACTGCCGCCATGGGTTGACCCACAGTCTCCTTCTTGACAATATCAAGGAGGATACGGTGTTTCTATTTTTGTCGCCAGAATTGCATTTATTCCAAAACACGGGAACACCTCAGCACAGGTTCGCCTAGTGAGGTGTTCACAAAATACCACTAGGTACTTACCGATTTACAGTTACGGACCAGTAACATTTTTTTTCCTTATTACTAAACTTAATATCTATGTATACCAATGTAATTATCTGTAATCTGTATGTATGTTAAAGAATAGAAATAAATAAATAACTAAAGGCAGCCGGCAGCTGGCAAGCGGGTGGTGTGGCTTTTATATAGGTTGGGTAATGGCGTTGTGTTTCGTTAGCTACAGCAACGTGTGTCCGGGTCTGCTAGTTATACATATAATACATATATATTATCAAACATTATGACAGAATTGTATAATTTTCTCTTCCAAATTATTGAAGCCGAATAGACAGATTGGTGAAACAGTCGCTAGAGTAGCCGAAAAAGGCCGAAGAAAGCCATAAATATAGCCATCACTTTCACACCGCAATTGCTATTGAGTTATGTGCGTGATGTTACAACAAATTACCCTGTGTTAATATTAACCTCAACATCTCTACTTGTAATCAAAATTGTTACTTTCATGCTAATATCGTGAAGAATTTAAAGAGATCATTTAAATTTTATGTAAAAAATGTTCATTTGTTTTTTGTTGCTAGAACACTGTCTTCAACTTTAGAGCAATGAACACGCGTGGAGAAACCGAAGGCTGGTTGGCAACTCACTCACGGCGCAACTCCACTTTATGATTTCAGTAATTATATCAGCTGTCTAACAAAAATATAATGTATCAATTATCAACCTTAATATATAATAATTATGTATCAACCTCCTGAACAAAATGAATATTTTCCTGTTCTGCTAACTGCTGAAACGCGCCGGCCGCGGTGACAAGCATTGCGGCGTTGCCCTTGACAACTAGTCTTTAACAAGTTGCCTGTGTGCGGACAGCCAATGAAATTCGCAAGTTGCTTTCCTGTGGATAGCGATTGAGTGGCCAACTGTTTTTTTTCAGTTACCCCGTGAGTGGATGAACTAAGCATGCAAAACGCCTCCAACAATATCCGGCATTTATTTATCGTTAACTGAGTTAACTGGGTCTATTTTTTTAATATATCTAAAACAAAGTCGGGTTAGTTACACCATTTATAATTCGAGAACGGCTGAATCTTTGATTTTTTTGGATTTGTCTCCGCCCCAAATAGCATAATAGCTATTAAAACATTGGAAAAAAACACGAAAAAAAAATTAAGAAGAAAATTCTTTTCCTCATAAATTTTTGTATGAAACGAATTCTCATCTTTTGAAAGAGCTACAGCAATGTTGTAAAAAGTATTATTTTGAATAGTGAGTGAATTCAAAAATTCAAAAACGTCAAATAATGTCAATGCGCTAATTGTTTTGCTTTTGTCCTTGAACATATAATGCTGCCCCTCTTTCTTACACACTAATTGTCAACAGTCGACAATGGGACAAACGGCGAACGTATGTATGTTTGCACACATCCAAAGGAAGAAAACAATCTCTCTATCTCCTAATTGTATGTACGCACATAACTTCCGAACGACTTTACCTATTTTATTCTAACTTTGGATATTTGATGTGTGCATGCCCACAAAGGTTTCTATATATACTGGTGAGCTCTGGCATATATAAAAATTGCAATAGGTGGCACGTGAGCTTTTTGAAAACTGAATGTACATGGACTGAATAAATGGAATGCGGGAGGGGGGAGGGAACCCGGAAGGGGGAAGGGTAACTCGGGAGGGGGGAGGGGAACTTAGTAGTGGGGGTTCGCCGGAGGTGGGGGAGGAGAACCGGGAGGGGAAAGGGTAACTCGAGAGGGGGAGGGGAACTCGGGAGGGGCGTTCGCGGGACGGGGGAAGTGGGCAAGAGGAGTGACGAGAGGAAGGCGGAGTGGAAAAGCGAGAGGGGAAGGTGACGCGGGACGAATGGGAAAGGCTACGCAGAGAGAAACAATTTCTTTATTAATTTGCATGGCAACGCATACCGGGAACTCGCTGTAATAATATAAATGGAACGACCGATCGAATTGATTTGTAAGCAAATTAGCAGATGGTGATATGAGTTAAAAGGTTGGTTAACCATCGAGTAGATGGCGTTGTGTTTCGTTAGCTACAGCAACGCGTGGCTGTGTCAGCTAATATCTTTATACAATAGAACACTTTAATTTCAGGAAATCGTTCTCAATACATTTACACACCTTTTGGATAAAATAAGTACAATTTATAATTAAAAATTAATCAATACAATGTAAGTACATCATATTGAATGCCTTGCTAACTTACAGTGGGGTTTCACCATGCGCTGTCGTCGGCAATGGCAAAACCACCTAAATAACAGGCCAATTGTATGTGGTTTTTAAAGTAGCCGTTGTCAACAGACAGTGTTCGCGCCGATTATAGGTAGTATCTTGGCGAGTTATTTTTGTGTTTATTTTGGATTTAAATACTATTTATTTCCTATGGCAATGATTATCTCCCGTCCCCCACTCCCCGCATTTATTCCCTCCTGTCACGATTGCTATCAACTCGCCAGTTTCGGAACGAGAAGATTTTTGACAGTCGTCGAAATCCTAATTAAAACTATCGCAATCTTGTTCGCATCGCATTCATATTAAACACTAGCTTGGTTACCCGGCTTCGCTCAGAACAATAAGATAGTGTTCTGGAATGTTGCCCAATGATGTTTCCGATTCCCTATTCCTGAATATTCCACGACATACTCCGCCACTCCTTCCAGAACTTTCTACAGCCCTATGGAACCTTCTAGAACTTTCCGGAAGACTGTTCTAGAAATTTCAAGAGGGCGAAACTTTCAGCCCTTATATCTTCAAAAGCACGCTCTTTAGGTAAAAACTGATACCCTTATTCCCTAGGGGGGATAGAGATCTACCACACCATATAACTCGCTTGATCGAACCGGGACTCATTTCTGAGTGTTTGTGAGCTGCTCGTTTTTTTGGACTTTCTTTTATAATATATGCCATATTCAAATAAATAAAATGTTACTCCTTGCATGTCCTTTCCCGTGCGTTCCCCTCCAGCGTTCCACTTCCACCTTCCCAGCCACCGCTCTCCCGCTCCCCCGTCCCGCCAAACCCCCTGGCACTTCATTTCTTGACTCCTCTCCCGCCCGGCCCGTAGCCGAAACTTTTTTCTAAAACTAACAATTTTAAACTCGTGATATCTTTCTAATTAAATATCCGAATTCAAAAATTCAAAAAGTTAAATAAAGGTATAAAAGCATTCTTGAATATGAAGTAATTTATTTTGATAAGGATTAAAACCAAGATTCAAATAAAGAGCCATTTCAAGCGGCGACATATTAATTACATTTTTAAAATAAAAGAATACTTATTGTGGCATAACCATAATAGTTAGACATATGCTGTCACGACTTTTTTTGATGACACTGATGTGTTCTATAAAGTCGTAGCCTATGTTACCCAATGATAGTGTAGCTTCCCAACAACGAAAGAATTTTTCAAATCGGTTAAGTAGTTTCGGAGCCTATTCAACGCAAACAAACAAACAAACAAACAAATCTTACCTCTTTATATAGTGTAGTAGAAGTAGATAGTAGATAACCATTCAGTATCAAAAGTGAACTGAAGATCAGATGGTGATCGCTTCGCCAAAATCAATACATCACAGATGAACCTGCTTCCTGCCAGTTTTCCGTGAGTGTTTCCTACCAATCCCTATTATTGTCATTGTATTTACACAGAAGTGACTTGCCAAATATTATGATACTTTAAGCGGGAACAGACAGCAATACGCATATAGTGACTTTATTAACCCATTTTTTTTCATTGTTTTTAGGACTCGTGTAAAATATTTCACTTAGCATATCAAATATTATTGTGCATACATAATAATGATAAGTAATAATGAAGTAGGTACTACCATTAGACGATTTACCCAAATAACAAAATACTGGGTTTATGTTATAATACATATTATATTGTACTAATATGTATTATTCTTTTGGTTTATTTACAAGTAATCTTTTGGTTTATTTATGTATTATATATGTACTATTTTTCTTTGGTTTATTTGGAAGTAATCTTAAAATTTTACATTTCTTTCTCCTTTCTATATTGAAAAAAAACATGTACGAAAAGGACACTGTGTCGTTAATTATAAATTATTAAATATTTTATGCCTCAGTAAGAAAGATAAAGTTATTTGGCGATGATTTTTTGATTTGTGTCCCAATATAAAACAATCATCTGTAAATTAAATTTACGCCTATCAAAATTTTTCTGTCAATTTGACTGTCCTAGAACGGGAGAATCCTAGTTGGACAGTCAACGCTTCTTGTACTGATGTATTCTTTGTAACAAAAACAAATAAATAAACAAAAAAAATGTAACGATTTTTTAATGTAAATAAGGTTTTAATTTTTATCGAACGATAAAATTTGAACATTCTAAATTTGTACCCTGTACCGTGGAACGTAGCAACGGAGCTAGCGGAATTTTCTAGCGGCATAACGTAAAAATAAAAATTAAACGATTTACAAAAGTCTACATAAAACGAAGGCCTCATTCCTCACAAGTCCATCGATTTGTTCGATTTCACCAGAAAATGAAGGAAGTTATTGGATTTTGTTTGAAGAATTTGTTGAAAATTGCCTTCGATATTCACATTATTCGGAATTCTCACGAAATGATGCACAGCACAATTTTGCATAATACATTAATACATAAGACTGTAGGGCATAAAATCGGTGATTTTATGACTTAATATAATTATTTTTAAAAATCTGAGTGTGCTATTCTCAAGCAGTAAAAGTGAAACCTTCAGAAAACTAAAGTAGACTACGAAGCACCGCACAAAGAGAAAAACGAATATACTATCTCATTCTTTTGCAGGCTAAATCCAATAGATGTATGTGTTTTTTTTTTACTCTTTTTAGTGTCGCTATTTTTCGTTTCATCGATTTTTAAATCACAACGGTGCTAAAGAAGTTTTCACTTCAATAACAGTGTATGCAATTCACATGACGTAGAAGCGAAACCTTCTTTAAAAAACTAAAGTAGACAAGAGTGGGGAGACTACAAAGCACCTCATAAAGAGGAGAACGATTATACTATTCCATTAAATCCTATACATGTATGTGTTTGTTTCTGTTTAGTGTCGCTAATTTTCGTTTCATCGATTGCTAAAGATATTTTCTTTTTTTTTTTAAATTTATAAGAAGATAATAGAAGAGTGTTAATTATTAATTTGTTATTTTTATTCAAAATTATCAAATCTTTAGTTGATTGCCCTAATTCGTTAGAACTAATTTGCATTAATATACCTGCCAGACAAACTCGAAATAAAGATATTTTCAAATGTAACAATACTCTCAATACTAACTACTCTATTAATTCACCAATCCCAAGAATGCATAGCCTTGCGAATAAACATTGCGAATTTATAGATATCATGAGACAACTTATCTCTATTATATCTGCTAATAATTAACTTTTATCAGTTTTGTTCTTTTCATAAAACCTTCTCTCATCTAAAACCTTACGAGTAATTTAAAACCTTATTTTTTTCTGTTCTATTTAGTTTTGTTTTATCATCCTACATTATTATACACATACGATTGTTTGTTTATACCTACTAACTAGCTCTTAAACAATGCACTTTATTTTATTTCAGGTCTTATTACTGATTTTTTCTTATTACTCATACTTTTTCATTTCTTTTATGTTTTTAATCTGTTATGATGTTCTATACCTTGCGATGATGATTGCTTTCTTATTTATTCTTTTTTATTGGTTTAGTAACATACGAGTACATAATTATTATTGTGAGTTTACTTTTCCTTCTATGCATGTAAAAGCCCACTAGGGCGTAAATAAATATAAATAAATAAATAATTGGAATGCCTATTTGCCTTGCACCGCATTTGCAGTGAAGATTTCATACGTTACATCCTGCACCCAGATTCCCACCCATCCCACCATACCTGTTTATTTCCCAGAACTTCCTCTCCGTCTAAAAAAGACCTTCCAGACAACATTCACTAGGATGACGTAGGCCCGAAGGAAAAATATCTTCCTCAGACCCTCCTGTGTGGAACTATAAAAACTATACGGGGACTGAAGGGTACTACATAAATAACTCTAAACACTGATTCCTGATATTATTTAAAGTAATAATATATCATATTTTTAATGAAATTCGGGTCTCCAGCGACATTTTTCGTGTTGTTTTTTACGTATAGCTAGACTCTAGTGAGCTGGCACAACTTAACAAAGCACAAAAGACTCGATTTTTTGAAAAATATTTTTTTTTAATTTTTTTAAGTTGATACATTAACACATTAATAATTAACGTATTCTACTAAAATATTCTATAATTTTTTTTTTTTGACAATTCAAACAAAATATTTAATTTGAGAATAAAAAATTACCAACGTCTTTCAGAATTTTTTTAGATTGTCACCTTTTAAATGTTTATGATAATATTTTTTAAAGCCGTTATTTTATTCCTCATACTTTAATAATTTTATTAAATAGATCAATCTGTTGTAAATATAAATTTGTGAAAACCCAATATTCCACAAAAGGTTGAAAACGGATGTACCGCAAAATCAAACTCTCACTATATAAAATAACTCGTAGTTCTCCTCACAAAACTTTTAACGAGACCTCAACAAGTGACAACTAGCTACCAGCGAGTGCACAATTTTAGTTCAGTTATAATAATTTTTATTTTTACGGTTTCCATCCATGAATAGATGCCACCAGTAATAAAAAAGTTCGGCCATACAAAATCGGGTAAACGCTTTTATATGGTCAAACATAGACATGAAATAATAATATGTGTGGCATCAACTTTTCAAAATTCAACTAAGTCTTTAGTTATGTTATTTAAGTTATGTTACGTTAGATTATTTTGACGGTATGGAGGTGAAAATGGAAATAATAACTGCAGTTAGGATCTTGTTCAAACATAAAAAGGATATAGACCTTTTTTTATACAAAAAGGTAATAAATAGACTGTGTAGTGAGGCTATATATATATATTACTGGCATGTTGTCTTATCTAGTTTCCTTCGCCTTCGTGTTTGATCAAATACAACTAGATTGATTTTTGTTTCGAAAAGGCAAATATGTTTCTCGAAGATAGTGTTATCATTCGGGTGGGGCGTCAATAATACGGAGGACTTTTTGAGATATTTTTCACCCTGCAACATATTTACATTAAAATTACTATTAATATAATGAGGACTTATACTCATACAACATTATCTACAAAAAACGTACAAATAATTCTTGCTCAGAAATCGTTGCAACCAAAATACAATAATGTCAAACAACTTTAATAAAAATAGTACCAATTGTTTTTTTTGTGCAGAAAACATTCAGCTTTAATTCATTGAATTTTTGATATGATTTTGTAGATAACTTTATTTGGCTTAAAACTTAGTAATATTTTAGATATTATGTTTTTTTAGATAACATAGTTTTTTCTTAAAACTGATACACAATATATAAGTTTGCTGTTGGTAATCTAAGAATGATTGATTGGAGGCTTGAACAGGGTTGGGGGAGGGGAAAGGGAGGGGGATGGCGGGAGGGTGGGGAATGGGTGGAGTGGAGTGGGGAGAGGGAAGGTAAAGGGAACTCGGGAGGGGGAAGGCAAATACGGGAGAGGGAAGGGGACGCGCAGGTAGAAACAATTTATTTATTTAATGGCATAGCAATGCATGCCGGGTACCAGCTAGTATAATATAAAAATAGTACTTTTGTAACAGTATTTATTTATTTAAAACTAGCTGACCCGACGAACTTCGTACCACCTCAGAATCAATAACTGTTTTCAATCAATGTCAGTTTTTTAAATTAAATTAAAAAATTACACAATGAAGAAATTATTATCGATGTGCAACTGTCCGTGTTTTATTTTTGTCAGTATCAAAGATGGTGTTGTACACCGATTCATATTTTTTACCATTTTCTTACTTTTCCACTTACTTACGGGAATTTGGGAGGTTGGTACGGGTGCCACCGCCCCGGGAACCATTTATTGGATAACCAACACCTCTGCAATAGGTCACCTCAAGTGGTTCGCTACGTTAATGATTTAGCAGGGGTGCCCGGGTTCATGGGGTGATGTTTGTCCAGGTCTTGGCGGCGGATGCGTTTGCCCACCTGCTGCGTGAGGACTAGTTAAGGGAGGATTTTTGACCTTTCCAGCCGGACTCTCTTGACCCATTGCCATGCACCGCAATTGGAACGATGAATTGGATGGATTCATACGTCCGTCACTCCCAGACACACTGACTCACAGATTCCTACCCACCCCTCATACCTTTTTCCTTCCCAGAACTTCCTATCCTCCCCTTCCTTAAAAGACCCTCCACACAACATACCCTAAGATGGCATAAGTCCTGAGAGAAATCATTTTCCTAAGGGCCACCTGTGCGTTAAAATAAATTTCATTTCAGAGATTTATTATAATTATTGTAATTTTCCTTTGAAAGGGTGCAGACATACGTTCACCGCTTGTCTCATTTTCAGCTATTGATATTTAGTGTGTAAGAAAGAGGGGCAGTATTACATGATTAAGGACAAATGCAAAACAATTAGCGCAAAACAATTTTTGAATTTTTGAAATTCACGCTCAGTTCAATATTATAGGTACACAAAATGCCCGCAGCTCTTTCAAAATATGAGAATTCGTTCCATACAAAATGTATGGGGAAAATAATTTTCTTAATAACTGTTTTTTTCGTAAATTATTGTGATGTTTTAATAGTTATTATGTTATCCGAGGCGGAAACAAATCCAACAAATCAAAGATCATAAAAATCGGCCCAGCCGTTCTCGAGTTATAAATAGTATAACTACCCCGACTTAAAATAAAATAAAAATATGTCAAGTCCATAGAGATACACTATAGAGGCGCTATCCCGTACATAATTCTACGAGATTCGTGTTCAAATCATGCACGAACAGGCCTTCAGGAAAGTGAATTCTTACTGAAGCCACTGCGTCGAAAGGCTCGGCCGTCAGACCGTCCTTTCCTTTTACTCAAGCCTATGGTTTCATCCTTTTCCATCCTACGTTGATACGTCACATGCCAGCCACGGTCGACGGTTGTCGTTGTTGTATCTACTAACAGAAAAATGGAGGTGCTAACCTACGATCCCGTTTAACCAACTAATGTCTCATCTATGTATATACATATTTATACATCAATGGTCAAGTCACAATGTGTTTGCTAATTTTGAATTTTTTTTAATTAATTTAACCGAAACTTTCGAAATAGGTATGAACAATTCAAAAAGAAAATTAAGTCCCTGAAATTGGAAAATTATTTATTTAACCCTTAATGCACTTTAACGTAACCCGTATTATCTAGCATAAAAACAGTTTTGTTTTAATATTTTTTCTAAATCTATTCCATAAAATTATGTATGTTGAATTATGTGTGTTGTTATTTTGAAAATCGAATTACGTTATTTTTTATGTTGAATTACGTTTGTGGTCATATAATAAATCTTTGAATATTGTTTGTATATTGGCCCTTCAAGCTTTTTTTTCTTCGTTATGTATGTAAATACTCTTCCCAAATCCACGCACTAGTGGAGCTCAACTTAGAGAGAAGTAAAATAATTAATTAGGAAGAATACATTATGAATTTTGTTAAAATTTAAAATGTTTTTTTGAAGTAAAACTTCTTTACGCACGCTTGACTTGGGGGGTAAGCCAATGGGTAAGCTGGTTAATTCGTGTCGAGAGCATTACGAAAAGTGTGATCGGGCGAGGCAAACGAAAGTTGAGAGGGAGGTATAAGTTAGTAAAGATGGAAAGAGAGAGAGTTACGTTTCATATAACTGTAGGGGCAAGAGAGAGAGGTATGAGCACACATTTTCTTTCTCTCTTTCTCTCATAGCCAGTTACGTTTCGTATATCTAAGACACAGTGCAGGCCTTTTATCTGTATCCCACTTTAGGAGCAAGAGAGAGCAGTGCGCGCGCACATTTTCTTTCTCTCTTCTTTTATAAGTTAGTGAAGTTTAACTTCAGTCATGTGGTCTAAAACTCTAAAGCACACTCGTTTTATTTTGTTTTTTTAATAAATTTAAAAAAATAAAAATAAGTCTGTAGCGGTATGGCAAAACTTGATTTGTCCGATTTTTTTAAGACGATCATTAAAAAAAGGTATTCACTAAACAATTAGCTAATACCGGTTAAACGATATTAATAAATTTCATTGCACATGTTATTTAGTAAGTAGAAAAAAAAATATTGACAATTCACTTGGAAAATTTCAAGAATTTAGGGGGCCTTTCATACTTTCAAAATCCTCTACTGAAAAATTAGGCAAGATTGACATATGTATAAGTTTTGCCATACCGCTACAGAAATATGATATGGTATTAATTTAGTTTTGTTGATTGCACTTGGAGAAATCAAATAAAAACATTGACGCATTTGTAAGATTTGGGCTCTAGTAGATGATCAAAAAAGTAGTGTAAAACCACAAATCATACTTTGTATTGAATTTTTTTTTTACTTTACAGTCCCCAAAATCCTTGCCAGCCCACCCTATCGTACAAACTCCTGACACGCTTGCACCGCCCATTTCCACTTGCCACGTGACAGTATTGAGTTTCACTGTAATTCGCAGCGAGAGAGGCTCGACTGGAGGAGTTCCTTTGAAGCTTCTGACAACGCTAACGGCACGGTGAACGGTGAGTGTTCGCTAACGTATATTGTAGTACGCTAGCGCAGACCCATGAAAAATCACGAGATATTGTAATCGTGGGATGTGTGAAGCTGAAAGTAATCCCATTTGTAAAATATTTGCCTTCGAATCATTGTACATCAAAAATAAATACCGTTAAATTTCTTAATAAGGAATAACCAGACACAACCGGAAAAACGTCATTTTTAAATAAAATTCTAGACGTATTGACTTTTTTAAACAAATCAACAAAAATTTTAACAAAACAAAAAACGACTTAAAAAAATACACCAAAAAGTACAAAAATAATTTCGTACGATTGTTATTTTTGGAGTCGGCGTCAGCCAAGGTAACTACATACATAGGTTATAGGTGAGATGTGGAGATCTTGGCTGACACTGACTCCAAAAATAACAATCGTACGAAATTATTTTTTTACTTTTTAGTGCATTTTTGAAGTCGTTTTTTGTTTTGTTAAAATTTTTGTTTATTTTTTGATTTTTAGTGTCGAGCGTGCGTAAATAAGTTTTACTTCAAAAAAAGAATCATCGAAATCTGTTCGCGTAATATTAAGTTATTCGTCCATTTGTAGCGCACATACTTATTGCAAAATTAAAGACACAGGTATATGGTTTTCTCATGGATCCCATTTTCAGAACTGGACCAAATTAAAATGAGACCACACGGGAAGCACCAGATTTCTAATAAAAAAGAATCATCAATATCGGTTCACCCAATCGAAAGTTCTGAGGTAACAAACATTTTTTTTATTTAAATACTGTCGAATTGACAACCTCCTCCTTTTCGAACTCATTTAAGCACTATTAAAATTATGTACTTTTTGTAACTATTTTTGATCATAAGTACTTTTTATTTTTCACAACGTCTAACCAAAATGGACGAAGAACTCAATATTACGCCAACAGATTTCGATGATTCTTTTTTTGAAGTAAAACTTCTTTACGCACGCTCGTCACTATAAATCAAAAAATAAACAAATTTTTAACAAAACAGAAAACGACTTCAAAAAATGCACTAAAAAGTAAAAAAATAATTTCGTACGATTGTTATTTTTTGGTGTCGGCGTCAGCCAAGATCTCCACATCTCACCTATGTATGTAGTTACCTTGGCTGATACCGACTCCAAAAATAACAATCGTACGAAATTATTTTTTTACTTTTTAGTGCATTTTTTGAAGTCGTTTTCTGTTTTGTTAAAAATTTGTTTATTTTTTGATTTTTTTACGCTGTGTAATTGTTTTGTAATCCATTTTTATTTTTTTATTCTGTGTTTAAATGTATTTTTACCGTAAATAAAAATTATAAAAATCATTTCGTTGCAAGAAGTAAAGTTGTCAAAGAATTACCTTACACTCTGAATGAATACCGAAGGTAAAATTAAAATGTAATTAATCTTCAAGATTCATATATAGATCCGTTATATAAATTTAAATAAAAGAAACATTTCAAATATGGTATTTATCATTAAAGTGAAATAAATTTGGTACCTACTTTATTGAACATTTGGGAGGCGGATACGGGTACCGCTGTCACTGGATAACACCCCTGCATAGGTCACCTGGTTCGCTAAGTTAGATGACTTAGCAGGGGTGCTCGGGGTGAGTTTTGCCTAGGTCTTGGTGGCGAATGCATTTACCCACTTACTGCGTCTCGGGCCGGTTCGGGAGAGACAGGTTGAGAGAAACCTCACCTAGACCTCTCCAGCCGGACTCTCAATCCATTGGGAGCGGAGAGAGGGATGTATTCATATATCCATCGGTCCTGGACACATTGACCCCCAGATTCCTGCCCTTCTCTTGTACCTTTTTCCTTCCCAGAACTTCCTCTCCCTCTTTTCCGTAAAAATATCTTCCACGCACCATCGCTAAATATGACATAGGCCCTGAAGGAATTTTTTTGGGTGGAGCTACAGTAAAAAAAAGTTTCAATTTTGAAAATCATTACGCAGGAGTTATGTCACGCACTAACAACCAAAATGAGTATTTGATGGAACCTAATTATAAATGTATTAGCTGTATACTGCATATTCTATTAGGCGTTCGAGGGCGTGCGGTGGTAGAGTCCCGTCGCCGCGCCGCTCTGGCCCCTGCACTTTCTTGATGGTTTTCCGATATTCCTGGAATCCAAACAATCAAGCACGCCATTATAAACCTACACAGGAAAACAATGCAGCCGTTTACCCGACAACCACCAACCATTTTTTTATGCTTCATTTCTTCGTCAATCTACTTGGATCCTGTGGTTTCACAACTCAGTTAAGATGTGTTTGGTTTAATTACCAAGTTTTTCACTCAATGCATTTCATGGCTCTACAAAATTACTATTTTTGAGGATGACTTTTTAAAATTAGCTGTAAGTGTAACTTCAACAGCCCCGCTGTGATTTGGACTTCGGATGAAATGGAAATGACGATTATTGCACCCGCGACGCATCAACCGCGCTCATTGGCCACTTTTAAAGGCTCATTGGTTGAGATATAAAACGGAAATTACGCTAGTTCTGCGCTCATTGGTCGCTTTGATTATGACCACACTTTTCAAGTATTGGTTGAGATTATTTTGGTAAAGTTTCGCTTCTACCGCGTGTAAACTGCGTTCGAATTTTACGTTCAACGATTTTGACTTGCTCTTTACCAGGAGTTTGCAAGTACAATTTCTAGTGATTAAAAAAAAAATCGGATCCAAACAAAGAAAGAAAAAAAAGACAAAGAAAAACCTTAACTGCACTGGGGGAATTGGGCTTAAAGATGACATAAATACGTTTTTTATTGTACTGACTACTTTTTTATGAACTGTGATTATTATGGGCTATGAATAGAGACACTGATTCATAGCATTAACGATATTTTCGCGAATTAATGCGATAAATGGTGTATTAGCGATAAATACGTTAAAACGTGAAATAGCAGCGATTTTTACGACAAAACACAACAATATGCAAAATTTTCAGTAATGCGAGCAAAAGTAAGAGTTGTCAGAAGAGTACTGTGAAACTGGCATCTCATATGCTTAACCATCAAGACAACAGCACTAATCTATTTCTTGAGCACGCAGGTAAAATGTTCAATCCTGCGATTGTACGTTAGAATGTCGATCAGACGCTATTCTTTTAGCAAGTAAAAGTAAGCTTGCACCAACATTCAAATCTGTTGATGACAGTAAATTCCTGGAAGGTAACAGCTATTTTCAAAGTCAGCTTATAGAGCAAGTGAGGGATGGAGTCACTGTAGACATAATTCAGCTACTCTTAGCTGTAAAAATTGTTCACAGAGAATTTGCTGAGGCAGCTCTGATGACTGTGTAGAGTGTGTAGGCCCCTGTGATATGTTGACGCAGAAAGATTTTTAGTCGCTATAATATTGTATTGACAGATCATAGAACGAACATGACACACTCTACTGTAGAAACATGTGCCATGTTGAGTTTCAATCAATAATATCTACAATAAACATGTTTCAAGTGATTTTGCTAATTTAATTGTTTTTCTCCTTTTGCCGACTCCCATTCCTATGAAAACGCAAAATGAAGCTATAAAAGCTATTTTTTCAATAATTAATGCTATATTTCTTAAAAATTAAAGCTATGAATCAGTGTCTCTATCTATGAATATCGAGGAATGATTTAAGTGACCTCAAAGTTTATAGTCACAAAAGGCAGCAAATAAAAGGTAGGCTTAAGATGACATGGAATGTGTAAAAGTAAAAGCCCAAGTCCAAAATAAAAAATAAGAAGGCAAATCGCAAGAGCATTAGAACTCGAGAAAGTGAAGCGTGCTATCCTTCAGGATGACTCCGATAATGAATCTGTGGAAGTCCACCATGGCATATTTATGTTGCGAAACTGGAGGGAAAAGCATATGAATTTAAGCTTTCAGAAGATATTGGAGAATGCTTCGCAGGCGTGAATTTTAGAATTTCTGCATTTTCATCAAGGAATTTTAACACTTGGCCTCGCACAACTGCATTAGAGTACTTTCTGGGAGAGAAAGGAGTGGCAAATTTTAAATTTGCTGAATTTATTATTTTCAGTTCAAACCTATGGTTACATGGTGAGTTTTTATATTCGGTTGGTCAGTTGTCGCCAAATATGTTGACATTTTTGTTGTGTTGTTGTTTTGTTTTTGTTGACATGTATCTAACGTAAACATAACAAAAATTTTAACCGTGGTTAGAAATTATGAATTGTTAAAAATTTGGCTAAATCATTAAATCAGATTTCAATAAAACCAATAAATTCCTATTGTCGACTTTATCAAATGGAATGTCAATTTCAAAACAATATTTTAATGTTTAAACATTTTAGTCCTGAAAACGGACATCAGTCAAACAAATCAATCACACCTCTGCCGTAGGTCACCCCAACTGTTCAGCTATATTTAGTGACTTAGAAGGGATGCCCGTGTTCATGGGGTGAGGTTTGTCCAGGTCCTAGTGGTGGATACGTCTGCCCTCCTGCTGCATGGCGGGCCAGATCAAGAGATACTGGTTGAGAGAGGCCTTTGGACCTTTCCAGCCAGACTCTCGACCCATCACCATGTACCGCAGTTGGAGGGATGGATTGATACGTCCGTCACTCCTGGATACACTGACTCCCAGATTCTTACCCCCCCCCCCCCTCTCGTACCTTTCTCCTTCCCAGAATTTTCTACCCTAAAAAGACCCCCACACAGCATCTCCTAAGATGACATAGGCCCTGAGGGAAATTATTTTCCTCAGGACCTCCTGTGTGAAGCTAATGTAAAAAAAAAATCAGATAATAAAGGCGCATCAGGTGAAAGTTTTGTAATATTGACGCCAAACCCCAAAATGCGGTTGTTTTCTAAGGTAGGAAATACATAAAAAAATAACCAACTAAAGGGCATAATCTCCTACTTACCATTTTGCTAAAACAGCTTTTTGCCAAAAAAAATTTTAATACTTTGCAACAAAGCTATACAAAACACGTTCACTGGTCTTCTTCTTGGATGGCGCTACAGCCTATATCGAGCTATGGCCTCCTGCAACAGTCGCCTCCAACTCCTCCTGTACTCAGCGGCTGACTACTAGTTTGGTACCTGTGTGTTTACTGCTACACTAACCTGGGGCTTAGGAATTGCGCCAGTAATCAGGAACCGCTTACAAGTTCGTACTGCAACCACTCGCTAGTATGGGAACAATTTCTTTTCCATTTTTATTTATTTTTATTTTTTTACTTATTTTTTTCTTTTAAGATACCACTCGCAAGTACTGTATGCATCCATAAAATAAGTTATTACTAAAATGGAATATTCTTAATTACTTCGCTCTTTTGTGTTCTCTGATAATAGTATTTACTGAGAGCACCCACAGTAGCTACTTATGGTTTCCTTTCTTACCGTTTCTTTTATTATATTTAAATTAGTTTTCTTTGTTTTGTGAACTTGATTTTTATTGGTTTTGTAATTGTTTATTGGGTACCCGGTTAACATTGCAGCGGAAAAATTCTATAGTAACGTCTCAGAGACGAAAGCTGAACCAGCGTTTGTATCTCGTCCATATCCCTACTATTGGGGTGGATTGTGACCCCGTCCCTGCATGCGGACACTGGAGAGAAGCCGACCCGGAGCGCTGTCTCATGGATCGTCCGCGCCTCCCCTGGGGAGAGGTGTGGGTCGTAAGGGTGTCTTGCGCGAGTAAGGGGACCCTCCGCCCTGCCTCCGATAACCCGACGCTGTCCTTCCTAGAGTCTTTGGGCGTTCTGTCACCCACTTCCAAATAGCCGTGTCGTCAATGCATCACCGGGAAGTCGGCTTAGGGGCGCGGAAACCAATCTCAAGCTTGGCTTTCCTGAAAACATACACCTCTCAACAGGACTGCCGGGTGTATCTGTGACACACTCGCTCCCTATCAGCAACCACATGAAAATTGAGTGATGTTTTTTTTTTTTTTTTTATGTACAATAAACCGGCAGGGTAGGCATACCGCCTACACTTGAAAGTTTTATTTCTCCCCTCTGCTTTTCCCCAAAGAAAGAGGTAATGTATATATTTATTTAATTATTTAATACTAACCTGTACATATAAAGCACTTGCATACTGCTCGTTAACACCGTATGCGGGGACATTGGGGGTCTAGTTTTGTTTAATTAAATGTAGAGACGTTCAAATAAAAAAAAATTAGCTTCCTTGTGAGAGCCCTGAAGGAGTAACCATAAGTTACTTATACCGGGGCGGGTATGTGGTGGATAACCTCCAGTGTGGAGAAGCTGTGCTCATCCCCTCTTACCTTGTCTTCCCACCTCAGTCTGGGTCTTCCCACCTTTCTCTTTCCACCTGGGTGTCCAGTCAAAGTTCTTTTTGGGACGCTGTATCCGGCATTCTCTGTAAATACCCAGCCCATCTAAGCCTGAAGAGTCTCATAAATATGTGCTGAGATGCTAGGGGTCTTTTATATATCATACAATTCTGTATTGTGCCGGATGCGCCACTGTTCACCCTCTTTCACCGGTCCACATATTCTTCTCAGCACTTTTCTTTCAAAATTATCCAGCATTTCAGCCATCTTTACCGTCAGTGTCAGCGCCTCACATCCATGTGCCAATACAGTTCTAACTCTTAAATGGACTTGTATATGGTTATTTTGGTTTTTCTGTGGACACAACGTGATTTAAACACTGGCAGCAAAGAGAAGTATCTTTTGTTGGCTGCTGTGCTTCTCCTTCTGATTTCTGCTGGATCCTCATTGTTCTCTGTCAGACTGGAGCCCAGGTAGGTGAATTGATCGACCACTTTATATGAGTAGTTGTCTTTAAATTGTGCACTACTTCTTTTTCTGTGTGAAGGGTTTCTGCTCTGTACCATCATTTTCGTTTTATAAACATTAACCCGTAGTCCTACTTCCCGTGCCGCTGTTTCTAAAGGGTCGAAGACCTCGTTAATGGCTGAAATTGATCTTCCGACAATGTTAATGTCATCCGCATATCCGACAACTTGACTGCTCTTGAAACAAATATTGGAGCCAGTGTCTATTAGCGTTTTTTCTTATTACTTGTTCGAGCACAACGTTGAAGAGCGTGGGAGCCAGACCGCCCCCCTGTTTTAGTCCCTGCGGTACTGTGAATTCTTAAGACAATCCCCCGTCTATTTTGACCTGAAATCTTGAGTCTGACATTGTGGCTTTGATGAGCCTAACAAATTTAGGTGGAATATGGAATTGAAGTAGTATGTCATATAGACACTCCTGATCTATGCTATCATATGCTTGCTTGAAATCTATGAATAGTTGGTGTATATCTATATCAAACTCCCAGCACTTTGCCAAGATCTGTCTGACGGTGAACTATTGGTCTGTTGTGGATCTACCGGTGCGGAAGCCTACCTGATACACTCCCATTAAGTTTTCTGCGTACATATCAATTCTTTGTTTCAGTATCATGGTGTAGATTTCAGTAGGTTCATGTCCACTGGTCAGTAGACAAAGTACAACTTAGCTGAAGGGGAACGTACGCGCGGCCCATTTCGGCGCGTTTCATACAAATTTTAGATTTGGATTTGAGATCAAAATACCCAACCAAACTGAAAAATAATTTTTGTTATTAAAAGGTAAATCAAATACCTAGTACGGATGTGAGCTACTTTATTTATTTTTGCTTTAAAATATAAGATGCATGCAATTAAAGATTTTAATATTTCTGGGTTTGAGAGGAGATTTGGACAATTATTTGTGAGTAAATGAAAAACAAGAAAAAAATATTTTACTATATGATAAAAATACAAATACAAATGACCTATTTAAAACATGGTCGTTTATATATTTAAATTACTACCAAAAAAATGCATTTACAAGAAAATTTTATTTTTCATTTTATTTTTCATTGTATTTTTAAAATAAAGTAAAATTATTTTTTTAATATTTTTCATTTACTCACAATTAATTGCCTAAGTTGCCTCCAAAACCATGAAACACTAAAATCTTTAATGGTCTGTATCTTATAATATAAAGCAAAAAAAATATTTGTTGAGCTAAGCGAGAGTATCTGCGTATCCAATTAAAGAATTCTAATCAAATTCCCTATGTTATGTTTTAAATTGTCTATTTAGATTATATTCCATTCGCTACTTCAAATGTGTCAACATTTGATATCCCCTTTTGACGTATTCAAAGAATCAGATTTTGTCAACCAACTGCCAATCGCTCACAAAACGAAGAACAGAGCCTTCTTTTTTTCACTTCAGATTTTTAACGTTTAATTGGAAAAAAAATGATTTTTCGTCTTCAGCTAAAATCGTAGATTTGGTAATCGGTCGCGGTACCCTGGTGACCCTTTTGTGGAACCTTAGAGTTCCGCGGAACCCACTTCAGATACTGCTGCCTTAATTATTTATTAACGCGTGCAATTACACTTCCCATTCCAGGCCAATTCTCACAATTTTAGTTATTTAATAGTTGATAAAGGGCGGTTCAGTTTTAAACATTTCGTGGTCTGGATTCGAAATATGGTCCGCTATTACCTATAGAGGACGAACATTAACTGAATTAAGTCGACAAAATATTTTTTTATAGTTGTGCCCCTAAAATTAATAATAACTCCCGTACCAAATTTCGCGAACGCAAACGTTAAAAAATTTAACAAAACCAAAAACGACTTCAGAAAATGCACTAAAAAGTAAAAAAATAATTTCGTACGATTGTTATTTTTGGAGTCGGTGTCAGCCAAGGTAACTACATACATAGGTAGTTATAGGTGAGATGTGGAGATCTTGGCTGACACCGACTCCAAAAATAACAATCTTCCGAAATTATTTTTTTACTTTTTAGTGCATTTTTTGAAGTCGTTTTTTGTTTTGTTAAAATTTTTTAACGTTTGCGTTCGTGAAATTTGAAACGGGAGTTAATATTAATTTTAGGGGCACAACTATAAAAAACATATTTTGTCGACTTAATTCAGTTAATAATTTCGTACGATTGTTATTTTTGGAGTCGGTGTCCGCCAAGGTAACTACATACATAGGTAGTTGTAGGTGAGATGTGGAGATCTTGGCTGACACCGACTCCAAAAATAACAATCGTACGAAATTATTTTTTTACTTTTTAGTGCATTTTTTGAAGTCGTTTTTTGTTTTGTTAAAATATTTTGTTTATTTTTTATTTTTAGTGACGTAATATTGAGTTATTCGTCCATTTGTCGCGAACAAACTTATTGCAAATTTAAGACATATATGGTTTTTTCATGGATTCCATTGTCAGAACCAATTTAAAATGGGACCACACGGGAAGCATCAGCTTTATAATAAAAAAGAATCATCAATATCGGTTTACCCAATCGAAAGTTCTAAGGTAACAAACATAAAGATTTTTTTTTTTAAATACCGACAAATTGATAACCTCCTCCTTTTCGAAGTCATTTTAAAAGGCGATATGATGACGTTTTCGCGTTGGGCGTTGAAAGTACCTGAAAAGTATTCTAAGAAAAAAATAATTCTGTAAAATGTTCAAAGGAAAATGATCTTAATTAAATGAAAACCAACTATTCTGTATAACACCATTATATAAAAATGTCATTAAAAATGGCACCACAAAGTTAATTAGCTGAGTTTGCAGACGAAAATATTTATTTTTATTTATAAATAACTTCGTCACCACTGGTGACCGCCGTTTTAATATTTTTCACTTGCACTGACGTTAAAGCGATTATTTTAAAGGATATATTTTCTTGAAACATATTTGTTGTTCTTTCTTTTATTCATAAACAAACATAAACAAAATTTAGGCATGTTCAGAATATTGAAACATTTATAGTTCGTCACACAAACTGTAAGCTTTATTTTTTTTATTATTTTAACTCTTCTTTCAACCATTATATCACTCACCTTCTTGTTTCATTAAGAGACAATATTTATTATAAAGCGCTTTTCAGCTAGTAGTCTTAAATTCTAATACTCTTTAGTTTTTTTTTTCCTTTAACATGGCCGTATTATTGAAAACAATGAACTTAACCAGCACTCATCAACATCATTCAACAGGCACTTTTGCACATTTAACCAAAATATAAGATCTGTCAACAAAAACCATAAAGAACTAGACATATAAAACGCAGCTTTAATAAATCTATGTATAATTATAAGATAATGTAATGTAATGTAAATGATTTATTGGTGAAAGGTAACGCACCTGCACTGTGTTATTTAATTCGCAGAACATGATCGATCAAGAGGTGTCATCGCCTTCAGCACGCGAGGAACCAAGTACACCTCCTGTTGCAGTACGACCTGCGAGTGAGTTGTACATTTAGGAGTTAGCATTTCGCATACATGCATGGCATTGGCCAATGCAGTCATCACTTTCTTAAATACGAAACAACTTAAATATAATAAATTATTATTAACTAGCTGACCCGGCCACAAGTTGCTGTGGCTAACGAAACACAACGCCACCTACTGGATGGTTACCCAAACTTTATAACCACCGCCATCTGTTAATTTGCATACAAATCAAATCCACACAGAGTGGAAGATACTCTCCGTATCGCCCTGGTGTAAGAACACCATTCAGAATTGAAACGTTGTTTGAAATGGCATTAGCCGTGTTTGGTGACCAGATCTGAATAGCCAGGTACTTCCCAACCTTCCTCTTCCCTATCTCCTTCCTCTCCCCACTAACCTCAGCCTCACAACATACCCCAATTGGGGATGCCATAGTCTCACTGGCTTCAGACGGGAGCAGTTGGGACTCTTGTGCGGTATTCATATAAAAAAAACACCGCCCGCTTGTCAGCCCGCTCGTTCACCATACAAACAGACATTCTCCTTTATATATTATATATTTCAACTAATTTACACAAAACCTATAAAAATTATCTACATCTTAAACCTTCCTCATGAATCACTCTATCTATTGGTGAAAACCGCATGAAAATCCGTTTTTTAGTTTTTGAGTTTATCGCGAACAGACAGACTCGAGGGAGGAATTTCATTTATAATATGTAGAGATACAATAAATTATTATTTTGTAACATTAATTTCGTTTTTATAACATAATAATATTTTTCTGTCAGAGTTTGGAAATGGTTGTCAAATAACAAAATATATATTTTTTTTAAATTGTGCGTTTTTTGTTTGAAAATGTCATCAATATTGTTACAATCAATATCCGCTGACTGTTCTATAGACTCTATAGAGTATTATATTTTTAATCATTGAAGAAGAAGATAATATTGGGTCCTTACATATGAAATTGGCGTTTTGCCGTACTGGCAACTTTGATCTCAAATATCTTCTCTTTGGTTAGGAATTCAAAATTCAAATTTATACAGCTATTGTGTATTTGTGTTTCGAAAATTAAAATTCCTTTGTTTTTTCCTTAATTGTTTTTTTTTGCGTCACTTAGTTTACAAAATGGAAAACTTGAAATATCGCGTTATTTAAGAGTACGAGTTCCACCTTGGCACCAGTGCTGCAGAAACGGCTCGAAGGATCAATGATGTGTATGGCGACGGTGCCGCAAAAGAAAACACATTGTGTTTTTGGTTCCATCGTTATCGTTCTGGAAATTTCGACCTGCAGAACAAGCCCCGTGGACGGCCGGAGACCAAAGTTGATAATGAAGAATTGAAGGCAATTGTGGAAGCCGAGTTAGCTGCAGGCTGCGGTGTTAGTGATAAAACTGTTTTAATCCACTTGAAGCAAATTGAGAAGGTGAAAAAGCTCCCCATACAAAACTCCCATAAGCTCCCATACAAAGTTCCTCCCCTACAAAACGCCAATTTCATATGTTAGGACCTAATATTTATAAATCTAAACGAAACATGACACAGTAAAGGACACATAAAATCAGTAGAGACTTCAGTAGCCGCCGGGCTACCGCATTAAATGGCGGAGAGAAATGACAACACATCGATTACGTAGACTGTATTTATTTATCAACTGAACTACATCATATCAATTAATATTCATTTGTCTTATTTTGTCCATGTTGAAATATTTATCGATCCCCTAAATTAGTTGACGAGTTTGGCTTCGGTTGAACTTCAATAATGTAGTCCGAACGTCAACGCCTTCAGTTAATATTGCCCCATTGTCAGCACTCTGGGGGATTCATCCATGCAACTGATCGCCGTCGCGGTCGGTAGTTACCAGTGATTTCTATGGATCAGCATAGACATTGGCTTCTTGAATTATGAAAATTAAAAAAATCTTCTACATTAAATACCTGCGAAAACTTTTGTTTTGTGAATTGTTGTTTGCATTTTTCATATTTTCAGATACGCACATTTGTAACTTGAAATGTCGAAAGCGAATTTGCAAATTACGAGGAGCAAACCTGTAAAAGATTTTATCACACTTATTTGCAGTTAATAATCCTGTGAAAGGATTTTTCACAGGTGTTTGCAGTTAATAAATTAATGCAATTGTAGGCAAAATGGGTTCGCAGAATTCCTGGGGGACTTCAATCGCATACATCAAAATAATTGGATTTTGGCAGTCTTTTTTGCTGTCAATCCATTTGTTGATCCACTCACAGCTTTAGCTGTTTGCGATAGTCCATAATACAGTTGAAACAAACCGTGCTTATACGAGCAGTGGTTTCTTTCCTTTCTGCAACAACACGTTCCCCGATAAGCTAGACAGATCGAGAACATAATTTTCAATAAATCGTACTACTGTAGAACATATTTGTTAATTTTATGGATGGCGTGCAATTCATACTGACTGAAAAGTTTCCTCTACCCCAATAACATCGAAACCATTAAAAATAAAATAAAGAAAAAAAGTTTTTTTTCTATAAGAAACACTCTTATTATAACTTTTAAAGGTTATTCCCATCAATGGAAAAGATTTTCGAAGATAATACTGTTACTTCTAGAGTTTTAAATTGACAATTATGGCGGTTTGACGGAAGGTAGCAATGACTGAATTGGTAAAAGCACACGTCTCAGTTAGAGGTTCTGGGTTCGAGTCCCAGTTGTGACCATTATCTTTTTCTATTTTTCTGTGTCTTTTTATCTTTCATATTTTCGTTTGGATTATTAGTGTTATCTTCTTCTTCAATTAAATAAAAAAAAAATGGGAAAATTACTATTCAAAAGTTTGGAGCAAATATTAAGCTGTCGGTAACATTGGAAGATCTATAAAGACGTGATTTTTTTAAATGTAGAAGTAAGTAATGAACTTGTACTCTTATTTGAGTAGACCACAACAATCACCGGAATATGATAATAATGTGAAAATATATCTGTAGTTTTTGCGAAAAAATCTACAAATCCTACCTTACGTCATAAAGTATTTCTCGTCACTGGTTAAAACATATTGGTTGAGTAGTTGTTGAGTATTTTATGAAGTTATGTAAACACGAAGAGGATTTTCACCAATAAGTGTCTGGCGAGTCTCTTAGCACTGGCTTTATGAAATGTATATAATAGCGTTTTCTATGGAATTTCTAGGTGTTAACATTTTAAGTAAAAATTATAAGCCATAACTATTGAATTATCTGTTTAACCATCAAAAAATAAGTAGGGATGCCGTCTTGTTCGTTTATGTACTTTTTGTATAAACGTTGCGCATCGGGATAAGTTTGACAGTATTAAATTATGTCACAAATTTCAAAATTATTTATATATTTTATAATTCTCCAGTGGCGTGACAGCCCATCTCCGGGGCCTGGGCATGATGGGGTGACGGCGCCGCGAGGACCAGACGGCCCGGGTTGGTCGGCCGTCGGTATGTACGTAAAATGTTGCCTGTTTTTAATGGCAGTTTGATATTACTGGGACGAGGGCAGGGGCTAGATAGGGTTACTATTCTGTATAACTATCGCTGCGATTTGTAATACGACCGCAGTTACATTTACTTACTTATTTATACTTTTCGAATATTGAGAACCTTCACATAAAGAACGATTGACGGCTTTTCTTATATTTTACTCTTGGACACATTCAACAGATTTTTAAAAGCTGCCTACCTCATGATGGCAATAACTGTGTAATTATAATTAATAAGAAAAACTTTAGTTTTCGTCTTATTTTTATTAAGCTCATTAATATAATCATGCGCTATATATGAAACAATGACAGAAAAACTCCAAGAAAAAAATACAGATGCCAAAAGAGACACCAAAAAAGAGAACAGCAAATGCTAACGGAAATGCTCAGTCTTGCCGGCGGGTGCGTTCGCCCACCTACTGCATACAGGATCGACCCATCGCCATCGCCATGCACCGCAGTAATGGATTCATACATCCGTCCCTCCTGGACACATTGCCCGAAAGATCCTCACCCACCGATCATACATTTTTTCCATACCAGAACATCCTCCCCTTCATTTCCAAAAAAATACCCTCTCTACACAGCACCGAAGATCAGGGCCTTCTACGTGGAGATAATGTAAAAAAAAGCTCACCCCATTCAATTATAAAGTTAGGTCACTTTGGCACGAGATGAAAGAAATATGTTAATAATAAACGTCTAACCTAACCTTAACTAACTTAACCTTACCTAACCTAACCTAAGTAACCATAATTATTTTTCCCCGCACTGTCTTGACGCACACTTCTTGCCACATTCACACAAATGTAACACAAGAAATTAAAAGAAAGGTACTCTTCTGTAGAACCGATTATTGACATGGCCGGACTCTAATAATGCTTGATTCATTTTTGAGTATGTCACATCTTCCTCAGGCGTCTTTGTCTTCCTCTGCTATTGACGTATTTCTCCATCCATCCGTTCTGCGAGTCCAAAACATTTCTCTATTTTGACGTTCAGTTTTGGACACAGGTCTTCCTCAAATTTCCCAAGTTTTGCCGATTCTTGATAGATTTTAATAGACATCAAACAAGCGTTAGATTTTGAGTTTATCGATTTTTAAAACTAAATTATCTATTATAGATAATACCAAAACTACAACCTACGCTTCATGGATCTCATTATACGCGTCAGTATGTATACACGGCGAAGCCACCAATATGTGTCATGTAAATTTAGCGACATGTTTGTTGGCAATGACTTATATCCAATTTTAGAACTTTTTCAAACACGTCTGGGTCGACTAGCTCCCGAAATAGCCCTTTCTTTGTCGTGTTCCGCGAAGTTATTATCTTTCCTTCCCCTAGGCACTGACTATCCATCTATTCTTGTCTTGTCTATACGCAGAGGTGAGAAAATTGTGGAGCGCGAACCACTTCTCATTCTTAGTAGTAGAACTAGATTTTTAAGCCTTGCTAACAACAAAATTATCACCCAAAATTTTAAGTGTTAGATGTTTTCATGATAGAATAACGGTCACAAATATATTAAGTGGAAAAAAAGATTATATTTATTTAACTATATTATTAACACTGGATTTCAAGGAACTCGAAAGAAAAATAACTTACCATTACGAGATTAACGTACGTGGGTCGAAAAATTAAAAAAACAACAAAGAATAAAAGCACACTGAAATCTTTCACGCACCAGGCTATTCAACTATGTAATAAAAAATCGAAAGAAATTGATTAGATACCTGAAATAAATAAAGCACAAAAGAGGAAAAAACATTTGGTTTATTAATTAAAAATAGCACATCTTTGAAAAAAAGGGTCAACAAATATTTAAGAATCATTTATTTAGGGAAGTAATTTTTTTTATTAAAAACCCATGGTTAGTTATTTTAAATTATGTTCGCGGTATATTCTGATTCTGATCATGTTAAGCTTCAAGAAGACCTTTACACACTAAATAACTGGTGCATTCAAAACGATATGTTTTTAAATATTGAAAAATGTTACATTATTACTTTTACTCGTAACAGAAGACGAAAGGATTATGCATATTCCATTAATAATGTTCTATTAAATGCAGTCACCACTATAAGAGATCTAGGAATCACTCTTGATTCAAAGTTTATGTTTGATGTACACATCAGTAAAATTATAAGTAAATCATTGAAAATGATTGGATTCATCCATAGAATATCAAAACCATTTAAATACCCCCAATCCATTATAACCTTGTACAACTCGTTGGTCAGAAGCAATTTGGAATATGGGAGTGTTATCTGGAATCCACATTATTTAAAATATTCTAAAACAATTGAATCTGTGCAAAAAAAATTCCTAAGACTGCTATCATTTAAACTTGGATTTAATGCCATACTCCAATCCTATGAGGAACGATTACAACACTTTAATTTTACAACATTGGAAAAAAGAAGACAATTTGCTGACTTAATATGTTTATATAAAATTATTCATGATAAACTTTTAACCACTCATTGTCTGAGCAACATACATATTAAAGTTCCTAATAGACGTAACTTAAGAAGTCAAAATATATTCCATATTGAAATATTTAATAACAATATTGCTTACTTCAATCCACTGTCTCGAATGTGTCGTTTGTACAACACAATTGAATGTGACCTTATTGATATCTTCGCAAACAGTCTCGAATATTTTAAAAAACAAATTAAAAATCTTCTACCATGATATGTCATGGAAGAAGATTTTTAATTATTGTTAATTGATGATATGTCATGATTGATGATATGCTACGATTGTTAATTGCTTTATTATTATGTCTTTTCTTTATTTTAACTTTATTATCCTTTCCAGAAACGTTTCTTTCTCTGTACACTTACCATGTTTTAAATTTCTTGTCTTATATTTCTTTTTTATTATTATTATTATTTCTGTTTTCTTTTCACTACTAGCATCTCCGTCGAGCCACAACTAAACCTTAATTACGCATGCTGTGAACATTTCTAATTGGAGTGTTAATATCAGCTCATATTCCAACGTTATAATATTAATGCAATAATTTGTTAACACTCTGTAAATGTTTCAAACAATAAATAAATAAATAAATAAATAAATAAATAACACACAAAAAGTCTAAGAAATAATGACATATTCATCGTTGTTGTGCAAGAAATATATAATATTTTATTCAATTTTCTTCAAATAATAAAACAAAAAAATAAGAGCATTAAAAAAATATTATTATTTTACTTAAAAAAACTTTTCAATGGAAATTTACAGCCAATCATTGCTACGTATCAATTATTTTGTTGCAAAAATTCGTATAACCACGACGCATTCAAACCACGACGCAAGCTTAGTTTTAAAATAAATTCGAAAAATAAATCTTATTTTTTAGATATGCGGTGTTATGTGAGCGATGATGTAGGGTTTTAATTAAATAAAAAATACTTATTGAGACAGAAGAGCGGCACTGGGTATTTACCTTTTTAAACGACTTCGAAAAGGAGGTTATCAATTAAACGGTATTTGTTTTTTTTTATGTTTGTTACCTCAAAGCTTTCGATTGGGTGAACCGATATTGATGATTCTTTTTTTATTAGGCAGCTGGTGCTTTCCGTGTGGTCCCATTTTAATTTGGGTCAGATGTGACAATGGGTTCCATGAGAAAACCATATATGTCTTAAATTTGCAATAAGTATGTGCGCGACAAATGGACGAATAACTCAGTATCACGCCAACAGATTTCGATGATTCTTTTTTTGAAGTAAAACTTCTTTACGCACGCTCGTCACTAAAAATAAAAAAATAAACAGAAATTTTAACTAAACAAAAAACGACTTAAAAAAATGCACTAAAAAGTAAAAAAAATATTTCGTACGATTGTTCACCCAATCGAAAGTTGTGAGGTAACAAACATAAAAAAAAAATAAAAAAATACCGTCGAATTGATAACCTCCTCCTTTTGGAAGTCGTTTAAAAATTAAAACTCACCGCGCGCCGGAGCAGGTGTAAAGTTATACAATGTTGCACATCACTAGCGTCGATAACAGCTAATCAAGAAAATGATGTTATTTACATTGAAGTGAACTTACTAAGCATTTAAGGGCTTTTTAGTTTTAATGATTTTTTCCAATAATATCTTAAGACGGGTTATTTCAAAAAATTTAAACAATTCATCAAATATTTGAAGTAAATTTTCACGTTCTATTTATTTATTTATTTAATTATTTTCATATTACATTAGGTTATAATAATGACTTATTGCCCATCTCACTAGGTGTGAAATACCTGTGTTGAGATGGCAATTTACAGAATTGTTATTATCTATGATTTTGTTTAAGTAATATTATGAAAAAGATTATGAACCTGACAGCTTGATATAAAATCTTTTTTTTTTAAATAAGTATACAATTCAAGTATGTTATATATATATATATAGAAGATTGCAGTAGGTACATGGTTACATATTTACACACAGTAGGCATAAAGGTAACTATGTTATTAAATACTCCTGATCGATATGTTTATTTGAGGTGATCAATGATTCTACTCTTAAATGCACTTTTAGTTTGAGTGTTTCTTATTTCAGGAGGTAGAGAATTGAATAGCTTTGTTGCATTATATTTAAAATTTCTTTATCCATAAGAGGTTTGACAAACTGGGATGTTAAAAGATTTTACATTTGACTCTCTTAGGGCTCTAATGCTTATTCGTTCCTCAAACATGTGTGAATTTTTAAATTGGTGAAGCAGGATATTTTTTGAATACAATTTTTGCAGGTTAAGAACATTTAGTGTCTTAAAAATAAAATCAATGCTCGTTCTCAACGGGACTTTAAGAATAACCTTCAAAATTAGCTTTTGAATCTTTACTAAAGGCTCTAGGCAAGTATTTGTGGCACTTCCCCAGCTGATAATACCATATTCAAGTGATGATTGTATGAGAGCACAGTAAACTTGTTTCAGTTGTTTTATATTTAATATATCTCTAACATTTTTAAAGAAATAGACGAATTTCCTCAGTTTTGTTGTTAGGTTTGTAACATGTGCGTTTCATTTGAGAAGATCATCTATTTGAATACCAAGATATTTAATACTGTCAACTCTATGAAAGTTCTATTCAAGTTTTGTTATTAGTTCAGTTTTATGAAGCCAGCCCTTTCAACACCAGGACACTCTCTTACCAAAATTCCCTTATTCCGAGACTTCACAAACTCGGAAATAAATATTCTGATCTTGGAGATATATTTCATCTTAAGAATAACCTGTATAAACATTGGTTATTCCAATTCTTTTATACATCTATATACAAATAATCACATTTTAAATTGCACATTTTTTTATGTTAGACTTCTTATCATTTTTACCAATGTATTTTATTTCGTATTATATGCTTTTGTTGATACTCTTTTTACATTACATTATATTTAAAAGTACTGTGTTACTTAATTTATTAACAAAGAATTAGTAATAAATAAATCAATATTAACTTCTTCAATCTTTGCAAAATAACTTTGTGGCATTATTTATTATTTAATTAATAAGAGATAACTTTGTATAAACCACTTTTTTAATAAACAATATCGACATGTTTCAATAACAATGTTATCTTCTTCAGGATATGCTAATATAAAGAAAAATAAATGACAAACAAGTATAGACAAATTAGAATAAACTATAACATAGACGAAATATTAAAAAGTAGAGGTGATTAATTGCTTAAAAATCATAAAAATAGTTAAACAAATGAAAATAAAAATTATTTAAAGAAAAATAAAATTGCATTTAGATAATAAAAATACTTTTAAGAATAAATTATTAAAATAATTAGTCTAAATCAAAAAATAAATAATTATTGTAAGTATTAATAAGAAAATAAATTTAAAAGATGGCTATTTTTAAAAAATGTTTGGTTATTTATAATATTTAAATTACTATTAATGCTTTTTCTAATTTCTAAATTATCCAATTGTATGCCCGTAGTGTTAGTGTGTAAAATTTTAAGACCTGTATTAATATCAAAAGAATGACTTGTTTCCAAAATATGGTTGGCAAATTCAGAATAATTATTATTATTTAAGCATCTTATATGTTCCTTAACTCTAATGTTAAAATTTCTAGAAGTTTTACCAATTTAAAAAAAGTTACAATCATTACAAATTAATTTATAAACCCCAGATTTGTTAAAAAAATCACATTTATCCTTATTATTTAGTATATAATTTTTTAATTTGTTATTTGTGTAAAAAGCTGGCTGTACATCATTTGGCATGATTTTAATTATTAAATTTGAAATGCTATTATTTAAAAATAAAATTTTTCTCCAATTATTATCATTTCCAACAACGTGTGGATAAACAAAAGATCTAAGAAACTTTTTCTTATGTTTTTTGTTTAACATATTGTCTATTAATTTTGAATTTTAACCGTTATTAATTGCAATTTGTTTAATAGTATTTAATTCTTTTTTTAAAATTACTCAAAGATAAGGGAACATTAATTAATCTACTTAGCAAATCAATATTTACTTTAAATTTTACATCTTTTGAATGCTGATTTATGTACTTAAATTAATTCGTTTTGTGAGCTAAGTCAAGGACAAAATTTGTAAATTTAACTCTCAAATAAGACCAAAAACAAAATGTTAATCAACATTTCACCAAACGCTGATGATCCAAGAATCGAACTCAAAAGTAAACTTTTTTAAAATAACGAATTTAAATAATTGTAATTTCAGATAAGATGGGGAGGGGTTCAAATAACCAAACCTTTGAAATTTCATGGAATCTAGTATAATTAATATTTAAAATATCATTAAACACCTCGAAATTAAACACTTCGATTGTAAAATCGTTATTTATTAATATATATATTTAAATTCACAATCTGAAATGCTAAAATAAGTGTTAGAAAAGGTTTCGCAACTCTTACAATATTTTTTGTGAGTCCAAGATCCGCTTTCATGAAATCTTATCATCGTATAAAATAGTTTTATTTCAGATTGGAAGGCTTATTCAAAACAAAAGTAACGGTCATAGATTTAAGTATAAATGTCGTGTGGTTTCGTCATTATGGCATTGTATAACAATATATTTACATTTTATAATAATATAATACGTTTGAGACACACTATGCAAATGAAATCTACACTTTTATTTGTAGAAACATGTTTTTCTTTTTACTATCACTGACTTATGTACGTAATAATACCATAACCTTCTAGTATTATTTATTACAATAATCGTTGTTGCCATGTAAAACTTTCCCAATATTAATAGCTTTTTCGTTATCAAATAATGTACCACGAAATAATAAAGTTGTTATTACGTCGTGGTACCGAGGCTAAATATTAACTGTTTTAAATTTACATAGTACGAATATAATGACAGTGTTCTGTCTACGCCCACCAATCTACAAAGCGGCAGTCATAAAAATATATGCTTTTGCGGCGTTGTACAACGCCATCTCTTGTTTCAAATTAGTCAACCAAATTTCATGGAGGGAGAAATGCTAAAAGTACTTACGTTTTGCTATCCGCCGCCAGGTGGCAGTATCAAGAATTCAGCATATTAATTACGGGTAATTTTCTAATTCCTGGTCTGTCCAATTTATCACTTGTCCCGAAATCTACATCAGATATTATTAATATATGTCTATAATTTTTTTTCATCGTGCCATGTATTATATGATAGGTACCTACCAGTACCACGGCAGTACCACACTAGGTTTAATAGTCAACTAAATTTTACCCCAAAAATGAATAACACACATAGGTAAGGTAATTAAGGATTGACCCAGATCAAAAATGTAACTTCTTATTTTCTTCTTAAATAAAGTCTGTTATATTATATCTTCTTAAATAAAGTCTGTTATATATATTCTATAGAATTCAAATCTCTATTTTTGAAGGCGGGTATGGGTACCGCCGCCCCGGGAACCATTTATATGGACTTAGCAGGGATACTTGCGGCGGATGTGTCTGCCCACCAGCTGCGTAAGAGACTGGTCGAGGTCATCGAGGGAGACTTTGTAACCTCTCAAACAGAACTTTTTTGAAACATCGCCATGCACCGAAATAGCAGGGATGGTTTCGTACGTCCGTCACTACTGGACCCACTAACCCCCAGATTCCTAAACACCTTTAAAATACCCTCCAATCAGCATCTCCAAAGATGGCATAGGCCCTGTGTGGAGCTTTTGTTAAAAAATATTAAAATGAAAGTAGTTGTTATTAAATTAACTAATTAAATTAATTTTACAATATTATAAGCATTTATTTACTTATGTAAATGTGTTGTCTCTGATAATTTTTACTTTAGTTATGTCCATGTCACAAACTTTTATGGTATCAGAGTTAATTTAAAATTCGAAATTTTTTTTAGTGATTTAGTGATCAAAATTAATTATTAACTTACTGCCACCAAACACAATTATATATTACTAGCAGACCCAGCCACATGTTGCTGTGGCTAACGAAACACAACGCCATTACCCAACCTTTATAAAATCCACACCACCCGCTTGCCAGCTGCCCGCTGCCCGCTGCCTGAATTGAATATTTGAATTTCTCGGCTTTTCTCTACTATAACAAGCATGTTTTATATATATAAACCTTCCTCTTGAATCACTCTAGCCTATTGATGAAAACCGCTTGAAAATCCGTTGAGTAGTTTAAAAGATCTAAGCGCACAAACATTTTGAGCGACTTCATTTTATACTATGTAATGATGTTCTGTCAGGCGACTCCCGGGCGCGTATTTCCGGCTATTACAATTACAAACGAACGGCTTGCGACTACAAACGAACGACTTGCGACTAGGAACGAACGTCTTGCGACTACTAATTGTTATGCATAAATCACCTTACAAACACTACCGCGTTTCAGTCGCGCCAGTGACTGAAATGCGGTAGGGATTGTTATGCATAAATCACCTCACAAAAGCTATACCGATTCAGTCGCCTTACGCGCTTCGTTGCTCTATCTGTTTCTGGGAGGTTGACGACCGTAATTATAGAGGGGTTAGCAGAGAGGATGGACCGCGTTTCTATTTTACTTCAAAAAAAATTTACATGGAAAATTTATTTTTTAAGTAAAATTTTTTTTTTTTACTTAATATACATTTTCAATCTAAAAAAAAATTGTAACAGAAAGAACGTTGTCCATCCTCTCTGCTAACCCCTCTATAATTACGGTCGTCACCTTCACAGAAACAGATAGAGCAACGAAGCGCGTAGGCGACTGAATCGGTATAGCTTTTGTAAGGTGATTTATGCATAACAATCCCTACCGCGTTTCAGTCGCGTTTCATTAGCGCGACTGAAACGCGGTAGGGATTGGAAATACGCCTCCTGGGCCTTGTAAAAAAAAAATATATTTTGCTTGAAATGTTGCTTGGGCAATGGTGGAGGAATTAGCTGGAACTTACTTAATGGACGAAAGAAAATTCTGCCACGTCACATAAAAACTAAGATTTTTCGTATATAGGTAAATACGCTAAAATATACGGCTCCTTTATAATTTTAGAACAATACTATATGCAAGGAACTGTTTTCTGTATAAAATAATGTCGTTTAGAAAAATTTTAATATTTTGTAAAACACATTAATTAGAAACCATGAACCAAAAACATGTTCAAAATTGCCCGTTCGCAAAATTAAATTTATACAATACAAATTAAAGCGTTTGTTCATAAAGCAGGATTAGACATTTATAATACAATGGAAATGATGAAATGGAGTTATTGAAAAGCGATTCTCTGTTCTCACAAGAGCAGAAAACAATAAACTGAGGCGAAAAGACAAAGGATCGTGGAAAAGGCAGGAAGGTACATAGAAAATATACATAAAAATGATACCAATGTATCGTCGAGCAGTGGTGATTTTTAACAATAAAACTAAAATTGTCCTTGAAATCTATATCATGAAAACCTTCAGGGACAAGAGCTCTGTGGAAGTGAAAATTCCATTTAAGGGTTTCTGTGGGGAGTTTTTAGGTTAACTCAGCAGTTTTACGTACAACCTCGTCATTCCTATAATCTACAAAGCTTAGAGATTTTAAAATGTATCTTTTAGCCTTTCGGAAAATGAACAAGATAAATAAATTGTTACGTTTTCTTAAATTGTGTTATTCAGCTACACCGAGTGTTCTTTATACCACACAACTGAAGTAAAACTTCTCCTCCATCTATATGATAGGAAGAGAGAAATAAAATGTGCGCGCGCACTGCTCTCTCTTGCTCCTACAGTGATATACGAAGCGTTCGCCTCGCTTTTCGTAACGCTCTCGTCACGCATTTGCTAGCTTACTGCCCAAGTCAAGCGTGCGTAAATAAGTTTTACTTCAAAAACGAAGAAAATCATGCTTAGTCACAGATAAACAATACGCATAGTAGCAATTGGGTAACAATAAAAAATTGAATTGCATGCAATAAATTATTTAGATTTTACCGTTTTTATATGGTATGTTATTAATTTATTGGTATATTATTAATTTATTGGGAAAATTGGAAATTTCAACCCAAGGTTTGTAGAAAATGCGTTTATCAAGACTAGCTCAAATGAGCTTTTTTCGAAAAAATACTCGGCAGGCCGCTTTCGAAATTTTGAACGCGAGACGTAGACGTGAAGTAAAACACTGCCACTTGTATTACAGTGAATTCAAATCTCCCAGAGGATCATGAACTTCAAGATTACGATTGCATTATTACAATTACCGCTCTATCCACTTGATGAGCTAACCTTGTTAAACAAATTTTCTACGAACTTTGGATTCAACCATACCATGTGTACTGGTTAATTTAGGTGGGTACAAACTGTCTTATCGACAAAATAGTATTATTAACAAAACTGTACAGCATTTTGACATCCAAATATTTTTTTTAAATCGCACACCGCAGTGACAACATTAACTTGATGCATACTAAGAGAGAGATAATTATTATATAGGTAAATAGTTTATTAATGTCGACGATGTTTGTAGTAGATTCCGGTAATGAGCCGAGGGAGTAATAAGTCTGAATAGTCTAAAACTAAAAGTATTTCAGTTAGATCGTAAACTTTGAATGACTATTTATTTGGAATGTTGGAAACGACGCGACGATATGACTATGTAAATGTACATCGAAGTACCGAATACTGTTTTAAATATTACACAATTTTTATAAACAACCATTTAGAGTACATTCATGGCTGTTTATCAGTTCTGTAAAATTTTAACCACCTTTATTAGTAAGACCCCTCGGGCCCAATAAACGTTCTTAAAAATTTTCACGAATCATAAACAGCCATTAATGAACCGTAAATAGTTGTTTATCAGTTTTGTAATAATAAAAAATACGTTAGTTTATTAGAGAAGGGCTTGTAGATTACGGATATCATGGTAGGCAAATCATTTGTATATATATTTACCAGATGGGTACCGTTAAAACCATTTCGGTAAATTTTTAAATGTAATAATGTATTTATTTTGTCTGGGATGTCAAAAGATACCTACGTTTTAAGCTCCGAATCCTGTTTCTATCGATCTATGAAATACATCGCATAAACCTGGCTTGTACGATATCATATCAATATTGTTAGTAGGTGAACAATGATCACATTAAAAAAAATCACAATATTTTGTTACGTAATAATTTTATCTTCGGTAAAACCACCTGTTAATGGATAGTTGGTAGATCCAGTGCATCACCCTTATTACCGAACATGCAATGCGCCAAAGGTTTTAATAATTAAATATGTTTATAAATAATTTATGGAAATACAGAACGAACAGAGAGTGCAACGATCTTGTCTATCCTAACCTAACCCAACCACCTGTGCGTGGGTATAGTTCAGCGCCCCTACTTCACGGATAGATTTTCCAATGACTCACGGCATATAATATATTGAGGGTATTAATCCAAAAGGGCGTTATAGACTAGGAGACGAGGTAGGTAAACCCTACGTCATCGAGTACACGGATGAAACTACTTTTTAGTGATAATGGACACTTAGAAAACCTTAAAAAAGCTGGTCTGCCGGTGCGCCTCTTGGCAGAAGCAGAATAAAAATAATAATAAAGATATTGAAAATTTTTATTTAAGAATTTAAAAAAAAAATTAAAACTTTAAAAAATCGTACACAAAAAACTGCCTGGCTGCTGGTAGCAGACCAAAGAAGTCATGAATGAGATAATCTAGACTACAGTTTTTCATTAGTTTCGATCTTGTATTCGATGTAATCGGTGCAGCAGGGCAAGCGAAACCGATATGAAACGAACGGGGTTTCAGAAATTTCCGTCGTTTTACGGACGAACGCAGCTCTTACAGCGATGGTGCGTTGGTTTTTCGAACTTCCAACTACTATGGACTATTAGGCAATTTTAAAAGGACTATTAATATTATAAATGTGAACAATAATATTGACAATAATAACATAATGTACAATAATAGCGACAGCGGTGAGGGGCACCGCGGCAGGTTTCGTAAGTGGTTTGGCGTCGAACGGCTCACCTGACGGATGGGTACACTCGGAACTCTCACATTATTTTTTTTTATCATTATCGTTCATATTTTTAAAATATGGCATTCAAAGTTTTTAAAAATATAATGATATAAAAATAATAATAAAGATAAACGAAAAATTTAAAAAAAAAAAAAAAAACTTTAAAAAATCGTACACAAAAATTTGCCAGGCTGCTGGTCGGCAGACCAAGAAATTCTTAAACGGAATGATCTGGACTATAGTTATTCATTAGTTTCATTCGTGTACTCGATGACGTAAAAATTACTATTTTTTACCCCACTTTGACGCCGGCTGCCTGCGAACTTGCCAGGCTGCCGGTTGGCAGCCCTGCTTTTTTCTCATTTTCTAATCGACCTTTATCATATGACACCATTCCCGTTCGTGTACTCGATGACGTAATTTTTTCGAAAAAAATCGCTGACTATTTCCATGACAGCGCTGCTCCTGCCAAGAGGCGCACCGGCAGACCAGCTTTTTTAAGGTTTTCTAAGTGTCCATTATCACTAAAAAGTAGTTTCATTCATGTACACGATGACGTAGGGTTTACCTATGTCGTCTCCTGGTCTATTAGTGACATTATGCTACTTTTCAGGAGGGCTAAAATATAAAAGGTATTTTGATGTTTTTTTTTTAAATTTTTTTGGTTATTATCTGGTAGTTTTTCTTTTTTTTCTAAACTATGCGTTCATTCTTAAATATGGGTTGTCATTAAAAGGGTTGTGTTTTAATAGATGCATTAATTAAGTTCCTATCACCAACGCATTTTTGGTTTTAGACTAAGATAGTTTTGAGACTAGTGATGCAACGAATACGAATACGAATATTCGTATAGCAGTAGACATTTACCGAATATTTGTATTCAGCGAATAAATATTTACGAATACGAATATAAAAATCAGAAACGAGTCCCGTTACGATCAAGGGAGTTTAATTGTGTGGTAGCCCTCTATCCCCCATCCATGAAGAAGGTTTCCTAGATACTATACAAAAACGTTTGTACGCATCTCCGTTTGATTATACCGTGTGTCACGCACCTCACTATCCAAACGCTATAGCCGCGACGACAAGACGCGATGGGTTTAATTTCTTCAAATATGTCTATAATAAAATTATTATTTAAAAATTATTACACTTATTTTACAGGAACTTCGATAATTAAAACTTATGATGCTTACCTAAACCTCCTAAATTTATCGCCATCTGCTGATCCATTGCTCTTCTGGCAAGACGATATAGGAAAATTTCACACGACTGAAAAAAACTCACGCTAAAAAAATATTTTTCATGCAAGCCGTGTAAATTTGCCTCGGAGAGGCTTTTTTCAACGGCTGGCAAAATCCAAACTGAAAAAAGAAATCGCCAGCTACCAGGAAATCTACAGATGTTGTATTCTCTCAATAAAAATGTGACAGTTGTAAATTTGAAAAAGGTTAAATAAATGAGGGTTTTATTACTCTGCAAAGTTATTCGTATTCGTATTAGTAAAAGTAGTATTCGTTGCATCACTAGTTTTAGTATAATTTAAAAGTTTTGATAGGGGTGTGTTTTAATAGATTAATTAAGTTTCTACCACTAACGCATTTTGGTCTGTCCCAGAAATTTTACAAAATATCATTTTTAATGACACATAATAATGTGGAACCTAATCTATTTGCACAAACATATTACAACTAATTTAAAATAATGAAGTACCTAATCGTTATTAAAATTATTAAGTTCAATGAGATCAGGTCAAATAGGGGCCTTCGCTCATAGAGAACCCGAAAACTGGTTGGCAACTGAAATCAACTCAATTCACGGCGCAACTCGATTCACGATTTCAGTAATTACATCTGCTTTGTTTAACTAAAATATAATTCATTAATAATTTATCAATTGTCAACCGTAATGTTTAATAATAATTTATCAACCTCCTGAACAAAATCGATATTTTCCTGATCTAACATATCGAAAATTATTTAGAGCATCGCCCTTGACAACTGGTCTTTAACAAGTTGCCTGTGTGCGGACCGCTAATGTAAGTCGCAAGTTCCTTTCCTGTGGATAGCGATTGAGTCGCCAACTGTTTTTTTCCAGTGTCTCCATGAGCGGATGGACTAACTGTTTTAATGCACAAATCACTGCTTTGAACATGTAAATATTCAAGGCGTTGTTAATTTGTTCCTCTATATTCGGATAGCAAAACAACCAAAGCTCTTTTGGTATTTCGTACTATTCGATAGTGCACTTATGCCCTCCTTTTTTAAATATCCGGAATGGATCAGAATGTTGGTGGTGCATTTTGGCAGTCTATAAATGATTTTAAGGTACCTATTGCCCAAAACACTCATTTTCATTACAACGGCACTAATGCTCTTTTGTCTTAGGACCCTCGGTATATACATACAAATGCGTCAAATGTTGGTATCAAACATAACTAATCGTTTTTCACCATGTACCGCAGTGACAACACGTACAACACTAGCATACTAAGGACAAAATAATTATTATAAGTAGATATTTCAATGCCTACAATTGTCTACAAATTTAGAGTCCTGTAATAATCAACTAAGGGAGTAATAATCGGAAGGATCTTGTCTAAATGGTCCAAAACTAAATGTAATCGTAAACTTTGAATGATTATTTATTTGGAAGGTATTTAATTGATAACGACGATATAACGATGTAAATCGATATAACTAAGTACATCGAGGCTTGTTTTAAATATTACACAATTGTTATAATCAACTAATTTCAATACATGAATGGCTATTTATAAGTTGTGTAAAATTTTAACCACCTATATTTGAGGCCCCCCCGGGCATAATAAACGTGGTTAAAATTTTAGATAACACATAAACAGCCAATATATCGAAAATAGTTGTTTATCAGTTGTGTATTATAACAAGTAGAGGGCTTGTAGATTACCGATATCATGGTAGGCAAATCAATTATATATATTGAAGGTGATATCTAGGTCTGCGAACTAATCTAGGGCCTCAGTGGACTGTGTACCTCGTTAATCCCGCCGGAGAATGATTGGAGCGGGCATTCATTGACCACGTGTTCGGTGGTCTGCACCGCACCGCATTCACAAATCGTCATGTCTATTAAAATTAGAGATTACTTATGATTAAATACAGAAACCTTTTGTATTAGCACCCAACGGTTGCTTCTAATCAAACTGAATAATAAAAGTAAAAATATTTACTATGGACCTAGGCTCGGTATCAAAAAGCTACCATGACCATTTTTTGGCGGGGGGCTGTATCACCAACCATTTCACAATTTTGAACCAGTATAAGTGTCACATTTTAACAATCTTTGTTTAGGCATTATAGCACGTAAAAGAGGTAAATCAGTTGTAGGTACCTAACGTGACGTGTTTTCGATAGTAATATTGTAGATAATCCAAGAATTTAAAAAAACTGCTTTAGACCACACAACTGAAGTAAAAATTCTGCTCCATTTATATGATAGGAAGAGAGAAAGAAAATGTGTGCGAGCACTGCTCTCTCTTGCTCCTACAGTGATAAACGAAGCGTTCGCTTTACTTTTCGTAACACTCTCGTCACGCATTCGCTAGCTTACTGCACAAGTCAAGCATTCAAAAATGAAATAGATTTGCGTAAACCATTATTAAGCCTTCAACTTCAACATAATTCACTTATGTTTGGTACATTCAGCCCACTACATCGTTGATTCTCTAACACATGCGTCTACCTATCTTAAATCTTATAAATTACAATTAAAATCAATACTGTTTAACCCAATCCATCCCCCTCAAAAATCATAATAACCGCAGTCTCTAAGAGTCAAAGCAAGTGCGGTAACCGGTAACTACGAATGCGGTATTAAAATGATCTGACGCATGCGTACCGCACCCTTCCGCAATGCGCCCAGCCGGCGTGACGTCACGCCCCCCCCCCCCTCCCCTCCCCGCACGCGAGCACGTGGTGACTGAGCCGGTGGCGGACCCACCCACAGACATAACATATATCTTCACTTCTCAGCCGTTCTTCGCTTCGTACAAGTATTGCGTCTGGCGTATTTTACACGTGTTTGAATATGCACATATAAATAATATAAATGGCGTTACTATATGTACGTCATGATTTGTTATTTTATTTTTGTTAATGCCGTAGGTACTAGAGCTAACCGATCCTTGCTTATCGAAGCTGAGACGGTGACATCTCCAATTGGCACTTGTTGTGAAGGCTGAAAGGTTTTGGGAGGAGAATGAGATGGTAAATGGTAGATGAAGTAAACATGACTAAAGCCATTTCAAGCAACGTAACGTTTCGATTCCGAATAGTGGTCTTTCACCGAAACTGAGGTTATCTCAGGATAATACTCATATATATTATACAGCAGCTGGTCTAGTTTTTAGTTGTTACCCGTGAAAAATGATCGGATGAATAATATAATTCAATTTTCAAGATCCCTTGCCAATATTTAAATTAAATTAAGAAACTCTCTTTCTATAAAAATAAAACAAAAATTAAACACTTCAAATCTTAAAAGGTACTTATATAAAAATGTATGTTTCTTTATTATTTGTCCCTTATGCGCTCCAAAACCATTCAACCGATTGCGAAAATCTTTGGTGATTTGATGTGCGCATGCCCGTGATGTTTTCTATACTATAATAGTGAGCTCTGAGGTTATGAAATTACTACCAATACTAATCATCCGATTGCGATGAAACTTTTGCGAGTTGTTGTGTGCACGTCCGTGAAGATTTCTATATATATATATACTGGTGAGCTATGTCGTTATGAAATTTGTATTAAAAAAATTCAATCGGTGGCGAGCGAGTTGTTAAGTTATTTAATGTATTTAGCGGCAGGGAGGGGAAGCGGGAGGGAGAGGGGAATCCGGGAGAGGTGGAGGGCGATGAAATACATAGTGGGGGGGGGGGGGTTACTGGAGATGGGGTCTCTCGGGACGGGTAAAGACAGAAAATGGGAAGGGGAAAGGCGTGGAAGGTGGAAGGGGAACGCGGTAGGCGGTACGGGAAAAGGGGGCGGAAGGGGAACGGGGATGAATGAGAAAGGACTCGCAAGGAGAAACAATATCAGGCCGGGAACTGGTAAAATATATATTTTTTTTAAATTTTTCTTTGTTCATTGCTTTAATGATTTTTTTAAATAATTTTGACTACCATACTGGTGGTCGAGCAATGTACATTGTAGGAAGGTTCCAATTATGGAGGCGGGTACGGGTACTGCCACCCCAGGAACCTTTTATTATAAGCAGAAAATGTGTTGTTTATTGTAAAAGAAGAACTTTTCAGAATAAACAACACATCTACCACAGGTCACTCCAAGTGGTTTGTTTGGTTACTTAGCAGGGGTAAATTTTTTCCTTCTCTGTCCACCAACTGGAGGACTTATAGAAGGAGACCTGTGGACATCTCCAGCTAAACTATCCCGATCCACCGCCTTGCACCGCAGTGGTCGGGATGGATTCATACGTCCGTCACTCCGGGATTCACACTGACACCCACCCCTCATACTTTTTACTTACCAGAACTGCCTCTCCTTTTTTTCCTTAAAATATCCCTCACACAGCATCCCCAAAGATGACATTTTAACTGTTTCACTGATGACTGTACTATCAGTTTAAATTTAATATTATATCTAAATCGATGTGGTAATAGTATTAATGGAATATTTGTACTTACTGTCTGAGGTTACTTTTAAAACAAACAGATTTCTAACATACTTTTTGTTTGAAATTCGCTAACCTAATAATCTTGTGCTTAGCAGAGGACAGCTTTTACATTATAACAACTATTTAAAAAGTTAAGGTGCAGTGAAGAAACATAATAATTATCTATTTACGGAAGCAGACAATTAACTTATCTTTACATTTATTGAGCGATAGGGACAATTATAAGTGATAATGAAAATAAAATCATCAAAATCGAGGTTTTATTTCTCCGTGTTTCTCCTCCAAACCGAAGCGAAGTTCTTTAGTAAGTGAGTTTCATCGAGTTTCAAATCACTTACTAAAGAAAAATTGGAAAAAACGTTTGTTTATACAAAACCCCGACCGGTTCGCTTTTATCAATGTTATTTTGTTCGTTACGGGAAGTTTTAGGTTACTAGGTAATGCGTTTTATTGCATAGATGCCATGTTATTCCAAATTAAGTCGTGTGAGTTTATCAAATTTAAATCCTTAAATACCACTTATCACATGTGAATTAATTTCGAAATTGTTTACGTAACCCTTTTTATTTCTGGTCATTATTTTTTTCAATTACTGTGCTGACTGATGCAGTCATATAATAAAGAATTCAATGTGTGCAGTGATTGATTCAACACATAAATGGGTGTTATCGTTGAAAAACAGGCTTTAATGGAAGCATTTAATAAATGCTTGTATTGTTATTTAAATTTTCACTTTTATTAAAATGGTATTTATAAGGTTTATTACTGTTGGCGAAAATTTATTTTTTTATTCTTGTTAGAGGTTGAAGGATTAAATGAAAAATAAGCACTTAGTAATACGAAAAACTTAAATAATCGAAAAAAATATTTTTCGATTGGATTTGTCGAAAATATAAAGACAAAATTTAAACTGCCTTCAAGATAGGGATGTATGTAGGTACAATGCATTATGATAACATAACTACAGTTTTGACAAATACACGTATTCTTAATACCGTTGTAAATATTATGTTATTAAAGACGACTATTTTTTATACTTTCAAACTAATCACTTTCCGGACACCTATGAATAATTTTCTAAAATAACTGCCAAGAAAATTCACGAGTCGTATCTGAAAATACAAGTTGTAGGAAAATGCACGTTGCCTACCTTTGGAAAATTTCACTAGATGGCAGTAATATCGGAAATAAAACAACTATTCTATATTTTCCTCCGAGAAAATTATTTTGTTTGATAACTATAAAATTCGCTTTATTTGAAATAAATACCTATTTAAGTTTAAAAAAAAACAATTTTTTATTGTAATAAATCGTCGATAACAGAACTTTACTTACTCTGATCACGACAAAAATTGTAAAAAATCTTTATTTTGCGGTCAGGGGTTTAAAAGTGTTTGACTATTGACCGCCAGGTGGCAGTAGAGCACAAACATTTAAACTCAAGTTCCAAACCATTTTGGTTGGCGAGCTTCTAGCGGTTTCAGGAAATTTCCAGCATTCATTCTGCCATAAAATTGGAAATATTATGTATGTTTAGGATACTTGGTTAGGGTAAAAATATTTATAGGTTTCTGTAAAAACGGATCCCAGGTTTACCGACCGACCCATAAAATAAATGAATCGCAATAATAAAAGGTACCTACCGAATACTTAGATCATTAGATTAGGTTAAATTATGGGAAAGAGAGAACGGTTTAATTAAGAAAATGGAAACACGATATTTGGGTCAATAAAATCGACACAGGTTTGATCAAATATATTAATAAAGGTATTACCGATTGGACAGTAAATTGTAAATTATTGGGAATAAAAAGACTTTAAGGTGATACTTAAAAGAATTCATAATTTTCTCTTTCGTAGATGGCGAGAGTTTAATTAAGCTGTTTATAAGCAATCTTTTAAAATTTTAAGGTGCATTAATTGTGTCCAAACACGCGCAATATGAATACGAATAAATAGTTTTGTTTATTAAAAAAATTAAATCTTTTAAGAAAGGTGAACAACACAATATTTGATCGGTGATTCAATCCAATATTATATTTGTTAGCTTTTCTTGTAAGATTTGAGTTTGTTTATGGACAAAACTATTAATTCATATTCATATTGCGTATGGACGAGCGCAAACAATTAATTTTTCTTAATATTTTATGGCATAACTCGTATAAAAAGCGCTTTTCCCCGAAATAATTAAACTAGAACCTATGAAAGAGCAAATTATGAATTCTTTTGAGAATCAACTTACAATTTTTTTCTTATGCACTACTTCCTCTAGAGACTACATTTTATGAACAATTTTAAGAAAATTACATTAAAGCGCCTTTCAGATGATTTTCTCACAAAAACGGTACTGCGCTGACAAAATATCCTTCAACAAAATATCCTACGGAATAAACATCCCCCAACAAAATAGCTACTTAAACTTAACCTAACCAAATCTTATATAGTAAAAAAAAATGTCAGAAATAATACAGACATTCTGCAAATTATAATTACGACCTGGTTCTAAAATATTAAAATGAGACAAAAACAATACTGATAACAATAATTTATTGTCTTTACAGGATGCCTTTATTATTTTTGTTAGGTTTTAGTAGATATTTTGTTGGGGGATATTTTGTTTATAGGATATTTTATCGGAGGATATTTTGTCGCGTGATGAAAAGTCGCGGAACCCTACTGCCTCTAGAGACTAAAGTTTAATTATTTAATGACAACGCCCTTTTTCGTGGCTTTTACATATGAATAGTAAGAAATATACAGTATTTATTGCACATAACTGAACTGCCTCAGTAACAATATTTTATATTTGTTTAAAGATAAATTGAAGATGTAATCTGACTTGGTATAATTGTTTCCCTCCATTAGTATTTTAGTTTCTAGAGGCAGTAGGGTTCCGCGACTTATCATCCCGGGACAAAATATCTTCGAAAAAATATCCTCTAACAAAATATTCCATGAACAAAACATCCCTCAACAAAATATCTACTAAAACGTAACCTAACCTAATCTAACAAAAAAATGGGACAAAAATAAATTATCAAGTAATTTTATTCAGCTATAATGATTTTACCTTTTCACCTAGTGTATATTATCTATTCAGAAAACTAAAGAAAAAAAATATTACCTTCGTAGGACTAGGACTTTACAACATCAAGCCATAACCCACTAAAAATTGTAAGGCGTTTAGCTTCCTTAACATTTGAGAGGGTGAATTAAACATTTTAAAACCTCTGTAATATATATTGTTTTGTGTTCCCGATAAATTTGTCATACGAAGGCGAAAATCGGTAAAGGTTCTCGCAGGATACCCGTGAACTGCACTAATAATTATTTTATTTATGTAAGTGAAAACTTCTTTAGCACCGTTATGATTTGAAACTTTGATGACATAGCATTAAAATATTTCAAAGCATCTGGCGTTCAGACATTCAGCGGACCAAAAATTGAATTCTACGAAATTCAAAAAAAAAAAAATTTTTTTTTTGTTAAATCAATATCCAATCTTAAAACAACTCCAAAATGAATAAGCAAAAAAAACACAATAGAAAACGACATCTAGCATAGCAACTCCGAAGAAGAAAACACAAATACTAATAAGAAGACAAAATGTTTGAAATTCGAAGACAAAAATATGGTAAAAATCATCCTTCACATTGATAAAAAAGGGCTTCGTAGTCTCCCTACTCTTGTCTACTTTAGTTTTCTGAAGTTTGAGTTTTTACTTCTACCGCGTATGAACTGCGCACTCTGTATTTTTTACTTATAAATAGATACTAGGATATAAAAGATATTGCCACACACTTAAAACATTGAGTAGGCGTTTATATTCTAGTATATCTGCTCCAGCACACAAGATGGACCAAGAGAGAGGCCGAAAATATAGTAACAAGAGAATGGACGCCATTGTTAAATAGACCCTTTGCATTTCCAAAGATGACATAGGCCACGAGGGAAATTATTGAAGTGAAACTTCTTTATCACCGTTGTGATTTGAAACTTCTTTGACGAACGACACTAAAAAGAGACAAACACATACATCTATAGGATTTTGCCTGCGAGAGAATGAGATTACCTTAGCGCATTGGCCGCTTTGATTATGAGCTCACTTTTCAAGGCTCCTATTGGTTGAGCTTGTGTGGGTGGCTTAAGTTTTACTTCTACCACGTATGCACTCGATTTGTTTTCTCACGGTCTCCTGCGTGGCGCGCTCCGAGGTATATAAAAAAAACATTACGCTGCAAACAACCGTAATTATTATGCTGAACATCAGATAGACTCTATATAATATTACCATAATAACGTTTTTTCTCTGTTCGTTGATGGATCCACCTTAGCCCGCATCGCGATTAGAAAGTTTTGACTCCCTCGTCTAAATTGACGGCTTAAGCCATTAACCGCCCGAGGGTATTTTCACCAGGATGCGGAATACACTAGAAAGGCCTTTAAAAGTTGCGGTTACTGATTTCGAACGCCAGAACCAAGGAGAAATCAAAATCTTTGGAAGGGTGTTTAAAAATTGTTCAAAATAATTGATTATGTTCGAAGGCTCCATCTAAAAAACAAAAATTTTAACAAAACAAAAAACGACTTCAAAAATTTCACTAAAAAGTAAAAAAATAATTTCGTACGATTGTTATTTTTGGAGTCGGTGTCAGCCAAGGTAACTACACACATAGGAAGTTAAAGGTGAGATGTGGAGATCTTGGCTGACACCAACTCCAAAAATAACAATCGTACGAAATTATTTTTTTACTTTTAATGCATTTTTTTAAGTCGTTTTTTGTTTTGTTAAAATTTTTGTTTATTTTTTGATTTTTAGTGATGAGCGTGCGTAAAGAATTTTTACTTTAAAAAAATAATCATCAAAATCTGTTGGCGTAATATTGAGTTATTCGTCCATTTGTCGCGCACATACTTATTGCTAATTTAAGACATATATGGTTTTCTCATGGATTCCATTGTCAGAACTGAACTAAATTAATATGGAAACCACACGGAAAGCACCAGCTTTCTAATAAAAAAAGAATCATCTATATCGGTTTACCCAATCGAAAGTTCTGAGGTAAGAAACAGAAAAAAAAAAAGAATACCGTCGAATTGATAACCTCCTCCTTTTTGAAGTCGTTTAAAAAGGACTGGCTTATTTCAAATATTCTAATGGCCTTGTTATATACACGGTGTCCGGAAACTCGTAGTACAAGCGGAAAACTGGTGAACCTACATCACGTAGAGAACCCAAATAAACATAAAGACTTTCAATTTAAGCATTTTTAAATTTAAAATTTAAAAAAAAAATAAAAAAATAAAAATTTCGGCTTCTTTAGGGTTAACTCAAATGACAGTTCGAAGATGCTACTCTTAAATGATTTATAAGTTGCTAAATGTCTTTTCGTGTCCATAGTTTATTTATTTTCATCTTACTAATTTATTCTTCCACCTGTTCTAAAATTTCACTTCTTCTAAGCATTACAATATGGTTAATTAGTGTTTTTACTTTGTTTGCAAGTCATCTTGAAACGGGCGGCAGGCAAAAATGTACCCTACTTGAAAGTAATACGAACGATTACCGGCAATTCAAGTAATACACGCTACTTAAAGTAGTACTGGACCAATTCGAACAAGCCTTGTGTGTAATATTATTAGCAAAGGTGTGTACCTACTTACATTATGAGGCAATGTTCCGAGGAAAGATAATCCAAAAACACTTTGCATATCACAAAAACACATGTCACAAATTCTGCGTTGGAATATTCCATTGTAATACACAATAATTAATCACGTAAGATGAAAATAATTCACAAACACACTTTGTTTTAAAGTTTAGTTCAACAGGGTTGTTGATAGAAAAATGTCAACCAAATGAACGGAATGCGTGAAGCGAACTAAACTGTTTTGCGTGTCGAAACATGTCAAGATCTTAAAACATAGCCGGTATCTGTTATGGTCTTATACACGACACCTTTTTTCAGCCCGATTCCAATTAGAGACAAAAGTCAACATTTTTCGACTTACGCGATCGCTATTTTCACCTCTATTTTCATATCTAGGATTTCAATTGTCATTACTGAACACACGAACCATACTGTTTGTTATGATGCCTACTGAAATCGTAGATATGAAAATAGGGTAAAGTGTGAAGAAGCCGCCGCATGCCGCTACACTTTAAATAGGCAAAAATTTTGAAAAGTCAACTACTTTTAAACTTAATTACCACAAGAAGCATCGGTTTCAGTCATGATAGACAGAAAAATATGCATTTAAAATACGATATTCATTCAAAGTTAAAAATTGCCCATATAAAACATCTCCATAGCCGCCATGTTTTTTTACATGGATTTGACATTTGCAAAGTTTCGTTTCAAACTAAATACGCATGAATTACTTAATTTACCTAAACTTAGAACCTAATAACCTATTTTGTGTACGTAAATAGTTGTTTCTTCTAGTAATTGTTGAAATGAAGTGTAATTTCCATAATCTGTGCTTAAAAGTGCGGTGGCTTATTCACAAATTAATGAAAATAGAGATGAAAACAGCGATCTCGTAAAGCGAAAAATGTTCACTTTTGTCTACAATTGGAATCGGGCTGAAAAAAGGTGTCGTGTATAAGACCATAACAGATACCGGCTATGTTTTAAGGTCTCTCCTCACGATCCGATTTCTAGTTACTACTGTAGGCAGGACAGCAGATTGGCAATTTCCACTACATCACCCAATTTGCAGAGAGGTCTCCAAAAAATTCCAAATTAATCAATTACTTATTATTGTTTATAAAAACCGACATGTTTCGTAAGCAACGCTTACTTCTTCAGGGTTTTAATAATACTAATTTTTAAATAATTAGACATAGAACATGGTGTCAGTGGAAAAATAACAGACATAGACAAATAATAAACATAGACAACGGTAACAATGGAAAAAATGAGAAAAGGTAGGGACAATATGGAACAATTAAAACAAAAAAAGTATTAAAAATGTCCCATCTTACGTATTTTTCTAACTAAAATTACCGATAACGAAAAAAAATAAAAACACGCATATTTCATTAGGCAAATCTTTACATACATGGTATAAAATGAAGTCGCTCAAAATGTATGTGGGCTTAGATCTTTTAAACTATGCAATGGATTTTCATGCGGTTTTCACCAATAGATACCAAAGGAAGACCAAGAGGAAGGTTTGTATGTATAAAACATGGATATTATAGTAGATAAAAGCTGAGAAATTCAAAGAAAATATCTTCTTTACATAGTATGAAGTTGCTAAAAATGTATGTGCGCTTAGATGTTTTAAGCAATGCAACGGGTTTTCATGCGGTTTTCACCAATAGATAGAGTCATTCAAGAGGATGGTTTGTATGAATAAAACATGGATATTATAGTAGAGAAAAGCGGAGATAGGGGGCGTAATGGGATACCATGACAGGGTTACATTTGCCACCACGGAGGAGTCATAACGGTACACCACCACCACCACGACGAAGGGGGCGTAACGGGATATCACGATGGGGCTACATTTGCCGCAATGGATGGGGCGTAATGGGATAGGGAAATTATTTTTGTGAATGGATGGCCCCTAATGGGATAGGGTGGGATGGGTTTCTCTGGGTCTCCTACCACCCCCCCTGAAAGTCTGAAACGCCCCCCAATTCTCTCCTTGTATTCTACCGCCCAACTGAAGGTCTGAAAAGCCCCCAAAGGGGCGTTTTCGCCCACGTTGAGAACCTATGTCATAGATTCTCTACCTTTTTTTGCCCACCGCCCACTTTAAGAATAATTTTATCCTAGCGCCCCCTATCCGAAACAGCAATAGGGGGCGTAATGGGATATCACGACAGGGTTACATTTGCCACAACGGAGGGGGCGTAACGGTACGCCACCATCACCACGACGAAGGGGGCGTAACGGGATATCACGATGGGGCTACATTTGCCGCAACGGAGGGGGCGTAATGGGATAGGGAAATTATTTTTGTGAATGGATGGCCCCTAATGGGATAGGGTGGGATGGGTTTCTCTGGGTCTCCTACCGCCCCCCTGAAAGTCTGAAACGCCCTCAATTTTCTCCTTTAATTGAACCGCCCCCTGAATTGTCGTCCCCTTATCGCCCACGTTGAGAATCTATGGTTTAGATCTCGCCGCAAACAATTTTTGTCGGAAATATCACACAAGCATCGAAGGTCCTTGTATAAATCAAAAATTTCTACCCAAACTTCTTTTTCCTTTTCAAGCATGATGAGTAAAATAATAATATTTATATCCTAATCGCTGTACTGGTACAAGTCGCTGTCAACGACGTGTAGTAACATCTCCATTCCGGCAGATTGGTCGCAAGTTGGAGGCGGACCCTCTGCGGCTGACCCGACTGAGAATTCGAAGAGGGTAAATAATAATACGGCAGGCGGTTCGGACTACTAACCACCCAATTTGCAGGGACTCTGCGGAAGATTCCCTGCATGCAGTGCCGTGTGGAGCGCCCTTTAATTATTAGTTCGTCCGTATGGTACCTGTTTACGAAATATCGAAAACGCTATCTCGTCTCTTCTTTCACGTGTTGATTGTACCTAGCGTAGAAAGAGATAGAGCTAATTTTGCATTGTTAAGGGGTCTCCACACGATGCTGCCGCAGCACGTTCTGCCGCAGAACTGACTAAAAATCGCATGGTCTGTAGTCAAAACCGTCAGCCGTATTGTTATTATTCACCAACCGTATTATTATTTCCCTTCTGCCGGGCCCCCCCACTCATTAAAATTGGGCCTTTAGTGGGCGGAACGCCTTCGGTATTGTTATTATTCACCAGCCGTATTATTATTTACCTGCTGCGAATTCGCTGTTGTTGCAGCCGCTGAAGGTCCGCCCTCAACTTGACATGTTAGGACACGTCATTTCTTCATTTCTCGTCGGAGAGCGTTTCGCGCGGTCCTTGACAGCGCCTTGTACGAAGTAAATATTATTATTTTACTCATCGCGCCTGAAGAGGAAAAAGAAGTTTGGGTAGGAATTTTTGATTTATGCAAGACTTGTACAAGGACCTTCGATGCTTGTGGGATATTTCCGACAAAAAATATTTGCGGTGAGATATTGGTAATAAAGCCATGGAGTTGTTGATAAAAACGTTTATAATAAAATATGAAGGTATGGGTTTTTATTTTTTTAATATAAAATCCGGCTAATTTGTTCGGCTTTTGAAACAACTCATATAGGTCTCATCGCTGTGTCTCCCTTACTACCATAATTATAAATATGATCTAAACGGTGCTGTGTTAGAAAGATAAAACACCACGTTTTATATTCGAATCTAAAAGTTAACCCCAAAATAACAGAAAACGTACTTACACCTTTATGAAACTAAAGTTTCCAACCAAAATCTGAAAAAAAATTGTGAAATTGTGGGAATTTTTTAATTAATTTTATTTTTACAAGAAACGACAAAGATGTGAGTGGTTGATAATGTTTATAATAAATTTGCCTAATAAAATATGCGTGTGTTTTTATTTTTTTTTCTTTATCGGTAATTTTTGTTAGAAAAATACCAGGACGTAAAGTGGGACATTTTTAAAACTTTTTTATTTTGCGTATCAAAATTTTATATTTCGAAAATTATACAGGGTGTAAAAGCACGTACCCGAGAGATTTTAACCAGCGATTAACAGCTTAACTAACTAACTAACCATCACGCCGCCGTTTCCGAAGACGGACCGCTAAACAACTCGGTCTTGGCACACATTCCTTGCCTCGTTTACATTCATACAACGTTTCATACATGCTCTTCTATTATTCTGGGTCTTGACATGGCCCGACTCAAGTATCTGATTCACTTGATCGTGCCATGTCTTTCTCGGGCGTCCTCGACTTCTTCTACCATTCACATTTGCGTCATATATTCTACTCACACTACTTTCCTGGTTCATTCGCTCTACATGCCTAAACCATCGGAGCGTCCCTTTCTTAACCTTACACATCACACTTACATCAGCCTTGCATTCTTTGCGTATCTCCACGTTTCTCACACGATCGTACATGGTTTTACCACAAATTCGCCCCAGGGATCTCATTTCTACAACATTCAGTCTACTTTCATCCTTCCTCTGCCAGTTCCATGCCTCACTGACATACATCAGGGTAGGTACCAGCACTCCATTATGGACAGTTTTTTGTTGGTGCCAACGGCGTTCAGTCCTCCATTAATAGAGTTAACAGCATTCATCCTTCTTTCAATATCTCTATCAGCCATTCCATCTCTCGTAAACTTACTTCCCAAATAAAAGAACTCATCCACCTGCTTCAAGTATTCATCATTTACAACTATGTTGCACATTGTTTTCGTACTCTCTCTTTCATATATCATGACTTTAGACTTACTTACATTCACGATATCGTCTTTTGAAAGTGGAAGAAATTTGGCAGACGTACTATTTCTACGAAAAATAGCTACCTCTATTATATCTACCACAGAGGTAGCTATTTAATTAACTAAGAGTGAATTACTAGAAAGAATTTAACTCAGTGTGCCTATCAGACAAACCAGACAAAACCACGCATTATACATTCCTCAATGCAACACTAACTCTAAACAAAATACAATCATTCACCGCGCTTCACTCATCTTTAACATGACATACAGTGAATTCGACTCATTTAACACAGTACCTAAAATTTTCAAATCTAAAATGAATAATAACATTTAAAAATACATACAACTATTTACACAGAATTAATCCATCCCTTTCCCCTCCCTTTCACCATCCCATCCACATAACCTAATTTAACTATTTTTCTTTATACCTACTCACTTAATAATTTAATATACATCAGTGAAAACCTGTTATTGGTAAAATTTTTATACATATGTATTTCATCAAACATTATTTTTATAAACTGTTGATTTTCCAAATAAAATAAAATTATTAACTCATTCTTCATGCATACTTCGTTCATCCTGGAAACGAGAGACTGTAGACTGTAGATCTTCCATACTGTTAGATATCAGCACCGCATCATCAGCATGCAATAGGCAACATTCTTTCAGATTACTAAAGTTAAAGTACTTTATAGTACTTAAGTACTTTTTCCCGAGATTATTTGGAGTAAAAAAAATTAAAATCATTTTGTGTTTTCATTAAAACATTTAAAATATTATTCCATCACACGCCGCAACTGATAATTCAATAGAGAACGCGTTTATGGCCTAGCGGTCATTTGACAAGCGTTGCGTCTCGTTCTAGCGGTACTTTAAGCAAACGAGACAGCGCTAGTTTACTCAAACCCATCCCATCGTGATGGGATCAGTAGCGTCATGTGATCGAAAAACACAAATATTTTTGTTTTTAATAAAAAAATACATCATTTTTTGCTCAATAATTTCTTTTACGAATCGGATTATTATTTTCTGTTGTCAATAAAGCCAACGCTAGTCCAATACGTTGAAATTTCGAAAGTATTGATCGATGTGACGGAGCCATGACACGTTTGCGCACAGCGCGGGCGCTCCGAACACGTCTGCACAGCGCAAAAACTAAGACCTTTCTGCAAATTGAATGGTGTAGTGGCAACCGTCAATCTGCTGTACAGCCTGCAGCACAGCAAGAAGTGACTAGAAATTGCATGGTGAGGAGGCCACTTTATTTTAACAGAAGCTGCGAATATGTAGTAACAGCTGTGTTTAACCGTGGAACGAGCGAACATTTTATTTTTATGTTGAATTAATTGATGGGCAATTTCAAAATTATGCTTTAAATACCGATTTCTTTGTTTGGTTTTTTTTTAAATTGTTTTTATTAGTTAGGTACTATGATCGTCGGTAATAATTTTCAAGAATTTGACCAAAAAAAAAATCAACTTTTGACTCGATTTTCTCGAAAACGAAAGCTCAAATCAAAAAAAGTTATACCACAAAATCGACTCCAAATGTGATGGGGAATCCCCAGTTTCCCGCTTGTACTACGAGTTTCCGGACACCTTGTATAGACTAGGCCAGTTATTTTAAATAAAGTATTTTTTCGTTAGTGTCTTAGCTCCCTGCAGTGTTATTCATAAAAAATACCTGTTTTCATTTAAATTTACAAAAAAGTTTCTTTTTCTTCTTCTTCGATGGCGCCACAGCACATTTCGAGCCTTGGCCTCCTGCAACTGTCGCCTCTAACTCCTCCTGTCCTCAGCGGCTGACTTTCAGTTTGGTACCTGGAGGAGCTGTGCTGCATCCCCTCTTACCTCGTCTTCCCACCTCAGTCTGGGTCTTCCCACTTTTCTCTTTCCACCTGGGTGTCCAGTCAAAATTCTTTTTGAGATGCGTGTATCCGGCATTCTCTGTACATGCCCAGCCCATCTCAGCCTTAGGAGTCTCATATGTGCTGAGATGCTAGGGACCTTATATATGTCATACAATTCTGTATTGTGCCGGATGCGCCACTGTTCGCCCTCTTTCACGGGTCCGCATATTCTTCTCAGCACTTTTCTTTCAAAAGTATCCAGCATTTCAGCCATCTTTACCGTCAGTGTCAGCGCCTAACATCCATATGCCAATACCGTTCTAACAATGGTCTTATATAAGGTTATTTTGGTTTTTCTGTGGACACTACGTGGCTTAAACACTGGCAGCAAAGAAAAGTATGTTTTGTTGGCTGCTGTGATTCTCCTTCTGATTTCTGCTGGGTCCTCATTGTTCTCTGTTAGAATGGAGCCCAGGTAGGTGAATTGAGCGACCACTTCGTATGAGTAGTTGTCTTTAAATTGTGCAAAAAAGTTTATTTGTGCATAATTGTTTGAAATTATTAAATTAAATTGCCCGAGTTCACTTTGATCAGCATCAAAAGCCTTTATTTCACATTTGAATGTTGTGGAAAATGTCGTTAATTTATAACGCTACATTTATTTCTCTATTTTTATACGTACCAATAAGTGTATTCAAAAATTCCCATCACATTAAACATGAAAAATTATACAACGAACGAAGCTACGCTGACCTAGAAAATAAGAAACCAATAATTTAGGAATATATTTTTATACATGGGAAACTGGTGAATCTACATTAAATTTGGAGTCGATTTTGTGCTATGGATAAAAGTTTTAAAAAAACGAGTGCGGTTCACACGCGGTAGAAGCGAAACTTTACCAAAAACAATCTCAAACAATATGATCATTTAAAAGTGTTGTCATAATGAGCGCAGACCTACCGTCATTTTCGTTTCATATCTCAATTAAAATAATCGAAGCGGCAGGTTTGATGCTTCGCAGAATTTATTTATATTATTTACAATTTTTAAACAAAAAAAAATCGAATGCACTTCACACGCGGTAGTAGCGAAACCTTACCAAAAACAATCTCAACCAATAGGAGCCTTGAAAAGTGAGGTTATAATCAAAGCGTCCAATGAGCGCAGACCTAGTGTCATTTCCGTTTCATTTCTCAACCAATGAGCCTTGAAAAGTGACATCAAAGCGGCCAATGCGCGTAGTTTGATGCTTCGCAGGTGCTGTAATGCGTCATTTCCGTTTCATCCGAATTCCAAATATCAAGGAGGCTAAAGAAGTTCAATTCCAAAAGTTGTTTTTTTTATTCTATATGTGAATATTCCCTCTTGTATCACGAGTTTCCGGACACTGTGTATATTTATAGATCTTAATGTTATGATATCAATAAACTTTACAACTAATTCACAAATCTTCTTGACAACATTTTTATGGTTCTTAACAACCCGAAACATGGGAATTAATTTTAACACAAAGAGATTCAAAACTGAGATTCAGAAGGTATTACCAGATATCGTATGGACGGCCTCAACGGTCGACCTCTTCCTACTCACACGGCTTCTATGAAAACGAAAAAGACAAAAGATACGACACGTACGAAATCTCTCTGGGACTACGACAATGCATTAACAACGGCTCGCTTTTTAATATTAATTATGCTGAATGTTTAATGTTCATGCAAAACCATAACTTCCGGCATTTGACAACCGTTCTAATATAAGATGTATGCTTTACATGCGGATTGGGAAACACGAAACTGTATTGGACTTGGTAATAAATCAAAATCTAGTTAGAATTATTACAGTATGTTTTTACACCAAAACATCCTCTGAAACATTTATTGGTGGAAAAATTTTCGCTTCGTTATTCGTTGATTCTGAAAACGTTACCTTAAAACCTCTCGCAGGTTGGAAATGGGTAAATAACTTACTCAATTCACGTTGTCAAGCAGAAATTGTGTACCATCATTGTTTTTCATAGATCAGTACTGGGCTTTCATTGTAAGAAATGTGTTAAGAATTTAGATTCTACGTTTTTTCTGGTATTTCGTTTTATTCTTATTTCTACAGTTAGCACAAAAAGGTTTTTGAATGAGCTTTTTCTTCCTTTATACGTAATTCTTGCTCAAAATTATTATTTTTTTGTTCATAATATTATACATTTTGTGGTTTTATGTATTCATCGTATACCAACCAAAAATGTATTCAGTTAGGTCTAAATGAGTAATTTAAATTAGAAGAATTTAGCTTGGGTAATTTAAATTAGAAGAATTCAGCTTACTTCACGGCCGGCCTCCGGCTGCTTGCCCAGGCGGTCGCTATTATTTTTGTTCCTGATAATTGCTTCTTCTGGCCTTAATTATTTCTACAAAGTTCCTCAAATATTTGAACCTCTCCAACCTTCGCATACGATTTTTTTATAAATTTATTTACTTGTACTTCTATAAAATGTTTTAACTTTTAAAATTTCTGGGGTTGACGGGGTTTTAATAGAATTTAATTAAATACTTATGATTTATAATAGAACACATACCTACATACAAACAAACTCTTGAACTGTGAGTCTTGTCAAAACGCACTTTATATCCAAAATCTGCATGTCTCAATTCATCTATATTATAGCCAATGACGTTATATAAATAGACTCGCCATAGTCTCACATACTCACAAAATAATGTGGCAAGTAGGCAACACTATTTTGTTTTCAGCTGTTTTCAGCAATTTCTTAATTCAAAAGTTATTCATGGATTAAAAAGATATGCTACTTCCACACCGAAGCCAAACTTCGAACTCGAACTTCCTACGCACGAATTACCCTTCTACACAATCGTCCGAAAGTTTGAAGTTGGAAGTTGGCCTCAATATTGCCGTACCATAAGACAATAAAAAAATATGTGTTTTTTCTCTAATGACGCACAAAATTGTCGGATGGGAAACATGAAAATGAATTGTATTGCTTATAATATTCGATAAATAATAATTAATTTGTGTGTACATAAAAATAAACTCTTTTTTTTTCATTGTATTTAAAATCGCAACTTAAATATTTCAGATTTAAGTCTGCCACTGTGATGGGGGAGACGTAGTTTTAATAGAATTTAATAAAATACTTATGATATATAATAGAACACATACCTACATACACACGAACTCTTGAACTGTGAGTCTTGTCAAAACTCATTTTATCTCCAAAATCTGCATGTCTCAATTCATCTATATTATAGCCAATAACGTTATATAAATAGACTCACCATAGTCTCACATACTCACAAAATAATGTGGCAATTTTTATTTTATTTCTTCACTTTTACAATTGTTTGCCGTGTAATGAAACAGTTGTAAAAGTGAAGTTCTCATCACACAGGAGGGCATTTTGGCACTTTTTAAATGCAATTTTCCTACTGGTAAGACACGACCTTACTCTACGAGTGATTGTTTAGTACTAAAGTACTAGAAATTGAGACTAGTGCAATTGTCTTGCTTTTGGCTTCCCACTTGGAGATTTCTACCCCGCGTCTAAAGTATATAACGTCATTGATTATAGCTCGCAATGTCTATTACCATAAAAAACGAAATGGTGAAAATGGTGTCACGTTGTTTGTTCTAAATGGTTAATCAGGAGTCTCGATCAATTTTTCCATGGATAATTTTTTAGAGTTAGAATTTTTATAACAGTCCTGAGGATGGTACGGAGGTACCGAAACCGGTAGACAATAAAATATCAATAAAGTGACGTAAAACAAAGTTTTTTTTTATTATTTAAAATGTCAAGTCACAATGTGTTTGCTTCTTTTGAAAAGAAAAAAAAAATTTCATTGCAAACTCATTTTCTTGCAGGATAAATCCAATAGATGTACGTGTTTGTCGCTTTTTAGTATCACTAGCTTCCATTTCTTCCAGTTTCAAATCACAACGTTGCTAAAGAAGTTTCCACTTCAAAATTTTATGTTAGTAATATGTTTCATTGTGGTTAGTTCCTAGTCTAATCTAACACACTATATAAAGAGGTAATATTTGTTTGTTTGTTTGTTTGTGTGTTTGTTTGCATCGAATAGGCTCCGAAACTACTGAACCGATTTGAAAAATTCTTTCGCTGTTCGGAAGCTACACTATCCCTGGGTGACATAGGCTATATTATATTTAAAAAAAAATAGGCATCCTTACTAAAACTTCAATAATGTAACCCAGGGTGTAAAAAAATTACCTAAAATATTCTTTACATCACGTGCGCTGCGAAAACTATTGATGATAGAATAAAATAATGTAGAACGACTTTATAGAACACATTATTATTTACAAAAAAAGTCGCTGCAGCATATGTCTAACTATTATGGTTATGCCACAATAAGTATTCTTTTATTTTAAAATTTTAATTAATATGTCGCCGCTTGGAAAGGCTCTTTATTTGTATCTTGGTTTTAATCCTTATCAAAATAAATTACTACATATTCAAGATAGCTTCAATACCTTTATTTAACTTTTAGAATTTTTCAATTCGGATATTTAATTAGAAAGATATCACGAGTTTAAAAATGTTAGTATTAGAAAAAAGTTTCGGCTACGGGCCGCGCGGGAGAGGAGTCAAGAAATGCAGTGCCAGGGGGGTTGGCGGGACGGGGGAGCGGGAGAGCGGTGGCGGGGAAGGTGGAAGTGGAACGCTGGAGGGGAACGCACGGAAAGGACATGTAAGGAGTAACATTTTATTTATTTGAATATGGCATATATTATAAAAGAAAGTCCAAAAAACGTGCAGCTCGCAAAAACTCAGAAACGAGTCCCGGTTCGATCAAGGGAGTTATATGGTGTGGTAGATCTCTATCCCCCCTAGGGAATAAGGGTATCCGTTTTTACCTAAAGGGCGTGCTTTTAAAGATATAAGGGCTGAAAATTTCGCCCTCTTGAAATTTCTAGAACAGTCTTCCGGAAAGTTCTAGAAGGTTCCATAGAGCTGTAGAAAGTTGTGGAAGGAGTGGAATGATCAGGAATAGGAAATCGGGAACATCATTGTGCAACATTCCAGTACACTATCTAAGCCTGGTAACCCAGCTAGTTGTTAAATAAAATGTTAACTGCAAATAATGTTTGAACTCTGAGAAGGACTCGAATAAGTAAAATTGAAACATTTTGTTTGTTGGTACCTCCTAACTGTGCAGTCCTTTGGTGCAAATATTTTGAACAGAGCTATTTCCACTGTGCCTAGGCCAAATCCCGGTAAAGTTCCGTAACAGGCGCAATTACTGGAACTTTTGTCATTCATTTGTGACAAATGGCGATAACTTAACATGTTTCTAAGACGAATAAAATCCACTTTGATTAAGCATTTTAAAGTAGTATTCATGTAAATCCGCAGATTAACAATATTTTACATGGTGAAAAAAGTGTAAGAAGAACATATGACGTAAATATTAATAGTAGAAGAAGTCGGGGACGCTCGAGGAGATATGGCACAATCAAGTATCAGATAGTTCACACGCGGTAGAAGCGAAACTTCACAAAAACAATCTCAATAGGAGCCTTAAAAAGTGAGATCATAATCAAAGCGGCCACTGAGCGCAGTTTGACGCTTCGTAGGGACTGTAATTCATCATTTCCGTTTCATCCAAGTTTCAAATCACAACGGTGCTAAAGATGTTTCACTTCAAAAGTATAATTACTAATTTGTAACAGAAATAGTTGTAACAGAACAAAAACTATTTAAATATATTTTAGTGCTAATTCGTTGATTTTGACAATTACCGACTCTTGTAAAATGTTTAATTAAGAAAAATAAGAAATGAAGTCTTCAAAAATTTACTTAATATAAATTATTAATCGGCGTTCTGGAAGTACTTAAATACAAACATCAAAAAAGGTTTGACGAATCAACTAATAAACCGAAAAGTTTAAGACATTATTATGTAAATAGGCTTCTAGGTAGAAGGTAATATTTTCAACCCCTCAGGCTAATTTGTTCGCATTCGGGAACAACCCAGATAGGTCTCATAGAAAACGTTGTGTCTCCTTGACTATCATGGTGACAAATATAATCTAAATGGTTTTAGAAAGACTACAAACCACGCTTTATGTTCAAATCAAAAGTTAATCACAAAATAATTCAAAGTTGGGAATTTTTATTAATTATTTTTACAAAAAAAAACATAAAAGGAAAGTGGCTATAAGTTTTATAAACCTTTTGTCTTTTAAAATGTGTGCGTGTGTTTTTTTTAATTTTCAGTAATTTCAGTTACCAAAAAATATAATGCGAATCATTTTTTAATTTTTTTAATGTTTGCATTCAATATTTTTATATTTAAAAAATTATGCTTTTATATTGAAATATAAAATTTTAAAGGGTATTTCATCACCTTTCAAAAACAGTTTTTAGTTTTCGTATACGTTTAGAAATATTCTATTTATTTGTATTTCATTGTAAAGCAGAAATATTTTGGCCTTCTGACAAAAACGCCTGAGGTCCTGGGGGTTACATGAAATAATTCATGAGTTTTAGAAGGGCAAGTAATAGAGCAAAAGAGGCTTGGCGTTTATTGGAAAACTAGTCCCCATCTATCACGCCGAAAGTAATTGATTAGATTCAGGGTAATTACTCTAAGATGAAATGTATCCGTTCCATCAACAGAATTCATTGAATCGATCAAAAGCTCACACTCACAGGACGTGTCTTTTCTTATGTTACTTAACTATATATTAATTAATATAATTTTTTTTAGTTTTCCACACCATAGCACCATGTCACCTATTTGTTGTAGTGTACCTAAATGTTTAAGTATTGAAAGAAGGATAACTATGTAATTTGCTTTTACCCGATTTCATTTAGAATAGGACAGTAATAGACGAGTTATCTGTATCTAAACAATCAATAATATATTTTATAATAAAATAAATTAATCTTATTACTTGTTTTTATTTTTTTTTATTTCACTACCAAAAAATCTATAAAGATACACATTGCAAATGTATTGCCATCATAAGCAAAAATGCAACAACAAAATTTCAATGGTAACTGTAAAATTTTGGAGGAAGGAAACTTGTAAATGAAATGCATCTTCAGGAAATTAAAAGGACTAGTGATTTTTATTTGTTATATTCCCAATTACATTGTGAATATCGTTAGATCCAAACTACCCAAGACAGACCAAGGAGTTTATGTTGTTTATGAGGCTACGTCGAAGAGAAGAGGATGTTAAAAAACCCAAACCGAGTCTTTTATAAATTACTTCCATGGCTGAGTGGGAGTTTGCATCTACCGACATCTATTAATAATTCTTAGAATTAATTAGTTTGGTTCCCAAACAAACAATTCATTTTATCTACATATTTTGAGAGGTGCGAGTCCTCGCTAAAACTTAACTTACAAATTTGTACAGTAACATTCTGATACTTCGTATTTTAATAGGTTGATAAACTTGAAAGGTCTCGTATATAGGAACGTGACTTTTGAAAAATTTGCTGTAATTTTGCTCAGGGTGGCAATATAGGTTTCTACTTATTTGATATGATATTCAAAATAAAAGCACGAATTGAATCTACAAAGTGAACATTTATAACACATCTCGCCGAAAAATGAAGGTTTACTTTTCAAAAATTTTTAAATAAATTTGAAAATCTATAAATTATTACGCTCGTACTTTAAAAAATTATGAAATGATTGGTTTCCACCATATTAATGGTAAAGCAATTTACCGCTGAAAAATTAGTTAATATAATAGTAACATGAAGCGTTCGCAATAAAGTGCACTCAGGCTTTCAATATGGTTGTGTACAAAATTATTAAAAACGCTCCTGGGAATTTGTTTGAATTTCATTTTATGATAAAATGCTTCAGCATTTCCACTATAAATTTTTTTTTATTTTTCTGGAATAAGTATATTTTTTCTGTGCTCACATTTTCAAAACTATGTAACTTTCTATGTACTAATAGTTAAATCAAAACCAAATATCTAGGGATCACTATCGACTAATGTCTAAAATGGATACGAAAATTGACGTTTATTTTTAGCCGTTTGAGACATATTCTAAATAAAGAACTACAAAGAATGACGTACTTCGCTTTCTGTCAATCCATAATGTAATATGGTATAATAGGATGGGGGGGCGCCTATAAAAGTCTTTGCATAGCGCAAAAACTTATAATCAAAATAGTATTAAAGAAATCATTTTTATATCCATCTGAACTCATATTCAAAGAATTGAAAGTCATAAAATTAAATACTCTTTTCAAGTTTACGAAGAGGATATTCTAAACAAAACCGTACGTTTCAAAAACACAGAAAATCTCAGTCAAAAATACAAGTTACCAATTCCGATTTGTAAAAAAACTTTGGGTCAACAAAACTACAAATTTCTTCAACAAATTGCCAGTAAATATAAGATCCCTTAATGATAGATTCAAAGACTTCAAAACAAAGTTAAAAAAATACACTGCAAACTTCTGAGAGAGTAAGTTTACGAGAAACGTCAAGTTATATATAAGGCCATTGAAAGGACAAATGCAGGCAATACATTTAATGAGGTCTGAATGCAGCCTTCGCAAATAAGACGTTATGAAAGGAAGCAGTCAACAAAGAAGTTCTGATATTAGTCTTAACGTATGGCAGTAAAACGTGCATTTGACAGAGGAACGTTGAAAATAAACTTAATGCAGTGGAAATAAGATTCCTCGAGTCATATATGACGTTTACGGTGACCGTACGCGGAGGGTAAGTGTGTGTGCCGTGCGGTGATATCCGTGAATGATTCACCTGCGCTGATTCCTCAATTCCGTGGGTACCTACCTTGGAAAATGTTGTTGCAATTGTTTGTAGAAAATGATTTCAGGGTAAACTTTAAATAATTCATAATCAGTTTTTAATAGATGGCGCTAATTTAATCATTTTAGGGAAAAACATTTTTTGCAAGTCACGCTTTCAAATATTTTCATGAATTACGTAATATGATTATGAATAAATAATTTTGTGCGTATACAAACTCACTTCTTCGAAGAAGGCATACAGATACAATATTGTATCGGTGATGTAATTGCAAAATGTATATTTCAAACCATCGGGAATACCAAACATGTCCATCGGGTGTCTCGATTGAGGTTATGCAGATCACATTGGTTTTCCATTCGATGCTACTGACACTGTAAAATGTGAATCGTAACTTTTCCATTTCTCTTCACTAAAAATGTAGTTTTATAAGAAAATTTGTCTATTTGTTGATTTTTTATTTGTAATGACAAAACAAATCATGTGTTTCTCTGTAAACAAAGAAACTGCACTTGAAATTTATTTGTCGATCTTAAACAAGTAAAATTATTTTCCTAATCATTTGAATACTCCAATATCTGCCACATAGCTAGTAAAAAAAAACAATAATGTTTTTTATTTCACCATGACATCACATCAATGAATGCTCCCATAGCTGTTGTGCTCACATGATGCATAGATGGGACCTTAAAGAGTCGGTGATGTGTGAATGCGGTGCGGGGCAGACCACCGAACATGTCGTCAACGAATGCCCGCTCCATTAATTCCCGGCGGGATTGATGAGGTCCACAGGGCAACACCTGAGGCCCTAGACTTCCTCGCAGACCTAGATTTCCCTCTCTGACCCCCACCATACGCAAGAAGAATGAATGACATTTGGATAGCAATTAATTATACGAACACAAAGGAATCCTAGGTATTCCTTTACATATATAATAACGTACGTACGTTCCGTTTAACCTTGGTAAATAAAACATACGTTATATTATGTAATATCGTGTGTTATAATCATTGCTTTTCCCTCTCGATGAACTAACCTTGTAAAATACACTTTTTACGAACCTTGGACGCCTTTAAGCAGGTAGTATGCAAGTGTACAGTGTAAATAACAGTTCTCGTGGTTTTCTAAATAAGTCGACTCTGTTATCTATGGGTACTAGAATTGCATAATTAATTATACCAACAACAAAAAAATTAAGATTGCAAAGGGGCAATTCACGTGAAGTAAGCATTCATTTATACTTTGTTAATTTTATTTTAGTTTTGTGCGATTGTAAGTAAGTGTAAAACATTATGTGCACTTTAACCTACCCGTAAACGTAAAAATGATCTTAAAGCATATGGTATATGAACGCGCGCTTAATCAGTAAAGTGAAATATTCTCATGCATATTATTTATGAAAGAGAGCATCCGGATAGTTGGTAATTTTTGCATCAAATACCCAGGACAAAAGGCTTGTGGGAAAGGGTAAAAGCAGGCAGCCTCAGATTTTATTGAGGTCAAAGAGAGCACTTTGCGAAAACGCCTAAAATCCAATTAACAGCAATACTAATGGGAAGATAATATTGTCCAACACTAGATAAAAATAAATTTACCACCAAAATAATTGTAATACATTTCAAAAAGTCCTTGTAAAATTTTACAAGTTTGCAAATATTTCAAAATTTGTCAATTTTGTATTAATTATTTTTGTACAAAAAGAAAAAAAAAGTGAAACGACGATTACCTTTGTAATACGTTTGTGTAATAAAATATATTTCTTGGTATCAGAAATTTGAAGTAATACATAAGAGTAGATTTTTTTTTCAACCAGAATTAATATACAGGGTGTCCGGAGGTAAAATGTATTAACTTAGGAAGGTGATTCTACATGATATTATAAGTAAAAAATATAAATAACTTTTTTCGAAATTCCAACTTTTAAGGGTATTTTTGTGGTAAAAAGATAAAATTAGACCGGTTTGTGCCGCTAGCTTTATTATTTTCTACTGTTATGATATAGGCCGTTCACAACAATGTAACGTTGCCACCACCGTGCCCGGCAGGCTCTCAGCAAGTAAGATCGTACCTTACACTAAGATTTTTAGTAGATACGTCTTTTTGTATGGGAAAAAATATATTGGAATTTCGGAAAAAGTTTTTAATCTTTTTTTACTTCTATCATCATGTAGAATCACCTCCCGAAGTTAATGCACTTTACCCCCGGACACCCTGTATATCTCTTTGTACTGTTAAAGTCTGAAAGAGTCTTATATCTGCTTTCTAAAAACAATACTCATTTTGGTATACATTCAAAAACAGCGAATCTATATGAAAATTAAGAGTAGAGATTAAATCTCCCTGTCTTCGTTTTTGGACTGAAATTCACAAATTTTACAGAAAACTAAAATAATTTTTTTTCTTTCAAAACCAGAATTTAAAACCCGCGAAGAATCGCAACGTGACACAAGAAACCACTGACGCAGTAATGCCAACCAAACTATGCGTTTTGAAAGGATAGTATTTTATTCGTTTTTAATAACGATTCATTATGTCTAATTGAATTAAAAACTTCTTTAGCACCGTTATAATTTGAAACTCGATGAAACGAAAAATAACGACACTAAAAAGGGACAAACACATACATCTATATGCCTGCGAAAGAATGAGATAGACTAATCGGTCTCCTCTTTGGGCGGTACTCTATAACCTAATGGCCTCCTATTTGTGCAGTGCTTCGTAGCCTCACCACTCTTCTCTATTTTATTTTTCTGAAGATTGGAGATATCTTAGCAAGTTTACGGAGGTCATTAACAGAAAAATCATCATTAAAACTATCTGTACATCACGAAAAAGAGTTTACCAAATTGTATTTTAATTATTAAACTAACCTTTCAACTACAATATCGAAAAGCACATTTCAAAGTGAATACTTCGTAGTCCCTACCATGTATTTTTTAATGGTGTGACGATTTAATGAACGGTCAGTTGTCCATTCAAAAAAGTTACGCTCTCGGTGAAATTAAACCCAGCAGGGAGTAAATCATTAATAACTGGTTTATTTTTCGCTGATTAAAAATAAACTGGTCACAGCAGTTAGAACACCATTTTCAATTCGTAGCGCTCCAAAGCAAAGTGGGAAGTAATCACAAAGCATACTGCCAGCTTTTTTTAATGACTTCAAATCAAAACAGGGTTACATATATGTAGTTTGACGACCTCCGTAGTCCAGTGGCTAAGACTCTTGACTCACAATCCGGAGGTCGCGGGTTGGAACCCGGCGTGCGCAAATAAATTTTATTTGATTAATTTGTGTTATTTCACAATTAATTCATTTAAAATAAGATATAGTATATTTGTGGCACGTTCCAGAGTGGAAGATACTATCAGTATAGCCCTGGTGTAAGACCACCATTCAGAATTGAAACGTTGCTTGAAAATGGCTTTAGCCGTGTTTGGTGACCAGATCTGAATAGCCAGGTACTTCCCAACCTTCCTCTTCCCCACCTCCGTCCCCTCCCCACTACCTTCAGCCTCACAACATACCCCAATTGGGGATGCCATAGTCTCACTGGCTCCAGACGGGAGCAGTTGAGATTCTTGTGTGGTATTCACTGTAAAAAAAAATAAATTATGTATTTAAATTTTTTAAGTGAAATATTCTTTAGCACCGTCGTGATTTGAAATAACGACACTAAAAAGAGACAAAAACAAGCATACATCTATAGGATTTAACCTGTCAGAGAATGAGGAAGTTGAATCGGTCTCCTCTCGGTGCTTCGTAGCATCCCCACTCTTGTCTACTTTGGTTTGCTGAAGGTTTCATTTCTACCGCGTGTGAACTGCACACTTTTCTTATTTTTTTTAAAGAAAGACAAATATTCCCGGGTTACGAATAACCCGACAATATTTGAAAAACTCCTACTACCACCACATTAAGCGGAAAATCTTTCTTGTGTCGTGATGGAGGATATTTAGGTATGTTTTTAGGTGGTATTTTCAAATACACTTTTGTTTGTCCGATCGAGCTAAAACTTGGCATATAGATTCTCTGTCAATGACAAAAATTAATGTCAATGAACCCTCGGGTTGCCGGCAATAGGCCACTTGCATGGATTTCATAACGACTTGGAAGATAAGAAACAAAGGCTACCGTCTAACTGTGCCAGTGTCATTTCATTCCTCTTTACAAAATTATTCATTTTAAATAGATAATAGCTTTATAATAGTATTGTAAATTAGTGTATTATAGTTTTAACTTGTATATTTGTTTTCAAAGTAAGTATTTGTGTTGTGTAATTGGTTCTTCGGAGCAGTAAAGGTAAGTTTTTTTTTGTTTTGTGTCATTTAGATTTGTTGAAAAATGGTCCAAGAAAAACCACCTGATCCCCCAGATGACGGTGGTTTGCTATCTGAATCCTCGGGTGTTGGAAAAAAAATGATCGCTGTTAATATTCCGGAGGCTTCGGACTTCGTAACGATTACGTCCAAAAAAAGAAAAATGGCTAAACCAGCAGATAATAGAAATGCAACAGATTTTGAACAGATACATCGTAAAATACCCTCCACGCAAAACGACTCCCTTCAAAATAATTCTTCTGTTTTACAGGATGTAATTCCGTGCACTTCTTCCTCAATCTCAAACCCAAGTCCACCTAACCCTTCCACCACACTCACTACAGCCGCCCCACTGGTACCCTCTACTCCTTTGTCACGCTTATATAATAATCTGGATAGACCTCCTTACATAACACACGTGACTAAAATTTCAAAGGATGAAAAACAAACAAATTTATATGATGTGGACTTTGGACATTTTATGTTTAAAAATAAAATCCATCCTGTCTGGAATGGAGTTAAATCTGTTGGCCGTAACCGTCTTTCTGTTGAATTCAGGACAGCGGCTGAGGCCAATAGCTTTGTAAAATCTGATGTTGCCAAAAAAAACTCGTACAACGTTTTTATACCTACATATCAGGTTACAAGGCTAGGTGTCACAAAAGGGATCCCTCCGCACTGGTCGATAGAGGACATCCTGGAGAACATTACTGTTCCTCAAGGTTTCGGAAAAGTTTTAAAAGCGCGTCGTCTAAATTACAGGTTTAATACGGGAAACTCTGTAGAATGGAGACCCTCCCAATCCGTTGTCCTGACCTTTGACAGCAAAGACCTTCCACAAAATGTTACTATGTTTAATGTCTCTCTACCAGTAGAGCTCTATGTGTTCCCAACTGTGCAGTGCTACAAGTGCTGTAGATTTGGACACACAAAGAACCTCTGCAGATCAGAACCCCGTTGCTTCAAGTGCAGTTCATCCCATAGTGGCGATTCCTGCGATAAAACTGAGGAAAATTATAAATGTTTAAACTGCTCCGGAATTCACATGTCCATCAGCAAAACTTGCCCTGAGCTGTCAAGGCAGCGCAATATCAAACACACAATGGCCGAGAAGAGCATTTCTTATGCGGAAGCATCAAGAATGTTTAACAAATCCATTCCATCTTATTCTGAAGTAACTTCGAAAAATTCGAAAAATTCCACCCCTTCTCAACCTTCATCTTCTTCATTTAGAAAAACTGTTGAACGGGTTGTGAAACCCAGAATTCTAACAAAAAAAAATAATACTAATCACGAATCCCTTCTGTGGTTCCCTAATGGACAACTTCCTTCCAGTTCAAATTTCAATACTTACCTAAAGTCATCTAGTAAAGAACAAAATTATAATATAGACATTAACTCTACACTAATCACCTCATTTTTACATATTTTACAAACTTTAAATAAAAACAACATCCAAATACCGTCCCACGTTGCTAAACAAATTACTAATATTATCAACTCAACTAGAAATGGCTCCTCTGATGAGGATTCTTCAGTGGAATTGTCATAGTCTTAGAAATAAGTCTGACGAATTTTTAAACACATTACACTCAAACTCAATTGCAGTGGCTGCCATCTCGGAGACATGGCTGGAACCGGATTCTGATTTCAGAATCAGGGGATACCACTGTCTTCGAGACGACCGTCAAGATGGAAAGGGCGGCTCCGCTCTTTTCATTAAAAAATCATTACCATTCTCCCCAGTAGATGTAAAACCAATTGGTTGTCCTTTTCAAGTGACGGCCGCAAAGGTTTTTGACACTACAATCATTTCTTTATATATATCACCATCTAACAAACCTTCAAAATCAATCCTGAAAGCAATGTTTTCCAAGGTCACTTCCCCTTCTCTTATTCTGGGAGATTTTAATGCCCATCACGGATTATGGGGAGCTCACAATTGTGACAGAATGGGCAGAGATATTGTTGATCTACTCGACGAACTAGATTTTTGTATCATCAATGATGGTTCTCCTACCCGTCTTCAGGTGCCTGGTCAGCGTCCCAGCATGGTTGATCTTACTATTTGCAATTCCAGCATAGCCGCATCCCTGTTATGGAAGGTTTTGGATGACCCTCATGGGAGTGATCATTACCCCATCCTCATTGAATCCTCAAATATTTATCATTCCAATAAAATTGTCAAGTTCAGTAGTCGAAAACCAAGGTTCTTAACGGCCAGGGCAAACTGGAATGATTATTCAAATCATACAAAGTTCTCCGTGCAAAGTCTACCCTCTCCAACTACAGAAAATGTTACGGAATGTTACGATTTATTGGTGTCTGCAGTCATTACGTCCGCAGAAAAATGTATCCCCATTAAAACGACACGTAACAAAGGGAAACCTCCCCCAGCTCCTTGGTGGGATATTGAATGCTCAGACGCAGTAGATAAGAGGAAAAAATATGCGAAAATTTATTCAACAAATATGAATATGGAGAACTTCCTTCAGTATAAACAGATTGAAGCTAAGACCAAACGTCTTCTAAAAAACAAAAAACGTCAAGGCTGGAAAAATTTTTGCTCATCATTATCTCCAGAAGTTCCTCTTTCAGTTGTTTGGAATTCAATTCGTCGGTTTAAGGGTTCTCACGTCCCATCGGTGACTCGACCACTCTCTTCACAGTGGGTGAAGGAATTTGCCGATAAACTAGCTCCTCAAACTGCAAGTAATTTTAATGAAACAGAATTCACATACTCATTTAAAACACGGGGTTGGATGGACACCCACTTCAATTTGACAGAGCTTAGGGAGGTCTTAAATGATCTCACAGACTCATCTCCCGGTGTAGATGGAATTCCTTATAGCTTTATTAAAAACTGCGACGTTACGACATTAAACTATTTTCTTTCAGTTATAAATTTGATCTTTGACTCCGGCAAAATTCCATCAGCATGGAAAACTCAAATAATTGTCCCCATTCTGAAACCCCAGAAAGACCCTAACTCTGGACTTTCTTACAGACCTATAGCTCTGTCATCTTCCTTAGTTAAAATAGCTGAACATATGATTAAAAGACGCCTAGACTGGTATGTAGAAAATGAGAAAATTCTTCCCAGTTCTCAGTTTGGCTTTCGAAAAAGAAAAAGTACGATCGAAAGTGTGTCCATCCTGACTTCTGATATCCAGTTGGCCCTGGCCGATAATGAATCCCTTGTCGGTGTTTGCCTTGATGTGTGCGGAGCTTTTGACAACGTTTTATTAGATGTTTTATTTAATAAATTATTAAAAATTGGCATCCCTCGTAAGCTTTCCAGTTTTATAATTAACCTCCTTCTTACCAGGAAAATTCAAATCCAGGTGCTGGATTCTTCTCCGCTGGAAAGAATAGTAAACAAGGGTTTGCCTCAGGGCTCCGTCCTTAGTCCTATCCTTTTTAATATATATACCTTTGACCTGCATCGGAGTTTGCATCCATCTTGTAAAATACTTCAGTATGCGGATGATCTTTTCATATACATTTCAGGACGAATTATTACTATTCTGGAGGAAATAATTAACATTTGCATGAAAAACCTTGACACCTGGTTAACGAATCACGGCTTAGAAATTTCTCCGTCCAAAAGCAATGTTATCGTTTTTTCCAGAAAACGTGTTCCTCCGCGTATAACAGTCCAAATAAATAATTCAATTCTCCCTATGCAGGTACAGATAAGATTCCTTGGGGTAATTTTAGACTCTAAGTTAACATGGAACCCGTATGTTAATTTTATCATTAACAAATGTCAAGCTGGCCTCAACATTTTACGTGCCGTTTCACGGGTTTGGTGGGGAAGTCACCCATTCACCCAAAAACTTTTTTATAACGCATATGTTAGGAGTCATTTGGATTATGCATCATTCCTCATCGAACCCACTTCTAAAAAGAACCTCGCGAGGTTGGACCGTATCCAATTTCAAAGTTTAAGATTGATTATCGGTGCAATGCGTTCTTCCCCAATTAACGCTTTACAAGTGGAAGCTGTGGAGGCTCCTCTTCATTTCAGAAGACAGTTCTTGGCAGACAAGTTTTTATTTAAATGCTCAAGACTCTCTAATCACCCACTGATAGACAAAATTACTGCACTCACTGCTCAAGTGAAATCACTTCCTTATTGGAGGAACAAATCAATCCCTCTTCTTGTTAAAAGTCTCCATACGTACAGTGCGTATAAAACCCTCTTAAATCCATCTGATAGACTTCCTTTATATGCTAACTCCTTTCGTATTCATTTACGTAAACCAAATATTCTTCTTTCTCTCGGCATAATTAACAATCACGAAGCTCCAAGAAAGCTTATCGAAATTTTAAATTCTAAATACTCCAACTGGAAAATTATTTACACAGATGGTTCCAAGTCTTCCTTATCAAACCATGTGGGAGCGGCATTCCATTGCCCATCAGATCAAGTCAATAGAAAAATCAAACTTCCAAAAGAGGCTTCCGTTTTCACTGCTGAATGTATAGCCATTTTTGAATCCCTCAAATACATTGACAATGATCACATTGGAAACTTTTTAATTCTCTCAGATTCCCTGAGTGCACTTCAAAAATTGAACTCTTCCCCCTTCCATTACCCAGAAGACGATTTCTGTGTTGGAATCCGCACTTTAATTCATAAATTAACCGACTCTGGCAAAGAAATCGTGTTGGCTTGGATACCTAGTCACTGCGGTATCCCTGGAAATGAAAAGGCAGATTCATTGGCGAAAGATGCCATTATTTCGGGGGATATTTTATATAATTTTTTAAACCCCGATGACATTTTCATTAAATTGAAAGAAAACATGATTTCCACATGGCAGAATCATTGGGATGAGTCTAGTAAAACAAAAGGATATAACTTTTTCATAATTCAGCCAACGATTCCTTCAAAACCGTGGTTTTCTAGACTCTCTTTGAACAAATTCTCAACATCCTCGATTTGCCGCATGCGGATAGGTCATTGCTGCCACAATGTTCACTTGACAAATATTCATGTTAAGAATTCTGCGATGTGTGAATGTCGTCTTGGTGAAGAGGACCTCAATCATATTTTTTTCAGTTGCCCTATAAATAATTCATACATAAATTTCATCCCTCACCTTATCAGTACGGGCATAATGCCTCCCTACAACATTGCATGTCTGTTATCTTCTCAAAACAAACGCGTTTATAGAGTATTGTCTAATTTCCTGAATATTAACAGCATCAATTTGTAATTGTAAGTTTAGTTTAAAATTTTTCATTATTTAGTTTATTTTTTATGTATAATAAATTACATAAGCATATTTATTATTTTCCTGTTACTTCCACTTGTTATACATATGTAAATAATTAAAATCATCTCGTGTTGTAAGAATTTAGCGTATTATTATTTGTATAGTATTATTATATAATGTAGATATGTTCTTGATACCAAAATTGTAAATATTTACCAAAAATACACTCACAAAATTACACACAAAAATCATTCACTTGACACTGGCCAGAACACTCCTTTGGGGTGAAAAGCCATTAAAAAAAAAAAAAAAAAAAAAAAAAAAACGACTTGGAAAAAATCGAAGATTTTTTTAACTAAGATTACGAACATGTTAGTAAAAATTTTTAGAAATGTATAGTTTTTTTTTTTTTTTTTTAAATGAATAAATCCATTATTTGAGCTCGTGACGTCACTACACGAAAATGTCCCATCTCCGATTATGTTCCCTTAATTTTGAAAAATTCCACACTGATTAACTTTTTTTTATATGGCAACACTTTGATTTCCGGCGAATTTTTGAATTGTTCACTAGATTTATTGTTTGTTCTATGCGAACTTATCCTTTGGCTTGATTTTTTGATAAAGATGGCGGTTTTTTTACAGATGTTACGAAGAGAACCCCGTACAATTTATTGCTATTCGTGTGGAAAACATTATTTTTTTTAAATGATTTTCGGCTATGTAATTATCGTTTTTTCGCACTCATAAAATTGTGTCCCGTCTTTCCGGTTTATAAAAAATGGTCTGATTTTTCGGATTTAAATTTTAAAAAAATCGCCAGGGCTTCAAAAATACGATTTAAAAAATACAGAATGTCTTAGAATATTTGCCTTAACCGGAAAAAAAATTTAAAAAATGTGATGCAAGTGGCCTGTTAAATTAATATATATGTAAGGTTTTTGTACCTGAACCCAGAGATTACTCCAACAATGCCGGCTTTTATATTTGCCTCACGTTTCTGACCGGTAGATTAACTCGCTCTCTCCTGGTGAAAGACTAACAATCAGAAATGGTTCTTCCCATGTTAAGTAATCAGATCTGAATAGTTAGGTATATCTTAACCTTCCTTATTCCCATTTATTTCTACTACAAACTTCCTTCAACCTCACAATATACCCAATCAGAGGATACCATGGTTCCACTTGCTCCAGGCCGTTAAGAGGCCGCTCTCCGAATTTCTACAGATTTCTTGCAAACCTCCTTTAAACATTTGAAGTTAATAAGCTCTTGAAAAAATATACGCCATTTTTTAAGATAATATCTATACATTCCCCATGCCGAAACGCATTATATGAAATTCCCTCGATAGAAAAAAATCGCAAAGTATGCTCCATTTTTTTTTTTAAGCCTGTTTCCGTAATTTTACAAGTTATATGTATGAAAAAATTCACAGTGTTTCATTAAATACTGTTTTAGACAGCCCCAAAAGATTTTTGCTCTATTTTAAACGAGCCATGTTTTATTAAAGATTTTCGCGAAATGTTAGCGCTCTCTTTTCGCGAAATGTAACATTCGTAATTTCGTATTTCTCCATCTTCTTCTTTTTGGGGCCGGTAAAGGAGCCTTAAATGATATTCAAAGAAAATAATAAAAAATCGGTTTTTATGAGATTATGATTAAAAAATTTTGTGTCTAAAAATCCTTGGTAAAACATTGAAGAAATTTACCTACTTAAAGTACTCATTGTTAAATCATTTGCTATTAGATGATAAGTGAAAGCTTACTTTAGATAGTAACCAGCAGACCCGCCACACGTTGCTGTGGCTAACGAAACACAACGCCATTACCCAACCTTTATAACCAACGCCATCTGTTAATTTGCACACATATCAAATCCACACCACCCGCTTGTCAGCTCGCTCCCTTTATATATTGTATATTTCAACCAATTTACACAAAATCTTGACAAATTATATACGTTTAAACCTTCTTCATGAATCACTCCATCTATTGGTGAAATCTGCATGAAAATCCGTTGCTTTATTTAAAATATCTAAGCGTACAGACAGTGGAAGCGACATTGCTTTATACTATGTTAAGTTAATAGCTGAATTTCCTGACGTCTTCCGGGTTTTACGAAATTGGATGTAGGCAGTAATTTTCCTCTTATGTTTAACGTCAGGTGTGCAAAGTTTCATCGCTTGAAATCAAAATTCTTCTTTAAGGGTTGGAAAAGGAAAGGGAGTGGTTTTTAGTAATCTAATCTAGACAGTCACTTTCATCTTGCTTTGAAGGTCTAGTATGCAAAATTTTATGAACCAACAACTGTTGATTTGTATAAAAAACAGTGCAACCTAAATATAACAGGTCGGATATTATGGATTTGGTATAAAGTAAGCAAAGCTGACAAACTGCTTTGGCGGTTTAGCGGGTGCTTAAAATGAAGAATAAAAAATAAAAAAAATGTAAAATTTTTTTTTGATTTATGTTAGTTCCATTTTTTTTAAATAGGAAAGGGGTTGGTGGTTGGTATATACTTTTATATTATCATTATTCATTGCGCCTTTTTAGCTAAAAACTTTAGCCAAGTAAGTAAATTGACCAATTATTTCAGCTTAAAACTGACTTACATGGTATGATAAAATTAAATGATCGCCAAAGGAAAATTAGAACACGTGAAGCTTTATTTGAGGAAAAAGCATTTTGTCGGAACCGCGTTATAAAAGACTTTATCATCTCTGACTACCACCCTGGGAACAGGGCGTAATGGTACGAGAGGGTAAAAAAAAACAAATAAATCAAGAACATTTACTACTAAATACGTTGTGTACAATTTTATACTAAAATTCCTCCTCGCGTTTACATTATTTTATAAAAAGTTGTTTGGTGCTATTTTTGAAACAAACATTTTAAAGATTCTAGAAAATACCATGTTTACTTCCCAGTTTTTCATCTTTCCTTATTTTAACCTGTTTAATCACAGAAATCAAAGTTTATCCCTGGACTCGTATAAATCATTGTATCTCACTTAATTTCATGATGAGAAATATGTTCTAAACGGTAATAAAATTAGAAAACTCCACGCTTTATATTAAAATCTAGAATTTAACCATAAAAAAAATGAGCATCTTTAAAACAAACCAAAATGAATAAAATTTCGAGAATTTTTATTCATTATTTTTTTTATGGTAAAAAATTAAATATACGAGATAATAACGTTTTTTTATTTATTTTATTCTTCATTTTAAACACCCGCTAAACTGCCAAAGCAGTTTGTCAGCAGGTCAATTCAACAATATTAATACAACATAATTACAAATATAATAAGATACCATAATATAGAAAATAGAAACAGAAGAATAACTTTTAAGTAATTAAAATATAAAAGCATAAAATTCGCAGACAGACAGATATAACACAGGCAAATTTCTCATAGTCATATTATACACAAGATTACAAACAAAATTCAATATAAAAAGTCTTGATTTAATAGCCATTTAAAAAAAATTAAGATTGGTGGTGCAATTTGATTATTTTTTATGTTCATTGGCATCTTATTAAATATGCTTGAGACCAGATAAGTGAATGTCCATTGCCCGTATTTATTTATAATTTTTGGAATGAACAAACTCATTTTAGTTTGGCATACAATTTTAAACCATAATATCCCTCGTACGGGTACTAACTGACTCATATAATAATTATATGTCTATTCTTTGAGCATAAATGTTTTTGCTTACCAAGAGCTTAGTCGTAGAGTTTTGAATTGTTTGAACGTAGTCTATATTTTTCTTGCACGAGTTTCCTCAAGATGTTATTTTGTATCGGATAGTAGATTCCGCTAGTTACAAATAGATTATTTTCAATGTACTTATGGGCATAAAATATTTAATTTTGTATATTCGTCCCGCAATAGCTCCTCGGCGTTTGCAGATGTTGCTTATGTGAATATCCCATTTCATTTGAGTGTCTACTGTTATCCCTAAATATACATGCGTTTGTACAAGTTCAATGGTTCCGCATTTGCACGACTGTGAAAAATTGTGTATAGACTCATATTTATGCGAATTTATTAAAGGTGTGATGGTATATTTGGCATGCGGAGATCGTATATGCATTAATTTAGTTTTTTTGAAATTAATTATTATAAGACTCGCATCATGTAACCATTTCTGAAAGGAAAATAAATCGTGCTGCATGAGTTTTATTGCAATGGATAATTTTTCGTTCGAAATGACTAGCGCCGTATCAAACGTAATGTTTAACAAATGTGAAAATTTTATTCATGAGTGAAACAAATATAATGTATAGTGTTGGGCCGAGAATTGACCCCTGCGGAACTCCTGTTGACATATATTTAGCTTTTATGTAAGTTTAAAAGAGTTTCACTTTAATTTGTCGATTGTTTAAATATTTCGTCGCCTTAGTTCTTAATTTTCCAAACGACCATTTGAAAATTATGCAGGAGGAGAAGGTTTTCTTTCATTATTTCAATAAAACATTATGATAAGTGTCTAAGATAAAGCTTTTTCCGTAAAGCTAAAGGTCTCATTAGTTTAAATAATTCTTAGTTAAGTGATAAACTATCATTTTTAATGCTTTATTTTTAGTTTTAAAGTCGAGATAGAACAAAAACTAAAATGGTCGTTTGGACAATTAAGAACTGAGACGACGATTTGTTGAGTAGTTCTAATAATTTTCCCCTAATTCCTATCGCCTCCAATATCTGTAATAGTTTTATCGGATCAATGGTATCAAACGCTTTAAAAGTTTATAAATAGAACCAAAATATGTTTTTTTATTATTGAGTTCTTGATTTGCGTAATTGAAAAAGTCATGTAGTAACAATTCTTTGCTTTTATTTTTTTGAAATCCGTATTGGTTGGGATCAATAATAGAGAAATTTTGTAGGTATTTTATTAAATTTACGGAGATGTATTTTTCTAGATTTTTTTCAATAGCTGGCAGTATACTGATTTGTCTACAATTTTCTATTTCGGTATGTTTTCCCCCTTTGTATATTGGCCTAATAATGCTACATTTAAGCTCATTTGGTGTAACTGCTTGCGACAAGATTTTAAGACAAGGCAGGTACATGCTATGCGGCAACTCAACGGGAGCTATGTTAGACGCTTTGTAGTCGCATTTGTGTAACATCGGGCTGATACAGTTGGAAAAGTACTCAGCGAATCTATTTACTGCTATTAATACATTTTCCTAAAACAGTAGATATTTGTGTGTTTTCTTTTTTTCATGAAGTTATTTAAAAAAAATTCATTGACAGATTTAAAAAAATATATATTTTTGTTTAAAAAAAAATTTATGTTCAGAAATTATATTTTTATTTCTAATAATAACCTTTGTAAACTATTTCATCACCTTTCAAGAATAATTATCGGATATGTTCAGAAATGATCCGTTTATATGGATTTTATTGCGAAGCGGAAATATTTTGAGGGTTTAAAGATTTTTTTTACATTAACTCCACACAGGATGTTTCATGAAGGTGAAAAAGATGGAAAAACGTTCCAAGTTTACGAATAATCTCACAATATTTGAATGCCTCTTCAAACTATTATAATAGGCGGCAAATGTTGCTTGAGCAATGATGAAGGACTTGGCAGACAAAATAAACCAAAACGCCTGAATGCTACCCGACGCCTTGGACTGTTCGACCATCTAACAGATCGATAGTAGAATGCTATTTTCGAGTAGGTACTATTGTGTTACAAGACTGCTAATAGGATTAAGCTGTCGATAGAAAACCGGGAAAAGTGTTCATTACAAATAGACTGTTATTTGTTGAATTATTGTTCGGTGGGTATTACTTTAATCAAATACGATTTGTGTTGAGATAGGTTCCTAACTATTTTTTTTTATGTGGTATCATAGTGAACAATGTAACTCCAGGGGTACTACACCGTTGTGAGGCGGGTTAAGGTAGGAGCAGCTGGAAGGGATTTATTGAGATTGGTCTTGAAGAGTCCCGGATTATAATAAAAGGAGGAAAATAGCATATCAACAATATACTTATTATGTTGTTAGTCTAATAACACGCGACAATTAAGAATTTTTTTTTTATTATTGAGTAAAATTGACAACTGCGAAGGAAAAATCATAATATGTGAACTGTGTAAAACCCTGTAAATTAAAAAAAATACAATTGTGCAATTCACATACGGTGGAGGTAAATTCTTCAGAAAACTATAGTAGACTAGTGAGAAGGCTACAAAGCACCGCACAAAGAGGAGACCGATTATACTACTATTCTCTCACAGGCTAAATCCTGTAGATGTATGTGTTTGTCTATTTTTAGAGTAGCTTTTCCATTTCGTTGAGTTTAAAATCACTTCTGTGCTGTAGAAGTTTCACTTCAAAAGTCGTCCGTTGCAGATCCTCAGTTGTTTGTGATCTACGGATCTAGAAAGCTAATTTTCACGGTTAGAAATTTAATGATTGCATAATTCGGCGTAGCCATTTGTGCCGTGTGGAATAATGCATCAATCATTCGTTTATTCCATTATGCAGAGTTTCACAATGTGGAAATTATTAAGCAATTTATTTTACTAAAGTGTTACGTTCCTACTCTCGCTACGGGAAAACAAGAAAAAACTCTGTTATTACTTACTTTCAACACCCCCACAACAGGGAGCAACTCTTCCTGCGCGAAGTGCCATCTTGAGACACTCTTCAATTTGAAAGTAATAAAAGTAGTTCGTCTCGTTTTCACCTAAGTACCATTCTATTCTAGGTATTCTAGAATGATTGTTCTTTGGTTTCACTACTTCGATTCTAGCATATAACAACTGAGACTTATAATTAGTGACTTAAAAGTAATACTTTTAACTTGTGACTTACAACTAATTACTTTTAAAACGTACCACTTACTTATGTACATTAAAATTAAAAATATACATGTATGATCATATTTATCGTGTATGACCGAGTGGGTAGGTGCATATATACCCAATACTATGGCATAAAACTAGGGACTTTCATACAACATCATTATTACACAGAGCAAATAAGTATATATTACCGATTTATGCTTAAAACTAAATTTATTATTATGTAATGATATAATTTTTTTTACTTTTGTACTCTATTATATGATTATTTGGAAAAGGCAGTATAGCCGTTTATGTATTTAAAATAAAATAAAATAAAATAAAACTACAGTCTTACCGCTAAGTAAAATAAAAATTGATCGAAAACAGATTTATTGTAAACAAAACTCTTCGTATACACCATTTCTTAAACAAGTGATGTGTACAAAGTGATTTGTTTTCGTTTAATTAATGCCACAAAGTGAATTTGCGAATATTGAAAACAAATCAGTTTCACGTTTTCACACGTTTGATTTCGTTGATAATTTTGGTTAAATAAGTGGTGAGTGAATTGTCTTCATTTAGTTTAAATGACGAGACACAGTAAAATTGCGATTACTCAAGAAATAATTTAAAGTTTAAATATAGGTATAACATGATAAAATAATTTGCTCACTAAGGTATTTTTTATACTACAAACTAAAATTAATACTATCTACAAAAAAAGGCGTAAAATTTATTTTCGGTCATTTCGCAAAAATAATAGGTGAAATTTTGCAACCCTCAAATATCTCGTAATGATTTATATTATAAAATAAAGTATACGAAAGTGTGATTCCCGCTAAAAATCAGAAACGAGTCCCGTTACGATCAAGGGAGTTTAATGGTGTGGTAGCCCTCTATCCCCCATCCATGAAGAAGGTTTCCGTTTTTAACTGAAGGGCGTTCTTTTGAAAATAAAAGGGCTGAGAGTTTCGCACTCTAAAAATTTCTAGAACAGTCCCGAACATTCGAGAGTAAACGAGAGCATTCCACAACATTCCAGAACAGCCCGGAACATTCTAGAATGTTGTGGAATGTTCGGGAATAGTCTGAAACATTCCGGAACATCTCGGAACATCCCAGATCATGGTGGAACATTCCAGAACACTCTTGAATGTTGTGGAATATTCTGGAACATTGTGGACCCTACGAAGCCTTTTTTGTATGGGTGGGGACACCCATTGGTACAGGTATATAAGGCAAGATCCGTCGTGAATTCGAACGTCAGTTAAAACTTATATCAACTCCCTGAGCCAAGCCGGGTACCCCAACTAGTTATAAATAAAATTTTAATATTTTCAATAAAATTTTGAAAAACGAACGACTGCTTTCACGTAAAACGTAAACTATAAATATATTTAATTATTTTTTCTAATTTGAAAATATTCATTTTTATCGTCTCCTGTAAAATTTTCATTTGGTGACTTGAAGGGTTTTACCAAACTACACTCTAATTGTAATAAAAAAAACAGGAAAATATACAATGTAAATGTAATTACGTACATTATTTCATTTTAAAATTAAACATTCTCTCTTTCTCTCCTAGTTTCAATCCTGGGATTGGTTTGCAGCAATTTCCTCTATTCTTGTCCTCCATTCTTCCCTGTCTTGTGCGGCTCTTTTGAAGTCTGCATATGATGAGCAGCGCACGTCCACCAGCAAGTTCTCCAGGTACTCTCGGCGTGGGCGTCCCATAGAGTTTGTCCCCTCGGTCATAACCTCCATTATTGCATGCAAGCGGCCTTCTTGTCGTATTACATGGCCGATCCATCTTGCACGCCTTTCGGACAAGGTCCTTCCTCCTTCGATTCTTTGGAGAACCTCCTCATTTGTAATGTGGTCTCTCCAGGAAATTCCTAATAGTCTTCTATAGGACCACATCTCACAAGCCTCTAGTCTCCGTTTATCTCTTTCGGATAGACACCATACATAAGTCTTGATGAGGAGTATTATCAGTTTTAGGTCTATATCTTCGACCTTTTATTGAATTCAAGCCTAGCCTGGTGTATACGGCTGTCGACCTCGCTCTTAGACCGACCGTCCCATGTTATTTTGCTCCCGAGGTAGACAAACTCCTTGGTGTTCTTTAGTGGAATTCTTGACATCTCTACTCTCATCTGATGTTGGGTTCGGCCAACAGTCAGCAACTTTGTTTTGTCTTTATTTATCTTCATGTTGTAGTTGTTTTGAAGAATGCTTTTCATGGTTGTTCTTCTTCGCTTTCAGCAACCAAAGCAATATCGTCATCAAACCTTATCATATCCACCTTTTGCCCGTGTATCTTTACACCTTTTCTGTGACTCATTCTCTCTCTCAAGTCATCAAACGCACTTTGTACATAAGCATAAAAGAACAGGTGACAGAGAGCATCCCTGTCTCACCCCTTGTCTTTTATACTGGCTTCTTTTGTATCATTGTCACATCTAATTATAGCGGCCTCATTCTTGTATAGCGCCTGTATTATTCGTCAATCTCTATATTTGATACCAATTCTCTTCAGAATCTCGAAGAGTCTTTTTTTTTTTTTTTTTTTTTTTTTTTTTTTTTTTTTTTTTTTTTTTTTTTTTTCTTTATTAGGTTTGTCAACAGTGATTTACATGAAAGCTTTCACAGATACAATTACACTGAACCATGGTTGATGCTATCACTAATTAAAGACAAACACAACATTGATAACATAATACTTACATATATATACAATCATTCACACACACATACCATATATTACAAAATTTTGAAACAAGTTTTTAGAACAATAATATTATAATATAAGTTTAAAGGTTTAGTTTATAAGTTTATATAACAATATAAAAAGGAGCTTTAAATCTTGTTAATAGACGATTTGAAGTTGGCCAATGTTGACATTGTCAAATTAATTAAATGTTTTTTATAAGCCTCATTAAAATTACGGCACATTCTTGATAAAGCTGAGTCATACCCCAGCTTAGTTCGATATTTTTTAATATTTAACGGAACATGATTTACAAGTCGTGAACCAATTCTAGGAACATTGAACCTGATTTGATGAAGTAGAAAAGGGCAGTTTATTAAACCATTAACAATTTTGAAAAGAAAATTTAAATCTGTATTTAGTCTTCTCTGTTCAAGGGTGCGTACATTGTAGAATTTTAGTCTATCGGTGTAGTGAGGAAGTGATCGAGCTCGCTTATCGGTATACGCTAGGTGGTACATAAAATGTTTTTGAACTCGCTCTATTCGCTGAATATGAACTTTGTAGGTTGGACTCCATACAGCACTTTTCCATTCTACTTTGTCGAAAGCCTTCTCCAGGTATATGAATGCGATGAATGTGTTTTGGTTCATATTTATTCTTTTTCCTAGTAGTATTCGTAGCGACAATATTGCTTCTCTGGTTCCTAAAATCCTACACCTCTTCTAAAGCCATACTGGTCTCCGGAAAGGATGTTCTCTACTTTTGGTTCGATTCTTTTTAGAATGATATTAGTAAATATTTTTGAGGCATGGGATATTAGACTAAGAGTTCTGTGTTATTCACATTTCGTTATGCCTGCCTTCTTTGGTAATGTGACAATTAGGCATTTCTCGAAATCCTCCGGTATCTTTCAAGTCTTATACATTGTCTATATCATATCTGTAGTTCCTTTTCCTGCTGGCTTAATTAGTTCAGCCGGAACGTCATCGATTCCGGTGCTTTCCCGATTTTGAGGTTTTTCTGTGCGAGGTCAAACTCTTCTTTGGTGATTGGATCTCCCAAATCATTTGAGTCTACCTCTTTTTTCTTTCTATCAATGTTTCGTTGTCACTATTTCCCTATTAAACATTATAAATTTTAAAATTAAAACAAAACAATGAAAATGCGGTGCTACCTAGGAATCACAACCATTGACACCCACAACTTTTTTTTTATCACGACAGCGTAAAAAAAACATTGTTTCATCGCGTCCGATGCAATTCTAGATACCGTGTTTATTTTTATAATCCTACAACATAGTAAGGTAGTGGGGAGGTGCTCCACCCCTCAATGGCAAGGCATCGCGGGCGGACAATGGAATGTAGGGCACACGACCCTTTTAAACCCCGTACAATTAGACAGCCAGCATCGCGCGTTAGTCCTCTACTGGTACCACTTGTACATGGTGTGCACTTAAGTATTACACGTTTACATTCTCAGATAATATTTAGATATTACATTTATCCCGGTGAGAATTGCCCATCTCGTACTTGACCTCACTGAGAGACGTCCTGCGTTCTCACTACCTAGTGAAGTCTTGCTCTCCATCAATAGGATGGGTATGTGGGGGCGATTTGTGAATGCGGTGCGATGCAGACCTCCGAACATGATTGTGATCATTGAATCCATTAATGAAATCCACAGAGCGAAGTCTTGCAGACCTAGATGGACACTTTGCATCCCCCCATCAACGAAAACCACCACTATATTATTCGACATTTGTAATCATTCGAGTAGTTTTTCTCATTTTTATTATCCTATAGAACTCATCTTTCCTACCAATCAATTCAAGTGGATCACTTTTTTGGTTGCCCTTAAGCCGGCCGACGACGCCATCGACGCGTCAATACGTTTGTGGAGGGCGGACAAGGCCACCGATCTGCAGTCGCATGGTAATCCGATTGGTCCCCCATATACCATTAGGAATCAATCCTATCACAGGTCACTCTCTCGCGCTGCCACGAAGAACATCCAAATTATTCTACTTTAAACTGCCGCATAATGTAAATTGTAATTATACTAGTTCGCTCTCCACTTTCTTATACAATTGTTCTTATTAAATATTAAATTATGGAGCGTTATGTTCGTATGCAATTTGTTGAATAAACCTGTAAGTATTGTATCTACGAACCGCTTTATTTGATTTACCACACATCACACAATCACGTAAACATATCCCCCCACACGTTATTTATTTTAGAATATACGAAAAGTATTTTCAATACAGAAGACTTTCGTTATTAAAACTCAGAAACGAGTCCCGGTTCGATCAAGGGAGTTATATGGTGTGGTAGATCTCTATCCCCCCTAGGGAATAAGGGTATCCGTTTTTACCTTAGGGCGTGCTTTTAAAGATATAAGGGCTGAAAGTTTCGCCCTCTTGAAATTTCTAGAACAGTCTTCCGGAAAGTTCTAGAAGGTTCCATAGAGCTGTAGAAAGTTGTGGAAGGAGTGGCGGAGTATGTCGTGGAATAATCAGGAATGGGGAATCGGGAACATCACTGTGCAACATTCCAGAACACTATCTTATTGTCCTGAGCGAAGCCGGGTAACCCAGCTAGTATGTTATAAAACTGTTAAAATTCGGAATGCCGCTGCTTAAATTGCATTTTAACACCAGCCGCCGTTTTGGTTCATTCACGAAAAAAACATCGGCAAAAAGCAAGTTTTATTGCAAAAGCACAGGCACAAATATTTAAATGTTTTACGATCATTTTCTAAAGAACTTATGTTTTCATATTATGAAATAAAACCTTCAGTAGGAGAATTAGCTTTGCTTAGTTTAGTGCATCACCTGAATGCAAATTACCGAATTTTTTGTTGTTATTACAAAGTAGATACTTTTTTCACGGGCATACCACAAGATTTAAGGTTAAACGTCACGTACGTTATAATCTACGCATTCACAGATGGCGCCAATCAAATTATTTTATGTTTTTAAGGCTTTTTGCACGTTATGCTTTAAAATATTAAGGTAACATTAATGTTCGCGCTCGTACGTATTTAATTAGAATATAAATAAATAGTTTTGTACATAATCAACCCAAATCTTTCAAGAAAGGCTGAAAAATTCAATTTTTTATCGGTGTCTCAATCCAATATTGTATTTTTCAGCCTTTATTGAAATATTTGGGTTTGTTTATGGACAAAACTATTTATTCATATTTTAATTAAATATGTACGGGCGTGAACAATTAATTTACCTTAATATTTAAAGCATAACGTTAAAAAAACATTAAAAACCTAAAATAATTTGATTGGCGCCATCTGTGACGTACGTGACATTTAACCTTAGAGAAAGAAAGGGGCTAAAAACTCCCCGAATTTTTAGTAAATATGGAGGCCGTACTCTTGAATACTTGGTACCAGTGAGTTTTAACAAACTTAATAAAAACTTAAAATTTGAGAATAATCAGAGACCAGGCCCCAAAATGATATAGCTATGGTTGATAAAAAAAATGATCAATCCATGTACCTTTGAATACTTTAATGTACGAGTACATACCTAAATTCTTTGTTTTTAGATATAAGATATATTGTGTACTTATAATTAGGCAATATATTATACAAATATCTTCGATTAAATTAAATGTTTCCTAAAACTCTAAATGTACTTGGCAATAAATATTACTCATGTACATATAATTTATACAAGATTATAGACTAAAGACATATTGATTCGGTGGATCCTGTAAACAAGCTGGCTTGTGACAGCTTTTTTGGTCTAACTATCTGATAAAAAATATTTTAAAAAATTGCAATAATCATAAAAATATTGATCAATTATATTATTGTTTTATAAAAAAGTCCAAAAAAACGTGCGCCCCGCAAAAACTCAGAAATGAGTCGGTGTGGTAGATCTCTGTCTCCCCTCCAGGATGACGGTTCTCGTTTTTACCTAAAGGACGTGCTTTTTAAGATATAAAAGCTGGAAGTTTCGCACTCTTGAAATTTCTAGAACAGTCTTCCGGAAAGTTCTAGAAGGTTTGATAGAGTCATAGAAAGTTCTGAAAATGCGTATGGCGGAGTATGTCGTTGATTGTTCGGAAAAGGGACTCCGGAATATCATTGTGGAATATTCCTGAACACTGTCGAATGTTTTCCTGAGCGAAGCCGGGTTATCCAGCTATTAAATAATTAAATAAAATTTAATAATTTAATAAAATTTAATAATTTAAAAAACATAACTTTGTGAGAAACTATCATTCTGAAAATAACATTTCTTGAAAGCATCGATAATGGTCGATCGATGCTTGGAAGAGAAAGAGAATTCCATGTTTCCTTCATATCTTAGATTCCCAAATTCATGAAACCTGGAAACCAGAACAAATTCTTAATACACGAGTAAATAGAGGAAATGGAATCTTTCATTCGATATATCAAATAAAGGTAGTTTTTATATCAAGTGGAAAAAATATTAAAAAGATTTTTTTTAAATATCGATCATTATATTCGTGTCATAATGTATGCTATTGAGATTCTACAGCATTAGTATCACGTAACAAATTAAATCCACGAATTGAATCGATTGCAAATGTCACCAGAACATAAATCAACTTAATTATTATTGTTACGTACCTACAATAGTCCTCCGGCGAGACTAGTGGTTAGCATTCAGCAGATTATTGGAAATTACATTGTTCAATACTGGTTTTGTTTTGCGATGGAACATGGAGAACATTGCTTCGGTATACCATACTATTGTAGTTCGACGTCTTTCTTCCCAAGATTTTTTTGTAGAAATATATCTATAAGGTCTCTTTGATTGTGTGATATCTGCAAATATTTTTACAACGATTTAATTGTTATTATTGGGTTAGGGTTAGATTCTACTCCCGCTATCACAAAACTATGCTACTTGTGTGATTTATTTATTATTTCTCTACTTTTGTGATTTCAGCTGATATTTTTGACTTAAATTTATTGTTGAATTTTTATATAATATTCTTGAACAACGCTCCAGCTGACAAGCTACTTAAAAGTTATTGTTATTTATAAAGTAAACATTTTAATATTAATAAATAAAAATAAACATTTTAACCTCGATAAAAATACAAAGCCAGCATGTTTATAAGAAATTACCTGGAAACCATACGACGAGAATTTTATACTTTCAAAACATCGATATTTAATGTTGATATCTATTCATAACTGGTAACTTGTTATAGTCGTATCATTGTAAATTGCTGACTTCTTTGTGGGATTGTTTGAAAGGATTCCTCCTGATTTTACTTTGAAGATATGCGTCATTTTTTACGAATTTGAATTTATTTGTTCATATGAAGCAGTTACTTTGTGATGTGACATTATAATTTAAAAAAAAACAATAAATTTGTAAAAACCACTTTTATTTTTTATACTTTATGCCAACCGGGTTTCGCTACAACCGTAGCTTCTTCAGGGCAGTACATTCTCTACCAATCAGTAGAGATTGTACTGCCCTGAAGAAGCTACGGTTGTAGCGAAACCCGGTTGGCATAAAGTATAAAAAATAAAAGTGGTGTTTACAAAGTTATTGTTTTATTTTAAATTTGAATTAAGTTGAAGTGTACCCCTTTAGCAATTAATAAATGTAATTTTAAAATTTACTTTCTTCTAAGCAAAAACATTAAGGGCCCCCTCTTATGAAGGTATCAAGGAAACATTTCCCTTAAAAAAATCGGTATTTCCTCATTTTGCCGAAGGCACAGAATACTTAACGAACATTACAACAGTGTCGGTAAACAGTATTAATTTTTTTTTTTATATAATAAACTGTTTTTATACATTAAATAATAATATTATTGAATTTATAAAATAAAAAAATAAATAAAAAAGTAAAATGTATATCGCCAAGTGCAGTCATACGATATCAATTCATATTTATCCGAACGTCACGAAGTACCCACAAACAGTATTCCGGTGTATGGTGAACACTTAGTACGCCTACATTATCTATGTAGGTAAGAATCGAAACACTGGACGATCCTATCTCCACAAGAAGCTACGTTTCTTCATTGACACCTGCTTACTGACTAGCTGATCATCGAAAGGTGGGTCGACGACAGCAGAGTCCAACATTCAAAGATGGAAGAGAGATATTAAGAGCAGTCATTGCAGCATAAAAAAAAAAAATTCTTAAGTGTTCACTGATGCTTGCAGTTGCAGTGGTGACGCCATCGATTTAACCCTGACGTTTGTTCAGCTTCAACTAATTATTTGTAAATGAATCTTTAGCTGAAGGTTAATAATGCTGTCTTTAATAATAACTAATGTTAAAAAAAAATAATTCACAGCTAAAGGCACAGTGAGAGTGTACCCAGCTTGACAAACTGGTTAAACACGTGAATATTGTTGCTGACGAGTTTTTGTTTTCAATTTTCAGAACCAGCTTTCTGGCTTCGGCAACAACTCTTAGCTATATTACAATTCAACCTTACCTTCACACCATGGTTGCCAAATCAAATTATACTGCCCAGTGAGTATGTTCCGCGAGAGTGTTCAGCAGCAGCAAAAAAGGCTTTATACTCACCTGAAACAAAAGACAAAATTATACATTAATGTTTTTAAAGGTAAAAATCAAAGAGCCTATTGTCATTCTCAAAATTTACAAAGAATGTTACACTGAAAAACCACCAATTTTTTGGCATGAGCTCCACACGGAAGACCCTTAGGAAAAAAATCCCTATGGACCTATGTCATCTTTGGGTATTCTGTGTAATAGGTAGGAATCTGGGGTTCATTGTGTTCAGGAGTGATAGATGAATGCATCCATCCCTCCCACTGCGGTGCAAGGCGATGTGTCGAGAGAGTTTGGCTGGAGAGGTTTAGGTTAGGTCTTCCTCAACTAGTCTCTCCTGATTCGGCCTTTCACGCAGTAGGTGGTAAAACGCATTTGCCGCCACCTAGATAAACCTCACCTCACTAACCCGGGCATCCCTGCTAAGTCACCAAAAATACCGAACCACTTGCCCCACAACCATTGGGCAGAGGTGTTGGTAATTCAAAAAATGATTCCGGGTGTGACGTTACCCATACCCCTCTTTTAAATTGAAAACCCATTGGATTCGGTGAACGATAGATTCAAAACAAACGGATGAATAGACCGGTCAGTGGCTTGAGTTTGGATCCCACCTGGGCGTCGCGTGTTCGATTCCTCGGCTAAGTCCTCCATCATAACACAAGCAACATTTACGGCTTACTGTGGAGGTAGTATGAGATTTTCAAACAACATTGGATTATTCGTAACCTTTGAATGTTTTTCTTTCTTAAAAAAAAGTGTGTGTAATTCACACGCGGTAGAAGTGAAACTAGAAAGTTGCTAGATGTCGCTTTCTTTTCTTTTGCTTGTTTTTTTTAAAGTGATTTGAAAATTGGATATTGATTTCTGGGTGTGATTTGATTCTCTGGCCGCTAAGACTTGTCAGGCATCTTGCCCACTACGCTACGGAAGGCACGCGCCAAGGTGTGAACTTACCGCACTATATTAGAACCGAGTATTTGTGTAGAACTGAGTTGTGGCCCATTTCCGTTTCACCCGAAATTCAAGTCACTAACGGCGGTAAAGAATTTTCACTTTCACCTGGCGCCTTTTCCGTTTTTATATCTCAACCAACAGGAGCCTTGATATGAGTTTTATGCTTCGCATGTGTTGTATGCGTCATTTTCGTTTCATCCGAATTTCTAAACACAACGGGGCTATAGAAGTTTCACTTCAAAATATTAATCCCAACTCGATATCAATGGCTTTCTTGTCCTCTTGCTAAAGCGGTTCAGCTAGATAATAATATGATGAATTTCGTTAAGGTGTTACTTTTCAGTATTTTTTTTCGTTCTTAAAAAAGTAAATACTCCAAAAACAGATTCTTTAGAGCGCAGGTAGAAATGAACTTACATCAGACTTTAACTGAGACGTAAACAAAAACTCAAGCACTTAGATTAAAAAATATTATAATCAATAATTATCAGCCTGAAACACTCATCTACATTGAAAAAATCTTCCGAGAAAAGATACTGGCCGCCAACGGGAATTGAACCCGTGTCCCTTTGATTGCCGGTCAGCTGCTCTGACCACTGAGCTATGGCGGCTTATCTAATACCCGCCAAATAATTCAATGTATACTAGTGTTTCATTCGACAATTACCCTTTTTAAACTTAAATAAGGTTTTTAATTAGACATCTACATCATTAACTGATGACTTGTTTCAAATGTACCTGCGTGAATGACCAATATTGACCAGAAAATGTGTAATACGTAATAACCTTAATTTAAAAATTACAATGCGCTTTTATGTGCGCGTATTTTATTAAACCATATTTCAAACGGTGTACGCCACCACTAAATTTACCAAAGTTTATCATGTCCACAAAACGGTAAAATGTACAATAAAGTATCGGTTTGCCGGGAGCGGAGAGCGTTCATTTTATAGCATACCACAAATGGTTTTATTGAAAGGTACGATTCCCAGTAAAAACTTGCAAATGAATGTCAAATCGTCGAAATGTTAGGGTTTAGTTATGTAGGCATCCTAACAACTTGATTCGGCAAAAATTGGCAACTGTTTTACACTTTCTAGAAATTGTATACTGCGTACTTTATACAAATCCTTCTTTTGACCGGTCAGTGGTTGAGTGGGCATAGCGCTTGGGTCCCACCCGGGCGTCGCATGTTCGATTCCTCTGCTGGCTAAGTCCTCCATCACAACACAAGCAACATTTTCGGCTTTCTGTGGTGGTAGTAGGATATTTTCAAAACATTGTTGGGTTATTCGTAACCCGGGAATGTTTGTCTTTCTTATAAAAAAAAATCTTTTTAAATACATATCATGAAATCTACATCTAACCGAATATTAAATTTTTCAATTTTTCAATGAACGTGGAGATAATAAAAATAGATACCCATACCAAGGTATTTATTAGAAAAGGCAGGAGCCGGAAACTAATAAAATTTATTTATAATTTATTTATTTATTTATAACATGTTACATATATTTGACATTTCTATAGATAAGATTTATTAAATCACCATACTAGGCGAATGCCTGTATCATGGTGTTTAATTAAGGATAGTAACTTTGAGTGTAGTCTAGTGTAAACAAATGGTTAAATTGGTAAAGTTATAATAAAAAAATAGAAAAGAGAAAAAGAAGTGCGTAAAACAAACATGAAAAAAAAAATAAACCTGTAAACATATGGTACTAGTATGTAATGATGTTGAAAATTTATATCTTTATCTGAGTATATGAAACAAGTTGTAAACACTATCATAGTCACTCATCAGAAAGTCATTAAGCGCCTTTCTGAAAGTGAGATATTTGGCTTTAGACTTTATTTCAATTGATAAGTTATTAAAAATTTTAGGTGCAAGAAAGTTAAAGTTAATGAGACCAAAATAATTTTATGCATGTTTTAACAATTTATGATCCAAATCCATAACGACCATGAAGCCTCAAAAAATAAAAGTGTTTAATTCAAGTAAAATAAAAGTGTTTAAGTGAAGCCTTCAGAAAACTAAAGAAAACAAGAGAAAGGAGGCTACGAAGCACCGCACAAATAGGACACAGATTAGTCTGTCTCATTCTCTCACAGGCTAAATCCTACAGATGTATGTGTTTGTCTCTTTTTGGTGTCGCTCGTTACCGCTTCATCGAGTTCCAAATAACAACAGTGCTAAAGACGTTTTCACTTCACTTTTGCGTTGAATTCTATTATAATTTTACAAGAATCCTATTCGTTAATATAAAAAAAAACTATGAACCAAAAGCTTTTAGCACTCACGATGCAAAAGAATATATATAATAAGGCATATAACTCACACTTACTTGGACAGGGTTGAAGAGGTTTACCCGATAGGCCACTTGCATGGATTATATAACGACTTGGAAAAAATCGTATGGATATATGTATGGTTTTTTTTTAAATAAATAAATCAATTTTTTGAGCTCGTGACGTCACTACATGAAAATGTATCGTCTCCGATTATGTTCCCTTAATTTTGTAAATTTCCACACTGATTAATTTTTCGGTTATATGGCAACACTTTGATTTCCGGCGATTTTTTGAATTTGCGCTTAACTTTTTTATTTATTTTTTTATTTAAAAAAAATAAGAAATACACGAAAACAAGAAAACATAAGCTGCACATCTCACTAGGGCATTCCTGTATCGAGATATGCAGTTTTACAATAATGTAATTAAAAAAAAGAGACATAGGTACATATACCTAAACTTAAAAGAAATATAATAATAAACCTACAAAAGAAGCACTGAGTACAGTTATTCAAACATTACTAATTAATAATTATTACAGCTGGGCAGTATGATCATTGTTGGCAAAAATAACATTACACTGTAAACTAAATATTAAAATATGTAAATACAAGGTACCTGTTGTGACTTACCAGCTGCAATAATAGGGTGATCATACCACAGTAGCATTACATTACATTCACTAGATTTATTGTTTGGTCTATGCGAACTTATCCATTGATTTGATTTTTTGATAAAGATGGCGTTGATTTACAGATGTTACGAAGAGAACCTCGTACAATTTATTGCAATTCGTGTGGAAAACGTTCTTTTTTTAAAATGATTTTCGGCTATGTAATTATCGTTTTTTCGCACCCATAAAATTATGCCCCGTCTTTCCGGTTCAAATAATGGATTTATTTATTTAAAAAAAAAAACTGTTCATTTCTAAAAAAATTTACAACTATTTTCGTAGTCTTGGTAAAAAAATCTATCCACACGATTTTTTCCAAGTCGTTATGAAATCCATGCAAGTGTCCTATGTAGATTTTATAGTTATTCCCACTGCATTCATACAGTTGGGACTCTTGAGCGGTATTTTAATAATAATAATAATACATTTATTTTTGATAAAAATTATACAATTAAACATACGTGGAAACTTTGACTAGCCAACTAGGAATGGATCCTATTTACATCAACTGTTTACTATGGTGGCTTTTTCGGTTCAATAAAATATTTAAACAATCCTTTTGAATGGCGTGCCGAATCAAGAGAGAATAGTTGAGGGAGGCCTTTTGACCTCTCTAGCCGAACTCTCTTGACCCATCGCCTCGCACTGTAGTTGCAGGAATGAATTCATACGTCTTTAGTGGTATTGCTTAGAAAATACCTATGTGTGTTCTAAATTAAACTTAAACACTTGATTGAATAAAGTAGTTGTTTATTTATTTAAAAATTATAAATAAAACAATAGCGCGTTAAAAAATACACCGAACTGTGTTGATTGTTTTTACCAAAGTTCGCTAGTTGGTTACCATTGATTATATAATGGCTAGATAGAGCGCTCGAGCGACGAAACGCCAAAAAAATATCAACCAACTGTTGGCTCATAAGCTCGTCCTGTCCGCTTAGTGGCGACACTATCTTGTGCGGTAAACACGTGTTGTTGGACATTTGAAAATGTGCGATTTTGACGATTTTGCGATTTACGATTTTGACGATTTGCGCTATAACAGTGTGCAGGAATTACAAAGGACGATTTAAAACAATTAAAAATGTTATCTATCATCGGTAAGTTACCTTTAAATAACCATTTAGTTAAAGAAACAATTCAGTTTTAATAGTGTAATTTGGTCTAAGGACAACGCCATTTTACGCCAAGTTTGCACGGTTGCTTGTTCTTCAAATTAATTTTCTCACGAGTGCGTTATTAATTTTAAAATAGGTTTTTAATAATTACGTAAAAGTACACTATATATAATAATATTATGAATGTGAAAGTTTGTCTTTGTGTTTAAGTGTTCTTCGCGTTGAAACTATATTAAAAAAAAGTTATGAATAGAAAAAATGTGACAGGTTTGTTTGGTGAAGTATCAAGTTAACTTTTAATTTTATTCATACATTTTTTACAGAATACGTAATGATTATATTCTAAGAAGTAAATGGATAGAAATAATAAGAAAAAGCCGCGGAGAGGATATCTGGCAACCAGCTTAAACAACTGTTATTTGCTCTGATCATTTCGGTGCCAAAGACCTGTATTTTGTCTTTATTATTTAACTAAGTAAAACCGTTTCTAATGATTTTCGTTATCTTTATTTGTTAAAAATAATGAAAGAAAAATAAATCCTTTTTAACAATGATTTTCTTTTCATTAATATCATCATATGTAGAAAACTATCTTACTTTAATAAATTCAAAATTTAACGAATTATGGGTCCCGCAAAATAGAAACATATTTTTTACCCACTTTTATGGGAAATACTCGGGAGCTGGTATCACTCAGCACGCCTGTAGTGACGTAGAGCGCTTGTAAAACAATAGAAGTTACGCATACTTGCGTGCGTATCACGCACACAAGTGTTTCAAATCTGGCCTGTGATTTTGTCGGAATTACAGTGCAACACTCTATCAAGACATTATATGTATGTATAATCAAAGTTGGTTACCGAAAATGTTTATTTTTTTGACAACCAACAAGCGAAAGTGATTGATATTTTTCGAATTGATTTTCAAATTATAGTACCTACATGTCAGGCGGTGTCATTAACCGCGGTAAGTATTACACACCTTGTAATCTACGCGGATCGCCACACGTCCATCCCTACTCGCCTCTCATACACTTTTCCTTCCCACCAGAACATCCACTCCATCTTTTCCTAAAAAGACCCTCCACACAGCTTTCCCAAAGATGACACAGGCCCTGATGGAAATTATTTTCCTTAGCGTTTCTTGTTTGTAGCTAATGTAAAAGAAATTAATTTCGTAGGTACCTAAAAATAGCATAATATTTGCTTCAGGTCAGACAAGTCTCTACGGGGCAAAACTTTCTACTTTCATAGCACTCGTGCCAAAAATTAAGCGATTAAACATTTTGCAGCTATTTATTAATTATTTCCGTTCTGGGGATTTTGTAGCACCCCACCGACTGCCCTAAAACGATTAGATTCAATTTGTTAACTATTAATGGGCTCAAGCGGTTAGATGTACAAGTAGGAAATGTTCCCTTATAGACTAAAGTATATCTAAAAATAAAATCATACGAATATATCGTCTTAATGTGGTATAACCTCAGTTTGGTAATGGCTCTGAACGCTGAAACAGCTGTCACGATAATAAAAACTAAATTGTTTGCAATTTTTTTATGGACTAACTCCCTATACTTTTTTATGTGCTTTAAGAGTGTTCAAATATTTAGATTTTTTTTCGCTAATGGGTGTCATCAGCATATTGACTCCGATGATTTAAAAATGGACTCGCCAAAAAATGTTTTATTTCAATTCGAGATAATAAATTTCCCATACTCAATATTCGGAGGAATTCAATTGATAGTGATATCTACGAAATATACCTAATTGATAATTCAGGGGAGAAATATATGATACAGGATGTAGTTGCACAGATTCTGATAAGAGAGGACAATCAGAAGAAGAAAAGATAATTGAACGGTGCATTACATATTATAAACATTGTCGTGAAATTAAATGACTTAAAAATGAAATTAATTAAATTAAATTATTTAATGAATAAAATGACGATACGTTATTTTTTTATGTGATTACCAATTGCGGTGTGTTGAGAGGCTGAAGGTAGTGTGAAAGAGATGGGGAAGAGGAAGGTGGAAAAGTACCTGGCTATTCAGAACTGGTCACCAAACACGGCTAAAGCCATTTCAAGCAACTTTTCTATTCTGAATGGTGGTCTTACACCAGGGCAATACTGAGAGTATTTTCCATTTTGGAATGTGCCGCAAATATACTATATGTTTTTTAAATGTATTAATTGCGAAATAAAGCAAATTTATTTAAATTTATTTGGCACGCCGGGATTTGATCCCGCGACCTTCGGATCGTCAAGAGCCTTATCCCTCGACAACGCCGGCCGTCATATGTTATGTTCATTAAATTAAATAAAAATGAAAAGATGCTTTGTGGCATATTAACGTGACAACTTTTTTTGTTATTATTAAAATTCTTGTTATTTCAATATTCTATAAATTAACATTAACAAATTTGGTATATAAACTTTAACGAAATACGCACATTAGGATCGGCTTCAAAACTCGGCTATGTAATGCTATCCTCCTTCAAAAAATATGCGAGAATTTAAAGAGTTTTGTTAATAAGAGTTCTTGTTAAGAAAATTTCTTTTGTGAGAACTTTTGCAAATCGTACTTATTTTCTCCCTTTTATTTTTCTCGCAATCCTTAAGGAACCTAAGGGCAGACTATTTATTTAGCATGGGCGCGGGCGGTCTCTTGAATATTTTAAGTCTTTCATTGAATCCCAAAGCGCCTTGAGCTGGGGTGATAAGACTGTATTTGTTCAGTCCGTTTATCACATCTTCAGTCGTGCATAATGTTAGAAACATAAGGTTTGTCCAAAAACAAAGCACTCGAAGTTTGTGTATTCGCCAGCGGAGCGCTTTCACTGAATAAAAATTATTTAAACAAAGATTTCATATTCTGTGGATATTATTTAGAATCATGGTGATATGTATATAAAAGCCAATACGATTTGTAAATAGTCAGAATTACCAGGGAGATAATTTTTAAAGTGAGACTTCTTTAGCATTGTTGTGATTTGAAATTCGGATGAAACGAAAATGACGCATTACAGTACCTACTAAGCTTCAAACTGAGATCATTGGCCTATTTGATTATGATGTCACTTTTTAAGATTGTTGAAACTTGTATGAAACGGAAATGACGCATTACAGTACTCACAACGCGTCAAACTGCGCTCATTGGCCACTTTGATTATGAAATCACTTTTCAAGACTCCTATTGGTTGAGATTGTTTTGGTGATGTTTTGTTACCGCTTGTGAACTGCACTCGATTTTTGTTTCATAATCCAAAGTAGAGTTGCGTGGTGGATCATCTTCTCTACCCAATGATGTATATATATATACTAGATCGGTAATTACCGCGCCAAAGCATTGCCACTGCAGTCTAGGCCACAGCCAACATCGCCACTAACGTCAGTTCAGTGCTCAGAGCGACGCCGACCGAGTTGAACCGAATGACATGTGATCAAAACTCTCTCCAAAATGGGTAAATGCGTCGTGAAATAATGCGATTGAAGGTCAAAAAAACATAATAAATCAAGCGGAATTACTTTCCACACATAAGTTTATTGTTTAAATATTCATATTTAATTAAAAAAACGCACATATTGAAAAAAAAATGTCAAATACTTTAAGATAGGTCAGTGTTGCCACTGAAAAGTCGTTTTGGTTTTCCCATATTAATGGGAGAATACAAAATTTATGGAATAAGTTACTATGGAGGTAGCCTCTCTTTTAAAATATTCTGGAAATAATAATAAAAATTTCATACAAAGAATTCATTAAACTTATTTTAGTTTATTAATGAGTAATCTAATAATTATATATTTTTACGTATTTTATATTAAAATTTTGCAGAGAAGATGGAAGATGGAAGATGGAAGATGGAAGATGGAAGATGGAAGATGGAAGATGGAAGATGGAAGATGGAAGATGGAAGATGGAAGATGGAAGATGGAAGATGGAAGATGGAAGATGGAAGATGGAAGATGGAAGATGGAAGATGGAAGATGGAAGATGGAAGATGGAAGATGGAAGATGGAAGATGGAAGATGGAAGATGGAAGATGGAAGATGGAAGATGGAAGATGGAAGATGGAAGATGGAAGATGGAAGATGGAAGATGGAAGATGGAAGATGGAAGATGGAAGATGGAAGATGGAAGATGGAAGATGGAAGATGGAAGATGGAAGATGGAAGATGGAAGATGGAAGATGGAAGATGGAAGATGGAAGATGGAAGATGGAAGATGGAAGATGGAAGATGGAAGATGGAAGATGGAAGATGGAAGATGGAAGATGGAAGATGGAAGATGGAAGATGGAAGATGGAAGATGGAAGATGGAAGATGGAAGATGGAAGATGGAAGATGGAAGATGGAAGATGGAAGATGGAAGACTGAAGATGGAAGATGGAAGATGGAAGATGGAAGATGGAAGATGGAAGATGGAAGATGGAAGATGGAAGATGGAAGATGGAAGATGGAAGATGGAAGATGGAAGATGGAAGATGTAAGATGGAAGATGGAAGATGGAAGATGGAAGATGGAAGATGGAAGATGGAAGATGGAAGATGGAAGATGGAAGATGGAAGATGGAAGATGGAAGATGGAAGATGGAAGATGGAAGATGGAAGATGGAAGATGGAAGATGGAAGATGGATGATGGAAGATGGAAGATGGAAGATGGAAGATGGAAGATGGAAGATGGAAGATGGAAGATGGAAGATGGAAGATGGAAGATGGAAGATGGAAGATGGAAGATGGAAGATGGAAGATGGAAGATGGAAGATGGAAGATGGAAGATGGAAGATGGAAGATGGAAGATGGAAGATGGAAGATGGAAGATGGAAGATGGAAGATGGAAGATGGAAGATGGAAGATGGAAGATGGAAGATGGAAGATGGAAGATGGAAGATGGAAGATGGAAGATGGAAGATGGAAGATGGAAGATGGACGATGGAAGATGGAAGATGGAAGATGGAAGATAGAAGATGGAAGATGGAAGATGGAAGATAGAAGATAGAAGATAGATGATAGAAGATAGAAGATAGAAGATAGAAGATAGAAGATAGAAGATAGAAGATAGAAGATGGAAGATGGAAGATAGAAGATAGAAGATAGAAGATAGAAGATAGAAGATAGAAGATAGAAGATAGAAGATAGAAGATAGAAGATAGAAGATAGAAGATAGAAGATAGAAGATAGAAGATAGAAGATAGAAGATAGAAGATAGAAGATAGAAGATAGAAGATAGAAGATAGAAGATAGAAGATAGAAGATAGAAGATAGAAGATAGAAGATAGAAGATAGAAGATAGAAGATAGAAGATAGAAGATAGAAGATAGAAGATAGAAGATAGAAGATAGAATTCCAGTGTACCTTTTCCTATACATTTGGTCGTCTTTTTATTATTTTAGTATTTTCTTTTTTGCATTCGCTAGATAACGCTTTTTTGTGTTTTCTTAGCCTATTCATTTTGGAGTGGTTTGAAGATTGGATATTGATTTTACAAAAATATGTAAATTTATACTTTTTTTGGATTTCGTTGGTTTCGATCCTTGATCTGCTGATTGTCTGGCCGCTAAAGACCGTCAGGCGCTTCATTCCACTAGCCTAAAGGAGAATACCAGTGAAATAAATAAATATTTTATTGCTATCCCATTCTCTCGCAGGCTAAATCCCGCAGATGTATGTGTTTATCTCTTTTTATTGTCGCTCGCTTCCATTTCATCGAGTTTCAAATCTCAACGATGTTAAATAAGTTTTCAATTCAAAAATAAAGAAATACATTTCCAAAAATTTTAACCCGTCTTCGATCAATTAAAGGAAACGAAGTTAATGGCAAAAAACTGGATTTTAAAACCGTCCTGTAGCTGCCCACCAGTTTCATTCAATACTTTAGACCTTTTTGCTACTCTGTAAGTACCTCACTTTTATTCAATTTCCCCCCGCACCAATCAAGGCAGGAACTCGTTGAGTGGTAATTGCATGTTTGCGGTAAAGCTCTGCTAACATATTATTCACCAAATAAAATCATGCATATATGGATAATGCAGTGTCAAACCAATATCTGACATTCAAGTCAAGTCCTAAATTCTACTGCCTATCGTTTTCCACATCGACGATCGAAAGGCAAAAGGGGTAAACTGAGAAATTTACTAATTTTTTTCGAACAAATTCCCCATTTTTGAAGTGAAAACTTCTGTAGCGTTGTTGTGATTTGAAACTCAATGAAACGGAAGCGAACGACACTAAAACGAGACAAACACATAATACATCTATAGGATTTAGCCTGCGAAAGAATGAGAAAGTAATCAAATATTTATTTTATTGAAAAAGACGAAAAAAATAATGATCTAAACGAAAATATGAAACAGAAAAATAGAAAAAGGTAATGGTTGCAACTGGGACTCTAACTCAGAACCTTTCGTCTAACCAGGACTTGAGCTTTTAAAAATTCAGCCATTGCCACCTTCCATCAAATCGTCCTAATTGTCAATCTCAAATTTTCATTTTTTTAATTAACAATTATTATCTTCAACTAATTTTTCCACATCATAGGAAACTACCTTTATATTTTTAGTCCCGACATTTGCTGGAGTAGGAAACGACAAAAATCTTTTGAACTATTGGTAACTGCGCCTATCTTTATCGTTATAATATTTACGAAAGAACATAATTTCTTTAATAAGTGTCTTCATTGTGATCCAACTAAGCATTACAGAACAGATAATTTCGTTTTTGCTCTCCTGAAAATTTGTTACTGACTTTTCTCTTGACCAAATACGTTTTGAATTTGTCACCATTTACAGTTGCATTTCCTTGAAGCCGATGATAGTGCATGTTCAGCAGAGGATATTGCTTGCGCCAGCCGCCCCGACCGAGGCGATGCAAATACTGGGATTATGTAATCAAAAATTCAACCCCCGGATTGAGATTGGTTGAATATTTAGAGAGGAAGGAAAAATAGAGCATATCGGTGAAAAGAATATCAAAAGAAAAATAGTTATTAAGTTTAAATAATTTGTTGTAACATTGTGCTTAGGATATGTTTTTAAATTTGTTAAGTATTTTTTTTTTTATATTTTGGCATTTATTTGTTTATTGGCTTGCCAAAAGAATACTTCACACAGTCATTTACATTATCAACATGGTTATAATTAAGATTCTATTTAAAGGTGAGCACACAATTGATTTCAACATTTTTTGTGTAACAATAAAAATAAGTACCTAATAAATGAAAATACCTACGTAAAACAAAGAGGATCAAATTCAAAAAAATAGTTAATACATACACACATAACTACTATATATGGTGTCGCGAAATTGCCACTCCACTATAAATTGGCGGTTAAGTGCTGCAGAGCAACGCCCTATGCAACCCTCGAAGGACCAGTCCCGAAAACTACGTGGTCGCTAAGTTATACGGGACGATTAAGGTTAAACGTCACGTACGTTATAATCTACGCATTCACAGATGGCGACAATCAAATTATTTTAGGTTTTTAATGCTTTTTGCACTTTACGCTTTAAAATATTAAAGTAAATTAATTGTTCGCGACCGTACATATTTATTTAGAATATAAATAAATAGTTTTGTCCATAAAGAAACCCAAATCTTTCAAGAAAGGCTGAAAAATACAATGATGGATTGAGTCACCGATACAAAAATGATTTTTTCAACCTTTCTTCAAAGATTTGGGTTTGTTTATGGACAAAACTATTTATTTGAATTCTAATAAAATATGTACGGTCGCGAACCATTAATTTACCTTAATATATTAAAGCGTATCATGCAAAAGCATCAAAACCCTAAGATAATTTAATTGACGCCATCTGTGAATGCGTAGATTATAATGTACGTGACGTTTAACCTCAAATAGCATACACTCACTAAATCTGATGGATAGTTAGTCGATGGTTCAGATCTGGCCTTTTGGACAATAAGATAAGCCCAGAACGGAAAAAGAAAATAGGACTCACCAGTTACAGGTGGGGCCTCACTGATTTCCAGGTTTTGGTGTACGCTTCACTAGATGTTTCGTAAATCGTAATATTATTTTAGCAAGAGTTATGATACATGCGCCCTGTCTAAGATATTAATTTATTCTGAGTTTCAAATGAGCACACTGTCACCTCTTCTTCTTGCAACAATTGCCTTTTTAATGGTGATATTTTTGGATGGGAATATTAGGTAGGTGGGATGAAATCAGGATTTTGACATATGCTACCCACCAAGTCTGCGAATGCAATACCTAACCAATCCCATATAATGATGCGCGAAGAATATATTTTTACAAAGATGCATACGTTTGAATACTGTAGGCAGTGGCGGTTCTCCACAGGACAGTCCCCACCAGTTACACTCAAAACCTACTAAAGGAAATAACAGTCGATGCTTTGTCTTCACCAAAATTAATTAATTTAAACATAAAAGTAATTAACATTTGCAGAAATAAAATACAAACAATTATTCCGGATGATTTTAATAAGACCATGCGCGCGTACAGCGAACAATGTACGGCGCAAAAAATAGCATCCAATGCGCACTTGGGGGACGATCCGAACTATCCCTACACTTTCCTTGCGTTGTTTCGCGATCGTATGCAACTGCGCATGCGCAGTAGTATGTGAATTCAAATACCCGCGGGGACAACCCTTTGGATCCTCACAGACCATTTGCTCGCGTTCAAATTAGTTTAATAATAATCTTGCAAGATAAAGATTTATTCTTATTATATTATATTGTAAATTGGCATATATGTATAGACATTTTATATTATTTTGTGTTAAATATATCCGACTAGCATGATTAGACCATCAAATTTTTTTTTTTTTTAATTTTATATTATTCTCTACGAGTGGTGAGATTACGGTACAGTCCGTAAAAAAAGTCGATCCCCACCACTAAAGAAGTGCTCGAGCCGCCACTGACTGTAGGCATATATGTGCATATATGTATGCACACACATACACTTACAAATACATACAAATATATTCACTTATTATAGAGCCAATGCATAAGGAGGTGGTGATTGAATTCCAAAATATATTATCCAAGTCAAGAGATGGGAAGGCTGATAGAGATATTGAAAGAAGGGTGAATGCCGGTAACTCCATGAATGCCGTTGGCGGCAATAAAAAACTGTCCAAAGACGCGAAACTAGCCGTCCATAATGGAGTGATGGTATCTACCCTGATGTATGGCAGTGAGGCATGGAACTGGCAGAGGAAGGATGAAAGCAGACTGAATGCTGTAGAAATGAGATCCCTGAGGCGAATGTGTGGTAAAACCCTGTACGATCGTGAGAGAAACGTAGATATCCGCAAAGAATGCAAGGCTGATGTAAGCGTGATGTGTAAGATTAAAAAAGGGACTCTCCGATGGTTTGGGCATGTAGAGCGAATGAACGAGGAAAGGAGTGTAAGGAGAATATATGATGCAAATGTGAATGGTAGAAGAAGTCGGGGACGCCCGAGGAAGACATGGCACGACCAAGTGAATCAGATACTTGAGTCGGGCCATGTGAAGAGTCGGAATAATAGAAGAGCATGTATGAGACGATGTATGAATGTGAACGAGGCAAAGAGTGTGTGCCAAGATCGAGTTGTGTGGCGGTCCGTCCTCTCTGCCTACCCCTGCGGGGAAACGGCGTGATGGTTAGTTAGTTAGTTAGTTAAGACAACCGCAGTATTTATAATGTAATCCAGTCATTCTTGACGTTGCAGCGTTTGTTTGAAAAGACTTGAACAAATATGATAAGTTCCAAAACAGGCATTGAAAAATTATATTATAAAATGATAATTACGAATAATATGATAATTCCGAACTGAACATACGATAAACCAATATCCATGAAATAATCATTGGAGGTTATTATCCACCACTTACCCGCCCTGGTATAAGTAATGTATGGTTACTCCTTCAAGGCTCTCGCAAGGACTCTAATTTTTTTGAAAGAACTAAGCTACATTTAGTTTAGAACGAATTTAGACCTCCAATGTCCCTGCATACGTTGTTAGCAAGCAGTATGCAAGTGCTTAGCGGGAAATACAAGATACAATATGTGTGTGTATTACAAAATATAGACAAGACAATGGGACAGGTAGGTGAAAGTCCTCGAGGTGGCAAGCGCTGGGTGATTGTATCCAGCGTATCCTACAAGCAGCTGTTTGGGAAAAAGACACAGTACAGAAGTAATACGAGCATGGTAAACGGTTGGGAGTCCTATCCAATCAATTGGCGGTCCCATGAAATAATCAGTACCACACGCTATACTTTTTAATTTTATATTTCTATGAAATTACCAATTTACATTACAATTTGGGAGGCGTGAACGTTTACTCGGCCCCACAGTGGCTGAAATTTGAGCGCTGGCGCGACATTGACCCCAGATCGTTCCCGAAATGATTTTCTTTTTTACTAATGTGTTCTCATTAACCACTGACATTAAAAAAAATCATTTAAAATAACATCCAAAGCTTACTTTCTCGGTAATTACTCACAGAACTGAGATTTTCGGGCGCGCAACTAAGCTGATGTATCTAGGCGAGTTTGAAGGCGTGCGAATTCGTTTTTTTCCCAACATTTTTTCCAATTGTTTGCCTATGGAGTAGGAATAAAAACATTTCTGAGTCTTCACTCTAATTTTAATAGGATTGCTGTGTCTTTTTTGTACATGGAAAAAAATCACCACCAACTATAACCAGCCACTCCAGTAATTGCATTTTTAAAAAATGATTGTACTTAATTTTCGTAATTTTTTTTTTCATTGTCCAATCTTTGACTCCAATGTTTTAAATAAAGATTAACTTAATGTAATATTAAGTTCTGTGTACCATTAAAAAAATAAAGTTATTCACGTTTCTTCACTGACAATTTAAATTAACATCTGAAACTTAAGTATTCTGTAATTATTCGCAGAACAGGGGTACACTGGGCGCACATTTACACTGCTGTATTAATGTGATTTTAAAGGTATGCGGAATCAAGTTTTTTGTGTACTTATCATTAGATGTATATTTTTTAGGTACTTAAAATATTCTTTTAGATACATCCTTTATTTAAATAAGTAAAAAAAATATTTTTTTCATTGATCTGTTGGCTTGGTTTAAAATTTACGTGTTTTCCAATCTTTTTTTCCAATTTTTTGCCTTTAATGGAGTAAGAATATAAAACTTCACGAGTCTTCACTCCAATTTTAATAAGATATTATTGATGTGGCTTTTTTGTACATGGAAGAAAAAAGTCACCACCAACTATAGCTAACCACTCTAGTAATTGCATTTTTAAGAAATTATTGTAATTTTGGTCAATTTTTTTTTAGAATCCAATCTTTTAACTCCTATATGTGAATTAATATAAAATACCCATAGTTTGTATTGACTTTTGGTGTTTTCCTGTTATATCATTATCATGCATATGTCATTAAATGTTAATTGTATATTTAAGTACGTGCCGACAATAAAAATTAAAACAAAAAAAATAAAACAATTAAACCAATATAATAACACCCCCATACACACAAGCCCTGCATTGGGTTAAGAATGGTTTAAAATGGTTGAGCCACGTTAAGGCGACTTATTTAGATAATTCTATTTACCCTCGCCCAATTTCAATTTTCATGTTGTCAAAAAATGATTTTTTTATTGGATTAACTGATTTAAGTACTAATAAAATAATTAAGATAACAGCTCTATTTTCCTTTTTCTTTTACATTAGCTCTACACCGGAGACTCTGAGGAAAATAATTCCCCTTAGGGCCTATGTCATCTTTAGGGATGCTGTGTGGAGGATATTTTTAGGGAAAGGAAGGAGAGGAACTTCTGGGAAGGAAAAGGTATGAGGGTGGGTAGGAATCTGGGGGTCAGTATGTCCAGAAGTGACGGACGAATGAATTCATCCCTTTCACCTCGGATCCAAGTTCTGCCAAGAGTCCTGCTGAAGAGGTCAAAAGATCTCCTTCAACCAGTCTCTCTCGATCCAGCCTGCCTTTCGCAGTTGATTGATTAAACACATCCGTGCAACCAAGATCCGGACAAACTGACCCCGTAAAAACGGGCACCCCTGCTGAATCACCAAACGTAGCGAACCACTTGTTAAAATTCCTACGTTAAATGGTAATGTTTTTTTAATTTTTTTAATAATGACGAGACTGACTTATTTAAACGTAATGTATTGTTTAGGTCTTGTGAACATACTGTAAAGTGGAGAAAAAAATATTTTTCCCTGCTCTATCAATTAGTTTTATATTAGGATTTCGTTCATTTATTGATTTCCAATTGTTCAAGTAAATTTAATCTAAGACCCTTTCTTTCTATGTAATATTAGAATTCTTGTTCGGTATTCGCGTTAAATCTGTCTGTAATGTAATAACTCATGTTTTTTTCGGAAAGAAAACGATCTCTGACCGAGTTAAATTATTTATAACTAGCTTTTGCCCCCGGTTTCGCTCGCTTTCGATTAGTGAAATCATTTTTAAATTCCATTCGGTATTTATTGCGTGAAAGAGTAACGAACACACATCTATACAAACTTTCGCCTTTATAATACTATAAGATAATTTTCTCACCTAAAAATAACGATAATTGGACTTTTCCTCACACCATTTAAAAATAAAAACGATACAAAATATCATCTTGTATTCATAATTTACTGTATTTTTTATGATGTATACCTACGAACAATAGTTAAATCTACCAAGAAAATAAATATCAATCAAATATGTACACATATTATGTAATTAATTATTATATTGAATTTATTGTAATTTATGTATCTTTCTCTGAATAAAAAAAAAAAAAAATTTACTTGTACACATTATTAGCGGGAGTCAAAATATTCGTATAGGGTTAATGTCGCTAATTACCCCCATTATTAAACTGTTATTCCCCACTGTCTGGAAAACCTTAAGTATTATTGCTATGTACATCTAAACTAATGTTTGGCTTTCTCCTTCAATTTTTATTAGGTTCGGTGTCATTAGAGATTTCAATGATTGTAAGTCAATCAAAATTTGTATTTATGTAAAATTATATAATAAATATTAACTTTTTACTATATTTTTATTATCTGGTTTTTTAAAGAATTATAATCTATAAAATACAATACTTAGCGGCCAAGTTACAAAAATCATTATCAACATTTCAACTAATAAGAATTAACAAAAAATAGGTGGTATTTCTTATTAATACTTTAAAACATTAATAAACTGCCAAATGGTCGAACGCCGTGAGCGATGTCGCGCCAAATCATCAAAATCAGCCACTGTGCGCCCTGGGAACCATTCTGCTAAAGATCACACTAAGTGGTTCGCTACGTTTGATGATTTAGCAGAGTTACCCGGGTGTATGGGGTAAGGTTTGTCTAGGTCTTGGCGGTGGCTGCTCACCATCTGTGTGGTGGGCTGGATCAGAGGAGACCGATTGCATTATACCTCTTTAACTCAAAGACAATAACACCCAGACTCCTACTCACCCCTTTTACCCTTTTTCTTTCCAGATCTACCTATTCTTACTTTCTTCCTTCATTTGATTTCCCTAAAGATGATAGGTCTATGCGGAGTTAATATTTAAAAGAACAAAATAAATAAACCATAAATAGTACAAGAACAGCAAAAAAGTGCAAATGAGTGCAATTTTCGTTTCATACGTAAAATTCAGCCCTTTTTAAAATTCTATATCTCGCAAGTTTTTTTTTTGTGTTTTGCACACAGGTACATCCCTTTATTGGAGGTATCAAAGACGCTAGTTTCTCGACACCTCTTTCGTTGAAAAACCGGTAGAGCAAGGACAGAATTCCCACTTGACGCCTGGACACTGAAGATTGCAATCAGTTTGTTAAGGAATGGGAAAGATAAGGGAATCTACCAAGTGCTACTACTGCTCGCTGTGCACAGATTCAAGGGTTTTTCAGACATTTTGTGGTTACAGAAAAGAGTTGGCTGCCAAATTCAACAGTTGGGCACACTTACGATTTGTACAGGGTTCATTGGTATGCTGTTAAAGTATTCGCGGGCCCTGTACAGAACGTCCAGCTTCTTAAAAACCTGATCAAGTTAGTATAGTGTGAGGTAAAGTAAATATAGTAATAAAATAACATTAAAATAATATGTACGGAGCAGTAAGCGAATATCAGGAAAAAGTTGTTGGGCGTTCTATCCTGTAATACTCTATTGAGTTGGATAGATTCGTTATAAATAAATTAATGTATTGTAATTAGTTTTAAGAACCATATGTTTTACTTTAAATCTGTACCTATATGCATTTATTTTTTTTAAATAAAATAAAATAAATTTAAAAAAATACCCCCGCTGAAAATCTTTTGATGACTGAGAGCATATTTTTGTATATTAAAGTCATTTTATGGTCATTAAAGATTAAATATTTAGACATTAAATATTTTACAGTCATCAAAGATGACAGAGGGGCGCCCAGAAAAATTGAAAGAGGGGTTTATACATAATACAGATAATGTAGTGTGTATGTGTGTGTGTGTGTGTGTATGTGAATAATAAATAAGTAGGAGGCTAGATCACAACTCGTCTTGCAGCTACCAGGCGCGTGGATTTTTGGAAATCTAGCCCTTTGAAAAAAATTTAATAAATTATCTGATAAACTTATTCGTTTTAGGAGTCTTAGGGTTAGCTATTTTGTATATTTCAAGAATACCGGTATGTTGGTGTAGGTGCATAATGCGTTCTTTTCGTAATCGAGAAATTTTGGAAATAATGATATAAATCAAGTCAAGTACGCCCTGAATAAGTACATATATACTACTGTAACATGTCAGTTAAAATCCATACGTCGCGGTCGTTTTACATCCAAATATTACGTAGCCATTCATCGTTCGTCGTGCAACGTCTTCATTTCTCGGAATGTTCACGGGGTCGACTTTTCAAATTGTGATGTTCGTAAAATATTCTCAGAAGCGCCGAAGCCGGGAATAATTCGCGGATAAACTGCGTTATTCAAATAAGTTTTTGTAGAATAACGATGGCGCTCGCATGCCTTGGAACTGTTTACCTCCTCGGGTGGAAATAAGTGGTCAGAAAGGCATAGCTCTGGGAGCGGGCTAGCCGCACAGTATAATCATATAATATCAGGGAGTTTGGAAAGTGAGTGGATTCTTTAAGTGGTGAATAAAATAAATCATTATTAATGAATAGGCCACTTGCATCACATTTTTTTAAAAATTTTTCCGATTTAGGCAAATATTCTAAGACATTCTGTATTTTTTTTTTATATCGAATTTTTGAAAATTTCAATCCGAAAAATCAGACCATTTTTTATAAACCGGAAATACGGGATATAATTTTATGGGTGTGAAAAAACGATAATTAAACAGCCGAAAATCATTTAAAAAAAAGAACGTTTTCCACACGAATAGCAGTAGGTGAATTGTACGGGGTTCTCTTCGTAACATCTGTAAAAATACCGCCATCTTTATCAAAAAATGAAACCAAAGGATAAGTTCCGTGTTGCCTTATAAAAAAAAAATTAATCAGTGTGGAATTTTACAAAATTAATGGAACATAATCGGAGACGGGACATTTTCATGTAGTGACGTCACGAGCTCAAATAATGGATTTATTTATTTAAAAAATAAAATAAAACTATACATTTCTAAAAATATTTACTGACATTTTCGAAATCTTAGTTCAAAAATCTATCCACGCGATTTTTTCCAAGTCGTTATGAAATCGATGCAAGTGGCCTAATGTAAGCAAGAAAACCGTGGTAGGTATCTTATTTATGTGAATACCGCAAAAGACTAAAAACTGCTCCATGCTGGCTGGAGCCAGTGAGACTACGACAGTCTAATTATGTGTATTGCGATGATGAAGGGTATGGAGAGGGGTGTAGTAGTACTTGGTTTTTCAAAAGTAATTTCAAGCAATTTTTCAATTCTGAATTATGGTATTTCACCGGGGTGATATTTTAGGTAACCTACTATTTTCCAAACTGATTTCATGCTTCTTCGTTTTCTTGTAGTGTTAATCTGCCAGCGAAGGTTGACAACAACCGTATCACATTTAGCTTAAAGAATAAGGAAACGCGATTCAATATCAGTGTTCATTCCATTACATTTTTTGCGAATTTCATCTTGGCCCTGCTTCATAACTTTGAATGACAGGATGCTTGTCACGACTGGCATATCCGAATTAAATTAATAAATCTCTTCTTTCACTTTCCCGTTCCTTTCTGGTCCACATAGTTGTTTTATTACACAGGAAAAACTCATGTAAACGAGTCACTTTGGAATGTAAGTAAAATCGAAGAACTTTAAATATTGGCGAAACCCACAGATTCATAGCTTTACATATAATATGTGGTGGTTTCTAGAGACGCCACCATATTATCAGCGGTCCCGACAAAAAAAGGGTTGAGAGTTACGAGCTATCTGCGCGGCTATAACTTGGTTATAACTTCTTAAATATCTGCTTCTTTCCAACACTGAAGACACAATGAGCATTATTTGTCCACTTGGTTTTGCAATTCAAACATTTTATATTATGTGTAAGGAAACTTTTATTTCCTTTAGATTTTGAAATTTCTTTAGCACTGTTGTGATTTGAAACTTCATGAAACGAAAAAAACCAAAACGCATGCATCTATAGGATTTAGCCTGCCAGAGAATGAGATAGTATTTTCGGTCTTCTCTTTGGACGGTGCTTCATAGTCTCCCGACTCTTGTCTACCATAGTTTGAAGGTTTCACTTGTACCTATTTGAGAATGTTGGTTAACGTTTGTCTACCAGTGTTCCACCCAATGACAGACGTTAACTACTCAATCTCCCTCCCCACTCTCAGTGGAGGGTTTTGGGGTATATCCCCCCACCCCCCAATTTCTGTGTCAAGCTCTCTCCTCGCAGATTCAATATAAATTATTTAACCAAACAAATGCAACATAAATCGTAATCAAAATAAAGCCAAAAAACAAGCAGAAAAAATGACTTTACTGTGAAAAGCTGTGAAACTACATACTTAATAATTTGAAACAAAGATTCCGTTTTCGTAGGATTCCAAAGTTCATTACTAACGGAGTACTTAGTGATAAAACACTGAAAAAATTCAAACATTTGGTTTCGTTCTACCTACAAAAATCCGCGAACTTTAAAATAAAATAGAATAATGCGTTTTCTAGTTTTCTTTTTCATAAAATTACGAAAATTTTCATGACTAAATTTTGTCTATCCTAACTATAAGAATGATAAAAACCAAACAAAATAGAGTTTTTTTTTATTTGATTTAAAAACCAAACTTTATTTTACATGTTTAAATCCAAATAATGTCAGGAATCACTGCTTAAAGTCTATTTGAACACCCCTTACAAGGACCATTTAATAGAGATACAGGGGGTGCTAAAACTGCGTTTCAAAACTGATGTATAACATTTAGGACAAAGTGAGTTTTCGTTGGAATTGGATATATTAACGCATGTTAAAATCATGTTAAAATCTAGACTCCTTCAACGCAACCAATTTTCCGAACATGCTCTCCATTGATTTGTTTGGTGTAACTATAAGTGACCAGCTCAGGTATGAGGGCTCCGTCGAAGCCAGAGTTAAGTTATCCACTCAGAAAATGGGCGTACTGTTCAGGGCCCGCAGATACTTGAATAGTACACAACTTCTAACCCTATACAAATCGCAAGTACGCCCCACGGTTGAATTTGGAAGCCACCGCTGGTCTGAAGCCCCAAAATACCTGAAAAAATATATCCACTCTGTGCAGAAACGGGCGGTCCGTTTGATAGATTCTCAAGATAGATTCTCCTAAACATTCTCCTTAACAAACGGATTGCAAACTTTAGAGCACAGGCGTCAGGTGGGATTGCTGTCCTTGTTCTACTAGCGTCATTAATCCCCTCGGCACCGGTGCGTAGTTGGGAAAAACGCCAAACACGCGCCCAACATTTGTACACGGTTGAAATTAGTAACATGGCAACGGGTTGTTTCTACGATTCGTTCTTGAGTTCAATAGTTTGGGTGTGAAACGATTTGCCGGTCTCTGTGTTTCCTCCCTCTTACAACATGGGTCTCTGCAAGATCCATTTTGTAAGAGGGAGGAAATTCACTTCTTCCTCTCCTCCAAAGACCCTCCACACAGCATCTTAAAAAATGAATAAGGAAATTATGTTCCTCAGGACCTCTTACGTGGAATCAATGTAAAAAATGTTTTAATAAGTACCAATTTAATGAAGGAACACGCATAAGCCTTTTAGTGTCAGCAATTAAAATATTAAACAAATACATGTAGGATTACGAAAGATTTTTTAAATATTTATATTGAGGGATCAGTAGGATTTATCGGACCAGTTGGGATTTCATCAGAGCCGAACCCTTTGATATGAAAATATCTGGAGTCGGTGAAATATTTTCCCATTATGTTTCTGGTGGATTGACGTATTGTTCTTGTATTGTTTTGTATTTATTATACTTATATAGTGCACTTACATTGCGTTAATTTACTAGATATTCATTTGTGGAAAAGTGTGTAGAAGGGTTTAGTCTTTTATTTGGGAAAGATTCAACCCGGACATAAAATCTGGAGCACCGTAAAATTCCACTGATGACAGCCCACCTCCTCGAATAATAGGATGAGGTTATTTTCCTTGGGTACGATCTCGGGTCGCGGGTTCAAATTTTGCCAGTTTCGTAAATTTCACCACTTGACGGCACATTTGGATTATTAAAAACTACTTTGCTGATGCTGGTCGGAACTCCTGACATTTCTAGGAGAGAAAAAAAACTGGTAAGGAAAAAGGTATGAAGGGTGGGTAGGAATCTGGAGATCAATGTGTTCAGGTGTGACAAACAAATGAATCCATCCATCTCATCTACCAAACGATGGGTCGGGAGAGTACGGCTGGAGAGGTCAAAGAGTCACCCGCCACCAGTCTCTTCTGATCTTGCTCACCATGCAGTGGGAAGGCCGACGCACCGGCTGCCAAGACCTGAACAAAACTGACCCCAAGAGCCCGGCACCCCTGTTAATGTATTGAACCACTTAGGGTGACCTACGATAGAAGTGTTGGTTATCCAATAAAATAAATGGTTCCCGGCTGAACCATTTATTGGATAACCAACCAAGTTATCCAATAAATTGGGCTGCGGCACCCATAAACCCCTACCAAATTGCAAACTTTAAAACATATTTAACTTATAATGCGCTGTCCAGAGCTTTTGATCAAAATAGCACGCCTGCATTGCTCAATGTTAACACTTTAAAAAACGAGCGACTGGTACACAATTACGATGTTCTCTTTGAATATCTTGGAAGAAAATATAAAGTTTATAAAAATCACCAGGAAACGCTATCTACGATTACTCCACGTTCACCTAAAATTATTTTTCAGTCCTTCATTCGTTGGAGCTCTTTAAGGCTTCCTCCATCTCAAGAAATTTGCATAAATATGATTATAAACAGAATACAGGGAGTGCTATTTTCTTAACGATCTACGCCATGATTTATTCCACTCTGCGTACATCACGCCCTCCGTAATAAACTAATGATTGCGATCGGCGCATTAGATAGCTCTTTATGAGCTCCATAGCATGTTTCATATTAGTAACGATCCGTCAGTTTAAAGGGGCATATCACAAAATGCATGATATTATATTATGTCTAAAAAAAACTCACTGCCACCTTGAAACTTGTAACGTATACACTTTTGAAGACAATTTCATAATGCGTATTTGCACTTAAAAAAATCCTTTTTTGAAGTGAAAACTTCTTAAGCACCGTTGTGTTTTGAAACTCGATGAAACGGATATGAGCGACACTAATAAAAAACAAATTCACCAGCCGCTCACGTAAAAATGAATTCATCTCTGAAATTCGATGAAGAAATGGAATAAGCACGAAGAACCTAAATTACCCCGGTGACGATTGAAAAATCTATATCAAAGACCGTCTGACTAGCTTTAACAAAAACTTGCTTTTTCGGGCCAAGGGGTTTGCACAGGAGAAGGGATACAAATTCACGTAGCTAAAAAACCGCAGGATATTAGTGAGGAAAAACCCTACTTCGCCCCCCATACTAATTGCCAAGGAAGAGGACCTCAAGAAAATTTCCTAAGTCGATCTGCATCCTCTTCGCGTCGTAAAATATATTTTTTACCTACTCATGTATTTCCCCACACATTTTCCTCCTCCCATTATCCACTCCTATCACACTTACCCTCTCTCTCCCATTTTACCCTATCTTGTGCGCTTTACTAGGAATAAAAACGTATTTTTCCATGAATACTCAATTAATCTTGTACCGTTATCTATCAAATTCGAAAGTAAGGACCTTGGGGTTATACTTGATAGTAAAATGAATTTTAATAAACACATCGACTAAGTAATCACTAATGCATCTTCTATGCTTGGTTTCATAAGAATAATGCTCATGTAAACAATTCAAAAACCTTACTACTTTCAAAACATTATATTTTTCATATGTTCGTAGTATCCTTGAATACGCATCTCAAGTGTGGAACCCAGGCTATGCAGTACAAAAAAATAAAATTGAAAGTTTTCAAAGTAGATTTTTAAGGTATCTCGATTTCTGCTCTTTTCGATCTCATGTTAGTAATAAAGACTCTGCAAAATTCTTCAAAATACAGACGCTAGCTTGTCGAAGAAATTGGGCAGATTCTGAAATGTTATTTAAAATTACACATAACTTAATCGATAGTCCTGATTTTTTTCAACGCCTATCATTCCACGTTCTAAATCGCAACAGTAGACAGTCGCTTACTTTTAATCTCCCTCTTTGCAAGACTAACGCCAAAAATAACTCATTTATCTACAGATCCACACATTCATTTAACTTAAATTATTACCACATTGACATTTTTAACTCGATGTTACGTGAAATAAAACGAAATCTCACTAAGCAACATGACTCAAACTATGAAGTTAAATCCCTATATATTCCTGTTCTTTGCCTCTTAATCCTATTCCTGTGTTCCTCCTCCCCCCTCCTTTTCATATATTATAACTAAAAATAAATTATTTAAGAAAATAGCTTTTTTTATGTCACACTAAATCATTCACTACCATCAATGGAAAGTTCATAATTGGCATAATTAACATCTTATTATTGTATTATTTTGTGATCTCTGATTTGCTGTCAACTTTCTCTAAAATAAATGAAATAAAATAAAAATAAATAAAATAATAAGATAAGAAGAACGTGGGCCACAAGTGTAGAATACGTTGTGGCAAATGCAACCCCATCTTGGTATTAGATGATGCATATTTCTAACCATAATAGAAGAGATGACACATCGATTTCAATGAGACCTGTTAAACAAGCCTCATAAAATTCCTTCAATGCGTTCCCATAATTTTTCCAACTTTCTACATAAAGAAAATATTTGCACTTTCGACATAAAGCAAAAGCATTAACTAGTTCCTTCGTTATATTAACCAACATCTCACTTATACAACTTAAATCGGTCAACGATGATAATATGTTGTTGCAATGTGGAATGGGTAGTGTACAGGCCACTCAGTTCTGTTGAGACAACAACTTAAACTAATTAACTACTGAATAACTAGTTATGTAAGCTGTGCAAACTGCGATCACTGTTGCTCAGGGGTCAAGTAGTATACTTTGAATAGTTATCCAATAATGCCATAACTATTCAAAGTATTTTGTAAGTACCTTTTAGAGAAATCATACCACGAGTAAATTAAATTCGGAGTACTTATATATCTGAAAAGCCGTATTTGTAACACCGTTCTAACATTTAAAACTATTCTTTGTTAATACAATTTCGAAGAGACCGTCGTGTTATTGGTGGTAGTGAGCAAATTTTTCGAGTATTTGATGAAAAGAGATCAAGTAAATATGAATGATGAGAAATGCACTTTCACCTGTTCTCTCGATGGCTGCTTTTGTTCATTTATTAGTCCGATGACGTTCATCTCCGTCAATGACACACTTGTTTTTGGCGGCTTTGATTGCTTAAAATTTTTAGTTTAACTCCGGAACAACAAAAAGATTTATATGACGAAAATAAACCCTTTTTTATACCCGACGATGTGACGCTCCAATTTCGATCTCTTCTGGTATTTTTTTGCAAGGTGAAAATATAAAAAAAAAAATAACATAATAATACAGTGTTAAAATTTTATGTTTTAATTTATTACTTACTTTATTACTATTACTTAATTTATTTACAAAAAAAGATCATCGTGCAATTCACACGCTGTAGAAGTGAAATCTTCAGAAAACTAAAGTAGACAAGGGTGGGGAGACTTCGAAGCACTTTTTATATCAATGTAAAGGATATTTTTTTCCATATTTTTGTCGTCGAATTCCAGTGCACCTTTTCCTATAAATTTGGTCACCTTATTAGTATTTGTGTTTTCTTCTTCGGAGTCGCTGTCTTTTATATTTTCTATGTCTTTTCACTTTGGAGTGGTTTAAAGATTAATTATATCCTTGGTCCGCTGAATGTCTGGCCGCTAAGGTTCTTCAGGCGCTTTAAATCATCAGATCAAAGGAGACATACCTGGGACCGCGGATTTATCGTTTTATATTAGAACAGAGTACCCGTGAGACAAATAAACATTTTATTATATTATCGCAGGCTAAATCCTAGAGATGTATATGTTTGTCTCTTTTCAGTATCGCTCTCTTTCGTTTCATCGAGTTTCAAATCACAACGGTACTAAAGACGTTTTCACTTCTAAAACATTTTAATTATGGACAAGTTCTGCAGTTTGATTATTACAATGCGTGACAGCTCTTTTGCCGTCCGAAGGCATTATAAAACTGTTCTGCAGGCGAAACAGTTGTGATAATAAGAACACGACAGAATTGTTTATGAATAAACTTATTTTGAATAAATTAAATTATAATAAAAAATTACAGTGGACTTCTGCGACTTGATAACAAAAAATAAAAATATATTTTTTACATAATATTACGTTATAAAATACTCCACAAAGCGCTTTGCTTCGTAACCAATTTCCTCACCCCTGTTTCGAACAAACCTTGCACCTATTCAAATAAAAGGTAAGCAAAAAGACACTTTAAAAGCAGATGTGTAAAACTCCTATCAAATCCACCTGCCAATCTCAACAATTTTCAGTAAAAAAACATAATATATAAAATGGCTTTGTCACGTAGAAGTGGTCGAACATCACGAAAACATTCGCCATTTGCTACGTTGTCATGGTGCCAACCAATGAATCCATCCTAAACCACTTGGTAACGGATGCCGCAAAGAAATTATGGGGAGCTGTCTCAGAGGGCATTATTCTTTTGTGGTACAGGGTGAACCCGACATTTTGTTCAGCCATCACGAGTAGTTGACGGTTTCGCTCGAGTAACTAAACTATTTATATAAAAATTTTCCTTGCTAAAGAAAATGCACATTTTTTCAATTACATTTATAATTCAAACCTGCATACATGTAAGGAAGTTTTTGCTACCTCACGATAGATATTTTGTGCTAGTTTTATACCTATAGCTAAGCTATTAACCCTTGAGTGGTCGCGCAAAATTAACGATTCCTCAAAAACGGGTAGCGCGAATCATTTTAACTTCTGGGTACTTTAAGTTGGATAACAGACGGACGCGCTCAGTTCAGCGCTGGTGTCGGGCACGCATTGATTGTGTTACAGGAGCTCCGCAAAATCGATGGTCTACACCTTTAATCTGCGCGACCAATTACGTAACCCATTTTACATACACGAAAAGTGTATGCAAAATGTAAAAAAATGTTTTTTCCTAATCATTCTATAATTTTATGTTTGTCCTGTACAGAAATCTGCAATTAGATTAGTACCTATATGTTATTTTTTATTTTACTTTTTTGTTATATCAATAAACGTGAAAGACGTAATTGTTGGTTTAAAAAAAGAGGTCATTTATGTTTTGGTTAATTCTGAATAACATAGTAGTTATGTTTAAAATATGTTGCTTATATCTAATAAACCATGCTTAGATTATAAGATTAAAATATAATTTCACAATAATTCTAAATGATTTCACTTTTTTTTTTCGTTGTTTAAAAATGTCCTGCATATGTAATCCACGCGAATACTGGTGTTACTTTTAAGAGCACGACCACTACAGCATTAATATTAAAGCTGCTTTTCTGAAATAAACTGAAAATGTTCACATTTGAAATAATGAACATCGTCTCGTTCGCCTTAGTATACCGGGTTTATAGAAGTTTCATTAGGGTTCGTCTGATCAAAGGAAATACGTTCTAGCTTGATAACCCGGAAAAACTTTTTAATTTTCTGCAAGAAAATGACTTAGTAATATAAGTATCGTTCTTGTGGAAAATGTGAAAATGGAATAGCTAAGCAATGGGATTTATCAAGTTTTGTTTCATTTCTTTCCCATCCCCCCTTACTCCCTGTCTTTTACCACATAAAACTATTAATACTTGCAATTACATTAAAAAAATCTGTAAACATTTAAAACGCAATCTAAAAACATTTTCTGGAATAACGCAAACAATGCACATACCTACATTTTTGTAATTAATAGAATATTATTAATAAAATTGGTAGAACATTTGACATGTACGCAGAAGGTCCTGGGTTCGAGTCCATAGGTGTCCATACATTTTTCTGATTCTCCTGTCTCCAGATTTTCGATTGAGTTTCGCTAATATTGTCTTCATTTTAATTTCATAATAAAATTAGTTTTTCAATGTATTGTTTTTCGACCAGTTCATTTTAAATTAACCCAAAAATAATTCAATAAATAGTCATACCTTACCTATTTTCCAAATGCACATAAAACTTACATCATTGCAAAAATGTTATTTATTATTATTTATTAATTTTTAGGAAATAGACAGTTTAGATTTATTTCAGTTTGTACATATTATTAAATAGTCAAAATAAAACCAATTATGGATTTCTTACTTGTGACTTTACTTCTACTGAGACAGCATAACAAGAATAAGTGAAAAAGTAATATGAATCCAAAAATTATAAAAAAATATATTTAAAACAATTTTTTTTCTTATATAAAACGAAACAATACTAAATAAAAAATCTATCAATACATTGATAGACATGGAGAGAGGTTGTACATATAAATCAAATCATTATGAAATATGTTGTTATGAAATACTTGTTTAACAAATAATGTATCTGACTACGCAAATATTTTCGAATGTCTTAATACTTACGATAACTTGTAGTTATATTTATTTATCGCACTATTTAATTACGTATCTAATTTATTTATTTATTTATGCATCTATACAAAAAAGGTTACATTTTTTTTGGCCTTGCCTGTCTCACTAGGAAATCCTGTGTCGAGACAGACTAGTTAACAAATATTTTATAAATACTAAATAAAATACATTTTTCAATAAAGTAAAAATATTTGACAAAAAAATTCAGGTTGGTAGGTAGTGGTAAGAATAATGGGATCAGAGGATTATATTTGGGTGAGGTGACTAATTATTGCATGACCTTTTTCGATGATCCATTGTTTTATCAGAATTTTGTATTTGTTAATTTTATTCGATTGTCTTGTTTTGTCAGGTAGGTTCTTCCAAGTAAATAATCGCACACTCTACACTAACAATTACACATCGTAGGAACTACGGGATCTGCCCTGATGATGGACACTGCAACGCTTTCGGCGTTGCAGTGTCCTTGTCGGCTATTGAAGGAGGTAGCGCAACACGGCATAACACCCCAAAAATTAACAAAGAAAAAGGTAGGTTATTGTATATTTTAGACGCAATGTATTTGAAATTTCTTTGTCCAAATGTTGTGTTTGTTTTAGATGTTTGTATGAGTTCTTTGGTTTGTGCCGCGTGTTTACAATATTTTGGGTATTTTCATAAAATGTATGTGTTTTATTTTTAAACAGATGAGTTAAGATTATTTTTGTGTAAATTTGTCGAATATCTAATACATGGGATTTGTTGAATATATCTACAGTACTTGTTATTATGGGAACTTTAAGAATAACTTACATAATTAATTTTGTGCCTTCGATAATGAATCTATAGCGGATAGTGTTTCACCTCGCCATGCGATTATTCCATATTCAATGATTGATTGACAAAGGGAGTAATAAACAATTTTCATAGATTTTGAATCTAGTATGTTTCTAATGTTTTTAAAGAAATAAATATGTTTTATAAGTTTATTCGTGATGAGTAAGCAATGTGTATTCCACTTAAGATATTGATCAACTAGTGGGTCAAAACGTGAATAATTTTTCATATCAACCAAATGATTCCAATACTTGAATATTTCATTAACCTTTGTTCATCGCCGGATTAAGTAAATAATACATTTTAATTAAGTTATTAAAATACTGGAAAGCAGCGGTATCCCGAAGGTATTGTAAATTAGGAAACCATATTCTAAAGTTTAACAGGGAATATTAAAGCAAACGATATAAAACAAAGCTGAAGAGATGATATTATGATAATAAAGCTATTGAGAATGTACCTACAGGGTAGCTTTGTAAAAAGATATGTGAAAATTGTGTGTATAATATTTACTTTAAAAGATGAACATATTTTTTTAAATTAGAACAACTCTCTTTTCATAACTTTTGAAGGTTATTCCCATCAATGTGAATCATTGAAGAAGAAGATAACATTTATAATCTTAACAAGAGGTTCTGGGTTCGAGTCCAAGTTGCGACCGTTATCTTTTTATTTTTCTGAATCTTGTTTTTTCAGAGGCACTATCCACGGTGTTTTTCAATGAATAAGGTACCTTTTTTTTACAGTGAATACCGCACAAGAATCTCACCTGCTCCCGTCTGGAGCCAGTGAGACTATGGCATCCCCAATTGGGGTATGTTATGAGGCTGAAGTTAGTGGGGAGGGGAAGGAGATGGGGAAGAGGAAGGTTGGGAAGTACCTGGCTATTCAGATCTGGTCACCAAACACTGCTAAAGCCATTTTCAAGCAACGTTTCATTTCTGAATGGTGGTCTTACACCAGGGCGATACTGATAGTATCTTCCACTCTGGAACGTGCTGCAAATATACTATATATTATTTTAAATGAATTAATTGTGAAATAACACAAATTAATCAAATAAAATTTATTTGCGACCTCCGGATTGTGAGTCAAGAGTCTTAGCCACTGGACTACGGAGGGTTCGAACCCGCGACCTCCGGATTGTGAGTCAAGAGTCTTAGCCACTGGACTACGGAGGGTTCGAACCCGCGACCTCCGGATTGTGAGTCAAGAGTCTTAGCCACTGGACTACGGAGGTCGCCGAAGCTGCCAATAACATTAAAAAAATGTCGACGATAGAATTCAAAATTAATAGATTTATTCGTTTTTATCAATTTCAAAAGTATTAATTTTGAATTAAAATGGTGCCACCAAATAAATTTAATGAAGGTGACATCGTTAATTCTGAATTTTGAAATGGACAAAAAAGTGTTAACTTTTTCTTGAATGATATGTTTAAAAGATCACTAATAAAACATTTTAAAAGATGAATTATATCTATATAATATAATTTGTATACTGAACGCTTATGTGGTTGAGGGATGAGGCTCTCGACTAGGAGTCCGGGACTTGCGGGCTCAATTCTCGGCGTGCACAAGTAAATTTTATCTAATTGCTTTTGTGTTGTTTCATAATTAATTCATAAAGTAGAGGTTAAAGAGATTAAGCAGAGGGGATTCATTAGGTGGAGGGGTTCTTATAGCGGTCAGCAACAACAAAATATCTTCAAAAGTATCAAAATACATAAATTACCATAATGCAAAAATAACCAAAATTGGTGTTTTTGTGTGATACCATTCAAGAGCTCCCCAAGTTCACGTAACTATGTTTTTAAAATGTGGTGAGAAATTGAAGAATCGCGTTGAGTTTGCTGAAGAACTTTTTATTTCTGTCCTAATTCCTAGCAGTAGGTACACTACATGTGGTCATCTTTTACAGTTCCAAATTATTCACATTTGTCTCTGGGCAAGTCATTAAAAGTTATCAGTTATCGTTAGTCGCGTAGATGAAACTGTTAAAAATTTCATTCTAAACCATGCTTGCCTTTTTCATTTCAATTAAATTTTTACTCTGCAAGTAAAATCTTAAAACAAATTTCTTTCATCAATGAATATTTAAAAAATATTTATTTCAACAATATAAGATTTTTAAAAATTGTTTATATATGTTGACATCTTTATTACACGGCACGACACATGCCATTAAAGTTAAAGTAAGAAGAGTGAAATTTGAAATATGAGTATAATAATTTAATATTCATATGTCTATGCTAATAATAAAAAAGTTTTTTTTTTAACTCCACACTGGAGGCTCTGAGCAAAATAATTCCCCTCAGAGCCTATGTCATCTTTGGGGATGCTTTGTGGAGGGTCTTTTTAGGAAAGGAAGTTCTGGGAAGGAAAGTGTGTCCAGGAGTGACAGACGTATGAATCCATCCCTCCTAACGCGGTGCAAGTCGATGTTCCGAGAGAGTACGACTGGAGATGTCAAAGGGACCCCCTCAACCATTCTCTCCAGATCCGGCCTGATCGGGACAAACCTCACCTCATGAACCCTGGCACCCCTGCCAATCACTTGGGGTGACCTATGGCAGAGGTGTTGCTTATCCAATAAATGGTTTCCGGGGCGGCGGTACCCATATATCCGCTTCCCTAATTGCAAATGAAGGTAATAAATGGGCAAAGATTTTTAAAGAATTTTGGGAACACCATGTGTACATTATACATATAACGGAACCTGAAAATGATCTTAAATTGAACCACCCTACCATTAAACGAATTTACTAATGTAATTAAGAGCTCGTTTCGTTTCCATGAGACAACCTCATACATAATATATTAATTAACGCGCCGTGTTTATTGGCGGTACAAATTATATAAATTTAATACTTAACCCCTTCTTGCACGACGGCATCACCCGTTGCCAGGAATTCCAAAATTGTTATTTTGGCTCCCGTTCTTTATTTTTTGTCAAACAGAGATCGTAAAAGTCTCAATCCTACACAATTTTCTCGTTTTATGTCATACGTCATACACTGCCTTTTTTACATAACTCAATATGAAAGAATACAGAACATCGGATTACGAAAGATTTTGATGCTTGTTAAATAAATAAAGCATAGGTAAGCACTAATGAGACCAATCTGAAGTCCCCGGAGGTTCCCAGGCTTTATGTGGTGTTTTCGAAATCAAATGTAGACAGTAAAGTTCCTCTTGTTTTGAAGGTCACATGTGCCAAATTTCATTAATATCGGCATAAAACTGTGGATTTGCAAAGCAATCAAGTCCATACCGCCCGCTTGCCAGCCCGCTCGTCCACCACATACAGACATTCTACTTTACATATTATATATTTCAACTTATTTACACAAAACCTTGACAAATTATATACCTAATCCTTCCTCGTGAATCACCCATGAATGATGCCACTTTTTTAATCTCTAATCATCATAACATAGTATAAAGTCGCTAAAAATGTATGTGCACTTAGATCATTTAAATTATGCAACGGATTTTCATGCGGTTTTCACCAATAGATAGAGTGATTCAAAAGAAAAGTTTATATGTATAAAACATGCTTATTGTAGTAGAGAAAATCAGAGAAATTCAAATATTCAATTCAGGCAGCGGGCAGCTGGCAAGCGGATGGTGTGGATTTTATAAAGGTTGGGTAATGGCGTTGTTTTTCGTTAGCCACAGCAACGTGTGGCCGGGTCTGCTAGTAAATAATATTTTAAAAAAAAATGTTTATTTATTTCCAAATTTGATAAGTCATGCGGTAAGAGGTTAATTTATTATTCGGGTCGGCTCCAAGAGAGCTATAAATTGGGTCAGGATTTATCAAATGAGGTTTCGCCAATTTATCGCGTTTAGCCCAAGCTTTGAAGAAAAAATAAGGTAGACTAGAATTAAATGGCAATTATTTACACTTCACTTCACTTTCTTTCCAGGAGGTTGAGGGACGAAAGACTTGCAGAATCTAAGCGGTGTATTTTTGCTTTCGTTATGATAATAATTTTTTAAAATTCTTTGAAAATTGGCTGCATAATAGCTTCTTTCTATTTGATGAAAAATTAGTCATTGTGACTTTTTTGCCTTAGCTCCACACTGGAGACCCTTAGGAAAACTTCATCTCCGGGGATGCTGTGTGGGGTTATTTTTAGGGAAATGAAAGAGAAGAAGTTCTGGGAAGGAAAAGGGTATGAGGAGTGGTTAGTTATCTGGAGGTCAGTGTGTCCAGGAGTGACAAACGAATAAATCCATCCCTCCCACTGTGGTATAAGGCGATGCGAAGACATTCGCCGCCAAGATTAAAACAAACCTCACCCCATGAACCCGGGCACTCCTTAGTCACCAAACCTAGCGAACCACAATGTCTGATGGTGTTCATTATTAATTACGACTGGGGGGTTGTGGGTTAGATATTTGTTGCTTAGTAGTTCCCTGCTTTAAAGTATTAATTAATAAAATTCTTGAAAATTTTTAATTAAAAATATACGGAAAATATTATCTAACATTATGCTGTTTCGGTAGCAGATTCAGTGGATAGATGTGTTCCTCCAGAAGAGAGTAGAGGTCCGAGCCACCTAATTTTTTTCTCTGTCTTCTTTGAATAGAAATCATGCTGATCATATTTCGATATTATATTTAAGTTTCCGCTCTTTACGTTAGAAAAACCTGCTAAAATGATTTCTTTCAAATTTATAATAATATCGTAAATCAACGCCAACACGTTATTAAATTCTTAAGAAAAAATATCAATTCCGGTTGGAGGTTTTTTGAATTTTCCTAAATTAGTTTGCACGATTTGATTTCATTTATTATAACAGCCTTGTTGGCAATGAATATTCATATTACCGGCCGTTTTGGGCCAGACGCCGAAAATATGCAAAAAGTGTTTACACTACGGAATAGGTTAACATTCAACCTACGTAATTTTATCATTAATTTATTACAACGTTACATAATAGGTACAGGGTTAAACCTAAAGGTCTAACTATGAACTGTTGGATTGAAAGGTAAAAAATCTAAATAAAGATTTGTTATTAAAATTTGTTTCTCGGGTATTTCTTTTTTTGTGTTTCTGCTGAATTAACCAATGTACTAAGCGAACAGTGCGGTGTATTCACGACGTGATTACCCCCTATTTTCTGTTCGTACTCCAATACCTAATCTGGAATCTGGTTACCTAGTCGATAACGCAACACTTCTTTTGGCAAGTTTTTGTTATGGACCGAATCTAGTTAAATGCAAATATTTATTTTAGCTACCTATTACTTTTACTATTTTAATTTTAATCGAATTGATTAAATTTTATCTATCTACTACACTATATAAAGAGGTAAGATTTGTTTGTTTGTTTGTTTGTTTGTTTGCATCGAATAGGCTCTGAAACTACTGAACCGATTTGAAAAATTCTTTCGCTGTTGGGAAGCCACACTATCCTTGAGTGACATAAGCTATATAATATTTTCAAAATAATTAGGGATCATTACTAAAACTCCAATAATGCAACCCAAGGTGTAAAAAAATTACCTAAAATATTCTTTACATCGCGTGCGCTGCGAAAACTATTGATGATAGAATAAAATAATGTACTACGACTTTGTAGAACACATCATTATTTACAAAACAAGTTGCAACAGCATATGTCTAACTATTATGGTTATGCCACAATAAGTATTCTTTTATTTTAAAAATTTAATTAATATGTCGCCGCTTGAAAAGGCTCTTTATTTGTATCTTGGTGTTAATCCTTATCAAAATAAATTACTTCATATTCAAGACAGCTTCAATACCTTTATTTAACTTTTTGAATTTTTTAATTCGGATATTTAATTAGAAAGATATCACGAGTTTCATAATGTTAGTATTAGAAAAAAGTTTCGGCTACGGGCCGGGCGGGAGAGGAGTCAAGAAATGAAGTGCCAGGGGGGTCGGCGGGACGGGGGAGCGGGAGAGCGGTGGCGGGGAAGGTGGAAGTGGAACGCTGGAGGGGAACGCACGGGAAAAGACATGCAAGGAGTAACATTTTATTTATTTGAATATGGCATTACAACGCATGCCGGGAAACAGCTATATATTATAAAAGAAAATACAAAAAAACGTGCGAACCGCAAAAACTCAGAAACGAGTCCCGGTACGATCAAGGGAGTTATAAGGTGTGATAGATCTCTGTCCCTCGGGAAAGAAGGTACCCGATCTCTGTCTCTCGGGAAAAAAGGTACCCGTTTTTACCTAAAGGGCGTGCTTTTGAAGATATAAAGGCTGGAAGTTTCGCCCTCTTGAAATTTCGGAAAGTTCAAGAAGGTTCTATAGAACTCTAGAATGTTCTGGAAGGGGTGGCGGAGTATGTCGTGGAATGTTCGGGAATAGGGAATCGGGATCATCATTGTGAAACATTCCATAACACTCTCAAATGATTTCCTGAGCGAAGCCGGGTAACCCAGCTAGCTTAATAATAAAAAGGTGAACCGATTCTTTAACCGTTCGAGAAAAAATAACGGCTCTCAACTGCAAGATTATCTCAACTCGATACCTACACATTTTCCGTTGTATAATTTATGCTATGGAGAATAAATACATATATTAATACTTGAAAATATTACTTCACGAACATTGTTATTTCAAAAAACCCACCGCATTTATTTGTCAAAAATATTATGTAATTATACTAATGATAAAATAAACATTAAAAAAATGTTTACAGAATAAAGTAGTTTTTTTTTTTTTTTACATGAATACTTCACAAGAGTCCCAACTGCTCCCGTCTGAAGCCAGTGAGACTATGGCATCCCCAAATGGAGTATGTTGTGAGGCTGAGGGTAGTAGGGAGGGGAAGGAGATAGGGAAGAGGAAGGTGGGAAAGTACCTGGCTATTCAGATCTGGTCACCAAACACGGCTAATGCCGTTTCAAGCAACGTTTCAATTCTGAATGGTGGTCTTACACCAGGGCGATACAGAGAGAATCTTCCACTCTGAAACGTGCCGCAAATATACTATTTATTATTTTAAATGAATAAATTGTGAAATAACACAAATTAATCGAATAAAATTTATTTGCCACGCCGGGACTCGATCCCGCGACCTTCAGTGCGCGAGTCAAGCGTCTTACCGCTGCGCTACGGCCGGTCGTTTAGGCGCATATCACAACAAACAAAACAATAATTAAAATTATGATAAAAAAAACTTATATTCATTTTACATTTATTTTTACTTTTTATAAACGATATTGTTTATTTGTTTGATACAGATATTAATTTGTTACTCTTTTTAGACGATTTCATTACAATCAAAATCACTAAAGATAGTACCTATTTGTCTACAAATAACTTTAACAGCACATTTAGTTGGTTTACTCTTAACAATCTTCATCTTAACTTAGATATTTATATTCACAAACTTAATAACTCAACGCTTACCTATGTTAATGAAATAAATGACTTTGGCATAGTTTTCGATCCTAAATTATACTTTATATCCCATATAAACTCAATTAATAATTAGGGAATGAAAATGCTTGGCTTCATTCTTCTCAACCCAGAGATTTTAGGAACTTTTTAACCCATAAAATTTTGTATACATCTTTAGTTAGAAGATAAGTCTAATGTAACTCCTGGATCAGGGGTGCTAGCATGGTCGATCGATATAGGTTTTATCGAAAATGTCGGTAACTTGTCATCGCTCCCATGCATGACTGCAGGCTGCTAACGAACAATTTTTGTGTTTGTTGTATGTTTTTTACAAACTTTTATATCTTGTTAGCTATTGGCCCACGATGGAGCGCCAGTGTTAGCTGCGTAGCGCGCCAACCTACCTGCGACTAGCTCATTTCGGCAGGTGCAAGATGTTTCAGGTCGTGGATCCGGTCGCAGCTGAGATTCACCATGCATCGTGGGGATGCCTAGATTGTTTTAGGTTAATTTGCCAGCAAGAAGAAGAGAGAGATTTTCTTTACTTCATTTATTCTCCAGAACAAGGCGGCAAAACATCACAAATTACAAGGTTAGAACAATTAAACCCATGAGTATTTCTATACTTTAAAACTCAATTCTCTCTCATTCTGACTTCATCTCGGTTTTCGCGGTCAGGCAAACAGTTAAATCAGCACAAAAATAGGGGAATTAGGTAGGCTTACGATGTCAGGAGAGTCTCTCTTGGAGTTCCATGGCGGGGTCCTGCTTTGACGCATTCTTAGAGCCCGCCAAAATGGCGGTTTCCAGAACGTTTGTTAGACGCGGCTGGCGTCGGTACAAACACGGACACAACGCCCGTGGGATGTCTGCACTTCGGGCGCTTGCGGGAGTATGGGCCGCGCATCTAGCAGCCAAGCCCGCCGGGTCGAGTCGACTGATGCGCGGCACGGATGTGCGGGAACGCGCGCCGTTTAGCTCCCTTTTTTGGTACTAATTTCAATTGAGGCGGCAAGTTTGAATACTAAAATGTGTATCGTAACAATCTTACTTTCTTATCTTTTTAGAGCTTCTATTTCACTTTAGGTTTCTGATATCATTTTACGATGAATTATGCCTCACTTGATTATTTTTTAAAAAATTTTCCATTATTTTCTTTTGCTTTAGATTACTTGATTACTTGACTTTTGCTTGATAAAAAATATATATACAGAAAATCAACTAGCTTCTAAATTATTTTAATAATAATGATAAACGTTCCCGTTCTACATTATTCCATAAGCTGTACCCGCGCGGTAACTATATTGCATCAATGTGCTTATAATGAAATTTCCCCACACATCCATATATAAATTACTTTTCCATTTCACTTACTTTCTTAGAAACTTCTGAAAGGTAAATAAAGTACACTGAACACTTCGACTTTTTGCAGATGTTTATCTCACCCTCCCTTTCAGGAAATTATGAAGGCATTTATAGGAATGTTTATAAACCAGTCTACTGTTTCCGAACCATTTAACATCGAAAGTGGTAATTTTTTTTAATCCCTACATCCATTTGAGTTTCGATTTTGTTTTCGTGAATGAATGAATGAATAAATGCAAATGTTGGAAGTGTAAATAAACCCATTTCCCGGCATCTGATCGAGATGAAACCCGGTAGATATACTCGTTGTTGCTGAAAATGCATTTTGTCAACTTTTGGTGGAACTTGCGAATGCACATGCGCACACACACACATTTCTTTGAAATTGGCTACAAGCCTTCCCAAGATGGCGTGACTAGTTCATGTCGTTCGATGCGTAGGACCTTGGCGGAAATAATAAAAAAAATATTATAGCTAAACAAATATGCTTTTACGGGTTGATTTTTTTTTCATTTCGCTTCCGAATTCTCAAAATTTACATTTAATTATATTATAAGGGTAGCATTGAATAAATCCTGCCAGAAATATTTTAATAATGTTTGGTGAATGAATCAAAAGATATAAAATAATGCTCCACGTGAATGACAGTGTGTACGTGTTTGTACTCAATAATTTAATTCTTCCCTACTTTGTATCCTTTTAATAAATCTCGGAACCTCTCCGCCAAAAGAAAACGTGTCCTTTTCAGATTTTTAAGTTTATTATTTGGTAGTTTTTCAGGTTGGCAATGTCATCACAAACATTTCAATGCTTTTTTACCTAAATCAATGAATAAAATGGGGTCCAACCGAACGCATAAGTTACACACATTGCATGAAAAGTTTTCTGAAAAACACTTTATGCTGCAGTGCAAATTGGGAATAATACTAATTGTAATAATAAAATGTTTATTCCGGTATATAGTCGAAGCGCTTTATTAACCAGATACCAACTACAAGTTTTATGTAAATCTTTTTTTACATTAGCTCCACTGAGGAGGAGTGCCTCCTAGTTCTGGAAAGGAAAGTGATATGAGGGGTGAGTAGGTTTTCATTTTGCGAGGCGGGTATGGATACTGCCGGCCCGAGAACTATTTATAAGATAACCGACACCTCTGCCATAGGTAATATCAAGTGGTTCGCTACATTTAGTGACTTAGCAGGGGTGATGGGGTTCATGGGGTGAGGTTTGTCAAGGTCTTGGCAACCCATGTGCGTGCCCACCTGCTGCATGGCGGACCAGATCCAGATAGACTGATTGATAATGTCACTCAACATCGCCTTGCACAGCAGTTAAATGGATGGATTCATACGTCCGTCACTCCTGGACACATTGTCCCCGACATTCCTACCCACCCCTCATAACTATTTTCTTCCTACAACTTACTCTTCTTCCTTTCCTTAATAATACCCTCTATACAGCATCACCTAAGATTATATAGGCCCTGAGAGACATTATTTTTCATTATGGCCTTCTGGGTCTAGCTAATAGAACAAAAAGGAACCCAGTGGTAAGTGTGCCCAGGAGTGACGTACGTATGAATATATCCCTCCCACTGCAAGGCGATGTTTCGAGTCCTGCTGGATAGGTCAACAGGTCTCGCAATTTTTCTGCCCCGATTCGGCCTGCCACGCAGTTGGTGGGCAGTCGCATCCGCCGCCAAGACTCAAAAAATGGCTCCCGTAGCGTCGGTACCTATACCAGCCTTCCATATTGATGCATTATTTAACATTAATATGATAATACGATTATTACAATAATTAAGTAGCGTTTGTCAATTTATTAAATCTGAAGTGCAAATACCCTTAAAGACATTAATAACGTGATATCTTGGCGTATTCAGTCAAGAGGAAGTTCTTGAATAAACTTGGCTAAATGGATTTACTCCGGAAGACATGTCTACCGACACTCACGTAACACGTTTTAAACACAAGTACGAAAGTTATTGAAGTTACAAACGCCCTTTCATATTATAATCAATGTCTTAATACATATGATGACTTCAATGAGAAATAGTTACATGGGATTTATGGATTAGTCGGTGAAATTAAATATTTGTGAACCTTGGTACTTTAGAACTTGATTTTTAAATATTTACATTTAGAAATATTATGCCGTGACAAAAAAATTGTTTATTTTTTCTATATTCACCGTCTAACTCATTGCCAGTATTTTTGTAAGTACGCTTTCATGGGAAACAAATAAGTAGACAAGAGTGGGGAGGCTACGAATCCCCGCACAAAGAAGAGACCGATTATTCTATCTCATTCTCTCGAAGGCTAAATCCTATAGATATATGTGTCTGTCTCTTTTTAGTTTCAAATCACAACGGTACTAAAGAAGTTTTCACTTCAAAAACATTTTTAAAGTTAGACTTTTTATAAATTGTGCCGCCTGAATTGACATTTATTGTCGTGTTTAGTGAACAGGTCTGAAAGTTTGATTCGTATTGAGTTAGAACATGAAAAGATGATTTATTAAATTCAGGACATTTTGACAAAATAGATATTATTTTAAAACAATACAGTCATAAAAATCACTTTGCAACATTCGCGTTGTTTCTGGGTACCTTAAAAATGAAGTTGTTCAGTATTTTTATTACATTAATTTCACTGGTATTTTTTAATATCCTAGTTTTGACCGAATTTAACATGAAAACATGAGTTATCAAAAAAATAATGGCATAGCGCGTCTTCGTGTTATTTTTTGGTATTTAATCTAATTTTTCAAAGATCTATACCTATTCATGGAAATTATGTTACAAACTAAAAAATGCATTGAACTTTCTCTAGGCCAAAACTCACCACGGTTTCTGATATCTACTGAAGTAGACAATGTATTTTTTACCAAAAATATATGCAATTTAACTTAATTAATTAATTTGTAATAATCAGGCGATGAGTTCCAGCTTGGAAAGGAAGGTGCATGGAAATTATGTTACAAACTAAAAAATGCATTGAACTTTCTCTAGGCCAAAACTCACCACGGTTTCTGATATCTACTGAAGTAAACAATATATTTTTTTACCAAAAATATATGCAATTTAACTTAATTAATTAATTTGTAATAATCAGGCGATGAGCTCCAGCTTGGAAAGGAAGGTTTCTGTAAAAAGCGATACGGTTTGAACCCATTATTAGCAAAGCTATCCGGCGTTTACCTATCTGAAAATTTACGATTCTGCGGGGCTTAAGTCGCCCTACTAAAAGTTACTACAAATTCAAATGATTTCGCTTCAAAGTTCAAATGGGTGCGCAAAGCGATCCCGGCCCGGGAATAGAGGCGACTCATTTGTTCGAAGCCATTTAGCTTCCTACATTGAAAATTTTATCTACACTTCATCGATTTCCGTAGACCTTTCGGATTTTTTACAAAACGTTATCTTTTCGCTAGATATTTTCATGGCATTAGGATTAATGACTTATTTTAGAGGCAATGTGTTTTGCAAGTTAAAAAAAATAATAACCCTTACATATTTTGCAAATAATAGATAATTTTTTCGTTAGTTTTATTTTAAACGTTTCTATTTATTTTGTATATGTTGATTAAACCTAAGAATATAACATATTAAACGTCTTTCCTATTTCCTCAAAAATACCCTCCATCCAGTATCTTCAAAGATGACTCAGGCCATGAGAAAAATTATTAACCCCACGAGGAGTTAATGTACATCTGTCTCAAAACAGGTATATCCTATTAAGACAGGCATAAAAAAACCTATCTATACATACTTTTTATAGATAAATAAATTTAAAAAATTAGAAAAATAATGTTATTTCATGCGTGATGAGTTTTTAAACAGCTTTATGACTAAAACTTTTGATTCTTATCCTATATTTCTCCTCCCCCCTCACATAATGTAACTAAAAATGAACTAATTAAGAAAACACCTTTATAATGTCACACATTAATTTACTATTATTATCTGTGGAAAGTTTATAATTGGCATAATTAACCATTTTATAACTGTATTATTGTGTAATTTATGATTTGCTGTCAACTTTATAAAATATAAATAAAATAAAAAAACCCATTTCCCAAAGTCCATTGTTATTCATCTCCATATGTTTCTTGCCGTTCGTACAATGCCCTACCTAGTATAAGAAAAAGAAAATGATTGCTACATGGCCAGTATACAATTATTTGCTCAAGAATTGTAAATACCTACATTTAGTCAGTCGAAAAATTGTCGTGATATGGTTCACATCTCTCGAATTCCGCTTGAAATTCGTATAAAAATACTGTTTGAACTATATATGTAAGGTGACAGTGAATAGTTTATCCAACCCTTGTGCCCGGAAGACCAGCGACCATCATCATTGGATTTAAGCAGCAAGTGACTTCAGGAAAGATAAGGCTTTCTCCCTTAAAAATTTCTCTTCCTGTGATTGATTTAAATACGCCATCAATGTCTTACATCATAATTTACAGATTTACAGTCCATCCACGAGGGTAACGATATCGTTCGCGACAATGTGAATACACCGACCGATCTAGTGAACCTGTACTAAGGGGCATCATTGATGAATAGTAAATTAATAAAAGTAACGCGGAAAATTAAATGAGAGGGGATTGTTTCAGTTTTGCAATTTAGATAGAGTTACGAATTTCATTTTAAGTAACGTCTAGATTACTTCTATTTTTGATACTGACAATTCGTGGTGGAATTCAATATAATAAATATCAATATATATTATAAAACAAAGTCAAAAAAAACGTGCGGACCGCGAAAACTCAAAAACGAATCCAGGTACGATCAAGGGAGTTATAATGGTGTAGTAGATCTCTATCCTCCTAGGGAATAAGGGTTTCCGTTTTAACCTAAAGGTCGTGCCTTTGAAGATAAGGGCTGAAAGATTCGCCCTCTTGAAATTTCTTGAACAGTCTTCCGGCAAGTTCTAGAAGGTTCCATAGAGCTCTAGAAAGTTCTGGAAGGAGTGGCGGAGAATGTCGTGGAATGTTCGGGAATAAGGAATCGGGAACATCATTGTGGAACATCGTTGTGGAACATTACTCTTCAGTTGTTCTGAGCGAAGTCGGGTAACCCAGCTAGTAATATAATAAAACACACATAAATCTACTTTCCACTTAAGTTTTTTAGATTTTCACGGCCAAAAGCATTTTCGTTGTTAGTTTTTGGGGTGTTATGCCGTGTTGCGCTACCTCCTTCTATAGCCGACGATTTGGACAGCGTTGCAGTGTCCATCATCAGGGCAGATCCGGTAGGTCCGACGATGTGTCGGTTCCGACACTGCAACGCTGCCCGAAACGTCGGCTTTAGAAGGAGGTAGCGCAACACCTCATAACACCCCAAAAACTAATAACGAAAATACTTTCCACTTAATTAAGTTTATTAAGGTGCTGGTAAACGAGCAAGATAAATTGATTTGTATTGCACTTGGCGAACAATTATTATTATAATTTAAAATAAAACAATAACTTTGTAAACACCACTATTATTTTTTATACTTTATGCCAATCGGGTTTCGCTACAACCGTAGCTTCTTCAGGGCAGTACAATCTCTACTAAAATTAATTATAGTCTATCTCACTCGGGAATTTAGTCACTCCAATGCAGCGACTGCCCCTTTTTTACATTGGCAAAACAGCACTTAACATATATACCTGCTCTGGATTTTCGGAATTTGCAAACCACTTGATCGAAAAAGACCATAAATTTGATACATGCACCACACTAATTCATAAAAACAACATCGGTTTAAGGCTAGACAATTTAGAGGCACTTGAACTAAGGAAAGCCATAAACACTGATAGTAAGGTAGTTAATAGCCAACTAAATTTAAATAAAAGTCCGATACTAAGATTGTTCCCTATTGACAAAGAACACGCCCGTTCCCTTCCCATTTCTAGATCTACACCTATACCTCCTTCCTCCTTTACTTGAGGAGTCCAGCCCATTTTGTTAAATCATGTATTATCAATAACACACATGTAAATTATTTTTAGTACAGATCGTACTGCCCTGAAGAAGCTTCGGTTGTAGCGAAACCCGGTCAGCATAAAGTATAAAAAATAAAAGTGGTGTTTACAAAGTTACTGTTTTATTTTAAATTATAATGTCAGATCACAAAGTAACTGCTTCATATGAAAAAAAATATTATTATTATCTTGCAAGGCGAGATGTTGGCCGTCAATATTGGCATGTTTCTTCAAGATTGCCATAATGTACACGTCAAATTCACGATACAATAAACGGTTTCCTGCAATAACTCCACCAAACCTGAATAAACTTGAAAAATAAACTGCGAAATTATTTGTTTATATTAACAGCATTCTAAATTATGATAGTAGGCAGTGAATAGAAACGCATTTATTGGTTAAGCAGAGCGGGAAAGAATTAGATTTAACCCCGCAATATTGTCATAATATCGGTAAACTCATTTTCAAGACAGGACATCAAGTACATTGAAAAGACAAGGCAATATATGACAATCTTGCACAATCTTGAAATTTCTTGCAGGCAAGAAATTTTAGCAAAAAGATGCTCGTTTATCAGATCATCAAGGTTTTACATCCGTAAAACTTTCGACATAATTCTGTATGTACCTCGTATCATATTATTTCAAATACGATCCGAGGGATGATGGTTTTTTGTTTTATTTAGTTCACAAGAATCGTTGTTTAAATAGGATTTTTATTGCGAATAACAAGTTATTGGGTTACACCCGAGTAATCGACAAGCCATGTTTGCTTCAATGGATTTGTGGAATGCTTCTTTCTAGCGAAGCTATTGCAAAACTCAACGAGGTAAACGGATAGAATATTGCCTCTGGAGAAGAAGTTCTCGTGATTCTCATTTATTAATATTTCCGACTGCGTTTCTTCAAATGAGTTTTCATTTCCTTGGTGGAGCTAGTATTAAGTTCATTCAACCGATTGCTGCGCTCGGAACTCCATCGCAGGAAGAGAATTACCCTAAATAGGTAGATATTATATCAGTCCATCTCTACATTGCATAAATCACTTTCTTTCGATTCAATACGATTCTTCTGGTAAAACGTTTTCATCGTGCAACTTGCGCGTCCGGGAAAATGTTTTATTTTCTTTTACAATATAATGATTTCTTAGCTTACCTAACGATTAATTACTTTTAAAAATGAAACCACTTACAATTACACACTTGAAACTGAAGTCACAGGCAATTATGTATGTTTATTTGGCTGTATAACGGAGGAAATGACGATCTTAAATGGCACATTGTATGTATTCTATAAATATAAAAGTGATATTGATTTATCATTATATCAGTATCCACCAGATGTGAGACCACCATTGAGAATTGAAATGGTGCTTAAAATGGCTTTAGACGTGTTTGGTGACCAAAACTGAATAGTTAGCTAATTCCTCACCTTCTTTTGGGCATCTCTTTCCTATCCCGACTCACTTCAACCTCACAACACACCCCAATAGAAGATGCCATACTGATAGACTCATTGGCTTCAGACGATTGGGAGCTGTTGGAACTCTTGTGCGGTATTCTTAAATGCAATAGGCCTAAATGCAATAGGCATGGATTCTTAAATGCAATAGGCATGGATTTCATAACGACTTGGAAAAAATCATGTGGATAGATTTTTTTACTAAGATTACGAAAATGTTAGTAAAATTTTTTAGAAATGTATGCTTATTTTTATTTTTAAATAAATAAATCCATTATTTGAGCTCGTGATGTCACTACATGAAAATGTCCCGTCTCCGATTATGTTCCCTTAATTTTGTAAAATTCCACATTGATTATTTTTTTTTTATATGGCGACACTTTGATTTACGGCGAATTTTTGAATTTGCGTTTAACTTTCACTAGATTTATTATCTGTTCTATGCAAACTTATCCTTTGGTTTGATTTTTTGATAAAGATGGCGGTTTTTTTACAGATGTAACGAAGAGAACTCCGTACAATTTATTGCTATTCGTGTTAAACAGTAGCAACTCACCTATTTACATTAAAACAACTTTACTATTATTTTTCGTACTTAAAATACTAAGCTATCCTACTTTGCTTTTGGCGTGTGTTGAAATGAGGTATGAATATTAATTCCATTCTACATGTATCATTTTCCCTATCAACACTTGATTGCCCTCGTTGGAATGAGCCGAGCACACTGATAATAAATGGGGTGCCTTCACAAACGCCACCTTCAAAACAAAACTCAAAAGTAAAGAGACACTATCTATTCTTACCAGCGTAATACCCCATCTTCCCTTCCTTCCATTCCCTTCTTCCTCCAGCTTCCATCCATAATTACTTTACTTTAGCCACCCCGTTTTACCACTCACCTTACTATTACCCAACCCACTATTCCCGTATTTTCTAAATGAGATACGAATTAATTATTTAAAAATTTTAAAAACATACCTAGCTACATTGAAGAAGAATATACATTGAAGAAGAAACGAAAATATGAAAGAGAACAATACACAAAAAAAATACACAGGAAAAAATATTGTTGAAGATAATATTGTTAATTCTAAAAGCTGGAATATAAGATTGACTAAAATGACGGTTTGATAGTAGATGGCAATGGCGGAATTGTTAAACGCGCTCGTCGGTGTTAGACGAGAGTTTCTGGGCTCGACCATTATCTTTTTCTGTTTTTCTGTGTCTTGTTCTCTGTACAGTGGAACGATCAGTGTTCACTTCTTCTTCAATGATATATATTACTTTGATGGGAATAATCATCAAAAGTTATAAAAAGAGAGTAATTCTTACAAAAAAATTAATACCATCCTACATTCATTTTAATGTAAATTTTGAAAGAGAGGTGAAAAAAAAACAAGGCAAAGACTATCATATAGAATGTAAAATATATCACGCTTTTCATAAGTGGGTACCATTCACGGATAATATAAAACCGTGAGATATGGCATGAAAGCGTGCCGACTTTTACTGGTTTACGACCAAACTGCATGGATCAAAGGGACGGAGCCAAAGAAAGTTATGATTTACATGCATGAATGGTAGGTGGAAACAAAGGCGGGGCACCAGCGTTGAGATTAAATGCAATTTGCAGTAGTACGGGTGAACGACGTTAGCCGAACCTTTGTGCCGAACCGTTAGCGAAACCTTCGTGCGCGCGGTTTCATAATAACACTATATAGGATCAGTTATGTACCCACATAACATTTTTTTAAGTTCTATCATTTTATCACTGTTCATAATCTCTTCATATTATAAATTGAAGTCCTCTGACGCGTCTGTCTGTCTGTCTGTTCGCGATAAACTCAAAAACGAATGAACGGATTGTCGTGCGGTTTTCACCAATAGATAGAGTGATTCACGAAGAAGGTTTAGGTAAATAATTTGTCAAGGTTTTGTGTAAATTGGTTCAAATATATCTAAGACGCTATATTAAGAGGTAAGATTTGTTTGTTTGAATTGGATAGGCCCCGAAACTACTGAACCAATTTGAAAAATTCTTTCACTGGTGGGAAGCTACACTATCCCATAAAAAAATTAGGGATCCTTACTAAAACTCCCATAATGTAACCCAAGGTATACAAAAATTACCTAAAATATTCTTTGCATCGCGTGCGCTGCGAAAACTATTGATGATAGAATAAAATAATTTACTACGACTTTGCAGAACACATCATCATTTACAAAAAGTTTCGCGACAGCACATGTCTAACTATTATAGTTATGCCACAATAAGTGATATTTTATTTAAAAAATTTATTTCTAATGCTGCCGCTAGAAAAGGCTCTTTATTTGTATCGTGGTATTAATCCTTATCACAATAAATTACTTTATATTCAAGACTGCTTCAATACGTATATATATCTTTTTTAATTATTCATTTCGGACATCCCTTTAGAAAGATATCACGAGTTTAAAAATGTAAGTATTAGAAAAAAATTGCGTGGTCGCCGGCCACCTCGCTCGGCTAGCTAGGCAACATCTTATGCGATCTAGGCGTCACTGGGATACGGGCCGGACGGGAGGGGAGTCAATGTCAAAAAGATGGAAGAGGAACGCAGGAGGGAAAAGGGACGCATGAGAATATCCATTTATTTATTTATATATTAACGCTAAACATTTAGGGATAAACAATTTATTTCTTTTAATGGCATAGCAATGCGTGCCGGGAACCAGCTAGTAATATATAAAGGAGAATATCTGTAACGAGCGGGCTGGCAAGCAGGCGGTGTTGATTTGATTTGTATGCAAATCTACAGTTTTATGCCGAGGTTGAAGGTCACCGTATACATTTGATTTAGAAAACTCTAAAGCCCGGACATCGCCGGGGACTTCAGCTTGATTATACAATATTTGTCACTTATTACTGAAACATCAATATTTAAAAATTATTTATAAAGTGCATTTTTCCAGTTTAATTTAAAATGGTTTCCGCGTTGTGCAGGAGAAGACCATTTTAAATGGAAATATCAGAGTGGGAGTAATAATTCTAGCGAAATGGAAGCGTATCTTAGTAGAATAGAAAGTGAGAGTGAGAGTCGAGAGAATAATTCTAGGGAAATGGAAGCATATCTTCTTAATTTCTACGAATGTATTAAGTGTTAATTGGTAAAGATAATTAAAGTCTGAAACTTTTTTACTAACCATTTTCCTTGAATATCTAAATCTTGTTGCCGTTAAAAAAACCTAAAGGATTTTGTATCAAAATAAAATCTATTTTATTTTGAAACCTCTTAATGCTAGCAAATATTTGTGTGAAAAGTTTCCTACTCGCTAACCTTGAAAGTTATTCTGATTTAAAAAGGTAAGATTGAAAGATAAAATCCACCCAATATTTCAAATTCCTGTAATATCCATACTTCTCTCCGTAAAAGATAGCGATGTCGAACCTTTTTCCTCCATCGGGTACCATTTTTTGGCCATCAGAGACCTCATATTTAACACGAGGTGCGTATGATAATATATATATTTGATATTCCTCTCACCCTCTGCCAATGACCACCTATAAAACCAAATGGATCTGGTTTCTAGGTATTTTTATGTCTTTTATCACTCTCCGCGCAGTAAAATATGATTCAGTTATGTTTAAAAGAGTTTTCTTCACATCAAACAAATTTACTCAGTCGTAAAGAGTTTCAAAGGACCATGATAATGCGGGCGAATTTACCCATTTTTAAGCAATAATATTGCTTATCTTGCTAATAATTACTTCATTAAAAAATAAACGTATCCTTCTAAAATATCTCTTTTGCAAAAATGTGTGCCTGTGGCGTGGATAAATTTCTTTTTTACAAATACAATTATTGCAAACTTAGCCTTTTTGCATCTAGTTCAAGGTTGGAAGAAACTTTCATTGCTTGAAATTGATTTAGCAATTTTTAGACACAAGATAAGAATTGATCGGTGGTTCTCAAGCTTTCTTTTCCCATTCTCCTACCCCTTCCCCCATATCGTTCAGCCTCATAACAGAAGGGATATTTTAGTTTTACTGATCCCTTATCGACAAAACAAATTTTCTGATGAAAATAATAGTTAATATTCTCACACCAATAAATTATTTGTATTTTTTAATGTCATTTCATTGCGTCAAAAATCAGCACGCTAAACCTAATTGATTTTCTCAAAACCAAAGGGAAAATGTGTTAAGCCTTTATGTCCATATCATAATAAAATAAAATTCACATAATTTGGGAAAAGGGTCATGCTTTGTCGCCTCCGCTTACTCAGTTCCGAGCACCCACCACAAGGAGAGGTTTATTACGTTACCATCACTTCCTCCTTGTGGGCCCGACAAAATATTTTATGAACCCCTCTATTAGATGCGCGTTAATGATGAAGACGTGGTTTTTCGTGTTTGTAAAATTAATACTTGTCATCGCAGTACACACTTCCCGTTGTTTCCGCTTGACAATTATGAGGAAAGTCGCGAAGCAACATATCTTTGCTTTGCCAGCTTGCTTTTTTTATTTTTTGATTTCTGAAGACAGGAACGCTCGGCCCTACTCTAAAGAACGATCAAACTTTATGCAGGGAATAAAAAGCATGTATAGAATTCGCATATGATAACGGGGATAATTTAGGGGAAAGGTCTTGTAAAACTGCGAAATTATCAACGGTGAAGATCGGTAGATTAATTAAAATAATTATAATTTTTCAAAAAAATATAACGGACTTCGATTTTGGACGTTTTTCAATGATAAATATATGTTTTTAAAGTGAATATCGCACAAGATTTCCAACTATCCAGAACTAATGGTACTATGGCATCCCCGATAGGTGTATTTTATGAAGCTGGAGGTAATAGAAAATAGTAGAAGATAACCAAGTTACTACCTGAGTATTTAAAGCTGTTCAGCGAATATGGCTAATTCCATCCTTAAAAATGTACATCATTTCAAAATTTGAATGGTTTTTTTGTACGTGCTAATCTTAACATATGGTAAAGGTAGAGTAATCAAAGCAGTTACCCCTTTTAGTATCTTTGGGGATGTTAAACCTAGGCTAAACCTTAGCTACTGATAATTCAAAGCTTGAGGTCCCATCTCCGCCGCATTATTTGTTTTTGCAATGCAAATCTCTCATTCAGGAATTGCATAGACTTGGTAATGAGAATTGCTTCGCAGTAGCTTCAGGTATAAATATTAGTATGCTGAAACTTACTTTAAGTCAATACATTTGAAGCAAGTTATTGTGCCTGTTTTTTTCCTTTTCTTTACTGTCTAGACCAAAAATATTCAATATCATCAATTATTTATCAGATAATCTATCCCAAAAGGAAATACGGTTTTTGGAAGCAGAGGAAAGACTCTTTCACATTTTTATATTACATAAGGACATTAAGTAATGTTTTTAAAAATTTTCCCATGAAAAAATTCATAAAAAAGATCAACCAATAAGACCAATGGTCTCAAATTGTAATGCTCCTAGCAATAAAATATCATCAGGAATTAATAGAATTATTATGGATTCACATATTTTTCATCCTAAATACACGATTAAAAATTCATTTGATTTGATTGAACACTCAAAACTTTTGGAAATTCCTGACAAAGCATTGGTAGTTATAGGTAAGATGTGGAGATCTTGGCTGACACCGACTCCAAAAATAACAATCGTACGAAATTATTTTTTTTACTTTTTAGTGCATTTTTTTAAGTCGTTTTTTGTTTTGTAAAAAATTTTGTAATTTTTTTTATTTTTAGTGACGAGCGTGTAAAGAAGTTATACTTCAAAAAAAGAATCATCGAAATCTGTTGGCGTAATATTGAGTTATTCGTCCATTTGTCGCGCAAATACATATTGCAAATTTAAGACACATGTGGTTTTCTCATATATCCCATTGTCAGAACTGAACCAAATTAAAATGGTAACCACACGGAAAGCACCAGATTTCTAATAAAAAAGAATCATCAATATAGGTTCACCCAATCGAAAGTTCAGAGTTTTTTTTTTTTCAATTATTTCTGGCTTTCACCCTTCAAGGGTGTTCTAGGCCATCATTTAAAATTACAGAGAAAGGGATAGATAAATTTATATATTAATTTTATTTAAATGTACAAATTTCAGAATTGTATGGAAGATTGGAGTCGAGTTCAGACTTAGAAGAGATGAAATGTTGAATGGAGGGGAGGCAATTTTAGATAACGCTTGATAGAAGAGAGGATATTTATTTAGAGAGGGACAACCAAAAAATATGTGATCTAAAGTGCCCACATCTAGACCACAGAATGTACAATCTGGGGAGTCAAGGATGTGAATTTTAAAAAGGTGAGAAGGAACGGAACAATGACCTCTCGTTCAAGTTCAGAGTTAACAAACATAAAAACAAAAAAAATCGAATTGAGAACTTCCTCCTTTTCGAAGTCGTTTAATTAAAAGTAATCTATCGCTAAATAAGGTATCATCAAACATTACGAAAAAGAACACCTGTTATGTCCTAAGAATATTAAATTTGAACAAATTCCTAAACGATTGAGAGTCACATAATGCCCTGGCAAGTGGTTCCTTGGCTCTGACTTTGCTGCCGTACCCTCTAAGCTGCCGCCGCGTTGCTAACGACCCCGTCGGGCGGAGGACCGGAGGGACGGGTGGGGTAAGAGGCGATTTATTATCCTGCGAAAAACCCCTTTACAGAGTCTACTCTACGCTAAGCTGACCCATAAAGCATGTCTATTAAAACATGAGAATTTTACAGAAATTTAATTTTGACAGATCGGATGAGTTACCTACCCGTCAAGAGAGGAAGCATTTTAGCCAGTAGTTTTAATTTGAAACAAATTTAAATCACAATTTTATTTTTTATATGAATACCGCACAAGATTCCCAACTGCTCCCGTCTGAAGCCAGTGAGACTATGGCATCCCCAATTGGGGTATGTTGTGAGGTTTTGTTTTAAATGCAATAACAAAATTGACTGACTATAAATAATACATTTATTTACTTCATCATTTGTACCTCCTCACTGTAGATTCCTTCGCCAAGATGGCCTTGGAATTCATCTATTAATTAATTCCAAGGCCAACATGGCGAAGTTCGTAAAAACTTAATAATGGTTAGCGTTGGTTTATTATTAATCTTATATTCTTTCGTTTGCAAGTCTTAAAAATTAGGCGGACGGCATAATGCTTGACATATTTTTCTTTTGAGTTGAAAATTTTGTGATAGATCTAGGATTACATGCGTATTTGCAGAAATATGCTTATTTTAACGTAATCTTAAAGGTAAAGTAAAACTCGTTAGCATGATCTACTGTTCACATTTAAAGCTATCCACAATGACAAAAAATCAGAATTTGCAATTCACACGCAGTAAACTTTAATAAAACTAAAGTAGACAAGAGTGGGAAGGTTACAAAGCACCGCACAAACAGGACACCGATAATACTTTCTCATCCTCCCGCAGGCTAAATAGATGTACGTGTTTGTCTCTTTAGTTTCATTAAATTTCAAATCGCAACAGTGCTAAAGAAGTTTTCACCCCAAAAAATTCAAAAACTCTAGTGCTAGGATTATGAATCCGAAAAACGACGTAGTCTTATGATAATTTAAGTCAAAACCATTATTAAGCGTACATAGAGCTCGTAGCGCGCTACGATGGCGACATACCTCTCGCTGGAAAACTATAATTAATGAACGTTTTCCACTAAGGCTGCTAGATAAATAAGGCAGGTAATTATGTAATACGCTGGGATGAGGAATACAAGACACCATACACCAGGACCAGGAGTGACGTGAATGGCTCATTAAGACCAACCATCTTTCCTTCGGCTGGATTCTCCGCACTAGTAGCCAGAAAGGGAGCATGAGCTTACAAAATTTTGGTTTACACTGCCTATATTTATAATTTCGTCATAAACTGCGTTTAATTCAACGTTATTGAATGCACAATATTTGGAGCTAACTGTGTGGGTATATAGATATTGTTACATATTATGAAAAAGTCGACTATTAGTTTGATGGATATTATTATATTGTGATTTTAACTAGATATATTTTAGTTAAATTTGTATTGTATAAAATCATCTTCAATTAATTTTTCGGTTTAATTTTTATCAATAAATGTGCACAGAAAGCTTTCACATTTAATTCAAAGGAAAATGTCGAGGTACGCCGTTAAAAAAAGGCTATTGTGAAAAGCGATTCTGTCAAATGGCTTACAGACCTGCCAATTTTTATCACTTTACCCCTTTACTACTTGAACTCGTGTTTGTACCTAGTCAAGAGCGATTGACAATGCTCTTCCTCTCTCTCCCTCGGCCCTCGCTTTGTGGGCGCCGAGCCATCATTCTGGAGTTTTTGAAGGGGGATAAAGGGGAAGAAAAGAGAACATATTGATAGCGCAAAGGCGTTTTTTCATCATCCTTTTATCTGCATAACATTTTGGATCTACAGGTTGCTTGACTTAATTCTACCTGTCTTTGTGCTACGAGGGTTATTTTCTATTTAAGTGAGAGTGTTTTTTCATATCGTTTAATACATTCTAAATTTAATGGATTTTCGTGTGGATGAATGATCGTACTGATTTATGTTTTAAATCATACTTTGCACGCTCTTTTGGCAAGGGTATCGATTTGTTGATACGATTACTTTTTAACGCAACTTATCTTTAATAACTTAATGGTACGTAATGTATACCTAGGAACTACGATGTGAAATTGTCTCGAGTCTTATGTCATATAACTTCAAAATTTTCAGAATATCTGTAACTGGAAAGACAATCCAAAGAATATTTTTTAAGAAGTGAAACTTCTTTAGCACCGTTGTGATTTGAAACTCAATTAAACGGAATTGGCACTAAAAAGAGACAAACACATAAATCTATGGGATTTAGCCTGCGAGAGAATGAGATAGAATGAAACCTTAATTACTTACGGTACCTACGAAGAGTCATGCTGCGCTCATTGGCCGCTTTGACTACGAGTTCACTTGTCAAGGCTCCTATTGGTTGAGATTGTGTGGGTGAAGTTTCACTTCTGCCGCGTGTGCACTGCACTCGTTTTTATTTTAATTTTAAAACATGTTTATGATATTTTTACGTGTGATAATTTCAACAGGTTTGGTGCGAGGATTGCAGTGGCTTTCTACATATATACTTTTTAATTTCTAACATAAACGTATCGTAACAGTATCGGTATCTCTCCTCTATTTCGACTCTCGGCTCAGGAATACTGGTAAATCATGAAACTCAACTGGGACACGGGTTCGATAAAGATTGCTGATTTATTAGAAAACACAGGAGTTTTTGGATGACAAGGCATGTTTATTCAGAACAACATAAAGATGAGTATCATTAAGAATTATCAAGAGAGTAGTAAGAGAGTTAAGTTATCATATATTTTAGAACATCTACCGTTTCTACATATTCTGGACTACTATTGGCTTATATTTCTAAGTATTATTACGTAGTAAAGGAGATGTTTGGAGAGGAGAGGTGTTGCGCCTAAGTTAGTGACTGCCTAGCGTGCTGATTTTGTGAAGTGCTGGATGACGACGCGGGGTAGTTTCCCAACTGCTCACAGGATAAGATAAGTAAAAAAAATTAAAAACTTACTTAGAAAAAAAAACAATTGAAAAATTCCTGACAATCAAATAAAAATATGTTTAAGTTATTAAACAAATCTAACGCCACAATAGGCGATAAAATGACAAAAAAAAAATCTCTCTGAAAGACTGTATCTATGCACCATACCTACCTAATATTTCTTGGAATAACGACCAAATAAACAAGGTTTTTGAAAAACTTTTAATTTTTTATTTTTTATTACGATTCGGCGGGTTTTGAAAGCGTGAAAATAAAGTAAAATGTCTTACCGCTCTGCAACAGAGATCATTCGATGGAAACCATCGTGGAAACCTTTTAAAGTATCAATATAAATTCTTAAGAACTTGGGTTACCGACAAATGCAACCCATCCCAAGATGTAAGTGTTCGCATTCAGAGGGTGAGAAGCGCCTTCATTAAAATTTTGAAACTTTATTACTAAAACGAAATTACAGAATAATAACGCTTCGCCGTTAAGCTTTCGCTTAGTTCTGCAATGACAAGGAAGTTGGAGCTTAAGAAAAATGTTTATAAAAAAAAAATACAAATGTGCAGTTCACACGCGGTATGAGTGAAACCTGCAGCAAACTAAAGAATACAAGAGTGGTGAGGCTACGAAGCACCGCACAAAGAGGAGACCGATTATTCTATCCATTCTCTCGCAGGCTAAATCCTTTAGATGTGTGTGTTTGTCTCATTTTACTGTCGCTTTTTCTTTTCATCGAGTTTCAAATCACAACGGTGACAAAGAAGTTTTCATTTCAATGATAAGTGTGTAATTTATAGAGCGCCGTTTTTGTGAAAAATCACCTTAAGGGCGCCGTTCAATGTTTCATGAATTCTTAGGGTCTATTTAATTTTATTTATTTACAAAACAAATACATAAATCATACTTACCTGGCAGATCACTTCCGATTAACACACTTTTATTAGAAAGTTGATCCTTAGAAAAAAAACAACTTTAGATGCAGAGAACACTAGGTATATGTAAAACACTGAACATTGCGTGTTTTTACCTTTACTTCCCTCCATTACTATTGATATATTACATTAAAGAGAAGATTCATGGCAAAAGCAGAGTTGATTTTTATTTTGAAAGACTAGAGAATTTGGGACTCTTTAGGACTGGAGAATTTTTATGAAATTACCTTAAAAAGTGTTGTAAAAATAATGATTTCTTCTAAATTTTACACAGTGCTGTGCTCAAGATTTTATTTCCGGGTTAAATTTTCCCCACAGGAAAAACTAAACCCTTTCACACACTTTTCCACAAATGTTTATCTAGTCAATCCACGCTATGTAAGTGCACTATATAAGTATAATAAATACAACAACAATGCGTCAATATACCAGAGACTAAATGGGAAAAAAATATTCACCGACTACAGATAATTTCATATAGAACTCCTAACTGGACCGATAAATCCTACTGATCCCCCAACATATTTAAAAAAATCTTTCATTATCCTACATGTATTTACAATGACTCCATTTTTTGCATTTTTATATTTAATTCTTTGACAAATCTAATAAGCCTAAATTTTGAATGAGAGAGCTAGGTATAATGCCAGTAGCCGAAATAACAAATGGTAATATTTTTATATTCTGCGAATGCCAAATTCTTTTGATCTCATTTCCTAAATCGGTTTATTTTCTTATTTTTTTAGAAACAGTTTTCTAAATATATTACAATTATTTGGATATAAGTTATTTTCTTAATTTTGTCATGTAAAACTATATCGGGTCTATTATGACTAATAGTTCTGTTTGTTAGAATAGTTTAATAAATTAAATTTTTCAATTAGTTTTGGCAAATTCAGAATTATTATTATTCAAAAACCAGGCGAGAGCGTCAATGCTGGAGAGGTCTGGGTTTTCACCGGTCTCTCCGGATCCAGACCGCCTAAAAAAACCTCATCACATGAACCAGGGCTAACTAAATCCCAAACGTAGCGAGCCACTTGTAATGACCTACGGCAGGGGAGTTGGTTATCTATTAAATGGTTCCCGTGGCGGCGGTACCCATACACGCCAAATATTAATAGATAACAATTCCCAGATATTTTTAATATCACACTTATCCCATAACATGTTATTATTATTTTTGTATATTCTTATTTCAGAACAATTATTCCATGGGCTGCCACATTTATCTCACTGTTGCATTATGTTAATGTTAGTACTTGCAAACTGCTTACTAACCCCGTATGCATGGACATTGGAGGGTCGTCGTAGCTTCGTTCAATAAAAAAATCAGTCTTGACGTGTGCGGTGAAAGAGGAAACCATGTTTTTCCTTATATCGCCATTGGGAAAGTGGTGGAGTCCCCTCCAATGTAAATTCTTATACGACGTATTAATTTGTAGTATACCTTGTATGCTTATGAAGAAACCTTTGAATTTAAAACATGATTTTTATTAAGTTGCGGTGTAAGCAGAGGTTGTCATTTTTGCTATTGTTAAATAAGTTATGTAATTAGCTTATTTACGCATAACTTGTTATGAATGATTTCATCGCAGTAAGCAAATCTCTAATAAGAAGTGCAACAATTAGGTGAAAAAGTAAAAAAATCGAGTGCAGTTTACACGCGGTAGTAGCAAAACTTTACCAAAACAATCTAAACCAAAACTTGAAAAGTGAGGTCATAATCAAAGCGATCAATGAGCGCAGACCTAGCGTAATTTCCGTTTCATAACTCGGCCAATGGGAGCCTTTAAAAATGATCATAATCAAAGCGGCCAATGAGCGCAGTTGATGCGTCGCAGGTGCAGTAATCGTCATTTCCGTTTTATCCGAAATCCATATCACAGGGGAGCTATAGAAGTTTTACTTCAAAAATTTACACAAAACATTTCTGATAATTTATAGATACTGTTCATCATGTGAGTGGTTTGGATTCACCACATTAATTAAATAAGCAAGCCGCAATGTATAATGACAGTATCGTATTCAGTAATTTAATGTATAATAAGTTCAAACAGCCAGTAATTGAGTAATATATGATCATCTGTCGGTAGATCCTTCTATTTATAGTAATGGTGTTTTTATGTTGTCCTAGTACTTACCGCAATGTATAATGACAGTATCGTATTCAGTAATTTAATGGATAATAAGTTCAAACAGCCAGTAATTGAGTAATATATGATCATCTGTCGGTAGATCCTTCTATTTACATTAATGGGGTTTTTATGTTGTCCTAGTATTTATCCAGAAAGCAGTGCTACTGAGGTGAACTAAAATCTTAATTTAGATCCTGTAAGTGTTTTTGCTCTACACCTTTCTGAGATTAATCCCCCTATTGACGGTTTAATTAACAGTTAACTCGTGTACTGTACAAGTACATTCTCCGGCAGCAGGTTGTGTAGATGGGGTCCCCAGGGTTACATCTTGTAAGATCCAGCCTATAGGATGGTCAGGAAACGCTATGTCATTTTAAAAGATGGTAGTGGATGTTGGTTAAAAATAAATGCATGTATTTTCAGCAATATAAAAATTATAATTCAGGTTGATGAGCGAATTTAATTGAGTGTTAGGGCCATTTAGTTTCACCAATCTCAAATATTGTTAAGATAAAACAAGGTTGAATCGTGGGTAAAAAATTGATATTAAATTATTTTTTATAAACCGTACTTATTACCGTTCCATTCAACAAAGGAAATAAATACGTATGTACATAGGTACCGGACAAATCGGAATATTATTTATTTATATCAAGTTTCCATGACTAATTAAAATATTGACAAATCGGTAAAATTTTGGAAAGTGCCATTAAGCCAACACTTTAAATTTTTTTTCAAAAATCATTAGGTATAAGGTATTGTCATACAGTGAACCAAATTTCGTACAGCTTAAGAAAAAAAAAATATTCTGCATCGACAGCAAGGTTTTTTCACACTGAATTGTGTAGTTTTTAAAGAGTGCAAGAAATTAATTATCAACGTCGTAATATATGTGAGAAGTCGATTCTCGTATATACTCGTACCAAAGGGTAAATGTCATAATTTATTAAAAAACGGTATTTAATTCAAATAAATATCTACCAAGATAAATTTATTCTGATAGAGAATTTGTTATTGTCTATTAGGTCAATTAATGTACCATTTAAAATTGAGCAAAAACAATCTCTAGTACAGACTGACATAAGGCTTTTTGGGATTTACATCAATCAAATACAGAGCGTGAAATGTTAATATCGAGAGAGTAAATAATCATATCGTTCATAATACTTTTCAGGCACACGACAGCTCTGGCATAGTTTTAACGGAACCCTTTATTACCCTTTATATATAAATAATAACAATAGTGCGAACCTTCATATTAATTAAAAACAAACCACAACTTTGCCGAGAGTTGAGGTTTGAAGTTTCAAAATTTTTAGACAACATTAAAATAGAATGCCCTCGGATCGTTTCGTCGTTGCATGCAAGAATCCTAAATTAACTTATTTTTCGGAAATTTCCATGCTTCAGAAACGACTAAACCGTCAAGGTAGTTTGCTTATAAGTCATTTACTAATCACTGATGACAGCGGAGACCCCGAGAGCGTGACAAAGCACTCGGCATTTGCTATTATTTATATCGACCCCAATAATAGTGCACGGCGCAAAGCCCGACAATGCCCTTACCGAAATACACGTTTTCAGCAGCCGCCTATGACCCGATTAGTTCGGCTGGTTAGTGGTAAGTTCACCTGGTGTATGCCCCCGCCCGCCTAACTAGTGCGCTGCCAGAATAGCAATCATGTCTTTGTCCGTTCGTGTGGTCCTTCGAGCCGGATTTAGAAATACATTAAATATTGTGCATTTCATGAACCCCCTATACTTTTGTTTGCCAATTATTTCCCTCCTCTAAGATATGTAAGTGGTTTATTGCACAGAAGTAATATCGATGTAGAGGCAAAGGAAATAAGTAAAGTTTTTCGTAAATGCGAACGTGCGTTCTCTTGATAAATTTATACTGGTATAAATTTACTATATTTCTGTTGAGATTATGTATCCGAGAAAACTATTGGAAATACAATGATTTTTTTTTCTCTTTTAATTGTCCAGCTAATAAATAATTACTCCATGTCTACTGTAATTTCAATGATTTTAACAAGTATTTTTCAAACTAACTTAGTACGATAGAATAAACACATTTTCACGATGTTTTATTTATTACAATGAAATAATTACATATTATCAAAATCTCAAACTACTCTAAAGAACTCAACTCTACAGCATAATTTTATTTGTCTTGTTTTTTTGTAAATATGTCATTTTGTGTGTACATAATACTTGAACTCATAAACACGTGTTAAAAAGCCTTGCCAAAATGAACGACCTTCCTTGGCAAGCTATTCTTTTCAGAATTGAATATTATTGCCTTTAATGTTTACCATCTCCTCAGCCCACTTGGTTGCCAGAAGGAATACATATACCTAGTCAAGTTTTTTGTGGAATTTTTGTACAAAATTAAACCAGGCTTTGCTACTTTTTTATTTTATTTTGTAATACCACTTTGTACACATACAATGTTAACATTCACGCAAAGGTGATCGATCCTTCATGATAAAATATTACGATATTCAAAAGAGTATCATTTTGCAAAAATATAATATGACAATTGGCTATTTTAATTGCTCGCCGTAATATTATTTAAGTTGTGGAAAATTAATACAACTGTAAAAATTACTATAGTTTTCCAATAAAGATTCAAAAGAAAAAAAAATCTTAATAAACACTGTATTTATCAAATATTTGTTATGTATATGTGGTGGGAGTATTTACTACTAGGTGTAATTTTAATACGTCAAACAAATTAAATATTGAAATGCAATAGAATCGTAAGACTTTTCTCTGTTCTAAGTATGTAATAGAGATAGAGAACTGTTCTTGTCCCGATGTATTTCCACTTTTCTAATCATTTATTTGAAAGTAAAACCTAAAAACAGTCGGTGTTAACCGTCACACGGTTTCACGAGCTTCGAACACCCGGTCCTGGGCCGGAATCCTTAGACTTTTGCCGCCGAGAGCTTTATCATGACTTCTCTTTCTGGTACACGCCTCGTTTATAAGTAAGATGAAACGGTTACAACGAAATTCTCAGGGGTAAGAACATAGTCCCGTTTGACTGCAGAACCTACTCGTAAAATATTCAGCCCAACACGCGACATGTGCTCAGTTTTACGGCGAAATAAAAACTCGTGTTCCGTCTGTCTCATGCATGGATAATTCCCCGAAAAGAAAATACGTATGTTTTTCGGAGTCGATAAACAAGTAAGAATATAAATAATGAATCATTCACTTTTATCCCCGAATTATGATAAAGATGGATAGGCACGTGGCGGAAGACGAAGTAATAGGATTAAATAAATTATATTTCAAGGATGTATCTATGGCAATGTCGCGATGAAAAAGTTACATATAATTAAGGGAGAATAATAAATTCTTACTTATTTACCAAGCGGACATTTGCTAAATGTGTTGTCGCACTGCGTTCGTATGAAACTATATAGATATTTACTTGAAGTAATGTATTTACATAAAGGCTAAATAATGTTTTATATTTATTTGCCTATCGACTTTCATATTCCAGAAGCAGGATAAGACTTTTATTGTTTGCTATATTTACAACGTTACCCACAATGAAGAGTCTCGTAAAAAGTCCAAATACAACATGTTATGTTTAGTATAACTTACATTTAAAAGTATTATGATGTGGCCTTATATTTATTTTGGTAATTTTCAGAGATAAAAAATATAAAATAATCAATTAATATTTTTAATTGGTAAACTAATGTGTAAGACAAGATTTTTATGCATAGCACAAAGGGTAACAATTATTATAAGCAATAATTATTAGCCTGAAACACTCATCAACATTGAAAAAATCTCCCGAGAAAAGATATATGCCGCCGACGGGACTTGAACCCAACTCACTTGTAGCTCAGTTGGTAGAGCAGTGGACCGGATATCAGAAGGACGCGGGTTTCAGGCTAATAATTATTGCTTATAATAATAAAATAATCATTTTTAATGTTCGAAAAATGTTTGTAAGTTCTTTCTTTTATTAATATAAACCTAAACGTGCGATTATTTTTTAATCTATACAATAAAAACACCAGCTTTAAAAAAATAATCTTCTCAGTACAAATACCATCCATTCTCACAAAGTATAATTAACCAACTCGTCACCATTCCATTATACAATAATAACTGTCTTTAATCAAACTTAAAATCTTTAATCACTTCTAACAAGGTATATGACCTTAATCTCATTTACAAAATCCTTGATAAATCATACAAATTTTTTGAAATTTCAATTTGCCTGTATAAAAATTTCTCTTTATAAAAATAATAATGGCCTCCCTTCCCAATTCCGAAGAATTTTTTACCTAAGTAATTTGTTTTTCTTTACCACATCAAAATTCCTATCAGAAATAAGGTCAGCTTTCTAGACAAAGATTATCTACAAATAATATACTAAACCTATAAAAACTGTTTTAATACATTATTATTCTGAAATTCCATCACAAAAATATAAAATATCTACAAATTTTATTGCAAATATTGTCCGAATATTGTATTCTATGTACGTATATTTATAGAATTTTAAAAAACTTATCAGATGTTTAACAAAATGCAGCTTTTTGGCATATTTGACGAGTGCTTAGTTTATTATACTGACCATACTTTCAATAGGTATACGGAGGCGCACGTTCTACATGCAAATTGATTAGGTATGTGAGAATAATTTAGAAGCAATCGAAATTAAGTAAATATATAATAATTGTCTAAATATTAAATGAACAAAAATAATTAGCAAAAGGACTAATTTTAAGTTTGTTCCCTTTCTCCCTACGTAATTCCTGTACTCCCCCTACCCTTTTACCGCCAAACTTTGATGCTCTGTCATTCCCTTATATCAAATATCTTTCGAATATGCCTTCACTCCCTCTCTTGTTTAACCTTTCATGCTTTGCTTACCTTGGTAATTGACAGTACGTAGGTTAGTTTATAATTAACAATTATTATAAGTAATAATTATTAACCTGAAACAATCATCTATGTACATTGAAAAAATCTCCCGAGAAAGGATACATGCCGCCGACGAGACTCGAACCCGCGACCAGATTTTTTCAATGTAGATGAGTGTTTCAGGCTAATAATTATTACTTATAATAATTGTTACCATTTGAGCTATGCATAAAAATCTTGTCTGAAACGTTTGTTTATCAATTAAAAATAATAGTTTATAATTATTCTCTACTGAAGAAGTATAGGATATATCCGAAACCAGTCGATATAATCTTTTAATGCAGTTGTCAAAATCAAAGCAACTTTTCATTAATTTAATTATAAAGCCAAAAAGTGATTGCTTTCTTCTATAATAAAAAACAAAAAAAAATATTTGTGTAGTTCACACGCGGTAGAAGTGAAACAAAACACCTCAGTAAACTAAATTTCGAGAGAATGAGACGAATGCGGAGTATCAGGAGTAGGATAATTGATGGGTTGATTTATTATAAAATTGTAACCAAGTTTAAAATGATTTTATATTTTATTCTACGAAGCACCGCACGAGGCAAAGAGGACACCGATCAGTCTATCTCATTCTCTCGCAGGCTAAATCCAATAGATGTATTTCTTTGTCTCTTTTTAGTGTAGCTCGTTTCTTGTATCAAGTTGTAAATCAGTTGTAAATCACAACACTGCTAAAAAAAATTTATATATTTTTCTTTTGTATTTTAATTTCTGTTTAATTTTATTTTATTTTTAATTTTATGGTTTTTTTTTTGTTATTTATGTTCAAATTTTATTTTCATTAGGTACCTACCTAATAATATGATTTTTTATTTACTCCGTATGTAATATGGCAGACTGGGATTGCACTACCCTCCCAGGCTTGCTGGAATAAAAACTTAAATAAATAAAAAAATAAAAAAAATATAGAAGTTTTCAATTCAAAAAGTGAAATTGTGTAAAATGAGTAATGTTTTTCCTGAAAACGTATGAAAAAATGTCATAACTTACAAAAATATATTTTCGAGCCTAAAGTGGTTACCTCTAAGGTTAATTTTATTTTTCAATTTTTTTTCCTGGGAAAACATTGGCTTTAATTCTTATGTCTCGATGAAGATCGTAAACCAGTCAAAGTGTTGGCGTAAATTACATTAAACACAGGGAAAAAATATAAAGCGTTTAGTAATGGCCGTAGACGTTAATGTCGCAAGGAAAGCACCGCTTGCGCTTTGTTGATATATTAAATATTAAAACAGTTACGCCGATGTTATGAACCCAAATAATTTTATCTAAATTACTCATGATTAATTAAGGATTTTTCGTCATCATTTGTTACATGGTGATACCATTATTTCAGATAATAATTTTAATGTATCTACCCGCATATAATATATTCAAGAGAAAATGATTGGAGAAAAGGTCGCATGAGACGCCATTAGTTGAAGCCACAACGCTAAACATTTTTTTTAACTTTCAGCATTAGGTTTCCATTATTATTTTATATAAAATTCAATTATCAATCACTCAATACATAATTATCAATCACTCAATAGAATGTGTTTAATGAGAATATCCTGAAATCAAATCTAAAACACACTAATTAAGGTGAGCGTTATTATAATAGGCAACTTGCATCGCAACAATGGTCGCAACTGTTGCGACCATTGTCTTTTTTCTGTTTCTTGTTCTCTTTCATATTTTCGTTTAGATTATTATTGTTAACTTATTCTAATATGATATATTTCACTGATGGGAATAACCTTCAAAAAAGTATAAAAAGAAAGTTTTTCTTATAAAAATTGAACATTCATTTAGACTTTTATAAAAGTCAACTGTTCCATTTAAATAAATTCGGATATATCTATCCGAGACGCTATCCAGGTTACAAACCAATTCTTAGAATGATTGTTTCCAGTGAAAAGGGTAGTTGCCCGTTAAATGGAGAAAAATAATTAGTTGATTTTAATATAATTCTAAAATTTAAAAAATATGAGATTGACATATATGACGGTTTGACATAAGGTGGCAATAGCGAAATTGGTTAACGCGCTCGTCCCGGTTAGACGGAGAGGTCTGGGTTCGAGTCCCAGTTGCGACCATTGTCTTTTTTCTGTTTCTCTGTGTCTTGTTCTCTTACATATTTTCGTTTAGATTATTATAATTGTTAACTTATTCTAATAAGATTTTTAAGTCTATGAAAACAAAACAACTCTCACGTCAAGTAATAATATTAGGTCCTTACATATGAAATTGGCGTTTTGTATGGGAGGAACTTTGTATGGGAGCTTATGGGAGTTTTGTATGGGAGCTTTTTCACCTTCCCAATTTGCTTCAAGTGGATTAAAACAGTTTTATCACTAACACCGCAGCCTGCAGCTAACTCGGACTTGGTTTACGATGGATCCACTTCCACAATAGCCTTCAATTCTTCTTTATCAACTTTGGTCTCCGGCCGTCCACCGGGCTTGTTCTGCAGGTCGAAATTTCCAGAATGAAAACGTTGGAACCAAAAACACACTCTGTTTTCTTTTGCGGCACCGTCGCCATACACATCATTAATCCTTCGAGCCGTTTTTGCAGCACTGGTGCCACGGTGGAACTCGTACTCGTAAATAACGCGATATTTCAAGTTTTCCATTTTGTAAACTAAGTGACGCAAAGAAAAAAAACATTTCAGGAAAAAACAAAAAAATTATAATATTCAAAACACAAATACGTGAGGAAATAGCCGTATAAATTTGTATATAGTATTCCTAACCAAAGAGAAGATATTTGAGATCAAAGTTACCAGTACGGCAAAACGCCAGTTTCATATATAAGGACCCAATACTAATATAAATGAAACACCTCCAATTAATTTTTATTTTTATTTTATTTTATTTATATTTGGGAAAGTTGACAGCAAATCATAAATTACACAATAATACAATTATAAAATGGTTAATTATGCCAATTATAAACTTTCCACAGATAATAAAAGTAAATAAATTAATTTAAATGAATTAATTTACGTAGAAATTTAGGAGGTAGAGGTATAGTCAAAATAACATCTTTAAAACATAATCGGGTAGAAATGCTGAGAAATTTTTTTCATAGGAAAGCTGATAGTTCAGAAATGCACAAAATAATTTGCAAAGCAGATAGAAATATTTCGCCATTAAATTTATACGACGAGAATGCCAGCATTCTTATAAATACCAACCAGGAATTATTAGATTCCTGGTCAAATAAAATTCTTCACGCAAAACACTTCAATTATCTCAACCAAACATATGTTGACAAATTTTCGTCAAACAAATGGTTGAGTATTGGAGAGTTGAGCGCAGAAATATAAGGCTTTATGCTTGCCATTCAAGATAGAGTTATTAATACTAAAAATTATAGGAAGCATATCATCAAAGATGCAAATCAAATTGATGATTTATGAAGAAAATGTTTGGCTTTTCCGGAAACTATAGAACATATTATATCGTGATGTTCTGTATTAGCGCCGTCCGAGTAAACATTTAGGCACAATCAAGTTTTAAAAATAATTCATCAAAGTTTGGTTATTAAAATTAACTTGATTGACTGCCGTAATGTACCGTATTATGTATATGAACCAAATTCATTTTTAGAAAATGAACTTTATAAAATTTATTATGATAAAACTATTCTAACAGACAGAACAATTAGTCATAATAGACCCGATATAGTTTTTCTTGACAAAATTAAAAAAATTACTTATATCATTGATGTCGCTATTCCAAATTCTTGTAATATTCAGAAAACTGTTTCTGAAAAAATAAGAAAATATACAGAATTAGGAAATGAAATTAAAAGAATTTGGCATTCTCAGACTATAAAAATATTACCATTTGTTATTTCGGCTACTGGCATTATACCTAGCTCTCTCATTTAAAATTTAGGCATATTAGATTTGCCAAAAAATTTGTACATAAAAATGCAAAAGTCGGTCATTTTAAATACATGTAGGATTACGAAAGATTTTTTAAATATTTATATTGAGGGATCAGTAGGATTTATCGGACCAGTTAGGATTTCATCAGAGCCGAACCCTCTGATAGAAAATATCTGGAGTTGGTGAAATATTTTCCCATTATGTTTCTGGTGGATTGACGTATTGTTCTTGTATTGTTTTGTATTTATTATACTTATATAGTGCACTTACATTGCGTGAATTTACTAGATATTTATTTGTGAAAAAGTGTGTGGAAGGGTTTAGTCTTTCATTTGGGAAAGATTTAAATGTGTGACATTATAAAGGTGAAATCAAAAATGTAAAGAAATCTACCTACGTTTCTACTACCCACCTACCTTAAAATGTAAATTATTCAAAGGAGTTTCATAAATTATAAGAATGTTGCGAAAAATAACAACAAATCCAATTTTCCAAATCTCTCATCTCATCCCTTTCGCGTTAAAATGTGTGTGAAACAAAGGGGATTTTCTAACAAAGTGAATTTGATATATTATTGGTTTGTTTTCCGCGACACGATGCGCGACGTGTTGAAAATACATCAAGCTGCCTTCTGTCGTTTGGGTAGGAACGGATTCGGATTCCACGCGTTGTTGACTTAAAGGAGGGAGATGCGAGAATTCCTTGCAATTTCCCGCCAAAAAGCGACGGGAGTTCCTCCATTTCCAAAATGATAAGGCTCTACGTACAATATTGTAACGAATGCGTGACTGAAGTAGTGAAAGATAGACGCCACGAAATTGACAAAATAGCACATTGAAGAAAAATTACGGAAAACTAAGCTAACCTTAAAAAAATCTTACACCATCATCAACATGTTCTGTTTTATACCGTCACTGAAAGCGAAACAACAGAACTGTAGGTACCTAGGTATGTATAATTATAGTCGGTATAATAAGTGGTTGTCCGGATACTCTTCATTACCATCTGTCATCCGCGTGTCATATTGTGTTCAATTCAATCTATTGACTATTTATACCTCCGATGTTGAACCATGAATCGGTCATTGAGTTGTCATCGTTGCTATGAATAATTATTCTAACAGGAGGTTTTATCTTAATATATCAAAACGAATGTTCCTTTGTTCGTCCTTTATGCGTTCCTAAACCATTAATTCGATTATGATGAATTGGGGATTTGGTGTTCACATGCTCACAATGGTTTCTGTATATAATAGTGAGCTCTGGCGTTATGAAATTATTTCCTACAATATTCAACAGATTGCGATGAAACTTTGGTGAGTTGTTGTGGGCACACCCGCTAAGGTTTCATTATAATACTGGTGAGCTCTGGCGATACGAAATTTGTATGAAAATTTTACAACAGGTTGTACGCGAGTAGTTTGAAGGATGTAAGTATTTCATGGAGGTGGGTTCGCGGGGGGTGAGGGGGGGAAGGCCTGGAAGGTGGCAAGGGAAAGCATGAGGGAAGGGCTAGTGGGAGGGGAGTGGAAGGTGTGGAGTGGAGTGGAAGTGGAAGGAGTGGAAGGGCTAGTGAAAAGGGAGTGGGGAAGGCCGTGAAGAAACTCGGGAGAAAAGGGGAGAAAGGAAAACAGGAACGAATAGGAAGGGACCCGCGGAGTAAAACAATTTATTTATTTTGGTGGCATTACAACGCATGCTGTTAACTCGCTAGTTATTTATGAAGTATTCATGTTCTATTACTCCACTTTAATTCACTAATTTTTTGAGTCTGATGATCTAAATTAATCTTGTTTTAACACGAGTTTTAATTGTAAATCGATGCGATATAAAACTCTTACTTAGATTTTAATTGTAAATCATATTACAATTGTCAGAGTACACATATTACATCCCCATACACAATTATTTTGATATACTGATGTTTAAGTGTGAATTTATTAAAAAAATATATATATTAGCCGTGGTTAAATATAATGTATATATCCTTAGAAGGGCGTAATTTATAAATGTCACGTTTTAACACGAACATAAATACATGGGTTCTCCCTAGTATGAAGTACAAGTCCTATTCGTAACTCATGTTTGCCAAAAAATGTAGGTTCATTATGAGTAGATACACATCATAACTTATTTATTCAAACGATTGAATTATTATTTTATTGTTATTGTTCCAAATAAAAACAAAGGTTAGAGGTTAACTGTATGCTTGATTTGACAGCCAGCATAGCGCAGCGGTAGGGCGCTTGACTCGCACACCGAAGGTCGCGGGATCGAATCCCGATCGAATAAATTTTATTTGATAAATTTGTGTTATTTCACAATTTATTCATTTAAAATAATAAATAGTATATTTGCGGAACGTTCCAGAGTTGAAGATATTCTCTGTATCGCCCTGGTGTAAGAGTACGATTCAGAATTGAAACGTTGCTTAAAATGGCATTAGTCGTGTTTGGTGACCAGATCTGAATAGCCAGGTACTTCTCCACCTTCCTCTTCCCTATCTCCTTCTCCTTCCCACTACCCTCAGCCTTACAACATACCCCAATTGGGGATGCCATAGTATCACTGGCTTCAGACGGGAGCAGTTGGGACTATTCATATAAAAATAAAAAATAAAAAAATGCTTGTAACTAACTCCGAATTTCGCAACAATGGCTGCAAAGTTAAGCATGTCGATCTGTTCTTATCTCCTAACTGAGCTAACGCCGAGGAAGTTTGCCTTGAAGGTATTTGGTAGTGCGGGGGATGTAGGAGGATCGATGTCGTTTGCTCCTACATAGAAATGATTAAGCATGCGAAAACGTTTGCGAGTTTCCATTCAAAGTTCATCTGAAACCCATTGTTAGAATCGTGATTACCATCATATTATTACTACGGGTTGTTTACTTTTCATAATTAAACGATGAAAGGAATAACTTTAACGGCGAGCCTCCAGTTAATGGCTTCCCTGGAAGGGTCCTGGTCCTGTGTAAAGTCTGTACTTCATAAACACTTACTTATTACATTTGAATATATTTTAAGCGAAGATATATTACAATCTTAACAACTACTAACTACACATACATACACAAACATTCACAAAAAACATATCACATCCTGGATCAAAAATCAAGATATTCACTTTATACAAAATTTCCTAATCCCTAACCATACATAACAAAACTATAAAAAAAGTAAAATAAATAAACATATCTTGCAAGAATTTAACAACTATTCATATATACATATATATTTATATATACTTTATAGATATTTTTTTTTCTTCTAAATAATCCATTACCATTAAAATGTAAAAAAAAAAAAAAACCAACACTCTACTACAACACATAAATACCTGTACTTGTCACACTGAATCATAAACACGTAAACACCTCAGCACAGGTTCTCCTAGTGAGGTGTTCACGAAACATACAACATTATAAACCAACAGTTTCACCTTCTCAAACCTACCTTACATCCAACATAATAAAATGTTATATTAATTAATATGTAAAAATGTTTTCCAAAATATATTATGTTAAAATATTAAATATATAAGGTAAAAACTGTAATATATAGAAGTAAATAAATAAAATTAAAATAAAATCTTATTTTTATTTGTGTGACCGAATATTTTTAAATAATCACGAATAATTCAGAATTCCTCCGGGTTATACGCACAGTTTGGATGTTAGGTACTTTTCATAATCAAATACACGAGTAGGTAAAAACATACATAAATATTCTAATAAAATGCGAAATTCTTTTATGAGTTTTTTTCTTGAAAAATAAATTATTCATTGAATCCGCTTTCAAATGCAAAATACATATGAGATTCGTAAATCTACGATTCTAAATTCTGAGACACATTTACATACCTACAAGAGAAGCAGACAGCCCTAAGTTTTTCCTTAAGTAATATTTCTCAATAATGTATTTTTTTCATGTAACGGTTTATTTAAAAACTATTATGTAAAATTAAAACGCATTAAATTTACCGGCAATGGAGAAACCCAAAAATTTTTCATTATAATTAAAATGAATTGTGTACAAATTGGATATTCTTAGACTTCTTCTGGCGCTCTTTCCAGTAATCGGGATAAATTGCATCCTCCAAGTACAATCCAGCGGATATACGAAAATTCGGATCCCGAAAAAATATTTTCTCTCTATACACAAATTTGTAGTACAAAAAATTAGGTTTAGGTAATTTCAGATACCTCGTCTAAACGAGTAATTAGAATGCTTAAGAGATGTGTTTTATACAGAACCCAAACTGTTTATAATATATTGTATATATAATATATATTTAGAACAATTTTCTCGGTTTACCCGCGCAACGTAGTCCTTAAAAGGATTTTAACTCCTGACGTTTCGGACAGATCACACTGTCCATCTTCAGAGGCCTTATGTCTTGAGTTTTTATCTCATAAGGCCTCTGAAGATGGACTGTGTGATCTGTCTGAAACGTCAGAAGTTAAAATTTTTTGAATTGAATCTTTCTTTAGCCCCGTTAGTGATTTGAAATTCGGATGAAATCGGATTCACTGAAATCTATCATTAGGGTCCTCGGTTCTTATTCATGATAATTCTGCGCAATAATAGCGCAGTGGGCAAGGCGCTCGACAAGTCTCAGCGGCCAGAGAGACAGACATCAAACGAACGTAGGTTCGTATCCTACGAAATCCAAAAAATTAACATTTTATTTTTGTAACAACAATATCCAATATTCAAACCACTTTAAATAAATAGGCAAAAGAAAAGAAAGCGACATCTAGCAACTTTCTAGTTTCACTTCTACCGAGTGTGAATTACACAATCTTATTTTGTTCTAACAATAAGAGTTTCTTGCTGATATATGCCCGCGACTTGCAACACAAGCTATTGACGGGTGTATTTATTGTTCGCCGTTCTATGCCAGTCCGTTTTCTCCTCTTTGTATTTGGCAGGGCAGCTTCTGCGCTTGTTCGCTACTAGAGTAATAGATCATGATGTTCTCGCCCGTGAGCGAATTAAAGTTAAGTGAATTGGGTATTTTGGGTATTCGTTAAGTTAAATTTCTAATTAAAGCAACCAAGAGCTTCAGTGAGGTTAAAGTTGCAGATATATGGTATTTTAAAGTTTTAAACAATGTTTTCATCATCATTAACCACACACAAAATGAACCAAGTTGCCAGGTTTTTTTACGGATTGTCTTAGTGATTAAAATCACAATGAAGCTCCGGGTAGGCGCAATAAGGCACCTCCAAAATACATGTGTTTTTGTGAAAAAAAAACTTCAAAATGAAACGGAAATGACGCATTACAGAACCTGCGAAGCATCAAACTGCGCTTGTTGGCCGCTTTGATTGTGATGTCACTTTTCAAGGATGCTATTGGTTGAGATACGAAACGGAAATGATGCTAGGTCTGCATTCATTGGCCGCTTTGATTATGACCTCACTTTTGAAGGGTCCTGTTGGTTGAGATAGTTTTGGTAAAGTTTCGCTTCTACCGCGTGTAAACTGCACTCGATTTTTTTAAAAATATAAAACGAAATTACTGCAAAGAGGGAAAGGAAATTGTATAGCATAAAGAAAAGAAATTCCAACAATACCTATTTCCCTAGACTAGACCTTATTTTTTCTTCTCGAATATAAACATATGTCAGGTAGTAGTAGGATGAAAATATTGGTGAAGACTTGTGCATTTCTGAATATGCAAATTTCGTAAAGTCAGGGTCCTTCGTTAGAGTTTTTAATAAAGCACGGTAAATGTTTCGCTTATTTAAGAAAATATTTCAATTACAGAATTAAACCGTTAACTTATTTTCCCAAACCTTTACAATATAACTGTAAACCAATATTAAGTATGCCTATCTATAACATTTTGGTTTATTTGTCTTCTGCCAACAACTCCGACTACTTTGGCGAGACCATAAACAGTGGTTATTCGAACGATGGTAAAGATATGATTCATAACATTGGACTGTTTTATATTTATAGCTTTGTCCGGACACTCCACACAGCACACGGGAGCCGATCTCAACTAGCAAATAAGTTAATAAATACTTAAATATTTATGGTAAGGCTCGAATTCAATGTTACGGAAAGCATTGATTTAATTTTGTTATGCCCCTTTGGTTACGTAATTAATGCGTAACATCTCATGCGCATGGGATGTCGAAACTTTTCGAATTCACTGCAACAAAAATTTTCTTTCCCCTTCTCAATAAACAAAAGCAGGCAAAATTTGTTCATTTCACATGCAAAATAATGTCATGAAAATGGTTTTTTGGCAATTTAAGAATTGCGACCAACTTATCAATTACTTTATAATCTAAAAATAAAACAATAACTTTGTAAATACCACTTTTATTTTATATACTTTATGCCGACCAGGTTTCAATACAACCATAGTTTCTTCAGGTTAGTAAAATACTCTACTAATATTAAGTTACATGTGTGTTATAGATAATATGTGATTTAATAAAATGGACTGGACTCCTCAAGTGAAGGGGGAAGAAGGCATAAGTGCAGATGAAAAATTGGGAAGGGAACTGGAGTGTTCTTTGTCAATAGGGAACAATCTTAGTATAGGACTTTTATTTAAATTTATTTGGTTATTAATTACCTTACTATTAGTGTTTATGGCTTTCCTTAGTTCAAGTGATATCCAACCTGATACCTGATACCTGTAGTGTTTTTTTTTTAATTAAGGTGACGACTGAGTTTTTATCAAATTTATAGTCTGTTTCGGTCAAGTCGTTTGCAAGTTCCTAAAATCCAGTGCTGTGCATCTAAGATGTTCTTTGACAATGGTTTTTATGTTTCGTGCTGTTTTGCCTATATAAAAAGCGGGACAGTCACTGCATTGGAGTGAATAAATTCCCGAGTGAGAAAAACTATAATGTCACATCACAAAGTATCTGCTTTATATGAACAAATGCCTTATAATATTTGAAGAAGAAGAAAATACTTACTAATAAATCTAAACGAAACATGATACCGAGCAAGATATAGACAATAAAAATGACAATGGTCGCAGGTAGGAATCAAATCCAGGATCTCTGTCTTACCGGGCAACGCCTTAAATCACTCGGCCATTGGGACCTTTTTGAATATGGCATTTTTTCCGCACTAATATTTAAAATTCAGAATTAACATTATAATCTTCAACTACTATTTAAGATTTAAAGAGTGATTAAAAGAATTATCCCGGCAAAACAGAAATTCTGGGTTCGATTCGCTGGTGCGAATGTTATCTTTTTTAGTGTCTTTTCTATTTTATGCCTGTTTTAGAATTATTAGCATTATCTTCTTCTTTAATAATGAATATTACAATAACGGTAATAACCTTCTAAAGCAATTCCAATAAAATGAATTATGTTTTTTTCCCAATTTACGCATATACACATAACGTTTCGGAGAGACCCAAACTGTTGGACTGGACATTTAAAAGGCCTTTGACCGGGTTTGGCACCGAGGACATGTCAACAAACTGCTTTCTTACGGACTTCCCGCATCTTTGTATATGTGGATTGCGGAAGAGGTCGATTCAGACGATAGTCAATGGTTTCACCTCTTCCTCACACTCGATAAATGCTGGCCTTCCGCAGCGATCGGTTCTATCTCCAACTTTGTTTTTGTTGCACATAAACGACCTTTTGTCACGTGTACCAATTCATTGTTACGCGGATGACAGTACAGAACATGATAGCTTTTTGTTTGACAAACCCCCAAAGGGCTCACAAACTCCAACGGCTCGGAAGGCTTTGAAGCAAAGAATGGACGGTTACCTCGAAAGTGTTTTCTCTTAGTGTAAAAATAATCTCGTTGAATTTCATGTTTCAACGACCCAATCTTGTCTGATTACGTCTAAAAGGGATTGAAATGAAAATCTAGTCTCCTTCAGCAATCCATTGATATGCCTGGTGTAACCCTAAGTTAGTTAGTCACAGAAAAGGTGTAAAGATACACGGGCAAAAGGTGAATATGATAAGGTTTGCTGACGATATTGCTATGGTTGCTAAAAGCGAAGAAGAACTGCAAGAGGCCTTAAATCAACCATGCAAAGCATTTTTCAAAACAACCACAACATGAAGATAAATAAAGACAAAACAAATTTGCTGACTGTAGCCCGAACGCAACATCAGATGAAAGTAGAGATGGCAGGAGTTCCACTAAAGAACACCAAGGAGTTTGTTTACCTCGGGAGCAAAATAACACGGGACGGTCGGTCTTAGAGCGAGGTCGACAGACGTTTACACCAGGCTAGGCTTGCATTCAATAAAAGGTCGAAAATAATAGAATCGAATAATATAGACCTAAAACTGAGAATACTCCTCATCAAGACCTATATATGGAGTATCTTGATGTACGGCAGCGAAATGTGATGCCTATCCGAAAGAGATAAACGGAGACTAGAGGCTTTTGAGATGTGGTCCTATAGAAGACTATTTGGAATTTTCTGGAGATACCACATTACAAATGAGGAGGTTCTCCAAAGAATCGAAGGAGGAAGGCACCTACTCAGGACATTGTCCGAAAGGCGTGCAAGATGGATCGGCCATGTAATACGACAAGAAGGCCTCTTGCATGCCATAATAGAGAGTATGACCGAGGGGACAAACTCTAGGGGACTCCCATCTGGGATCTGCCGGTGGACGTGCGCTGCTCATCATATGCAAACTTCAAAAGAGCCGCACAAGACAGGGATGAATGGAGGAGAAGAATAGAGGAAATTGCTGCAAACCGATCCCAGGATAGAAACCAGAGAGAGAGAACCCTAAGTGACCAGCTCAGATATGGGAGCTCCATCGAAGTCAGAGTAAAGTTAGCCTCTTAAAAACTGGGCGTCCTGTACAGGGCCCGCATATACTTTAACAGTACACAACTGCTAACCCTATACAAATCACAAGTGCGCTCCAAGGTTGACTTTGGCAGCCACCTCTGGCCTGGAGCTCCAAAATACCTGAAAAATAGCCTTGACTCTTGATTTTTGATAGATTCTCCCATCTTAACAGATGGATTGCAATCTTTAGAGTACAGGCGTCGGGTGGGAATGCTATGAAGATGCTCCGAGGAACTAGCGTTATTGATCCCTTCGGCACCGGTGCATAGTCGGGAAACACGCCAAAAGCGTGCCCAACGTATGTACACGGTTGATATTTGTCACATGAGAACGGGTCATTTCTTCGACTCGTTTTGTTTTCAACAGCTCGGCTGTGGAACGATTTGCCGGCCTCTGTGTTTCCTCCTTCCTACAACATGGGTCTCTTCAAGACCAATGTTCATTTCTTCTCCTCAAAAATACCCTCCACACAGCATCTCAGATGACACAGGCCCTGAGGGATTTTTTTTCCTCAGGGCCTCCTGTGTGGATTTAATGTTAATATATATATATATACGTGGGGGGACCCAAAAGTAATGAGAATTTCTTTATAAATTTTTTATTTTCAATATTTTGAAACCAAATTTTGGTCGCCTTTAAAGTGTTCACCTTTTGAATGTATGCACTTATCCAACCTTTTTTTCCACTGATCAAAACGATTATGACACCCACTGATTGGAATGTCCTTTATGGCCTCCAGCGATTTTTGTTTCTCTTCTTCAACAGTATGAAAACATTTCCCTTTCAAGTCCCTTTTCATCATAGGGAGCAGAAAGACGTCACAGGGAGACAGGTCGTGTGAATAGGGTGGGTGAACAATCGGAATCATTCCATGCTTGGTTAAATACTGCTTCACAGACAACACAGTGTGAGCAGGTTCGTTGTCCTGGTTGAAGAACCATTCTCCTTGCGCCAAGGATTTGACCTTTTTCGATCACAAACTTTTTAGTACCTCTATGTAAAACTGTTTGGCCTGGAGGAACAAACTCTTTGTGCATAACATCTCTGCAAAAAAACAATGAGCAATAACTTGATCCTCGATTTCACCTGACTTTTTTTCTGAAGAGGAGAGAGAGAGAAGAGGGCACTCTTCCATTGACTTGACTGTTGCTTGGTTTCGGGATCATACCCATAACACCATGACTCATCATTCATCACCAATAATAACTTTGGTCTGGCTTAAAACTGGCTTTTTCCAAAATCGGTGTCGGAGTTGCTCACTAATTGACAATACTGAGTCCTCTTTCAGCTGATATTTCAATTCGGGGCAGGCTTGAAGACACAGGGTTTCTCTGATCCTCAGAGAGGAGATTTTCGCGATTTCGCCGAAAGAAGAGATCTTAATTTACTTAAAATAAAACTTTAGACGAACGCGTGGACACACAGCAATGTGGTTTCGCACACTGACCGAGAAAGAGTTACCGTACAACAGCCGACCACATAAAACCCGTTCTTCCTTCTCTTCTGCACTTTACCCCCCCGATTATCATTAGTTTTGGGTCCCCTTATGTATATATATATATATCTGGTAGCACATGGTTTACCGTCAAATATAAAATAAGTAAGTATTTTTATTTTATTTTAGGAAAGCACCTTAAAGCATATACATTATTTATTTGAATAGATGATATCACGCGGGTACTATTTATTTTAATATATGATAACACATAGGAACTATATATTTTATACACACGTAGGTATGTATAATTGTTAACATATCTATTAAATTTCAAGGGTGACTTTGGCTCTAACGGTTCTTGGGAAATCTGTTTATTTTGCAGGCGATATACAATGGTCATTAACAACACAAAATCATTCGCAAAATGTCATTGAAATTCTTTCCGCGACTTAGGAAATTTACGATAACACCAAAAAAAATTTTAAAGGTTCACATCTAAGGAAGAACAATGAAATATATTTTAAGAAAAATCTCTCTAGATTTTCTACAAAAAGATTCTAGTGATTTACTGTGTTTTCCCCTATCCAGTCCAGACGCAAAAGTTTGGCGTGTTTAATTACTGGATGTATTTTTAAAATTTAAACTTTATTTCCCTTTTCATTTCACTTGAGATTTTTTAACAAATTTCAAAGTAACATTAGCATAAGAAAAAACTTTCCTTAGTGTTTTAATTAATTCCAAAAAATTGTGCAATAACGTATGTCACGATCGGTTTATAATTATAATTAATGCAGTACTATAAATGAAAAAATATGGAATTTAAGATTCTCATGGCTAATATTATTACGTTGTTTGCATTTCGGGGAGCATTTAACTAACAATTAACACCTAACTCATTGAGTGTAAAACAACATGGTGTGTGAATGGGTCCGCAAATCAACCGTAACATAAGCCAACAAATCCTCCTTACCAATCGCAGCTTTGTTATTGAAAGGTAAGGGAACCCGGGAGCAAATATTTGTTCAAATATAGTGTTAAATTATGCCAACCAATGGTGTCAAGTTTTGATAGATAAATAGTTTCTTTTGAAATTGAATCAAATGAATTGGATTCTCGTGCACGTTGTAATATCTACACTTTACAAAAATCTGTTCATCGACAAAACTGTTAAGGTTAGGTAATTAAACTTACATAGTTAATTAAAAAACGTAGATATTTTTCGAGTGAAACTTCTTTATCCCCGTTAGTGATTTTAAATTTGGATGAAACGGAAATGCGTCACCAAAATTTATTATTTTATGACGGGTCCTCGGTTCTAATATAATGCGGTAAATTAACAACTCCACGCGAGCTCCCGGTGGTGCAGCGGAATAGTGCGTCGCAAATCTCAAGAAATCCAGCGAACGGAGGTTCGAATCCTACAAAATCAAAAAAAAATAAACATTTTTATTTAGTATATCAATATCCAATCTTCAAACCACTTTAAAATAAACAGACAAAATAAAAGAAAGAGACTCTAGCGACTTTCTATTTTCACGTGTGAATTACACACTCTGATTTTTTTTTTGAATGGTTATGTAAAAGGGGAAAAGTATTATTTTTACCAAATAACATTATTTCATTTTAGTTAATTTCTTCGGTAATTCAATTTTGGTTCATCATTACAAATATTTTACTTTTTCTTCTTAATTATAATGACTAATATAATATACTATCAGACCCGGCCACACGTCGCTGTGGCTAAAGAAACTCAACGGCATTACTTAACCTTTATAAAATCCACACCACCCGCTTGCCATCTGCCCGCTGCCTGAATTGGATATTTGAATTTCTCGGCTTTTTCTCTACTACAATAAGCATTTATTATACATATAACGTCTAATTGTCTATCATCCAAACATCTATATCCATTACTTGTAATTCTACTTTTCAACCCTATCGAAAGTAGGTACTTGAATTCTTCCACTTTTGTGCAAAAAAAAAATTGTACCTAAAATAACAACTTTTAGTATCATTTCTAGCTAGGGCTATAATTATTATGCTAGGGATTTCTCTGTGTTATGGTGGGCGAAATTTACATATAGAATTTATTTATAATATGATGGGTAATACTTATTTTAATATTACACATTTTAAATTTTGATTTGTAAATATTTTATCAGATAATTAAATTAGGAAACGTCCGATATGTCTGAAGGGTGTTCTAGTGGTTGAAGTGTAGAATGTATGGGTATTATGATTTAAATGTTTTGCAGATGTAAGGATCCATAGAGTGATTGATTTTTTTATGGCATGGATTGTTCTTCGGACTTTAAGTTGTAAGGGAGAAACATTTAACTCTTGAATTTCATTATCCTGTAAATACGTACAATGTTGTACAATCAAGCAGTAAGTAGACGCTTGCCTTGGGTATTGGCATTAATTACCAACTAGCGTTTTGTCCATTGCAGGCAACTAATCGGTTAAAACATTGAATATGGATGAAGCGAAGAGTGTGTGTTAAACAAAATATTTGAAAGCACGCTTATTTTATTTTTATAACGGGTACCTATCTATATTTTCGCTGAATTCAATTTACTTTCGTAGATAAAACGAGTTTGCCAAAATTACATTAGTGCAATAATAGATTGTATATATTTATATTTATATTTTCTTACCATACATTTTTTGTTGTTGTTGTTTTTTTTAAATAAATTAACCTCACTCAGGACTAATGCCTGTTTTGAAGTTAACAATTATAATTCGAGGATTACATAGCATTACATTCAAAACACAATATAAAAACACTACTTTCAAAACACTAATATTACATACTAATTACCCACTAGACCAGATGGGTAATTTGAGAATGATTTGTAACAATATTTGTACCTGCCAAAAGCAATAAATTCAAAACAACTAGGGTGACACTTCGATTTGTGCAAATGGAACTCAAATATCTTATTATTTTTAAAAAAATCTTATTATTTAAAAAAATCTTATTATTTAAAAAAGGACAAGGATGAAAAAATAGTATGCCAGTCCTCTGTCAACATAAATTTCTTAACTTTATTTTTAAATTTACTTAGCTAATGAATTGGAAGACTTAATGTAATCTGGCAGAATATTAAACATAAGTGGAGCCTGATAAAAATAGTTTCTTTGGCCAAAAGATGTTTTAGTATGTATTGCCACAAAGTTCATTGTTGAGCCAATTCTAGTGGTATGGATTTATTGAGTTCTTTCTGCAGATTTAGTATTGATAAAAAATCTACAAATTATTTTAATGATGTACAGCTGTTTTATTCACATAACATTAGATTCCTTGTAAAGTAGTTTCGATGGATAACGAAAATTATCCTCTTCCCAAACGTATCCTTTGCCCTTTCTTGCTACCATTCTGAAATGGTATAATCTTATATTCTTTTTCCACTTCTCAGTTCGGCACTACGATTTGTTGTGAACTTCAAAAATATCGATGGATGATTATGATTGATTTAATTCTGTGTATTTATTTGCTACAATAAGGTTTATAGATTGTTCACAAGTGAGGTTGAACTTTTATAACCTTTATATTGAGGCTCAATTAATTGATTTAACCTGTCCCAAAAGCCGAAAATAAAACATTTGGTATTTCGCGGATGTTAAAATCACTGCAGTTTTTAGTTGTCTACCTTTTTCCTCTCCTACAATAACCCTTCCGAAATTATGTTTTCTTCTTTCTCTTGTTACCTATGTAGCTCTGACCTTAGCAGTTTTTTTTTCTATTGACAGACTATTAAAGCGTAGATATTTCAGTGTGCATGAGATTTCAATAAGTTTAATTCAATTTTTAACTTCTTTATAGAATAAACATGACAGCATTGGCATAATTTGTACAAATATTTTATAATTTATGCAACCATTTTAAATAACATTAACAACTAATAAATGAAAAATATGAATAATGAAAAATAAATGAATCCAGGACCTCTGCCTTGCCAGGTAGGTCTCAGACCACTGAGCTTATTCTACCATTTCAACTTCTGTCATTTTAATGTTGTCATACTCCAACTCAACTAAGTGATCAGAACATTACCCGGAATGGCAAATGTCTTGGATTGATGAGACTAGATGCGACCGAATCTGTTTCTGTCTTTTTGTTTTACATATCTCGTTTGAGAATATTGTTATCTCTAATTAAATATTATAATTTGAGGTTTCATTCAATAAGTTCTTCCACAGTAAATTAAATTTATTTTTCAAATATTACCAACAATTTATTTTAAGGTGAAACTTTTAAAGCTCCGCTGTGAATTGGATTTCGAAAGAACCGGAAATGACGATTACTGCACCTGCGACGCATCAACTATGCTCACTGGTCACTTTGATTATGATGTCACTTTTAAAGGCTCCCATTGGTTGAGATATGAAACGGAAATTACGCTAGGTCTGCGCTTATTGGTCGCTTTGATTATGACCTCACTTTTCAAATGTGGGTTGAGATTGGTAAATAAACTTTTGGTAATAAGCTTCTACCGCGTGTAAACTGCACTCGAATTTTTTTTTTCACTATTTGAAGACTATTGTTAAAAAAAAAATTGTTAGCTTTATTTTGATTTAAATTTATGTTGATGTATGACATAATAATTTTGTCCTATACTGAAAAATGTTAAAAGCATAAAGCCAAATTTAGGCCTGTATAAATATGTCCATAATAGCACGGATGCTATGTAGTGAAGTTTTCCAGTTCGGTTTAATCACCGAGACAGTCACAGTAGAGTATACCGTGTACAGTGTATAGCGCCACCCAGCGCCAGTAGGTAGCAGTAAGCTCATTTCTGCCATAATGGAAGTTCGTCCACTTGCCGGACGAAATTACAGTCAACGCTTCCTTGTTTCAATCCAATTACTCGGAGCTGCGGAAAATTCTTTTCAACATCCAAATTTGAGAACCTCTTCTCTTTAGAATTGCGAAACATTAAATTTGGATTTCATGAACCACGTTTTTTCATGTTACACTCGAAGTTTAGAACTTTGCCTCATTTATGTTTACAACAAGTTATTTTTTTACAATCCGACAGCATTATTTTTTGTTATTTTAATTTTATTTTTAATGACTCAAGCCTTTCTGACGGCTTTACCACAACATTCAAAACAGCCAGTTCTCTTCAAACAGTCAACCCATCTATTTTGTGAGGGACCTCAGTTTCCTATCCAAGGATTTCATCCGATGATACAGTCGTTTCGTTTGGTAAAGTTTAGTCGTAAAGTTTGGTATACCGTACCGTATGATAAACTGTATCACCTTAATATTTTAGATACAATTGATATTTTTCAGCCTGCCAACATTGCCGCATTTGATCTAAAATTTGATTTCTGACACGCTTGATGTCGGGCAATTTTGTTAGTTGTTCAAAATATTCATATTTTTTTGGCTGCTGCGTAAGATTGTTTCATAGTCAAAGGTAAGCCAAAGATGCCTTGATTCAGCACGTGCATTGGATAGGTGCACGAAATTTAAACTAGTTAGTAACCAGTCAACTTTGACCGTAAGTTTGGGATGATGGTCTGGGTATGCTTGACGAATCAGTGTCGGTACGATTTACTACACCAGTTCGACCAATTCGTACCGCAGGCCTAATTTATAGTTAAATTGATTTCTTTGTTCAGGAGAAGATTGGTTACCGCACTCAAACCTCTTTTATCGAGATACTATGACGGAAAATGTATCAAAAACTTGCAATAGTATTTAATACAGAATAAGCAACAGGTATATCTTTCTGAAGCCAGAATAGCTGCTACAACGGCAGTCTCACCGCGCGGGAACAATAGTTTACACAGATTTGTCTAGGAATGTAGTCCTTATTTATTTATCTCAATGATACGCAATATCACATAAAAAGTTTTATGAAATGTCAGTTATGTATACAACGTCATTGCCTGATGTTGAAGATGACTGTAGGTAAATAGTCCACTCCACGTGTACTTCATTTAAATCCCGTGGACCCTCTTTTTTTCTCGCTGTATTGTACCCTAAGCGAAGTCGAAATCTACCTCTGGGGGTCCATAACTAATAACTCTTTTTTTTAACCCAACCCAATCATAAAACAGTGAGAGTAAAGAGAAAAGTGCTACAATGTACCATACCTTCCTAAAAATACTTAACTAACTAACTAACTAACCATCACGCCGTTTCCCCGCAGGGGTAGGCAGAGAGGACGGACCGCCACACAACTCGATCTTGGCACACACTCTTTGCCTCGTTCATGAAATATAATCTGTGGATTTTTAAAATATACCTTGGTAGGTTAAATAAAATAAATTCAATATATTAAATGAAAAATTACAATTTTTGTCAAATAGCCGAATTTTTAATATACTTATATTCCTACCCTTTCCTTACCCCTTACCTTGCCCTCTCACCGTCTCTCTTACTTGCCTCCCTCTCGTCCCCAGCAAAGTTGATGAACGCTAACCCTCTTGTATGTTTCCTAAAGCCCCGTATTTCTACATTAATTTAAGTATTGTTTTACGAAACCCCGAGGACATGATGAACTGACACCAGTTGGTTTATATATTTGTTTATATACTCAGTATAAAAACAAAGTATAGTGTCCAAAGAAAAAATATATTTTGTTATTATTTTATGTTTTATGAGTACAAGCTTGGATAAAATGTATATAGACATACAGAGAGTATCTACTTCTACTACACTATATAAAGAGGTAAGGTTTGTTTGTTTGTTTGTTTGTTGGCATCGAATAGGCTCTGAAACTAATGAACCGATTTGAAAATTTTTTTCGCTGTTGGGAAGCTACACTATCCCTGAGTGACATAGGCTATATAATATTTTCAAAATAATTAGGGATCATTACTAAAACTCCAATAATGCAACCCAAGGTGTAAAAAAATTACCTAAAATATTCTTTACATCGCGTGCGCTGCGAAAACTATTGATGATAGAATAAAATAATGTACTACGACTTTGTAGAACACATCATAATTTACAAAAAAGGTCGCGACAGCATATGTCTAACTATTATGGTTATGCCACAATAAGTATTCTTTTATTTTAAAAATTTAATTAATATGTCGCCGCTTGAAAAGGCTTTTTATTTGTATCTTGGTGTTAATCCTTATCAAAATAAATTACTTCTCATTCAAGACAGCTTCAATACCTTTATTTAACTTTTGAATTTTTCAATTCGGATATTTAATTAGAAAGATATCACGAGTTTAAAAATGTTAGTATTAGAAAAAAGTTTCTGCTACGGGCCGGGCGGGAGAGGAGTCAAGAAATGATGTGCCAGGGGGGTTGGCGGGACGGGGGAGCGGGAGAGCAGTGGCGGGGAAGGTAGAAGTGGAACGCTGGAGGTTAACGAACGGGAATGTACGCACGGGAGTAACATTTTATTTATTTAAATATGGCATTGCAACGCATGCCGGGAAACAGCTAGTATTAAATAAGGTTGTTCTTTCACCAATGTACGAGTAGTTTACGAATTTAGGAGGTGAAATTTTATTTTGAAGTGAAACTTCTATAACCCCGCTGTGATTAGGATTTCGGATGAAACGGAAATAACGATTAGTGCACCTGCGACGGATCAACTGCGCTCACTGGCCGCCTTGATTAAGTTGTCACTTTTAAAGGCTCCTATTGGATGAGATATGAAATGGAAATTACGCTAGGTCTGCGCTCATTGGTCGCTTTGATTATGACCTCACTTTTCAAGTATTGGTTCACATTGTTTTGGTAAAGTTTCGCTTCTACCACGTGTAAACTGCAGTCGAATTTTTTTTAAATTTAGTCCCTGAGGAAAGTAATTTCCCTCAGGACCTATGTCATATCTGGGGATGCAGAGTTTTTTTAAGGAAAGGAAGGAGATAAATGTTGGACAAGAAGTGAACGAATGGACAACTTTGACGACATTTCATATATTTAGTTGTCGAAGTAGAGGAATAGCTTACAAAATTGATAAATTTCACGAAATTTTGAATAATTGTCCAAACAGACTATTTTGAAGGAGTACCAACAGCGAAGAAATCCTTTAGTCAGGTTAACAAAATGACAAAAGCAAACTTAGCAGGATATTTTATGTAATGTGAAATTTTCCAAATGTTCAGCATGGATTTACACATGAGTAAGACATTGCCCAAAGAGATAAAATTTTTTAACAATATTTAGATCAAATCCCTCATTTCGAAGGTACTCCGTGTGAGGTGCGTAAGGTGCCCAATTGTCGGTCGCCTCTGTATATTTTGTTTTAAAAAAATAATTATTCTGAATGTGTTTATTTGAGTTATTTTTATTTTTAAGAAAGTTTACGTTATGACGTATATGCCCGACTTTAAATTAAGAAGTAAATTGCTTTTTAAGTATGGATAAAGTTATGCTTCTTCGAAAAAAGTTTCAGAGGAAATTTTGCCGAATTATCAACTCTATCTTATTCTTCATAATTTGAGAATTTGTGAACACCTGTAAAAGTAATGATGTAATACTTTAAAAACCATAGATAATGGTTAGGAATTATAATATGTTTGTTTTGTTTGTTTGGAAAAATAATTACATACATTAATTTATATCACAAGAATGGTGATTGACGCACTCTTTCGACTTAGCAGAGACACCGAAATAGATTGTTTTAAAAATAGTATCCGAACAAGTGAAGACTGTCATCATCTGTTTTTTGGAATATTTTTTCATTGTGAAAACTAATGTTGTGTTAGATTGACAAATAACTACTTGTGCATGTTTCAAAGACACAAAAGAATTGTACTGATCTGGATTTTAAGTGGATAAAATTACGGAGGCCTCCCCAGCTGCAAAGAACTACGTACAAGGTTTGTGAATCTGTTATTTTCCCTGGAGTTGTCGGATTGCTATTCTTTGTGATACATTGTCCGCACAGGTAGATTTCATAATCATATCTTTGAGTATTAAGCTCAGTAACTCAGGGTTATTTACACACCCCAGACTCGCATATTATAATAAAGATATATTTATTTTTTCGAGTTCTGCATAAAATTTTTAAAAGTTTTACTATTTTTCGAGCAGTTGAATCGCTCTCTTGATTTGCGCTTTCTGATAGACAGAACTCCTCGCTTTTGGAGCATAAACAGGTGCATGCGATCTCCCAAGAGAATAATTGTTAGAAACAAATAAGATAACTTCTTTCAACAAAGGCGGAATAAGTATAGTTCCAGAGATAAACTTAAGGAAATTTTTACATAAAAATATTTTCGTTAGGCTTCTTAAATGTTTAAATCATGATATTTATTATGTATTAGCATAAAGTTTAATTTTAACCTACAATAGAGAACTCCAGTCCAATTTTTTTTTTTTTTTAATGAATAATGACCTTCTAGCTTAAATAACTGCATATTTATTTTTATTTTTAGAGATAGTTTTAATATTTTAAATAATTTTCCAAGTTTTGATTTTTCAAGATCCCTTGAAAAACACCATATCTATGGTGCATTGTGTGACGTCATAACGTCATCGATAGTTTTATTCACTTTCAACAGGTGCTGTCATTTTACCCATTTTATATTGAAAAATCGATGGCCGAATAACTTTAGATGTGAAAAGTCGAGGCGTTTTTTCTTCACGATTAACTGCTTTTAATATAGAAAAACATTAGGTAAAATGTCGACATCTCATCGCTACTGTTATTTTATTGTACCAAAGTGCATTACAATAACAATTAATCATCTGAAAAAATGACTGCAAATGACATCGTAAGCCGTAGAATTTTGTGTTCAGGTGTGACTTTTGCTTTAACATAATACATTGTATTATGTATAACACATACAGAAACACTGGTATTTATAATACACTTATCATGACTTGTATAAAAAGCCCTTGATAATAAACCATTTTGAAAATACGATCGATGTTATGGTAGATAAACAAAATGTCAAAATTGACACGAATTCAAATAGGCCACATTTACTGAAAATTATCAAAAATCTTTTATTACAGCTTACTACGACTTTCAAAAACAACTAATAAGATGATTTATTTACTAACCAACTTTTATCCCACGAAATTCAGAACTTAGGTACACAGTCCGTATTATATTTGAAAAACATTATCTTGGAAATATCAGATTGTGCGCAAATATAGCCCTCTTCTGTCATAATTTTAATTGTGAAGGCCTAAATAATGTTTCAATAAACACAACAACTATTATATGTCTAAATCTCTACTAACAGTATGTAAATAAACCAAATAAAAAACACGAAATGTTGTGTTTGAACGGCTTGTCTCATACATTTCAAAATGCCGTCACCAGGTGAATCTTCCATCGTGACGTCACCACACAGCATTACACAGCATACCAACCTAGCGCTGTGTTTTAACGAGAATATTAAAAATGCTCTTTTTAATATTTAAAAAAAACTGTACGTTTAATATTATCAAATAAAAGTTATATATTCAGAATCAGCGTTTATTGGTCTATATAAACATATTTTTTTAAAGCCATAATATTTTTCACTGGAGTTCCTTATTGATACAGGTGTGCATATAAAAACCACACGTACATGTAGAGCAGGTAGAATTGTCAAAGGCATAAGTATAACCGGGGGTGTTGTGCCAATAAAAGACGTTCGACTTTCCAATTTTCTTTCCCGAATTACTTTCCTTGAAATCGGATCCCGCCGCGGCCGCCCCCCTGCTAACTTACCCGCCATTCCCCGTGGCTTCCCACCGGAGATATAACGGTAGATAACTATAGTTGTTCTTGAATAAATAATCTATTTCCGCATGCTTCTTTTCCGTTACAAGATTTTAAACGTTTTCCAAGATCCTTGAAAGACGGTCGCAACCGAAATTGTGTTTTAGAAATTGATATAACCGACTAGTCGCACGGTTTATTCTGTCGTAAAAAAGAAAATCGCTTGAATGGACATTAAAAATTTATTACTTTACTGCGGAACTTTATTTTGATAAGAAAGGTGTTTTGAAAACCATTGTTATATATTATTTAGCGACCAGCAGATACTTTTGAATTAATTTGTTCATTTTATTGAAAGATAAATAATAAATTTTGTTGTTTCCACCAATAATTAAATACTTTCGATTTTTTTATTTTTACACACAGAGTGAAAAAACATAGAAATTAAATTAAATAAAAATTAATATCATAAAATATTGTCATGTTTGACGTGCATTTATTAAAAGTAATAAATTTTGTTCAATCCCCTTAACTTGCTTAGAGTTATAATTAGAAAGTAGAAGACTGTGCCTTTGTCATATAAAATTGAAGTTCAAAAGCGATTATAAGTTTGCATTACTGTTGACACCTACAAAGTATTTAATTTCTTAACCTAAATTAAATATTTTTACAAAACTCCCACAGTTACAAAGGACAATTGAATTTGTACCCAGAGACCCTTTAAAAATAATAAATAAATATCACCCGATTAATCAGTTTACGTCGAAAGATTGAACACTGTGATTTAAACGCAGAGGTTTAGAATCACAGTGGCCTATCTACAAAAACATAGTTTTTAGAAACGAAAAAAAGATTTGAATTCTTTGAAACTCTGAAAATAAAGGCCCTTTTAGTAAAATATTATAACGATTATATTATTATTTAAAAAAAAATTATAATTAAAGACTTGTGATAATTAAAAATATTAATAATTGTAAAATATGACTGAGATATTGTTAGGCATTGGCTTTCAGGGGCGCCGGGGTTAAACATGGGTTGAACTGCGACTGTCGGGGGCCCCGCGCTTTACAGTGAAAGCCAACAAGTACCTACCTGCGACTAGCTCATTTCGGCAGGTGCATGATGTTCAGGTCGTGGATCCGGCCTCAGCTGAGATTCACCATGCATCGTAGGGATGCCTAGATTGTTTTAGGTTAATTTGCTAGCAAAATAAGAAGAGAGAGATTTCCTTCACTTCATTTATTCCTCAGAACAAGGCGGCAAAACATCACATTACAATGTTAGAACAATTGAACACGTGAGTATTCCTATACTATAAAACTCAATTCTCTCTCTCTAACTTCATCCCGGTTTTCGCGGTAAGGCAAACAGTTAATTCAGCACAAAAATAGAGGAATTAGGTAGGTTTACGGTGACAGGAGAGTCTCTCTTGGAGTTCCATGGCAGGGTCCTGCTCCGACGCATTCTTAGAACCCGCCAAAATGGCGGTTCCAGAACATTTGTTAGACGCGGCTGGCGTCGATTCAACGCGCGTGGGATGTGTGCACTTCAGGCGCTGGCGGGGGAATGCGGGACTGCGCTTGGCTTCCGCGGCGAGAAGAGGTATGCGGGGGGATTTTGAACTAGTCGAAACGCGTCCCGGCGAGAGTGTGCTGATTCCAGCGCCAATTCTCGTCTGTCGGTATGCGGTAAGCTCAAACACTACTCTTTTGTATCGTAACAATATTCCTTTGTGTTCCTAGCAATTCAGCAAAAATTGACAAGAGATTTTAGGATCACATGGGCCTATCTACAAATGCATTGTATTCAGATAAACGTTTTGATGCATTGATACTTAAAAAATAAAACACATTTCAAGTTTTTGGTCAATAAAAGTCACACTTCTTAGAGGCTAACTTACCTCTGGCTTCGATGGAGCCATCGTGCCTTTTCTGGTTACTTGGAGTTATACCAAGCATATGAATGGAAGACTAATTGGAAAGTTTGCTTCCGTTGAACGAATAATACCCACTGTGCAAAAATCATACAAATCTTTTATTTTTTCCCATAGTTGGCATTTCATCTGGGTCCCATCCAGGAGTCAAAAGTTCAATTCCTCGGCTAAGTCCTCCATTACGACATAGGCAAAACAAAAGTGAAAACTTCTTTAGCACGGTTGTGATTCGACGATAAAAAGAGAAAAACACATACCTACATCTATTGGATTTAGTAGTAGTTTCGTAGCCTCAACACTTTTGTCTACTTTAGTTTTCTGAAGGTTTTACCTTTTACTACACGCCGATTTTTTAACTCGGGAATGTTTAAAACAAAAGGCTCTTCGAATACATGGAACTGGTTCCAAATTTGTATAAAAAAATTGTTGAGGTTTAAATTATCTTTTCCCTACAGCGCGGTACTGCGAAACCGATTATTATCAGCCAATTAACGTTTAGTACTTCCCTGATTAAAAACTGTTCGACCATTGTGGCGCTAATATTAACATTTTTATTAAATTTCACAAAGCTATTAGAATCTTAGGGTGAATTGCCTTAAACAAAACAAAAAAAAAGCTATTAGAACCATGCAGCCTCAAGATTTTTGCTGTTGTTTATTGTCATAAATTAGTAACAGGGAATATGCCCTTGTGTATCTAATTTTGTTTTTTTTCATTTCTAGATATACACATCATTTTCTTTTAAATGATTGTGTATAGGAGATAGAGCTTCATGTCACTAATAGATACGGCATTACCGACACTAGGCGAAAATTAAAACAACATTTTTGAAGTGAAAACTTCTTTAGCGCCGTTGTGATTTGAAACTCGATGAAACGAAAAAAAGCGACACTAAATGATACAAACCCGTACATCTACATAATTTAGCCTGCGAGAAAATGAGATAGTATAATGCCTCGTAGCCTTCCTACTCTTGTCTACTTTAGTTTTTATTTCTACCGCGTGGGAATTGAACACTCTGATTTCTTTTGTAGTTAGGCTTATGTGATCCTAAGCCCCCGAACAGTAACTAGTCTCAGCGCTCAAATTGAATATATACATATACCGAATCTCCAAATGCGATGGAACGAAGTCGTAATCTTTTAATTATGCTTCATTAGTGCAGTACAAAGGGTAGATAGTTAGGGTTCCCCAAGGTTCGGTCAAGGGAGTTACTGCCGAAATTTAAAATGAGCCTTGAATTCAGCACTTGAGCCCGACGGTGCTTTGGTATTATTTACCGATAAATTGAAACCTCTTCACGCTTTAAGCGGAGTGAAATATTAACAAGTAGGCTCGGCTTTGAATTATTCCATCAATGGGGATAATAACGAAACCTTTGTTGGGTGGTTCTAAAGAAAATCGACTAGAATAACTTCACCTACCACTATTGCGTGCTTGGGTAAATATTCATGTGGAGTGTTTATGGTTTATCAAAGTTATTCTAAAAATCTTCAGTTATACATTTCTTCTTTATGATGGTTGATGCTTTGAATTTAATGTATACGAGTATTATTTTAGCATTAATATGGTAGATTTTGATTCACCGTTCAAAATATTTTAACAGAGGATTTCCACTCAAGATGCCTTCAGATATAAGTATATCGATTTTGGTTGTACGGCCGTATATCCTCTGCATACTTACTTGAAGAAAAAATCTTCTAAATGATTAGGCCGGATGAATTCTCGCCGGATGAATTGTCGGCCGGATGAACTGTCGGCAGGATGACCTGTCGGCAGGATGAACTATCGCCGGATGAACTATCACCGGATGAATTGTCACAGAATGAACTGTCATGGAACCAAATAAATCATACCTACAATAAATCACTTGGGTCGATTATAAACGTATCTTTTTCAAAAATTTACATTGGTAATTCTATTCTAATGAACGAATCCGATAGGGACACCTTAGCTCAGTTGGTAGAGGTCCAGGCCCGGAAATTCTAATTTAAAAAAAATTGTGGGTAAAAATATTGGAAAAATCAGAATGTTTCACATATTTGGTACATGGATAATATAGAATTAAACAAAGTCTAGAAAAGAACCAACATAAAAGACAGAGAATAACTGGGCTCCTCTTTGTGCGGTGCTTCATAGCCCCCCACACTTGCCCACAATGGCGAGTGAACTGCATACTTGTATCTTTGAAGTGAAAACTTCTTTAGTACCGTTCTGATTTGAAACTCGATGAAACGGAAACGAGTGAAACTAAAAATAGACAAACACATTCATCTATAGGTTTAGCCTGCGAGAGAATGAGATAGATTGAAACGAGCTGCGCGCATTGCCCGGTTTGGTAATGAGTTCACTTTTCAAGGCTCCTATTATAATTGGTTGATATTGTGCAGGTGAAGGTTTCCCTTCTACCGTGTGTGAACTACATTCGAACAAACTATAGATATTATTTGAAAGGTAGTGTTAATTGCAATCATGTTGTTTGACGACAGATTCGCCTCGGATGGCATGGCGGTTACATCTCAAAATGCCACTCTTGGAATTCGTGGAAGAGCTGCAATTTTTAAACTTGTAGTTACATATTATTATAGTGGTATTAAAATAATTCGGGCTCCAAAATCATTCCGTCGATATTTGAATGGTAGGGGATTAGACTGGCAAGTTCCGTGTAGGTTTCGCTATATCTATATATAAAAATTATTAAAAATGGTTACGTTTTTAGATTTTCAGCTCCAAAAATATTTTCGTTATATATTTTTGGGGTGTTATGCCCTGTTGCGCTACCTCCTTCATCAAGGCAGATGTGTGATGATGAAAAATATAACGCTGTCCGAAACGTTGGCTAAAGAAGGAGGTAGCGCAACACGGCATAACACCCCAAAAACAAGTAACGAATTTTTTTATGAATGTTCGTTAGTTTAAGTACAATCCCAAACATTTAGACATTTGTATCTGTACAACTAGGGCAATCTCTGCTCTATCAGAGTTTTATCTTATTGTTATTGAGGGCATCAACTCTAAATGCCTAATTCTAATTATTTTGTCGTCGTATGGTATTTTAAAGTGTCACGTGATTAAGTCAGTGCCATCGAGCAAAAAAAGTTTGACAATGATTCTCGTTGTTACGTTGTAAGAAAACTAAATAAACAAAATCATTAGACTACTTTCAACCGTGAAGTTTACTTAGCGACAGCACTGACTTCGTGCTTTGCGGTCTAGCGTCCAGTCCTGTACTCTAGTCGGCCTTGTGAAGAACAATAGGCCACTTGCATGGATTTCATAACGACTTAGAAAAAATCGTGTGGATTGATTTTTTTACTAAGATTACGAAAATGTTAGTAAATTTTTTTATATATGTATAGTTTTTTTTATTTTTAAATAAATAAATCCTTTATTTGAGCTCGTGACGTCACAACATGAAAATGTCCCGTCTCCGATTGTGTTCCATTAAGTTTGTAAAATTCCACACTGATAATTTTTTTTTATATGGCAACACTTTGATTTCCGGCGAATTTTTGAATTTGCGTTTAACGTTCAATAGATTTATTGTTTGTTCTATGCGAATTTATCCTTTGGTTTGATTTTTTGATAAAGATGGCGGTGTTTTTACAGACGTTACGAAGAAAACCCCGTACAATTTATTGCTATTCGTGTGGAAAACGTTCATTTTTTTACTGATTTTCGGCTATAAAATTATGTCCCGTCTTTCCGGTTTATAAAAAATCTTCTGATTTTCGGATTGAAATTTTCAAAAAATCACCAGGGTTTCAAAAATACGATTAAAAAAAAATACGGAATATCTTAGAATATTTGCCTAAACCGGTTTTTTTTTAATGTGACGCAAGTGGCCTATTGACACCTCTCTGACTTAATTCATAAATACCTCACAGGAAAGATGTGCTTCAAGGTTCTGCAGTATTGACTCCGCTCAGTAGTAATAGATGAAGACAATAACGTTAGATAAACTTCCACCTGCTACGTTTAAAATTCGTTGTATTCAATTAGAATGTTAAATAATTGCATCATAAACCTCTTCGTGACGATAATAAAGAGTTTCGTCATTTTATTTTGCCACAAAGCACTTAACCTAAAAAAATGGTCGTATAGATCGACTTACTTGCAGTCATGGTAGATATAATGGGTAAAAAAACAAGTGATACAAAATCAGAGTGTGCAGGTCACACGCGGTAGAAGAAAACTAATCTTCGAGAGAATGAGACGAATGCAGAGTATCAGGAGTAGGATAAGTGTGGGTTTTGTATATTATAATATTATTAAGTTTAAAAATTATTTTACAATTTATTCTACCAAGCACCTCACAAAGAGGAGGCCGACAGGTTATTAGTCTATCTCATTCTATCGCAGGCTAAATCCTATAGATGTATGTGTTTGTCTCTTTTTAGTGTCGATCGATTCCGTTTCATCGAATTTCAAATCACAACGGTACTGAAGAAGTTTCCACTTAAAAATAGTTAATTCGTTAAAAATTTTATTTTGGCTGCCTGGAGAGATAAGTATGTCAAGCAACAGTGCATCATGTATGACGTAGCGCCCTCACCAACAGCACACTCAACATTGCCCACATTGTCCACAATGTCCACACCGTGTCCTAACAGCTAACACAATCAGTCAAAGGGAAAGGTTTACCGTACAGCTTGTATTTTCTGGATAATTAGGTGCAGCTACCGCTAAATATTGTGATAATTATCACACATACCAATGTATTAATATCCATATCAAAATTAAAAATGTAACTACTAACGCCATCTATTAACAAGATTGTTAAAACCTTTTATTACCAATAAAAGCCAGTCTTTTGCGAACTGCATAAGCGTGTTGTCATTCTAAGAGGTTATGGGCAAATATCCATTATATTTTTCGGTTTTTACTGTGTGAATTTAGTATAAAACAGTCGAAAATTGTTGATTTTTCGTTGAAATATGGCCGTGAACTATTTTCAAAGCATTGAGAAGTTGACAGGACGCCAGAATTATGATCAGTGGAGTTTTGCAGTCGAAAATCTGTTGGTGCTTGACAATCTGGTGAACTATATCAAGTCAGAACCAGATGCCAATTTTGAGAAAAAAGCATCAGATGACGCAAGGGCCAAGGCGAAGATAGTTTTAACTATTGATCCTGGATTGTACGTGCATATTAAGGAAACAAAAACATCTTTAGAGTTATGGATTAAACTGAGGTCTATGTTTGATGACTCAGGTTTTTCTCGTAAAATATCCTTACTAAGACATTTAATCTCGTTACGACAAGAAAATTGTGATTCCATGACTTCATACGTCACACAAGTGGTCGAAACAGCCCAGAGATTAAAAGGCACAGGATTTGCAATTACGGAAGTATGGATCGGATCATTACTTCTAGCTGGTTTGCCAGAAAAATTCATGCCGATGATTATGGCGGTGGAGCATTCGGGTATGCAGATTACCACCGATTTAATAAAATGTAAGTTGCTTGATATGGAGATTTCACAGAATGACGTGAATACCAGCGGCGCTGCATTCGTTGCAAATAATAGCAAAAAGCATAGATTTAAAAATGGTGCGGTATCATCGATAAACTCAAAAGTGACGGTTGACAATAATGTCACTTGTTACAAATGTAAACAGACGGGTCACTATCGAAACCAGTGTCCATTGTTAAAGAAAAATACAAGTAAATGTGTTTTTAATGTTGTTTTCCTGAATGGAAAATATGACAAGAACTCATGGTACATCGACTCGGGGGCAAGTGCACACATGACGGCGAAGAAAGATTGGGTAAAAAATGTGAATAAAACGCCGTATTTGCCAGAAATTACTGTCGCCAATGAATCTAAAGTGCAAGTTGTTTGTTCCGGAGATGTCGAAATTGTTTCGGAATTAAATTATCATATAACAGTTAAAAATGTGCTATGTGTGCCTAGTTTGACAACCAATTTATTATCCGTAAGTGAACTTATCAAGAATGGAAATAATGTCATTTTTGAAGAGAAGCATTGTTATATTCGAAACAAAAACAATGATTTGGTTGCAACTGCGGATTTGTCAGAAGGTGTTTACAAATTGAGATTACAATCACAAAGTTGTTTGTTGACTGTTCCTGTCAGTGGAAAATTATGGCACAGAAGACTAGCACACATTAACAGTCAAGATATGCAAAAAATGAGAAACGGTGTTGTGGATGGTTTGAATTATGAGAGTACTATTGACATAACCAAGTCTCAGTGTATTATTTGTTGTGAGGGAAAACAAATGAGATTACCCTTTTCTCATGTGGGTGAGCGGAGTACAGAAACGCTTCATAGGATTCACAGTGATGTCTGCGGTCCGATGGAAACAAATTCTTTAAATGGAGCTCGATATTTTCTGCTATTTATAGATGATTATAGTCGAATGACGTTCATATATTTTCTGAAGCAGAAGAGTGAAGTTTTCAACAGATTTAAAGAGTTCAAATCAGTTGTTGAAAATCAACTTAGTAAGAAAATTAAAATATTAAGAACAGATAATGGTCTAGAATTTTGCAATAAGGATTTTAAGAATTACCTAAACCAGGCTGGTATAATACATCAAAAATCAAATTATTATACACCAGAGCAAAATGGACTTTGTGAGAGAGCTAACCGTACAGTGGTTGAGAAAGCTAAATGTTTATTATATGATGCAAAGTTAGACAAAAAAATTTTGGGCAGAAGCAGCTAATACTGCTGTATATTTGAAAAACAGGTCTATTGCATCAGGATTAGATAAAACACCATATGAATTGTGGTATGGATCAAAACCTGACTTAAGTCACCTGCGTTTGTTTGGCAGCAAAGTCATGGTGCATGTTCCTAAACAAAAACGTTTAAAATGGGATAAGAAAGCCACAAAACATATTTTAACTGGATATGGTGAGGATGTAAAAGGTTATCGTGTGTATAATCCTACTAAGAACTCCGTTATTATTAGCAGAGATGTCATAGTGATGGAGGATGAGACAGATGGGAAGTTAACCAATGAAGAGTCGGCCGTCTGGATTCCTAATGAGGAGACGACAGAAAACAATCTGGTGGAAGAGAGTAGTGATTCAGTGGGGGAATTTTCTCAGAATATTCCAAAAACTGAGGATCCTTTTGATTGCTTTTCAGATTCTTTAATATATGATGATGGCAATGAAACACTAACTGAATTTCCAACACAAGATGTCTCAGAACACGTAGTTCAATCAACAGAACCACCCGAACAAGTGACAGAAAGCAGCACGCGTCAGAGAAAGAAACCAGAAAGATATGGTTTTAGTAACATGTGTGTTTCCAGTACTTTTCCAGCATCTGAAGAGATTGTATTCGCAGAGGCTCTTGAGGGGCCAGAGAAGGAGCAGTGGAAGCAGGCAATGGCTGAGGAGCTGCAGTCATTTGAGGAGAGTGAGGCGTGGGAGCTTGTTGATAATCCGGGTGATGTGACGATAGTGAAGTGTAGATGGGTGCTTAATAAAAAAATTGATATTGAAAATAAAGTGCGTTTTCGAGCTCGGCTTGTGGCAAAAGGTTTTTCACAGAAAGCTGGTGTCGACTACACAGATACTTTTTCACCGGTAGTGTGACATTCTACCATATGATTATTGTTTGCCCTTAGTGTAAAGATGAGAATGAGTATTACTCATTTAGATGTATGTACTGCTTTTCTAAATGGAAACTTAAATGAAAATATATTTATGTCATTACCTGAAGGTTTTGTAAACAAAAGTGGGGGAAAGGTATTGAAGTTAAAAAAGGCCATTTATGGATTAAAGCAATCTTCCCTAGCATGGTATGAAAGAGTTAAAGAGGTTTTAACTAAATTAGATTTTAAAAATAGTCAATATGGACCATGTTTGTTTACAAAAATGAAGGGTAAAATTAAAATAGTTGTAGCACTGTATGTAGACGATTTTCTAATTTTTTCTAACAGTGAGGTTGAAACTACTAAATTAAAAAATGTATTAGGTTCAGAATTTAAGTTAAAGGACCTAGGGCCTGTTCGACAATATCTAGGCATGAGAATTAATTTAGATAAAAATAAAAATGTTATTACTGTAGATCAACAACAATATATTGAACAGTTAGTTTCTAAATTTCAGATGTCTGATTGTAAAACACAAAGTACTCCAATTGAGCCTAAATTGAATTTGGATAATTCAACAGATAAATGTTTACCTAATGTTCCTTACTAAAAAATTAATTGGAAGTTTAATGTACCTAGCCGTATTCACGAGACCAGACATTGCTTATTCTGTCAGCTATCTTAGCCAATTTAATAATTGTTATGGTCATATACATTGGAATACTGAGATATTTACAATTTCATGAGTTTGCTTGGCGTTATATGCAATAAATAAACTGTATGTTTAATTTATTTTGATAAGTGGGGGTATTAATATCCATATCAAAATTAAAAATGTAACTACTAACGCCATCTATTAACAAGATTGTTAAAACCTTTTATTACCAATAAAAGCCAGTCTTTTGCGAACTGCATAAGCGTGTTGTCATTCTAAGACAATGTACCTAAACAAGCAATACAACATCTTCAAACACATCAAACTTATTGTTTGTGTCACTATTTTGATTGATAATTTATCAACACTTAAATTTAGCCCCTTCTATTGTTCAAAACGCCAACATGTTTCGCAAGCAATTTCTAAATTGGGACGACCGGGAACCACTTATCGGATAAATTATTTTCTTACTTTTTAGTGCATTTTTTGAAGTCGTTTTTTGTTTTGTTAAAATTTATGTTTATTTTTTGATTTTTAGTGACGAGCGTGCGTAAAGAAGTTTTACTTTTAAAAAGAATCATCGAAATCTGTAGGCGTAATATTGAATTATTCGTCCATTTGTCGCGCACATACTTATTGCGAATTTAAGACATATGTGGTTTTCTCATAGATCCCATTGTCATAACTAGACCAAATTAAAATGGGACCACACGGGAAGCACCAGCTTTCTAATAAAAAAATAATCGTCAATATCGGATCACCCAATCGAAAGTTCTGAGGAAACAAACATAAAAAAAAAAAATCGAATCGAATCGAAATCGAAAAAATACCGTCGAATTGATAACCTCCTCCTTTTCGAAGTCGTTTAAAAAATAATTGTCAGCCAAGATCTCCACACATCACCTATAACTACCTATGTATGTAGTTACCTTGGCTGACACCGACTCAAAAAATAACAATCGTTCGAAATTATTTTTTTACTATTTAGTGCATTTTTTTAAGTCGTTTTTTGTTTTGTTAAAATTATTGTTTATTAATTACAATTAAATACAATATCATTTGCATTATAAATTTAGCACTTTAATGACGTGCTAAACCAGCAATTAAATAACCCCAATAAATTTAAATTGAATTGAAAGTTACCAGTTAACAACCGCGTGAATATCATAACAATTGAAAGCTTTTAACACGACCTAAAACGAAACACGGTTCATTTCTAGAATCACGGATGACAGATAGTCTAAACTGGCTGAAAGCAATTACCTAGGTACACAGTACATTGCTCACAATGAAATTAACACTCACAACAGTTCCTTTGTTGCGCTAAACTCTAAATATTGTTTTGGCAGTTGCATTACTTCTTGCGGTGTAAAGTTTGTTAAAATATTATCGCCATTGCATGTGCGATATGAATGCAGGAGTTATAATATATTACAGTGATTATAAGTTGTGCCCGTAATGGGAGCGAGGGGGGAAGTGCAAAACAGTGGAAACAGTAAATAATTCTAATATAGGGGGGTATGCATTTATTAAATACTCAAGGATCGCACTTGGGGTGTCATGACGCTCGCTTTTATAGTTTGCCGTAAGATGCAAAACCTTCGCTACTAGCATTGTGATAAATTATAACGTGAACCCGCTAATGTTACATAACAATAGAAGTGACTTGTACTCATGTATTTATGCCCGAAGTAAGAACAATTTTACTATACTTCGGAGGAAATTTATAACATTTGTTAAAATATCGTATTTTTTCTTGACATAACGGTAATTTTATCAGTGTGAGGGGCTGAAAGATCTTTTATAATACTAGCTGACCCGGCCACGCGATGTTTTGGCTATCGAAACACAACACCATCTACTGGATGGTTACCCAACCTTTATAACCATGATAAATTAACTCTTAATTTACATACAAATCAAATCCCCACCGCCCGCTTGCCAGCCCGCCCGTCTATTCTGGAAAGGGATACCCTAATCACCTAGCGGTATGAAATATACTTTACGACCTATTCTCATACCTAAAAAATATACCTTAAAAATTTCATAAGTATCGTTCTTGCCGTTTCGGAGGAATGGGACCACAAACACCGTGACACGAGATTTTTTATATAATATATAGATTTATAAATTGGTGATAACAACTTTTTTTGACATCGGTAAATATCATGTCGATTTTATGTTGGAAGTTTGAACCCTTTTAATATACGCAGGGGAAATGTTACAAAGAAAGCAATAATTTCTCAAGTTATGAAAGTAAAATCCTAGGAATCAATTAAATATAACGATTTATTGAATTTGATTGCCTTACAGGGACGATTAAACATGCATACACTCGCAAAACTTGATGGATAGTCAGAAGATGGTTCATATCTGGGCTTTTGGAAAATAAGATAAGCCCGGATTGAACAAAGGAAAATAGGACTCACCGTTGCAGATGGGGCCTCACTGATCTCCAGGTTTGGTGTACACTTCACAAAGTTATACTTAAACTTCGAAATTGTAATATTCTTATAGCAAGATGTTATGATATATGCGCCCTGTCTGAGATGACCTCTCTAAATTTGGATACTTCTTCTTGCAATAATTGCCTTTTTCATGGTGAAATTTAGGGTGGGAATATTAGGTAGGTGGGATAATTTCAGGATTTTGACATACTCGTATGCTACCCACTAAGTCTGCGAATGCAATACCTTACCAGTCCCATATAATAATGGCAAAACCCCGCTTACTTTTATTGAAAATGGATTTGTTTGAAAATAACAAGAGCCACTTTTAAGATTCGTATAATATAACATGTATTGACAAAACAACAAAAAATTCCTACGCCTTAGCTTAGCAGGCAGATAAAAATACTTACGTGGCAAAATAAGTGCTGTCATAAGAAAACTTCATGACTGGGGAATCACCGGGAGTTGTTTGGTTGCAGCGTAACAACTCTATCCATACATCATGTTTCAGAATACATTCCAATAAAATCAGGAGCGGAACATGCCAAGTATAATATTTTATTATTACGTAAAATAGAAAAAAAATCTTTTATTTGGGAAAATCGTGACAGTGCAGAAAGCAAAATTTAATCGTACGCAGTTTCACATACGTAACATGTTGTTTTATTTAACGGAAGTTTGCCCGAGGCTCACATTTCAATTAATTCTGATGATTCTTAGCTATAATAATACCTTCTTCCTTCAGACCATTTCCCACGAATGAAAATTATGTATTTTTAAGATTAATAAACAACGGTAGATATCTTACCATTAAAATATTTTATATAAAATGGGTTGAAAATATTATAAAACGTTTTTCTTGCTTTAAAGTTAGCAATAAGAATTGAATTATATTTTTCTAGCCCCTTAATTAATTATCACCTGAGGTAATCCTTGGAAGCATCTGAGATTTTAGTAAAACGCTAATCAGAATTAATTTAAAAAAACCCCGCGGAAAGATCACGATCTGTATACGCCTTTTTCACTTATGTCGTCGATTCCAACTTTTGCCGAGTATTTGTTAAGGCGAATTCGACCGTAGGTCCATCCAATACACCGGTACCGCGAGTCTCGTATTTTTGTACACACCCTCCTTACTTTTGTCGTCAATATTCCGTCTTTATTTTAGGCTGGCAATAATTTTTTTTATATATTTCTCGTTTAAACACAATACCTAATATTGTGATTACATAATGAACCCTTTTTTGTAAAGCAAAAATCTTTTGAATTCTGTTGTGGAAAATTTCAAAACCAGTGAGTTTTTTATGTTAAATTTTATATGCACGTTAAAAACCTAAATAAATTCAAAAACTCATATATGAAACTGATAAGCACATAAGGAACATTTTCAGAAAATAGCAAAAAATTTCATAGTGCAATTCACACGCGGTAGGAGTTAAACCCTCAGAAAACTAAAGTAGATACGATTGGGAAGGCTACGAAGCACCGCATAAAGAGGAGACCGAAAGGCTACGAAGCACCGCGAAAAAAGGGAGACCTATTATAGTATCTTAATTCTCACAGGCTAAATCTTATGTATGTATGTGTTTGTCTCTTTTTAAATTCGCTATTTTTCGTTTCATCGCGTTTCAAATCACCTAAAGAATTTTTCACCTCCAAAATATCTCTTTTCTCTCTATAAATTCTCACGCCAATGAAATGAGCGTGTATGTACATTGTACAAGGGCTTTCTACTTGATTTTAGGCTTTACGATTCTGTTTGAATTCGCAGTAGAATAATTTCCGATCTGTAGCGCCCGCTGACTGAGGGCATGCGGAATGAGATCCCGTCTTATGAATATTTAATAGCAGGGTGTTTCTTAGTCCGGAGAGACTAATTTATTCCTAGAAGAAAGTATATGTCTATTGTGAATATGGAAATGTGGATAGATCCTTTGTCTTGATTTTATTTAGTGTTTTTTATAACTTTAACATTACCAATGCGAACCTATCTACTATACAAACTCCTTAACCTTATTGTTATAAGTTGCAAATCTTCCCTCAATGAACAAGTATAGATATGGAAAAATTATTCCTGCAAGAAATTGTGTTTTAAAGGTGGGATTATAGATAAATCCTTGGTCTAGATTTTGTTGGATATTTTCTAATGACTTATCCATTATTTATTACCAATGCGTATTTATAAGAAACTCGCATTATTGTTACTTGTTGCCAAACAACCCTTCAATGAACAAAGGTTTGTGAAACTTTATCCTTCTCATGTAATGAGTTGGTATGATTGATCGTGGCCGGAAAATAGTTTCAATATTGTCGCCATAAAAATGTACCTCATATTTGAAGCACGTACTCATTCATACGAAAGGCTGTTAATAGCTTAGTTTTTTTTTAAAACTTGTTTGAGTACATTACAATACGGCATTATATGATGGGGCGGTACATACACAAATCAAACACAAACAATTTACATATCACAAAAACTAATAATAAAAACTATTAAAAAAAACCCTACTCATATTCGTCAGAACTTTTATTCCAACAATTAAGTGCAATATATTTTTATCATGCAACATTACAAATTTATAAAGATAATATTCAAAATAAAGTTGCACCATTTAAAAACAACAGAAATCTTAGACAAACATCAATACTTCCTACTCCAAAATGTAAAAAAACACTAGGACAGTTTAGTCATAAATATCTCGGAGTAAAATTTTTTTATTCACTTCCTGAAAAAATCAGAAACATGAACAGTAATATCAAAAAATTTGAAATTCACCTTAAAAATTATACCGAAAATTTGAACTGAATATATAAAATAAAACAATTAAACCAATATAATAACACCCCCCATACACACAAGCCCTGCTTTTTTACGGGGATAAATCAAATATGTACACATATTATGTAATTAATTATTATATTGAATTTATTGTGATTTATGTATCTTTCTCTGAATAAAAAAAAAATATATATATATTTATTTATTTAGTAAAAGAATATACATTTATGCACATTATTTGTGAAATGTTTTGACTGCCCAACTAGGAGGATTCTCGTTTTAGGACACACATCAGACACACATAGCAATCTTTAGAACACGGGTGGGAATGCTATCCTTATTATACCTGCATTATAATGTATAATGCTTCGAGGAACTAGCGTCATTGATTCCTTCGGCCCTCTTCTTGAGTTCAACAGCTCGGCTGTGCAATGATTTCAATGCCAGCCTCTGTGTTTCCTCCCTTCAAGTCCCAGGTTCTTCACTCTTTCCTCTCCTCAAAGAGGCACAGCACATGTAGAGATCACTCCGGCTCTGAGGGTAATTATTTTCCTCGGGGCCTCCTGTGTGGCGTTAATGTAAAAAAAAATTCAATAGTTTTCGTGACCAATAAATATACCAAGAAAAAATTCGAAAAACTAATTTTTTTAACCTTTCACCAGCTGTATCACTTTCTCTCGTCCGTAAATATCAAAACAATGTACCTAATTGTTGTGAAACAAGTTTGAAACAATAAAATCGCTAAATTATAATTATTGTATTTAGTAACCTCAATGAGCATTATCACCATTATGAGAACTAGAGTTCTTTTCACACCCGTCACATTTTACAATGTCATCAAATTGGTAATCACCAACACTCCAAATATATGTATATACGTATTAAAACGGACCAGTAACCGTTGGTTCTCGGCTTCAGCTTTTGACCAAATTTTAAATTGTATTATTTGAATAGATATCTGCCTCGACAGTCATCAAATTTTTTAAGTATTGTCACTCAAATTAAGGCTTTTCGAACAACAAAAATACATAATTTATTATTTATCGGTTTTTGAAATGTTGCCATCTCTGGATGCACCATTATTGGCCTCTCCAAACCACTATATATCTGAGAAGTAAAGGACAAATAACCGGGACTAGTGTTACATCTGAGCCCCAGGGAATAAACATTGATGTCCTGTTAGAAAAAATAGAAACGAGGATGGAAAAAAAAATTAGAAACCTTTAAAACAGCGATAATAAAAAAAATTGATGATGAAAATAAAGAGAGTAGAAGTACAAGAGATTTCATCAGTCATCAATATGATGACATCCACCTTAAGATGGAGACTATAATCAAACTAGTTTCGGAAGTAGAAGCCATGAGAAAGGAATTAACAGAAAAAGATGGAATAATAAAGAGCCTTGAAGTCAGATTGGCAGAAGTGGAACAAAGAACTCGTGAAGACACCCTTGAATTTGCAGGGATTCCAGAAAGAGAGGGAGAGCAGCCTGCAGAAACAATTAAACGGGTGGCCTCAGCCACAGGTGTCGACTTAAAAGGCGATGATATTCTCGATATCAAGAAAATACCGGACCGACGACCAGGAGTCCCCCCAAAATTCCACGTCAGATTTACCAACCCCCAAAAAAGACGGCAGATTCTACTCAACAGGAAGCAACTGAACCTAACCACAACCCAAGGAAACGGATACCAGAAGATCTTTGTTAGCGAAATCATTGGAGCCTACTTCAAAGATCTTCTGTGGAGGTCGAAAACTAAATCAAAAGAAATGGGATACAAATTTGTCTGTTTTAAAGAATGTAAAATAATGATTAAAAAAATGAAAGTGATAGAATAATACACATCAAACATGCGGATGATCTAAAAAAAATTGTTTAGCTTTTTTTGGTGAGAGCCCTAAATTTAAATATCAACATACTCCCAAATAATCCACTACCTGAACATGTTAGAGTTCCATGGATTAATTAGTACCATCAATACACCAACAAGAATAGCTAATGAATCTACATCATGCATTGATCACATAATGGTTAAAACTAATAAACCAAATAAAAGCATCGTTTACAAATCAACAATCACAGACCATTACACAACAATATTCACATTGCAATCCGACACCACAAAAAACAGAAGAGATCAGTCAATCGTATACTTCCTTTACTCCTGTTTCTTCACTAGCCCTGTCTTCTGCGGCGGTTCCCTGCGAAATCGTTTCATCCTCTCTGCGGGAGCTTATTGTCACGGGAATTCAGAATTTGCAGTAATTGGAACTACTCGACGAACTCCAGCTTCGCATTAATATTTTATATCATCACACACACACACACGAGCCGTCGCTGACCCGTGCTGAATTTCTATCAGTTTTGTGTATTGAACTTTAAATAGATGTATTTAATGTGGTCTAAAATACACATACCATTTTAAAGTAAACTGTTTTAACACCTTTGTGATTTGAAACTCGATGAAACGAAAAATAGCGACACTTTAAAGAGACAAATGTCTAAAAGAGACAAACATTTACAGGATTTAGCCTACGAGAGAATGAGATTGTATAATCGGTCTCCTCTTTATGCGGTGCTTCGTGACCTCCACATTCGTGCCTACTTTAGTTTTCTGAATGTTTTACTTCAAGCGCGTGCGAACTGCACACTCTGTATGAAGTTTGCTTTCTGTGTTGTAAGGTGTATGTGAAATTCTTTATTGTAATGTACCTACTTAGTTTGTCTGTAAAGTAGAGTGGTAGTAAATAGTTACAAATTTTGTAGATAAAAAATAAAGCGTTTATAAAAATTATTTATTTAACACACATTACATTTAATTCCTTAGGTATTTTATGCATTTATTTTTATTTGTTACACTTCAAAATTGGTCTCATTGTTCTATTATGAATTATTTGGAGTTTTTTCACGTTACCTAGGCACAGAGAATATTCGTTCTTCGTTCGTCCCTTGTGCGTTCCAAAACCATTCATTCGAATGCGATGAAACTTTGGTGATTTTATGTACATGCCTGCACATGTCTGCGATAGTTTCTTTATATAATAGTGAGCTCTGGCGTTATGATTCGAGATTGTGTTTATGACAAATGAAAGTAAATAATATCGCTATCCGGCTTCTAAACTGCTGTAATACAAAATAGGCCAAACTGGGATTAGGCACGAAGTTTTTAATTTTCCCTTTGTATTAATATATTTATTTGTGGATTGAATGATTTTATATAGATAAATCATAAAAGGTAATTTAAGAAACATAATATCAAGAGTATAATAGATGTAAATTCGTAAAAAATATACTTTTTTGTACGTACTTACTGTTTGTATTCAAATCAATGGTTTTATTCTGAGACTGGTGAAATTTTTAAGACTTGGCCTACAATACAAGAGGAAGGTCTCTGATTTCGAAAAACGCTGTGCTTCAAGAACTTTGGCTAGTGAATGACAAATGGGTTATTGAGGAGCCACCACTGGATACGTACATTTTTCCATTAATCGAAGCAGGTGAAGAATTTCCTTCTAACTATCCCAAACATCAGACAGAAGGCGGTTGATAGCAGTGGTGTGCGTCGTCCGTTGGTGGCGCGAATGGGTTATAAAACTAAATATATTTTATTTTATGAGCACCGCCAAGAATCCCCAATGCCCGAAACAATGAAGACAATCTCAGTTGAGGGAATGTTGTGGGGCCAACTGTAGTGGATACTTCAAAGATGTTAGGAAGAGGAATGTTGTTGGAATGTGCTTGGTAAGCTACTATAATAATATATTAATGGTAAATTCGAGGAAGTAATGAGGACAGAGAACATGACTAAAGAAATGGAATTTTTTAGAATATTTACTGGGTTAAAACTTTTTAATAAGACACCTATAATAAAAAAAAAACTATTTCCATTTAATTCAAAAGTTTTAATATATACTCTAGGAATTGGTCAATAATATGTTGACATCTTTACTCTTAAATAAACAAAAAATTTAACAAAACAAAAAAACGACTTAAAAAAATGCCCTAAAAAGTTAAAAAATAATTTCATATTCTTCTACAACTTAATAATCAACTTACTTTTTCTACTAATACACATCTCACCTATAACTATGTATGCAGTTACAAACCTACCTTGGCTGACACCGACTCCAAAAATAACAATCGTACCTACATATTGATGAGTAGAAAAAGTAAGTTGATTATTAAGTTGTAGAGGAATTCGAAATTATTTTTTTTACTTTTTAGTGCATTTTTTGAAGTCGTTCTTTTGTTTTGTTAAAATTTTAGTTTATTTATTGATTTTTAGTGATTCTGAAGTACACTAACTAATTTTTCTGAATAGGGTAGACCTACTAAACGTGCTGCTAATATTATGTCAAAATATTTATGAATCTTTTCGTTTTGAAGGTGAATTTGCTAGAAGGAAATCCACATACATCCTGTAAATACTGATAAAATGTTAACTTGAATTACTGAAATAAAATACTACGACGTACTTAGGTAATATGTTAAAACTATTGCATAATTGCATTGCCATGCTACATACAAATTTTAGTTTTATAGATTTATTTTTTTATAGAAAGACAAACTTTCCCACGTTACGAATAACCCGACAACATTTGAAAATCTCCTACTACAACCATAGTAGGCAGAAAATGTTGCTCGGGTTGTGGCAGAGGACTTAGCCATCCGAGGAATCAAACACACAACGCCAACTCGCTACAGTTCTTTAAAATTTCAGTGACTGTTTGATTATTTGGATATAATTAATGTTAAACAGTTATATTATTATTAACTATAAAAAATCGATGCTTAAGTCCAATCGGGCGTTAATAAATAAATAAATGATTACGTAAATAAACTCCAGTATGAAGACGTTCGGAACGATGGATGGTCGGCGTATAATCGCACGCCAATGGAAGGATTTATTGCCAGCGTTCTAGCGTGCAGAGAAGCCTGCAGGATTGGAAAGTGCCTGCTCGGGCCACAGGCGCTCGGTGTCGAAGGTAATCCCAGGAAATCATTTAGAAAATCCCCTTTCAAATGCTCACTGGGTGATAACAGGCTGCGCCATTACATACACGAACTAAGATGCATTTCCGGCAACGCGAGGAAGGATACGGCCGTTGACGGTAGATTTTTAGCCAGAGAGAGGCGTTCTAACAATTCTTCCTCATTGCTGTCGTGACCCATATTTCTATTACCATTGTGGACAAAGCTCTCAAAGATGTCCATTAACACTAGAAGCGCAGGCGTCCCAAATTTGACCCATATCGATGTTCTTCCTGCTCTAGTCAATATTTTAATGTGCGTATAATCGTAATTTTTTATGACTTTTCATGAAATATGATGATTATTATTTATACGAGACTTGAACCACGTAAATGCATTATACTTATATTTTTTTATTCAAATTCACCTCTTAGTGCGGTTGGGTCAATTTTGACCCAGTCATGGAGAAAATTGATGCAGCTATACCTAAAAAAAGGAAGAAATATTACTTGTGATAACTTTTGCACGTCTCTATCCCTTGATGAAACTCTAAAATCAAAGGTAACAAGTATGTTTAGTACAATAAATAAATCTTGTCGGGAAAACCTGCATGCGTCAAGCCAGCAAAAGAAGAGTTGTACTGTACAGTAGTACCGAAAAAAGACGATATCACGTTGACAGTATATCAAGGAAAACATATAAAAATATTCTTCTCCTTAGCACTACGGCATTAGCCGTGTTTGGTGACCAGATCTGAATAGCCAGGTACTTCCCCACCTTCCTCTTCCCTATCTCCTTCCCCTCCCCACTACCCTCAGCCTCACAACATACCCCAATTGGGGATGCCATAGTCTCACTGGCTTCAGACGGGAGCAGTTGGGACTCTTGTGAGGTATTCATGTAAAAAAAAAAAAAAACTCAGATAATCAAATAGAAAACATTATAACATAATTACTAGTTTTATTTGAATACTAGCTTTTACCCACGGCTTCGCTCGCATAGTATTAGTGGGAAATTAATGGCATAATTATTGGCATAATTGTTATTATTCTTGCTATTTTGTCTAATAGAAAATAATTATTGTTTAATAGAAAATTTCAAAATTTGAGAATGACATTTCGCAAATAAAAATTCTATTTTAGAAAATATTTAAATTATAGAAATAGAAATTTATTTTAAGTACCTACTCCCTTTATTAGTATTTTATTCATTTTTGAATCCTGAATAACCTAAAAAAATACGAAAATGACAGTCCGCTTCAAACGCTATGCTTTATACACTTTATAGCAACGTTATGCTTTTTGTTCGGAGATAAACATTTTTAGAGATATGTAGATATTAACTACGACGCCAAAAAAGTACTCCTTTTAATCACTACAAAGCACTCTTTTTAAGCCTAAAATTAAAAAAAAAAAACACATTGTTTCCAAGGTAACAATTTGACGTTTGCAATAACTCGATTTTGTTACGGACAGAAAACGTATGATACATAATTTCATAACGCCACAGCTCATTTATAACGCCAGAGCTTACCAATATATAAAGCCGTTGTTACTCGCAAATAATGTAGCTTTCGATTAGTGAAAGAATTTTTAAATTCCATTCGATATTTATTGCGTGAAAGAGTAAGGACCATCCAACCAACCATCCAACCAACCAACCAACCATCCATACAAACTGTCGCATTTATAATATTAGTAAGATATATCTTCACATTTCTTTAACAAAACTAAAATGGCCATAATTGACCCATCCGCACTTCTAGGGGTTTCAGGATATTCCGCGCTTCTAGTGTTAAACTGTCCCTGCCTTATTAAAAACCTCGTGAAAATTTTATTCAATTGAAAAAAGGACCGTGGTTGTGAAAACATAACTATGTAATTAAAAAATGACAAAAAATGGATCATGGAAATATATATTTATCGCTGACACAGCTGTGATAAACCCCCCCCCCCCTAACTAGTTGTAAAACCTTCCTCTTGGTTTCCAAATGCTGCTACATTGCTACAGCTACAGGCGCAACCCCGGCCGGCCTTTAAAAGCTCGTAGCTCGTCCGTTCTCGCGTCTCTCCCCTGCATTTCTTTTGCAGCGCCTTTTCAACCCCATCACGCAATACTTTTATGCAAACGTGACGAGATGCTCTTAATTAATCAATTGTAATTAACCCCACAACGTTGTGTACTTTTTTGTTTGAGTGGTTTGGTATAGTTAATCCAATTTAATTAATAATTTATTTGTGGTAAACCCTTGTTCTTTTAGATATGGCGTGTTACAATTTGCAAGGCTTCGAATAACAATGACTGAGTCTGACTAGCCTGAAAATTAACTAATTATCTATCTATATTCGTTCAGCTTCCTCCCCTAGCACCTGTTATACACCTACGCTCATCGACGACTATTTTTATTGAAGTAAACTGCATTTTCCCTCCTAGCATCTAATATATAAATTTACATTCAAACGGCGAATTGAGAAGATCCTACCTTTCGATGCGATGTCACGTACTCTCTGCAGCTCTATAAAATGCTATCATGAAAATAATTTGACATTTATGTATATTCTAACAAAAGATTTACACTCAAAGCAGTACGGAGTGCACTAATTCTACACTTACAGTGCTAGATGCAGTTTGTTAGTTAGCTAGCTTGTTTTATTTTGTTAATTTGACTCTACGGGTAGGTATTTTGGATTAACATGAGACAGAACATGTGCTGTTTAAATAATTGGACTCCTCCATAGCCCAACTGATAAGGTGATGGTCATAGACCGCCGAATCAGCTTCCAATTCCAACGCCTCCGGAGAATGTTAAGGTCGCAAGCGACGAATGAAAATCGACATGTTTTGCCTTCTGTCGGGAAAGGGTTTGATGTGTGTTTCTGGATCATAGAGTGATAATGGGAATAATATCGACCACTACGCCGCCAAATTATAAATATGTTGATGATGATGATGAGAGGTCATCTCATACCGTTTGATATGAGGGTCTGCTCCGATTAATGGTGTGATAGCCGATGTCAGGAACTGTTCAGGAAATGTGTGGGTGGCACGAGGTTTTGGAACTTGACATCCTACTCTGGATTGATGATGATGTTGAAGTTCTTCAGCATGCCGATGACTTGAGTTCCATTAACTCCTAAAGCATCGGCATAAACATTAAACCGAAGTTGATTAGACAATCGGCAATGTCAGGAGATCGGTGGGGCCGCTCTCTCCTCTGATCTGGCGATGTATGAATTTAATTAAGGAAGATTTTGATGTCACCGATCCTCGCCTTGGCAGTCACTCATGTCCTCAATAGTCCCGTTCTCCGTCCAGCACGCCGCCTCGAACCAGTAGAAATAATGATTACGTTTTTCCTAGGCACGCTACAAAACATGCGCCAGCCTGCAATCGCGATGGTCATCGGTATTTGATTTGAATGAAAAATACGTCCTCTCGCATAACATACACAAGCGTAACTTGGGACCTTCCCCTATATGTGTTACGGGCATATGCTCTACGATAGGCGTACCCCAACCTCAAGCTCAAAAATCAGCTCAAAGAAGGAAGGTCAAGCTCGGCGTCCAGGGTGCTGGGTCCAAGAATGAAAGGCACCAGGTCGTGAATCTGGCTTCCCTCCCTTCTATTTCCCCCGCTGCACTTTCGTCCAGAGTACTTTCCCACCCTGATGCTGGATGATCCCTATTCCTAGTGTGAGGGAGTTAAGAGAACTTTTGCTACTTATGTAGGTGGATATAACGCATTACGCTTAAAATATGAATACCTACCGACGGCTTCATTCAACCGACAATGTGAAAGTTTTTGATAAATCGAATATCGAATGAAATATACCTACCTAAGCGTAAACCAAAAAGTAGTTAAGAAAACTTTTGCTACTTATGTAGGTGGATATAACGCATTACGCTTAAAATATGAATACCTACTGACGGCTTCATTCAACCGACAATGTGAAAGTTTTTGGCTAAATCGAATATCGAAGGAAATATACCTACCTAAGCGTAAACCAAAAGTAGTTAAGAAAACTTATCCGGATTCCAACAAAGAACCGCCGATCGGTTGCCAAACGATTCCATATGTCATGTTCCCTTCGTTCCGCCGACAAGGCAGACCCCACACGAGCGTAACCTAAAAGGTAGTGAAGCCCACGCAAATTTCGTCACTTCGTTTCCCCCATGACGAAGGTAGTCCGGCCAGATCGTAATCTTCGTCCTGCATCAAACTGGCCTCCCGCGACGACAACTTTTATCCGCTGGTACCTCGGAGCGGCGGTAGAGGGAGGGCGAAATGGGTGCACGTCCTTTGTTCTCCTGAAGTCCCCCAATGCCTTAGTGACGTACATACGTCGACATCATGGAATGGCTCCGGCCACGCTTCCAATCCAGTCTAGAGCGGGTACGAGATCCACGTTACCGAGATGTGATCACAAGGGATTCCAATTTGCTCGGACCAGACACGACCATCGCTTACTTCGCCTCCACATTAGGAAAATAGTGTAAGCCCACCTGCATTTCGATCACATCGCCCCCGATAAAGTCGCGTGAGATACTTCCTCATGGTGAAATAGGAAAGCCGGACCCGTTAATTCATTCGACAACCGCCGTCCATTCTCGAGTCGTAACCCGCTCAATTAAGTTTGAAGAAAAAGAGTTTGTTAATTAAGTAGGTGGATATAGCGCATCACGCTAAAATGTGAATACCTACCGACGGCTGCATTCAACCGACAATATGAAAGTTTTTTGCTAAGTCGAAAGAAATATACCTAAACATGAACCAAAGGTGATTATATGATAAATTATCGAACCAAGTTTATGCAAAGTCCTATGTAGTAGACTTGTTGTGATACCTAAAATTTGGAATAAGGTGTGGGAAACTTTTGGAATGGGAATTTAATTATGTCAGATTTTGTTAGTAAGCAAAGATGCCCATGCTACGCACCATTCTATAAACTGTTAAATTACCCAATGCCTTTTCAAAAACCCTTTCCTAAATATAGTCCCCTAGCTACGTTTAAAAATATTATTACGAAACTCGTAAATAATAATTATCACCTCAAAGGCGCATTACACATTAATTTATACCTACATTCTATACCTATGTATTTTGGTACCCGTTATGTATTGGAGAATACCCAGTAACCTAATTTTCTAGATCACCAACAAAGCACTTTTAAAGGGTTTTATTATTGTTTTGTGGTTTCAAAATCCCGTCTTTTAAATGAAGTCTCTCGTCTAAGATTTATTGCCCGAAAGCGCACTTTGTGCTTCAAATGCTATTTTAGTCCATTGAACCCCAAATTATTATTTTTACAACGGTCTCGTCTCAAGAATAACTTCACCCAACAAAGGTACTTGCTAGCCGGTCAACCCGGAAACGTGCAAAGCTCCGCTCGACTTAAAAAAAAGGTCCTAGATTCCTAAGGCTTGTATATAAACCCTAATTGACTCTTTCCTGCAAGGCCCGTACTAAATATGTTAATAATTTTATACAAACTTACCAAATTCGCCTTGTTGCACAAAATAATTTCACAAATCAATTCACTACAATAATATTTAATTAAACAAGCACTTCTAAAACACAACCCGTCATGCAGTTATTTATTCCAAGATGCAGCCGTCGAACACAATTCTCGCGTTGATTTGTTTTATCCTGACTCTGCTAAGTGCCCCGTAAGTACGTCCCGACCGCCTCAATTTACAAATTATATTATCTAACTTTACAGATATGAACTCGCAAGCCTCAATCTCTGACTTCCTTATTCGCGTAGACTCTTTTTGTTTAATAAAGACGAACTATTCTTTGTTTAATTAAAATGATTTAGAAGCACCGAGCTGGTCTCCTCGCGACTCTCAGAACTTGACGATATTAATTCTCAACAGGATCTCTCCCTGACTGTCCTCTAACACTTCCCTGCCCCGACTTCCTTTATTATTATATATAACTATCTGAATTATTCCCGGTTTACGCGCACCAAATTATTATTCTGCCGTTTATCAAAACTCGATGATTTTTATCCCGTCTGCGCGGCCCTAGGTTCCTTCCCTGACTGTCCTTTCTTATTATATATTACTATCTGAATTATTCCCGGTTTACGCGCACCAAATTATTATTCTGCCGTTTATCAAAACTCGATGATTTTTATCCCGTCTGCGCGGCCCTAGGTTCCTTCCCTGACTGTCCTTTCTTATTATATATTACTATCTGAATTATTCCCGGTTTACGCGCACCAAATTATTATTCTCTCGTCTATCAAAACTCGATGATTTTTATCCCGTCTGCGCGGCCCTAGGTTCCTTTTCCGACCGTCTTCCAACACTTCCCTGCCCCAACTGTCTAGTTCCAACCCCCTGCCTTCTGACTCCCACCCATCTACTTGTGTGGTTTCAATAATTTATTAGTCACTTTTTTCAAATCTTAAGTGATAAGCACATCTCCCAATATGCATATATCAACTTTAATAGTCAAAATGTCACACTTTAACTATTATTTCAGAGAATTTTGTGTAGGAACCATGTTCGCTTTTTTTCCGGTGTAAATTAATTTTGTCTGCGCCGGAGTCATAAAGTATCCCAATAACGCTTAAAAGAAGAGCTCAGTGGCGCACTTCAATTCACTACTCATCCTAATTACTTGCGTCGACTTTATTGGTTATATAATAACATTATATAAGCATTGTCTGTACACGTTTTCGTTCTTTCTGCGTGCGTCACTATTTAACGAATTCTGCAATCTTATTTTGACAAATATGTTAAATATTTTAACCCCTAATCGGCGCGTCGCTCTCGTATATTTAAATGCACCAACGATCAATCTTTATTGCCTAATTTTTCAACTCCCCACTGCCATAGAAAATTCACTAGATAATTGTTTCGTAAATCCAATCTGCTCGCGTTAAAGTCAGTCACCACTCGGGCAAATATCCATCGGCCGCCCCTGACTTGATAATGAACCTGAAATATCCATTAGGATTCCTCCTCCAACCAAAGTATTTTGGCACACGTGTTTTTCCTAGTAATGGCCCGGTTTCATAAATCACCCTTAAGAGTTGGAACAGAGAATTGTATTCTGAAACCATACCCTGTTACAAAATTAAATATATTTCTAAATCGATCTCTCAATTTTAAAAGAATTATTTCGTAGGCCTAAAGGCGAGATCATCACACAGCCAGAAGGGGTTGTTTATCTGTTGTTGTTGTTTTTTTATCTTCTTACATTAGATTTACACAGGAGGCCCTGAGGAAAATAATTCCCCTCAGGGCCTACTTCATATTTTGGAGATGCTCTGTGGAGGGTCTTTTTAGAAAAGGAAGGAGAGGTAGTTCTGGGAAGGAAAATAGTATAAAGGGTAGGTAATAATCTGGGGGTCAGTGTGTCCAGGAGTGACTAACGTATGAATCCATCCCTCCCACTGCGGTGCAAGGAGATGTTCCAAGAGAATACAGCTGGAGAAGCCAAAGCCACCAAAACCCTGACAAACCGTACCCATATACCCGGGCACCCACGCTAAATAACCAAACGTACAATTTCCTTTTAGATTTGTGTATTTAAAATATACTTAGGCGTTTAAAATGTCCATATTTCAGCTTCAAACACGAAAAAATGTTGAAAAAAAAGCTTGCTATGAATATTTTGTATAAATGTACAGAAATTTAAAAAATTTCTAAAAACATAGCCCTTTTATTTAATGAGTTTGAAAGAAAACTGTCCCCTCATTAATACGATAACAAAAATATTTCGAAGTTTGCCAAAAAATAACCTTTTTCGAACGAATTTTTTGCAGCTCTAATTCATTTCTTTGATACATTTGCCAACACATGCATTAGATATTAATGTTGTATAAAGCATCACTTTCAAGAGCTTTCATACTCATAAAATAAAGACCATAAAATGCAAATTTGATTATTTATGTAACCTAAAAAACCATTTTCTGTCAGTTCAACTTTCAAAATACGATTATTGTGCAATAACTTGACTAAACCTGATGAAAAACCACACACGTGACAGTAAATATATTAAATATATGAACAGAAGAGTGAATTGGTCACTATAATAGAAACAATCATCCCGCGGAGACAAATGTGAAAACATGTAATTTTTTTTAATATACTTATGAAATTCTTCTTAAGTTGGTTCCTCGCAGAGGATCGTGACCCCTACTCCAATTTTGGACAAGGTTCCTCCACTCTTCGCGGTTCTGCCTGCGTGAATACTTGGTCACTCCAGAGTAATGGTAACCTTCCTTTGCTTCGTCTCCTTTGCACTTTGCCTATGACTATGAGCTTACTTCAATTGGAGTCGTCAGTAGGCGAGCAACGTGTCCAAAATCTGTTTAAATACGTTGTAGGCAGATGGTTGAGAGCCTATTGTGGATGCCTAGCTCTTCCAGAATACACATTTGGGATGAGGGTAGTCCATGGGATACTGAGCATTTTGTCTTCAGCACTACATTTCGAGGAAAATTATAATGTAATGTAATGAAATAATTTTTTTAAGATATAATGCATGCGATGATGTGAGAAAATCTTACCTGTTAGTATACGCGCAAACAAATAATATTATGGCGGTTGAAACCCGCAAGCGACACTTTGTTCGTCGTTTCCGCGAGAAATATGATTAGAATATAATGATATAAGGAAAAAATCCTCGCTTTGATTTCAAAACCGAACACTTTCTACTATTTTCTCTCTTATATCCAGCGGCAACCTTCATAATAATACTCTCAAAATTTAAAATATAATATGCTGATTTCAAAATTTGTCAAAGTTTTGGAAATCCAAGTTTTTTATCCAAATGGAATCAAAATTGGACGATGTGGTAACAGTACACTAAGACTAAAAAATTAATCAGTTTTGAAAAAATCAACTACTTAATTTTGCACCTACTAGGACAACTCGATGTAATTCCGATTATAGTACCTACCTGTTTTGCTCAAAATGTTTATTTAGAATTATTATTAATAAGTTGATATTTTATCTTCGTTGTTGAGAGCCTTACGCTTCAACCACGGAGACCCTCAAAGTTAGTAAGGTTGGTAAAAACAAATCTATAATACAATGAAAACTTCATAAAATCAATGATGATCTGCATACCTTACTCAAATTAGGCAAATCTCGGGTTAGCGCAGTCCAGTAAATCCGGAGCAGTCGATTAATGATGGATGCAATATGTTCAAATCTCAATTCGACCATGTCAGGCTGGCCTGGGCTGACCACCACATAAACAATTGTCGACCGTATGTCAGGAAATACATTGATGGGGAGAGGCAGAAGCTGGGTGCGGGTGTTGGATTGAGATGTATGGCGGTCTATATACTCCCTGACAGCCCCGGGGACATGATCTGCTCTGTCGGGCAGTGCTTTCAAACTGCGCCATTCTGGCGACTTCTTACTTGTCAGATATTCGCTTTATTGCAATTGCAGCGAAAATTGCTGATCTCTAGTACTTAATAATAGATAAGAAAGCGACTTTCATCAGGATTTTTACCATTTTCATGTAAATATTATGGAGGTGCCCATTTCGTTATCGCATAAAAAAATGTGTGTTTTTTTTTAAAATTTAAATAACGGTTTTGCTGAGTTAGGTACCCTGTGAAAAGTCATTATTAATGAATACCCATTTAAACAATACCAACGGAAGAGATTGTACAATTTTCTATAATTTTCACGATTTCGATTAGGCGTTTTTTAATGCGAATTTCTTCATTTGTTCAACTAGTTGTACATATAATATTATATTATATTGCTATGGTGTATGATTCCCTATAAGATAATAAGCTTGCTCTAAATACTACCATAACGACCACGGTAACCATTTAGTACGGTCACCATGGTAACCACCACCAATATACACTTTCTAAAAAAGCGGTTGAAACCACAGTAAAGAAAGGTACCAAAAACGTGTTTTATTTCATTGAACAAAAAGATAATACTAATAAATTTATACGAAATATGAAAATGTCTAAAAATAAATAGACCGAATGTATCCTTATGTACAATTATTATATCTATTTTTAGGAGAGTTTCAAATTGTATTTAATAAAAACAATTTTCTTATGAAATTTTAAAGTTAAATTATTTTTCGCAGAAAAGTATGTCTATTACACGTACAGCTTTTAAACGTTTTTTTTAATTTATATTTTGACCAATCTAAGAAGTTCGAGTCCTTATAAAAAATAATTTCCCCTGACAGTGCCCCGGAAATTAATTGCATTTTCTTTGTAAAATTGTTCCGTAAACTATTCTCAATTTGAAATAAGTTGAAATGAACCATCGTTAAGCCGTTTCGTGTATAACGCGGTAAAAACTGTGAGATTAATGAAATAAATAAAACTGCTGTTTGATGAAAAAATCCCTTTAACTATTCAATAAAAATATCATCTAAATATTTCTGTGTTGGTAATGGAAATGACCCGTAGTGAATTTATTTACACTGGTAGAAAAACTGTTTCAAAGTTGCTAGAGAAAAGCGTACGTAAATGTTATGCTACGTATAAACAGGAGAAAAAACCGCGAGCCGAATCACGAATTTTGAGAAAGGAAAGAAACAACTCCAAGCGGTGTTTCGCAGCATTAGAGAGCTTTATTAACTTGATTTGTAGTGGATCAGAAATCGCAATACATGTACAAAAGTAGCCATCAAGGAGTTAGTATCAGGACTAAGATAACCTAGGTAAGATTATAACATAAAAACCAATCTAACTTTTCGTAAGTTTTTACGGCTTCCAATTTAAGCTGGATAGCGGTAATAAAAATGTTGTGTAACCTAATTTGACCTAACCTAATTTAACTTAACTCGAACATAATATTCTTCGATCGATGTGAGTTCTAGATGCCTGAAAATTAATACTGCTGATTAGGAACCATTACTAGGGCGAAAGTATAAAATTTTGTATAATTTATTACCTTTCTTACCAGATGCTGTAGATTACTAGTGTGTTCCATTACAACAATACTTACACAGTTCTTTAAGAAAATAAGTTCTAACTATGTATATCGGTGGAAAAATAGATTAATTTATTAATCTATATCACTGCAGAAGCGCGTAGTTTGTTAGCGTTACTAACAAGACAAATTGTTTAAATTCTTTTCTTTAATACCGAATTTCCAGAAAAGTTCACTTTCAACTACTAAAATGGATTGCACTTCAATGCCACCGTAAAATAAATTATGAATTTATGTAGGTAACGATAACCTTGACTTATCTGTGAAACAGTAGATAATATTTCTAAAAAGCAGAAAATCTGTTTGGTACTCCAGCTTGCAGGGTATAATTGTCCAAATGAAAAATATTTCAAAACGTCCCGAAATCAATGGAACCACAAACAAAGAACCTATATACAATAGTTATATGAATAATTTAAAAGATACATAGGACAATATTGTATTCAGATCTAAACGGCCAGGGCTGACCTGAATCCGATAGAGATGTAATCCGAAGAGATTGATGTCTGGTGACGTCATATGATTCAAAATCATTACGTAGCTTTCATGATGGTAGCTCAATTGGTAGAAGCGCCAGTCCTGGATTGACTGGAGTTTTAGTCTCAGCAGCAACCGTATCTTTTTTTGTTTTCTGTGCCTTCTTCGGTTTCATATTTTGTTTTTATTTTTTGCAATTATTCAAATGCCAGAATTTTTTTATTAAATTAATGCATACAAAAACAGTTCAAAAAATTGGGTGTAGTTTAAATTGTTAGGTAGGGTCATACAAATTTGAGTTTTATGGCACCCTGGAATCCATTCATTGTACAACCATCACTTCTGCCACACGTCACCTCAAGTGGTTCGCTTTATTTGATCACTTAGTAGGGGTGCTCGTACTCGGGGGTGAGGTTTTTCCAGGTCTTTCCAGGTCAAGTGGCTAATGCGTCTGCCCACAAGCTGCATGACTGCATTGAAAGGATGGATTCGTACGCCAGTCTTGGACATACTGCTCTCATCCCTGATCCTTCTCAGAACTTTATCTGCATCCTTTACTTATAAAAACCCTCTACACATCGTCCCCAAAGACTATAAGGGGTCTGAGGGAAATTGTTTAATTTTAATTTTTACTTTCATTTTTCAAAATACTTTTTTTAACGTTGTAATGGGTGTTTTTTTGCGGGTTATCGCGAATTATTAAAGTTTTATAAAAAGGTGTTGAACATATCAATTGATAAGTATTTAATTACTGAAGACAATATGAATCGAAAATATCTTTTTAGGTCTGAGCTAATGGGATCTTATCCCCTTCGGCCATATTTAACAGCGAGAGCATCGCCCGGCAATGCTAAGGTCCAGGGTTCCATTCCTAGATGTGACCGTATCTTTTTCTGATTTTTTTGTTCCAAATTTTTGATTCATAGCCCTCAATATTATCTTCAGGAATTACATATTACAATTTGAGGTTTTAATCATTAAGCTAAAATAAAAATTAAATTATGAGCATAGTGATAAAATGCATTCTAATTTTTGCAAATGTCGATAATTTCCTTGTTTTTAAATGAATACCCCTAATAAGTCAAAAATTCCCCACGACAGTTGAACTATATAATGATGCATGGAGTATTTTATGACACTGAAGGGGAAGCGACAGGGTAAGAGGAAGGTGAGAAGATAGATGGCTATTCATGTCTGGTCGCCAAACCCGACTAAACCCCTTTCATGCAACGGACCCGGATGGTAAAGCATGTATTCACCATGGAACGAAAAAGACATAAATTGGTAATATATTTCAATTCTATTTTTTTATCGTCGTCATACAATTTACTTCCTCTTCCTAAGACCCCTTTGTCTCAGCGCGATGATAATTCAATTTAAAACAACTCGAGCAGTTTAGAAATGCGGGCGCAGTTTAAAGATGGTTTTACATGCGGCAATATCTACAATACAGTTTTATTTACTCGCCGAACTTGCAATTTACAACTGGTCCCAGCACATGGTGGGTGCATATATACCGACCTGTCTATCAAACAGTCACGATTACAAGTAGGTACCTACAAAACTGTTGTTTTGTGTATTTTTTGATTTCCATACAACAACGAGCCCGGAAAGCTTAAAATGTAATTGTGATCCTTGAATCTTGAGATGATTTTCAAAATCGACTCTATAAAAAAATAAAAAATAATAATTTTTTTTATTTCATAAGTGTATGAAATCATAAGTGTATCTACATACATGAGCCCAGAGGAAAACATTTCTTCTAGTTGTATCCTAGTAGTAGTAGGGTAGGAATGAGTGGGGTCAGTGTTAAAAAAATTTCTTGCTAATTAAACATTATCTTCATTTTCTCCATAAGTAGAGAAATTTACCTTCATTTATATATTTTATAGAAATTAGGCTATGCTTGTGCTATGTACTTAACCGAGAAACCACGCATAAAGAATTTCTTGTTGTACAAAAACATTGTACTTAACAAAACTGTTTATTTAAAGAACTTACATAATTATATATATAATCATTACAAAACCTCTTGCGAAACTATAAAAAATGTCAAAATTTGAGAATAACATTTTGCAAAACAATGATTGTTAAAACAAAATTCAATTTTAGAAAGTCTTTAAATTAATTTATTTATTTGAAGTACTTGCCTAATACTTTCAATCAAATCAAGAATTAAATATATTATAAATAGGTACTTAAGTTAGGTACCAAATTTGATTGATTGTTCTTATAACACATACAAAAATGAATATTTGTAATACGTGAAAAATGAAAATATTAATAAATTAATTGTAATAGGTGGTACGCGAGCTGTTTTGAAAACTGCATGTACTGGGACTGAATATATGTATCGGGGTGAGGGAAGGCGGGGAAAGTGGAAGGGGATTGCGGAAGGGGAAGAGGACGCGGGAGGGGAACGGGACGCACTGTAAAGTACATGAAGGGAGAAACAATTTATTTCTTTGAATATGGCATTACAAAGTATGCCGGGAACCAGCGAGTATTATAATAAATAAACCTACTATAATAATCCTTCTCCTGGTACTCTGCATTCGTCTCATTCTCTCGGAGTTTAGTTTTCTAAAGGTTTCACTTCTCCCGCGTGTTAACTGCACACATGTTTTTGAATGTAAAGCGATCATCGTCTTACCAATAGGCCACTTCCATCAAATTTTAAAAAAAAAATTTTTGGTTAAGCCAAATATTCTAAGATATTATGTTTTTTTTTTTTTAATCGTATTTTTGAAGCCCTGGCGATTTTTTGAAAATTTTAGTCCGAAAAATCAGACCATTTTTTATAAACCGGAAAGACGGGACATTATTTTATTGGTGCGAAAAAACGATACATATATAGCCGAAAATCGTTTTTAAAAAAGAACGTTTTCCACACGAATAGCAATAAATTGTACCGGGTTCTCTTCGTAACATCTGTAAAAACACCGCAATCTTTATCAAAAAATCAAATCAAAGGATAAGTTCGCATAGAACAAACAATAAATCTAGTGAACGTTAAACGCAAATTCAAATATTCGCCGGAAATCAAAGTGTTGCCATTTAAAAAAAAAAATAATCAGTGTTGAATTTTACAAAATAAAAGGAACATATTCGGAGACGTGACATTTTCATGTAGTGACGTCACGAGCTCAAATAATGGATTTGTTTATTTAAAAATAAAAAACTATACATTTCTAAAAATTTTTGCTAACATTTTCGTAATCTTAGTAAAAAAATCTATCCACACGATTTTTTCCAAGTCGTTATGAAATCCATGCAAGTGTCCTATTCTTGACAAGGCCTTTGTCGTTTTGAACTACACATGTAGAATGCTCCTTTACAATTTTTATCTTATAAGCGCAGTGTCGTCTTCAAAAGATATTAGTTTTTCGGTTATTGGTAGGTTACCGACTGTATTGATATATATAGGGAACAGAATTAATACTAGGAAACTCAATAGTTTACCTAGAAAGTTTATATTATAATACATAAAAACTAATAATCACAAGGTAAAATTTAATTTCATAACTTATATTTTTACTATAAGCATAACATCCTTTTTTTATAAATAAAGAAGAAGACAAAATGTGTCCGAACGTATGAATCCAACCGTCGCACTGCAGTGCAAAGCGATATTCCGAGAGGGTCCTAGAGAGTTCAAAAGGTCACCCACAACCAGCTCTCCCGATCCGACAGTTGGTGGGTAGACGCATCCGCTTCTAATACCCGGACAAACCTCACCCAATGAACCCGGGCACCCCTGATACGACAACAAACGAAGCGTGACATATCTGAGGCAGAGGTGTTGGTTATCCAATAAATGCTTCCCCGGTCGGCGGTACTTATACCCGCCTCGCAAAATGTGTGTATGTTATTGCAAAAAATAATAAAATTAAATACAAAAAGTATATTATTGGCCGGTATGAATGGCAGATGCCTACTTTCAGTACCGCCCTGGTGAAAGACCGCCATTATAATTTTAAGTGACCAGATCTGAAGAACCTCAACATTTTAAACCCTGTTCTTCACCATCTCCTTTCCTGCCTGACTCCCTTCAGCCCAATGACTAAATATAATACCATGTTTCAACCATACAACATACCTCAATTGGGGACCAGCGGTGTCCACATATTAAATTATGCGGTATAAATATCACCTCTTGAGATATTTAAAATTGAACCTTTTTCATCCTTACCGTGGAACCACTTTTAAATCTTCTATCACTACCGCACTATTTACGTAGGATAGAAAATTATTATTTTATCTTCTCATCGAAACTTTCTTTTATTATTGCAAGAACACTTTCATAATACATATTATGTCATCGCCGAGACGATGTTGATCCTTTTATTCCGAGAATAATGCACTTTCATAGAAAGCAATAACTTTCTGTTTAACCACTTACCGAAATCCAAAAAATCTAATTAAAAGTGCACCTTTTAGTTTTTTTTAATTACATTATTTTGTGCATTATCTTCAAATATCGATTAACTATGAACTTTACAGCCATTTCCGAGTGGATTTCATTTACTTATAATTATTACTTTTTAGTTTTCTTTAGTTTTTATATTTTCCGACTTGTTATCTTTATTTGGAAATTTAATTTATTTAATGTTATCTATTCCTAACAGTCACAATTTGTATACATAATATAGATAATAATCAACTAAACGAAGCTTATTTACTTTGTTAACACTTAGGGACCGACCTTATCCGATGCCTGTCTGAAAGCGGCAGTTTCTTCCCATAAACTTCTTCGGTAAGCTACCTCAAATTGTACCTTTCGATAACATCAACAAAAGATAAGTTGCAATTCTCATACAAATTTGGACGTCGCGTCGTACTAGATTTGCATGCATGTCTTTCGAGTTCCTACTTTTGTTCGTCACTCCCTCACTCACTTTTCTAATCTTGCCAAGGCTTGGCAGATATACACTGTAAGGGTCATTGATAGTCTAAAATGTGGGCACTGTCAACTTTATAGACACAATGCATCGAATTGTAATGCATATACGCCCACCTCTTAATACTGTGGAAAATCTGGACACAGTCGTGATGCTTGCTTGACTCTCGATAAGCCACCAACATGTGCCACCAGCAAGTTCTTCAGGAAACCGGCCACACACAATACTAGCTCCTCCGACTATTTTTTAGTGAAACATGGTTATGAGATAACATTAATTCAATCAAATTTATGGATTTCATAACTACAATATGTTTCGCTGTGACCGCTCTTCATCTTCGAACAACCCTAGAGGAGGCGGGGGTGTGACGTGTGACATGTATTAAACATGACTCTTTCCACATTCTAAAATTATCCAATAATGTATCCGAACAAATATTTATTTGTGTTATTCTTGGTTCCAAGAAACTTGTCATTGTTTGTGCTTATTTCTTCCCGCTCTTATACAGAAATTCATAAGTTACATTCTGAAACCGTAGGGCGTGTTTCCATAAATCCCAATTTCTTATTTATTTGCGGTGATTACAATCTACCTAAAATATTACGGCTAAACGACATGTCATGGTGTGAAAAACTCCTAATAATGTTTTCCTCCAAATTTCTACAATCGTTTCTCTCGATATTAACTTCACAAATCCTTTTAAAAATGAAACTTTATAATCAACGGACTATACTACAATAATTTTAACAAAGGTGACTTTGCTGGCATGAATAGGTATCTTGCCCCGATTTTTCTGTTATCGAATACCAATATTAACGATGCTATATTTAAATTTAACGAATTTATAACTCGTGCCATAGACTTATTTGTTCTAAGGAAAACTTATTCCCAGCCTTAGTTTAAAATGAAGTCGCTAAAAATGTATGTGCGTTTAGATCTTTTAAACTACGCAACGGATTTTCATGCGACTTTCACCAATAGATAGGGTCATTTAAGAGGAAGGTTTATATGTAGAATACATACATATTATAATAGAGAAAAGCTGAGAAATTCAAAGAAAATATATTTGTGTGCGATTCAATACGGCATAGTAGTAATAGGCTTTTTTTCGTTGTTAGTTTTTGGGGTGTTATACCGTGTTGCGCTACTTCCTTCCTGCCTTGATGATGGACACTGCAACGCTGTCCGAAACGTCGGCTATAGAAGGAGGTAACGCAATACGGCATAACACCCCAAAAACTAACAACGAAAATGCTTTTGGCCGTGAAAATCAAAAAACTTATCCGGCATAGTAGTCGCTCAAAATGTATGTGCGCTTAGATCTTTTAAACTATGCAACGAATTTTCATGCGGTTTTCACCAATAGATAAGATCATTCAAGATGTATAATACATTGTGCACACAATACACAAGATGTATGATACCCCGTGCACCATCCCTCCACTCAGCTATGCTATTACGTATTGTGTTTGCTTGTGACGCTCCTACTACTGCGATGAGGATTTCACTTTAATAAATCAAATTTAATAAAAATTAGCCGAGACACTACTTCTCTGTTTGAAATTAGCTAACAAAGTAGTTTTAACAAGAACCCTCACTGCGCTAAGCACAATATTAATACGCCACTCCAAAAATTTAATTTTAATATTGTTGGTGGGTTTCCCGAAGCAGATTTATGCGAACATTCTTGGAGAATTTCTTCGAACTTTAGTCTAACATTGTTGCTCAAAATGACGTAGAGTTTCTGAACAATAATTGGCTGTCTTGTTTTCGACAAAACATCTACTTATTATGCTATTGTAACATTACATGTTTCATACGAATGTTTTTTGGAAAAATATTTATCAAATAATATTAATAATGAAACGGTTTATCAAATATTGCATTAAAGTTATTCATAAAATTCATCACAGCTTTGGAAAATAAAATAAAATACATGAAATCTGAACACGTACAATACGTACATTCTTATCTCGTGGAAATATTGAGAGAAGGACAGATGGGAAAATAGTTCTATAACATAAAGGAATGGCCGAAAAATTTACACCGACACTGAAAGAACGTCATTTCTAAAGGACATTTTCAATTTGCTAACTGAATTGATTCTGAATGCGAACACATAGATAAATGTAGACTATAGATGTTGATAAATTGTTAACTAATTAGTAGGATGTCATTGAAATCTTCATTTTATTAAAGATTATTAATGTATTCAAAATGAGATAATAACAACTGTCAAAGGTTTGCTTCAATTTGTTTGGTTATAAAGTTTTGCCCTTGTTATAAATTTTTATTTTTTTCCTCGGATTGCTTAGAACTGTTGAATGTTCCCTCTCAAACATCTTTTGAATAGACTAAAATGGAATTCACAAAGGACTCACCGAAAACAGCTGCAATACATCAAAAAGATAAATCAATTATCTTAAATCCACAATACCAATTAATTCGATTATTGGTTTATTTATTGAAAATATGGCATTGTCAAACACAGTCCGACCGTAAAAAAATGTCAATAACGTAACCACAAAACTTTTGAATTTAGATTGTTTTTGTAAGATCCTCCCCAACCTATAATTCCATAATAGGCCACTTGCATGGATTTCATAACGACTTGGAAAAAAATCATGTGGATAGATTTTTTTACTAAGATTACGAATATTTTAGCAAAAATTTTTAGAAATGTATAGTTTTTTTATTTTTAAATAAATAAATCCATTGTTTGAGCTCGTGACGTCACTACACGAAAATGTCCCGTCTCCGAAAATGTTCCTTTTATTTTGTAAAACTCAACACTGATTATTTTTTTTATATGGCAACACTTTGATTTCCGGCGAATATTTGAATTTGCGTTTAACGTTCACTAGATTTATTGTTTGTTCTATGCGAACTTGTCCTTTGGTTTGATTTTTTGATAAAGATGGCGGTGTTTTTACAGATGTTACGAAGAGAACCCCGTTACAATTTATTGCTATTCGTGTGGAAAACGTTCTTTTTTTAAAATGATTTTCGGCTATGCAAGTATCGTTTTTTCGCACCAATAAAATTATGTCCCGTCTTTCCGGTTTATAAAAAATGTTCTGATTTTTCGGACTGAAATTTTCAAAAAATCGCCAGGGCCTCAAAAATACGATAAAAAAATACAGAATGTCTTAGAATATTTGGCTAAACTGGAAATTTTTTTAAAAAAATGTGATGCAAGTGGCCTATTGTAAAGAGTGAATAATAATAATAATATTTGGACGATTTATATAGCGCCGTTTTTGTGAAAAATCACTTCAAGGGCGCTGAATAAGGGCATAGTACACATTATTGATATTTTAAATATTTTTTAAGCTAAAAAATATTATATATACATATATATTCCGGAAGAAGTGTTAATTACAGTACAAAAAGAATAAAGTAATCAAGGTACATGATTACATTTTTCATCGTGGATTATAAACTGGTATTTTCTGTAAGGAAAATATTTGCATTAAGTGTGAGCAAGTTATCATCAATTTGGTCTGTATCAGTCAGTGTATGTTTTTTTATGTAATGCCTTTAAGATCGTTTTCTGCGCGATTTCTAAGTGATTGATAGCTGAGTTTGTTGCTCTTCCCCAGATAATTATTCCATATTCTATTATTGACTGACAAAGTGCAAAATATATTGTTATCATTTAAAATAAAACAATAACTTTGTAAAAACCACTTTTATTTTTTATATACTTTATGCCGACCGGGTTTCGCTACAACCGTAGCTTCTTCAGGGCAGTATAATCGCTACTGATTTATTTTAAATTATAATGTCACATCACAAATTAACTGCTTCATATGAACAAATATATTGTTTTATTTTATATATGTTTCTTATGTTTAGGAAAATGTGTATTGTTTTAAGGAGTTTATTTTTGATTTGCTTGATATGATGTGCCATCTAAGGTTATGGTCAATTATGATTCCTAGATATTTTATTTGTTCTGTTTTTTCTAGAGAAGGGCAACTACAGATGTTAGCATTTAAACATTCGTGTATCTTTATGGTGTTTGTGTTGTTTATTGGTTGTCCTGTACTATTTATACTATCGTTGTAAATTTTGTTTTCGATATGTTTAGTGTAAGTGTGTTTGAGTCCAGCCATGTTTTCACTCGCGTGATTTCTAAATTTGCTATGTTAAAAACATTATTCCAATCCTTAGATTCAAAGAGTAAAACTACGTCATCTGCATAACTAATTATTTCACCGTTTATTTCCATGTTACAAAGTTCATTTATGTAAATAGTGAAAAGAACGGGCCCTAGTATGCTTCCTTGTGGAACTCCATATGTAATCGGCAGTTGTTTGCTAGTATGGTTATTAATTTTGACTTGTTGTGTTCTATTACTCATATTACTTTTTAATAGTTGGAGTTCCTTGTCTTTGATACCCATGTTTTCTAATTTTTTAAAAAGTGTGTGTGGCAGATTGAATCAAAGGCTTTAGCTAAATCTAGATGTGTCGCAATACATTTGTATCCTTGATCTAAGTTGCTATTTATATAATCTATCGTTCATGCCAAAGCTTCTTTTGTGCCTCTTTTTTCTCTAAATCCATATTGTTTATCTGAGATTAATTGGTTATCTTCCAGGTATTTTATGATTTGATTTTTTAAGACTTTTTCGAAAATCTTTTATAGCAAGTTTAATAATGTGATTGGTCTATAGTTAGTTATTTCCATTTTGTCTCCGGATTTATAATTAGGGATCACCAGTCCTTTTTTAAGAGAACTAGGAAAGCAGGAGTGTGTTATGCTAAGGTTGATTAAGTGTGTTATAGGTTTTAATATTTCATTTTTTATTATCTTAATGTAATCCGTTGTTATCTTATCTAATCCAGGTGCAATTAGGTTTTTTAATGTGTTTATTATTTTTTCAATTTCCTCTACTGAAGTTGTTTTAATTATAAATCCGTATTGTGTCGATTGTCTATTGTTCGGTATGTTTGTTTGTGTTAGTGTGTTTGTGTTTTGTATTTTACGGTTCGCTAATTTTTTTTTTATATTTGCAAAGAAATTATTCACGTGATTTGTTATAGATTCTGCATTTGTATGGGCATCTATTTTCTTTGAATTAATGTTAAGATGTTTGATAGTAAATTTTTGTTTGTATTTTTGTGTGTATGTAACTTCGTTTAATATTTTCCATATTTATTTTGGGTTATTGTTTTCTTTTTTAAGTTTTTCTCTATAGTATAACTCCTTTGCTACTCTAATAATTTTCGAGCAGATGTTTCTATATCTTTTATAGTAATTAAATTGTTCCATGTCATACGGAGTATGTTTAATTTGTTTGAGAATTTTGTCTCGTGTACGAATACATTTTAATATTCCTTTTATTATCCATAGTTTTTTTTTTGCTTTGTGTGTAAGATTTGCTTGTTTTAAATTAGTGTTATTATTTATTTCTTGAGTTAACACAGCTGTAAATTTATCCCAGGCTAGTTCAACATTTTCTATTTGGGGGTCGTCCGTCAATTACGTGTGGCTCGAAAGGGGGGGGGGGGGGGTCAAAAAAAATCACGAAACATCACGAGGGGGGGGGGGGGTAAAATGAGATATCACGTGTATTCATTTTTCATTGAACGCACGATTTTTAAAGGTGACGTCCTATACTTCGTACTAAAAAAACACGTTATTTTGGGGGGGGGGTTAGCCTTAAACCTCACCACGAATTACCAGGGGGGGGGGAGGGGTCAAAAAGTTGCTAAAAACATCACGTGATTAATGGACGACCCCTTGGTATATTGTACTCCAGTCTTGTTTTTGGAGTTTTTCTTTTAAGTTTGAGTGGCCAATTATTTTTTTTTGTGAATATTTTATGTTGGTTAGGTTTTGTTTTTTCGGTGTCAATTGCTTTCATATTCATGTATTGGTCTGTAATTGTGCTTTCAAGTGGTTTTGGTTTTTAGTTTTCTTTTAATCATTATATGGTCTATACACCTTTTTGTATGTTTTGTAACTCGTGTTGGGACATTTATCGCTGGTTCCAATCCATGCTGTGCCAGTATTGTTAAGTATTCTATGTTTTATGGGTGTCTGTTTTGTAAAGTAAAAAATATATATATATAAAAATAACTTATTAAAAATTTACAAACTTTGACAAATTTATCGCAAACACGCAAATTTTTACTTGACTTATTTTGGGATACCTTCATTACAATTATTTGGAAGTGTATGGTAAGCTTTTAGATGCAAATAAAAAGTAATATCTTTCTAGCACTGATTTCACCGTATCACATGTCTCACCGTGATACAAAAGGAAATAGAATGACGATTAATGCGAATTCGTCCCAGTTTTGTTTTGAGCTGACAACACAAGATTCCTCATGATGAAACGGGTGATTTTGAAAAACAAAAACTTGATGATAAAAAAAATGTATATATGAATATATTTAAATTAACGGGTTTTTAACTAAGAACGTCATCATTAATGAAAAAAATGTACTGGGGTTCTTTATTTGCCAAATAGGTTAGTTTGAGGATTCGAAAAAAATCTTATTTTTGCTCTCCTGAGCAATTTTTAAATTCCCAGATAGGCCCCTTTGACATACGACTACCGATATTAGACCTGTTATGAAAAGTGATGTTCGAGTGATTATATTACTTTAATTGAGCTCTGTTTATTTTGCCAACTTACAGGCTTTTTAAACAAATCTGGGTCTTCAAATACGATAAAGCAGTGTGTGCATTCAGATGGTTCATGAATTTGAATTAAGCAAGATAACCTACCCTTTCGGTGAAACGTTCTGATAATAAAGGAGGGTTGTTTCACAGAAATACTATGTAAATAGCCACCCAGTGCCATTTTGTTTTTTTTTTACAGTTGAAAAGTCCCCGTTAAATGCCTATTCTAAGTCCGCTTCAGCTTTTCATTTTTAAAAGCAGAAGAGGACAACTATCATGATGTTAGGCTTGTCAGCTTATTACAATCTGATAAAAAGCTGAAACGCGCCTAGAATCGGCACTTAACCTTTCAAATGTAAAAAAGCAAAATGGGACCGAATAGCCATTTGTCCAAAATATTGTATTTGAATTTCTGTGAAATAACTGGCCTGTAGTTGTTTGCACTGAATAATTTTATTATAGTTCAAAGCATAAATAGTCTTTTCAATGAATTGTTAAATAGTTTTTTATAAATAAATGAAACAATGTTACTTAGTTTGAACCACTTGTATATTTGTTTAAAGCCGACCGGTTTCGGAACGACCGTTCCTTCCTCAGGGCAAACGTATACTGACTTGACAATTATAAAATAGTAGGTGGGTACAATATATTATTACAGAGTGTTGTGGTAGGGGTGAAGGCGTGGCTAAGGATTAATTAGGAGTGGGTGGGGGAACATATCCATGATTGGGCTATATGATAATATTTTTTGTTTGTTAATAATGGGTTCATTATTTTTAAGAGATTTTTTTATTTCTATGGCTTCTAAGTTATCTAACCGTTTTCCCTTAGTGTTAATGTGAAGAACATTTATCCCCGTATTTTTATCAAAACTATGGTTATTTTCAATGATATGGTTAGCGAACTCGGAAAAATTATTATTATTAAGACACCTTAAATGTTCTTTGATTCTTATTTCAAAATTACGAGTTGTTTTTCCAATATAAAATGAGGAACAGTCATTAAATTTGAGTTTATATATTCCGGAATTAGACAATTTATGTTCTTTATCTTTAGCGTTCCTCAAAAAATTACCGATATTATTTCTTGTATAAAAAGCTGGTTTAATATTAGAAGGGAAATTTTTGCAACATTGAACAGAAAAATTATTAATATATAGAATTTTACGCCATTCTTTATCATTATTATTATTAGAATTGTATAGATATTTATTTATTGAAATTTTCTTAAGTTTTTTATTTAAAATGTTATCAATTAAACTTGGTTCATATCCGTTATTTATAGCAATTTGTTTTATTATAGAAAGTTCAGAAAGGAAATTATTATTAGACATTGGGACATTTACTAGGCGATGTATCATGGAATGGAAGGCGGAGTGTTTTTGTGAGACAGGGTGGTTGGAGGTCTTATGAATTACTATGTCAGCGTATGTGGGCTTGCGGTATATACTAAAATGCATTTTATTATTTATAATAGACAAAGTTAAATCCAAAAAGTTTAAGTTTTCATTGCCTATTTCTATCGTAAATTTTATTTGATTATGAAAGGAATTTAAAAGGTTAAGAAAGTTATTGAGTTGGCGTTCCGATCCCGTCCAAATGACGAAGATGTCGTCCACATATCTCTTATATAGTAAAATATTACTTAAAAGAGGGGATTTTGAATTAAAAATAGTTGTTTCCAAATCATTCATAAAAATATCAGCGATTAGAGGGCTTGTAGGAGCCCCCATCGGAAGGCCTTCTTTTTGTTGATATATGACATTATCATACTGAAAATAATTTTGATTTAAAACTAAGTTAAATAAACGAGTTAGGTCACTAGTTTATTTAACTTAGTTTTAAATCAAAATTATTTTCAGTATGATAATGTCATATATCAACAAAAAGAAGGCCTTCCGATGGGGGCTCCTACAAGCCCTCTAATCGCTGATATTTTTATGAATGATTTGGAAACAACTATTTTTAATTCAAAATCCCCTCTTTTAAGTAATATTTTACTATATAAGAGATATGTGGACGACATCTTCGTCATTTGGACGGGATCGGAACGCCAACTCAATAACTTTCTTAACCTTTTAAATTCCTTTCATAATCAAATAAAATTTACGATAGAAATAGGCAATGAAAACTTAAACTTTTTGGATTTAACTTTGTCTATTATAAATAATAAAATGCATTTTAGTATATACCGCAAGCCCACATACGCTGACATAGTAATTCATAAGACCTCCAACCACCCTGTCTCACAAAAACACTCCGCCTTCCATTCCATGATACATCGCCTAGTAAATGTCCCAATGTCTAATAATAATTTCCTTTCTGAACTTTCTATAATAAAACAAATTGCTATAAATAACGGATATGAACCAAGTTTAATTGATAACATTTTAAATAAAAAACTTAAGAAAATTTCAATAAATAAATATCTATACAATTCTAATAATAATAATGATAAAGAATGGCGTAAAATTCTATATATTAATAATTTTTCTGTTCAATGTTGCAAAAATTTCCCTTCTAATATTAAACCAGCTTTTTATACAAGAAATAATATCGGTAATTTTTTGAGGAACGCTAAAGATAAAGAACATAAATTGTCTAATTCCGGAATATATAAACTCAAATGTAATGACTGTTCCTCATTTTATATTGGAAAAACAACTCGTAATTTTGAAATAAGAATCAAAGAACATTTAAGGTGTCTTAATAATAATAATTTTTCCGAGTTCGCTAACCATATCATTGAAAATAACCATAGTTTTGATAAAAATACGGGGATAAATGTTCTTCACATTAACACTAAGGGAAAACGGTTAGATAACTTAGAAGCCATAGAAATAAAAAAATCTCTTAAAAATAATGAACCCATTATTAACAAACAAAAAATATTATCATATAGCCCAATCATGGATATGTTCCCCCACCCACTCCTAATTAATCCTTAGCCACGCCTTCACCCCTACCACAACACTCTGTAATAATATATTGTACCCACCTACTATTTTATAATTGTCAAGTCAGTATACGTTTGCCCTGAGGAAGGAACGGTCGTTCCGAAACCGGTCGGCTTTAAACAAATATACAAGTGGTTCAAACTAAGTAACATTGTTTCATTTATCTATAATGGATAACCACAAAGTTATAGCTACATTCAAAAGTATAGTTTTTTATAAGTTGGCAAATGGTTCGGTTTTTGGTTGCAATAATACATAGCATAAGTACTTATTTGGTCAAATCACATTTATAAACTGTGTGTGAAATGTGATCAGTTTCACATGTGTTCGGAACGTCTCCACACAGGACTGTGGGGAGTAGAGAAGCATGGTGCACTTACCAGAGCAATTTAAGTAAAGGTCGTGATCCCCAACAATGTGGCAACCACTCAAGAAGAAGTACGAAGTTTAAAAAATATATCAACAGGGCATTCGTGACCATAGGAACTGCCAGGAAGTTTGAAACGTTGTCCCCAAAAAGCAATCTTTTTAATTTTTCAAATCTAAAAATTGCATAATTTAATCTTGAATAAATGTTAGTTTACTGAAAAAATGCCGATTCAATATATTATATTCCGATCTACTATTTTTGTAGATTTATAATACAATTTATTGTCCGCTTTCTTTCAGTTTTCCGAAGTCTAGTTGATACAAAGCTTCATTGTGGCAATATCGACTTTAACAGTAATTAAAGTATCTTGCGGATCTGGTTGGATTCCTTAGACCCGAACAGTGGTCGGAGGGGGGGGGGGGGCAGACAAAGAAGAAAACTAATAAAAAAAATTAACAATCCCCGTGGCTAGATAATTCAAAATGGTTTTGTCGATTTTACAATAATATATTGTCCAGCTGAATGATGGCGTTAGGAAATCATAACCGAGTCTAGGTTGGTCAAAAATGAGTGGTATATTACCGCATTGGAAATATTATTAAGGAACTTTAAAATATTTTATTTGTTTGAGATGTGCATAATAATTAAGCAGAAGCTCTCGAACGGTTTGATAATGAAATTAGCACACCCATTTCAGCCAGAATTTCCCGGATCAACGCAATTATTTTCTGCTAGCAGTTGACAATGCCATTTCTAACGTGAGCAATGTTGTTTTGAGTAAGTATCCTTTACATTTCCGTTCCTATCCACCAAACCAAACGATTTACACAAATGTTCAAACTCGCGAAGCCTGGTAATAACTTCCGGTAGAAACAATCGTTGCGGTTCATAAAATTTAACTTGGTTGTGTGCAATTTCTCTCCATCGTGCTATAGATATATCCAAAATGAATGTCATCAGTCTGTAATCAGGAGAAACATCGGCATGGAGTACAAGTATTGGAAATGCTTTAACAATCAGTTGGGATAATATTACGTGCTCAAGATTTGGATCGCTTAAGTATATAACTATTTAATATTATGTAAGGTCACGTTAGGTGATGGTGGGTTTAATGGATAGGGTTTCTTCTTGTTATTTGCACTATATTAATCACTCCTGAGCAAGTTTCCATCCACCCACATATTTCACCCTCCTCATGTGGTTAGGGATGGCGGATCGTAGCACGACCTATTAAATTCTTCAAACTTCAGTTATTAAAAGAAAGATAGCTAATATCAGCCACCATCAAATTTTATGATCAAATGCGATTTTTTCAACCAACTCTATTACAAGTTTTTTATAACGGTAAAAACATAACTATTTACGAGGATTTTAATGCGTTTATAAGACATTTTCAAAATAAAACCCCGATAAGAAGCTATCAAACGTACGAAAATTCATAGTAAAAATACGAAACTAAGAGTTTTTTTTGTATTAACGTACAAAGCCTCAAACGCTCCAAACCTATTAAAATTATGTATTATTCTAACTATTTAGCTAAGGTTAAACTAGTCACCTTACTATGTACTTTTACGTAGTATTTTCACTCTTCATTATTGAGTACAAAACCTGAAACATTATTAAAACATAAAATATAAATATTTAGAGCATAATAACACCTATCTTGCCTTCATAGCGAACAAACGCCGAAAAAAAATACATACTGTTGTTTGAAACTGTGATTAAAATGACTATTTTTTCAACTGATAATGCTTGCCTCCCCAACTTCACGACTTAGGAACTCTTGAAGGAAATATAATAATAATAACAATTTAAAGAGCGCCATTTTAAATTTGCTATTTTAACCTCTATTACTATTGATATTACATTATTTAAAAGATTAGTAGAAGTGGTTATAGTTAATATTTATTTTAAAAGATTGGAGAATTTAGTATTCTTCTAACTGGAATTTTTTTAATGAAATGACCTTAAAAAGCGAACGAGTTGTTAGTTTCTTATATTTTTTACACATTATTTAATTACAGTGTCGCGAGCTGTGAAGGTGGAGTGTTTCTGACTTTATGGATACGACCGTCTGAAAATATGAGTTTTAAGTTTAACTTTAAATTCTTTCAAGAATTATTAATATTAATATTCATAAATCACGTCGTAGTCCATTCCAGGCTTTTGGTCATGACACTCCGAAAGCACATCCAATGAACGTAGTATTTGGTGTGCGTTTCTGTTTCTTCAATCTTCCAATAGCTGATGTGACGCTGCTGACCTAAGGATTGTTTAGAGAATTGGAATTTTCTTGAATACAAATACATGATTAAGTTGGTGGAAGCTATTGCGTTAAATTACTTCAAAACTATCAAGCAGAGTTTGAAATGGATTCTTTTCGGACATTTTAGCCAGTGAAGATTTGTTGAAATATGAAAATACGCGTGAGAAGTCTAGGCACGTTTGATTTTGGATTTGTTGATTTGATATTTGGGGAGACTTGCATGTATTCCGTTGCAATAAAATAAGTTGAAACAAGATAAGAATTGACTAGAAATATAGTCGTAAAAGTCTAGAAAGTTCGGTTCACATTTGTTTTTAGGAAAAAATCAGCATTCAGACTGACATCCAGTAGTTTATTTCAGTTCAGTTTCAGTTTCAGTGCCGGCAACCCGGGCGTTTATTTAGTTTCATGGTTATTTACATTGTTTTCTTTTCTTTTACCCTCCTCACTAGACAAAGTCTGTTCCGAGGCGGGTAAATCACATCTATGTTTGTTCCAAAAGAAATGTGTTTAAACAAATATATATATGTATGTGGAAAGATAAAAAAGATAAATTATATGTTGGTATATTAAATATTTACATACATACTTTGTTTTTTTTTTTTTTCTTTTTTTTTTATTAGTTACATTTCCATGAGAAGATTGCATATGTTATATAGATAAAAGTAAATTAAAATTTTGTGACAGTTGAATATAGCGGTTACATAATAATTAAATATTGCAAAATTGCAGTTTCTCGTGTTTGTTTTATTTGAATATTATATAATTTCGTGAGAACTTGTATGAAATGTTATTTATTTAGAATATTTTGAATGTCTGTTCTTTCCTTTTCATTCAACCATATTATAAATCTTTTGAACAGCCAATTCAAATTATTTGGGGTGACGTAAGTTTTTGTTTGTGTTAGGAAGGTATTGAAAATGTGTGGTGCTAGGTAAGATTCGTGTTTTTTTGCAAAAGTTGATTTGATATGGGGAACTTGAAAGTGCTTATTAATTTTTGCTCTTGTGTTTTGCGAGTGAGGTATGTGGAGATGTGAAGTTTTGATACAGTTTTTGTGAATGATCTTCCTTATGAATAGTTTATTTACGTCTAGTAATTTGTTTTTGATCATTAGCTGTTCCGTCGGATGTTGGTAAGGTTTTTTAAACATAATTCTAATTATTGTTTTGTGATTTATTTTAAGAGAATTGAGGTAATTATCTGCTGCTCCTCCCCAAACTGAAATTCCATACGTTAAAATACTTTGACAGAGTGCGAAATATATATTTTTTAGTTGATTTAATGACATGATGTTTCGAATTGTTTTGAAGATGTATTAAAATTTTCGTATTTTTTTTGATAATAAATTAATATGGAGATCCCATTTTAGTTTATGGTCAACAGTTAAACCTAGATATTTAATATTGTCTGCATAAACAATTTTGTCACAAGTACAGCATGTGTTATTTGACGAAATATTGGTGCAGGGGTTAAGATGTAGTTGTGGTTGGCTATGTGGTTGACCAGCCTTTGTTTTGCTAAAAGTTAAATATTTGGTTTTTGAAATGTTCAGTGTTAGTAGATTATTTTGTAGCCATTTATTTACTACAGTCATCCCTGTTTCTGTGTTTTTGAATACCTTTTCCCATGATTGTGCCTTGAACAAAATTGCAATTTATTTGTATATATTACAGTATTAACCTAATTATTGACATTTTTACATAATAGGTATAATTTGAAATCATTTTTACATTATAGGTATGTTTTGAAAATATTTTTACGTAATATATATTTTTCAATTTTATTATGTTTGGTTTGGTGTAAGGTAGGTTTGTGAAGGTGAAACTGTGGATGGGTATTGTTGTATATTTCGTGAACATCTCACTAGGAGAACCTGTGCTGAGGTGTTAACGTGTTTATTTACGATTAAGTGTGACAAGTATTTATGTGTTGTAGTAGAAAGTTTTAATTTTTTTTATTTATATATATATGTATATACATAAAGGCATGTATCAGTTTGATACATTCCTTTGAAACGCTGTCACTTCCTGAAATGGTCATTTGGGAGTTATCAGTGCTATGCTGACGTCTGCTTTCGGCGGTCAAGAGAAACTCAGTCAATGGCGGATTCAGATCTATTTGACGTCATCCAGCGAGTAAATAATTGTAGACACTCAGTTATGCAAAATTTTCGACTGCGTATTTTATCTGGTAAACAGTAGAAGTAAACGTGCTAGTGATCAGCGTAGCAGTGAGATAGAAGGCCAAATGATTCGATTATTTTAGCGACATCATTTGTGAAGAGATTTAGAGCAATGGGCCATAACAGACCAGGTACTCCAAATGAAAGGGGTGCATAATCTGATTGATTTTCCCCAACTTCACGGCTTCTAAACTCTTTTCAAGTACGATATCAGCCAGTCCTGTTATAGTCCAAGTACAATATGCCGCAGTTAAACTGAAGGATTCACTTAATCATTTAATAAGAAAATTGTGTCGAATGAATTTTTATTTCTCCAAAATGTAACACCATTGAATTAATAAAGCGTAATAAAATACTTTTTTAAATTTTATTTACTTTTATTTATTTCTGACTAGACCGGTTTTAATCAATCACGTCCATCTTAAGACTGAAATATTTTTTCCTTTAAAATATAGTACATATACTAACTTCAACAGTTTTTAAAATGGCTCTGAAATCCGAAACAGCTGTAACAAAAATAAAAACTAAAATACTTGCAAAACTTGATAATAACATTATTAAATAAAATTTAATTAGATTTAGTAAGAACAAGCGATTTTTTTTTTGATTGTGGTCTTTCCAATAGTTTGCATTGGTTCTTCCTTGATGTTTCCAGATAGGTAATCTGGAAATGTTTATAGGCGTAGGTTTATAATATTATATTATAATATTCATCATCATCATCACTCTTGGCTCTACAACCCCTGGTGGGTCTTGGTCTTCTCGAGAGTCTTCCTCCACTCATCTCGGTTTTGTGCCAGCTCTCTCCAGTTTAGAAGCTCCAAAGTAGATATATCTTTTAGGACGTTGTCGCTCCATCTTAATCTTGGTCTTCCCAGGCTCCTTCGCCCTATCGGTCTTGAGTTCAGCAGGGACTCTGGTACTTGATGCTCGGTCATTCTCTCTACATGACGTTTAAATTCTTAAACAAAGTGTATACCTATATAGCTCATTGATGTAACGTCTACGCTAAAATCCATTATCTAAAACCGGTCCGTAGATACGCCTTAAAATTTTCGCTCGCTCATCCCTCTTAGTTAGTACCCAAGTATCAGCTGCGTATGTGCGTACTGGTCAATTGATTGACTTTATCACAATTAAAGTTTTATTTTTCTTTACTGTTCTTATTAAATGGTTGGAATAAAGTTTTAAAAAATGGTTTAATTTTTCTTTGTGTAAAAAGGTATTTATTATATGTTTTATTTTGTAAAATTTGTTTAGGAATATTATTTAAACTCAAACTGTTCTAAACTAAACGGAACCCTAGGGACCATTGCATCCCCAATTTTGGAAATGTAGGAAGTTTTTCGGAAATTTAGGGTCACGGAAGTACAAGAATAATATAATCGTTGACTGAATATAAGTTTCAAGCCACATTACGATACGAATATACTAGTTTTAACAAGAGATCGTACGTGAATTCAACGTTCTAGTATCTTCTGTTTTTTTCGTTTTCAAACAACACTCATGAGAGGAAAAGGACAAACGTCGATGACGTTCGTAAGAACTATACTGATAAGATTTGCCATTCTGGGATAATGTTATTCCCAACAATATGTCTTGGCCCACCCAAAGCCAAGTCTTACTACATCCCTGCCACAAAGGTGAAAATATATACCAGTGTAAATTATGTGTGACGCCCTAATATATTCAAATACAAATGGACAAATAGGTAGGAATTACACAGGGTAAAAGCTCAGCCGTGGGTAGGTTCCCCGTGATAAGTGAACCGGTGCATAAGTAAAGTTGACCCATGAGTTAGTTACCCAATGTTTTTATCTTTGCATACATTATGGTAAGTTTTTGTTCGAAGAGAAATAACTTTCAGGAACTTACTGGCACGTGGACATATAAATTACCAACGTCTTTATTCAACTTTACACCAACACGAGCTTCTCTTATCGTTGGATTTACTGTAAGTCGTACTAGTTGGTACAGAATATCTTTACATGAAATTTAAACTCAGCCTGCAGATAGCGAATATATGTTTTAGTATTAAATTCTTTTTCATTAGCGGAATGAAATAATAGATGAACATTAGGTTATAATATAGTAGCTGGCGTACCCGGCTTTGATCAGGACAATATTCGAGAGTTCTGAAATGTTCCACAATGATGTTCTTGACTCCCTATTCCCGAACATTTGAACCTTCTACAACTTTCCGGAACCTTCTAGAAAAATTTCTGAAAGTTTCTAAAAACCACTTAAAAGGTTCTCGAAATTTTTAGACTCACCGACATACTCCGCCACTCCTTCCAGAACTTTCTAGGGTTTTATCGAACCTTCTAAATTTTTCCGGAAGACTGTTCTTGGAATTTCTAGAGGGCGAAACTTCCAACCCCTAAATCTTCAAAAGTAGGCTCAACGGCGATAGAAATCTACCACACCATATAACTCCCTTGATCGTACTGGGACACGTTTTTGAGTTTTTGCCGGCCGCACGTTTTTTTGGACTTTCTTAATAATATAATAATGATTATACATAATATTCAAATTGTGGTCCTCGCCGAAGAGAACTGTTGTTTGCTTGTTGTTCACTACGATATGTGCAATTCCAATGCAATATGATATTCCGTTATATCATTATTTGCAAAAAAATGATAACTGAGATACAAAAATTTGATTATTGTACGAATTTAATGTTTATAGGAGAAGTTACCAGATTCTTCTCGATGAGCTGTGAAAATAACTATCAATTACATATAATAAATGAATACTCGCAATATGTAGACAACTCTGCTAACTTATCTGACATAAGTATAGCCACTAACTATGAATACGAGTACCAACTAGTAAATTCACACTTAATAAACAAATAATACGTTAATCGAAACATGCGTTATTATTGGGATACTTAGTGCTTTTAACAATTGACAATTCACTGGCAACAATGAACTAAGGAAAAAAATAAACCCATTTAGTGTTCTGTGAGACTTTTAAAAATGAATCTTCCTACCCTGTGAATTTCACATCTTTTATCACTTCTTCAATAATCGCAATTGACTTTGTGGCGTCATTTCAACTAAATAAAAACATTTTATTTTTCCTTAAATAATTTTTGTGTTTAATTTTGTATAACTATTTTTATGAGATTTTTAAGCAATTAATCACCCCAATTTTTTTAAATATTTTGTCTTTGTTTTAATTTATTCTAATTTGTCTACACTTGTTTGTCATTTATTTTTCTTTTAATTAATATATCCTGAGGATGATAACATTGTTATCGAAACATGTCGATATTTTTTATAATATAGTGGTTAAAACAAAGTGATCTATTATTCATTATATAATTAATGATGCCATAAAGTAATTCTGCGAAGTTTGAAGAAGTAAATAAAAACAAATCACCTTTGCTTAGAAACATGTTAATAATTTTAAGCAAGTACATGAGTGATGTATACAAAGTGATTTGTTTTCATTTGATAAAACATCAGTTTAATAGAGATAGCGTGGATGAAGAAGATAAAATTATCATAATATAATTGATATGATTTATAATTTTTGATGCAAAATTCTTATTTTGACAATGAAAATGTATAACCAATTATTGTCTAATTGCACATGTTTAAAAAATTTACTAAAAAATAACATATAATCACTAATGAAATATTTATACCGACAAAATCGATGCGAAAATGTTTAATAAAACACGACTCATTTAAAATAGAGAAAAAATCTCGTGGGGAGCATCTTAAGTATCATTTAAAGAAACATTGTGAATTTTTACACAAATATAATTTATAAGATAATAGAAACAGACTAGTTTTAAAAAAAATTTATAGCATACTTTGTGATTTTTTTCTATCGTGGAAATTTCATATAATTTGCGTTTCGACGTGGGCAGCATCTAGACATTATCTTCAAAAATAACATATATTTTTTTAAGAGCTTAAAAACTTCAAATTTTTAAGGGAGATATGTAAGAATTCGGTAGAAATTCAGGTTGCCGAGGCTTAAAGGGCATGTGTAGGTTTATAAGTTGTAATTTGTAGTTTAGGATTTTAAGTAAGAAAGTAAAATTATTTATTTTAAATCTGTCGTCTAATGTAAGAGTTTTTTAGAGTGAAAGAAGATACTAACATGTTGAACGTAACTATAAAAACAATGTTTTTTGTGAATGTCACAAGAGTTCCAACGGCTTCCTACTAACTGGAGTAATAATTGAGACTACAGCAACCCCAATAATTGGTGTTTCCCTTGGGGAAGATAGGGGACGGGGACAGGGAAGAGAACGGTCGGGAAGCACCCCTTTATTCAAAAATCAAGCACGGTTGAAACAATTGAATCTAAATGGAGGTCAGGAACCAGGGCGATCTTAAAGTATCTACAACTCTATAAATTTTAAATGTTAATATTTATTCTAAATATTTTGCACATAACATAATCAATATATATATTATAAAAGAAAGTCCAAAAAAACGTGCGGACCGCAAAAACTCAGAAACGAGACCCGGTACGATCAATATGTTGTGGTAGATCTCTATTCCACCTAGGGAATAAGGGTACCCGTTTTCACCTAAAGAGCGTGCTTTTAAAGATATAAGGGCTGGAAGTTTCACCCTCTAGAAAATTATAGATTAGTCTTCCGGAAAGTTTTAGAAGGTTCGATAAAACTCTAGAAAGTTCTGGAAAGAGTGGCGGAGAGTCTAAAAGTTTCGCGAACGTTCTGGATGGTTCGCTAATGCTCATGAAGGAATATTCCAGAACACTCTCGAATGTTGTCCTGAGCGATGCCGGGTATCCCAGCCAGTGTAGTTATTTTACCCCTCACGCCATTTAATTGTCTCAGTTAAAGATTATTTACATATAGTTAAGTTAACTTCGATGAAAACTTCGATGAAAACTTCAATGTGCTTGGAAATTTATTAATTAAAACCTTTCCGCAGCCATTTAATCGACTTTCTATCCAACCCGGCCAAATATTTGCTTATTTTCGTTCCTCAGCCCTGACAACGCCAACGGGTGCATCGTGCGGAAAACTCGTTGACTGCTTACCATAATCGGTCACAAAGTAATATTTACCATCGCCTCCCGCTTCCTTTCTAATTATTCACATTATCATTCTGCACTGCAGGCCACTGGTAAAGTTTTTCAATTGTTGCTTCAAATGAAAGTAACTTAAGATCGAATTAGTATTTTAATGGCTTATTGAAGCGATAATGTCTGTACGGGGATGCATATCAGTAAGTTATTTTGGAGTATGAGATTATTATATTGACTGTATAATCGTCAATCGTGTTAAAAAACTGAGCATAGTAATTTTTCTCATTTAAAAACAATGGATGTATTAGATGATAATTATTTATGGGTTTTTTTACCATCCTCTTGTTAGCTTATGAACAAAGGGTGTTAAGGGACGTACTTGACTTGTTTTAACCAGTTATCCCTGGGGTAAATTTTTTTAAATATATATTTTTTTCAATTTTTTATTAATCAAAACCAAACAACAACAAAAAATCTTTCTCATTTCATCACTTGCCACTTAGCTAAGTAACCGCCTTACTCTTAACACTGACCGTAACTGCCCAATACCTATTGATTGATCACGTTTTAAGATTTAAACAAAAACATCAAAAATATCACCGGAGAAAAATTTCATTTATATTTTTTACACCAAATAGGAATCACTGCGTAAAGTCCGTCCCTTAACACCGTCTTTAAGTAACTTACAACTGTAACTTACTTTTATGTAAATATTTAGTTTAATATTAATGTTACATAAGACTGGTCATTTAAAAAATATATATATTTTTATTTGTAAGAGCGATAAAAGGGTGCCAAATGGGTTTATATTAATTACAAATACTTTGTTTAAAACACCTCATTATTTTTTCTTAATTCCTAATCCTCCTATAAGTAACACGAACACGGTGTATAAGACTAGAATTGCTAAAGTTATTTCGAATTTCACTACACTTTTAGTGATGGTTGACTGGAAAAGCGAATATAGTATCATAAGAGTTTTTTTTATATGATTATCGCGAAATTGGTCCCAACCGTGTGGAGCCGGTAAGACTATGGCATCCCTAATTGGGGTATGTTGTGAGGCTGAAGATAGAGGGTAGGGGAAGGAAATGTGTAAGAGAAAGCTGGAGTAGTATCTAGCGTTCAGATCTGGTCACCCATTTCAAGCAACGTTTCAATTCTGAATGTTGGTCAAACACCAGGGCGATACTGCGAGTTTCTTTCATCCTAGAACGTGCCGCAAATGGAGTACATATTATTTTTAATGCATACATTGTGAAAAAACACAAATTAATAAAATAAAATTTACCCTTCGACCACGGCAGACGTAAAATGCATTTGTCTCAATAAATTTTTTTACGAGTCATTTCTTTTCAAGTTATTTCGTCCAGCTCTTTTTAAACGTACGTTTTTGAACAAGAATCTGTAAATTAAATCAGTAAATCAAGTGTACGCATCGAAGTTGCCTGTTTTTTATTGAAATTAATTTTTTTAAAACACAGTTTGTCGCAGTATTGCCGTTAGAGTACGGTCGTTCGTCAATTTTTTTTTGATAATCTTCATCAATTTTTAGCTTTTGGTTGACTGAATAAGCAAGCATCAAATAATGAGTCTACAAATCCAATCGTAAAGTTTTTCAATCGGTACTCCTGCTATTCGAGAATGGGTTTTCGGCGCACAACGAAATAAAATCTAACAATTTATTATTTACGTCGACTTGGGTTGTGTAGAGCGATGTGCGGGTTGTGCATGATCTGTATCAAAAAAATTCTAGCTATTGAAAATTAACGCTTTATGCCGCTAATAATTGCTTAAAAGCAGTTAACAAATAATATTTTTTTGAAGTGAAAACTTCTTCATCACCGTTGTGATTTGAAAATGGATGAAACGAAATATAGAGACACTAACAAGAGAAAAATACATAAATCTTTATGATTTAGCCTGCGAGAAAATGCGATAAATTAATCAGTTTTCTCTTTGTGCGGTGCTTCGTAGCCTCCCCACTCTTGTCTACTTTAGTTTTCTGAAGATTTAACTTATACCCCATCTAAATTGCACTTTCTGATTGTTTTCATGAGAGCAACTTTTCTATGGCATCTTTTTAGCAAGCTTTAATTAAGTTTGAGCGAAGATGATATTTTTTGCTGAATTGTTAAGATGTTTTTTGTTGTGAAGTGAAATCTGATATTTTTGGCGTAACAATTAATTTTTTTCCTACAGAAAACTTCAAACAACATCATATAATTGATTAATATTTAGATAAAGTTAAATTTATGTAGGTACATTATGTCGTCAACACTTATAAACGATTTTTTCCTCCGTTTTCAATTGGGTTAATTTTAACGTTTATTGCCAACGTCAATGTTAACAGCTCGAAGTTTTTCACATCAAATTTTCAAAGTCAGGTAATTTACAGATTATTGGTCAAATAACTATTTTGGTTATGTGGATATCGTTAAACACGCACTTGATAAATTAGTAAAAATCGTCTTCAACGGCTTCAATTTTTAACACTACTTTCCTTCAGTAAACCATCGCATCGTCAACGTTAACGGTGTAGAGTTGGGTTGTACCGAGTCGAGTTACACGTAGCGTTGTATATAATAGCGGAGCAGTCTGAAGTTCTGCCACCAGCAGTAATTAATTTATGTGGCTGTCGGCGGGAAAAATATGTATGGCTCGGTGAGGGTGCGGGGGCGGGGTTTGTGATTGGTGGCTTGAGCTCATTTTGAAAAAATCTGCTTTGGTTTCGGGGTAAATCCAAATTGGATTAATTATAGTACTCTCGTACATCAGCGGATCAAATACATTCTAGAACGTTTTAACTGAGATAAAAACTGGATGAAAAGCGTGAAAATACCGCTGGTGATTCGTGGATTTTAAAAGCGTTTTACAAAATCACTTAATAATTACAAAAGAGAAAACAGTGAATTCCGGTAAACTGCGGTTGTTATTTTATGAATCGAGATCATTTGGTAATAATGTTTTCAGTTTGGTTAAGATTAAAAAAACAACTTTTTTAAGAGGGCGAAAGCAACCATACATATTTAACACGGTAAACAAATAAATAGAAATCAGGGTGACCGACCGTCTATAAATAAATTTGTAACAAATGTAAATATTTTTACATAGGAAAAATTTCTAGAAATTTCAACATTAGAATCAAAGAGCACCTGAAGCATTAAAATAACAACTATTATTATATATTCACCAAACAATTATAAACAGGGGTTTGGAAAATTCCTAATAGAGAACTCCAGTCCAATTTTTTTATGACCTTCTAACTTAAATAACTGCATATTTATTTTTATTTTTAGAGTTAGTTTTAATATTTAAAATAATTTTCAAAGTTTTGATTTTTCAAGATCCCTTGAATAACACCATATCTAGGGTGCATTGTGTGACGTCATCAAGTCATCGATAGTTTTATTCACTTTCAACAGGTGCTGTCATTTTACTCATTTTATATAGAAAAATCGATGGCCGAATGACTTTAGGTGTGACTAGACGAGGCGTTTTTTCTTCACGATTAACTGCTTTTAATATAGAAAACATTAGATTAAATGTCGATATCTCATCGCTACTGTTATTGTATTGTACCAAAGTGCAATACAATAACAATTAATCATCTTTTTCATTGCGAATACAAATGACTGCAAATAACATCGTAAGCCGTAGAATTTGGTGTTCAGGTGTGACTTTTGCTTTAACATAATACATTGTATTATGTATAACACATACAGAAACACTGGTATTTATAATACACTGATCATGGACTTGTATAAAAAGCCCTTGATAATAAATCAATTCGAAAATACGATCGACGTTATGGTAGATAAACAAAATGTCAAAATTGACACGACTTCAAATAGGCCACATTTACTGAAGATTATCAAAAATCTTTTATTACAGCTTACTACGACTTTCAAAAACAACTAATAAGATGATTTGTTTACTAACCAACATTTATCCCACGAAATTCAGCACTTAGGTACATAGTCCGTATTATATTTGAAAAACATTATCCTGGAAATATCATATTGTCCGCAAATATAGTCCTTTTCCGTCATAATTTTAATTGCAAAGGCCTAAATAATGTTTCAATAAACATTACAACTATTATATGTCTAAATCTCTACTAACAGCATGTAAATAAACCAAATAAAAAACACGAAATATCGTGTTTGAATGGCTTGCCTTATGCATTTCAAAATACCATCACCAGGTGAATCTTCCATCGTGACGTCACCACACAGCATTACACAGCAAACCAACCTGACGCTGTGTTGTAACGAGAATATTAAAAATGCACTTTTAAATCCTTTTTTTAAAACTGTACGTTTAATATTATCAAATTAAAGTTATATATTCAGAATCAGCGTTTATTGGTCTATATGAACATATTTTTTTAAAGCCATAATATTTTTCAATGGAGTTCCTTATTAGCAATCGCCTCTATCAAATCCTCTCCCACCATTTATTTTTATAGTTTTGTTTATCTGTAGGTACTTGAATACCATTTATATTTATAAATATTATTTGTATCCTGATCAAAAAGTCATTGGTTCGTAAACATGTTGGTATTTTTATTATTAAAAATGGCGATCAAAACTAAGTGATTCATTAAAATGTAGATTAAGAAAAAATTAAGAAAAAATATAGATTACTAACTTCAGTAAAAACAAGTGTCAGTCATAGCTTAAATAAATAAGTTACTAACTAGTTAACTATCACGTCGTTTCCCGCAGGGGTAGGCAGAGAGGACCGACGATCAAACAACTCGGTCTTTTTCACACACTCGTTGCCTCTTTCACATTCATACATCGTATCATACATGCTCTTCTATTATTCTGGCTCTTGACATGGCCCGACTCAAGTATCTGATTCACTTGGTCGTGCCATGTCTTTCTCGTACCCAAGGCCCGTTTATAGAATTTATACGGTTATCAATATGTACGCACTTTCACGTGTTTTCTACTACCTAATTTTTAAATATTGTTAGTTTAATAGAAAACAAAAAAATACATTTTAACGATTAACTCTGATATTAGCAATTTCTTGGGTCATTTTATATTAACAGATGACACATTATGAAGACGTGTTATATTTGCTTAAACTTAATATTAGAAGATAATTACGATAGATTTGTTTACACTTCGGCACATCAACAACACTATTAGAGGAAACTTTAATGGTTGATGCAACAAAGTAATCATACTAATACGTCAAAATGTGTATTTAATTGCGTGTTTTCTTAAACAAAATAAAACTTATAAAATAAATATCTCGCTTATCATGATCACAAAAATGATGATTCATTACAACATATGTGAGGTCAAGAGTTATCTTATAGCTTACAACTAATTCGATGCATTGACAGAATTTCATTTCAAAATATTACTGACACGAATCGACACGGATGTCTCATAAGGTTATCTCGACTGATTTACCATTAATAATCACGTAATTATATCATCTAAAAACGATTAATAATGATATTTTATTCTCCTATGGGTCAAATATTATTATAATTCACTTTCAAAGTACCCAACTGGCAACTCACAAATAACTTTTATTTTCTTTCTCCTTGTAATATTTTGCGTCTGTGCTTACAGTAATTACTTTCACTCAATTGTGTAAATTGTTTATCACGATGTAGGCGTAGTCCTAGTGAGGTCGATTATTATGTTAAAAAATTGCTTTGTAGTTTGAAAGAAGGGGCCATCCATAAATTACGTCACACCTTAAGGGGGGGGGGAGGACATTGTGTGACAAGGGGTATGGGGGGGTCATAAGCTTTGTGACGTCACGTGCACAAAACGAATGCAACACATGCGACTGCCACAAAAATATTTTCCCTATCCCATAACGCCCCCTCCGTCGTGGTATCCCGTTACGCCCCCTCCTTTGTGGCAAGTGTAACCATGAAAATATTAAATGTTGTCAAAAAACTTTAAAATATTACCAACTATTATTTTTACACGTAAAATTTCAAAATTTGTGACGACACGCTAGTGGGGAGGGGGTCTCACAAATGTGACCATGTGCGGCAGGGACGGTGGGGGGGGGGGGGTTAAAAAATCATGAAATTCGTGTGACGTAATTTATGGATGGAGTAAAATTTATATATTGTAATATTTTCAATCGCAGCACAATTTGACTTACATCACAGCAACTCACAGTAGCCGGTTTATTTCCATGGAATAATTCATGAAAATATGGAACTCATATTTGCTTTGCATTTGAATCACATGTTTATAATAAATTCATTTCTTCACAGAGCTATTGTGCTTTCGCCTTACGTAACGGTGCGAGATTTACGTAATATTTCTCGTGAAAGCCAATATACTTAACTTCCTTTCCATACCTTGATAAATCCACACAAAATGTACACATGATTTTGATCGAATTTATTAATTTTTGAGTCGATATGTTTTATGTAAATTTTGAATTGGCTTATTTACATAGTGAATATAATATATTAAGTTATGCCCATAAACATTACATACCTTCATATCAAATAATAATTTATGTATAAAAGGCAGTTTCATTTCAAAACTCGCAATGATAGTGTGTTTTTTGGTCTCGCAGAGATACTGAAGAAGAAAGTTTAACTTAGATTTATATTCAGTTTAAATGAATATGTATTTTGCACGCGATTTTTTGATAGGTTTTTGTTGGAAGTTACCCGTCCGGGCACCCGTTTCCCTTCGCTGGCAAACACTCTTAAAGCTAGTATATTGCATTATAAGTTTACCTTCACAGCATGGGTGCTGGTTCAGATTACTACCCTTGCGTATATTTACATCGTATTGTGTCCAAAATGTGCAGAATAAGATTCGTACTCACCTGAAACAAAGGAAAAATAAATTATTGGTAATTTTTATAGCAATAATATTAATAATCATAACGTAATATTTATATAGCGCAGTTTAGTGTTATATCACTTCAAATACGCTTAACTCTAATAAACTTAAAAGTGATATTATAGTGTTCCATACGAATCCTTACAAATATAAGAATTAGTTTTAAACTGATGACGTCAAATCGTCTAGTTAATTCTCTAATATCCAAGAATATTGAAATATTTTATATACAAAAATTTTAATACCGGCTCCAAACACATGGCAAGCCTCCGCAAGCGTCCACAAGTCCCAGCGTCTGGAGCGCGCGTGTGGCTTGGGTTGCGTAAGCTTGCGAGAGCTTGTCGCCGATCCGATCGAGGTCGGATATTTTGGCCACCAAGCGGCAAGCGCTTGCGGCAAACGCTGGCGTGGCATCCACACGTTGGTCCAACTTACGGATAATAAACAAAATATTAGAATACTAAATGAATTAACTGGTACGATTTCTATGGATTTTAATCATCCACTATCTTCTCTTTCGAATTCTCCGCTTTCTTTCGTTTTGTTTCGCTTTAAAATAGAAATAGCATTTTTCAAAAATGACAGCTGATGCAGCTGCTTCGACGTCCGCCATCTTTGGGCGCTGCGCGCGCAGCGAATGTACAGGCGCGCTTGCAAGTGTGGGGACGCCAGCCATTCGTTTGCCAGAGTTTGCGTGAGCTTGCGACAAGCAGCTTGTCGCAAGGGTCTGGCCGTAGCATAACAAAACAAAAAACGACATCAAAAAATACACTAAAAAGTGAAAAAATAATTACGTAGTATTGTTATTTTTGGAGCCGGTGTCAGTCAAGGTAACTACATACATAGGTAGTTATAGGTGAGATGTGGAGATCTTGGCCGACACCGACTCCAAAAATAACAATCGTACGAAATTATTTTTTAACTTTTTAGTGCATTTTTTTAAGTAGTTTTTTGTTTTGTTAGGTTTTTTGTTTATTTTTTGATTTTTAGTGACGAGCGTGCGTAAAGAAGTTTTACTTCAAAAAAAGAAGAGTTCATCGAAATCTGTTGGCGTAATATTGAGTTATTCGTCCATTTGTCGCACACATACTTATTGCAGATTTAAGACATATATAGTTTTCTCATGGATTCCATTGTCATAACTGCACTAAATTAAAAACGAACCATACGGAAAGCACCAGCTTTCTAATAAAAAACAAATCATCAATATCGGTTCACCCAATCCAAAGTTCTGAGGTAACAAACATAAAAAAAATAAAAAAAAAATAAATACCGTCGAATTGATAACCTCCTCCTTTTAGAAGTCGTTTAAAAAGACAAATAACTTATTTTACATAACTTTATTTATATATATCTACACAATCTACAAGTTTCGTGAATAATGTTCACATTATCAGGAGTAAATGTGCACTAAATAAAACAGATTTCAATATTTTCCGTTAAGATACGTACACTGATATTGTTATACATAATTCATCAAATAGTCCTTTTATTCCACTCTATGATTAATAGATTAATTAAAATCCCTCTGTCGGTTTCTATTTATACTTTGGAATTAAATCTCATAAAACAAATAGCAGTTAATAATAGTTATTCTGCTAAATTAATAGATCAAATACTAAATAAATTAAAATTAAACAGAATTCCTTCAAAATGAATATCTACTTTTTTTTCTAAAGATATAAATAAACTAAAACGTAGAATTCTCTTTGTTGATTATGACACATCAAATATAATAAGTAAAAACATTTTCGATACTATTCAACCGGCATTTTATATGAATACCAAATTAAATAAATATATCTATAACAACAACAAAATTAAACTTTTTTAAACTCAATTTGTAAGGATAGTAGTTGCTTTTATATAGGTAGAACAAATAGAGACGTTATGCAAGAGTTCAGTTCACTCAGGGCTTTAAATGGAAATTGTGAATCTGAGTTTGCAGACCATTTATTGAAAAATGATCATACTTTGATAAAAACTTCATTCGGGTTTTTTGGAAATAACACGGACGTACAAAATATATGGACATGCCCTTACGTGTTAAAAAACGTGTTATTTCCCCCTCCCATTGGAACCATTTTTCGGAACCGGCTGGGCGTGTCCGGACCAATGTCGTGCTCTCGTCGTACATTTTACGCGCGGACGCTGTATGTCTATGAAACACATACTTAGACAATGAAGAAGACTTGGCGAATCACAAGTCTCTTTCCTCACTTCGCCCCGCCATAGTTGGTTTTTACCCCTCATCTGTAAGTTCTCGTCTAGTTATTTGTATGTATATGGGAAATAAGAACAAAATCTTAACAACAAAGGAGATAAAAGGCAACAATTTTGTATAAACCCTCTTTTGAATATTGTCTTACTTAACCGGTCTTTCCCTTTTAATGACATCATAATCCCTTCTTATAAACTTCACCCACTCTTATCCCTCTTCCTTTCTTCTACCCCATCCTCTCCATGGGTGAACTTTTTAACTCTAGTGTACGTTTTTACTCCAGATGATTTTTTACGCCCTAGTGGGCTTTTACATGAATAGAGGGAAATTTATACTCACAATATTAGCTATGTGTGTTACTAAACCAATAAAACAGAATAAATAAGAATGCAATCAACTCGCAAGGTATAGAACATCATAACAAAGATTAAAAGAAATGATATAGTGTGAGTTGTATTTTTAAACAAACAATTGTAGGAGTATATTATTGTAGGACAATAAAACAGAACTAAATAGAACATAAAAGAAAAATAAAATAAGTATATAACTTACTGGTAAGGTTTTAGATGAGAAAAGGTTTTATGAAAAGAACAAAAATAATAAAAGTCAATTATTAGCAGACAAAATCGAAATTAGTTGCCTCTTGAAAATTGCAAAACTATCAACACAAAATATATCTATAAATTCGCAATGTTTATTCGCAAGGCTATAAATTCTTGGAATTGATGAATAAATATATAGTTAATAGTATACTTTTGAATGTAGCTTTAACTTTGTGGTTATCCATTATAGATAAATTACCTAGAGTAAGAGTTAGTGTTAAGGTTATTGTTACATTTTAAAATATCTTTACTTCGAGTTTGTCTGGCAGGTATATTAATGCGAATTAGTTCCAACAAATTAGGGCTGTCGATTAAAGATTTGATAATTTGGCATAAAAATAACTATTGTGAGAATTTATGTAATTATCTGATGTGAACATAGTTCACGAAAAGTGAAGATAGAAGTAATTTTTGTGTACACGATACGACACGATTGCACCATTGAATCTTCCCATCTCTTCTCGTCTCTTCTTGGCTCTTCTTGGATCGTCTTGTCTCTTCTTATCTCTTCTTGTTTCTTCCTAGAAGTACATTGTGTGTATATAAATAAAGTGATATAAAGTAAGTTATTTGTCTTTTTAATAAAATAAATAATGCTATCATAACGTATAAACCTTTTTTAGAAGAAGTTTTCTTCGAAAAAAATATTGAAAGATTTTGGGAGGAAAAACATTTTGGGATATAATGAACCGTGTAATAGTATTGTACCTTCAATAACCAAAAATAAATAACGTTAAAGCTATCATAATAACGTTATGACTAATAACAGTGGAATGGTTTTTTATACATAAAATGAAACATGTTCCATTATTCAGCCTAACCTGAACCAATTTTTGTAAAAAAATTTCGCATTTAATGGGACTTCTTCAAATAATGTGCTGTTTTGGTAAAAATGTAAGAACTCTTAACGATTTGTAATAATATCATTTTAAATTAATACACTAGATAAATTTTCCATTATTTAATGTTAAAACTGCAGCTTTAACATATAAACCGTCATTCACACTTGGCCATTGTATTTCTAATTTACGTGAACGAAGTTCTATAGATTTTCATATTTTTTATAGTTACATGGAAAAAAGAAAGCAAACGGTAATGCGTAAATAGCCCGCAAATTAATTACTATTAAAACATTACCAAAAAATGACAAAAACGCAATATATGTATCTACCTAATTTTAGGCACTGTGTTTTTGCTTGTGAAACTCGGTCTTATTGTTTAGTGTTACTGCAGTTTTTTTAAAAAAAAGCAGAACTCAAATATTTCACTGAAATATTTTGTCTTACTGCTGTTTTATTTTTAATTTTTATGAAGTGTTCTGAATTTAAAAGATTTATCTCGTATTAAGTTGAATTGAATCACAAATACGAGGTTTATTTTTTATTAATATTTAATAAAAATACAATTATGCAGATAAAAGTTTAAAAAATAAAATATTATTAAATAAAAAAAAAACTATATAATACGAGTGGTTAAATGTACTAGTCCTTTGAATTGATTTCCAATTCAAAGGACAAGTTAATTATAGATTAATAATTTGTTTAATTTAAATTATTAGTTACAGTTGGTGTTTTTATTTAAAACAGTTTGGTTAATTTGGGAGACGGTTATGGGTACCGCCGCCCCGGGAACCATTTATTGGATAACCACCCAAAGTGGTTCGCTACATCTGGTGACTTAGAATGATGTTTGTCTAGGTCTTGGCGACAGATGCATTTGTTCATTTAATGCATGATGATTCGGATTGGAAAATACTGATTGAAGGAGACCATTTGGCCTGTGGAAGGGATGGATTCAACATTTGTCACTCTTGGACCCACTGACCCCAGATACTTACCCACTTCTCATATTGTTTTCCTTCCCAGAACTTCCTCTCTTTTCTTCTCTTCAAAATATCCTTCACACGGCATCCCCAAAGATGAATAGGCCCAGAGGGAATTTATTTTCTTTTCGACCTCCCACGTGGAGCTATTGTAAGAAAGGTAAATATTTATATCATTTGTGGTGACCAAAGTTTTTATTTTATTTTTCAGTGTGCCGTTAAATGGTATATTTTTAGATTTAATTAAACGACTTCGAAAAGGAGGAGGTTATCAATCCGACTATATTTTTTTTCTTTTTTATGTAGTCTAATAACTCTATAAGAGTCCATCATATTTTTTTGGTGTAATGGAAAAAACATTCCTTGTAAATTAGCAGTTAAGAGATAACTAGATACTTAGAAAAATGATACCTTTACTTACGATGTAGAAAGTACCCAAGCAATCGTTACAAAATTAAACCTTGATTTTAGTATTGTTATGTATTGTAACGTAGGGTTTAATTTGCTACACTATTTACAACTCAATACTTAATGCTTTCATCAGTCTCCAATCACAAAAACGCGCAATACAAACCATGAATTGACAATAAACATATTACCACATATGTTTTGGATAGAAATCTTACTGAATTTGGTATGGATGGTAATATCCCCTATAAATATACCAATATCTTCTTAAGAGGAATTTAAACGCTAGAAATATTTCTATTCTAATGCCTGCAAAATTTAAAATCGAGCGTCTTATTTGCGCGAGGCAAATAGGCGAAAAAGTAGTTTTTATTTATTCTGTGCATAATTTTATAAGAATTAAAAAAAGTTAGAACATAAAAAACCTCAAAAATAGTCTTAGTCATTAAGTAATATTTAAAAAAGATTGTTTCTTGTATTACTTCATAGTTAAGTCTTGAATGAAAATGTTTTTTTAGTGGTTTACGCGTAAATTTTTTGTTACGTAAATAATAATTTTATTGTAATTCGAATACATAGAAAAGCTAGTAAAAACTTCTATTTATCCGAAGCATATTTTTGATGTTCATACTGTAAGCCAATTCGTCATAAATATTAATCTAAATAGTATCTAAATAGGATTTCACGTATAACTTCACCTTAAGATATGTTTGTTAATTCTGAACATAGACCGGGTAATAGGCGGTTGTTTCTTATAAATTATTCATACGAATTTGTGTTGGCAGCATTATTCTGAAAATGCGATTGAAAAACGGATACTCTAATATTATGGATAAGCGAACTAAGATAAAGCGAGCGACTCTTCACAGATAGTATGCGGTTATGATCTTTCTTGTGAATAGTTTATGTAACAAAGTAAGCTGGTAAGTTTTTTAAGTAAGTTATTTCGAAGAATACCCAAATCAATAATTTTAAAAATGAAATTAACTACAAAGCATATCAGATCTTTTGTACAATAATTGAATCAAAATAATAAATTTTTCATGGGAACCAGTGTCCTTGGGTTAGATAAAATTACAATTTGAATAAGAATGTTTTTAGTTTAAACACCACTTTTTGAAGTAAAACTTCCATAGCCCCGTTGTGATTAGGAATTAGGAATTAGGAATATTAGGAATTCAGATGAAACGGAAATGACGCATACAGCACCTGCGAAGCATAAAACTCCTATCAAGGCTCCTATTGGTTGAGATATAAAATGGAAATGGCGACTGGTCTGCGCTCATTAGCTGCTTTGATTATGACCTCACTTTTCGTTGGGTGAGATCGTTTTGGGTGAGATCGTTTTGGTAAAGTTTCGCTTCTACCGCGTGTTAACTGCACTCGATTTTTTTTTATTTATAGTAAAACCAACAATTAAAACATAAAAATAAAATAGTATAATGTACCTATACATACAAATCCAATGAAGGTTTAGAGTGATCTAAAACTTGTTGGTTTATATATTGAATAAAGTGTCGTTCAAATAAAATAAAAACACTATTCAAATTAAAAATGTTAATTGTTTGAACTTTTTTTTAGTACAACTCTACTATAAAAATAATAATGCTGATTGAATCATTTCTACGGTGTCGTTTTTGTGAGAAAATTACCTCAATGGTGCAACTTTATCTACTGCCACATTGCATTGATGCTGTAATTTAAGAAGTCTCTCTTTATCTAACGTTCTTTATGATTTATCAAATAAGATGTTTTGGAAAAGTGACATTCTCGACAACTGCTGGATACAACTAATTACTGCCGTGAAACCGGAATCAGTAAGCAATTTCTGCACCTATCTGAATATTTTTTTTTCTCTTTTTTACACATGTGGCACATGTTATTGTTACTATCAAACCCAAAAAAATTACTGAGTAAGCTTTGAAAAAACTCGTGAAATGAGTAAAGTTTTATAAATCTGTCCAACTGTTTTAGATGCCACCCAAGTCCGAGAATGTATATCTCTCTGAACTATGAACTGACGTCCTTCCTCATAGAATACGGTACAATGAAAATAAACCTTCTCAGATTTATGATACCTCTCCATGTGATGATGAATCTCGATGCAGATTGTACACCTGTTGATGTTTTGTCCCATTTTCAGCGAAGGAAGTTTCAGACCAGTCACAAAGCAGACGACAGACCGGACATTAGACCATGTACCTAAGTACAGTGATAAATCAGAAGATTTTATCACCTGTCTTTGTCGAACATGAACGTTTAACAAACATATAAAGTTTGTGTAAAATGTTACGTAATATTAACAACATGACAAATTTTATTTCTTTTAGATTGAACAATTTGAAAACGATTGACTCGTATGGGGAATTAAACTTACTCTCTTGATGTAATTAATTTTTTTGACATCGCTAACAATTACTTCGTAATAAAAACTTATTATATAATTAATTATGTTCATTATAAATATGTTGTGTAAGTACCTATCCATTGTAAAGGCCCAAAAGGTGTCTAAATCATAAAATTAAAGTAAAATAAAATTTATAAATAAAAAGCTGACCAGACAGACGTTGTCCTGTCTTAGCTATGAATATTTAATTCAAACTGGAAGAAATAATAAAAATATATATTTCAAAAACGTATTGTTACACAACGTTAACATTCAACAGTCAAAAAACTCACTGAAAAAATCTGAAAACAGATGAGTGTCAATGTAGCAGACATTTGTCAATTTAAAAAAAAAACTTAGACAATTCTTTTGTTACAAAAAAAAAACAGCTGAAAAAATCAATCTAATTTCGTGCCTAACATAGGTACTTGTTTAAAATATCTATAATTTAAAAAAATCAATAGCCTGCTAAATTGACATTCGTCAAACGCGCGAACTGTCAAACATGCGAACTTAAAAAAACCGTTAATTTTTCTGAAATTTTCCAATTTACTTAATTTTTCTTTCCGTAAGAACTTTCTACAGAGTATAAGAAAACTTTAAAAAAACGAATGTGCTTTAGACATTAGACCACACGACTAAGGTAAAACTTCACTAACTTATAAAAAAGAGAGAAAGAAAAAGGGCGCGCGCACTGCTCTCTCTTGCTCCTACAGTGTGATACAGACAATAGGCCTGCACTATGTCTTAGATATACGAAACGTAACTGGCTATGAGAGAAAGAAAATGTGTGCTCGCACCTCTCTCTCTCTTGCCCCTACAGTTATATACGAAACGTAAGTCTTTCTCTCTTTCTATCTTCACTAACTTATATCTCCCTCTCAACTACTGTTCGCCTCGCCCGATCACACTTTTCGCAGGGGTTCATTTTATACATATATAAGATAAAATCGTCAAAAAAACCAAAATAATTGAATAAACTATTGTTATTCTGAACAAGCAGACCCGGACACACGTTGCTGTGGCTAACGAAATACAACGGCATTACCCAAACTTTATAAAATCCACACCACCCGCTTGCCAGCTGCCCGCTGCTGTAATTGAATATTTGAATTTCTCGGATTTTCTCTACTACAATAAGCATGTATTATACATATAAACCTTCCTCTTAAATCACTCTATCTATTAGTGAAAACCGAATGAAAATCGTTTGTTTAGTTTAAAAGATCTAAGCGTGCATACATTTTTAGCGACTTCCTTTTATACTATCTGTCCGCTGCCTGAATTGAATATTTGAATTTATCAGCTTTTCTCTACTATAATAAGCGTGTATTATACATATAATCCTTCCTCTTGGATCACTCTATCTATTGGTTAAAACCGCACGAAAATCCGTTGCATAGTTTAAAAGATCAAGCGCACATGCATTTTGAGCGACTTCATTTAATACTATGAAAAGATGATTATGATAATGATAATGATAATGATGATCAATAATTTAAAAAAAATGGAACACATCAGACCTGTTTGTGGTTGCCTTCATTACTAGGCAAATGTCGAGAAGATCATTACCGATCTTTCTTCCTATTATCGCATTAAACATAATATAAATAAATCAAAAAAAAAATTATGACAATTTGTCAACCGGCCAGTAAAAATATTTAAAACTAGCTGGGTTACCCGGCTTCGCTCAGGACAATAAGATAGTGTTCTGGAATGTTGCACAATGATGTTCCCGATTTCCTATTCCTGAACATTCCACGACATACTCCGCCACTCCTTCCAGAACTTTCTACAGCTCTATGGAACCTTCTAGAACTTTCCGGAAGACTGTTCTTGAAATTTCAAGAGGGCGAAACTTTCAGCCCTTATATCTTCAAAAGCACGCCCTTTACGTAAAAACGGATACCCTTATTCCCTAGGGGGGATAGAGATCTACCACACCATATAACTCCCTTGATCGAACCGGGACTCGTTTCTGAGTTTTTGCGAGCTGCACGTTTTTTTGGACTAATAATATATGCCATATTCAAATAAATAAAATGTTACTCCTTGCATGTACTTTCCCGTGCGTTCCCCTCCAGCGTTCCACTTTCACCTTCCTCGCTACCGCTCTCCCGCTCCCCCGTCCCGCAAACCCCCCTGGCACTTCATTTCTTGACTCCTCTCCCGCCCGGCCCGTAGCCGAAACTTTTTTCTAATACTAACATTTTTAAACACGTGATATCTTTCTAATTAAATATCCGAATTGAAAAATTAAAAAAGTTAAATAAAGGTATTAAAGCTGTCTTGATATGAAGTAATTTATTTTGATAAGGATTAAAAGCAAGATACAAATAAAGAGCCTTTTCAAGCGGCGACATTTTAATTAAATTTTTAAAATAAAAGAATACTTATTGTGGCATAACCATAATAGTTAGACATATATGCTGTCGTGAATTTTTTTGTAAATAATGATGTGTTCTAAAAAGTTGAAGTACATTATTTTATTCTATCATCAATAGTTTTCGCAGCGCACGCGATGTAAAGAATATTTTATGTAATTTTTTTACACCCTGGGTTACATTATTGAAGTTTTAGTAAGGATGCTTATTTGTTTTGAAAATATAATATAGCCTATGTTACCCAAGGATAGTGTAGCTTCCCAAAAGCGAAATAATTTTTCAAATTCAATCCAAATAAACAAACAAATCTTACCTCTTTATATAGTGTATATAGTAGATAAAAAATGAAATGTCATATGTTTGGGGTAGCAATTAATTTTTAGTGGTGAAATTCACATAATTCGTATGGCTTATATATGAATGTCATCACTAGGCACCCAGCCAAGTAATCGAACAACCCCTTATCCCGACCCTAACTGCCCAATACTTGCAGATTTTTCAAATGTTTTAATTTGATAAAAACATCATTAATGACATCTGAGACCAAAATTTCAATAACATTTTTTTACTCCAAATAATAACAGGAATTAATGGTTTAATTAAGTCAAGTATATCCCGTAACACCCTGTAAAGATAGATAGCACATATTTATCATGGGCTATGTAGCTGTCAATCTTTCAGTTAAGTTTTGTCGAAAACTAGTCCAGAATATATGCAAACAGTAACAAAATAACAGACATTTTTTAAAGGAAACTTTTTTAGCCCCGTTAAGATTTTGAATCGGATGAAACGGAAATGACGCATTACAGCACCTGCAAAGCACCAAGCTATGATGTCACTATTTAAGGCTCCTATTGGTTGAGATATGAAACGGAAATGACGTTGGTATGGACTCATTGGCCGCTTTGATTAGCGCTAGCCGCTACTGTTGGTAAAGTTTGTTTTGGTAAAGTATCGCTTCTACCGCGTGTAAACTGCACTCGATTTTTTTTAACTTTAGCTCCACACAGGAAGCTCTCAGGAAAATAATTCCGCTATGGGCGTACATATTTCATTTTTCGGGACGCGCTGTGGGGTTATTTTTAGGAAAGAAATCACAGGTAGTTCTGGGAAGGAAAAGTTTATGAGGGGTGGGTAGAAATCTGGGGGTCAGTGCGTACAGGAGTGATGGACGTATGAATTCATCCCTCCCACTGCCGTGCAAGGCGATGTTCCGAGAGAGTACGGCTGGAGAAACCAAAGGGACTCCCTCAACCATTCACGATCCGGTCGTCGCCGCCAAAACCTGAACAAACGTCACCTAAGTCACCAGTATCACTCCTGCTAAGTCACCAGTATCAAACCACTTGGGGTGGCCCCGTTGTGATGGCAGAGGTGTTGGTTATCCAACAAATTGTTCCAACATGTAATTAAAATGTTGTTTTAATAATGCTTTTTGTTTTAATGGTAGATCTGAACATATATAATGGAAATATTTTGTAAATGCGGAGTTTGAGTACCCCTGATTCTACCCAACTTTAGCCACATCTGTTCCAGGGCATTTATCTCAGAAGGTTCAGAGCGGGACGGTGAGAAGTTTCGTTTGAAAGCAACGCCATTTTATCACCAACCTACCCCGTCTCACCCTATATATAACACGGCAGCTAAACATACTTCTAAGTAGCTCTACATGACTCTGAATTCTGAATAGCTCTGTGTAGGAGAACATGCCCACGCAGTACGCGAGAACTGAAGTGAAGGCAGAGAATGCATCGAATATGAAACGATTAATATTTTTGCTGACGGACGATTTCGATGCTATGAATTCATCAAAATGGCGGATTATTAACTACGACGGATCGCTTCCATGATAATAATTAACATACCTTACTATTTATTTGATGCTGAATCAATTTCAAAGTGTCCGTCAATCCAAATTTCATTCCCTGTTTGATCAAAAAATGTGTTATGCACTTCGACATGTTTGTGGTAAGTCGCAAAGCCGCCTTTCGTATATTTGTTAAGGTTGGTACTACAAACACATCACTTGATATCTAAATGTCCTTGACCGTATAAGGAGACTATAATACAACGTCTTCCAAAATTAATCGAATATTAATAGATGTATTTATATTCCCCTGGAAAATTGCATTTCCATCATCTGTAGACACCTATATTTACAAGTTACTAGATGGGGTACCCGACTTCACTCAGGACTACATTCGAGAGTGTTCTGGAATATTCCATCAAGAACATTAGCGAACAATCCAGAACGATCTCGAAACTTTTAGTATCACCGACATATTCCGCTACTCCTTCCAGAACTTTCTAGAGTTTTATCGAACCTTCTAGAACTTTCCGGAAGACTGTTCTTGAAATTTCTAGAGGGCGAAATTTTCAGCCATTATATCTTTAAAAGCGGGTACCTTCATCCTGGAGGGGGGATAGAGATCTACCACACCATATAACTCCCTTGATTATACCGAGACTCGTTTCTGAGTTTTTGCGGTCCGCACGTTTTTTTGGACTTTCTTTTATAATAAATATATATTGATTATTAATTTTTTTTTAAATAATGAGTAATAAATTATTGTCATCTTGTTTAGTGTGTCTGTAGTTGCTTACTGTATTTTGCATGAAGTGTGGGTAGGCACTTCCTTGTAATTTCCGATTAATAATAACAATTTTTTTCACCTAAAAAACACTATATAATCATCCTATACTTGACTCTGGCCAGAATCCTCCTGGTAGTAAATAAATACTTATGCACTACCTACTAGCTTTATTAACCAGCTTTACACAAAGAGCAATGTGTTTTTTTGTTGAAATTAAATACCATACATACCCAATAGGGATTTTTAGTGAGTGATATTCTGACATTTCAAGACTTAACAGGTGTATCAGAGTTCAAGGGGCGAGGTTTGTCCGGAACCTGACGGGAATTATTAATTGGCTCTTTGCGTTTCTTGTTTTTGCTTGCAAAAGTTTCAAAAATCCAATCTTCTTTATCATTATTACGAACATAAAAACTTGTTTTGTGAAGTACGATTACGAAACGAAATTATTCACACTTTAAATATGGACGTTCCTTGCACCAGTTGTACAGTCATTTTTATAAGTTTTTAACTTACCAAAACAAAATTTTGTATTCTAGTCCATGCTCCAGATTTGGAGAATATTGTGAGGCTATAGGAAATTGGTTCATAGAATAGGAGGAGAGGAAGATAGGGAAGTTTTTGGCTATTCTGATCACCAAACACAGATAAGTCAATGTCTCCAAACATTTAGAGTCTGAATAGTGGCTTTTTAGCAGGGCGATACTGAGTTTTTCACTCCGACGAGCGGTCAATAAACGCAAGGACTATTTGACTGAATTAAAATGATTTTAGTGAAAGTAATTATCCAAATCTGCTAAGAAAAGAAGTGTGATGAACCTGCCATATACATGTGTAGATTGTGTAGGTACCGAGCCATAACTTTAACTACAACTTCTTTCACGAAGATTGAAAAAAAAACTTCACTGTATCCCAACCCCATGCTAAGTTACGCTAGGAAAGCCGCCTTGGTGGAAATTAATTTATTTGAAAAAAAAACCTTTCTCTCGTATTAAATGGCACAAAGACGACAAAACAATCTATAGGTAGAGAAGGTACGGGATTAATTAAAAAAAAAACTTCATAAACTTCCCAGCATAATTTATTTTTCACCTCAGCGGTTCCAAATCACTTTAATTGCAGGCCTTCGCCCAGCCTTCGCTAGCAACCCACTTCGGTTCATAAATTCTAAGCGTGCGCAATAAGCCAAATTCGTTTCTTAGCCCAAAACGGATCAAAGACGTCCAAAGCGCCTACTTTAAATTCAGTCGCAAGAGTTGCTGGTTCAATTTCCGCCGAAAGGGAAAATAATACTTTTCATTATTAATGTACGACGAGATTAAGAGCGTTCTAAGTTTCATCCTAAACCTAAGAGAATTCATTATAAAATTATTATTATGATTGTACGCACTTCACTTGTTCTATATCTTGTCTTATACATATTAGAAAATACTAGGTTCTTTCAATCTGTGAGGGGCATGAAAAAGCACTGAATTCTAAAAGAAAATTCTAGATTTTACATTTATTACATGGTGCAATGTCGTCAACAAGATAATTAAAACTTTTGGACATCCATAGGACATAAAATAAAACAAGGCACTCAGATTTCTTCATTTGGTTTGTCTTGGATTTTTAAAAAAAAAAAAATGATTCGTTGATGTGGGTAGAAAAAAAAACGTGTGAGGTTTAGAATATAATATGAATTATTGCCATAAAATATTTAGAAAATTGCGCAATCACCTGATCAACATGATTGATGCAATCGTGTGTTTGTAATCAGACAATGGTGTGGTTATAATGTTTTACGGTCATTAAAATTTAAAGATGTCGTTTTCATCCAATGATAATCACTCTATCCATCTACCCATCACTATTCAAGTTGTGCATAGAAATACATAAAAAACCTTTTCTGTCAGATGCACGATAGACCGCCAAATTGCCTACCCACTGTTAGACAGTATTATTTTTTTATTAAATATCCTTATATGAAATGATAAAAAGGGACTTAATTGTTTATTATACATTTATATGATAGAATAAGTATTGTTTTTGATATAATCGGTGATTTGAGTACCGTTTTCACATAAAAACATCGCGTGAGTAATTTTTACATTTGTTTATGTTTGCATTCAAAATTTTAATATTTAAAAATGTTAATATTTATTTGTAATATAACAATTAGAAAGCATATTTTGTAACCTTTCAAAAACAGTTTTTAGTATTCGGCTACGTTCAGAAATTTTTCATTTATAGAGCTTTAATTGTGAAGCAAAAATAACATAAAGTTTTCGTAAATCTGACATGTCGTTTAAGAGGTAAAAAGTGCATATTCGCGATAAATCGGAGTGGTTCAACGACGCAAGCAAAAGCTATGATTACTATTTTGTGACTAATTGTGTATTTTCTTGTTTAACGACTCGGCATTAAGCGTAGAGCTCTAAGTCTAAAATCCAGCGGCTTGGAAAATAAACTCTATTTTTTTTCGAAATTTTATTAAATTTTCGCTAAGATCACTCTTTTCTTAACGTTTAGTAAAATGTTTTTCTTTAACGTTCTTAAGGTATGAAAAGTGATCACTAGTGACTTAAACTCTTCTCCGCTAAATATTTTCCCTTAACTTTAACATCTGATTTCATTCCGTCTCACAACGTACCCAATCGCGGATTTCATGCGCCGCTACCTCCTAGCGATATCTGGTATGCCCCAAAAATACCTATATGTAAAATTTATAAAATTGTTTCACCAAAATGTCGGTAAAAATAAGAACATTAAATGCTTGAATCGCCGCGCTAGGCTGTAAAAAGAAGCATATTACCAGATCATATTTCTCCAGCTTTCTATACTAATTCTAAAATAAAATAAAAAAACTGATTAATAACAAGGATGTTTCAAATAAATGGGGAAAAAACGGGATGTACACTTTAGAATGTAACCATTGTGACGCACAATATGTATGGATGACTACTAGAAATTTTAAAACTAGAATCAGGGAACATGAACTTTGTTTACGAAATAATAACTACTCCGAGTTTGCTAACCGACTAATAGAGTCAGGTCATAGCTTTAAAAAAGAAAACACTAAGTTTTAACATTGCAATGTAAATTCAGATTTTAATTTGTGGCATTAGAAACTTTAGAAATTAACAAAAAAAAAATCTAGAATTAATTTATTTAATACAATAATAGCACCATATAAATCACCTTTACTTACGATGTTTCCAAGTAACGTTGATTCCTCCCACCTTTCTCCCACTCCTCCAAAATCTTCCCTCCCATTACCCCAACCTAATTAATTTTTGTGCTTATATAGAATTTTTAAGTTGGTTTTAAGTTTGCTCGTGAATGACACGGATGTGTCGAAACCGGTCGCAGAAAATTTAAAATTTAAGTAACAAATGTACATTGAAAATTAAAACTCTTCAAAACAAAACTTCAATCCAAACCATCCATTTTTCCAAACGCGGGGTACTATACGACCTCTATTTTAGTAGTCCAAGAGAGAGGTCGTACCTACTTACGTGGTCGACAATCGTCCAGAAATGCTTAAAGTCTTCATTCAGAAGATGCTAGAATAACGAGTAACTTACACTCTGTGTGTCTTTTTTTACATTAACTCCACACAGGAGGTCCTGAGGAAAATAATTTCCCTTGGGGCCAGTGTTATCTGAGATGCTGTGTGGAGGGTCTTTTTGAGGAGAGGCAGGAATGAACATTGGTCTTGAAGAGACCCATTTTGTAGAAAGGAGGAAACACAGAGGCCGGCAAATCGTTCCACAGCCGAGCTGTGGAACACAAGAACGAGTCGAAAAAGTGACCCGTTCTCATGTGACAAATGTCAACCGTGTACATATGTTAGGCATGCGTTTGGCGTGTTTCCCGACTATTCACCGGTGCCGAAGGTATCAATTACACTAGTTCCTCGGAGCGTCTTCCGTTGTAATACCGATAGAATAAGGACCACTAATCACTACTCGTATTATAATTCACTAAGTCGTTTATTCACTCGCCCGTTTTGCATTTTATGTGTCTGCAAAATTTGTTTGTATGTTCCGTTTGAAGATGGAGGCCGTTTTCATGGTTTAGTAAAAAATATTTTTAAACGACTTCGAAAAGGAGGAGGTTATCATATCGACGGTATTTTTTTTTTTTTTTTTGTTACCTCAGAACTTTCGATTGGGTGAACCGATATTGATGATTCTTTTTTTATTAGAAAAGCTGGTGCTTCCCGTGTGGTCCCATTATAATTTGGTCCAGTTCTGACAACGGGATCCATGAGAAAACCATAATTGTCTTAGATTTGCAATAAGTATGTGCGCGACAAATGGACGAATAACTCAATATTACGCCAACAGATTTCGATGATTCTCTTTTTGAAGTAAAACTTCCTTACGCACAATCGTCACTAAAAATCAAAAAATAAACAAAAATTTTAACACAACAAAAAACGACTTAAAAAAATGCACTAAAAAGTAAAAAAATAATTTCGTACGATTGTTATTTTTGGAGTCGGTGTCAGCCAAGACTTCCACATCTCACCTATAACTACCTACGTATGTAAGTTACCTTGGCTGACACCGACTCCAAAAATAACAATCGTACGAAATAATTTTTTTACTTTTTAATGCATTTTTTGAAGTCGTTTTTTGTTTCGTTAAAATTTTTGTGAATTTCAAATGTGAAATCGTCATGCTTTTTTCAAATTTATTTTTTGCAGTATTTCAATAATATGGTTTCTGCCCCCTGACAAATATTTGAAAAACGAATTTTCATTTGGATAGTGATGTTTCTTTTGAAAAATTGTGGTAAGTATTCCTTTATTTAAATAAAAAAAATATCACACAAAATATTATAGTATGTTTTAAAAAATTACATATAATATTTAAGTAAATACCTACTTATAAACCTTATGATTTCGGTGGAGAGATTTTATGAGAAATTTTGATTCGATTTCACAGAACTACTATCAAATTATATAATTACATATATATATAATCTCACTAGCAGTTATCTGTATACGGTAACCGGATAAAACAAAACATAATAAAATAACAGGATGGGCCGTGTGGGTTCAGGCTAGGATAGCTGAGGTTAGTTTATATTTGATTTGAATACTGCATTAACCAAATCCAAACAACAATCAAACCATAACTCCAACCCAAATCATACATGACTCTGAACAACGCCAGGTACACCATAGATGGCATATTAAATTATTAACATCCTAATTTATGTTGTCGGTGCGTGCAGATATGTATGAAGTGTTTCGTATTCCTGCGTAATGCGTAAAATTATCCATCCAAGATAAATTAATTTCATTATTCAATATTGTAACCGATGAATATAAATCATATCAGGGGGTTGAGCACAGACAAACAGATAACTTTAGAATGGCATCGATAGATGTAACTTCCGATGATTTTATATTGATATACCGAGCACAGTTTCACAGGTATTGACGGGTAATAAATAACAAATCGATATACGATGGCGACACTGGAGATGTTTTTCATGAATTTATCCTCCGAAACGTCAAACGCCCAACAAATACAAAAAAAAAATGCAAAAATGTGCAATGTTCAATTGAAATACTATTTCTTCTTTGTTCTCTACTAGTTTTTTAGACACATTTCAAACACTGCATTTCTCAAAGATCGAACGGAATAAACTGTTGGCGTCTTAGAAGCATTATTTAGGTTCATGGATTGCGTATACGACTTCTTTCAATTCCAAGTGCTTAGCTAGTTCAATCCGTTCATTCAATATGCCAGTAATTTTGCATAACGAACGAAATTATTAAAAAATATGTGTATATTGACAGTTTACCGAAACCTATCTAATGTTATGGAGGCCGCGCTAAAAGTTATCAATTGTCGGTCTGAATAGGAGTTATCAAACGTTGACCGTGCTCGCTAATATTGATAACTATCGTATGGTATCGCATTAATATAGGGTTTTATCGATCGTCCAGGCCATACCTCCAGACAAGCGGTAAAGCAGCTACCAAAATTGTTTTAAGAATTAATTAAAAAAATATATTGAAATGTGTTTTCCGATTGTTTAAATGTTTGGCAAATATATCGTAATTACATTCGAACGTGGTAACGTCAAGTTTTGTTTTTTTATAAATACGGGTCCATTGTTTTGGCAAAGTCATTCTCTCTAAAAGTTCTCTATAAAAACTCTCTCTAATAAACTCTCTCTTACCGACTCAATTAACCGACTAATTGCCAGTCATCTCAATTGTAAAGTTATCTAATAAAGTTACAATTATATCCAAAACACAAGTGTTTTAAGGATAACCTCAACAATCTCTCCTCCCAGTAAGCCCATCTTGGCGTTGAAAACAAAAGAAGTCAAAAACGCAGCGTCAGCCTTACGACCTGACCGGAGACTTCCCGAGACCACGCCAGGACGCCTACTTCAATGTTTCGCATAATATGTATTTTACGATTAATGCCTATACCTGAGAATTTATAGATTAATTCTCTGGACGCGATCCTAGACTAGGGAAGGGTATCGACATTTGCGGATCGGCCTAATATACCGGCGAGCTGAATTCGATTCCCGCGGGCCCGGCTCGGCGGTCTAGCTTCACAGAAGGTCGTAAATTATAAACCGGGGGTAGTACATCCTGCGTAGGTATAACAAACATGAAGATACTTATATCTTGTTCTAAAGCACTATGGCAATGTTCATATTTAATAATGTACGTATATTAAATGTACCTGCTTAATATCACATACAGGTTTTCTCTCAAGACTTTGAGCCGAAATACAGGAAATTAATTCTATACATTTTAATGTTATGTACTTTTTTAACATGAATATTTTTCACGTATTTAAATTAAAGGTGTTGTGAGATTTTGAATGGCTGGAGGCATTGGAAAAGAGAAGGTTAAAAAAGTACCTGCCTAATATCTAAGTAACTTTTGAAAATGATGTGCCAGTTTTTTAAAAATCTACTGGAATATATGCTCCGGCATCAAGAAATTTCACTGGCCTTATAATCATTTCAAATAAATTCGGCTCGCTTTGTTATTTCCATAAGTACGTTTAACATTATGTATTTTTTTTATGTCGAAATTCAAAAGGAAGAACATCACACTATTTAAGAATGAATAACCAAACAAAACCGAAAATATGTAATTTTTAAATCAAATTTTAGACGTATTGACTCTTCAAAAATTATTTAATTGATTTTTTTTTTATTTTTTTTTATTCAGAGAAAGATACATAAATAACAATAAATTCAATATAATAATTAATTGCATAATATGTGTACGTATTTGATTTATCCACATAAAAAAGCAGGGCTTGTGTATGGGGGTGTTATTATATTGGTTTAATTGTTTTATTTTTTATATTCAGTTCAAATTTTCGGTATAATTTTTAAGGTGAGTTTTAAATTTTTTGATATTACTGTTCATGTTTCTGATATTTTCAGGAAGTGAAAAAATCAGAAACATGAACATATTCATATTTCGAAAGACTGTTCTTTTATCTAGTAAAGCTGTGTTTTAAATTTTGATAAAATATGTTTATTTTTAGTACAATAAGATTTTACCGTAGGTCTTTGGCTGATTTGTTAAATTTTCAAACAAAAATTTGTAATATACAACATAAATTTCAAATCATATAATCATGTAATAAAATAAATCAATAAATTTTTTTGGAAAGCTACTTTTCAGAATTTGATTTTAGTTTAAATAAAATCATTAAAAAATAAATACGTACATGTGTTTCTTGACGAAAATTGGTCCTTTTGTCTATTTATTTACGGTCTTACAAACTAATGTATTAAAAAAAAAATACATTCGTTTTTTTGTTTAGACATTATTTAAAAATTATAAATACTTATGATCAAAAATAAATTTTATAACACTGGGTCATCCCTAGCATGGAGTGTTAAATATCATAAAAAAACATATGTACTATCGATAATTCATGTATTAAATAAATAAATAAATAAAAATAATTACAAAAAGTACATAATTTTAATTGTTTTATTATCACGAGTTTGAGCATTTTTGAATGAAGGTATTTATCAAAGCAAATTTTGAATGAAATAAAATCGATATTGAGTTATTATGTGAAAATGCTGGTATGGAGAATAATTAATCTTGCTCATCGGAATCGCCCTGTACGGTTGCAAATTTAAATTCTAGGCCACTGGTTAATGGCTCTTAATATTCTTCACTGTGTCGGTTAATACAATATAACTTGAAAACATGTTACTTTGTGTGGATTCATATTTTTATTATTATTTCTCATTCAATTTAGGTATCCTGTCTATGTTTCAGGTGAATCTATTTATACATAAACCCTTGCCGTTGTCCTAAGGCGAGATTATCTTTTTTATGGGCAGAATAAGGACCGTAAGAGAATCACAAGCCGGTGCTCGTTAATATGAGCGCCCCGAAATGGCCCTGACTTATTTGCTTTCAGTTTTCTCTGCTCTCATCTTCCACTCTGGTTTGTGGATAAATGGATTCTGTAATGATGGGTTTTACTTCGGAAGGAAAATATTATCGGTTTGTGTTGATATTTGTGGACCATCATTATAGCTAAAACATAAATACATACCTGCAGTGATTTAATGATATAAATAAAAGAATTTACCGAATTCACGCAAGTAATTTTGGTATGAAGTGTTTTTAATTAAAAATTGTACGTTGATTCATAAAATATGCATAGTGTAAGGCTATGTTCGGATCAAGATATCGAACAATTGGCCTCCGCGACTTTGCTGGCATTTACTTTTGTTGTGCCTAAATTGCATGATATTAATGTGGACGACACGTGGTTTCAACAAGACAGTGCCACACGCCAAAAAACCTGAGAAACGATTCACTTATTGCGTTTCCTGATCGTGTAGTTTCCTGTTTTGGTGATCAGAGTTGGCTGCTAAGATCATGCGATTTAACACCATTGGACTTTTTTATTTGGGGTCACGTCTTGAAGAAGGAAATTGAGAGCTGTATCAACAAAATTCTGTCACATTTATGCAAAACGGTCATTAAAATTTGAACAAAAAAGCGCGTATGTGCTAGCAACGCCATGGATGCAATTTATCCGGTATTACAAAGGCCATCATTCACAACATTTCGATCGATCAGTCTGAGTTTCCGATCAGTGATTTGTTTAGTAATGCTCGATTCGCCTGTTGGTCGCACGGTTGCAAAGGGAAGAGCGTATCTGTGTAATTGAGGAGTGTTGAGCCAAAATTCTGCTTAATAGTTGATCAGTAGATTTTGGAACAACGGCCGATAATGTTCCTATTTTTAATACTATAAATGCGTATGTTATGTATCTAGTTATAGAAAAATATCCAAAATATCGTAAAAAAGTGACATGGTGTTTGATGTTGGGAATATTAAACCGTATTGCGCTTCTTTGGCCAACGCGGCTTAGTGGTTTAACGGTTTCTGACAGACTTTCAGTACGTGTCATCAAAGAAGATTAAGATGATAGGTTTATTTATTTATGTAGTCAGTGGTTTTTGAAGATTAATGAAAATATGATATGTCCAATAAATGCTTATTTCACTATAAAAAGAAATCGACTGTTCTTTGCCTTTCCTGAACACTTCACATATATATTTAACCACCTAATATTTCTGTTTTTGGTACATTCAATTCATGTTGGAAATTCAGTGATATCAACATTTCTAAATGTATTGTGATTGAAAGTTTTTTTAAACTTTAATCCAGTTCTAGGGTATTACTTCTGACAGGTTTTACTCTTGAACGGGCACTTTTGGAGTAGTAAAATCTCCTGCGTAACTTAGGATTAAATTTTAAATGATTTCTTTAAGGGTGAATCAAAAATAAAAATGGAAGATTTGTATAATAGGGGGAACTTATCGACTTGAACCGCAGTTGAAGGAATAGATTCACACGTCCATCACTCCTGCACATATTGTCCCCCGGATTCCTCCCCAACCCTTTATACCTTTTTCCTTACCAGATCTTCCTCTCCTTCCTTTCCCTAAAAAAACTCTTCACACATCCCCAAATATGTCTTAGGCCCCGAGCGAAATTATTTTCATGTGGGTCTCTTGTGTGGAGCTAATGCAAAAATAAAAAAATTAAAAATAAAGAAAATAAAATCCCTAGAGAGGTTTTTAAAATGTGACAGGTGCGATAAAAAATTTATTTCTCAAGATTCGTCGTTAGATAAATGTCGTTTTGAAAGAAAACTGTGACAATAAAAACATAATCATGTAATTTTTCTGGAAAAAGCTATATCAACAAAATATCCCGTCTTAACTTCTCTCCAAGTTGCACATTTCGTTTCAAATCCACATTTACTTCCGCACGGAATTTCCGCGTGATATTCACAACATTCGAAAATTCGCATTTCAATTGCATTCAATCCACTTCGTTTTGCTTCTACCCCCCGTTTCACTTTATGTACTTAAAATTCAACGGCAGCGGGCGGAGAAGACGGAAAATACAATTCTCCCGGCGTGTATCGGGACGGGAAATTGCGGTAGTAGCAAATTGAAGAACACTCCGGCCCCGAAAGCTTTTTTGGCACTCGGTAGTTTCGTAACACCTCCGTTTCCTAAAGGGGCTCAGAGGACCAGCTACGCCATAGTTTAAGTGTATGACCTATACCAACTTTTATATTGATACTTCCCGAAAGTACACTGTAGCTCTTACCCACACAATAGGGTCGCAGGTCTAAATATATTGACATTGTGACGACAGATCCCAGTTTTACTGATGCCATTGAGCTTGATTTTTTTTGATTTGTGTGGGGACGCAAAACAATAACACTTTTTATAATATTTTAATTAAATGATATTTTTCTTTTCCACAGTCATATACGAGGAAACTACACAGGAGTGTCTGGAGTCAATGAGATTAATGAAACCTTAATTTGAAGTAGGTCTGTTGAAGAGTTGAAAAGGGTAGGGTGGGGAAAAAGCCAGGTAAAAGGGAGGTTAGGGTCTACACATTTCTAGTAGCCACTCTTAAAAAGAGCTTTGCTGCAGAATCTTGCCATTTTTCCAGGAATTAATACTTTCGAAAACATTATTAAAGCGATGACAAAACAATCAATTTGTTTTTGTGTGCACCATATTACTTCAGTTTTCTTAGTATATTATTATTTTATTATTATTATTGATTTTTGTGAAAAATCACCTCAAGGGCGCTGTATATTTTTATAATATATTTCTACGATCTTACTTCTAACTACAGACTAGACAAACCCTTAATAACTTATGGCTAAAAAATGCTTCTACCAGTTAATCGATCACCGAGACGAAACTATATATACAATGTCTTTGACTAATGATCGTGATGCTGCGTAAAAATGTTCATAATATAATATTTTTTTATTTAAACTTTGTACACTCAGAAAACATCACTATCAGTCCCAATTTAAAGGTGATTTTTTACAATGGAGTTTTGGAATTTGCGCTTAACTGCCTTATAATGAATCAAGAGGCCTTTTTAATTTTTTTTACATGCTCTTTTCTCCATAAAGAATAATTCCAGGTAGAAACTAATGAAATTCATTTATTTTGTATTAAAACTGAAACAATCCGTCTATGTCCATAGCTTCATCTTGTCGCTTATTGTCAATTGTTCGATTCCCGACAACCCCCGACGTTTTCCGTTTCTTCCACGAGGTAAATGTATTATAAGCTTGCTTTGACGCAGCATTTGGTATTCTGCATCCGTTCTAGAATACCTGTAACATAACACCACCACCTGTAAGAAGACCAAGAAAACAGAGAAACACGTCTCAATACTCGGTAAGCTTTATTTAAGGTAATACACAGAAAACATCTGCTTCAATTTGTAGTGGGCAAGGACATGGTGTAAGTTTGCAAAAAATAAAGCATTTCTTTTCAAAAGATATATTATATTTATTTTTAGTACTTCAATTTTGAAAAGGTGCAAACGTAATCGTTATATTATATTCTTCATTCACAATGAGTGAAACTGTGTCTAATGTGTCTAACACGAAAATAAACTTTTTCAAACGATAAAAATATAATTTTTTAGATAATTATAATGAAAGACCCTGAAATAACGGGTTTAATAAATCAAAAAGTTTTCCAAATAATGTAATGTAAAGTAAATTTTAACACCCTTTTAAAGAAAAATATGCCTTCTCTCATTATCCTCGTGATGTGAGACAAAATAATTCTAAATAGAAACTAGTCGTTGCTTCCCATTCAAATACAATAGCTTTCGTGATGAGAGACAAAATAATTCTAAATAGAAACTAGTCGTTGCTTCCCATTAAAATACAATAGCTTTGTTTATTGATAAAATCAGAATAGCTAATGGTTTTTAAATTTGTATTAAGCTTCACTTCTTACTTCAGTATATCTATATACCCAAACCGAGGTTCCATTATTTAACTAGCTTCAAAAACACTGAAGGATGGAGAAAATTTACACTAAAATTCGACGTAAGAGTTCATTTATTGCTTTTGTATTTCATCTTCATACGAAAGCGTTTAATTGAAGCTACCAAGAATACTCGAAATAATGTATCTACATTTCGGGGTGAAATTTTATTTCTGAGAAGCGAAGAACTTCTTCACGTTATCTTCACAAAATACGGCGGGCTACGTTAAAAATGTATAATAAACGTGCGCCTTCCGACGCCGGCTCCTGGGGGTTAACTTTATGTAAAACAGGACCCTTTCAAGGAAAATTTACACTCCACCGACGGAATAATCGAAGATCGATGGAGCTCAGTTATGTTATTATCATGTTGGTCTGACAATCTGCTTTCATTTTCACCGCCTTGTTTTTCTACAACAATATTACTGTATTTTCTAAAATTGGTCGGATACAAAGCAGTTTTTAATTTTTTTGGTTTAATTTATAAAAATAAAGATATAAATGTTTGGTGAATTTATTTCCACGTAGGTACATGTTTGTTGTCATTTAATTATTTTTTTTTATTTTTTGTAAAGAAAAAACATAGCTTGAAAGACTTATTACAGCCTTAAAAAAAACTACAACACGACCGGTAACCTGTGTTTTTGCAGCAACATCAGTAAAACAAATTTACACTAAAACACGAAATACTACTAATAACGAATTTCACTCTAAAACAGATTTTAAAATCTGGCAACAGTGCAATTTTAAGTAATGAACATACTAAATTGTTGTTTTCAATGTTTTCATTTATGGCCGCTGGATGGGGGCGCCGGCGCATTCGCTGTTCACAATAAAAACATATTTTAAGCCGCGAAATAATACAAAAGTGATCGTAATTTTTATAAATATTACTAATTCACGCTTACATTCATATAACTAGCTGTTTCCCGGCGTGCGTTGCAATGCCATATTCAAAGAAATAAAATGTTTCTCCTTGCATGTCCTTTCCCGTGCGTTCCCCACAAGCGTTCCACTTCCACCTTCCCCGCCACCGCTCTCCCGCTCCACCGTCCCGCCAACACCCCTTCCGAGTTCCAAATATTCAGTCCTATCCGGGTACTATAGCCATACTGTACCGTACCGTACCGTACCGTACCGTACCATACCGTACCGTACCGTACCGTACCGTACCGTACCGTACCGTACCGTACCGTACCGTACCGTACCGTACCGTACCGTACCGTACCGTACCGTACCGTACCGTACCGTACCGTACCGTACCGTACCGTACCGTACCGTACCGTACCGTACCGTACCGTACCGTACCGTACCGTACCGTACCGTACCGTACCGTACCGTACCGTACCGTACCGTACCGTACCGTACCGTACCGTACCGTACCAAATACATAAACAAATCGAAGGGTTCTTATGATTTCACCAAAGATTCCGTTGACTTTTTGGATCGGTGTTATACCTACCTGGCCACGCGGTACTTCATTTCTTGACTCCTCTCCCACCCGGCCCGTAGCCGAGCGGGGTGACCGCGACCACGCAACTTTTTTCTACTACTAACATTTTTTAACAGAATGAAATATCTGAATTGAATATTTCAAAAAGTTAAATAAAGGTATTGAAGATGTCTTGCATATCAAGTAATTTATTTAGATAAGGATTAAAACCAAGATACAAATAAAGTGCCTTTTCAAGCGGCGACATTTTAATTACATTTTTAAATAAAATAACACTTATTGTGGCATAACTATAATAGTTAAACATATGCTGTTGTCACCTTTTTTGTAAATAATGATGTGTTCTACAAAGTCGTAGTACATTATTTTATTCTATCATCAATAGTTTTCGCAGCGCACGCGATGTTAATAATATTTTAATTAATTTTTTAATACCTTTAGTTACATTTTTGGAGTTTAAGTAAGGATTCCAAATTTTTTTGAAAATATAATATAGCCCGTCACCCGGGGATAGTGTAGCTTTCCAACAGTGAAAGAATTTTTCAAATCGGTTCAGTAGTTTCGGAGCCTATTCAATGCAAACAAACAAAGAAAAAATAAACAAACAATTCTTTCCTCTTTATATAGTGTGTTAGATTGATATATTTACCGTGTTTTTTGTGGTTTTTCATAATATTTGTGAAGTTATAATAACAATAATCGGCCACTTGCATCACATTTTTAAAAAAAATTCCGGTTTAGGCAAATATTCTAAGACATTCTGTATTTTTTTTTAAATCGTATTTTTGAAACCCTGGCGATTTTTTAAAAATTTCAATCTGAAAAATCAGACTATTTTTTATAAACCGGAAACCGGATAATAACATAGCCGAAAATCATTTTAAAAAAAGAACGTTTTCCACACAAATAGCAATAAATTGTACGGGGTTCTCTTCGTAACATCTGTAAAAACACCGCCATCTTTATCAAAAAATCAAACCAAAGGATAAGTTCGCATAGAACTAACAATAAATCTAGTGAACGTTAAACGCAAATTCAAAAATTCGCCGGAAATCAAAGTGTTGCCATATAAAAAAAAAATCAGGGTGGAATTTTACAAAATTAAGGGAACATAATCGGAGAAGGGAAATTTTCATGTAGTGACGTCACGAGCTCAAATAATGGATTTATTAATTTAAAAAAAAAAAAAAAAACTATACATTATTAAATTTTTTTACTAACATTTTCGTAATCTTAGTAAAAAAATATATCCACACGATTTTTTCCAAGTCGTTATGAAATCTATGCAAGTGGCCTATTGTACTTTCAAAGTTGAAATGTCAAAAAGTTTTTTTATATGATACATAAAAATTCATATTTACATTTAATGATATTTATTTTATGAGAATTTCATAAAAGTGGTGTTTTTTGTAAATATTAATATCAAATTCACGTGTTGGTAAACTTATCAAAGAAATTAACATTGGTGCAAGAAATGTGTTGAAATGTCAGAGATATTCTTAGGTTATTTTTTTTGCAATATAAAAAACTTTGAATTTTTTTATAATGTTTTTATTGGATGCACGGGGAAAAAGTGAGGTGACAGTGTCATTTCAAATTTATTATATAAAAGGTTTGTATTTTTTAAATTTTAATTTTTTAAATATTTCTGTACACTTTCATCAAAAATGTTTTGGTAAGAAATTATTTTACATTTTTTTCCGTGTTTAAATCTTAAAATATGGCAGTTTTTTAAAACTAAAGTGTATTTCAAAATACACAAACCTAAAAGGTAATTTTATCTTGTTTTTATAAATGGTATTGGTTTTTACGACACCTTCAAAAATAAGAAATATATAGAAAATTCAAAATACGTTGGAAAATAACAAATTTTGTTCAGACATCATTACTAAAACAGAGATAAACTATCCCCCCAGGCTGTGTAAACAGTGTGTATTTTTTTCCAAGAACAATTTTTTAATTAGCAATGTTTTCACATCCGCGGCCGTTTGTCAATTGAATAAAATTTTCACGGGGTTTTTTAGTAAGGCAGTTAAAGTTTAGTTAACCCGACTTCGCGCAGGGAGCTGCCATCAGATTGAACTGACGTTTGAACCCACGACAGATCTTGCTTCTCCCCAAGAAGACAGAACTAATCGCGTGAACTAATCCATGGAAAAAATTCCGAAAAAATTCTCCCTGTAAAACTTAATGAGGAAAACATAAACGCATCTAATAATGTAAAATACTTGGGACACATTATTACTGAAGACCTCTAGGATGACGGTGATATTGAACGACAGCGGAGAAGTAACAGTATACTGTCTGATATGATTGCCCGAAGATTCCTCAAATGCAGTAACAATGTAAAAAAAACATTGTTCAATGCATTTTGCACTAACCTATACGTGTGAAACATGGTATCACTACCGAACCAGCTCAATAGAACGACTCCGGATCCAATATAATGATGCTTGCGGAATTATATGACTACACGGATTTGCCGGTCTGATGAGACACCGGGTCACCGGAGTCAGGATGCGGCTAATGGCCTCCGCTATCACAGTGGTGATCACAGCCTTCCAGCACCGAGCGCCACTCCTGAGCGAGCGCTGGGCCCGAGCTCACTCCAGACCACTTCCTACATTATAATTGATTATTTATTTTATTTCTATTTTTTTCTGTTGTGTAAATATGTTTGTATAACTTTATGGGACGTGTGGGATTGCACTATCCTCCCCACACCCTGGAATAAAACATTATTATTATTATTTATATACCCCAACTAATGGGTAGCCCCACCCATACCAAAAAAGGCTTCGAATGGTCCGCAATGTTCCAGAACATTCCACAACATTCGAGAGTGTTCTTGAATATTCCACAATGATCTGGGATGTTCCGGGATGTTCCCGAATGTTCTCGACTATTTCCGAATATTCCACAACATTCCAGACCGTGTCCCGGGATGTTCTGGAATTTTGTGGAATATTCTCTCGAATACCTTGAATGTTCTGGACTATTCTAGAAATTTCCAGAAGGCGATATCTTCAAAAGCATGCCCTTTAGGTAAAAACGGGAAGCTATTTCATGGATGGGGGATAAAGGGCAACCACACCATTGAACTCCCTTGATCATACCGGGACTGGTTTCTGAGTATTAGCGGGACGCATTTTTTCATACACTTTATTATAAATTGTGTATTTATCTACTACACTATATAAAGAGGTAAGGTTTGTTTGTTTGTTTGTTTGCATCGAATAGGCTCTGAAACTAATGAACCGATTTGAAAATTTTTTTCGCTGTTGGGAAGCTACACTATCCCTGAGTGACATAGGCTATATAATATTTTCAAAATAATTAGAGATCATTACTAAAACTCCAATAATGCAACCCAAGGTGTAAAAAAATTACCTAAAATATTCTTTACATCGCGTGCGCTGCGAAAACTATTGATGATAGAATAAAATAATGTACTACGACTTTGTAGAACACATCATAATTTACAAAAAAGGTCGCGACAGCATATGTCTAACTATTATGGTTATGCCACAATAAGTATTCTTTTATTTTAAAAATTTAATTAATATGTCGCCGCGTGAAAAGGCTTTTTATTTGTATCTTGGTGTTAATCCTTATCAAAATAAATTACTTCACATTCAAGACAGCTTCAATACCTTTATTTAACTTTTTGAATTTTTCAATTCGGATATTTAATTAGAAAGATATCACGAGTTTAAAAATGTTAGTATTAGAAAAAAGTTTCTGCTACGGGCCGGGCGGGAGAGGAGTCAAGAAATGAAGTGCCAGGGGGGTTGGCGGGACGGGGGAGCGGGAGAGCGGTGGCGGGGAAGGTGGAAGTGGAACGCTGGAGGTTAACGAACGGGAATGTACGCACGGGAGTAACATTTTATTTATTTAAATATGGCATTGCAACGCATGCCGGGAAACAGCTAGTAATAATATATTTGCATTAACTCTCATACCCAAAAACTGTATATTTCTTCATATTTTCGGCAATTAATAATTCCAAGGTTGAAGCAAGAAACAATTTTATGTATATGTTTCCTAGTACCTACAGATCTCGCTGTAAGTGTCGCATCGGAATGATAATCCAATCACCGAGCTATAATAAACACCTTAAGGTTCAATTAAACAAGCCAATCAATAATTCAGGGGACTTCAAGTGGATCAACTAATGAGAGTAGATATAACTAATCAATTAAGGTTTTTAAATCTATGTTTTTTAATTATCCCGTCAACCTTCCCGGATATAACGCAACTAGGGTATTTACATTTGGGGAATATTGACGGGGCTAAAATAATTGGAGGGGGAAGAGATAAAGGTAAGATGAAGTTTTCTTTAACTAGTAGATACTAGACACAAAGCTACTGTCGTTACGAATTTATGTATCCATTATAATTGTATGATGGTCTCTAACCAAAGTGATTCTGGCAGTACTTTCCACTCTCGTGGACATAACAAAACTATTTTTGGGGAGTTATGCCGTGTTGCGCTACCTCCTGCTTTAGCCAACGTTTCGGACAGCGCTACAGGTTCCATCATGTGTGACACATCTGCCCTGATGATTGATGCTGAAAAGTTATCCGAAACGTTGACTTAAGAAGGAGGTAAAGCAATACGGCACAATACCTCAAAAATAAATAACGATAATGCTTTTGCCGCGAAAAACTAAAATCACATAAAATTAAACCTGTGTTAAATTAGTATGATTTTTATCTACAAAAAATGTAGTGTAGAAAAACTTCGTGCCCATCATCAACGTCTTCTGCTCACTGTTTGGCCTCCACCGAATACTGCAGCGCTTCCAGAATATTCACGGAGGAGCGAGATCCCGGCTTTGTAGCCCTTAAAAGATCTGGGGAAAGGAATGAGGGAAAGGATAAATATCTCGGGGAATTTCCTCATCGTGGAAGCCCGATATTTAAGTTATTAGGAATTTACCTACTCAATTTTACGATATAATGTATACTATTTATGGAATGTGTGGGACTGCACCAACCTCCCAACATTCGGGAATTTATTCCAATTTTCAATTATTTATTTATTACATATATAGCTGGGGTACCCGGCTTCGCTCAGGGAGTTAAAAGGGTATAACCAGAGGAAAGCGAGAATATGTCACTTTTAAATCAAATTTTAGACGTATTGACTCTTTTCCACAAAAAATTATAAATTTATTTCGAAAGATGGTTTTTTATCTAGTATATGCATGTTTAAAATTTTAAGAAAAAATGTTTATTTTTTGTATGATAAGGTTTATACCGTAGGTTGATGGCAAATTCGTTCAAACGAAAAATCTTATTTTAAGACTCATGTTTCATATCATGTAATCATATATTATTGTAAATCAATTTGTTATCTAGTAAACGCATGTTTCAAAATTTTAAGTTTAGTTGAAATAAAATCTTGTTTAGAAGAGTTTTAATTTTCAATGTACATTATTTGTTACTTAAATTTTTAATTTTCTGCGACCGGTTTCGACATCATACATCCGTGTCATTCACGAGCAAACTTAAAACTTTTAAATTTTAAGTTTTTTTTTTTGTTTTAAGTTTTTGAGCATTCACGAGCAAACTTAAGACTTTTAAGTTTTAAGTTTTTTTTTTTTTAGTTTTAAGTTTGCTCGTGAATGACACGGATGTATGACGTCGAAACCGGTCGCAGAAAATTAAAAATTTTAGTAACAAATAATGTACATTGAAAATTAAAACTCTTCAAAACAAAATGTCTAGAAATTGTTACATAGTTAATGCCCAAGAAATACAAAAAAAAATCAAATAAAATCATTAAAAAATATATCCGAACACTTATTTATTTTTATTTTATTTTCATTATTTATTGAGTTAGTTTATACTACTTGAATATAAACTAATAAGCACAATGTAACATTTCATTTGATAAATTTAAATATTTTTACAGAAAGCATAACATTTATTTTTAAATACATTAATTCTTTCTTCATTCTTCATACTTTCAGGCATTTCATCATACATCTTTAGTCCTCTATACATTAGGCAGTTCTGTGATTTTGATTTCTTCATTTGTGGCAATCGAACTCTGTTTATATTTCTTGTTTCATAATTATGTACGTTTCTATTAAAAACAATTTCATCCTTAAAGTATTTTGGCATTTGGTTTTTCATTTATGACGAAAATTCTATACTTTGTATATCTATTTTATCACGTTCTTACGAATTAATATGTTTAATTTTTTTTTGCACATTTGCCTACACATTATTGAAAAATTATAAATACTTGATAAAAAAATAATTACAAAAAGTACATAATTTTAAAAGTTTTATCATCACGCCTTTCAGCATTTTTGGATGTAGGTATAAATTAAAACCAATTTGGAATGAAATAAATCGAAATTGAGTTATAATTTTGAAAAGCTGGTATGGAGAATAAGTAATCTTTCTCTTTGGAACGGCCCTATACAATCGTAAGAACACATGAAATGTGGATTTTCGGCCGCTGGCTGGTTAAAGGCACTTTATAAGAGATTGAACTCACGTTCGAACCCATGACGGATCTTGTTTTATGTACCCCTGCCAATGGGTAGCCTCACCCATACAAAAAAGCTTCGAATGATCGACAATGTTCCAGAACATTCCATAACATTGGAGATTTTTCTGGAATATTCCACAACGATGTTCCCGTTTCCTTATTCCCGAACATTATACAAAATTCCGGAATGTTCCGGGTTGTTCTGGAATGTTGTGAAATGCTTTCGAATACTCTCGAATGTTCTGGACTGTTCAGCACGCCTTTCGGGTAAAAACGGGAACCTTCTTCATGGATGGGGGAGAGAAGGCTACCACACTATATAACTCCCTTGATCGCGCCAGGACTCGTTTTTGAGTATTAGCGGGACGCACACTTTCATATCTTTTCTTTTATAATATATATTGATTATATATTAACCTGTCAAGAAATACGAAACGAGTTCATTGGTAGGAACAAAATAACACTACAAATATATATTAACCTATCAAGAAATACGAAACGAGTTCATTGGTAGGAACAAAATAACACTACAAATAGGTTTGCATATAAGTTATATTTTGACAAATGATTTCAAAAGCAGAAACGAGAGAGGAAAGGCTAACCAAGAGAAACCTTTCCTTTATAAGAATTAATATTTTGATCTTTTTGCAGTAAAATAAGTTATCCTGAAGAAAGATGAACCAATTCTTTAAGCTTTAAATAAGATTTTAAAAGCGGAAACTTTAGACGACGTTGCTTGCGCGGCTCTTCCTTTGACAGCTTTCTACGCCGCACACTCAGAATACGATGTTTAATACTGTTCTATGATAAACTAGCGGGTTGCAAGACCGTTATTTTTATAAACACGTTTCGAGAGTCGGCGGAAACACCGCTCTCTGGATATAAACGCAACATTAAATCCACTTCCCCAAGAATATCGAAAATAAATTCGGTATTTTTATCTCCGTCAGCCGGTCGTAACTATCGTCAGCTCTTTCTCATAGTGTGAGTTGCCCACTTTATTTATATAACTTATCATCATATTATTAGCAACATTTATGACAAATAATGGCACGTTTACGGCTCGCGCTGAGTTATGTATAGTCGTGTTGTGTTGGTCGGTGTTTTTTATTTAATTTTAAAGCGCACAAAACAGATGTAAGAAATGGATGGATTGAAAAAGCTTGTTCAATATTTTGATAATGTTTCCCACTGAGCCGTTTCTTTACAATTCAACTAAATGCCTACATTTTAAGTGTCTTACTTTTTGTACTCTTCGTAGATATTAGTCTAGGAAGAGAAAAAGAAAAAGAAGAAGAAAAAGAAAAAGAAAAAGAAAGGAAAGAAAAAAAAAAAAAAAAAAGAAGAAGAAGAAAAATAATTTCAAGTTCGCCAAATAAGCAATGCAGTCTTGACCCTATACCAACATGGTTATTAAAAAAATGTGTCATTGTCTTAGCTCCATTCCTAGTTCATCTTTTTAATAAATCTCTGAGCACAGGTGACTTCCCTGAACCACTAAAATCAGCTGTAGTTACGCCGATACTAAAAAAGCCACAAGTAGACTCCGATAACTTAGGTAATTACAGACCTGTTTCAAATTTACCTTTCCTATCAAAAATCCTGGAGAAAATTGCTGCTGCACAAATAACCAGTCACTTGAATTCAAAATAAATTATTCAATAATCGTCAATCCGCATATAGAAGGTTTCACTCAACAGAAACCGGAATACTTCGTATGCTGTCAGATATAACTTTGGCCATAGAGTCAGATAAGTTAGCACTTATCTTACTCCTGGACATGAGTGCAGCGTTTGACACGATTGATCATGACTTCCCCATTAAGAGGACATTACCAGAGAAACCAGAAATATGTCATTTTTAAATCAGTATTTAGACTTATTGACTCGTTTCCACAAAAAATTATAAATTGATTTTGAAAGATTGTTCTTTTATCTAGTAAAGGTATGGATAAAATTTTGAGAAAAAATGTTTATTTTAAGTATAATAAGGTTATACCATAGGTCGTTGGCAGATTTGTTATATTTTCAAAAAAGTACATGTATTATACAACACCAATTTCAAATCATATAATCATGCAGTAAAATAAATCAATACATTATCTCGTAAAATTATTTGTCAGAATTTTAATTTAAGTTTAAATAAAATTATTAAAAAATATATACGTACATGTGTTTCTTGACGAAAATTGGTCCGTTTGTTTATTTATTTGCGCACTTACTAACTAATATATTTCAGATTTTTTTACATACTTATTTTGCTAAGACATTATTGACAAATCATAAATAATTTTAATGGAAAAATAATTTTAGGGTGTATTTAATATTAATTAATTTACAGCTTCGCGTTTCACAATTTTTCTTATCGACGACAACACGAATCGAGAGCGCTCATTCAGACCGCAACTGCGGCCACTGGCGGTTGTCTTCGCGGCGCTCTACATCGCAACATTTTCAAACGAATAACGAAGCAAAATAAATAGGATTTCATGTTTGTAAAATTTATAGGGTTGCCCCAACGCAAAATTACATGTTCATTGAATATTTTTATGATAAAATTTTTATAATTTTGAAATTTTTTTTATTGTAAATTATTCTTATGTGAATACCGCACAAGAGTCCCAACTGCTCCAAAATATTTATTTTCAAGTAAAACTTCTTTACGCACGCTCGACACTTGGGGGGTAAGCTGGTAAATGTGTTACGAAAAGTGGTGATTGTTACGAAAAATTTCCTTCGAACGGTAATCGATGCGAACGGTGATCGATTGCTAGGTGGGTCGTGCCTTTACGCACGCTTGTTATTCGTGTTATTGTTAATAGACTATTTTTGCGTAAATAAATAGATAAATTAAATTATTTAAAAATATATACGTACCTACATGTGTTTCTTGACGAAAATTGGTCCGTTTGTTTATTTATTTGCACACTTACAAACTAATATATTTCAGATTTTATTACATATTTATTTTACTAAGACATTATTGACAAATAATAAATAATTTTGATGGAAAAATAATAAACACGAGAATCGGGTATGGGTACCACCGCCCCGGGAACCAATTATTAGATAACCAACACGTCTGCCATAGGTCATCCCAAGTGGTTCGTAACATTTGGTGACTAGCAGGGGTGCCTAGGTTTAAGGGGGTGAGGTTTGTTTAGGTCTTGGCGGCGGATGCGTCCGCCCACCAGCTGCATGGCAGGTCTGATCTGGAAAAGTTAAGGGAGTCCCTTTGACTTCTCCAGCCTTACTCTCTCGGAACATCGCCTTGCACCGCAGTGGGAGGGATGGATTCATACATCCGCACTCCTGGACACGCTGACCCCCAGATTTCTACTCACCCCTAATATCCCTTTCCTTCTCCGAATTTCCTCTACTTCCTTTCCCTAAAACGACCCTCCACACAGCATTCCCAAAGAAGAGATAAGCAGTGTGTCGAGCGAGTGTAAAAAAAACGGTCTCTCCCGATCCGGCCTTCCATGTAGTTGGTGGATGTACCTTCCAAATTACTGATACCACCTATTGACGGCCGGCGTGGTCAAGGGGTAAGGCTCTTGACTAGCAATCTGAAGGTCGTGGGATCGAATCCCGGCATAGGCAAATAAATTTTATTTGACTAATTTGGGTTATTTCACAATTATTTAATTTAAAAATAATATATTTGCGTCACGTTTTAGAGTAAAAGATACTTTCAGTATCGCCCTGGTGTAAGACCACCATTCAGAATTGAAACGTTGTTTATTGACCAGATCTGAATAGCCAGGTAATTCCTCGCCTTCCTCTTCCCCCACCACCTTCAGCCTCGCAATATACCCCATAGTCACGTCATAGTCTCACTGGCTCCAGTAGGAGCATTTGGGTCTCTTGTGCGGTATTCAGATAAATATAAAATAAAAAATTGTGCATACGAATAAATATTTCAAAATGAGACATTTTTTACAATCCAACTGAATATTACACTTTTTTCATAAATATACCGCACAAGAGTCCCAACTGCTCCTGTCTGGAGCCAGTGGGACTATGGCATCCCCGATTGGGGTATGTTGTAAGACTGAAGGTAGTGGGGAGGGTAAAAATATAGGAAAGAGGAAGGTGGGGAAGTACCTGGCTATTCAGATCTGGTCACCAAACACGGCTAAAGACATTTCAAGCAACGTTTCAAATCTTAATGGTGGTCTTACACCAGGGCGATATTGAGATAGCTTTCGCTCTAATGGCCGTAAAATAAAATTAAAAAACAAAAAACCAAAATATTAAAAAGAATTTAACACAATGTTTATTCATGTAGGTATCTATTTAATACCTACTGTGTTTACGCATTTTACTTGTATCTATTTATGTTTATGCACTTCGATATACAAATTACAAATAACTACTACTAATAAAAATTCTGGACGCGAGAATATAAGCATACCGTAGGCATGTAGCCGCCCTAGCTCCGCGCGATACACAGAACCCAGTTTACAGTGGAACGTAATCTAATTCCAAAAACTTCCGCTAACAAGCTCTGATATGAGAGCGCTGGCGCAGGAATCAGAATAATGATTAGCTGGTAAGATACTCTTAAGAGATTAGAGGAAACATTTGGTTTGAGTTCCGATATAAAAAATTGGCTGGTAACCTATCCAATCGCTTACAAGCCGTTAAGGTTGGAAATAAACTCTCTGACTTCGCAACACTTTCTTCAGGGGTACTCCAAGGATCCGTTTTAGGTCCACTTCTTTTCATCCTTTTTACAAATGATGTCGCCAAAATAATCGAGTCATTTGGTCTCTTGTCCCATTGCTACGCTAACGATCAGCAAGTTTATTTTTACTGCTCTCCAAACGAAATCAATAGCCTCAAAATCCGCATAGCTGAATGCCCAGAAGCAATAACTCGTTGGATGTCTTCAAACAAGCTGAAGCTGAACCCTTCTAAGACTGAGTTCCTCTGGGCGGCCACAAACAAACGTCAAAATTTAATAGAAAATTCACCTATTTCCATTTCCGGCAACGATATTATTCCAAATACAACAGTCAAACTTCTTGGCGTTAATTTAGATTCAGACTTTTTGCTTGAAAATCAAATAAATAGGACAGTAAGCACCGGCTTTTTTCACCTAAGACAACTCAAGTCAGTTCGAAGAAACCTTCCTACAGAGGCGACAAAACTATTAATCAACTCCTACTTAGTCTCACGGCTTGATTACTGTAACGCCATCTACGCCAGTGTCCCAAAATACCAAACTGACAAACTTCAATCCGTGTTTAATGCAGCGGCAAGGCTCATAACCGGGGTCCCTAAATATTCACACATTTCAGAACACCTTCGTAACCTTCACTGGCTCAAGTGCCCTGAAAGAATCCAGTACAAATTGTGCTGGATGGTGTTTAAATCAATCAACGAAATGGCCCCACCTTACATCTCTGAATTATGCGTCCCGGAAAATACCGGTCCGAGGCAATTAACCCTCAGATCGGAGATCGTGCTTTCGGAATACCTGGGCCTAAGGCTTGGAATAGACTCCCTCCGGAATTAAGGTGCATAAAAAGCCCAACAAAGTTTACGTCCAAACTAAAAACCTACCTTTTCGGGCTCTCATACCCTTAACTTAATTTAAATATACCTATCTGAGAGTATCATACTTGTATTGCCTATGATATGTCTTAATCACACTTTTCATACTGAATTAAAATTACTCGAATCCTTACACATCAATCTGTCTCTCGGAAGATCAAATCCTTGTACTACTGCACCGCCCACCATTAAATGTTGCTTTTACTTTCCAAAATACACTCATTAAAGAATATATTACATATTATTATTAACATATTTTCAGGATTAAACTACATGTGTTCACAATTATGTCTTCTGCGTGCGAACTCTATCTAAATTTCTTTAAATAGACAATAAACAGTGTAAATTTCAAGCGACCTCCCAGGTAAGTATGGTCCTGTATTAATTCATGTTTAGGCAGCATCGCGTTCATTGGTCAAAATATTGTACATATATTTTCGTATCGGTGATCGATGAACCGGTGTATGCAATTTTTAGCCATAAGTTGTTTTTAATTGTTTGTCTAGCTTGTAGTCTTTCTAGATTTTAGGCATGTATGGTAAGTTTGTACAGCGCCCTTCAGGTGATTTTTCACAAAAACGGCGCTATATAAATCGTCCAAATATTATTATTATTATTATTAAACTAAATTATTATTTGTCTTTTGACCTGTAATAAAAATATATCCTTTGCCATTTCAGAAATTGTGCCCTTACTAGTTTCGCTTGAACTATCAATTCGATAAAACAGTTCCATGACAGTTGATTTGCCGACAATTGGTCCCCGGCGCACTTACATACAATGTGCTCTTGCTTTAGGGAAAATTTCATTCATATGCATTAAGGAAAAATCTGCTTCTTTATTTACTGTATGTACTAAAGTGTGTATAAATTCCTTTGATATTTATTTATTTATTTATTACACGCCCTGATGGGCTTTTACATGATAGTTTATAAGTTGAGTATAAAAACAATGAAGAAAATATAATACAATGAGAAAAGATAATACGTTATACAATATAAAAACAAAACCACATAATAAAATAAAAAGTACATATGTAAAAATGATAAGAAGTCTCACATTCAATATTAACAAAAAACTGCAGAAATTATGTAAATCTATTTGTGTCTAGAAGAATAAAAGTGATAGAATATGCAACATTTATACTGATTGGTTTTAAGATGAAATATATCACCTAGATTAGAATATTTATTTCCGAGACTGTGAAGTCTAGGAAACGGAGAATTTTGATAAGCTAGTGTCCTGGTGTTATTGAAGTAAAAGGGTAATAAATGTCGACATGATTTTTTGGGTACATGGATATTGATAAATTGAAGTAATTCGGGACAGTCAATTTTGTAATGCAGTATTTTATGTAACAGTATTAAATCTGTGCTTATTCTTCTTTCTGAAAGTTTCAACAGAGAAAATTTATCCAGGAGGTAATTATAATCAATATTTAGTATAGGAATACGCAATTTATAGTTTATGAACCTTAGAAACTTCCGTTGTATCTTTTCAATGTTGTCTGAATGAATATTGAAAAAGGGAGACCATAACGTAGAGTTATATTCAAGTTGGCATCTGACAAGGGTTTTATATAACATAATAAATGTGCCTTAATCATTAAAATCTTTTGCAGCTCTTAAAACAAAGCCAAGAGTCTTTAGGGATTTGTTGATAATATTATTAATATGACATACAAAGGTGAGTTTACTGTCGAACATAATGCCTAGATCCATAATTTCATTAACACAATTTAAATTTTCATCATTTAATGAATACTGAAAAAATATAGGATTATTTATTTTGGAAAAATGAATGAACTGACATTTATTTATGTTTAATGCTAGTTTGTTGATAGAGCACCATTCAAAAAGATATATCAAATTAGTTTGAAGTGTAATACAATCATTAATGTGGTTGATCTCTTTATATAGTTTCATGTCATCAGCAAACAGTAGCACGTTTATGTTTGTGAATATATCAACAATATCATTTATAAATATAATGAACAAAATTGGCCCTAAATGGGAGCCTTGCGGCACTCCACTTGTTGCTATAAATTTGTACGAATGTGTGCCATTTATTTTCACACTAAGAATTATTTTGGACAAATAACTAACAAACCAAATTAATAAGCTACCATAAACTCCAAGTGTCGCCAATTTATTGATTAATATTTTGTGACACACCTTGTCAAAGGCCTTGCTAAAGTCCGTATATATTGAGTCAACCTGGCACCTGTTTGCTAAAGATTTAGATATGAAGTTTTCGTAAATTAGTAAATTGGTTAGTGTAGATTTATTTGAACAAAAGCCATGTTGGTAGGGTGTTATAATTTTTTTTATATTTGTAGATATTTTATGGAGTACAATTTTTTCAAAAAGCTTGGGAATCGATGATTGGATACATATTGGCCTATAATTTGTTACGTCCGTTTTGTCCCCTTTTTTAAAAATGGGTGTTAGAAAACTGTGTTTCCATGTATCAGGGAAACTGCCTGTCTCTAGTGACTGGTTAAAAATTAGAAAAAGAGGAACAGTTATGCCATTTAAACATTCTTTAATTAACACTGGTGGAATATTATCAGGTCCTGCATTTTTTCTAGCATCTAACAAATTTACATGGTTTTTAATATCATTAATTTCTATGCGTATTTCAGATATATCCAGGCTAAGATTCGATGAGAATTTTGGAATTTCGTTGCTAGGTATATCCTCTTCATACACAGACTTAAAATAATCGGCAAATAGATTTGCAATGTTTTCATCATTACATCCAATTTTTCCATTGAAATTCATAGTAGTTGGAATACCCAAGTTATTATTTTTTTGAGAGTTAGTATAATTCCAAAACTGTTTTATATTTACACGAATATCAGTTTCAATTTTGTCGATGTAATTTTTATAGCACAGTTTTGAGATTTTACAACACTCCTTCCTTAACAATTGAAATTCATTGTAATCACTCGACAGTCTGGACCGTTTGTAATTTTTATGAGCTATTTTCTTACGATATGTTAAAGTGATCAATTCGGGACTAAACCAGTTTGGAAAATGAGAAATTCTATTATGTCGAAGAGGCACAAAATTTGCAATAGCATCATTTAGAATAGAATAAAATTTATTTACATTATCGTTAATATCTGTATTTTCCAGAAAGGACCAGTCTGTTGTATTTAAGCAATCAGAAATTTTTTTAAAATTTGCTTTAGAGAAGTTATAAGATGGCTTGATATTTTTGAGATAAGTGTTGTTAACAAAGGGAATAACTATATCCAGAGGAGGATGGTAAACGTCCACAGGTAATAGTTCTTCTAAAGATTTACATACGTTAAGATATTCATACTAACTTATTTTAAAGGGTATTTTTGAAGTTCAACTGAATACCTTTTGTTTAAAATTGGTGAATAATGCAAAAATAATATAATTATAGAGTAAATTTCATTTCCAGGGATAAAATATAGCAAAATAGTTAACCATGTTCAGGTTTTAAAATATTTATATCAGTAGAAAGAATCTTTAAATAGTTTGTTTTCCGTTTTTACATGGATTTAATGATTCAAAATATAACAACTTTGACTCATATGCATACATGTTGACATAGTTATTCAATTATCTTGCGTATATCAATCAATTATGAAACTGTCTCAAATGATGAAACTCCTTATAATAGGAGATACGCTCCTCAAAATAAGTTTGACCCCTTGTTAGAGTTCAGATGACAGCATTTTTGCCTTCCAAGGCGAAGTTGTTTGTATCATTTTGTCCATTGTGTAAGCATAATAATAACGGAACCAGAAGTGCATATAATTGCCAAGGGTAAAACTGTTTTTAATTTACATTTTTGTTTCTCTATACGGTCTGTGATATGTTAGAGGTGTTCACACACCTGCGGCCGCTGCAACGCTCAACGGGTCCCAAATGGTGTTGGCGAACTACAAAGAGTTCATAAAGTGAGGAAGATTAATTAAGGATTTTTATCTTTACACAGAGCAAAAAAATGCCCACAACCTTTGTCCTACATAGCAAACGAGTTTAACACACAATCCGTCTGCCCACTAAACATGTCAAACGGAAAAGAAATAAGGGCTTTGCACTCCGTTCAAAAGGACTATGTGAATAATTTTTCGAAAGAGCTTTAGAATAATTTGCAAGCGTATGTTCGCTTGAAACTCGAGAAAATCGACAACTGTCTCATAAAGGCTACAGTTTATTCCGAAAAGTTATCGCCGCTCTGGAGGCAAGGGACAAAATAAATATGCTTTTCATAATAATTTTCATACAATATTAACTATCATAATCAATGTTTATTCTCTTTCTTATTTTGAACACTTTAATAATTTTTGTCATTTTACCTAGTCATGCAATATTTTCTCTCTAAACCACAGATTATTTTTCCAAATGGAGAAATAAAAGAGAAGTCAATGTCAATATATGAGAGATGACGAAATTAAAGGCAACGTTATTGATTTTTAAAAGGCCAATTGAAAATTTTTTTGATAAAAGTTTGAGAGATCTTCAGTATGCTAAATGTCAAAATCATCATTGTAATCTTCACTTCATTTCAAGTTCAAAGAACAACTGAAGAAACTTTTCCTTAAATTTTCGGCAGGGAAGTTTGAAAAAATACAAAAAACTGTAGGAAACCGCGTTTTTTTCAAACAGTTTAATATTTTATGGAGCTGGTAACATTTTCGATTTTCAAAATAGATACTTGGCTTTCTTCAAAACATTGACCTGCAAGCTTTGAATATTTTAATAATTATTTTCCTAAATAAAAAGAAAACACTTATCATCAATTTATTTACCGACCGTTTTTGTACCCTAATGATGCTTGAGCACAGCGAAACCGGTCGATAAATAAATTAATGAAAACTCGAGGTTTTACGCAAAACAAGAGTTTTATTTTTATTGAATATGTCAAACCGTAAAGTAATAAGTATTTATAATTATTTTAATTCTGCTCGATATTTTTGAAATGAATCTTCTTTAGCACCGTTGTTATTTTAAACTCGATGAAACGAAAAAGCGACTCTAAAAACACATAGGTACATCTATAGTATTTAGCCTGCGAGAGAATGAGATAGAATAATCGGTCTCCTCTTTGTGCAGTGCTTCTTAGCTTCCCCACTCTTGTCGACTTTAGTTTTCTGAAGGATTCACTTCTACGGCGTGTGAACTACGTACCTAATTTTTTTGGTTATAATCATTAATCGAAATTACTTTCATAATTATTATAACGTTAAATTTACCTATATGTATGTGAATAATGCAATTCATCTCTAATACAAATGTTCTACGTGATTATAAATCAACGGCCCAACTTTACGGTGCCCCTGTGTGGTTTCCGATAGACGAAAACCTTCACATACGCAAATATGATAATATAATATGTTCGTAATAATATTCCAATCTGCTCGCCAACACGGTTTTATCAGGAGAACTATTATGAGCGGTAGGTGCATCTGTCAACTACGGTAGCCGATAACACTGACAAATACAATTCACTGTCAGGCTTGCAATTTTTGGTTTTAAACATACAAGTTTTATTTATGTGTGTACGTTCTTACTTATTGTAGAATGAATCGAAATATTATGCCTTCAAAACTAGCTTACCTAAATTCTCAACAGAGTAACGGGCCAATACACCACTTGCATGGATTTTATAACGACTTGGAAAAAATCGTTTGGATAGATTTTTTTACTAAGATTACGAAAATGTTAGTAAAATTTTTTAGAAATGTATAGTTTTTTTTATTTTTTTTTAAATAAATAAATCCATTATTTGAGCTCGTGACGTCACTACATGAAAATGTCCCGTCTCCGATTATGTTCACCTAATTTTGTAAAATTCCACACTGATTATTTTTTTTTTATATGGCAACAATTTGATTTCCGGCGAATTTTTGAATTTACTTTTAACGTTCACTAGATTTATTGTTTGTTCTATGCGAATTTATCCTTTTTTTTGATTTTTTGATAAAGATGGCGGTGTTTTTACAGATGTTACGAAGAGAACCCCGTACAATTTATTGCTATTCATGTGGAAAACATTATTTTTTTTAAATGATTTTCGGCTATGTAATTATCGTTTTTTCGCACACATAAAATTATGTCCTGTCTTTCCGGTTTATAAAATATGGTGTGATTTTTCGGATTGAAATTTTCAAAAAATCGCCAAGGTTTCAAAAATACGATAAAAAAATGCGGAATGTCTTAAAATATTTACCTAAACCGGAAAATTTAAAAATTAAAAAAAATGTGATGAAAGTGACCTATAAAAACTTGAAATTCGTATGATGTGTTGAAAATAGAAATTAAGTTTTAGTTTTGAACTTTAACTCCATAGCTTTCTGTGACCCTATATCGTTTCTAATGCAAATATTATCTTTATTGTCGGTGAGGAGTATCCAAAATCACTGGATACATCTTGAACTCTTGACTTGACCGGTCAGTGGCTGACTTGGCGTCGTACTTGCGTCGCACGTTTGGGCATCGCGTGCTCTATTCCTCGACTGTCTAAGTCCTTCATCACTACACAAGCAACATTTTCTGCTTACTGTGGCGGTAGTAGGACATTTTTAAATATTGTTAGGTTATTCGCAACCCGGCAATGTTACGAAAAGAACATAATAAGAAAGAAAAAAACAAAGTGTGCAATTCACAAGCGTTAGAAGTGAAAACCTTCAGAAAACTAATGTAGATAAAAGTGAGGAGGCTAGTGACCACCGCACAAAGAAGAGACCGATTATATTATCTCATTCTCTCGCAGGCTATATCATATAGATGTATGTGTTTGTCTCATTTTACTGTGGCTATTTTTCGTTTCATCGAGTTTCAAATCCCAACGGTGCTACAGAAGTTTCGACTTAAAAAAATCTAACAGATTAATATTTTATTATATCCTAGTTTAATATTGAAGGGAAACATAGTCCCAAAGTAATTAAAAAATAATGAAAGTGATTAACAATAAACTTCTGTTCTCGTTTAAAAAACGGAAAATCTATTTTTAATGGAAGAAAAAGGTTAAATGCTTGACGTGCGGAGTATTGCGTTGTTTCTCTTAAACGTAATCGAAACATTCAGAAGTGAACAATCAATGTTTTAACTCGGAGAAATGTAACGATTTGTGCTCGCGATATTAGAGGTTATTAGCCCAACGTGCTACCTCGTGGAGTAGAAGTCAACTCCAGAAGGGATATCGACTTTATGATTATTTTCTAAGTTCCGATATTAGCTCGGCAGTGACGAAGGCACGTTCAACGAAATAAAATTATCAACAAATGTATTAATTATTCTTATCTAGTCAGGTAATTGTACAATACGGGAATATCTCAGTGATGATGATGATTTGTTAAAAATAGTAGCTACCTTGAGGTGATTTTCTCCCAATATAACATTGTGTCTAAAAAGGAATCACTATTTGTTACTTACTAGCTGGGGTACTGGGGTAATGATGTTTGAACCAACGACGGATTTTGCTTTATATACCCCTACCAACGGGTTGCCTCACCCATGCAAAAAAGGCTGCGAATGGTCCACAATATTCCAGAACATTCCACAACATTCGAGAGTGTTCTGGAATGTTCCACAATGATCTGGGATATTCCGTGGTGTTCCCAAGCGTTTCAGAATTTCCGAACATATCACAACATTCCAGAATGTTTCGGGATGTTCTGGAATGTTGTGGCCCTCTTCAAAAGTACGCCTTTCAGGTAAAAACGGGCACCTTCTTCACGGAGAGGGAATAGAGGTCTACCATACCATATAACTCCGTTGATCGTACTGGGACTCGTTTCTGAGTTTTAGCAGGACGCACATTTTTTTACACTTTCTTTTATAATATATATTGATTTCATAAACTATAACGTATTGTATAGCAGTTTGGACAGACTCTTCGGTATGTGTTTGGAACGAATTGCCAAATCCTTCTCTTAGATATATTTTTTGGTTATTGTTACGTATGTACCTTTTTATTTAACTGTAAAATCGTTGAACAATGGCAGTTCCAAGTGTAAGATTTTGTGAAATCAAAAATGTTGAAACTTTAATTTGATGAAAAGAATAAACTATTAATTTCTCTGATTTATTTGTTCTTGTTAACTTTGCACATTTATTGGATGCCTAAAGTTACATATGTTTCACAACGGAGTGAAAATACATATCGTTATAACAAAAGATGTTCATAAACAATGCAAGTAAATTCAGTTTAAAATTGCTTCCTTTGGACACTCCATGGGACGCATATCAGCCGTTCCCAACTAGTAAATAAATAATTAAGCAGTCCAAAGGGCAAAATAAAGTATATGGAATCTTTAGAAATATAATAATTACCAATCTAAGGCCTTCCCATCAATGTTAAAAAATTTGTTATTTACTTACTAGTTGTTACATCTTTCAACAGTAACAAAAAAGTAGTCATGCAAAGGTGCCATATTATTACGGCAGCTTATCTGCTGATTCCACTATTTGTTTTTATGTATATTTTTAATAGTTTTAGAGTGTTTAGATATTATTTATACTCGAGTTCAGTAGTTTGAAAGAAAATAGTTAGTATGAAAGCCACAAGTAATTCATCCCATAACTTTGGTCTCTTCTAGGTTTCCTACTTAATCATGAAGGGAAGCTAATTTCCAAAGTTTTATTGTGGAGCAAGCCCAAGGGAGCTTGAGTTACGCGTGGAACGATAATTTTGCAGGTGATGGTAGCTCTGCTTGCTAACTACTGTCGGGGAAGTGACGTGGTATTTCGCTTTCTCTTGTATTGGTGCTGTCACCATAATTTTGGCGAATATTCTATCAAACATTAACTTCACTGCAAAAGTTCTTTTATAATATACTTATGAAGATATGTATTTTATTTATATTTAAATAGTTGAACCCGGCATGCGTTGCCGGGTTCATGTCACTTAAATAAAGATATTGTTTCTCCCTGGGTGTCCTTTCCAATTCCTCCCCGTCCGCGTTCCCCCTTCGCCTTCCTCGCCTTCTCGCTTCCACCCCTGCTCTCCACTTTCCCCGTCTTCCCCCCTTCTTCGACCCCCCCTCCCGCAAATCTCCCCCTTCATTCTCCTTCACCCCTTTCGGGTTCCCCTCTACATCCCTGCCACTAAACTACATGAAACACACTCATTTTCCAATCAAATCGAGCACCACCTATTTTTATATAAATTTCATAACAACAGAGCTCACTAGTGTATAAAGAAACATTCTTCTGTTAAAATGCAATGTTCTGTAAAAAAATGGAGTCAATCCATCGATTACTTTCCGAGTTTAGCGAAAGCAAACGTGCGGGACCTACATTTTAATATATACATACAATATAATATAGACAGATAGATAATTAAGTACAGACTGAATTCAAGAACTTTTTATAATAACTATTTTTATAATTTAATTGATAAGTAGAGCGAGTTTGTGAAAAGCTGTTTCTGATTTTGGCTTGTTTATTCGTGGTCTTATAGAGTAGTTAGTAGTTTTAAGCCCTTTAATGTTACGATAAAGACATAAAAAAAAACAATTTTAACCATATACGTTTTTAGATTTTCACGGCTAAAAGCATTTTCATTGTATGTTTTTAAGGTGTTATGCCATGTTGCGCTACCTCTTTCTTTAGCCGACGTTTCGGACAGCGTTGCACTGTCCATCATCAGGGCAGATCCGACGATGTGTGACACATTGGGGAGACATATGACATTGGGGTGACCTACGACCTTGGGGTGACCTACGACCTTGGGGTAACCTACGTCTTTGGGGTGACATATGACCATGGGGTGACCTATGACCCTGGGGTGACCTACGACTGTGGGGTGTTCTACGACCTTGGGGTGACCTACGACTTTGAGGTGACCTACGACCTTGGGTTAGTATGTATGCCTTACCTTAGTTATGCAGTATGTACGCCTCGCCCGATCATCGTTCGCATCATACTTTTCGTAACGCATTCACCAGCTTAACCCCCAAGTCGAGCGTGCGTAAAGAAGTTTTACTACAAAAGTTCTTTCCACGAACAAATCCTAAGAAAGATATGCGTCGCTAGGTCAAACGATTCAGTATTGTCTGGATTCAAATCCGATTGCTTGGACCACTTGGTTAAAATGTATACTAAAGTATGAAACAATATTTGCATAGCCTTGTCAAGAGAAGGTTTATGGAAATAAAGTTTAGTAGCACAAGTATCCATGCTTGTCCATCAAAAAGTGAAGAACAACTTAATTATGTTTTTGTTCATTAGTTGCGTGGTCACACCATGAAGCCGACACACAGCCTTGGCCCAAGCAGAAGTTCACCTTTGAAATTTCAATCTTTGCGTGAAAAGTGTTGGTCGTAACTCCTTCCCCACATATGCTCTCCTCACCCAACCCCTTCGCTCCCACACCACCCCGCCAACCCTCGGCGCCCTCACGTCACTGGGCGTACCTACTCCATCGAATATTTCGTTCGAAGAAAATGACCCAATATCGCGTCTTATACGAGTCATTAATTGGAACCCCTCTAAAGAAAATTTGCCATAAACTTTTCATACCACAAGATCTATGCCAAGGTTGGTAGAAAGCTTTTTCTATGAACCTTGGATCTACGCTCGAACCAATATTAATTGTAGATTGCGGATATCTTTTCTGACTTTCCGTGATTTTACATATATCGATTGTAATTTTATATCGTTAAAAAAGGGATTTATTAATAATTTGGTTTCTGCTATTATTAATATAATATTTATAAAAATAAACGATCATACCAAATTGAAACCTGAACCAAGTTTATCGGCGTAAAAATATGGCTGTAAAACACAAAAAACAATTTAATAATAAGATGCAGTACTATAAGGAAACAACTGAAGATGCATTTTTGTTGGTACAGTGGAACACAACAAAGATCCAGTCACTTTTTTAGTTCTGCTGACCCTGCAGTTCTCTTAATCGGAGAATGTGTTTTTGGTATAACACTGTAGAGGGGGAAAAATAGGGAAATTGAAAGTATCTATTTATATTCATTATAGTTATTAAATACAGCTACGAGCTTGTTACGAGCCGAAAAAAATACCTTTTTTTTACTTCTCTGTTTTTCAACATTCGTACTAATAATCTTTGTTATCAAAGTCAGTGATCTTAATAAAGTAGGTTAATGGAATATGCTTCTAACACGAAGCTTTTTTTACATAAATTATCACGAGTTTTTACAACCATTTTTTAGTACCGCACAGGAGTCCCAACTGCTCCCAATCTTCTGAAGCTAGTGAGACAATTACGGCATCCCCAAAATGGGCAACTTTGTTAGGCTGAAGGTAGCTGTAAAGGGAAAGAGATGGGGTAGAGAAAGTACCTTTAGCCATACCTATCATTTCTCGAAATGGCTTTAGATTCTGTGGCCTTTCACAGAGGCGGTACTACCACTCTGGAACGTGCCGCAAATATACTATTTATTTTTTGAAATTAATAAATTGTGTAATAACACAAATTAATTAAATAAATTTACACAACCTTCGGATTCGTAACCAAGGATCTTATAATATATGTGTTATTCCAGTTATTTTCTTACCAGAGAATAACAAAGCTGTTAACTTAACAGAAGTTTAAAATTCACAAGCTAATTATGTCTGACGCTAGTGATAATACGTTTGAACGTAAATAAACAAGAGGGAGATGATTATATTTGAAGTTATTATTTGAGCATCCACGTTAATATATAATGGAGAATAATATTTAAAGAATCTGTTGAAGTAGTCACATTTTAAATATTATTTTCTTTTTTCTGAATATGAGAAGGAAATGAACAATCCGATGAAACCAAATTATACTTTATTTTCTTGTCCGTGAATCTGAGATCGATATGAATTGTCTTATGAAATATCGTCCAAGTTATATTATTTCTTTGTCTATCAATCCGAGAATGAGAAGGATACGAATAATCCAACTAAATCTTGTATTGGATTCTTTCCTTGTCTGTGATCTGAGAATGAAATAAAATTTTATCGTATGAATCTTTTTCCTAGTCTACGAAGAAGTATGGCAGTGAGTAATTGTGCCAAGACAGGTGTTTGTGGTTTTTTAACAGTTCTGCCAATTCGCGGTTGATACCAAATGGAAGTAAGTTGGTCAGGCTAAATGCCAAATAATTATCTAATTGTTAGACGTAACGTTAAGCCTTGACTGTGTGCATAAACGGGCTGATAGATTCCCCTCTCTTAAAAAGCGGATTGTAATCTTTAGAGTACATACATCAGGTTGTTACCCCGTTATTACAATGAGAAATACTCTGAGGAATTAGCGTCACTGGTCAATTCGGCACAGGTACTCGGAAACACACCAAACGCGCGCATAATATATGTACACGGTTGAAATGTGTCACATGAGAACTGGTCGCTTCTACGATTTGTACTCGAATTCAACAGCTTGGCTGTGGAAGGTTTTGCCGGCCAAGACCCATGTTCACTCCTTCCTCTCCTCAAGTCCCTCAACACAGCTTCTCCAAAGAGGACATTGGCCTTGAGGGACGTTATTTTTCTCAAAGCCTCTGTATTGTAAAAATTGTAAAAAATAGAAAAACACGCTCTTATTCATTTATATACCTTTATAAACAGCCTCGTATATTTTAAAAATGTGATAATTTTATTACCTATAAGCTAATATGATAATAGCTCATGGTAAATAGAAGTATTAAGACTAAAAATCATTATTTATTTTCTTTCTTTATTTCTTTCTTCTCTTTCCCTGTACTAAATATCTACTTATTACGTTTCACATTAAAAAAGACCGTAGAACACCAAATTTTTCGAGCGTTTCTCCCAATTTCACGATGAAATCATTATAACCTAGAATTTAGTTCTGGAGATGCATAGTTTCGTGGTATTAATGTTAGTTTAGCCAAAATGTTTACAACATGACTCAGAGGTGGAAAACATTACTAATATTTACTTACTTTACTACCCGGTATCGCCCGCGATTTTGTCATTGCCTAAGAAACAATATAACGCCTTTCCTTTTAGACAAATGTTCATGATACTTGTTGGTATACGACACAAAATAAAACGTTGTAAAACAATTTTGTACGTTATACATATGTATATTGTCTACGCGGATATTTTAAAGTTACTCTCTTTAAAAAAAAAAGAATATTTATTTGACGGAGAATAGGGGTGTTCTTTTACATGCAAAACGTACCAGCACCGCCGTAAGTGAAAATTTCATGACGTTATTGAATCACCCTTTGATGTTTTATCCCTTTGTGTCAGATGTGTAGCCGGGACGTTTTTAAAAACTCGTTAAAATTTCAACTTAATGACAGAGAGCGCTCAGTACCTATTCAGTACGCGTAGTCTGCCATGAAACTGTAAACGTGATTGGAAAAACAATGTTAGAGTAATAATTACACATCGTTCATGACAAGTAAATTTTACATAAACATGGAAAAATAGTTTTTATACCAATATATACCTATTATTAGTTTAATTGTTAATATATTATATGTAAAATGATTCGGTTATCCATTAAAATTAATTACTAACAGTGCTGATTTTAGATTTTCATGGCTATAAGTATTTATAAGTAGGGTAAATTTACAATTAGGTTGGCGGATAAGGATTCAGTAAACGGTAATAATAAGAAAAACCAACAGCCCTGCTGTAGGTCACCCTAAGTGATTCGCTACATTTGGTGTCTTAGCAGGGGTGACCTGGTTCATTGGTGAGATTTGTCTAGGTCTTGGCGGCGTATGCGTATGCAGAGCGGGAGAGACACCTTTTGACCTCTTCAACACGACGCTCTCTGAATATCACCTCACGGGAATATATATTAGGAAAATTGAAAGATTTTATTCATCCCAGCATTAAAGACACATTGGTGCCTACGTTATATTGCCAATATCAATACTCACCATTCCTTAAATAGTTTAAAACATTTGTGTAGCCAATTCAGACCAAAAAGGCACACGTCTTTAAGAAAGTTTTTTAAGCTTGTTTAAACATTAATTCGTATAGCCAACCCAGTGCAATTTATTCACATTCTTTAAAAAAAAGGTTTTTGCCCATATTTTTTTTCTGGAAAAGTGATTCACTTCTCATTAAAAAAGATTTAAAGGCATCTTGAAAGGTTCTATATTTCGAATGGCTAACTTCGTGATATTATTCACCTCCTGTTAAGTCATGACCAAAAGCCACCACTTTATCTTGAGCCCCAAAAAGCCATAACACAAAACACATTTGTAATCCATATTATACTTATTCCGTATAGAAGCACTTTGTCGTAAAGCACATATTTGCGTGACTGGAGCGACGACGCGGAGCGTGTCTCGGGCTAAGTTAAGGATATGAGTTGGTACACGCTGTCACCCTAATTCTGTTATCATTTCGAGATGGAGCCAGAATAGAATAATTCCTCAACTCGTATTTCTAGCCCATATCTCGCCGCAAGCAGCTTATTGTTGGTGCTCCACCTCGCTTGGTTTGCGAATGTTTATTTTATGAATGGGTTGAAACTTTTAGCCAAATTGTTTTGTGCGAAATAAAATTTCTGGAGTAAAAAATATAACTTACTTAATAAAACTATCACTTTCTGAGATTTCTTTTCTTGGTTTCATTAGTTTAATTTAATTTATTTAGAATATAATTCGGTAAAGTTACAAATAATATACTTAATTGTATACTAGCTTACTTCCCGGCTTTAACTGGAAAAAGTAATGTTCACACCACAAATAAATCAAAACAAACCATTTTGGTTCCGTTTCAGAAACCTATGTAACAGTTTTTTTTACAATAACTCCACACATCCACCAGTGTACATATATTGAGAAAAATATTCACATAATACATGTAACACACATTTTGAAAACATTGTTTTTAAAACATTAGTTTCCGAGAGATTTTCCCTTCTTCAAATAAGTTAAATTTTGTTTTATTATTAACTAGCTGGGTTACCCAACTTCGCTCAGGACAACATTCGAGAGCATTCTGGAATGTTCCACAATGATTCCTGATTCCACAACATACTCTGCCAATCCTTCCAGAACTTTCTAGAGCTCTATAGAACCTTCTAGATCTTTCCGGAAGACTGTTCTAGAAATTTCAAGAGGGCGATACTTCCAGCCTTTATATCTTCAAAAGAATGCCCTTTAGGTAAAAACGGGAACCGTCATCCTGGAGGGGGGTAGAGATCTACCACACCATATAACACTCTTGATCGTACCGGAACTCGTTTCTGAGTTTTTGCAAGCCTAACGTTTTTTTGGACTTCTTTTTATAGTATATATTGATTGCTTATTACAATTGTATTTTTAAATACGTTATACTAGTAGAACCTATAATAGTTTACTGTTAGTACAACACTTACAATTAACAACTTACAGTGTATTTTTTCCATCTTTCGCACTGTAATTTACTTAATATAGCAAACATAATACTTGTACATAAGTATCCATAATATTATTAATTACAATTAAATATCTGTAATAAAATACTGTATCTGTACACTCTCCTTCCAGCCACAAGCTTGTGCTTCCATGAAAGAGTAGTATTAAATATTTGAACTTAAAACAACAAAAAATGTTAAATCTACACAGCATAGATCTAATTTTAGGTCCTACAACTACCAAACTACCTTTCTGAATCGAAACGTTGCTTGATGTAGATTTAACCATGTTTATTGACCAGATATGAATAGCCTGGTATCTTCTCTTTCACATCTCCCTCTCCTTCCCACTCATAGGTACTTAGGGTGGACATGAAATAGACGAAATGTGAACGTTACCCTTGAAAGACTAGAGAGGAAATGCTGTTGTCATTTTTTCAGAAGGTTTTCAACAAGAGCCTACTTAGATTTTAATTTCAATAATTTGTTTAATTTTTACTTCTAATTCACACATATTTCTCCTTTTTGGCGTCATTTACAATAATATTTTGAATTTAGTGTTCATTAACTAGTTTTCCATACTGCAAAAGATGAGCATCAAAATAAATCTGGTGCAAATTTTCCAATCTTTACCTATTTTTTTTTAAGACCTAGAATCGAACCCCTATCAACTGCTTGGAAGGCAACTTTGCTGACCATTACACCATTTACTAATTTAAGAACGGCCGCATAAATTCATTATATTTACTGATATAATAATTATGTATTTTTAAAGAGTGCTATGTAAGAACAGAAATTACATAATTTAGTTAATAATAAATAACATATTATTAAATTAAAATCGGCGTCACCAAACATCTAACAGAGAACACTAAACTTTATACTACCTGTCCAATAACTCATGATATAAAAAGAGGGAATTATAAATACTCGAATAAAAAATTGATATCATGGTATTAATTTGCAGGCATAAAATTATAAATTTACGTTTAGGAATAATAATAAAATTTATTCACCAACGTTGGGTGAAGTGGGAAAAAATAAGCAAAACGCTAGTTATGTTTAATTCAATACGCCACTTATAGCAACGAATGTTTAAGGTGGGTATGTGAACCGATCAGGATATTGTGTGGATATATGAGAAGCTTTTAAAATCCCCTGGAGAGCACCTTGACCGCCTAAGGAATTATCTGGAAAAGCCATATATTTTATCGTAACTGTTGGAACGTGTGAAAATACAAATGGTACACTCAGACCTTTGCGTGTTATTATCGAAATTATATAATACTAGTTGGTACCCGGCATGCGTGGCAATGCCATTAAAAGAAATAAATTGATTCTCCCTGCATGTCCTTTCCCGTGCGTCCCTGTTCCCTTCCACCTTCCCCGCCTTCCTTTCGAGAGTCAGAGCTAGAGAGTTCAAAATGTCTCCCTCAACAAATCTCTCCCGCAGCTTCACGTCACGCAGCTTGTGGGCAGATGCATCCATTGCCAAGACAAACCTCGCCCCATAAAACCGGGCACCCCTGCTAAGCCATCACTTGGTGAGAGGTGTTGGTCATCCAATAAATGGTTCCCGCGGCGGTGGTACCCGCATCCGCCTCCGAATTGAATATATATATATATATATCATTAAAACAAACAAAAAAGTTAGTAGAAACCAGATTGAAAACTTTGATTTAAAAAAAACGAGTGCGCTTTAGACTACACGACTGAAGTAAAACTTCACTAACTTATAAAATACTAGCTGGGTTACCCGGCTTCGCTCAGGACAATAAGATAGTGTTCTGGAATGCTGCACAATGATGTTCCTGATTCCCTATTCCTGATCATTCCACGACATACTCCGCCACTCCTTCCACAACTTTCTACAGCTCTATGGAACCTTCTAGAACTTTCCGGAAGACTGTTCTAGAAATTTCAAGAGGGCGAAACTTTCAGCCCTTATATCTTTAAAAGCACACCCTTTAGGTAAAAACGGATAACCTTATTCCCTAGGGGGGATAGAGATCTACCACACCACATAGAGATTACTAGAGATTCGGAACTACTCTTAACCATCAGACACAAGTGTCATAGCTAATAAGTGCACTATTTTAATAAAATTTATTATTTTTAATCCATAACTATTATCAAATCTCCAACTGACAGCCCTGAAACCAAAGAGCTAATTTGCTATCTATACCTGTCATTTAAAGCAAAGTCAATTTTTAAGGTAACATTAAACTCTCTACAAAATTATTCTATTTATAATCAACTCCTAGATTTGCAAATAAATGCGAATGTGTGAATGTATGATATACCAGACTTTGCTCGATTCTACTTACCAACAAGCCACCTTTATTTTACGTATTTTTATTCTGCGCAAATTTAATGTTAATGCCCACATTATTTGTTTGGTTGTAACAAATACTTGTATCATATACCTATGTATATACATACTAGCTTTTATCATACATACTTCACTTTTTTTTATGTTAGGTCTTTTATAAACCTCGCATATTATTTAAATATTGCTCAACTATTTTATTTCTGTTATTTTTAACATACTGATATCCTCCTGTGAACCATTGTATCATGTATCACTTGAATGTAAAAGCCAAATTTATGGCGTTTAAATAAATAAATAAATAAATAAATAAATAAATAACTCCCTTGATCGAACCGGGACTCATTTCTGAGTTTTTGCGAGCTGCACGTTTTTTTGGACTTTCTTTTATAATATATGCCATATTCAAATAAATAAAATGTTACTCCTTATATGTCCTTTCCCGTGCGTTCCCCTCCAGCGTTCCACTTCCACCTTCCCCACCACCGCTCTCCCGCTCCCCCGTCCCGCCAAACCCCCTGGCACTGCATTTCTTGACTCCTCTCCCGTCCGGCCCGTAGCCGAAACTTTTTTCTAATACTAACAATTTTAAACACGTGATATCTTTCTAATTAAATATCCGAATTGAAAAATTCAAAAATTTAAATAAAGGTATTGAAGTTGTTTTGAATATGAAGTAATTTATTTTGATAAGGATTAAAATCAAGATACAAATAAAGAGCCTTTTCAAGCAGCGACATTTAAATTAAATTTTTAAAATAAAAGAATACTTATTGTGGCATAACCATAATAGTTAGACATATGCTGTTGCGACTTTTTTTCTAAATAATAATGTATTCTATAAAGTCGTAGTACATTATTTTATTCTATCATCAATAGTTTTCGCAGCGCACGCGATTTAAAGAATATTTTATGTAATTTTTTTACACCCTGGGTTACATTATTGAAGTTTTAGTAAGGATTCCTATTTTTTTTTTAAATATAATATAGCCTATGTCACCCAAAGATAGTGTAGCTTCCCAACAGCGAAAAAATTTTTCAAATCGGTTCAGTAGTTTCGGAGCGTATTCGATGCAAACAAACACACAAACAAACAAACAAACAAATACAAGTAGATGAGAGAAAGAAAATATGCGCGCGCACTGCTCTCTCTTGCTCCTACAGTGTGATACAGACAATAGGCCTGCACTTTGTCTTAGATATACGGTACGTAACTGGCGATGAGAGAAAGAGAGAAAGAAAATGTGTGCTCGCACTTCTCTCTCTTGCCCTTACAGTAAATACGAAACGTAACCCTCTCTCTCTTTCTATCTTCACTAACTTATATCTCTCTCTCAACTTCCATTCGCCTCGCCCGATCTTACTTTTTGTAATGCTCTCTTCACCAGCTTACTCCCCAAATCAAGCTTGCGCAAAGAAGTTTTACTTCAAAAAAGTTTTGCGTGTTTAGTTACTTTTCCAGTTACCTGCAAAGTTATCAACATCAAGCTGAATATTCGCTAGGCAAGAACATGAATTTAAATACAATGTTTAGCTTTAACATGTCTTTATTACATTTGTACTAATTTAAACCGTGTACGTAATGACAATAAAAAATCCATTGAAATATTTGGTAAACACTAATATTTCAGATTTGTAAATCATTCTGTAGTCATCATGTTTATGAATGATAAACGTGCTAAACAACGATTTCCCACTAACATATCTATTTGATCTCTAAACTTTAGTATTTGTGGATGGGATTTAATAATATTATCTTCAAAGACCGCACGTTCAAACGGAGACCTGACAGATGAAATGACAAACAAGTGTTGGAGAATGGGCTATGAAAGATATAGTTTGATGGGTCTGTGGGTGTACTGCTTGACTGAAAAGCGAACGGGCAAGGCTCGAATAACGAACTCCATATGAGAATCGTTAAGTCTTGTAACGAGGCGAGGTACACATCTATAAAGTTATTTGTTAGTCGGGTGTAGGTAGCGCTAAAATAGATTATGGGGATATAAGTTTAAAAAAATTAGAGTGTGCAATTCAGACGCGGTGGAAGTGAAACCTTCAGAAAACTAAAGTAGACAAGAGTGGGGAGGCTACGAAGCACCACACAAAGAGGAGACCGAAAGGCTAAGAAACACCGCCCTTAAATTCATGTGCACATTTTCCTATACATTTGGTCATCTTATTAGTATTTGTGTTTTCTTCTTCGGAGTCACTAGATGTCGCTTTCATTTGCGTTTTCTTTGCCTGTAATATTGATTTTTATAATTTTTTTTATAAATTATAGGATTCGATCCTTGGTCCGCTAAACGTCTGGCCGCTGGGGTTCGTCAGGCGCTTTATCACTACTCCGTGGATTTATCGTATTATTATCGTGAATTAAATCAATATTTTATTGCTATCTCATTCTCTCGCAGGCCAAATCCTATAGATGTATATGTTTGTCTCTTTTTAGTGTCACTCGTTTCCGTTTCATCGAGTTTCAAATCACAACGGTGCTAAAGAAGTTTTCACTTCAAAAATATATCTTTCTGGTTTAAGATTTAAGTAAAAAAACCCAATTGCTACGCGTACATCACTAAACTTTTTCTACCTGTGATATAAAGTAACAGTCCATACACACACTAAGTAGGTTTTCAGTTCAGTTCATTTTTTTTTCACTGTGCCATTATTCTATGTTATGTTTTTGTTATTTTTTTTATTAATTTAATTTTGTTCACTGATGATGTTTGTGTCGAGCGAAACCGGTCGGTCGTAATAAATTTAATAAGTTTTGTGATTGGGCACAAAGTAATTGTTTTATTTCATTAATTTGTCAAACCACAAATTGACTGCTTTATATAAATATATCAGAGTGTGTAATTCACACGCGGCAGAAGTGAAACTAGAAAGTCCCTAGATGTCGCTTTCTTTTTTTTTGCCAGTTTATTTTAAAGTGGTTTAAAGTTGGATATTAATTTCACAAAAATAAAAATGATCATTTTTTTCGGATTTCGTAGGATTCGAACCTCCGTTCGCTGTCTGTCTCTCTGGCCGCTGAGACTTGTCGAGCGCCTTGCCCACTGCGCTATCGAAGGCCCGCGCCGAAGCGCGAATTTACCACATTATATTAGAACCGAGGACCCCAATAATGAATTTCAGTGACACATTACCTTTTCATTCGAATTTCAAATCACTAACGGGGCTAAGGAATTCACTTCAAAAAAATGAAAATGTTCATTTGGTCGTTAGATCATTTTTATATTGGCCGCAAGCAAAATATAAAATTTTGTTAGTTTGAAACTTCGACCAATTTTTTTTTTTAATTTTTCTTTATTCAATAAATACAAAAATAGGGTTACATCATTAGTGGATTTTTCGACCACCTTGCTAGGCTGATGCCCGTGTTATGGTGGTCGATAAATCGAATATAAATCGATAAGTCGAATTGAAAGGAAACTTTTATTTTCAGAGCAACAGAGTTAAGGATCATTATTTTTTTTTAAATTATGAGAATTTTGACATTTTTAGGCAAAAGATTTTGTATTGATAACGTGTAACGTTTATTTTTCGACTTAGAGATCTTTTGAATATTTATTTTAAGTTTATTTCATTAGGAAACAAAGTACAGGTGCTATAATAGGTATAATATTTAAACATAAAAAAATATGTTCATTGTTGTTTGGAGATAATTGGATGTTGAGAAGGTATCTACGAGAAAAAAAAAATTAAAGCTTTACTCTCTTTTTGTTTAAATAGCCACGCAATTGGAAAGCTAAAAGTTACAATTAACAAACATTCTCTTCTCTACCTCTTTTCCAGATTTCAGACTATTATAATACCAATATTCTGCTTCCTGCCGAAATAATCTCCATGGCATCTCCTTTACGACGATACTGTTTCAAAATTGACTTGACGACTTCTTCACCTCCAACCAACGGATTTCTTCAGGCGTGGAATCATAAAACTGCCGAAGCGTAGGAGTCAATCGTAAAGAATGCCCAAGATAATAATATTGATTAGTTTAGATTTTGTACCTACTTAAATAAAAAGCAACGACTTACATGAATAACAACTCTATTCTTAAAACATTGAAAATAAAAACGAAAACTTTTAAGCCATTAATAATCTTCAAACTAGCTTTTTGCCCGTTGCAGACAACTAATCGGTAAAAGTATCAAGCGATTTGATGTTTGAACGTGGATAAAGCCAGTAGTGTGCGCCTACAAAGGCATTGAAACTTTTGTGAGTTGTCGTACGCACGCCCGCGATGGTTTCTGTACGTAGTGGTGAGTTCTGGATTTATGAAATTATTTACTATACTATTCATCAGATTGCGATGAATCTTTGGTGAGTTGTTGTACGCACGCCCGCGAAGGTTTTCATATATACATACTCCGACATTATGAAATTTGTATAAAAAAATTGAATATGTCGCACGCGAGCTGTTTAAAAACAGAACTGGGAAGAAAACGCGGGAGGGGGATTCGCGGGACAAGAGGAAGCGAGAGAGAGGAGAGGGAAGGCGGGGAAGGTTAGGGGAAACGCATGAGAGGAAGGGGATATGGGAGGGGAAGATGTGGTGGAAGGGGAAGGGAACGGGACGAATGGAAAAGGTCATGCAGGGAGATACAATTTCGTAATTAAGTTGCATTGCAACGCATACCAGGAGGTCGCTAGTTATTTAATACAATAAATCATTACATTACATAATCAACAACCAGAATAATTGTGGTTTTTTTTAAATTCAGGATCCGCATTTGGAACCCAAGTTTTCACATTACACGTATTATTTTAATGAAGGGAATGTGCATGAAAACTAATGACCAACAACTAGAAAGTAAAATCCAGCAACAAAAATGAGTGCACTAATGTGGCTTGGCAAATTATGCTTCCAACTCGTTCACTGTAACCTGCAATATTATCTTTCCTATGATTTTGCCTACCATTTTTTTTCTCGCCATCTTAAGTTTATCCTATCACGTTTGGGGAAAAGGTTCAAATATCCAGTAAGCCAAGCCGTGGAACCGAGAGACCACAAAGTACCCAATAATGGAAACCTTTGTGAGCTTTATTAAATTATATCTAGGCTTCTGTCAATTGAACAAGAAAAAAATAATAATATGAGAAGGTACAATAGGCGAAAAAACGTTTATCGAAAAAACTTTAATTTTTAACTATCTTCCCAAATTTAAAAATCTCTAAATAAGAAATCTTGTACACTGTAACTGAATAAATAATCTGTAAATCAATGAATAAAAAATATTATTTCGTGTAAATTGTGGAGGATTAGACTATTTCAATAAAATATTATCTGTCTGTCTGATTTCTTGTAAATATTCCGTTGCTATTTTGACAATATTGGTGTATTTTGATATTTTATCCATAGGGTTTGACAGCTTACAGACGTGGCAACTGGATGTGTATTTATTTATTTATTTATGTACGCCCTTTTTCGGGGCTTTTACGAATGAAATTTAAAAATTACAATAAAAATACAAATAGTTTAAATTTCTTTATACATAACTGCTTTGGTAACAGAATTTTGTATTTTGTTAAAGATAAATTGAAGATGTCCACTGACTTGGCATAATTATTTCCCTTCATTAGTGTTCTTGGCAAAGAGGAATACATATGATAATTAGTTCCAGAATTTCTGCTCTGAAAAAAATCAAATAAATATGTTGTGGAGGTTTTCAATAATAACTCTTGATTTAAAGTGAGTCAAATATATTTACTCATTATCTTGCTTAGAGGAAGAACAGATAGAGGGAACGACGCTAAAACCGGAATAAATGAGCATTATCATGCACCCAGCCAGAGAGTGGTGGCCAGTGATACCATTGCATAAAATCGGATAAAAATAGTATGTTTATGGTTTTTCGTTGCTCGGCTACATCATCAACTCCAACAAATAAAAATCAGCGCACAAAGAGGAGACCGATAAGTCTATCAGTTTTCTCTTCCAGGCTAAATCCTATAGATGCATGTGTTTTTCTCTTTTTAGTATCGCAACTTTTCGTTTCATCGAGTTTCAAATCACAACGGTGATTTTTTATCACAATTTTGTTTTTAAATCAATAAACTAGCCTTTTTTAAATTATTGGATTTCTATCTTGCTTTTGTTGTTCAGCTGCTCAGAAAACAGAAGACATTTTTTTAATCCACAGTTGGCTTTGTAAACGATTTCACTACCTACTTAAAATATGTGGAATATTGTTAATTGACGTCATCTTCGAAAAAAATACACTGGTAATTTTGCAGGTCATGGTTATTTCGTACGCCATGTCAACCAGTCACAAATGGCATTAATCATTTTTACCGTCATACACTGCATGACTGCTATTATTAAAAGTTTTATTTTAGACTTTATAATGAAAATACGCCTGTCCTTCAGAATTCTTGTATATGTTTATTTACAAGTAGGTTTATATATTATTGAAAGCAACTTATGTAGGTTCTCAGACAAAAGACTTGCGAATTTCCATTTCCATCGACAAAGTAAACCCGAGTTTATTAAAATATTGAAATCAATTAGTAATGTAATTCAATTTGGAAGGCGGGTATGGGTACCGCCGCCCCGGGAACCATTTATTGTATAACCAACACCTCTGCCATAGGTCAGTAGCGTTATCCGGGTCTTATAGTGAGGTTTGTCTAGGTCTTGGTGGCGAATGCGTTTCCTCATCTGTCCGGATCGGGAGAGACTGCTTGAGGCAGACATAATCTGGACCTCTCCAGCCATCGCCTTGCACCGCAGAGGGAGGGGTGGATTGATACGTCTCTCACTCTTCGACATTGACATTGACCCCCAGATTCCTACCCACCCCTGATACCTTTTTTCTTCCCAGAACTTCATCTCCCTCGTTTCCTTAAACAGACCCCCCAGACAGCATCTCCAAAGATGACAGAGGACCTGAGGGATTATTTCCCTGTGCGAAGCTATTGTAAAAAAAACAGGGTATCGGATAAGCGAGTATGCAATAAAATAAACTAATTTTAATTTTTAATTAAATGAAGACAATATTAGCGAAACTCAATCAAAATCTGAAGACAGAAAAATCAGAAAAAGATATTGGTTCCACTGGGACTCGAACCCAGATACCTTAGCATTCATGGCCAACTGCTCTACCGATTGAGCTATGGAACCCATTTCCAATTCGATTACTTTTAACTGTATCATACTTCGACTAAGAACTACCAACACTATCTTTATTTTTCTTAACGAGCATATTATTGGCTGCTATCTTTATATATGACTAGCTGGGTTACCCGGCTTCGCTCAGGAAATCATTTGAGAGTGTTATGGAATGTTTCACAATGATGATCCCGATTCCCTATTCCCGAACATTCCACGACATACTCCGCCACCCCTTCCAGAACATTCTAGAGTTCTATAGAACCTTCTTGAACTTTCCGAAATTTCAAGAGGGCGAAACTTCCAGCCTTTATATCTTCAAACGCACGCCCTTTAGGTAAAAACGGGTACCTTTTTTCCCGAGAGAGAGAGATCGGGTACCTTTTTTCCCGAGGGACAGAGATCTATCACACCTTATAACTCCCTTAATCGTACCGGGACTCGTTTCTGAGTTTTTGCGGTTCGCACGTTTTTTTGGATTTTCTTTTATAATATATAGCTGTTTCCCGGCATGCGTTGTAATGCCATATTCAAATAAATAAAATGTTACTCCTTGCATGTCTTTTCCCGTGCGTTCCCCTCCAGCGTTCCACTTCCACCTTCCCCGCCACCGCTCTCCCGCTCCCCCTTCCCGCCAACCCCCCTGGCACTTCATTTCTTGACTCCTCTCCCGCCCGGCCCGTAGCCGAAACTTTTTTCTAATACTAACATTATTAAACTCGTGATATCTTTCTAATTAAAGATCCGAATTGAAAAATTCAAAAAGTTAAATAAAGGTATTGAAGCTGTCTTGAATATGAAGTAATTTATTTTGATAAGGATTAACACCTAGATACAAATAAAGAGCCTTTTCAAGCGGCGACATATTAATTAAATTTTTAAAATAAAACAATACTTATTTTGGCATAACCATAATAGTTAGACATATGCTGTCGCGACCTTTTTTGTAAATAATGATGTGTTCTACAAAGTCGTAGTACATTATTTTATTCTATCATCAATAGTTTTCGCAGCGCACGCGATGTAAAGAATATTTTAGGTAATTTTTTTACACCTTGGGTTGCATTATTGGAGTTTTAGTAATGATCCCTAATTATTTTGAAAATATTATATAGCCTATGTCACTCAGGGATAGTGTAGCTTCCCAACAGCGAAAGAATTTTTCAAATCGGTTCAGTAGTTTCAGAGCCTATTCGATGCAAACAAACAAACAAACAAACAAACCTTACCTCTTTATATAGTGTAGTAGATAGTAGAAGTAGAAGTAGAAGTAGATAGTAAATTTGTTGTCATCAATGCAAAACACATTAATTTTAGATATTATTAAACTCGTGATATCTTTCTAATTAAATATCCGAATTGAAAAATTCAAAAATTTATATTAAGGTATTGAAGCTGTCTTGAATATGAAGTAATTTATTTTGATAAGGATTAACACCAAGATACAAATAAAAAGCCTTTTCAAGCGGCGACATATTAATTAAATTTTTAAAATAAAAGAATACTTATTGTGGCATAACCATAATAGTTAGACATATGCTGTCGCGACTTTTTTTGTAAATAATGATGTGTTCTACAAAGTCGTGTTACATTATTTTATTCTATCATCAATAGTTTTCGCAGCGCACGCGATGTAAAGAATATTTTAGGTAATTTTTTTACACCTTGGGTTGCATTATTGGAGTTTTAGTAATGATCCCTAATTATTTTGAAAATATTATATAGCCTATGTCACTCAGGGATAGTGTAGCTTTCCAACAGCGAAAGAATTTTTCAAATCGGTTCAGTAGTTTCAGAGCCTATTCGATGCAAACAAACATACAAACAAACAAACCTTACCTCTTTATATAGTGTAGTAGATTAAATATTAAATATTATAATTTTAATTTTTACTCTTGAAAGTTAAAAATAAAAATAAAAATAATTTTAATTTATTGAATATACGCGTATTATGTTACTGAATTTATAATAAATGTGATATGTATTTTCAGACTCCAAAATCTTTAATTGGAATAACAAAAAAAAATCATTCAGATGATTTAAATTAAAAAGAAAATAATCACAGATTGCCAGTGGTGCTGATATAACATATATGTAATAACATGAAGACATAGAAAATCTCTCGCACATGTTGGTGAACAAGCATTTAATCAAATGGGTTAAATTACTGACAAGAGATTTTAAGCCAAACACAAGGATGGCAACCCTAATCATGAACAAGCGAAAGTTGCTGTTAGGTGAAGATCATTATTGTGAAGATTTATAACAAAGAGAAGATAAAACTGACTCTTTACCAATCTATAAGGTAGATACAGCTTTTCAGCCTTTGTGTACGCCACTGCTTCTAACTTCAGTATATGTCACGCTTCCATATTTCTACCTGAGCTTTCTCGAACAACTACATTTGTGATGACTCTATGAAGAATGTAAAAATAATAACGTTGCTTCTTACCTAGTATTTAACAGAAGTTTTAAAACGTGAGCATGTTTAGCATATCATAAATATTCACACCACGCTATTAACTTCTTTAAGGAATTGGGGTTAAACGTGGAATGACGCGATTTTTCAGCATTTCGTTTGGGATTTCTTCCTTTGAATATTTTATTCAATAGCGAAGTGACGTGACAATTTTTACGCCGTATCCATTTACATCAAAGTCGCTAACCCGTCGCTTATATCGAGAGAATGGAACATGGCACCCAGATCGATTTTTTTTTGTTGAAAGAAAGTAACATTGTCTTTTTGGTGAGCTGTATTCAAATTTGGTTACCAGAATGAAATATTTATACATATAATATATTTTATGCCTACACAAAACGACGACTCTCTTGAATTTTTGAATGGCTTAAAAATATTCACACGAATTGATTTTCAACTAAGAATCTATTATGCTGAGATGATCTTAAATTTCTATGGGTGCTCTCTTTCTGACTTTCTTCGTATTGAAAAATTGCTCCTGATTTTTTTTTTTAAATCGAAAGTAATTTGTAAATTAATCATTTCGGCTTGTATGGTAATTTATAAACGTATCTTCAATTAAATGAAACTTTCTGCGATATTGAACGCCGTGAGACTTTAGTAAACCCGAATTTCAAAATATATAACTCGATTTCAGTTATGTACATATTCTAAAGATATTGGAATACAAGAAATATGCCATGATGACCGCCAGAAGATCGGCAGACCGTGGTCTATTGAACATAATTTGAATACGCGAAGAATTCGTTCATTTAGTCGATTTTGTTCAAAATGCCGTTTTTTTCAGTGTAACTCATAATATTTACCTATTTTTTATAATTTTTTTGTAATCTTATTATTGGCGTAGATATTGATGGTGATAGAAAGCCAATAATTTCTTTTCAGATATAAAATACTATTAAAGATTTTTTAAATGTTTACTTTGGGAACTAAATTTTATTAAGACTTTTATTATTGTAATAAAATATGCGCGTCCTACGTGCGGAAGTAAATTTTATTTTTCAATTCTTTTGTTTCATAAATAATTAAAATAAAAAAATATTATCGAAAAAAATATAATATAATATTTGAAAAAATAATTTTTAAAAATGGTGAATTAAATTTCAGAAGGAGACGAGGACAAAAAAAATGGTTAAGGATGAAAAAAAGATTTTTATACCGATTATTTTTTCTCTATGATTTTCTCTCTACTATTTTCTAATTAAATTAGATAACACTAGTAGGTAATCTAATCAAAAATACGAATCATCAATAATTATCAACCCCCTGAGCGAGGCCGAGTACTCCAGTTAGTTAGTTACAAATAAAGCATAATTTTAATAATTTCATCATCCCGCGTTTGAGTATTTTTATTGGCAATTTGAATGTAGTTATATAATCGTTCGTACCGAACAACTACTGCCAAGCTGACTTGCTCTCTATCCCACACGGCAGAACAGACGTTCTGGCCCAGCACCGCATGCAAGAGGTATGGTGCTGCTGAATGACATCTCTAGATCCCTTGACATTTTTAACATTGGCTTTGAAAGTTTCAAGAGTAATTTTAGGCAATAACTCTAAAATATGTATATCTTTTTTGTATTGTAACAGGATTAATCAAATAAATTAACTAATCAAATAAATTAATTAATCAAATTAATTAATTAATCTAATTAATTAATCTTATTAATTAAATAATCAAATTAATTAATTAATCAAATTAACCCACAAAAAAAAAATTGATATGTTAAAGACGAATTTGAATGAAATAAAATCGGTATTGAGTTATTAGTTGAAAATTCTGGTACGGAGAACAATCAATTTTTCTCATTGGAACCGCCCTGTACAATGGTATGATCACAAGACCATCTTTCGATGAAATTTGAATTCTCGCCTCTTGTTAATGTGCTTCTATTATGTTTAACTGTCTGATTGTTCCCGGAATATTCCACAACCTTTGACCGATCAAAACCACATTTTGTATATATCTTTCCCGAGACCCCGCGGGCATCCTTGGCTCCCAAAACCCTACAGCCTGGTATTTACGTGTTTTATCGCCTTTCTCTAAACAATCTGAATCGCTTTTACCGACAAAATATAAAGTTATTCAAAGTTACCCTATACAAACTGAGCTCAACAAAAGCATACTTCTTACCCTTCTGAACATGTCTTTCCCTAAACTGATGTACTTAATTTAAAATTGTATTCAATGACAATTGCTCAAAATTTTCCCAAGTTTCACACCGAATGGTTCCGGAAGAAAATATTAAACACGAAAGTTAATTCATTTATGATTTTCATGTTTTATAGTAAAAATATACTATAAATTCTTATAAAAAGTACGACAGCAGAAGAAAACAAGATGTAATAACAATAGTTGGAAAAAAATAATAAATAATTTTGCACACATGGTGTATGAAGAACAAAGAAATCTTTACAAATAAAAAGTAGCCACAATGCTTCATGAAGTAATACGAGACTGTCGTAATTTCTACCTCTTTGCCTTGAATTGTGACAGAAAAAAAGAAAAAGTGATTACATTCGAATTTATTTAATTTATATATATTTATTTACGCCCTAGTGGGATTTTACAAGCATAGAAGGAAATGTATAATAATAATTATTATTATTATGTACTCATATGTTACTAAACCAATAAAACAGAATAAATAAAAAAGCAATCATCATCACAAGGTATAGAACATCATAACAGAAATTAAAAACATTAAAAAAAAATTAAACATCATAAAAGAAATGAAATAGTATGAGTAATAAGAAAAAATCAGTAATAAGACCTGAAATACAATAAAGTGCAATGTGTAAAAGCTAGTTAGTAGGTATAAACAAACAATTATATGAGTATAATAATGTAGGATGATAAAACAGAACTAAATAGAACAGCAAAATAAAATAAAATAAGCTTATAAATTACAGGTAAGATTTTAAATGAGAGGAGGTTTTATGAAAAGAACTAAAATAAGAAAAGTTAATTTTAAGCAGTCAAAATAGAGAAGATTTGTCTCTTGAAAATTGCAAAACTGTCAACACCAAATATATCTATAGATTCACAATGTTTATTTGCAAGGCTATGCATTCTAGGGATTGGTGAATTAATAGAATAGTTAGTATTGACGGTATTGTTAAAATTGAAACATCTTTATTGCGAGTTAGTCTGGCAGGTATATTAATACAGATTAGTTCTAACAAATTAGGGCAGTCATCTAAAGATTTGATAACTTTGAATAAAAATAACAGATCAATTAACACTCTTCTATCTGATAATTTAAGGAGTCTGGTTTCTGTGCGTAAGTTATTATAATTTATAAGTTCGATTGGGATTTTCATTTTAAAATTAACATACCGAAGGAAATTATTTTGTACCTTTTTCAATAATTAAGAATGGACTTTGTAATATGGTGACCAATGGTGGAATTGTACTCTAATTTGCTTCGTACTAACGAGCAATACAGTTTTTTTAATGTTGATACACTTTTAAAATTTGCACCCATTCTCAAAATAAAACCAAGAATTCTCATTGCATCACTTGTTATTTCATCGATCATAATATCAGTGATCATAATAAATATGACAGTACCCAGATTTTCTTCCCACCTCCACATCCCCTCCTGTCGATATCAATAATATGTAACACAGTTAGTGCCGACCGTTCAAATTTATCTCAATTGCATCATGACCACTGAACTTTTCAACACTCAATATAGCACGCATCGCTACTTTTTATCTTGTGAAAACAATGGTTTTCAATAGTTCTATGTCAGAATTTTCCTAAATTTTGACAATTTTAAATATTTAAAAAAATGGTACGTTAGATCAATTTAGATTTGATTCTGAAACTCGCGAATGATCACACTGACTTCGGAACGTGTGAATCATATTCTGCTCCCATCAATATTTATCATCATCATTACGTAGTATAAAATGAAGTCTAAAAAAAATAATAAAATGTATGTGCGCTTAGATCTTTTAAACTACGCGACGGATTTTCATCCGGTTTTCACCAATAGATAGGGTGATTCAAGAGGAAGGTTTATTTGTTTAATACATGCTTATTATAGTGGAGAAAAGCCGAGAAATTCAAATATTCAATTAAGGCAGTGGGCAGCGGGCAGCTGTCAAGCGGGTGGTTTGGATTTTATAAAGGATGGGTAATGGCTTTGTGTTTCGTTAGCTACCGTTTCGTGTGGCCGGGTCTGCTAGTTTAATATAAAACACAAACATAATAGATACCTTCTTACCTACCTACCTACACTACTGACTTGTTTATGTAGGTAGGTAGGTAAGTAGGTACCAATTTTTTTTTCAGTGAAAACGAAATCTAAAAGATTTAGAATGCTTATTATGCATTGAACGGTGAAAGAAGTATTGTATTATAGCAAGAAAGATTGTGTTTTCCGGCTTCAGCCAGCAGATTTTTTTCAATTTTAATGAAATTTCTGGGTATAATATGTAATTTGTTAAGATCATTACATAAATGGGGTAATTTTATAAATTCTTGGTATATTTATTTACCAAACTCTTGGTTATAGCGCTAGAATCAAACAATAATGTTAAATTGTAAACTCAAATAATAATAATAATAATCAGAGTACGGTTCACCTGACTTGGTTAAATAATGGAACATGAACTGAAATAGGTTCAAAACGTACCCATAACAGTCTGCTGGAGTCGGTTTCAGAAGCAGGTCTCAGTGCGGGTGCAGTAAAAGAAGCTAAATATGTTATTTGTCTCCTTCGTGTGTTCACATCCTTTCCAAACTTTCCATTCTTACTGCTCTCCAGTGCCTGGATAAGATAGATTCTTTGGGTGACCTTGGGTGGGTCGCAAGAAGTCCGCATTAATTAAGCTGAGAACCTTGTTGATCGCTGTAGAAATCGATTTAAAAGAAATTAAAAACATCAAATGAAGTCACCGGAGACTAAAATTTAATTTAAATTTTTAACTCGAAAAACATAATGTTTGGATTCACAAGTAAATCAAGTACGTACCCTGTGTAAAACACTGTGTATTATATATGTACATTTAATACTAATGTCAGCCTCGTACAGGCAGCGCCAGTGTAGGTTCGCATTATTTACAATTAGTGAGTAAACTACACACGTGTTTTTTATAAATAAAGAATATTAAAACATATTTCTTTTGAAAAAAATAATGGTAGGTACTAAAAAAATTATTAAAAAATAGTAATTAAGAAAACTTTGTATTTTCGGGTATTGTGAAAAAGGGCATCCATGAAAAGAACTTCCTGAAATTTCCGCCCTTAATACGCGGAAAATATTATTTATCTGCCGATACGCGTTTATCTATCGAAGGAACGATTGAATTCAAGAGAAAAACATGTTTTTACCTAAATAACATCATATTATATTACATTATTCATACGTATATATATATATAGAGAAAGAGGAAATATTGACTTAAAGCTTTAGCCTTTGTGTAACATGAGAACTGACGTTTCAACTGGATCATACCAAGCATCTTCAGGGCCCTATATCATTGTGATGGAATTTCTATCAAAATCGAATATCATATTATATTGCAGCGATGTAGATTACATATTATATTACTATTCAAGGTACTGGCAGAAATAAAGCTATTCTAGAATTCTGAGGGAAATAAATCGTCCAATTTAAAACCGCATAAGATAATGTTATCACGTAAATCAAACTAACGCATTGGTGTAGACGCGTGGCACAACGGACTTTGGCCATTGAAAATTATGGGAAGGGCCAAATACACTTTTGTGACCACAATTGATTTCCTACACATTATTTTGCTCTTTCGACTTCTTAATTTTTTATTTGATAGATAGAAGTGGCTCCCGTGCATTGAGCGACCAATCTGTATGAAGCTGTTGTAGTAATTCCAATTAGCGAGTTTGGGTGTGTAGATTGTATGAAGATGGGTAAGTAATTATTTAAAAAAAAACTTTTAAACAATAATAAAATTTCTTTTCAAACAAAATATTACCCTGAAACTGAGACAGTTAAATAATAATTCATCTTCACCGTGATAAATTTCATTTTTCATTAGCAGAAATACCTCACTGGAGTCCGACTGATTGTGAGAAACAAAAACTTAATCCGGGATAGTTTAGGCGGCCGGAATTGTAAAAATAATTTTCAAAGCAATCAATAACTCCATGTTTTGGAGGTGTTCAATTTATAAATAATAGATTGATGGGCGAGGCGGGATTATGCGAAATTCAATTATCTACATTCTACATGGTCTGAAATTCTAGACCCGTCAGGGAGGATTCTGTTCTAGGGTGGTATTGAATATTGAGGGCAAATGACAAGGTTAAGAAGTATAGAGTATTTCACAATGGAGTGAATGAGTCTTTTGATTCTTCGCGGTTCATTTTCGTATTGCTTAGTCAGTCTTCGTTTTATCATCCTCATTATGTTGAAGATTTAAACCATAATTGAATAACATAACAGATTTGAATTTGTGCATAAAAGAAAAAAAAACAAATCTTGTAAAAATTACGTGGTCTTCTTTTTGCGTATCAAAAACGTTTTTATCCCATGAAACTTTTATGATGCAGAATTATTTTTAATGTCCAATAAATCTTCGCATGGCCTTTCCGTCGCAAACATAAGATACACATAGAATGTACGGCCATTATGCAGATATTTAGTCTTATTTGGCATTAACCCAAAAAGCCTAAAAGTTGTGCCATTTAAGATATCTAATCGCAAATTATATTAAACGAACGACATCTTAACCAAAAGAAACAATCAGGGGAAGGATTTATTGTAATCCTTTAACGTGTTAGGAATTGTTCGTGCAAATAACTTACGAATATACATATTTATGTATGCAGATATTTGGCAACCCTCCATTTTGGAGGCTTGCAGATATTTTTCCCTTTCAGACAGCCTAAATAGAACCTAAAATATTTATATATTTCGTAGCGTTATGGTATATTTTTATTTATTTGTTTATTATGGGTTTTTTTAATAATTTTTTTACATCAAAAACATTTTAAATCATTTAAACCCACGAAAACCTAGAGACACGGCTGCGTTGCTTTTTTCAAACAAAGTTTAAATTTGGACTTTAGGCCAAAATACAGACATTTTTTTTTATTATTCAAAAAGTAGGTATTTCAAATATTTTATGTGTTTTTTTAAATATAAAATACAGGACTTTAGCGAATTAATTTTTCAAGATTTTAGAGACAATTTGGTATGCGAAAATAATTTTTTGTATTAAAGTGGAAAGATGGATTTTCTGAACCTTATTTCCTGAAAAGCGGGGTCACACAGGGAGGATCTATGTCCCCAGTACGGTTTAACATATACATGGATGAACTAACCCACAGGTTAAACAATTTTTGAACGGTGAACTTCTAAAAACAGTAGAATTCACCAAATATCTAGGACATATTATCAACAATAAATTAACAGATGACGAAAATATTGACAGGCAGAGGCGTGTACTGAGCATAAAATGCAACATGAAAAGGACGCTCTTTTTAGCCTTCTGCACCATCCTGTACACATGTGAGCTCTGGGCAAAATTCAAAAAAAGAACCATGGAAAGGCTTTGGGTACAATATAATAATGCGTAACGTCTGATGTTCGGACTCCCCAGGCACTGCAGTGCCTCCTCAATGTTTACAAAAGGGCATGTTCCAGGATTTAAAGCTCTATTAAAAACCAGGATTGCAGGACTGAGGGGAAGGATAAACTACTCCAGAAATATTCTCATCATAGAATCCCGTCTGGATCGAACATCGAAGAACCCTGGAGAAAGACGCTGGCTCCTAATCACAGATCCGATGGACCAATAAGAGGTCACTAAAAGATTTTATCATATTTGAATTTTTATTATTATCTAATGATAGAAGGTAGTTCTTTTTATTTTATTTTTATCTTTCTAAATTCAATTTTACTATATTATTGCTTTTTTTCCTATGTTTCTTTGCTTTCATCTATTTTTATTTATTTTTAATCGATTTTTATTATTTTAGACTTACTTATAAATACCTATGTTTTCAATAAACGCTGTACTTATACTCTGTATGGGATGTATGGGATTACACTCTCCTCCCCACATCCTGGAATAAAGACCATATTATTATTATTACTATTAAAAAAATAATCTTGCCTATTCTACTGTTTTAGCATAAAAAAATATTGAAAAAAAAACTGCAGAAAAATATTTTTGGAATAAAATTTTTAATTAATATTCGACAAATTTGTGTTTTATTAAAATCAGTCATTTGTAAGCTAAATTTAAGTCAAACGATATTTTTATAATTTACTAGCGAGGACCCGACATGCGTTGCAATGCCATACAAAGAAAGAAATTGTTAGAAAAGTTTATAATTTGTAAAAGTGTATTTTACAAATTGTGTTTCATTATTTGAAACAGAAATAAGTACCTAAACGGGCAAATATACGTTCTAGTTATTTGCTATATATTTTGACTAAAAAAATAAATTTACCTGTTTGGTTGAATTTTTTTTCTTTAGTTCGGGCGATTCCAGCATTTGTTTGGATTAAGAACTAATTTAGTGTTTTTTTTTCAGATTACTAGACGGGTTGCAGGTTGCAGTCGTATCAACCAGGGCGCGTCATTTTTTTTGAGACCCTCCACTTCAACACCCTGTAACTTTTAGAATTTTTATTTTTTTCCTTTGATTTTTTTATGTATTCTTCAAAGATTAATAAATATTTGGTAAAATAATGGCTACAAAAAAATATATATATGTATATGTTTTATATTTATATATATATATATATATTTTTTTTTAATTATTTATTATTGCTACTCAAATAATACCTATAATTCGTGCCTCTAGACTAGAATACCTCCTTACAACTAATGCTACGATCTTGATTGCCGATGTCAATTGTAATACTTTACGGTGCGCGTATGTATCAGTTGAAGTTTTTTTGGATGCAGGGTGTTAAGGGACGTTCTAGACTTACCTTAATAGATTTTAATATAATATTGGTCGACGGTGACTTTTTGGACTTTTTTAACTAAAAACATCGGTATTGTGCAGTTAGGGACGGGTTAGGGGTTCGTTGATTACTTGGCTGAGTGACCAGCTGATGACACGTGCAAATAATTTCTTTGAAATGACAACTTTTTTAGCACCGTTGTGATTTTAAATTTGATGAAACGGAATCGAGCGACACTAAAAAGAGACAAACATATACGTCTTTAGGATTTACCCTGCTAGAGAATGAGATTGCAATTAAATATTTATTTACTTTTTGGGTACCGGTTCCAATATAATATGATTAATCCACATTCAAAAGCAAGTTCTCTTTAGTGTAGTGGTATAAAGCACCTGACCAACCTTTGCAGTCATTCAGCCGACCAAGGATCGAACCTACGAAATCCAATTTTTTTTTTTTTTTGTAAATCAATATCCAATATTCAAACCACTCCAAAACAACATGCAAAAGAAAACACACATGAAAGTGACATCTAGTGATTTTGAATAAGAAACTTCAAATACTAATAAGATGACAAAATGTATAGGAAAAGGTGTAGGTACTGGAATTCGGCGACCAAAATATGGAAAAAAATCATCATTCCTTTTTCTACTTTAGTTTCCTGGAGGTTTTACATCTACCGCTTGTGAATTGGACAAAATTATTTTTTAAGTTTTTTAATTTTTTTTTTAAATATTACAAAAAAATGATATCTAAAAGTCACCCGAGACCAAAATTTCATTTACATTTTTTACTTTAAACAATGTTAGGAATCACTAGATAAAATAAATCAAGTACTTCGCATATAATAATATGAATGGACAAAAAAATCTATGTTAAAGCTCTGATTCTAATGAAACGAGTACACTTGGGAACATTTTTGTAATCAACGTATTTTAAAAATAAAACTGAAAATGTATCATAATACACCGTATTTTGCTTCAATAATATTCCATAATATAATTTTTTTACTATCCTCATTTTTACTTGCAAGATTTTTATTATAATATTATTTTCCCAAGAGGTAACTGCAAACATCCATTTCTGCCTTTTGCACACAGAAATATGAAAGTCCTCTTTATCTCTAATTTAATAAGGTTTTCCGTTTCGAATAAGCCAACTTCTAACTGCATTTAATGGAAATACGGCAACAACACGATTAATATTGCTTACGCTTAGCTGCCTGACTTTTCAAAAGAGTATTTCAAATTAAAATCTGACAAGTATAGTACATATTTAAATGATTAAGATTGGGTCACATAGAACAAGTTTTTAAAACGCTGATGGAAAAACACATAATATATGTATATACATCAATTTTTTTACCTCACTAGCTAAAATTAAATTTTAAGTGAAATTTTTGTGATTCCAGCTGTGATTTGAATTTTGGATGACATGGAAATGACGATTACTGCACCTACGACGCATCAACTGCGCTCATTGGCCGCTTTGATTATGATGTCACTTTTAAAGGCTCCCATTTGTTGAGATATGAAACGGAAATTACGCTGGTCTGCGCTCATTGGTCGCTTTGATAATGACCTCACTTTTCAAGTATTGGTTGAGATTGTTTTGGTAAAGTTTCGCTTCTACCGCGTGTAAACTGCACTCGATTTTTATTTTTAATCTTTATATAAAAACAAGAAACAAGAAATTTCCGTCTTGTCTAATTTTTAAATTAGAAAAGACGAAAATTTCATAGCTCGAGATTGGCAATGCGTGATAAAACATATATATTTTTAACATCATCTCCTCACAGGGAGGCCTGAGGAAAATAATTTCCCAAAGGCCCAGTGTCATCTTTGAGAATTCCGTATTGAGGGTTTTTTTGAGGAAAGTAAGATCTAAAAAGGAAAAAGGCCTGGATAAGATCTGGGTATCAGTGTACGGACGTGTGGATCCACCTCTCCCACTGCGGTGCAACGCGATGAGTCGAAAGAGCCTGGTGGAGAGGTACAAAGGGCTCCCTCAACTAGTCTCTCTAAATCCGGCCTACCATACAACCCGGGCACCACAGCTAAATCACCAAACACAGCGAACCTCTTGAGGTGATCTAAGGCAGAGGTGTTGGTTATCCAATAAATGGTTCCCGGGGCGCCAGTACCCATATGCTCCTCAGAAATTGAAAATAATTGGAGTAACTTAAGCGTTTAAGATAAATCTGTTAACTACTTATTTTTGACAAAAAAACGAAAACTGAGCAGGTGTAGGTACACTTTGAGACAAGTAAGTATTCATTCAGTAAAGGTCACCTCCAAAAACAATTTGATATGACAATTTATCAACACAAAATACTGAATTCCTGTAATTTCTCACTTGTAGACAGGATTCCACAGCGTAGGTGTAGGTACATTGAATGCCCACTTATAATGAAGTAAAGTTAGGTTTAAACTTATGGAATCCGGTCCCTGAGTACGAGTATTTCAGTTGTGCGAAAGCACTTAAATTCCATGATATATTATTATCTCATGTCAAAGAGAGGGTAGGCAATGAATGTCAAAACATTGTATGAGTATCAGGTTCTCTGGTTTTATATATAAGCAAAATACGCCGTTAGAATTTAACCAATTTAACGCATGTTTTAAATGTGAAAAGTAAATGAAGTAAAGGGGAGGGCGCTGTAAACCAAGGGCGTTCAAATTCCTGAGGCAAATCAATATGGTTTAAACGGATGTAACCTCAAAAGACGCTCTATTGTCCGGATGCCTATTTTTCACATAATGTATTTGCATTGTATTTAGGAAACAGTGGCACTTCTCCATTCGATGTGATGATATGCCTATTTTTTGATGATTTCAAAATTGAACTTGTTTTTTCTTAAAGAGTGAATAACCAGAAATATTTCATTTTTAAATAAAATTTTCGACGTATTGACTCTTTTTCACAAAAAATTATAAATTGATTTCAAAAGATTGTTCTTTTATCTGGTATTAAAATAATGTTTTAAATTATGAGAAAATATGTTAATTTTTAGCATAATAAGGTTTTACCACAGGTCGTCGACAGATTTGTTAAATTTTCAAACCAAATTTTGAATTATACAACACACATTTCAAATCTTATAATCATGCAGTAAAATAAAGCAATAAATCATCTGGGAAAGCTATGTTTCAAAATTTTAATTTTAGTTTAAACAAGATCCGCACACGTGTTTTGTGATGAAAATATTTCAGTCAAACTAATATATTTAAAAAAAAATTGCATTCTTATTTTGCTTAGACATTATTGAAAAATTATAAATACTTACATCAAAAAAAAAAAATTAAAACACAAGGAGGAGCCCTAGCATGGAGGGTGAAATATCATAAAAAACTATATGTACTTTCGATAATTCATGTATTAAGTAAATAAATAAATAAAAATAATTACCAAAGGTACACAATTTTAATAGTTTTATCATCACAAGTTTTTAGCATTTTTGAATGAAGGTATTTATCAGGGCAAATTTCGAATAAAAAAAATCGATATTGAGTTATTATGTCAAAATGCTGGTATGGAGAATAATTAATCTTTCTCATCGGAACTGCCCTGTAAAATTATAAAAAATGTCAAAAGCTGGGTAATTCCATGTTAGTCTATGAAAAGTGTCGCCATTTCTCGACTAAATTTTTGTCAAAAATTTGTTCAAAGGGAACATTAAACAGTTCACAACATATCAAAATTCAGTTTCCTCATATATGTACAATGTACATATATGAGGAAATATATGTACAATGTACATTGTACATATGTAGATTGTGATTATCAAATAGACAATTTAAAAGAAACCCAATAGAAAATATTTAATGTGGGGGTAAAATTGAACTTCCTACGCAAGTTTATAGGGATTAAATTCTGAGAATAGTTCCATTTCAAATGTTTACGATTTTATAAAAAAAAATTATAAACCCTAGGAATATGTGATAATTAATAGAGTTAGGTGAATTCATTGACTATGTAGAACAGTTTGTATGTCTCATTATTAAAATTCGGAGGTATGATTTTTTTAAGGTGGGCGGAAAATATTAAAAAAGATAAAAATCGCGCTGTGGTTAAAAAAAGTTTGAAAAATAATTTTTACTATTTTTCCTGAAAAACCATGCAGTGAATAGTTTAATTTGCACTTTGATAAATTTCTTATTTTGGTTGTCAAATTGTACTCAATAGACTTATTTTGTTGTATCTAATTGAAGGTAGGTACCTACACATATAGTAAAACAAACTATCGGCAAGAGAGATTGTAAAATGGGATAGAAAGTAATTTGTAGCATTGGGAAGTTGGAGGAAGACGTGAAATTAGGCTTTCAAAACTATTATCAAGTACCTACCAAATATAGTATTTTTTATAAAAGTCTTATTTTTTAAGTAAAACTTCTTTAAGCTAAGCTGGCGAATGCGTGACGAGAGCGTTACGAAAAGCGAGGCGATCGCTTCGTATATCACTGTAGGAGCAAGAGAGAGCACTGAGGGCGCACATTTTTTTTCTCTCTTTCTATCATATAGATGGAGTAGAAGTTTTACTGCTGTTGTGTGGTCTAGAGCACACTCGTTTTTTTTTAATAATCTCCCATCTACTTTACGTCACTATTCGGACGTCATCTTGAATTAATATGTTGTGGGTTGTACGCTTAAATTTTGCCAATAATAACGTGACAAATTTAATGGTTCCTAGAATAATTGATTAAATTTAAATTAGTATAGGTAACTTGTTCAAATGTTATGGAGAATGGAATAAAACTATAATCATAATAATTTCATTACTTTAGATTAGGGCGTGTACTGCAAATATTAGAAATGTTTATTTTACCTAAAGAAGAGATTAACCGACAGACGGGTGTTGTGGGCGTGTTCGTGTTCCCGAAGCACCTAAGCTATTTTTTAGTGAAAAATTCTTTAGCACCGTTGTGATTTAAAACTCGTTGATACGAAAAATATCGACACTGAAAAGAGACAAACATATATATCTACAGGATTTAGCTTGCGAGATAATGAGATAGTATAATCGATCTCCTCTCGGTATAAGAATTCGTAGCCTCCCCACTCTTGTCTACTTTAGTTTGAAGTAAAACTTCTTTACGCACGCTCGAAACTTGGAGGGTAAAATGATGGAAACGTTACGAAAAAATATGAAACGCTAATCAATGTGAAACGCTAATCAATATGAAACGCTAATCGATACGAACGCTAATTAAAGCGAACGCTAATGAAAGTAAAACGCTAATCGATATGAAACGCTATAATAAAAGTAAAACGCTAATCGATATGAGTTGAGTTGATGGGGATGTTGAGGGGATGGGGATATTTTTATTCCTGTTATTGTTATATTGTTAATGGACGGCATAAGTTAGTGAAGTTTTACTTCAGTCGTGTGGTCTAAAGCACACTCGTTTTTTTAATTGAAAGTTCTTTAGCACCGTTGTGATTTGAAACTCGATGAAACGCTAATGTTACTTAAAAGAGACAAACACATATATCTATAGGATTAAGCCTGCGAGAGAATGAGATGGAATGAAACCTTCTAGCATTGGCCGTTTTGATTATGAGCTCACTTTTCAAGGCTCATATTGGTTGAATAAATGAATCAAGTTAAGTGAATCAGACACTTGAGTGGCGCCATGTCAAAAGTCAGAATAATAGAAGAGAATGTATGAGACGATGTATGATTGTGAGTGAGGCAAAGAGTGTGTGCCAAGACCGAGTTGTTTGGCGGTACGTCCTCTCTGCCTACCCCTGCGGGGATACGGCGTGATGGTAAGTTAGTTAGTTAGTTAGTCTATTGTTTGAGATTGTGTGGTGAAGGTTGCTTCTACCGCTTGTGAACTGCACTCGATTTTCTTTATTAAATGTTCTGTATCGGAAATCTTATCACAATTTATCAATTTTATTGGCTGCTCGTGACTTCTGGCTGTGCTAGTGTCCTAATATTAAAAAAAATAACATTATTGGTGTTGTTGTAGCCGAATCCACTGTTTTTTAAATTTCGGTTTTTTAATGAAGAATATGAGGAAATCAGTTTTTTAGTGCACCACCTAACTGAAATTCCCTAAAAAATTTCATAAAAAATAAACAATTTTCGACTAAAAAGACTGTTTCATACATTTTTTTTCTTTTTTTAATTTCTCTTCATTTGATTAAAAAAAATGGTATGGTCGTTTTTCAATTTTTTTTTCGAGTTAAAACCTTAAAAGATTTCAAATAATAATTTTAAAACGCAAAAGTGACAGTTTTGTTGCAAATTCTTTAAATAATAGGACTTTTTTATTTTGTTTTTCCCAAATTTTTCGACGTTTTAATGGAAAATGTTTGGTAATCTTTTTTATCAAAATATAGGCATTTTTCACTGCTTAAAAATACAGCAATTTTTTAACACTTGTTTGCTTTGCTTTCTGATCAAAATTTGTTTTTATATTTTTGGGAGCGGAGTATCATAATGTCTGCTAATATTGCCTCCGTATTCTATTGAAAGAGATATGTGCAATTACAAACGTTAGAGGGAGCGCGCGAATATTAGAAAACGGTAATAATAAAGCAACAATTGTGAAAATATCTCGACTAGTGTAATGTCTTAAATAACAGAACAATATATTATTAAAGGAAGATCAACCCTTTCCAATTTAATATTGTACACGAATGATATTGTTAATGCCTTGATTGCATCACATCAAACTGATTCCACATGTACTGACTTCAGTAAGGTATTTGATAAAGTAAACCACAGAATCTTATAAAAACGAATAGGTACCTAAGTTATATTTGTTAATTCTATTTTGAATGAATGAAACATTTTCCTTTGCAAGATCTTTTGGATCTCAAAAAAACAAATATTCGAAAAAGGTCAGTTAAATAGGATACTCACCGAGGTAAGTAGACGCATAAGATAGAATAATCTTATCCGATTTAAGTTCACAATAGTAAATGAGTATTTATGGTGGTGTCAGAAACCTACATAATGTCGGCATGTATTTTTTTTACATGAGCTCATCACAATATACATATGATACATAATTTTAAAGTGGTTTTATATACAGGGTATTAAGGAACGTACTTGACTTACTTTAACCAGCGATTCCTGAGATTATTTGGAGTAAAAAATGTGAACGAAAATTGGTCTCCGGTGACTTGGGGATAATTTTTTTTTTTTTCAATTTTTTTTTCTTCAAAAACCAACAAAAAAAAAAATTCTTCTGCGTGTCCTCACTGGTTACTCAGCCGAATAACCTAGCCTCCAACTGTCCAACGCCTACCATTTTTTTATATTTTTGTAGAAAAAAAAAACATCAAAAATATCTCCGGAGAGGAAAATATTATTTTCACTTCTTACTCCAAATAATCTCAGGAATAACTGGTTAAAGTAAGTCAAGTACGTCTCTTAACACACGTATGTAGTTTTTTTTTAATCAAAATATAGGTTCATTTCTCGTTCATAAACCTTAGTACTAACATTTTTACATTTGGATATCGTAGATACCTACCGTCCCAACTTTCCGGAGTCACCGGAGTCACCGGAATTATGGTATCCCCAATTGGGATGCTTTATGAAGCTCAAGAAAGTGGGGTTAGGGAAGAAGCTAGGAAATAAAAAGATTAAGAAATACCAGGCAATCCTGATCTAGTCAACCGGCACGGAAAAAGTCATTTTTTCAAAGTTTCGATTCTAAACTTACCACTCTGGTAGTATGTACCGACATACCAACAATATTTTTTTTTTTTGGGTACTTAATAATTTTTCTTAGGTTTATTTACTTTTTAAAAATTTTTTTTTAATATTATCATTACTTAGATCTTTTAAACCACGAAACGGATTTTTATGCGGTTTTCACCAATAGATAGAGTCATTCAAGAGAAAGGTTTATATGTATAAAACATGCATATTATAGGAGAGAAAAGCCGAGAAATGCAAAGAAAATATATTTGTGTGCGTTTTAAAACGGCACAGTAGTCGATCAAAATGTATGTACGCTTAGATCTTTCAAATTTCGCAACGGATTTTCATACGGTTTTCAACAATAGATAGGGCCATTCAAGAGGAAGGTTTATATGTACAATACATGCGTATTATAGTAGAGAAAAGCTGAGAAATTCAAAGAAAATATATTTGTGTGCCATTTGAAACGGCATAGCAGTCGCTCAAAATGTATTTGCGCTTAGATCTTTTAAACTACCCAAAGGATTTTCATGCGGTTGTCACCAATAGATAGAGTGATTCAAGAGGAAGGTTTATTGTTATAATAAATGCTTATTATAGTGGAGAAAAGTCGAGAAATTCAAATACTCAATTAAGGCAGCGAACAGCGGGCAGCGGGCAGCAGACAAGCGGGTGGTTTGGATTTTATAAAGGTTTGATAATGGCTTTGTGTTTCGTTAGCCACAGCACCGTGTGGCCGGGTCTGCTAGTATTCTAAAATTTCATCATAAAGCTGCACGATACATTTTTGCGTCCCTTATTCCCTGAGGAAAATCCAATGAATTATGCATTTCTTCTCTCCTAACCATGTTTCTTATAATTAAGAATATTCTCTTTTTCTTCCTTTGACGTAATGTAATTTATTTAGTTGCGCTCTCATCTCGCAACGTGTGAAAAGAGAATAAATAAATTAAATATTTATGAAAGAATACATTAATATCATCATTCATTTTGTCATATCAACCTTTTATAGTCAAAGTGTTAGTTTTATTTTTATAGTTATATTACACTTCTACATAAAATGCTTTGCATAAAGATACCAGTAAAAAAACAGTAACAGTAAGCTGAGTATCCTGAAATTAGCGCAAGTTTTTGTGTACGAAATTTCAACTTTTTTTCATTGAAATTGTTATTTCCACAATGAGCTAATACTGATATGTGAAATTAATATTTATTAATATTCATTCATCTCTCAAAACAATAAAAAATACCCTATTACCTTAGAACCATTAGAACGGACCATCTTCAAAAGGTTCTTAAAACACTGCCTGTAAACTCAGCCAGCCTATCATCCAATGATTGCTGAGCATTAAATTAAAACCGGCCGCTACTTTGGTTTTGGATACTTTGGACTTTTTAAAGTTCAAGGGAAACCCAATACGCATCTAGCACGCCTAATTACGGAGGCAATTGAAATCCTAAAATTCTCAATTAATATTGATAGAGACGATTCGGGACTGGGCTAAGCTTACTAGGTATTAGTATCCAATAATTGACTGCTACATCAAAACTAAATGACGAAAAGCAATTTAAATGATCTAATTATAATGAAATACCAGTCCTCTGATTATCGGAGAGCACAACATGGTAATTTGCGTTTACATTCATAAGCACAGTTCCACACACTTCACCACAATTTTCAATTACACATCTGCCCTATGTCCTTATGTATGTTGTTCATGCGATGCTTGACAAGATAAAAGGCTCTAACAAAGGGTATACACACATACACAGGGCTTAAGGGGTGTATATTTTCATGATGAATACCACGTGAACCCAGTATAGTTCTCGAAAGAACTCAAATAAAATGTACGTATTTAACATGAGAGATCATTTTCCAGATGAGAAAGAAAAAATTAAAACTAGCTGGGGTGCCCGGCTTCGCTCAGGACAATATTCGAGAGTATTCTTGAGTGTTCAACAATGATGTTCCTGACTCCCTTTTCCCGAATATTCGAACCTTCTAGAACTTTCCGGAACCTTCTAAACTTACCGACACACTCCGCCACTCAATTCTGAAAGTTTCTAGAAACCATCCAGAAGGTTCTCGAAACTTTTAGACTCACCGACATAATCCGCCATTCCTTCCAGAACTTTCTAGAGTTTTATCGCACCTTCTAAATTTTTCCGGAAGACTGTTCTTGAAATTTCTAGAGTGTGAAACTTATAACCCCATATCTTCAAAAGCACGCCCTTTCAGGTAAAAACGGGAACCTTTATCCAGAAGGGTGGATACAGATCTATCACACCATATAACTTCCTTGATCGTGCTGAGACTCGTTTCTGAGTTTTTGCGGGCCGCACGTTTTTTTTTTTACTTTATTTGTTTAATATATATTGATTTCGATTGGTAAACAATATATTTATGAAACAGAAATAGAGGAAACAGTAATTTTAAATGAATAGTGGTCTACAGTTATGTTTACAAAGAGAAAAACAGGGTTCGAATACGTTTTTGATATGATCGATATCACATTCATCAATTTAATATTAAACATGTCAATTTCAACTAAGTATTGGTTTCACATTGTTTGTAAGTATAATAATATTAATGTCAATTCATTTCGAATTTGGTCAATAGAACGATTAATTATTTATTGTAGCCAACTGTTCCAAATACGTCAAGTATGTTGGTACTCCCGGACGATTTAACCTCCACCTGACTTTGTGGCTGTTTAAACATGCAAATGCTTCTGTTTAAAAGCCACGATTTCACATAATTCCCTCTCTCATATCTCCTTCACTCCGGATCAGGCTCGCCCATTAGCCTGCGACCAATGACCAATGAGCGTAATTTCCGTTTCATATTTCAACCAATAGGAGCCTTTGAAAGTGACATTATAATCAAAGTGGCCAATGAGCCCAGTTGATGCGTCGCAGGTGCAGTAATCGTCATTTCCGTTTCATCCGAAATCCAAATCACAGCGGGGCTATAGAAGTTTCACTTCAAAAATGATAACGTCATGATGAAGAAGCGGTAATAATCTTATTAATAGGTATTATAAACGCGAAAGTTTGTATGGATGTATGTGTGCTTGTTACTCTTTCACGCCAAAACTACTGAATGAAACTTTACAATAATATAACTAATACATCAGAATAAAATAGAGGCTATAATTTATAAAGTTAGCTAGGAAGAGGACACGGGAGGGGAACGGGGACGCACGGAACCAGCTAGTACTTACACAAATTAGAGGATAGGAGTTATTATTTAATATTTTTTATTCTATCATTGAAGTTTTGGAGCAGTTTTTTGCACCCAGACAACATGGGATTTCCCAATGGAATAAAAATATTTACTGTATTATTGTAAGTTTAAATTTTTATCCCGGGTAACGCTATGGTCACAGGCCACTGGGAATGAATAAATATAGCGGAAAGTAGGCGATAAGGCCGATTAAGGCGGGCAATTCTAAGCAAAATGGCCGTAAAAGTTTTCGTTGATAAGTAGCAGCTAAAATTAAATAAATATCGCTCCAAGGAATTGAGCCCGTTTAGCCGCTGCCGGGAAGTGATAAGAGAATAGATTCCGCTAACCACACAGAGGGTGGGTCAAAAGATCAACTAAAATCAAAACACTTTTTTATGTCCCTTTATTATTTTCTTCTGGCTAACGCAGGAACGCAAAATCATGCGCCCGTGAATTCATGGCGTGAATAAATTGTTCACTTCTCCTTAATGCGATGAAACTTTATATAACATTAGATTACCAACGATAAATCTTCGAATGAAATCAACACCACGGAACTAAATACAAGATGTTAAATGTTTAGGTATATTTTCTTTAAAATGAATTAGTTATTAATATTTTGACCGAACTAAAGGATCGCTATAAGTGATTATGTAGAATTTTTTCTGACTTTTTTTTTTTAGTTGTTAATAACTTTTTGAACCTCCACTGAACTCCTTTCGTTAATATGTGTTCATGTACCGAGTAGATCAGTTCTTCACAAATTACCTTACCATTGTAACAATACAGGATCTAATGCTGAAATAGATTAAATTATTCCATAATAAATAGCCTGCATATACTTGGAAATAAATTTGTCGTTGATTATGTGATAAATATTAAACGATTATCAACTTTACTGAATTAAAGCTGATTTTAAACGACTTCGAAAAGGAGGAGGTTATCAATTCGACGGTATTTTTTTTTAATGTTTGTTACCTCAAAACTTTCGATTGGGTGAACCGATATTGATGATTCTTTTTTTATTAGAAAGCTGGTGCATTGTTAGTGGTCCAATTTTAATTTGGTCTAGTTCTGACAATGGGATCTATGAGAAAACCATATTTTTTTAAATTTTCAATAAGTATGTTCGCGACAAATGGACGAATAACTCAATATTATGCCAACAGATTTCGATAATTCGTTTTTTGAAGTAAAACTTCTTTACGCACGCTCGTCACTAAAAATAAAAAAATAAACAAAAATTTTAACAAAACAAAAAACGACTTAAAAAAATGCACTGAAAAGTAGAAAAATAATTTCGTACGATTGTTATTTTTGGAGTTGGTGTCAGCCAAGATCTCCACAACCACCGACTCCAAAAATAACAATCGTACGAAATTATTTTTTTTACTTTTTAGTGCATTTTTTTAAGTCGTTTTTTGTTTCGTTAAAATTTTTGTTTATTTCTGTGTATATTCTATATCCATTTCAAATTGTTGAATTCCTAAGTAAAAGACGTTAATAGGCGTTAAATCATAATATATAAATAAATTAATTAAAAAAATTATACACCAAAGGTTGAACAGAAGTAAAAAATTAGGTAAGAAGTAAGAACGTGAACAAATTTGAAAGGTACAATAATTATTTAGTGATGAAAAGATTGATGAAAGAAAATGTTGGTGCCAATAAGAGTGAATTTATTTATATTTTCAGAATTGGCGGCTCATTTCTTCAAAAAACCTTCATAATTTATTTTGACGTTTCGATTAATTTTATTAATGGTTCATTCAGCTCGTGCAATGCTTCTGTAGTTAATTGGGATTATTTCCGAATTTTAAAGGGTACCAGAAATTTGCTCAAAATAAAAACCAATTAAAAAAAACCGCATTCTGCATAGGATCCATAAAATTTCAGAAACTGATAATCGCCCTTTTACAGGCAAATTAATTAATTTAAATAATATTGTAATTTATTATACCTTTATTTTAAAATAAATGAGTATTTTCCTTATGGTGAACACTTTTGGAAAGGACAGTCATTGTTCAGGACAGTATAAAACTGTATACCTTCCCTATTTTTTATCCATGTTCTGAAATTAAATTGTTTTGTGACGGCAAAAACGGATTTGTATTATGTTTTTTTTTTTATTATAGCTTTAATAAATATGATTACTTTTGTCTTAACCTGTATGTAAACCGAATGGTTGGGTAGTAATTCGCTCGCGGTGGGTAAACCTGCCTCGCGGTAGGTGCACTCTACTAAGCCTTTCATGTTGTGGTGGTATTTACCATATGGTCACAGAGCCGGCTCCAGGTGCACGTTAATGCGGTGACCTGAATCGCTGTAATGGAAACTTCTTTGAACTTTTCTATCTTTCACTTGCTATTTTGTGAACTGCTTTCGGTAGTTTTGGCGTTTAACTACTCGTATTAAGGCTGATCTGTAATATCCACCCATTAACTTAGGTGTTATTGTGGAGGTTTTCTAATTACGCGAATATATTGCTTAGAAGAGGGTTTGAATTGGGACACAAGTAGAATGTTAATACGAAAGTAGGTATGTACCTAATGGCTAAGCATTTTAACGAGAACTTTGGTATATTTAATGTGCCTTTCCCGTTGAAAAAACCCATAAATAATAAATATTCAATAAAATGTTACATAACTTTAGACATACTTTTTTTATCAAATTTTAAACTTTAGTTCCTTGTTACCATAACTAGTTTAGAGAATTAGTCATGGTAACAATTTAATCAAATTATTTCATAAAACACTTTTTTTTTAATTAACATACGATGGTAGGCTGAAAAGAAACACAAACATGCCTGTAGGATACGAGCAAAAACAAATAGCGAGATCAGGCAAAAAATACATTAAAACATAATTCTTAGCTTCAAAATCATATATTTATTTTTCAACATAGTCATCGTTAAGTCTAACATATTTCTCCCAAGATGAAACAAGTTTTTTCATTCCTTCACAGAGAAATTTTTCCGACTTTTATCGAAGCCAAGATTTGACAGCTGCCTTTACCTCATCATCTGAGGTGTAGTAATTACACTTGAGGTCTCTCTTGAGTGTATGAAAAAAATAAAAATCTTAAGATGTAAGATCGGGGGAATAAGGGGGGTGTGGAATCGGTTCAAACTTCAGGTTTCGCAGAGCCTCAACAGCGACGCGGTTTGTTCTCGTCTGTGACATGCCACGGTACTCATCGTGCAAAATTTTATGCAATTTCAAAAATTCAGCAATGAAGCCGATATGTTCCTTGAATATTCCAATATGGTTTGTGGTACGCTTTTGAGTGATTCGCCGGTCATTTTGAATCAAACCGTGGATGAGTTGGCGATGTTAATAGTCTTTGGCAGTGATCAGACTTCCACGTTCACCTGGGGCGCTTCTGAAGGTTATTTTGTTCGCGCCGTACGAACATGCGTGCATAACTTTTCAGCCTCATAGAATTGTTGCCATATATACTTACTATAGACTAAGATTAACTAAGCACGGTAGGAACATGTTTTTAGTTTGTCAAATCATGACATTTTCTTATCTCCGTTATTATAATATTAGAATTACCTTCGGAAAATCTCCCAAAACTTTTCAATAAAGATTTTCCGTCGCATCAAAAGTTTTTCAATTCCTTAATCTGACCTAAATCTTATAGCTATCATAATGCTGTTATATTCATCCTTGCTTACATATTCTGCCTATAAAATAATTATTAAATACTATAATAATATAGGGGATGAAATTTTGTTTGTGGACTTGTGTATTAAATAAATTTCAATGTTTAGATTTTATTATTTAGATTGTTTTTGAGTAAAATTTCATACCTTAAACTCAGTAGTTTTATCATAATGCTGGAATAAGTACCCATCTACCAGGTGTTTTCTTTATTGTCATGGTACGGCTTTATCGCCTTTGCTTCAATAACCTTTCCATAATGGCACTTTAAAACTTCAATTAATTAAGCATTTCTAATTACCAGACAACCTGTAAGGCAGGTGAAGTCTTAAGTGAATATCACAAACTTTCCGTTGCATTCTTTCGTAATGAGATAAACTTTAAAACTTTAAGTTCAGTTAGGCATTTATTTAATAACTAAAGGTTATCTCTACGCTCCAGCTAAGGCTGTTTAGTAAATAAAATGGTACGGCATTCTAAATTGGTCTGGATTAACCTTCAGTATTCTTTTTCGGGAGTTATAATAGCTACGTAAGTACGGAAGTACCATTAGCTTGAAGTGTTTTTACTTCTCTTTTCTTTTGAAGTGAAACTTCTTTAGTTCCGTTAAGATTTAAAAATGACGCATTACAGTACCTTCGAAGCGTCAAACTGCACTCATTTGCCGCTATGATTATGATGTCACTTTTCAAGGCTCCTAGGGGTTGAGATTTTTTGAAGTAAAATTTCTTTAGGCACGCTTGACTTGAGGAGTAAGCTGGTAAATGCGTGACTAGAACGTTACGAAAAGTGTGATCGGGCGAGGCGAACAGAAGTTGAGAGGGAAATATAATTTAGTAAAGATAGAAAGAGAGAGTTTTTTTTTTCTACTTTTCGTTTTTGCTGTAGGGGCATGAGAGAGACGAGCGATCAAATTTTTTCTTTCTCTCTTTCTTTCATAGCCAGTTACGTTTCGTATATCTAAGACACAGTTCAGGTGTATTGTCTTTATCACACTGTAGGAGCAAAAGAGAGCAGTGCGCGCGCACATTTTCTTTCTCTCTTCTTTTATAAGTTAGTGAAGTTTTACTTCAGTCGTGTGGTCTAAAGCACACTTGTTTTTTTTGTTGGAAAAAATCTTGAAGATATGAGATGAAAACTATAGGCATTAGTAGTAAATACAAATTATGATAATATTTATTTTTATTAATATATCAAAAACTTTAAATTTAAAAAAAATAATTGATAAACTTAAATAATACATTTCTAAGTACCCGTATATCTCTCGAAAAAATTGGATTCCTGATATTTGCTGACTAGTTTTGCAGACAAACAAAGCCTAATTTGTGACAAAAATTCACATTACTAAGAAGCCTTTTTATTATATCCCTTATCCCGCCTTTTTCATCGGATTAGTATATTAATTAACGAATTAGACAAGTTCATGAATTATTTTTAAAAGTTCATATCAGAATGAAAACGAATCTCATTTCCTACAAATGTTTATTTATATAAGTAAAGTACTTATGTAGTAGAAACCCTTTAGTGGTGGCTTTCGTAATCGTCAGCTACACTGATTCCCTTCTGGTTACTGCACCAATAAGGGTTCCCTGTAAATCATATTCCCAATAGCCACGTAACAATATGTAGTTTACTAACTCTTTCATGGTTTCGAGCTCAGTGTTTTGAGTCAAAAGGTTAACATCAATACATTGACACATTTTAAATGTATGTACAATTTACCGATAAACCTTTCTGACGTTAACTATTACGTAAATATAGTTTTGTAAGCAATGCTTTATTAGGTTGTAATAAACTATAGTACATTACGTTAAGAACGACTCGACTATATAACAAAAACTGCGATCGTGAAGACTCGGGTAATATTTTCGAATTATGATTATGATCTTCTCACATAGAGCCACTTTGTAATTATTGCATCATGCAACTGCTTATTTCTATAATATTTGTGGAATGTATATTATGTATGTGCATGTGTATATGACGTATGTGAATGTGAATACATATGCACGTATACAATTTGACTTTATATCAATATGTATATGTATAAATATATATATGTGGACGTAAATGTGTATGTATTTAATCACAAATATTTTATTTTGATCCTCTGTGTTTTGTGAATTTGTAATTTAATTTATTTGTACTTATTGTTACATATCGCTGCACAAATAACTTTGTGATGAATGGCGTGGTCATCATTAATTGGAAATATTGCTATAACCATACTGAACATGTTAATTACTGTAATTACCTATTACGAGATGTATTCTATAGGAGGGGTCAATAAATAAATAAGACTATATCTTAAAAGAGATGACTTGAAATTCATTTCCTGTAAGCATAAAAGTAGAATATACTGATTAATTAATATAGAATAGTAATATTAATTACTCAGTATTATATTATTCTACTTTTATGCATACAGGAATATCCTAAAGAAATGTCTTTATTATAGGGCGAGGTGTTATCACAAGAGATTTGTTAATGCAAGACTTTAGAAGACTCGGGTTATTTGGGGCTGAAATGAATGCTTGTAGCTTGTTTCCATTTCATCAACAAATTGTGATTCACACGTAATTCGTAATCGTACAATTATTGTAATATATTTAGTTAAGATGAATGAAATAAGGACGGGTTGTTCCTCCCCATTTTTTTCACCGAAACAATTTATCGTATTTCAAGGATATTTTTCAAGTTCTGTAAATCTTCTATTCAAGTTATGGTATTATAGAATTGTGGCTCCCTTATCAGGCACAAGAGCTCCTCTTTTCTGATAAGGTATACATGACCAATAACGACCTTATTATAAAATTTTGTAAAATATATACGTATGAATGTAACTCATGATTTAAATAACAATAAAATAAAAAAAATAATAATAATATAATAATTAACATATGTTGACAAATTTTCGTCAAACAAATGGTTGAGTATTGGAGAGTTGAGCGCAGAAATAGAAGGCTTTATGCTTGCCATTCAAGATAGAGTCATTAATACTAAAAATTATAGGAAGCATATCATCAAAGATGCAAATCAAATTGATGATTTATGTAGAAAATGTTTGGCTTTTCCGGAAACTATAGAATATATTATATCGGGATGTTCTGTATTAGCGCCGTCCGAGTATACATTTAGGCACAATCAAGTTTTAAAAATAATTCACCAAAGTTTGGTAATTAAACATAACTTGATTGACTGCCGTAATGTACCATATTATGAATATGAACCAAATTCATTTTTAGAAAATGAATTTTATAAAATTTATTATGATAAAACTATTCTAACAGACAGAACAATTAGTCATAATAGACCCGATATAGTTTTACATGACAAAATTAAAAAAATAACTTATATCATTGATGTCGCTATTCCAAATTCTTGTAATATTCAGAAAACTGTTTCTGAAAAAATAAGAAAATATACAGATTTAGGAAATGAGATTAAAAGAATTTTGCATTCTCAGACTATAAAAATATTACCATTTGTTATTTCGGCTACTGGCATTATACCTAGCTCTCTCATTCAAAATTTAGGCGTATTAGATTTGTCAAAAAATTTGTACATAAAAATGCAAAAGTCGGTCATTTGAAATACATGTTACGAAAGATTTTTTAAATATTTATATTGAGGGATCAGTAGGATTTATCGGTCCAGTTAGTATTTCATCAGAGCCGAACCCTCTAATATGAAAATATCTGGAGTCGGTGAAATATTTTCCCATTATGTTTCTGGTGGATTGACGTATGGTTCTTATATTGTTTTGTATTTATTATACTTATATAGTGCACTTACATTGCGTGAATTTACTAGATATTCATTTGTGGAAAAGTGTGTGAAAGGGTTTAGTCTTTCATTTAGGAAAGATTCAACCCGGACATAAAATCTGGAGCACCGTAAAATAAAAAGAGTCCAATTAAAATGTAGAGTCCAATTACTTCACAGAAATTATATAATATCAGATGAATGTTCAAATTCCGTAAAACCACCAGTCCTTACAAAAACTAATAATTATCCATTTTTTATATTTATTTATTTATATTTATTTTCGAAATCGTTCCACTTATTTATCCATAAGTTCAGTCTGAAGATAACCTTAGCAGGTTGAAACCAGACGGATTACTAAATTAAAGTTACAGATTAAAATGCTTTATTACAATAGGTTCTATTTTCAGTCTCAAAATTAAAAATATCTATTTATTTCAATATGTAAATAATAATAAACGAGAGAATTTGTGCGAGTAGACAATTATGTTGAGTGACCAGGTACGAGAAAATGGAAAAAAAAAACTAGGTCAAATTAAAAAGACAGTTTCAAAAAATAAAACTCTCATAATATTCTGACATAACAGTGTGAAATCCTCCCGGTGTGTACGTGTACGAGTAGGTACGTATGGTGACTGTGCAAGCCAGGTCAAATGAAAAAGTTCCGAGCCAAGGAGCCTGAAAAGGCGGAATAGCGGCCGGAATCCCGCGGCGCGTCGCAAGAACAGACCTGCGGGGAATCCAAATTATGGAGGCACTGATCATACATGCCTCATAAGCAGAACCAGTGAATAGCGAATGATATTGGATGGGTTCTAGCCACCTTCCAACAGCGGAGTCATGATACCACGGAGGTTATCGTAATTACGTTTTCGATGAAAAAAATACAATCAGCGTCCCTCACTTTAATTTTGACAAGAAAGAATGGAGATTAAATCAGTGTTGCCAACTTTAAAATGCGCATTTGTTGACGGTACTTAATTAATACAAATGATAGTAATAACACTACTGTCCGGAGGAACATTGGTCGAGAGGAACACGTATTGTCCTTATAATAGTTTTCCTCAAAGTATTATTGTAAACCTAGGCTTTCGAGTACAGATTAATTTTCTCCTCACGACTTTGGATATTGATAATGATTTTTTTAAAGTAATTTACATATTTGCTTTGTATTTGCGGTCCCTCTAGTTACTTACTTTTTTTTTCTATTTGCTCACCCGTTCATTCAATAATCCTCTTAACTCTAAGCATTAATACTCTAAATCAAATAGACTTTTAAAATCCTGTGAGACAAAATTTTCCAATTTGTCTGTCAAATATAGGTTGTAATTTTAAGTAATACTGCAAATATATTGCACATATGCAGTATATTTGCATTAAAATTTCAAAATCAAAACTTGCCAGATTATCCTTACCTATAAAATGTAGGCACACTAGAACATTTAAAAAAAAAGATAGAATTAATAAATTTAAATGAAACAGGCAAAATTACAGAAATAAAAAAAATATATGTATCGCACCTGGGTATCGAATCCAGGACTTCGTCAGAACAATACTCTACCACCAAGCTACCTACTGACACTTGCCAACTTTTCGTCAATTTTCTGTCATTTTCCATCACAAATATGTATTATTCTCTCGTGCCATATTAAGGATCATGTTTCGTTTAGATCAGTGATTCCCAAAGTGGTCCAGGTGGACCCCCAGGGGTCCACGGGAGACTCGACGAGGGTCTACGCTGGTGTGATAAAAAAAATGGGGGTTCACAAGTTTTCAGTGGAGGTCCACGAAAATGTATCTGGTTTCGATAGTAAAGAACAAAAACTGAACCAAAATATTAATAAATATCGAAAACATCCCCCGCATTAAAATTATGTAAAAAAAAAAATTATTGCATTGTTAAAGTTACGGTATTAATTTTTAATTTTAATTCTGTTAAGTCTGTATATTATTTTAATAAATATAACACAAGAAAATATACTATTATTCCTTTTATTTTACCACTCCGAATTTAGGGTCGAATCTCTAACTCATCGTCAGATCTAATCTTCACATTTTTTGACAAGTTTTGGGAATATGGTACAAATGTAACAGCAGGGGGTCCACGGAAACCTGTAAAATTTTGAAAGTGGTCTACGAGAAAAAAAGTTTGGGAATCTCTGGTTTAGATGTTTTGATTTTATCTTCTTCAAAAGTAATTCTAATAAATTGATCTATAAACTATTTGTAAAGCTTATGAAAATTTGTATATCACATTTTTAACTTTTATTACCTACTTGCAAATTGCTTCGTTCTACGTAAATCCTTGAATCCACTCGGAAATGCTAACAAAATAAATAATAGAAACCAGATCGGAACCCGCTCGTATTACGACGGAGAAATCTCTATATTTTTAATGCAAGTTTGTGATTACCAACTTCAATGTCACAGCTAAGATTTATTGAATATGGAATTTATACAACTACCATTTTTATTAACCTGGGAACATAAACATGGAAGATATTTTACCGTAGTGAATATCAAATCCTCGTAATTTAATGATCATTATCATCAGATCAGTACAAAACTCAAAGACAACAGTATCTAAAAGAGTAAAATAAATATTTTAGTTGAAGTATAATATACTAATAATGAAATCACACAGCAGAAAATACATACTTGTTAAATCATTACATAGTATAAAATGAAGTCGCTCAAAATGTATGTACGCTTAGATATTTTAAACTACGCAATGAATTTTCATGCGGTTTTCACCAATAGATAGAGTGATTCAAGAGGAAGGTTTACATGCTTATTACAGTACAGAAAATCCGAGAAATTCAAATATTCAATTCAGTCAGCGGGCAGCTGGCAAGCGGGTGGTGAGGATTTTATAAAGGTTGGGTAATGGCGTTGTTTTTCGTTAGCCACAGCAACGTCTGGCCGGGTCTGCTAGTATAGAATAAAGTAAAACTCTAAAATAGCAATAGTAGACCTAACCGAACATTTAAAGTACAATTAATGATAAAGCTTGCAATGTTGGAAATGCTCCGAATAGCAGGAAATTAAATCAAATTATGTTTTTTATTTATTTATTATCAAGTATTTTTAGTGTGTATTTTTATTACAGCTGATTCGGTTTACAAGACCTTTTTCAACAGTTTGAAAATGTTCGTAGCCTCCCCTCTCTTACCTACTTTAATTTTCTGATTGTTTCGCTTTTACCGCGCCCGAACTGCACACTTGTATATTTGAAGTGAAAACATCTTTAGCATCATTGTGATTCGAAACTCAATCGAACGAAAAGCAACACTAAAAAGAGACAAACACCTACATCTGTGGGATTAGCCTGCAAGAGAATGAGATAGAATAGTCGGTTGCCTTTGTATTCGTAACCTCCCCACTCTTGTCTTTCTGAAGGTGTCTCTTCTACCGCGAGTAATTTGCACCCTCTGTTTTTTTGAAGTAAAACTTCTTTTCGCACGCTCGACACTTGTGGGTAAACTGGTGAATGCGTTACGAAAAGTGTGATTGTTTCAAAAAACCTGATGCGAAACGCAATCGATGCGAAAGGTGATCGATGTGAACGATAATCGATGCCAACGGTGATCAATGTCATTAAAAAAGGAAATGGAACATGCAAAAGGAAATGGAGCAACTTTGGCCCAGCGAAAAAAAGAAGCATGAGTGTGTACTACTCTGCGAAATGCAACAAACCATATTGTCTGGAATGTCAATGTCAATTTCAATGTCACCCCAATGTCATATGTTCTTTTATAAGATAGTGAAGTTGCACTTCAGTCGTGTGGTCTAAAGCACACTCGTAGCTGACACTTACGCATACACCCTGATTAAAAATTATTATGTAACTCCTGATTTGAATTTCGTAATGGAACAATCAACATTATTTTTATTTCAATGATAATAATTCTTTAAAATTAACCAGATTTGTTCGCTCAATACTCCCTTAAAAAGCGATCGTAAAATAACGCGAGAAGTGTTTGTTAGTTCAATATTTTTGCTGTTTGCGTGGAAATCTGTTTGCGTGCCTTGAACATTGAACATGTACAAATGTACATGCCTAATACAACATGTTGCTACGTGCGCGGATATATGAGAGGCAAGCCGATTGCCGGTCCGCCGGTATGCGTGTTCTCGCCGCTCATAATATGTTCATATGCCAGCCTCGGTGGGGTCTACAATAATGGAACATAAAATAAAATTATTGAATTCAAAGACTTTAATGAAATTTTTAAATGGACATTTGATGTTGGACTAATTTATTAAAGTTAAAATAAACAAATGCATGATCACTGAGCTTAGAAATGTAAAATATGTTTATGTATAGGTACCCGAACTTACTGCACATAGTTTTGTTCATAAACACTGAAAATTTTAGAATAATTGCTATTGATTTTACAAATGAATGTCGGTATCTTATTATCTGGTAACTAGCTGAAGTCCGAGTAGAGTTTTCGAAATCAAATGTTGACAGTGACCTTCCTCTTGTTTGGAGGTCACACGTGCAAAATTTCATCAACCTCGGCATAAGACTGTAGATTTGCATACAAATCAAATACACACAGCCCTCTTGCCAGCCCGCTCGTCCACCTCATACAGACATTATCCTTTATATATTATATAATTCAACCATTTACACAAAAACCTAACAAATTATAAACCTAAGCCTTCCTCATGAATCGAACTTGAGTTTTTAGTTTATCGCGAACAGACGGACAGACAGACTTTGTTTTATAATATGTAGAGATTTACACAAACCTTGACAAATTATATACTTAAAGCTTGCTCGTGAATCACTCTATCTATTGATGAAAATCGCATGAAAATCTGTTCAGTAGTTTTTGAGTTTATCGCGAACAGACAGACAGACAGACGTGGCGGAGGACTTTGATTTATAATATGTGAAGATAATAGTTAACAATTGATGAGAGACTTACATACATAACTAGCTCCGATCTACGGCGAACAACATCTTTAAATTAAAATTTGTCCTGCCTCATTGAACACTTTTTTTTTCTATTACCGAACCTGTCCTTAGGTATGGAATACGAATTTACGTCACACAAGCATCAGTTTTATTAAGTATCTACATTATTAATAAACAGTAATAAGAAAAAATAAAAAAAATTACCCTGAATATGACGTGTTCCTTCAATAAAAGGTATCTCATTTTGAACATTACTATCTACTATGAACAACACGGTAGAAAGCTCATACAAAAGTCCTCTGGCGCACGATTTACTGTGAGAAAAGATCTGAAAATTCCACGAATCTCTAAATAAGTATTGAGGTTAACGCTCGAATGCATTGGTATAAGAAACTTAATAAAAAAAACTGTAAATTGGAGAAATATGAGAGGTTTTTAGCCAAATTTGAGAAGTTGTGGTTGAAAAATGAACAATACCTACACTCAACTTTGATATACCTACCAAACATTTTTACTGTGTACATTATAATTAAGTTACTGTAAAAGCCCTTAAATTGGTACATCTTAGGTTTTACTAGTAAATCTTAGAATTTACCAACATTAAAAGTTGCTAAAACTTAGGATATACTGGAAAATCTTAAGACTTACCGTAGTACAGGCTGAGCTGAGTACTACAGATGAGCTGTCATATAACAGCTATGAAGAATTACCTATTTTTTTTCTTGTAAAGACTACAATATTCTTAGGTATGATTAAGATAGTATTTTTATGTATTTGTATTTTGAAAAAACCTTTTTTTTAGCTTCTTAACCGTTTTAGAACCTAACGTTCAAAATGTTGAACGCCCCAATAGTTTTCTTATTTAAAAAAATATGGTGTTTTTTTATGAGAATCGTATTATTTTAGAGTATTCATGTAAGGAGCGATTCCTCTTTCGGCGGACGTATCTTCGGTAACTCAATTTTTTTCGCAAAGTTCATCTAAAAATACGGTAAAACTTATTACTTTTCGATTACGGGGACAATTTTTTGTAGTTTACAACCATTCTTCTGAGAGATATGATCATAATTGGACATTTAATTTTGAACTAAGACCACAGAAATGATTCTCAGGGGAAAGTCGATAACCGTGGAAAACTTGTATCCGCATGAAACTTGTCCTGGGCGTTGATTGAAACTGATTTGATGTCATAAGAAAAGGTTTAAGTAGTTTTTATTAATTTACAATAAAAACCATTCTAAATAGATTAACATAATTGCCTATCTTTGCCTTCTGTATTAGATATACTGCTCTTTGTAGATATTTATGTTTAGCAAGTAAATGGATATTCATAGGTTTAATTTCCCTAAGCACTAGTATTGTGAATCGAGAATTATATTATGTTACGAAGGTATTTACTCAATCAATCTTCTGACGTCATCCGTACGATATTCCGCCTTTTTGAACTTCGAGCAGATAACAATGACTCCCTGAAAACTATAGCGGAATTCAAATAACACGGCGTTTGGTGAAATTTTCGGCTGGGGTGTATTGAATGCTATCGAGCCAACTTGTTAACAGCGCGGGCGCTGGCGGACGTTACACGAATCGTTATGAAATATCGTTTAGAGCTAATGAACGACCTTTGAAAAAGCGTAGCAAATCCATAAAAGAAACATGGTTTGTGTAGGTAAAACGCAACCTGAATGTTTAGTGCCAGGTTATTTTGCCTTTTTGGTTAAATCGATCAGGAAACGGAAAAAACCGTCGCACACGAACAATTAACAATAGGAGGCCACACTTCGTAGGTTGTATTATTCAAGGGTTGGAACGATATTCTAATGCATATATGCCTACTTTTACACACGCTTACGCTTGCTTACTAACCTTTGACGCCGCCACTTCCAGCTATTTATCCTACCTTTTTAAATAGGTTCAATAAGCTCAAATCTTCTATGGTATGATAATATCTATAATTTTTATAATTATGTAGAATACATGTATTATGTGTAATATATTTATGGGTTTAGTGGAACTAAGACACCTCTCAATTTGAATAAAGACATCGGAATTAAAACGAAATACGTAAGAGGAAATCAATTGAAAACTTGTAAATAAACAAAACATTTAAATATACCAAGAGTCCTACCTTTAATCTAAGTAATCAATAAATACATTATAAAATAAAGTCCAAAAAACGTGCGGACCGCAAAGACTCAAAAAAGAGTCCCGGTACGATCAAGGGAGTTATATGGTGTGGTAGATCTCTATCCCCTCTAAGGAATAAGGGTACCCGTTTTTACTTAAAGGGCGTGCTATTGAAGATATAAGGGCTGGAAGTTTCGCCCTCATGAAATTTCTAGAACAGTCTTCCGGAAAGTTCTAAAAGGTTCCATAGAGCTCTAGAAAATTCTGGAAGGAGTGGCGGAGTATGTCGTGGAATGTTCGGGAAAGGGGAATCGGGAACATCATTGTGGAACATTCCAGAACATTCTCGAAAGCTGTCCTGAGCGAAGCCGGGTACCCCAGCTAGTTATAATATAAAGTATTAATAATTATACAAATCATGCATTTGTGGAGAAACTAATAACCCGCGATCTGTTTCCCAGAGAAAAATATCTTACCGCTCTAGCACGGAATAGTCGATAGGAACTACCATACAACACCTACATTCCTACCCACCTTACGATCTCGCATACGAACATTGTACATTGTAGACCTATAGCTTTTTGATATATGGGCTTGTTAAATGTTCAACTAAATCAGATAAGCACCATTTTTCTTGAATTGAAATTTATTTTTAGCTCGTATCCATTTTGTAAAAACGGGTCTGAGTACATTAATAATGATAAAACTTATACGAAAGGGGCTATGCAATTTACTCGTAATCGATACGGACCCTTATTATTCGAGCCCGATAAAGACGGTGACGTTTGAAATACGATTTCTCCTTTTGGGAAAAATACGACCAAATATCACGGGATTCAATCGGCCAGCCTTCTCAGCGGCCTGCGTGTTGGGCGACTGGTGGGCTAGTCGGCTTGTCACACAGTGGGCATTGTGGCCAATTGGAAACTTAGAGCCTGAGATTACGGAGTAATTTATTATTCGTACTAGCGACCCGCCCCGGCTTCGCACGGGTGCAATATAGATACTAATGTGGGTAGTGTGGAGTTATTTAATAATACTATGATTATGATTAGTCTATACTACAGGATATCTTTACATAAAATATTTACAGCTGTTTTTTTTCATGAGATAGTACAAACATATTTTCTTTAGATGTTACTCTCGAAAGCGCGACATATGAGAAACACTCAATAATCAAATCTAAGCCAGCAACATTGAATGTTTGACCCTGTGACTAAGTGATTGCAAAATATAGCTTTACCCCATACCTAATGGTGAAAATCGTATGAAAATCCGTTGCATTGTTTAAAAGATCTAAGCGCACATACATTTTGAGCGACTTCATACTATGTAAAGAAGATATTTTCTTTGAATTTCTCGGCTTTTCTCTACTATCATATCCATGTATTATACATACAAACCTTCCTCTTAAAAGACCCTATCTATTGGCGAAAACTGTATGAAAATCCGTTGCATAGTTTAAAAGACCTAAGCGCACATACATTTTGAGTGACTTCATTTTATACTATGTAAAGAATGAAGAAGATTTTTTGAACTCTATCACGCGGGTAAATGCAATAATTGTGCCTAGTCTGGGGGTTATTAGTTCCTTTCATGTTGTAACTAAATTGTATTTCACAAAATAAACAATATCGAAACATAAATAGTTCGTGAAAAAATATAACAATGTGACAAAATATGTATATTAATACCTATAACAGCTCACCACTTAAACTGGAACATTTTTCTCGTGTAGAACTTAACATCAAAGGTACGTGAAACTTTTATTAAGATCTTAAGATTAAAAGCCAAAATTGAGAAAGAATTATTGCAATGAATCTGGATACACCTCTGTAGTGTTTATGGACCCATTAACCAGCGCAGCGGCTGAGAATTCAGATTTTGTTGATAGATAGTCTTGCAATCGTACCCTTGCAACTGTACAGGGCGGTTCCGATGAGAAATATTAATTATTCTACGAACCAGTATTTTTAACTAGATACTCAAGATCGATTTTACTCCATTCAAAATGTACTTTAATATTTACGTACATTCAAGTTAGCAATAAAAATGTTCAAGGGCACGATGATAAAATTAGGTTATTATTTTTTTAACATCTAAGACAGTATATGAAGAGGTAACATTTGTTTGTTTTTTTGTTTGCATTGAATAGGATCCGAAACTACTAAACCGATTTGAAAAATTCTTTCACTGGTGGGAAGCTACACTATCCCCGGGTGACATAGGTTATATTATATTTGCAAAAAAATTAGGGATCCTTACTAAAACTCTTATAATGTAACCCAAGGTGTAAAAAAATTACCTAAAATATTCTTTGCATCGCGTGCGCTGTGAAAACTATTGATGATAGAATAAAATGATGTACAACGACTTTGCAAAACACATCATTATTTACAAAAAGTGTGGCGACAGCGTATGTCGAACTATTATAGTTATGCCACAATAAGTGTTATTTTATTTTAAAATTTTAATTGAAATGCCGCCGCTAGAAAAGGCTCTTTATTTGTATCTTGGTATTAATCCTTATCACAATAAATTACTTCATATTCAAGACGGCTTTAATACCTTTATATAACTTTTTGAATTATTCAATTCGGACATCCCATTCGAAAGATATCACGAGTTTAAAAATGTAAGTATTAGAAAAAATTGCGCGGTCGCCTGTCACCACGCTCGGCTAGCTATGCAACATTTTGCGATCTAGGCGTCACTGGGATACGGGCCGTACGGAAGGGGAGTCAATGTCAAAAAGATGGAAGAGGAACGCAGGAGGGAAAAGGGACGCATGAGAATATCCAGTTATTTATTTATATATTAACGCTAAACATTTATGGATAAACAATTTATTTCTTTTAATGGCATAGCAAGGCATGCCGGAAACCAGCTAGTTATATAATTTTTTTCAATAATGTCTAAGAAAAATTAGTGTGTAATTTTTATAAAATGTAATTTGTTTGTTAGACTGTAAATAAATAGACAACCTGATTGATTATTGATTTTTTGGAACTAATATTAAATTTCTGAAAGTAGCTTTTCTGGATAATTTATTGATTTATTTTACTGCACGATTATATGATTTGAAATTTACATTGTATAATAGAATATTTCGTTTAGAAATATAACAAATATGCCAACGACTAACAGTATGACATTATTATTATAAAAATAAATTTTCAAATTTTAAAACATAAGTTAACTAGATAAAATAAAAATCTTTCGAAATCAATTCATATATTTTTGTGGAAAAAAGTCGATACGTCTAGAATTTGATTTTAAAATGACATATATACGGTTGCGCCTGGTTATTTCCTTTTAAGGCTTTGAAGTTTTAACATTGTTATTGTGGAACCAAGGATACAATATTTTACTTCAACTATCAGTTCATGGGTAAAGATTATTTTTTGTTAAATTTGGTATTTCATCGAAAATGTATTTATGGGCAAAGTTGTATAATTTGTTTCCGTTGTGCGGCGGGTGCTTAGCCAGCCTAGTCATACGGCCCTGTCCGGCGCGGGCGGCCCAGCCGGGCGTGCGGAGGATTCCTGACCTTTCGAGCGACGCCGACGTAGCGATGGAAAGCGGAGATAAAACGCAAGACGTGAATGAGTGACCTTGAGAAGGGTGGCTGCTGAAACGAATTGCTGTCGTCTGGGGAATGCTAGAATGATGCGTGAAAGAAAGTTTGATCTTTGTGGGGTAATGTTAGGAATGATAAAAATGCTTCAAGCGAATATTTAAGTCAAAGGAATAAAACAAAAATAGCTATGTGGAAAACTTCTTCTGTAATTCGACTTTGAATGCATATTATTTCCACTAGTAACTACACGGCTGTTAGCACGCATTTTTTTCAGAATCCTTGTTTAAAATATGGCGTTTATTTTTATTTGTCGTACTTTAAAAAAAAAAAAAAATTTGTTTATTGTTTTTTTCTCCTTAAACCGCAACTAAGCAGTTTGTCAACAGGATTTTAATCTTCAATTATAATTTAATTACACATACATAATATTATTATTATAACCATATAGATTGTCACAATTTACAAACATACTTTGTATAAACCATATCTATTTAGTAACCATTTTTACAGCATATATCTCATTTTTTTATTTTACTTGGTAACATGTTAATTTTTTTAGGCACATTAGGTATATTCCAGGGTTCGCCGTCCGTAGTTATTGGTATACTTTGAAACAAGCATTCCTTCATTCTTTGTGAACCCAGTATTATGTTCATGTTCCACTTTCCTCTTATATTCAGATTCAGATATATGCTGAAGCATTATTTTTAACCATAATGCATCTGTGCAGGCCACTATATTACCTGTAATATAGTTAAATTCCTCTACAATAATTATGTATTTCATCTTTGTGAAAAAATACCATAGAATTTTGTACTGACTGTGCGTGGTTTTAATTAGTATCACAAGTAAAACAAAAGTTTTAAAGTTCATGTTAAAAATGATATTGCGAGCTGAATATAGGAGTTAAGCTAGTTATTATTTTATCTGTAAATTCTACGCACTAAAAGTGTCAAAGTTACAAGACGCAGAAACGTTTAGATTGCTCGCCTTTAGTTAGGATTTACTAACTAAGCGCGACGCTGACATTTAATGTCAGAGATTTTTTATTGAAGTGAAAACTTCTTTAGCCCCGTTGTGATTTGAAACTCGATGAAACCAAAAAGGGACCCTACAAAGAGACAAACACATACGTCTGTAGGATTTAGCCTGCGAGAAAATGAGATAGAATTATCAGTCTCCTCTTTGTGCGGTTCTTCATAGTCTCCCCACTCTCGTCTAATTCAGTTTTCTAAAGGTTTCATTTCTACCGCATATGAAAGGCACACTTGTTTTTTATTATTATTGTTTATCTGTAAATTCTAAAAAAGTTCTAAAGTTTCAAGATGCGGAAACGTACAGATTTTCCGCCTTTTAGTTAGGATTTACTATCGAGGCTGGCGTTTAATGTCTGAGATTTATTATTAACTAGCTGGTACCCGTCAAACGTTGCAATGCCATTCAAAGAAATAAATTTATTCTCTCTGCATGTCCTTTCCGCCTTCCCCCGCCTTCCCCCCACCTCGTCTCTTCCATCTCCAGTGTAGTGAGTTAGATAATATGATATTATATAGTATTATTATACCGCCTCGGAACAGAATCTGTCTAGTGAGGTGGGTAAAATGATTCTCCCTGCATGTCTTTTCCCGTGCGTCCCCTTTCCCTTCCACCCTCCCCGCCTTCCCCCCACTTCGTAACTTCCATTTGCCTTACCTCCCTGCCGCTAAAATATGTAAATACACATGTTTTCATTTATACAAATTTCATAACGCCAGAACTCACCATTATATACAGCCTATGTTACTCGCTGATATTGTAGCTTTTTATTGGTGAAAGAATTTTTCAAATCGGTTCAGCAGTTTTGGAGCCTATTCAATGCAAACAAACAAAAAAACTTTATTATAGTGTGTTAGATTATCGGAAACTAGTCACGCAATGAAATAGATATTTATTATATTAAACAAAATTTCATACTTGCCTAATTACTCATCCGTTTTATTTTTCAAAAAATCTTCCCTAAGATTAAAAAAAAATGACAAAATTTTATTTACTTTTTCTTAAACAGTTAGTCGCATAGATTATAGAAATCCTTTAAACATACCTATGCATACCTGATAATATCTTCACCTGGTAAAAGCAAATTTACAGATGTCGTTAGCTATCGTGGCGGGAAAAGGTTCTGATTTATGGGATCAACCGTCACGAATGTAAGAATGTAAATGTTAAGGAAGGTTTAAGTATAACAAGGAAGTCTTTGCTTGTTTTATTACTTACGAAAAGGCATTTGACAGGGAAAAACATGCTTACCTAATGAAAATGCTTGCGGATTGTAACGTTGACACCAAAGACCAGAATTTCATTAAAAACCTGTATTGGTTCCAAACAGCAGAAATAAGACATGGGAATGAGAGATCTAACGCGATCGCCATTCAGCGTGTAGTACGACAAGGCTGTATCCTGTCGCGACTATTATTCTAACTATGTCTTCAAAAGAGCCCTAAGTAATACCGAGAAGGGGCTCAAGATCAACGAAGTTGTCATTAATAACATAAGATATGCAGATGATACTGTATTACTAGCTGACAGTATCAGTGGCCTCCAAGACCTATTAGATCTTGTTTATAATGCTGGTGAGCAACTGGGCCTAATAATCAACGTCAATAAAACTAAATGGATGACTTTTGGACGACTAGATCACTCTGGATCAATGATACAGTTAAATGGTTGTAAAGGTGGAGAGATTTAGATATCTCGGCAGTATTCTCACGGAGACTCTTGACCCAGATATAGAGATTAGGTGAAGAATTGAAGCAGCAAGAACTGCGTCCATAAAAATGAAATCCCTCTTCTGCAATGGCAATATCAGCTTAAGACCGTTGGGAATGCTTTCTCAGAAGTAGTAGATATGTTCAGCTGCACGGAATATAGTTATAAGAAGGCTATAATAACATACCTCAATCATAATAATCAATGATAGGCATGGTAATATTTATATGTAAGGCTTCTTTATCATATTTTACTAGAGATTCAGAACTACTCTTAACCATCAGACACAAGTGTCATAGCTAATAAGTGCACTATTTTAATAAAATTTATTATTTTTAATCCATAACTATTATCAAATCTCCAACTGACAGCCCTGAAACCAAAGAGCTAATTTGCTATCTATACCTGCCCAGTCATTTAAAGCAAAATTAATTTTTAAGGTAACATTAAACTCTCTACAAAATTATTCTATTTATAATCAACTCCTAGATTTGCAAATAAATGCGAATGTGTGAATGTATGATATACCAGACTTTGCTCGATTCTACTTACCAACAAGCCACCTTTATTTTACGTATTTTTATTCTGCGCAAATATAATGTTAATGCCCACATTATTTGTTTGGTTGTAACAAATACTTGTATCATATACCTATGTATATACTAGCTTTTATCATACATACTTCACATTTTTTTATGTTAGGTCTTTTATAAACCTCGCGTATTATTTAAATATTGCTTAACTATTTTATTTCTGTTATTTTTAATATACTGATGTCCTCCTGTGAACCATTGTATCATGTATCACTTGAATGTAAAAGCCAAATTTATGGCGTTTAAATAAATAAATAAATAAATAAAACTGAGGCAGGGAATGCTAAAATGCTATGTGTGGTCGGTGTTGCTATATGGTTGTGAAACATAGACCTTGAAAATAAATACCATGAACAGGTTAGAGGCTTTCGAAATGTGGATTCACCGGAGAATGCTCAAGGTCCCATGGACCGACATGATCACCAACACAGAAATTCTCAGGCAGGCTAGAGCAGATAGAGAACGGCTTACATTAATTAAAATCAAGAAAATTTCATATCTGGGTCATATACTTTTAGGGGAGAAGTATTACTTGCTCCATTTAATATTGAAAGGCAAGATAGAGGGTCGCCGAGGGCCTGGTAGAAGACAAATGTCTTGGCTGCGAAATATACGACTATATAAATATATAAATATAGAGTGGACCGGCATTAGTAGAGTGGAGGAGCTATTCCGGGCAGCGCAAGAAAGAGAGACCTTTTCAAGAGTGATCGCCAACGTCGGGGGTACCTGATAAGACACACAAAGAAGAAGAAGTATCACAAAACGATATAGAAAGTAAGGAAATCCAGAAGCCAAAAGGTAAAGGAAAGCATATTTATATATTACAGAACAACACTTTTAGTTTGGGATAAAATTATATACTGAAAAAAAAAATCAAGTGCAGTTTACACGTGGTAGAAGCGAAACTTTACAAAAAAAATCTCAACCAATACTTGAAAAGTGAGGTCATAATCAAAGCGACCAATGAGCACAGACCTAGCGTAATATCCGTTTCATATCTCAACCAATGGGAGCCTTTAAAAGTAACATCATAACCAAAGCGGCCAATGAGTGCAGTTAATGCGTCGCAGGTGCAGTAATCGTCATTTCCGTTTCATCCGAAATCCAAATCACAGCGGGGCTATAGAAGTTTCATTTCAAAATATACAAGTATGCAGTTCACATTCGGGAGAAGCGAAACCTTCAGAAAATTAAAGTAGGCAAGAGTGGGAAGGCTACAAAGCACCGCACTAAGAGGAGACCGATAATTCGCATTATCTCGCAGGCTAAATCCTATAGATGTTTGTCTCTTTTTAGTGTCGCTTTTTCGTTTCATTGAGATTCAAATCACAACTGACGGCCTCCGAAGTCTAGGGATAAGGCTCTTGACTCGCAATCCGAAGGTCGCGGGATTGTAATCCGGCGTGCGCCAATAAATTTTATTTGATTAATTTGCTTTATTTCACAATTCATCTCATATATAAAACAAAGTCGGGTTAGTTACACTATTAATTAATTCGAGAACGGCTGGGCCGATTTTATTGATCTTTAATTTTTTGGATTTGTCTCCGCCCCGGATAACATAATAACTATTAAAACATCACTAAAATTAACGAAAAAAATTGTTATTAAGATAATTCTTTTCCCCAAACATTTTGTACCGGACAAATTCTCATATTTTGAAAGAGCTGCGGTAATTTTGTGATAAGTACCTATAATATTGAGTAGTGAGTGAGTACTGAAAATTCAAAAACGTCAAATGTCAATGCAACATATGTATATAATGCTGCCTCTCTTTCTTACACACTAAATGTCCATAGTCGAAAATGAGACAAACGGTGAACGTATGTCTCCACCAATCCAAAGAAAAGATACAATAATTATAATAAAAATCCCTCTCACGTATAAAGAAAATGAAAAGTAATTTTTTTTACATCACCTCACACATGATGCCCCGAAGAAAATTATTTTCCTCAGGACCTATGTCATCTTACGGGATGCTGTGTTGAGGGTCTTTTTAAGGAAGGGATGGATAGGAAGTTCTGGGAAGGAAAAAGTATGAGGGGTGGGTAGGAATCTGGGGTCAGTGTGTTCGGGAGTGAAGGACGTATGAATCCATCCCTCCAACTGCGGTGCAAGGCGATGGGTCGAGAGAGTCCAGCTGGAAAGGTCAAAAGGCTTCCCTCAACCAGTCTCTCTCGATCCGGCCCACCACGAAGCGGGTGGGCAGACGCATTCGCCGCTAAGACCCGGACAAAGGTCACCCCATGAACCCGGGCACCCCTGCTAAATCAAAAAACGTAGCGAACCACTTGGGGTGACCTATGGATGTCGTAAGAAGTAAGTGAATAAGCTGAAAAGCATCGTCTTCTTCTTCATTTTACGTAGTTTAAAAAAATTATATCTAAAATAGACATATAAACACTGTCATTTATTTTTATTATTATTTGATGCTTACTGGTACAGCACAAGTACAACAATCTTACGAAGTCTTCTTCTTCTTTTTTTATATATATATTTTTTATAATTTTTATTTTTTTAAGTGATGTTCTCACTTGTGACGGCTTCCCTGTCGCGAGAGTCATAATGGAGTCTGACTCAGGTGACCATGAAGAGGTTGAGCATAAGTAGAGTGAAATTCTGACAAATTTCCAGCTATTAGCCAAAGAAAATATGGACCTTAGGAGGGCACTTCGATCCATTCAGGATGAAAGCTCAAGAAAGATCGTTGTGCATACGAGAACCACTACTCTCATCAGGAGCGACTAGTCGTGTTGAATCCCCGTTTAAAAGCATCCATGGTAGTCACTCTGATGAGCCACAAACATCCCAGGATCCCATCACGGAAACCCCTACACCAAAGGGGCTATCAGCAGATCCCGCTAAACAAATCAGGTCTTCACCAAATCAAGCCATAGAAAGCGCCGGAGAAAGAAAGAGAGGAGAATTCCATATTGTCGGAAGCGAACAACGATTACTTCGATTTTAACGCTGAAACTCTAGAAACAATATCGGCTCAAATGACGATAATTTCATAGACCATCTCTGAAGGCAAAAATAGATTAAACAAAGGGGACCGAGCCACCGTCACGAGATCTATGGAGGAGATAAAAAAAACTTGCTAAACTTTGCAATTGCCCACGCAGTGGTGACCTCGAGAGCGCAAAACACTATCAGCAGTTTTAGCGACCCAAAAGAGCATGTCCACGAAACTGGACAAAAAATAACACAAACTAGTCTAGCTCCAACCGAACCCTCTGGACAAATCCCTATTCCCAGAAAATCGTATGCTGGTGTGGCCTCACCCAACGGCCTGTCCAATATCAAAAAAGTTGCAGATAAATTAACGGCTAAAGGTATAAAAATGGTCGCTCCTCAAGGTAGGTTACCAAACATAGTAATCTACGATGTACCAAAGGGAGAACCAGAGTCCGACACGACCAGCGGCGCATGGTCTATCAATAATAAATTAACAAAGTATCTATACCACTTTCTTCTGGTGAGAGCAACATTGATCTAACTCTTTGCTCTAGATTTGTTGCGTACCGTAAAAGCGTACCGCTTACATACATGTTAAAAGTAAGACCCAAGTAAGGCCCAGGCCCTCTTCTTGAAATTGAGAAGAATCTATACTGCCAAGTGGGGACTGCGCTCTCCGGAGCTCCATCTCCCATACAGGGGGGGGGGGCTTACGCCAGTCTCGTATGCGGCCTCTGTGTGGGAGCACCGCCTGTAGAATGCACTCATACTCTCGGCGCTCAAGAATGGCCAGCGAGTCCCCGGCTGGCGCTTTCGGGTGCATATAGTACAGTCGCTTCGGACGCTTTGCCAGTTTTGGCCGGCGTTTTGCCTATCGATCTTGAAATTAGGAAGGTGTTAACAAAGAAGCTTCTAACAAGAGGAAGAACTGCTACCCACCATGGTATTGAGCTAATACCATTTGGAGCGGTTTCCCTCACAGGACTTCTTAGAGAGATGCGAGAAAGAACTTTGAGAGAATGGCAGGAACGTTGGAATAGGTCAAATACGGGAAAATGGACTTACTCATTCTTCCCGTCAGTTAAACTCAGAATGGAAGGGGCGTATTTCACTAGGGACCATCATGTGACCCAAATTCTGTCCGGTCATGGGGAGTTCAGAGGGAGACTTTATAGTATCTCTCTATCACCCCATTCTAACTGCGCTTGCAGTAATACTGATCAAACAGCCGAGCACATTCTGTGGCACTGCGAGATTTTGACGGATGCCCGAGAGGAAATGCTCGATGGCTTGCAAGTTACTATGAGACCAGCTTGGAACGTGGATCTCGTTTCGAATAAGGTGTAATTTGAGTGCTTGAGGAAATTTATGAAAGTCTGGGTTGAGAGATGGCCTGATCTTAGAGTCGCTGATTAGCTATAAAATTAGGTGCCAGGTGTATCTGCTCCTGAATCCACGGTCATCCTTATTACTTTATTACATCTACTGCTAGAATTTTATGTTTTATATCATCTCTATCTTATGTACCTTTATCTTATTCTATTGTATACATTTTGTTTCTATTACTTTTATTTTTGTGTGACTTCTTTTCTTATTTTTTTGCTTATTTTATTTCTTTTCGCATTGTTTATTTTTTCACTAAGCTACGCTAGACGATGTTTTATCGAGATACCTGTTTATTATTTTTCACCATTTTAGTGTTATATTATTTGTTTTCCAGTTTCCTATTCCAAGGAACACTGTTGTGACCCAACTTACATACTCAACTTTGTTTTTTTTTTCTTGCCTTTGTTTTGGTTTCTATGTTCTCTTTTTCTTTTTAGTCTCACAACCTCTTCTTTGCTTCGTTCAGAAAGCTGAACTGAACTGCATCCATATATTTTGTTATGTTTCTTTTTCCCCTTCTGGGGGTGCGCTAGACCTCGTCCCTGCGTCAACAGGAGTCGGTCAACGACGGCACGGTGCCCTCTAAAATCATTTCCGCCACCCCCAGCAACATGTGCAGGCTTGAGGTTTGCGGAGGGGCGACCTCGGCTCTACTTCGCCTTGCCCCCGGCTACTCGACGTTGAATTCCTTAGGGTCGTCGGGTATTTCCCCTCAATCTCCCATTTACTTTTCTTTGAGGCATCACCGAGGAACCGGCAAAGGGGCGCGGAAGCTGAGTGTGGTTCACGGCTAGACCGAACGTCATGCGCATTCTTGCTGGGACTGCCAATTGATTTGAGAGGACTTCTAACCATTTGCCATGCCCTTATTACTTATGTACTGTGTCTTTTTCCCAAACAGGTGCTTGTAGGATACGCTGGATACAATCACCCAGCGCTCGCCACCTCGTGGACTTTCACCAACCTGTCCCATTGTTTTGTCTATATTTTGTCATACTAACACATATTGTATCTTGTATTTCCCGCTAAGCACTTGCATACTGCTTGCTAACAACGTATGCAGGGACATTGGAGGTTTAAATTCGTTCTTAACTAAGTGTAGCTTCGTTCTTTCAAAAAAAATAGTCTTTGCGAGAGCCTTGAAGGAGTAACCATTTGTTACTTATACCAGGGCGGGTAAGTGGTGGATAATAACCTCCAATCTCTGATTTTGACAAAAACAAATCACGGACAGTTGCCCATTGATGATTTCTTCATTGTGTAATTTTTAACTTAATAAAAGAACTGAATTTAATTCAACAGTTATTGATTCTGAGGCGGTACAAAGTTCGTCTGGTCAGCTAGTATAATATAAATAATAAGTACGACTAATAGAATATAAAGTAAAAGTAAAAAGAGCTGTATTAAAGTCCTAAATTGTGAAACTTGGGAAAAGGTGAATTACGAAATGAAATATTTCGAATCATCTTAATTTGCAACGCGATGAGAGAGGATCTAAGATATGGTGTTTATATGGCCCAATAAATGGGAAATTTGTTAAATTAATAATAAACAATTACCCCTTACTACACCATCTTAAATAACCGTATTATAATAACCATATTATAATAGTTAAACTTCACAACAAATAATGATTATTCAATCTTGTTTGACAAAATAATGCTCCCACATAATATTTGCCTGAATATTTTAAAACTTTTAAATTAAAAACCTTCGTTGCGTGGAGAAGAAAAAAATCTATGCTTTGTAATGTAAGAAAGGTTACCGTGCCTTAACCCCACTCTTAAGAAGGTTATTTTCGAATTTTTAGGCTTAAGACCAAATTTATTACCCCATATAATTAAAAAAATTAAAATTGTCACGGTCTCAAAGCGTACCTAGGTACGCAGAAGAATTATAAAAAAGAGCGCCAGGAGATTTTCTTGAGAAACCTACACGAGCACCTAAATTTATTCACCTTGTTTTTTGTTCGCTCATTAAACAGGCTCTGTAACTCTGCTAAAAATTTTCTGGGCACTGAGCATCTTTAAATAATTTCATGTAAGACCAAGAATGGCAAAAAGGAGATGGTAGATTGAATGTAATTGAAATCGATCGCTGTAGAAACGTGGTGAGACTGTGAAAAGAATAAGAGGATGCTTTCAGAGAATAAAGGAGTACCTATTATGAAAAAGGACAGCTGGATGGTTTCGATATTGGTTGAAAGAATGAATACCCGTATAAAAGAGACCAATAAGTCGGTTCATAATAAGAAATCGAGGGGTACATTAATTTTTCGATTGACTTTTTTTTAGTAATGTTCCCTGATAAAATTCAAATAACTAATTTCATCAAATTAAATGCAATGAAAGATTTTGGGTAAAAAACTAAAAAAAAAAAAATTTTCTTTTAAATTAGAACATTAAATCGGTAGTGCAAAAATTACCAAACTAATGGGATAAAGTTTATTAACTTCGGGAGGTGATTCTTTACGATATTATAAGTAAAAAAGATACAAACCTTTTTTCGAAATTCCAACTTTAGGCCTAGTTTCGTTGTAAGAAGATAAAATTAGACCGGCTTGTGCGGCTAGCTTTATTATGTTCCACTGTTACGATTCGGGCCAAACACAACCATGCAATGTTGCCACAATCGCCCCCGGCAGGTTCTCAGTAAGTAATATCGTACCTCACAATAAGGATTTTTAGTAGGTACGTCTTTTTGTATGGGAAAAAATGTTGGAATTTCGTAAAAAGTTGTTAATCTTTTTTACTCCCACCGTCATGTAGAATCACATCGAGAAGTTAATGCACTTTACCCCCGGACACCCTATATATGTACAATTTGTAGGATTTGACCTAACTAAAGTGTTTGATTCACTTATTCACCTGACCTTATTACTTTTACTACTGATCTCATATTTGTTCCCATTATTATATAATATTTACTTCAATATCTATAATGACAATGTTTACGAAAAATATACGACAGAATTGATTTATAAATGAAACAACAGAATTTAAATAAAAATAATAGATATAAGATATTTAAGAAATAAATTTGCAACTCAGAAATCAAATGAGCAAATCAAATAATTTTCAGTTTTCCCGAACCCAAGTCAGTTGATACCACCATTTTTTTTCCATTGGGTCGTTCACAAAAGGATTGCACATGATATTTTATTATTATATATCCATGGATGTGGCCATATGATGTAGGTAGAGTTGCGTGTGGCCAGACCTTCATGCAGCGCTCAGCGCTCAACGCTCACATCGCGGTGAGTCGACGTTGCACCGAATGCTGACGGAAAATCATATTGACCAAACTGCAGCCGCCGCGGCCTGCAAACTGCCAGAGGCAACGGTAGTCTCACTATCTACGTATCGATTCCCAGCCTTGGCACATAAATATTATTACGTCGACGGTTGTAGTTATTGCACGAAATTTATAACGTGGGATCACGCCATGTCCCATGGAAAAGGCATAATATATGGAGCATCAAGGTATTATAAAAAATAATTGCAAAATGAGGTTATAGGAAATCTCTGTATTTTTCACGAACTTCCGACAAAAATACTGTACATTTACGTTTAACTTATACATTTTTTTAAAATATACGGGTATGCACTTAACATGCCTACATTATTAAAATTTGGACAATTCATGAAATATATGACAAGCCAAAGAAATTTTACACAGCAACGACAAACACTCAACATTTTGGAAATAACTTTAAAAATCGTAAAATCAAAATATTGGTAAAATATATATTCTTTATTTTTGAGAATTTTTTGAAAAAAGTATCTACCTACTAAAAAGAGCATTTTTCGATAGACGAAATAATCGTAAAAATCAACGATTAGAAAGTAAAAGTAAAGGTTTAATTTATTTGTACCTTAAGATTTTTTCCTAATATAGCTATTTTCTATGCATGTTGTTGGATTGGATTGTTCACCCGGGGTTACAAGCTCGCGATTATGCGTTATGAGCGTTACATGAACGATATAAAAATATAATAGGTATGCTTTTTTAATTATTAATTTCACCTTTTTCACAACGTTTAGCTTGTACATTTGAATTTGTTTTTTATTTGTAAAAGAATCTTAAAACCTCGAAAATAAATTTTATTAGCGGATTATTTTTTTCTTGGATCGAAATCCAAAGACCGAACCGCTGAATATATTAATGGTTTTTAAATGTATCGATGAAAAACAAAACATTCTGAAAAAATCTAATTTTACAATATTTTTTTGCAATCCGTTTGCGACTTCGTAGTGCTTCGTCTTAATATAGATATTTCAATGGAATTCCATATCGAACTAATACTAGGGTCAATCAAAAAGTAATGCCTTCTATTTTTTTTTCTCTTCAATTCTCAAGAAATAAAAAGGGCAATTACGTGGGACCACAATACTAACTACTAATTTGTTACTTTTCAATATAATCTCCGTTCATTTCCACAACTTTGATCCATCCTATAATAAGGGCATATATCAGAGTATTATATAAAGCACGGTCACATCCAGAACACCATCGCCATAACTTTACCCGCCGATTACACAGTTTTGATTTTTTTGTCCTTGGTGAGTTTCCAATACCTTTGATTCAGGTTAAAAAAATGAACCCATGTTTCGTCTCCGGTCATATTTTTTTCTAGAAACTAAGGAAAGTGTTGTGAGGCTATTGTTTTTCTTATTTCTTTATTCTTGCCGGTTAACTTTCTTGGTTCCAACCTTCCACAAACTTTTGTTGAATCAGTTGTCAAATAATCGTCATCACACTGGCTTTGTAGTTATCTGGGGTCACCACGAATGGTGAAATCTCGCTCAATGTATCTTGCAGTCACTGCAATCTACGGCCCACTCCGCCTTTCGTTAGCCAGCGGTGTTTATCCTTCAGCTTCGTTACAGTGAAGAACCCATTGTCTAGCAGTGCTGACATCCACTGTTGCATCATGGTACACCTTTTTCAGTTTTTCATTAATGCAAATAAGCGTTTCGCCTTCTACAGTCAAGAATCAATCACAAAACGCTTCGATGTCGGCCATTTTGCAAACGATTGCAATGCTGCCCCCTGGGGATGCAAAAGTTACTTTTGCGGTAGATTGGAGAAGAAGGTTTGAGGAATAGCACCAAATAAAAAAAATTCACTTCACCAGTTTTATCTAAGTAGAAAAAAATAGGAGGCATTACTTTTCGACTGACCCTAGCAGTTTTTAAAATATGTAATACTATTTCGATGGGCAGTCGTCCCACAATACGTAGATTTATATATATTTACTAAATGTTGTTACACATCCCACGCTAAAGGGTAAAAAGATATATAATCTAGGCACAACTCGCCTTCTGTGTTGTAGCTTAAATTCTTCGATCAGCACAAAATGCTTACACGAAAATATTCTTCGCGTAATGTGACACGAGATGGAAAACCCGTTCACAGTTCATGCCTGCATCACTAGCACGGGTCATTAGACACACTGGTCCTTTTGTGTAAAGGCCCGACATGGAACGAGTTCAGGGTATTATTCGCTTTCCTCTTTTGGGATTGCGCGAATCTTCGAGACTCGGGTTGAGAATTTTTCTTCATCAACTTATCCCAATCTGGTGGCATTACAATCACTAGATATTCAATGAAACTGTCAAAACGTCTTGTGAGGTATCGCATTAACAAATAAATAAAAATTTTAACAAAACAAAAAACTACATCAAAAAATGCGCTAAAAAATAAAAAATAAATTTTTTTTTTTTTTTTTTTTTTATTTATTTATATGCATACATATTACAATAAGTTAGAAAATTATACTTTGTCTGTCCAACTGGGAAGGATACCCGTTTCAGGACAGCCAAATTGTATATTCAGTTCATAATATTTTTAACATGTGAATGGTTTCTTTCAAGATATCATAGGATATCTTGAAAGAAACCATTTATATACTCAATATATTATGACAAATGATATTTAAATACTCTTTTTTTTATATACGTAACTTTTTTATATACGTCACTTTATTTGTTCTATTTTTTTTAAGAGAAAAAAAAAAACTAGAACAAATAAAGTTATGATGGAAATAAAAACATATACATGAAATAAAGATATGAGCAAAAAAAATATATAAATTTAAGTACAGTGAGATATGTGTTATCAATAAGTTACGATAAGAAAGAATACAAACATAATATAAAAATGTATACAACCAAAATTTAAAGTAAGGTGATCTTAGGTTTACAAAATTGCAATAATAACTTTCAATAACGACTTAGTATGTTTCGAGTTCCAATGCGCCGCAGCGCGCTGTTTCGATGGTACGAGTACCTTCAGTACCTCCCACTGCAAGTTGCAGGAGTTCGGAACTGTGGATTTTTATATTTTAGATATAATATTTTAAATTTACTACATTTAATTACATCAATAATTGTCTTCAGAATAGGTAAATAGCTTCTTTTGGGCGATCACAATTTTGAAATTCTTTCGAGGTCTTTTTGGAGAACATTAACAATTGCATATTAGAATTTACACATTTATATTTATGATTTGCGTACGTATTTTCGTACGATCGTTATTTTTGCAGTGGTGTCAGCCAAGGTAACTACATACATAGGTGAGATGTGGAGATCTTGGCTGACACCGACTCCAAAAATAACAATCGTACGAAATAATATGTGTACTTTTTAGAGCATTTTTTAAGTAGTTTTTTGTTTTGTTAAAATTTTTGTTTATTTTTTGATTTTCAGTGACGAGCGTGCGTAAAGAAGTTTTACCTCAAAAAAGAATCATCGAAATCTTTTTTCTTAATATTGAGTTATTCGTCCATTTGTCGCGTACATGCTTATTGCAAATTTAACACATATATGGTTTTCTCACGGATCCCATTGTCAGAACTGGACCAAATTAAAATGAGACTACACGAGAAGCACCAGCTTTCTAATAAAAAAAGAATCATCAATATCGGTTCACCCAATCGAAAGTTCTGAGGTAACAAACATAAAAATAAAAAAAATACCGTCGAATTGATAACCTCCTCCTTTTCGAAGTCGTTAAGAAAATCAGAGTGTGTAAATCACACGAGGTAAAATTAAAACTATAAAGTCGCTAGATATCGCTTTCTTTACTTTTGCTTTTTTTTTAAAGTGGTTAGAAGATTGGATATTGAATTCACAAAACAATTTTTATTTTTTTTATTTCGTAGGATTCTAACCCCCGTTTGCTTGATTTCTGTCTCTCTGGCCGCTGAGACTTGTCAGGCACCTTGCCAATTACGCTATGGAAGGCACGAGCTGAGGTGCGATTTTACTGCATCATATTAGAACCGAGTATTTGTGTAGTACAGAGTTGTGACGCATTTCCCTTTCACCGGAATTTCAAGTCACTAGCGGCGCTAAAGAAGCTTCACTTCAAAAGTTACACAATATTTCTAAGTAAGCATTATCTATAGAAGATTAGATTGAAGATATTACAAAACAGTTATTTATTTATTTATTTATTTATTTATTTATTTATACTGGGTTTTACAGATGTTTACACTTACATGAGAACAATCCAGTTATAAAACTCAGTTATTACACAATTATAAAAATCTACAATTACATACAATTAAATACAAATAAATACAATTAGAAAAACAAAAACATCACAAATAAAAATACAGAATTATATACAAGGTCACTCAAGTAACACATTGCAATGAGTGGTAAAAGACATATGAAATACGCGAGCATGCATAGAAAGACAATTCACACAACATAATTAGTTAGTACTTTTTAACAGCGCTAGAACTTTTTTTTTAAATCCGTACAAATTGTCAACGAAAATATCCACATCAGCGCACTCTATCTTGTTATACAGTCGACACATCTGGGTCAGAGGGCTAAAGTAGGCGATATTATTTTTAAATGTATTCATATGAAAAATGTTATGGCGTCTTAAACAATGGGAATTGGGGACATTAATTTCAATACTGTTAAGACATAATGTAGTATCAAGATGGCCGTGAATAATTTTATGTAAACATATTAGATCAGTCAATTGCCTTCTAGTTTTAAGTGTATCAATCTTGAAGTAATCACGACGTACATCGTATGATCTGAGATGGTCGTGTAGTCCACATTTGAAGGATAACATTCTTAGTAATTTTTTTTGAACTGATTCTACAATGTTTTCATATTTGCAGTAATGTGGATTCCAAATAGTGCTTCCATATTCAAGTTTACTTCTAATTAAGGCATTGTAAAGTGTTAGAATTGATTGAGGATCTTTGAAAGGTTTACATATTCTGTGAATAAATCCCATCATTTTTAATGATTTGCACTTAATGTTGTTAATATGTACATCAAATATGAATTTAGAATCAAGAGTGATTCCTAGATCCCTTATTGAAGAAACTTTTTTGAGAATAATATTATTGATAACATAAGAAAAATCCTTTATAATTCTATTTCTAGTAAAGTTTAAAATGTAACATTTTTCAACATTTAAGTGCATATCATTGACAGTACACCAGTTATTGAGTGTGTCGAGGTCATTTTGAAGCAGCTGATGATCGGAAACAGACTTAATTTTACGAAAAATTTTAAGATCATCGGCGAAAAAAGCATAATCACAGTTTAATTTCGAGCCAAGGTCATTTATGAATATAAGAAAAAGCAGGGGGCCAAGATTTGAACCCTGTGGTACACCAGAAGTTACAATTATAGGGGATGATTTGTATCCATTAATAAGAACTAATTGAGTTCTGTTATACAAATATGATTTCACCCAGCGTAATAGGTCTCCATGTATTCCAATTTGTTCAAGTTTTTTTAGTAAGATGGAGTGGTTAACTCTATCAAAAGCTTTTTGGAAATCAGTATAAATTGTATCTACTTGTAATCTTTCATTAAAAGAATTACAAATATAATTACAAAATTCCAAAAGATTTGAGTTGATTGATCTTTGAGGAACAAACCCATGTTGCCTAGTGCAGAGAAGGGGTTTAAAATGTGAAAAAATACTTTTATATATCAGAGATTCAAAAACTTTAGCAAAACAGGATAGTATACTGATTGGCCTATAATTTTTTATTAAAGATTGGTCTCCCGATTTTAATACTGGGACCACGTGTGCTTTTTTCCACAGATCGGGAAAAGTTCCCGTGGTAAGGGATGCATTAAAAATTATAAAAAGCGGTAAACATAAAGAGTCTGCACAGCAACTAACAAAGAAAGGAGGAATTTTATCAGGTCCTGGGCCCTTACTGGGATCTATTTTACTCAAAAAACATTTTATTTCATCTGCACTAATATGTATTTTACCCAAATTGCTTTGATTGTGTTCAGTAATGTTTGGCATTGAATCATTAGTAGATGATTCCGACTTGGTATAAACAGATGAAAAATATTTAGAGAATATGTTTGCTATGTTTTCACCGTCATTCGCGGAAATATCGTCAAGATGCATTACTTTAGGAATACAATTATTTTTTCGTAATGATTTTGAGTACGACCAGAATAACTTTATGTTACCTTGCAGACCACTTTCGACAGAGTTGATATATGATTTATAAAATTCACTTTGTATTTTTTTTGTAAATTTCCTTAAATAAGAGAATTCCCTATAATCTGACTCATAACCATGTTTTTTTACCTTAAGTCTAACTTTGTTTTTTTTCTTAAGAAGAGCAATCAATTGCTGATTAAACCAGACAGGATATTGATTTTTTGTTTGAGTACGATATTTTTTAAAGTATTTGTCAATAATTTCCCACAATTTTTCATATAATAAGATTACCATGCTATTCACATTTTTATTTTTAAAGAGAGTTATCCAATTAACAGACAATAGATCCTGTCGACATTCATCAAAGTTTCCCTTCCTGAAGTTATATTTTGAATCGCTTCTTTTCATTTCTAAGAATTGATCTTTATTTTGTTTCACTATAATTTCAAATGAAGGGTGATATTGATCCAATTTGGTTAAGCCTGGTGCTATATGTATATCAATGTTAACTTTATCTGAAAAAACAAGATCCAATAAATTTTCATTTCTATTTAGTACATAATTGAATTGATACAAATTGCAAATTGATGAGAGATTGACAAGACTATGTGCTTTCATGCTTTTATAATTAGAAGGGGAAAGTACATTATTTTTGAATGAATTGTCAGGTATCCATTTAATTTCGGGCAAATTAAAATCACCAACAAAAATAAACTGCGAATTGGAAGTTGAAAACTTTAAATACAGATCCTGTAATTTTTCAATATGTTTACAATAATTATCAACGGTTACACTAGGAGGAATATAGAGGATGCATATAAAGATGAGCGAGTTGGAACGAGACTTAATTACAAGCCACAAATCTTCATTGTCACTCTCCCTCTCCGTTTTTCTTGACACAAGAAGTTTTTTAGAAACGGCGGCTAGAACTCCGCCACCTTCTTTAGACAAAGATTTGGTTGACTCACGATCTCTTCTAAATATTACATATCTATCATCAAACAATTCTTCACTAAATATCGTTGAGTTCAGCCATGTTTCGGAAAAACAAATAATGTCATAATTATTGATTAAAATATTATTGCGTACACTTACAGTCTTTGTTCGAATACCCCTCACATTTTGATATAATATATTTAATGCATCAACAGCAAGTACCTCGCCATCTATTTCGGTATGCTTAGATGCCATAGTCAATGGTGGAGAGGTCCTTCAATAGTGCTGCTTTGTAGGCCAGACAATCCTTATCTCCGGTGGGGTGGGCACGCGAAGCTGCAGGCTTTCCAAAACGTGCGCATGTGGCGCAACTGGGTGCTGCAGCAGCAGCGGGGCAGGCCTCACGCGCGTGTCCTTCTACACCGCAGTGGGAGCATCTCTTGATATCTTTACAATACTTGTGCGAGTGTCCGACCATTTGGCAATTCAAACACACTGTAAGTCCAACAAAGTCACGCACACCGCAAACGGTCCAGTCCACAAATACGCGTCCTTGTTGCACCAACGCATGACGAATGTTAGCAGGCACCGAGTACACTCTGTGGCAAGACGGTCCGGTTCGAGCTCCAGCCATATGACTTAATTTGCACTTGGATACACACTCTTTGAAGTCACCAGCTTCAGAGATTCCGGAGAGGGCCTTCTCTAAGAAGTTCTCGTCTGAAAGTTCACGGGGCACATTAAAAAATATTATTCTAGGCTGCCTCTTAATTGGAAGACGGGCACTCAGCAAGTCGGAGCTAGATATAATAGGATCATTTAAAAGCCTTTCTTGTTCTTGGCTGCTGGCAGTGTGGATAATTACTCCTTTGTTTTTGATATTTTTTACTCCCGTTATCCTTACTCCTAACTGTGATGGCTTAACGATGTCCTTAATTATTTTTTTTGTGCCATCGCTATCATCAACACCCGGTAGTTTTGGAAAAAAACATACAGATGGTCTCGGTTTCCCTATTTTGATGCTGGTACGAGTGAGTGGTGGGGGCACTGGGAGTTTTTTCTTTGTGACTTCAGCGAAAGAAAGGCTAGCCTCTGTAGCATCAGCCACTCGGCGCATTACTGGACCCAGATCTGATTCAAGCTGTTAGATTTTATCCAGTAGCTGCTTTGCATAATTTTCCGCCATTTTCTTCTCAGCCTGCAAGACCTTGATGTTAGCTAGGGCCGAATTTAGGTCTCCTCTAAGTTCTTCCTTCTCTAGCAAAAGTTGTGCAACGGAACCGAGAACAGTTGTCACGTTTCTTGATACTTTGAGCTGCTGCTCTTTGGAGACTTTGGATGGTTTTTCAGCCAAAGCGTCCTGTAGGGCTTTTAGGGCGATTTGGGTACCGGATAATGTCTGGTGTCCTGATACATGACTAATGTCAGGGTTGGTTTCGGCTTCAATCTCCTCAGCGTCTGAGTCCGATTCTTCAGATTGGGAGGTGTAAGGGGAAGCAATAATAGGGCTTTTAACAGAGTTCTTTTTTTTCCCCATAATTATTACACATATGTAATTTCACTTCAATGTTAAAAAAGTATTTATCTTCAAAATAAAATAAGTTTCGATTTGTGATGAAAGTATTCAAAGTTCACAACACTTAACAACCAATTAGTGCCCGGAACAGTGAGCTCATAATCAAACGCAGCCAATAAACGCACTTGCTGCCGTAAACATCACTGTGGTACTTTTGTATGAGAAACAACTATTATGGAAAATAAGTTTATTACTATAAAATATGCTTAAAATCGAAGAATTCACAAGAATAACACTTCCACAGGTTGAACGTTCGTTGTTTTTTTACGATAAATAGTTTTTTTCTTCCGGCGGATTTGTTTTAACGTGTATTTTTCTTGGTATAAATAACAGCTTGACAGAACACGACAAGTACGTACGGTAGGTAGGATGATTATGTAAAAACTGTATTAACCTTACGTCTTCCAAAAGTAAGTTATGATACTTAAAACATTCGTGATTAGACGTGCGGTAGTCGATAAAGTTGAAAGTTGTAAAGGGTGATATTTACTTTTCTTTCCTTGCTCGACTAATTTCGACAGAGAAGTCACAGAATACTTTTTTTAAGAAAAATGATCAGGAATCATGAAACGGTCAGATCAAACACTGGACTATTTTCAAACACTAATGTGTAAACGCTTTGTCTTGAGAATAGCAAGTTGCTCCCTAAACTTAGCTCTCCCCTCCTTATTTCCTCTGAACATTCCTTAAATTGTTGATACCATTGTCCCGCCGACCTCAACAATACGTTAGTTGGTTTTGAAAATAATTACACGTATATCACATTAAAAGAGCACTAAAAAAGGACATGACTTAAAAAAAAGTATGTATTCACCTAAAAGTAAAGTAGATAAAATTGGGGAGGTTATGAAACACCGCACAAAGAGGAGACCGATAGTAGACAAAAGTGGGGAGGTTGCGAAGCACCGCACAAAGAGGAGACCGATTATTCTATCTCATTTTCTCGAAGGCTAAATCCTGTAGATGTTTGTCTCCTTTAAGTGTCGCTTTTTCGTTTCATCGAATTTCAAATCACAACGGTGCTAAAGAAGTTTTCACTTCAACAATTAAAATTTGGAAATTGATTTGACAAGCAATTTTAATCACAAATATTGCAAGTTAAGAGTAAGAGGATAAAATGGGCCACAGAAAGATACGCACTTAACTTGTGTGTGTGCAAGCTGCCCCCTTACCACAACCCTCCAAAACACACCTACATATTATATTTCACTAAATGGGTTTAAGTCAAGAACTCGACCTCAAAATGTAATATTCACGTTCAATAAAGGTATTTAAACAGTCGGGGCATTGAAAGACGTCCACAAATGAGTTGACCCTAAGAAAGCCAGGTGTCGACTGACCACGGCTCGCGAATCGCGTGCATCTCTTTTCTTAGGCACTCTTCAACTCCAGTTTCACCTCCACTCAGCAGTCTCATCAGAAGCATGATACACAAAGAAGTAATGCATATATTTCTCTATCTGCGAGCTCGCAAAAGAACTGAACTGTATCAAAATATATTAGACTAGCTGACCCGACAACGCGTTGCTGTGGCTAACGAAACACAACGCCCTCTACTGAATGGCTAGACAACCTTTATAACCACCATAAATTAACTCACACTGCCCATCTGTTAATTTGCACACAAATCATCTCCACACCGCCTACTTTTCAGCCCGCTCGTCCACCACATATAGACATTCTCCTTAAATTTGTATATTTCAACCAATTTACACAAAACCCTAACAAATTATATACCTTAACTTTTCTAGTGAATCACACAGTAGTTTTTGAGTTTATCGAGAACAGACAGACAGGTGTGGCGGAGGACTTTAATTTATGTAGGGATATAAGCTGTTATTTTCGATTGCCTTTGGAAATAACTGCAAATGCAGCGCAATTGACGACAAATTTAGATCAATAGTTAGATATGATTCAATTGCAGTCAACTCATTACGACGAATCTTTTTATCAGTATTATTTGTGCCAAATAAATAAAATAAGTAAGTATAATATGCGTTTGTATTTCGTCTACGACGTGCGTGATTCCTGGTGGTCCTTTGTTTACGTGTCATCTAGCTACGATGAGAATTTATGTTGCGCTTCATGAAAATTTTGAGATTCAGATAGTATTTGGCCTTTCTCACTAGGAAGTCTGCCGACCCCTGTAGTCTAAGCCAGCGCAACGGTACAATAATTATAAATTCACAATGAAACAAAGGACCCCACTCTAAAGGTGACCCGGACAGTAAAGTGAGAAAGGGTTTTAATAACATCACGAAGGGATACAAGATGGAAAGAGGCGTCGCGTTATTTCGGAAGGTAATTTATATCCCGATTCGTTTTCGTTCTTCACGCAATGTTAGGCCGTTTTAAGTCCCACCGCGACCGGGAGAAACGAGCCGTCTGCTTGCTTATTGAATCTTAAAATAAAATAATATATATTAAATTATGGGAAAGCACTGAATTAGTTTTTAAAAACTGGTTTTTACCTTTTATTATCTTTACATTTCAATTCAATCAATGCTAAGTTTTCTACTTTCACGTATGGTATTTGAAACAACACTTAATATTATAAATTAATTATTATGAAAGGTATTTATAAACTATTTGTTTCTGTTGATCCAGAAACTCCACAAAAAAATCTTGATTCGAATTCGAATGACACCACAGCTTATCATTTCAGAGTTTGATGTCTCTTCAGTCAGACATATTTGTTTTTTTAAACGACTTCCAAAAGGAGAAGGTTATCAATTCGACGGTATATCTACTTCTACTTCTACTACACTATATAAAGAGGTAAGATTTGTTTGTTTGTTTGTTTGTTTGCATCGAATAGGCTCCGAAACTACTGAACCGATTTGAAAAATTCTTTCGCTGTTGGGAAGCTACACTATCCCCGAGTGACATAAGCTATATTATATTTTCAAAATAATTAGGGATCCTTACTAAAACTCCAATAATGCAACCCAAGGTGTAAAAAAATTACCTAAAATATTCTTTACATCGCGTGCGCTGCGAAAACTATTGATGATAGAATAAAATAATTTACTACGACTTTGTAGAAAACATCATTATTTACAAAAAAGGTCGGCACAGCATATGTCTAACTATTATGGTTATGCCACAATAAGTATTCTTTTATTTTAAAAATTTAATTAATATGTCGCCGCTTGAAAAGGCTCTTTATTTGTATCTTGGTGTTAATCCTAATCAAAATAAATTACTTCATATTCAAGACAGCTTTAATACCTTTATTTAACCTTTTGAATTTTTCAATTCGGATATTTAATTAGAAAGATATCACGAGTTTAATAATGTTAGTATTAGAAAAAAGTTTCGGCTACGGGCCGGGCGGGAGAGGAGTCAAGAAATGAAGTGCCAGGGGGGTTGGCGGGACGGGGAAGCGGGAGAGCGGTGGCGGGGAAGGTGGAAGTGGAACGCTGGAGGGGAAAGCACGGGAAAGGACATGTAAGGAGTAACATTTTATTTATTTGAATATGGCATATATTATAAAAGAAAGTCCAAAAAAACGTCCAGCTAGCAAAAACTCAGAAACGAGTCCCGGTTCGATCAAGGGAGTTATATGGTGTGGTAGATCTCTATCCCCCCTAGGGAATAACGGTATCCGTTTTTACCTAAAGGGCATGCTTTTGAAGATATAAGGGCTGAAAGTTTCGCCCTCTTGAAATTTCTAGAACAGTCTTCCGGAAAGTTCTAGAAGGTTCCATAGAGCTGTAGAAAGTTGTGAAAGGAGTGGCGGAGTATGTCGTGGAATGATCAGGAATAGGGAATCGGGAAAATCACTGTGCAACATTCCAGAACACTATCTTATTGTCCTGAGCGAAGCCGGGTAACCCAGCTAGTATATATATATTTTTTGTGTTTGTTACCTCAGAACTTTTGATTGGGTGAACCGATATTGATGATTCTTTTTTTATTAGAAAGCTGATGCCTTCCGTGTGGTCCCATATTAATTTGGTCTATTTCTAAAAATGGGATCCATGAGAAAATCATACATGTCTTAAATTTGCAATAAGTATGTCCGCGACAAATGGACGAATAACTCAATATTACCCCAACAGATATCGATCATTTTTATAAAGTAAAAATTCTTTACGCACGCTTGTCACTAAAAATCAAAAAATATACAAAAATGTTCACCTATATTACCTATGTATGTAGTTACCTTGGCTGACACCGACTCCAAAAATAACAATCGTACGAAATTATTTTTTTAATTTTTAGTGCATTTTTGAAGTCGTTTTTTGTTTTGTTAAAAATTTTGTTTTTATAGTTGAGACTATCCTTACTACCTGACTTTGTCTTGTATCAATTTTTTTCTTTTCGCGTATTTCAAAAATGGCGTACTATTTAACGTCATATTATTTCATCTTTGGATCATATTCCGTTCCAAAAAACTGTTTTGTTTAAAGAAATTGTGAGATGCCTGCGAGTATAGTTTTCATTAGTTTTGCTCGATAGTTTTCATTAAGAAAGTTTTTTTACCTTACACGGTAGTCTTAAACGTGCTGCCAATATACTATACATTATTTTTAATGCATTAATTGTGAAACAACACAAATTAATCCAATAAAATGTATTTGTGCACGCCGGGATTCGGTCCCGCGACCTTCGGATTGTAAGTCAAGAGCCTGACTCCTTGACCACTGCCGGCCGTCAAGTGATTAAGTGACTTCAGATTATGTTCATTCTAAAATACGTTTAGAAAGCGATGCCAGATAAAGAAAAGTGCACTCAGCGTTGCAGTTTTTTGAGAATAGGTAGACTATTAATCGAATAAATACGTGCTAACACTGAGCTGTACTACCGGGAATGCGAAATTATTGGAATGGAAGATCAACTTTTGAAGAATGTCTGATGGGAGTTTAATTTGAGGCTGGTCTGCAATCGATTTTTTAAACGTTTGAACGAAGGTCCAAATTTTGTTGTTGTGAACGTTTCACATACGTTGTGTGGAGTGGCTGGATACCCGGCCCCGATTTAAATTAATTGAGCAACAAACATGATAAATACAAAACACGATTAAATAACATAAACATTAACACATGCTTAGATTTTTTCGAGATAAGTTTAAACGCTATTTAATTTACACTGCGGTCAACAACTCATAATATTATGATTGTAAAATCGATTAAGTGCGTGCATCGCCATAAATCTTTTATTAGAAGCTATGGAAATAACACAACTGTAGCGCAACAACTATTTTTATCGGAAATTTAAGCCATCCTATCTTAATTCTAACTACTCTTCTCCATCTTATTATCAGAAGGCCTTGGTACGCCTTTTGACTGAAGAAAAACCGATGGAAACTGTGTTGTTAGCGAATCCATTTGCTCATTTTTTTTACTTTTTTCGGTGAAATTGAGAAAAATATTTTCAAATATCTAAATTAATTAAATATCTTTATCAATTTCATCGGCCTGCATGGAGCATTAGAGTCAAAAGTTTTAACGATTACACTTCACAATCGCCCCAAAGGCCAAGGCATGACTTTTTATCACCGAAGAGAAAATAAATTTAAGTGTTCTTTAAGAATATTGTCTTCGTTTGGCCAAAACAAGTCCAATTTTTCTTTGTCAAGTCAATTGTCTTGTCCGGTATTAAGAAGTGGAAAAGTTTTAAATTTTTGATATTGCTTACAATTTGCAAATTTTTATACAATAATAGATATTGTTGTATTGTTTTGAAGGTCAAGTAAACTGTAGATTTACATACAAATTAAATCCACACTGCCTGCCCGCCCCCATAAACAGTCATTAGAGATAAATGATATTATTCATTATTAACAACACATTTAATAATAAATAAAGTAATTAAACTCCTTGGCTATTGGATAGAAATACAGCATTATTCCAAGCCAAAAATTAGAAAATATTATGACTACGTGTTACAAAGCGTATTAGCTAAGAAATAGTAATTATTCCAGATGATTCGATATCCTTTTGATAAATCTGGTTCTTATGTATGGTTATTGTGTTCAATTTGTCGAACTCCATTTAAAATTGAAGTGATGTTTAAAACTGTACCTACCTATATTTATTTTGTATATATATTAGGTCCATCATCACATCTGCCCTGATGAACGACACTGCAACGCTGCCGGAACGTTAAAAATTAATAACGATGATTGATATGTTTTGTTTACCAATAATATATGTAGATATTCATAAGCATTTTTTTAAATTATGAAGAAATTAATATACTTCATGGGATATGAGGGTAGGTATGCACTAAATTCCCGACATTAAGGTGATTGTCAAATGAATTCAAATTCTACTGGTTCATAGATGGCGCGCGCATAATTATTTTACGAAAATACGCTCTTTACAAGTTATGCTGTAACGTATTAAGAATCATTAATGGTTTGTGCCTGAACATACGCAATATTAATATAAATAAATAGTTTTGTCAATAAAAAACTAAAATCTTTCAAGAAAGGCTATCAAATACAATATTGCATGGGTGATTCAATCCAATGTTGTATTTGTTATCCTTTCTTGAAAGATTTGAGTTTTTTATTGACAAAACTATTTATACTGCGCATGTACGGGTGCAAACCATTAATTATTCTTAATATTTTGAAGCATAACTTGTAAAAAGCGTATTTCCGTAAAATCACCAATCACCTTAAGGCTCCGCAACCGGGCTCGAAAAGAAAAATATGGCGATATACAAAATTACAAATGTTTGAGGAGCGCGCTAACATTTACAGCGACAAAATCGATGCGAAAATTGCGAAAATGTGTAATAAAAAACGAATTGTTTAAAATAGAACAAAGATCTCGTGGAGAGCATCTTAAGTATCATTGAAAGAAACATTGTGAATTTTTTCACAAATATAATTTATAAGATAATGGAAACAGACTTGTTTTTAATAATTTTTGTAGCATACTTTGCGATTTTTTTCTATCGAGGGAATTTCATATAATTTGTGTTTCGGCGCTGGCAGCATCTAGACACTATCTTCAAAAATAACATGTACTTTTTTAAGACCTTAAAAACTTCAACTGTTTAAGAGAGTATAACCAGAGAAAACCAGAAATATGTCATTTTTAAATCAGTGTTTTTATAATTATAAATAGATTTCGAAAGATTGTTCTTTTATCTAGTAAACTTATGTTTTTTATTTTGAGGAAAAGTGTTTTTTTTAGTACAATAAGGTTGTTACAGAATCTCAATTTTAGTTTAAATAAAATCATTAAAAAATATACACGTACATGTGTTTCTTAACGAAAATTGGTCTGTTTGTGTATTTATTTGCGCACTTACATACAGACTAATATATTAAAGATTTTTATAGATTTTATTTTTCAATAATGTCTGAGCAAAATAAGATACATTCTTATTTTGCTCAGACATTATTGAAAAATGATAAATACTCATGATCAAAAATTAATTACAAAAAGTAAACCATTTTAATAGTTTTATCAACACGCCTTTCAGAATTTTTGGATGTAGGTATAAATTAAAGCAAATTTGGAATGAAATAAAATCGATATTGAGTTATAATTTTAGAAAGCTGGTACGGAAAGTAATTAATCTTTCTCATTGGAACCGCCCTGTATGATGGTAAGAACATCTTTCGACGAAATGTGGACTTTCGGCCGCTGGCTGGTTAAACGCTCAAGAGATATGTAAGAAATTCGGGTTGCTGACCCCAAGAAATTAATTCATTCATTAAAATTAATCTCCTCGTGATTAAAATAGCAAAACAAGTTAAAATTTCGTAATAAGCTAAATCAATCAATAATATTGAAATATTAATTCAAAGTAAATTGTGTCTTAAGATAAGACTACATTTTGAGTATATAAAGGAAGTTTATTCGGCTACAAATCACTCCACACCAACAAATCGGTTGGTTTGTCCGTCTTCTTCTTAAAAACAATATTTAAAAAATATATATGTATATTTTTTCTCATTATTGAACTTTAAAAATACATTTTATTTATCGTCAGTCGATTACTTCCATCAAGCAAACTGTGTTATTTTTTTAATAAAGCATCTGGCATTTACAAGTGTACCGTCCACTACGAAACAAGAAAAAGGTAAATAATTTTTTTAGATCAGTTTTTTTTTTAAATTTCAAATTGTTGTTTGTAATATAGGTACCTAATGTATTCGTGTGTTTTTCCGTCATTTATTTTATGGGATAGATATTTGCTCAAAAACCAATACAGAAAATATGACGTTCATAAATAATGTTAAGTACTTCACTTTCAGTCGCTCTCTTTCAATGTAATTAAATCATTGACTGTTTAATTATAAATAGGTAAAATCAATAATCTTAAATAAAAAAAACTGTTTTTTTGAATTTTGTGTGTAATAAGAAAGTGATTAAATATTATTTCTATTATAAAAGAGCATTCGAAAAACGTATAGGCTTGCTTGCGTTTGGGACCAAGACTATATTGTAAAATCGCGGTCTTTTGGCAATCACAACAAAGCTAATTTGGAAATATGTTCGTATCATGAGTCATGTGCTACATTCCTAGCGCTTGCGGGTCCCAGAGGTAGGAGCCATTTTTCTTATCTGGGAGAGAAAATAAGAAAACGCTAACAAAGGAAGAAATGTTACAAATTCTTGATCTTCCTTCCGTGCAGGACCGTAAGTTGAATTGTATCAAGTACATTGCTTTTGTCCGGGTTGGTAATAATATAGACATATATATATATATATAGAGGACAAAATAACATTATCTTCCCATTTGGAATTAAAACAATCTTTTCGGAATTTTACCTTTTTCAAGTTAACGGTTTTGTAATGAATAGGTGATGAGAAGTAAGATAACATAAGTATTTATGGGTATCAAGTTTAATTTGTATAACTCAATTTAAATTTTCATTTCTTTTATATGTTCAATAATTTTATTGGAGTGAAAACTTCTTTAGCATCGTTGTCTTTCGAAACTCATTGAAACGAAAAATTTGCCACACTAAAAAAAAACAAACACAATAACACACATGTCTATGGCTACAGGTCTTAGATTGCGAGAGAATGAGAAAGACTAATCGGTCTCCTCTGTGTGCGGTGCTTCGTAGCCTCCTCACTTTTGTCTACTTTATTTTTCTGATAGTTTCACTTCTACCGCGTGTGAACTGCCCACTCTTATTTTTTATTTATTTTATAAATAAACTGTTTTTATTTTATAAAATAAATAATATTTTTTTTTTAAACATTAGTATTGTTTTTGCTTTTTAATCTTTCTTACTAATATCTTAAAGAAGATACGCCTTTTAGGAAAAAATTTTATTATTTCTTACATGTAAAATGCCTATGCCTTTCATTAATATATGATAAAAAATCGAAGGCTCATTAGGCTTCTGCTGATTAAATTTATTTTACATGAAATTATATTTCATCCAAAAAAGATATTTGTTGTCCTTTAGTTTTGTTACTAATAAGATAAATTTAGGATAGGTAGGAACTTTTAAAAATTTTAAACTTCAACTATCTTAAAACAATATTTATATTTTAATGGCTTGTAATAAAGTAGTTTATAAAATTAATAATATTTCGTTTAACAATCGTTTTAAATAAAATCACGGCGATGTAATCATAAATCCCTATATAAAAACAATAAGTAATTAGGTATTATTTTATTGTTGTTTTACAGATAACTGTCTTCCGTACATTAAGATGCAGGCCCGAAACTTTGCAGCCTTCGCGCTAATCCTAATGGTTCAGGTAATCTATACTATATATGTAGATGACACAATTCAATAAAATTGTTTAATAAATTTCATTATAATTTTTTTTTCCATTGTTCATTTTTTCAATCACCTAATAGGTTTTCAACAAAGTTATTGAAATACAGGAGATATGCCATGATGTCCGCCCGTCCGTCGGCCGACTACTGTCTTTAGGTAGTGGGCATAGTTTGAATGTGGAAAGAATTCATTGTGAAGTCTCGTAGAATTAGTTAACAATATATTTTGAATTCGGAAAGAATTCGTTCATTCGTTGATTTTTTTATGGTATGCAGTAGTATTGATTTACAATATGGGCTACACCAGGAAACACAGTCCCACCTGGTAAAAACTGCGGATAGCACTTCTCTTATATTTCATTATCTTTGGTTTTGAATATGATAGTCACTACAAGGTTTGGTAATGAAAATATCTAAGTTAGCGATTACCAAAATTTCTCACTTCAAATCGGAACTTTATTTTAGTTACCTAGGTTCTATAAGTAGTTCAAAATACAATTTAAGGTTTTTTTTCAAATTTGTTTCGTGATCTTATGTTTTTATTTATCTTTCAGGCAGATCTTGCTTCTCCATTCCCGAGTTACATAGAAAGGATGATTTCACCACCGAACTGGCTTGACGTGATTAGACCTTATGTTCACTACACACCGCTATATAACGAGCAGGGCGAGCCACTTGATATTAAAACTTTACCATACAAATCATTTTTTAACATGATGACTGGTAGATCTAGTGTTGAAGACACATCTGAATCAACATCACCTTTTTTCACCTATCCCAAGCGTATTATTGAAGGTGTTCCCGAGCAAAGAACAAATTATTTCAATCTTCCTTCAACTATTGAACGAAATGTAATAATGCCTGACTATTCTTATAAAAAATTTTCGAATTATGCAGTTCCGGTACCGAATACTTCACTTTATAAACAATTGACTTCAATGTCAGTTAGTGTTCCTAATAATGACGACCAAAAGCTTCCAACCAATGGTATTCTTCCGAATTTGAATGAAGCTATTGCTGCCGAACAATCTGATTCAGATGAGCCTGTTTTAAAAATCCGGTACATTCATAATTAAGATTGGCCCTTCTTAGGTCTTTTTAAATACTTTTTATTTAATTTATTCATTAATCATTTGTTATTCACATGGTAAATAATGCCATGCGTATAAACAATTAACAACAACAATATATTTATATAGATCATGTACCTATGTAGGTATATTTAAAAAAACATTTTAAAAATTCAAAAATATAAATATTATTTATTCGTACTAAGCTCTCATATTATTTATTATTTTTAAACGACCTCGAAAAGGAGAAGGTTATCAATTCAACGGTTTTTTTTTAATTTTATTTTTTTTAACCGATATTGATGATTCTTTTTTATTAGAAAGCTGTTGCTTCCCGTGGTTTGGTCCAGTTCTGACAATGGGATCCATGAGAAAACCATATATGTCTTAAATTTGCAATAAGTATGTGCGCGACAAATGGACGAATAATTCAATATTACGCCAACAGATTTCGATGATTCTTTTTTTAAGTAAAACTTCTTTACGCACGCTCGTCACTAAAAATCAAAAAATAAACAAAAATTTTAACAAAACAAAAAACGACTTAAAAAAATGCACTAAAAAGTAAAAAAATAATTTCGTACGATTGTTATTTTTGGAGTCGGTGTCAGCCAAGATCTCCATATCTCACCTATAACTACATATATAAGTAGTTACCTTGGCTGACACCGACTCCAAAAATAACAATCGTAGGAAATTATTTTTTTACTTTTTAGTGCATTTTTTGAAGTCGTTTTTTGTTTTGTTAAAATTTTTGTTTTTAATTGATAAACTAACGTTTAAGGCAAAATCTGTATGCATCGCACAAAGGGTAACAATTATTATAAGCAATATTTATCAGCCTGAAACATTCATCTACATCTACTGGCCGCCAACGGGACTCATTATTATTTTAATTATTTTTTTTATTTTTTATTCTTTCATATTATTTTAAGTGTAAATGATTGTCTTTCCAAATAAATATTTTCAATACCTTCCTGTCTTTATTAATTTTGTGTTTCCCATAAATATTTCCAATATGTAAATTTGGAAGTATTTATGTATGTAAACATGTGTACTTAGGGTAAGGTTGCCACTTTTGGACCACTTAACATTAAAATGACATAACAGTGGAATTGTGATAGATAGGAGAAACGTGATTAAATATTTTAATAAGCCTTACATATAAGAACTTGCATGTGTCATTAATGATTTTTAGCATTAACTATAAAGAGAGAAAATAGAAAAAAACTGTTTTGCCGTGGTTGCTTTTTTTGGACCATTGTTTCTTTAATTGGACCAGTGAATTGCTATTATTGGACTTATTATAGTATATTTGCGGCACGTTCCAGAGTGGAAGATACTCTCAGTATCGCCCTGGCGTAAGACCACCATTCAGAATTGAAACATTGCTTGAAATGGCATAAGCCGTGTTTGGTGACCAGATCTGAATAGCCAGGTACTTCCTTACCTTCCTCTTCCCTAACTCCTTCCCCTCCCCACTACCTTCAGCCTCATAACGTAACCCAATTGGGGATGCCATAGTCTCACTGGTTTCTGCAGTGGTCCATTCGACGGAACCATGAGAATTCAAATTAATAAAAGACAATAATATAACAATCAATTTTTAATTCTATAATCAGTCAACGTTTCATAAAATAAAATGGCACAGAAACATTTATCAGTCTTAAAAATAGAATTTTATACTGTTATCAATCGCAACATTATAACAATACGTATGAAAATGTAGCTAAATATTCTTAATCTAAATTTGTAAGAAAATATGCAGGTTTCCCGACCCTTAGAATCAACAACAAAAAAATTAACTTAAAAACTTACACTAAACAAAAGACGGTTTAAACGTTTTTCAGCAAATGAAATTAAAATAACTCAAAATGTATGTCTTAAAACAAATCTCAGCAAACATAAAGAATAGAGTAGGTACTAAAATAACAATTTTTATTTTGGTTTATGATATCAATCAGTGACATGACGGACAAAAACATTTCTTTACCCCTTTTTTCACACAGGCGCACTCTTCGTGCACCCAACATTTACACGCTAAACATTGTATCATGTCTTCTACTGAGCAAAGCAAACAAATCTTACAAAACCACTGTTCCACTTCATCGTCAGGAACAGTTTTCTTTATTTTTTTAGGCTGCTGTTTTGGTTTCTTCATTTTGACTGTTTTAGATCTTGCTGTTGCACCTTTAGCTGTTAAATTTTTGTCATCCAGCCTTCGTTTTAGCGTTGCTTTCGGTACACCATGTATTCTGCTTGCCTCATTAAGTTCAGCTTTTTGTTTAATTAAAGCTTGCAGTACAAATTTCATCCTTTCTTCGATCCACGCATATTATTCTCCTCGTTTTGCGATGCTAAAATAAAAAAGAATAAATTAAATTTTTAAAATTTGCCATGATTGGACCACTCCAATTAAAGAGAAACTTACTGGTCCATTGATGGCAATTCATAGCACAAAGACAACAAATTTAATACATAAAAATCTGTGAACTATTGCAAAAAATAGTTTATAAATCTACTTGAACAACTAAATAAGGCGTGCGATTCACAAAAAAAAAAAAAAAAACTTTTATTAAACTCTACTTACCTGCTGTGTCATGAGATAATTACATCGGGAGCGCGCGAAACACTGCGACACACGTCCTTCCTAAAAGAGCTCACGGCTGTTAGTACTAGCTCAATTAGCTAGCGTTTCGGGCAAACGGTCGATTTTTAAAGTTCTCCGGTTCCGAGAAATCAAAGCGGTCTAAAGAAAGAGCCGGTCCAATGATAGCAACTAGTTTCATTATTAAACATAACTGGGCTCGCTTACAAGATACATAATATGTAATTTTTACAATATATTATACTTTAACTTCACCTCTGAAGTCATCGGGGGCCGCAAAATGTTAACTTTACATATACTTACATCACAAAATTCTTATGTATGTCACCTTTCAACTGACAAAAAATAAAATGGCCATTTGATGATAATGTTACATTTTAATTTCTGTAAACCAATCCGTCCTAAGTGTGTTGTGCCATTTTTGAAAACCAATATTTATTTTTTTTCTCCCAAAGCTCCCAGTGAGGCTCTCATTATTAAATAATGTTTAAAACATGTATGTTTATTGTATCAAATATAAAACAAAAATTTTAAAAATCTTTACCTCTCCCCGACCAATTTTTATCGATTCCATGATTTCAATTTTGTAAAAAAGTTATGATAGATATAATTTTTTCTTGTGCACATCTACTACACTATATAAAGAGGTAAGGTTTGTTTGTTTGTTTGTTTGCATCGAATAGGCTCTAAAACTACTGAACCGATTTGAAAAATTCTTTCGCTGTTGAGAAGCTACACTATCTCTGAGTGACATAGGCTATATAATATTTTCAAAATAATTAGGGATCATTACTAAAACTCCAATAATGCAACCAAAGGAGTAAAAAAATTACCTAAAATATTCTTTACATCACGTGCGCTGCGAAAACTATTGATGATAGAATAAAATAATATACTACGACTTTGAAGAACACATCATTATTTACAAAAAAAGTCGGGACAGCATATGTCTAACTATTATGGTTATGCCACAATAAGTATTCTTTTATTTTAAAAATATAATTAATATGTCGCCGTTTGAAAAGGCTTTTTATTTGTATCTTGGTGTTAATCCTTATCAAAATAAATTACTTCAAATTCAAGACAGCTTCAATACCTTTATTTAACTTTTTGAATTTTTCAATTCGGATATTTAATTAGAAAGATATCACGAGTTTAAAAATGTTAGTATTAGAAAAAAGTTTCTGCTACGGGCCGGGCGGGAGAGGAGTCAAGAAATGAAATGCAAGGTGGAAGTGGAACGCTGGAGGTTAACGCACGGGAATGTACGCACGGGAGTAACATTTTATTTATTTAAATATGGCATTGCAACGCATGCCGGGAAACAGCTAGTAATATTATATTTTTGAATTAAAGTAATAGTACCATGATTACATTTAAGAGTCTTATGAACTTAACCAGCCATTTACCCTATAACGGCAGTCTAGACAAAGGATTAAGAACTTACGTTTTAGATGGTATAGTAGGGGTCACCAAATGGCGGACCGCGGTCCGGATTTTGTGCGGACCTTGTGTTAACAATACAAAACATTTACTCTCTGCATCCTGGTGAGAATGGAGCAATGAAGCTGCAAATATTTTCGGGAGCAATAAAGTTTCTCTCCAGATGGAAATGATTGATTTCCAAGAAAATACAGTCTTAAAACACCAAAAACAGGAAGTTTCTTGTCAAGAGTTTTGGATAAAATTTGTTTGTGCTAATAAAAACCCAGAATCAAAAAAAAATTGCCTTGAAACTTCTCACTTTGTTTGGGTCAACATATTTTTGTAAAGATGAACCATATTAAAAATAAATTCCGGAGCAGGGTTACCGATAAACATCTCCAAGATTTAATCACAATAGCCTGCACCAACTTTAGTCTAAACTTCGGACTGTATTCCTAGGCAAAAAAATTACACTTATTGTTAAAAACCCTTGATACTTTTTTTATTTTTTTAAATGAATACCGCACAAGAGTCCCAACTGCTCCCGTCTGAAGCAGTAAGACTATGGCATCCTCAATTGAAGTATGTTGTGAGGCTGAGGGTTGTGGGGAGGGGAAGGAGATAGGGGAGAGGAAGGTGGCGAAGTACATGGCTTTTCAGATCTGGTCACCAAACACAGCTAATGCCATTTCAATACTGTGAGTACACCAGGGCAAATATACTATATATTATTTTAAATGAATAAATTATGAAATAACACAAATTAATCAAATAAAATTTATTTGCCACGCCGGGATTCGATCCCGTGACCTTCGGTGTTCAAGTCAAGCGCCTTACCGCTGCACTACGCCGGCCGTCAAAACTTATTTTTATTCACAACATTTGTTTATTATTTAATAAAATAATGATCCGGAACCCATTTGTTTTATTTGTTCATTGATAATGTATCTACTTGACTGAAAAAATCGTGAAGAAGTTCACACAAAAAGTTAAAACTTTAAAAAAAAATCATTTTCAGCTACAACAACGTCAATAACATCATATTTTTCAATTTTAGCGCTCTAGCTCACTGAAAACTCATGGACCGCCACTGCTACACCTATTTAAACAGTTCATTATTTCAATTGTTAAACCGGGGGGAGTGGTAGGGGGGGTTAGGCTTTTTCCCTTCCGGACCGCGACGGTCATGTTATTTTAAAAAAACGGAACCCTAATAAAAGTAATTGGTGACCCCTGTGGTATAGCAAAAGAAGTTTATGTTCAATTAATTATATAGAATCCATGCAGGGATTTATAGAGGCAACAAATTAATTATTGCTATTAATTAATATAATTGATGACATGGACGAATCATATTTTAGAGTCCTAACAAACATGAATAAATAATTTTGCATTATTGAAGAAGAAGTTTAACAATAATAATCTAAATGAAAATATGAAAGAGAAAAATAGAAAAAGAAAATGGTCGCAACTGGGACTCGAACCCAGACCTCTCGCGTAACCGGGACGTGCGCGTTAACTAATTTCACTTTTGCCACCTTCTCTCGAACCGTTGTATTGTTGTATTGGTTCAAATTTTTGAATTAACAATATTATCTTTAACCAATGGTTAACGCGCACGTCCTGGTAAGACTAGAGGTCTGGGTTCGAGTCCCAGTTGCGACCATTATCTTTATTTCTTTTTCTGTGTCTTGATCTTTTGCATATGTTCGTTTAGATTGTTAGTGTTATCTTCTTCTTCAATGATATATTACATTTATGGGAATTACCTTCAAAAGTTATAAAAAGAGAGTTTTTTCTTTAAAAAAATTGAAATTGTTTTCTGTTTTATAAAAGGAGTTTTCATGATAATTATTCGCTTATGTTTTAGTATTCTAGAGAATCCACATCTTACTGACAGATTCAGGTAGAGTTAAGGGGCTCAATGACAATACAGCAGAGAAAATGTGATAACTTATATCTGTTAATTGGAAATTAATTCTACCGCACAGTTTCGAGATTGTTATTGATTCTAATATCACTATTAAGTTATCGAATTGGGCAACTGTTTTTTTTTTAAACACTAGTAATTGCACTGTGGTGTACTGTAACTGTATTATTAGATATTTTAGTGATTAATTCATAACAGTACAATGTTGTTATTTTTTACGGTGACATAGAAATAGCCGTGAAAGTGGTTTATGAGTGTAGATTTTGGCTTTTGGCCGATGCACTTTATTGTTTTTCACTATTTTACACACTTTTCAGACTTATTTAGATGTTATTTTGCGATTTGTACGTTAAATAAAAAATTTTAAATTCAAGCAGCTGTCACTTCAGTTTTGACATTAACGGGAACTCGTGAAGGGAATTCTTACCCATCGATTGTTGAAAAAGTTGTTATTCTGACATTCTGTTAGTGTTTTTAAAAATGTTTTAATTTTGAAGATTGTGAAATTTTTGTTTACACATTTGAACAAGTTAGAGTAGCTAGTTATGTTTTTATTTATTTAGGGCCGTCTGCTTCAACAGAGAGCAAAATCGTGTCCTAAAGTTAAATTTTAACTGTCAGTTAAAGTAACAAGGATGTTAAATAGGACCGCGCGCTGTTTCAAGTGTATTTTCGCTCTAAAGGCTCTGGGACAATAGTTGATTTATCTGTTTGAAAATAACATTATTTCATATCATGGCGAAAATCTTCCCCGAGGAAAAATTACTCGGAAATAGAGAAATACAAAAATATAACAAGACGGTTCACTTTAAGATGGGTAGATTTTATACTTAGAAAGCTTTCTGGCATGCTGAGGGGATTGCATTTATTTTGAGAAAAAAAATTGTAATGATTCATTGTAAATTTATATTTAGATATTTAAATTATGTAAGCGAAATGTTTAAGATTTATAAATGAACGAATTGAACTAATCGTGCATGTAAAGAGTGCAAGAAAAATATTTTAATCTACGGTGTAAGAAATGGCACGATTAAGTGAATCAAATACTTGCAGCAGGTCATATAAAGAATCATAAAAAAATCGAGTGTGCTTTAGACCACACGACCACTCTCTCTTGCTCCTACAGTGATACCGACAATAGTCCTGCACTGTGTCGATATAGGAAACGTAACTGGCTATGAGAGAAAGAGAAATAAAATGTGTGCTCGCACCTCCCTCTCTTGCCCCTACAGTAATACGAAGCGTAACTCTCTCTCTCTTTCTATCTTCACTAACTTATATCTCCCTCTTAAATTCCGTTTGCCTCGCTAGATCACACTTTTCGTAACGCTCTCGTCACGCATTCACCAGCTTACTCCCCAAGTCAAGGGTGCGTATAGAAGTTTTACTTCAATAATGGTGTAATAGAATAATGGAGTAAGTATGTATGAGACGATTGAAGCATAATGGCATGTTCAAAGACAGAGTTCTCTAGCGGTTCATCCTCACTGCCTACCCACAGTGAAGACACGGCGCGTTACCCCCAGGTTAATTAATTTGTTAGTTTTGATAAAGTAAGGATCATTATATTCAAGGTCAAGATCAAACAACATTGGTCTCTTCAAGACCAATGTTCATTCCTTCCTCTACTCAAAAAGACCCTCCACACAGCATCTCAGATGACATACGCCCTGAGGGAATTTAGTTCCTCACGTCCTCTTGTGTGGAGTTAATGAAAAATAAAAGATCTCTCTGAGATTAACAGACCCCTTATTACGAGTTGACCTCTAAAATGTTAACTACGACCTATTTTTCGGTGGAGAAAAGACTCTGAAAGAAAATTTTCAACATAATTCAATTTGCAAACAATCCCGAACAACTACGGCCTCGGTAGTTTGCGAATAATGTGTTCTGTTAATCAAGAAATCCGCTCCTTGTTTGATAGGCGTAAGATACAACCACGCCAAAATCCACAATTACTTTGCAAATTGTGAGCGCCATCAAAAAATACGAAGCAGTTTTGCCGACTCATTGATTTGATTACCAAAAAGCTTTCGGAGGTATACAACACCTACGACCTACGTGTTTCCAAACAGGTGTAATAGGTACTGCGAATGCTACACGCTACCAAAACGTATTACGTGTGATCAATAAATGAGGTTATTTGAATAAAAAAATATATACATATATAGGAATTGTTCCATGACAAACAAGACGTATTATTTTTTTTAAATTTATTTTGTTTAAGGTTTTCATAACATATTTTAAAAGGGAGGCCTTCAACAAATTATTTGAGCAAACTCTTGAGTTAGTTTTCCACAAATTACGAGACCCAAAAAAACATGTTTTTGGTATCGGGATAAAATAAAAAGTTAAAATCAAAAATTTGCATTTTGTTGTGTTTTTTAAATAATAAAAACTAAATTAAATTGAATTGAACCACAAAAAAGAACATGATAAAAATTGGGTTTTTTTAGGTTAGGTAAGGTGAGGTTCGGTTAGGTTAATAAATTAAGTTACGTTAGGTTAGATTAGTTTTGGTTTCGTACTTTTCTTCAATACTGTTTTCTCACAAAACCATTTTTTCATACATCATCGGAAGTCACTAAATCTACATTTACATCCGTATAAAGAATGTATTTGTCTTTCGGTATTCCACGATGTTTAATTGCTGCCGGTGCGAGGCCTTGATGGCTGTGAATAATGCCGCTTTCAACGTCGCTCGTGTCACGCAAGGTGGTATATTCGATAAGCGGTCCTATTTTTAACCACGCTGGTAATCAATTATTATTGGTGCCGCATTAAAAAAATATTTTCGATATCAGTTTTAAGGTGGTAAAACTCACTATTTTCGGCAAATGGCGCATCAAACACGATGTGACTTGTTTCAGAGTATTGCTTACTCTTTGCGACCTTTGTGGTAAAGTGGTAAACCTCTTGAATTTGAACCCTTAAAACCCTTTTAACCCTGAAAATAATAGTAAAGCAAATTACTTGAAGAAAATTCCTAATCACTCACGATCTCCGAATTGCTAGTCGAGGCCTTACCCTTCTACCACGGAGACCGTCAAAATTTCTTGTACAATTATTTAATTTTTGTGCCCTGTATCTGGGAATCTATGAGTTGAAATTGCTAAAATAAATAATCTGATTAAGTATATATCTATATATTTATAGTATAATACTATAATATCACACATCAAAAAAATTATTGAAGAACTAGCTGAAGTCCCCAGCGATGCTCGGGATTTACACAGAGTTTTCGATATCAAATGTAGAAAACGCCCTTTCTCTTATTTTGAAGGTCACATGTGCAAAATTTCACCGACCTCAACATAAAACTGTAGATTTGCATGCAAATCAAATCAACACCGCCCGCTTGCCAGCTCGCTCGTCCACCACATACATACATTCTTCTTTATATTTCAACCAATTTACGCAAAACCTTGACAAATTATATACCTAAACCTTCCTCATCGCAAACAGACAGAAAGATGCGGCGGAGGATTTTAATTTATAATATGTAGAGATGCATATAATACGCTGTAAAGGAATAAGAACAGTTAAGGAGAAAGCTGATTGCTGAGCTTATATTCACAGACAATGTACTCTACAGAAGCCATAAGTTAAGGTATCAAAATGCTGCAGTAGTACCTACAATATATAAATTAAAAATCCTATTAATGAATTTTTTTATCACATACAAGGATTGGAATCCAATTTCTAAATTGTACATTTTTTCCTCATTCCAGAGTAGATCACCATTCAAAGACTAAACTTACGTACATTCTTTTCCACCTTCCATTTCTTCTTTAATTCCCTTAGTTCCAAAGTAGGATACCATTCAGAGTCGAAACTTTGCTTCAAATTACCAAAGCCGAGTTAAGTTTAAACGGACCAGAATATTTCTATTTTAGCAACCTTCTTCTTGGCTTTTCCTCCCCTCTTGATTTGAGACTTACGAGATTTTCATACCGAGGATATCATAGTTATTCTGGCTTTCGGTAATTACTTCTCGTGTATGGCATATCCCTAAAAAACAAAATGCCATATCATTTTCCTTTCTTTTTTGCAGCCTCGCAATATACATACCCAGTATTAAAGATCGCAAAATATTCCCTCCAGTGCAATAATCACAAAGAAAACATATGCATATATAAATATATTATTTCAGTTTGATTGTGCGGTACAATTGATACGCCAACAATGATTTTTTTCGCCTTAAAGTGAATTACAAAGGTTTTGTTCCACTTACAAAAAAAAACTTTATCTAGTTATTATCAAAATAAATTAGGCTATTATGTGAAGTATGTATTTGGTATTTAGGTACCTAAAGGGAAAAGCGTTGGAACGGCTGGCAGGGACCACCAGTCACAAGCCATGTTCAATGTTCAGCGACAAGGTACAAAGCGCGAAAATAAAAATTTAAAGTGTCGCCCGCACTTGAGCAAGTCTAACGCCAGACAAAAATCTCAAGGCGCCGAGATGAGACCCGGACGGACCGCAAAAGATAAAATTAACGATTTTTTCTTTAAAAATAAATACGAGTAAAATAAGCCTAGCAGTGGGGTTCATTCCGTTTTATCGATTGTTCTTCGTAATTATTTTTCTATTTACAAAATTTCAAAATATTACAATTGTACTGTTCGTATCGTAAAAAAATGTTTTCTATAGATGTACCTAAAAACCCCACAAAATTTTGTAACCTAAAAACAAACAAAAAAATTATTAAAAAAAATTAGTGTTAGCGAGTTTAGACTTAGACCACACAACGGAAGTAAAACTTCTGCTCCATCTATATAATAAGAAGAGATAAAGAAAATATGCGTGCACACTGCTCTCTCTTACACCACAGTGATATACATATAAGAAGCGTTCGCCTCGCTTTTAATTCAATAAACCTAATTATAGATCTACCTAAAAACCCTACTAGATATTGTTACCTAAAAACTTTGAAAAAGATAACTTAGTCCTATGTAACAATTTCTAGATATTTTGTTTTGAAGAGTTTTTTTCACATATGCATTTATTATTTCATTTTTATTTAACTGCTACCAGTTTCGACACATCCGTGTATACTAAAACGATGAATGATGATAATAACACGAGTGTGTCAAAACCGTTAGCAGATAAATAACAATTAAGTGACAAATATAAATGTGAAATAAAACTCTTCAAACCAAAGGTACTCAGCGAATAATCGGAGAAGGGAGAAAGTGAGGTGTGAAAGGTTAGAAACTACTCTGTTATTCATATAATTATTTTAAATAAACATTTTAAGAACTCTCTCATTTATGAACTGCGATAACTGAAAAGACGATATTGATAAATTTTGAGTAGATATCTTATGTAGTCTAATTATTCTGTATTTTAATTTAACTTGAAATTCCATACGGCAAAATTATAAAAATATTTTTAAACGTTTTGATATTTTTATTTGACTATGGAAGCCGCGACCGCTGGTCCAGAATAGAACTTAAAAAATCGAACATTCTTTGAATTGAATTATTCTTTCATTAACTCCATGCATGTGGCCATGAGAAAAATAATTCCCCTCAGGGCCTATATCTTTGGGGATTCTGTGTGGAGGGTCTTTTTAGAGAAATGAAGTTCAGGGAATAAAAAAATATATGAGGGGTGGGTAGAAATCTAGAGCGGTCGAGAGAGTCCTGCCAGAGAGGTCTAGGTTAGGGCTCCCCCAACCAATCCTTCCTGAACCGGCCCGCCACGCAGTAGGTGGGCAAGTGCATTAGCCGCCAAGACACCGGGCACTCCCGCTGGGTCACCAATTGTAGCGAACCACATGGGGTGACCTATGGCAGGGGTGTTGGTTATCCAATTAATCCTTCCCGGGGTAGCGGTACCCATATCCGCCTCACAAATTGTATCTCATTTTTGTAATTAAAAATGTATCGTTAATTGTACTGGAAGACCTATTTTAATGTTTTAAGGTTATTCTAAAAAAATATGGTCCCGTTCACCGAATCACCGTTGATTCAGGCTTTGGTTATGGTCCAATTCCCAGTTGCAACCGTTAGCTTTTTATTTTCATTTTTCTCTTTCTTTTTCTTTATCATGTTTCGTTTAGATTTATTGATATTATCTTCTTCTTTAAATTAGTGTAAGTACAGAGTTTTATATCATTTAAAGTTAATGGTTTAATCTATAACATATTTTTATTAGCCAACAATCCCTGCTGGGTTACTTGGAACATCCATCTTCTTGTCAAACCGAATTATCGATAGCCACGTCCGCAGTTCCCACGATGAATTGCCCTCATACAAAATGGAAAACATTTGGCCTAGCGAAAAAATGTGAACTGATTCTGAAAAATACATCTCACCGCAATTCTCGGCCATCCCACAACTTGTTGCTCCTACAACTGAGTGGGTCTAGAGGAGGCTACATTAATACAAATTCAATGATCATTAAATATTTGACTTTTCCGATAGTTGTCAGCTTTTCGAAGTGAAAATTTCTTTAGCACCGTTGTGATTTGAAACTCAATAAAACGGAAATAAGCGACACTAAAAAGATACAAACACATACATCTGTAGGATTTAACCTGCGAGAGAATGAGATAGACCATCGGTGTCCTTTTTGTGCGGTGATTCGTAGCCTATTGGCCTTCTCTTTGTGCGGTGCTTAGTATAACTGTCATTCGTCTCATTCTCTCGAAGTTTAGTTTTCTGAATTCTGTTTTCACTTCTATCACGTGTGGATTGCACATCACTATTATCACTAATCGGTTATGGTCCCAAAGATTGTGGGATCGAAATCCGAATTGGACGAATGTCATTTTATTTTACATACATATAAAAGACCTCCATTCAAAACGCTCTCTACAATAACCGCCAACACCATGTTATGAAATACTTTCTTGAATCTTTACTTCCAACCCCTGTACGATGATTTGCACTAGGTACTCGATATTCAATATTATTTGTTGTGAGGTTGGCACACCGACGTGCCTTGATTGGTCCAGATTTCAGTGGGAGGGGGTAAAGGACGCAGCCGAAGGGCTGCGGGCGCCTCTCCCGCTCTTCTGGTTTTAGCTTCCCTAGGGGTTGGTAAGGGCACCTTCGCGGTTTGCCTAGATCCTTGATATTCCAACAGTTGTTTGGAACACGTTTTAAAGTGTAGAATCATTTCAGTGATGTTTGCTTCCTGACAGGATCGTCTGCTTAGGTGTGATCCGGTGTAAATGTACGTAAGCCTTATTTAATTATGTTATAAATTTATTTCATTCTAGAATCGTTAACTTTCCATTCACAAAGAGATATATGCTTTTTCCTAGTAGCGTCGAATCATAAATAATTTTTTCAGTATTTAAAATTGACAAGAAATCTTTTAATTTATTATAACCTTACCTGTATTTATTCAATCAATGAAGCGATAATCATTTTGAATCAATATTCCAGCGAACTGCAAACACGATCTCTCAGAGGAGCTAGCTGGAGGTTGGTGGGTATATAAAGTTGATTTTGTAAGTATGTAGATGTTTAAATTGAACGTTGTGTTGTTAAGCAGCAAAATAGGGACGTCAATGTTCAATCTTAAAAAACTATCTTAACCTGAAACTTTTAAGTTGTTGAGATTTGCTTAAATGATTCCGTAAATATATAAAAAAAAAACAAGAACACTGATTTTAAATTAATTTCAAGTTTCCTAACGGTGTATAAAATGTTGTATACTTAAAGTGAAAATTTTTGGGGAGGAGAAGGAGATGTGGAAGAGAAAGGCGGGGAAGTACCTGGCTTTTCAGATTCTATCATGGCTTTAGCCATTTAAAACAACATTTTAATTATGAATGGTGGTCTTTCACTAAGGTTTTATTATTATTTAAAATGAAGTTGTGAGAAATATAATGTAAAAGGGTTAGAAAGATATAACACCATGCTTTATATTCGAATCTAAAAGTTTACCTCAGAATAATGAAAATGGGCACTTTTAAAGTTTCCGAATGCAGTTATGGTTTTTTTGGATTTTATTGCAAAGCGGGAATACTTAATTATTCTGACAGTATATGCTCGAGGCCTGGGGGGTAAAATAAATTAAATTTGCTTGCGGTCGCCTCATTCATAGTCGAGAGCCTTACCCCTCAACCTCGAGTACTTCAAAAAAGATATGTGGCTTTTTAAGTAAGTACTTATTACTAACTAGACAAATAAAATAAACTAATTTGTTGCATAATAATCTTTGTATCTAACTAACGGTTTAATAAAAACGGTGACACGAATTCTCCTTAACCTAACCTAACGCCACAATAACAGCTTAAATTACTCTACCCGGTTCGGATAAGTTACCCTTTCATTTAACAATGTTTTCTTGTTGGTTGTACATCTATTTATTGTACAAAGCACCTAAAATATTCACAACGGCAGACAGTACTTTGTAATTTATGAGCAGTATCTGTAAGTCTGCATATTGTATAAACTTATCAAATACCTTTCGTGGAGTCAAGAAATAAGCTTAGACTGTATTTATTTAACTGCATAGAATATACATAAATATGTATTCAAACAATATAACTAAAATTTGATTTGTGTTAAACCCGTTTACATATTTGTATGATGCTGCGCAAGAGTCCCATTTCTGTGAAACTAATAGAACTTTGGCATCCCCGAGTTAACGACGCTTCGTTGACCGTTGACATATTTACATTTACAGACAGATAATCGACTATCGTTTGACACATGTCACAAAATATTCGCAAAGCTGTTCCTATCAAACTTTTCCAATTATGTATTTTATATCACAAAACTTTCTTCTACAGCTTGTTTGTGAATAGGTATTTGGTTCCATTTCTGTTTTTCTGGACGTTTTTGCCCACAATACTTGTAACCTCCTAAAAATTTATGATAACCGTCTTAGTGTAATAATAATGATTAAATAATAATGCTAACAAATGTAAACGAAAATATGAATGAAAACACAGCCACAGAAAAATAAAATATTAACTGGTAAAATATTTTTATTTTTTTTATAATAATTTATTGTTTTAAATCCCTAACTTCTAGTTCAATCCCAAAACCTTGAGTAATAAAAATGAAATAATATTTTATTAGAATAAGTGAAAAATAATAATCTAAACGAAAATATGAAAGAGAACAAGACACAGAAAAACAGAAAAAGACAATGGTAAAAAATAATTAGTTGATAATAATGTAATTCTAAAATTTGAAAATATGAGATTGACAATTATGACGTTTTGACAGAAGGTGGCAATGGCGAAATTGGTTAACGCGCTCGTCCCGTTTAGACGGAGAGGTCTGGGTTTGAGTCCCAGTTGCGACCATTGTCTTTTTCTGTTTTTCTGTGTCTTGTTCTCTTTCATATTTTCGTTTACATTATTATTGTTAACTTATTCTAATATGATATATTTCACTGAAATCCCCTTCAAAAAAGTATTAAAAATAAACTTTTTCTTATATAAACGAAATAATATTTTTTTTAAATTTAACTTTATTAGTAGAACCACAAATTGTAATATTTAATTAAATGAAGACAATATGTATTAGCGAAACTTAAGCGAGTTTTTCAATTGTCAGATTTTCGATTGAGTTTCGCTAATATTGCCTTAACACACTCGTTCCGAAGGGTCAGAGTCCATTTAAAAATCTTACTCGGAGGATCGTGAATTTAGTCGCAACGCCTCTGATGTTTAGATGTGCGCTCTTTTTTAACGTTCACCCAGAAACTGTTTTTCGCGGAGTTTTTCTGGGCCATTTTGACGAGCCTTTGTAAAAGTTTTCCGGCAGTGCTGGCCTCATCATCATTCACCTAGTCTGTTTCATTATGCATGTACTCGGGCTGATGTTCTGCCCCGGAATCTGGCAAAGGAAATAACCGAGTTGAGGTAATACAAGCTGGAAAAAAGTTTTGCCTTTTTCTGTGGCAATTTTTTTTTTATAATTAACTAGCTGGGGTACCCGGCTTTGCTCAGGGAGTTGATAGGAGATTGAACTGACGTTTGAACCCACGACGAATCTTCCTTTCCACCCCTACCAATGGGGAGGCCCACCCATACAAAAAGGGTTTCGAATGGTCCACAATGTTCCAGAACATTCCACAACATTCGAGAGTGTTCTGGAATGTTCCACTTTGATCTGGGATGTTTCGGGATGTTCCCGAAAAATCCAGACTATTCCCGAACATACCAAAATATTTAAGAATTTATTTATTTTGGTACATTATATAACATTTCAATAGTAATCCAGTAATGTTGTCCTGACTGGGTAACTTATCCGTGCTGAGGCTTTATTTTATAAAATAAATAAAAAAATATATACATAATAAATTAAAAATATACAAAAAAAAGATATGTGTTAAGGGTATGTTATATTATTTTATGTTATGAAATTTTGGTAATATTGTATTTTTTGTTCTTTAATCAATTTTATAATTTTATGTCCAATTTTATTTTTGTTTTCCTCAATTTTATTTTCAAGTGTTAGACTGTTGAATGCTTTTGCAGTATGATATTTAAAGTGTCTTTGTTTAAAGCTTGTATTTACCCTCGGAGTTTTTATGTTTCCAACTGGTCTGTTAGTGATATTTTGTATTTAATATAATATTCCGGGATGTACTGAAATGTTGTGGAATGCTCTCGAATACTATAGAAGGTTCTGGACTGTTCTAGAAATTTCTCGAGGGTATACTTCCAGCCCTTATATGGGCTACCACACCACATAACCCCTTTGATCGTACCGGACTCGTTTCTGAATTTTAGCGGATGGCACACTTTCATACACTTTCATATATATATATATATATACTTGACTCGCACACCGAAGGTCGCGGGATCGATTCCCGGGGTGGCAAATAAATTTTATTTGATGAATTTGTGATATTTGTATATTTGCGACACGTTCCAGAGTGGAAGATACTGTCTGTATCACCCTGGTGTAAGACCACCATTTAGAATTGAAACGTTGCTTCAAATGGCATTAGCCGTGTTTGGTGACCAGATCTGATTAGCCAGGTACTTCCCCACCTTCCTCTTTCCTATCTCCTTCCTCCAATTGGGGATGCCATAGTCTCACTGGCTTCAGACGGGAGCAGTTGGGACTCTTGTGCGGTATTCATATAAAAAAAAACATCATTCAAAAAGTATGAACTAATGTCGATACATTTTTCAGAAAATTTAACACAATCTCACCTATGTAACTTATAATATACTATTATCTTTTCATGTGTTGTCTTCTATAATTGATTTTATAAACCAACACATAAACCAAACTTCGCCTTTTTGCACTAATTATTTTTCTTCGTATTTAGCACAACTCTCGGCATCATCACAAGGTTGATTCAATTTAACCAACGATCACACTTGGGGCGTTATTTTGTGGAGAACAACCTCCAGCATGTTTTGCTTGATTTAGCGGTTTTGTAGCTGGGATAGGTTGACATTTTATGTCTGCTGGTGATAGCAGATGATAACCATAAAATTTTATGTGCACAAACTATCTACGGGGGTGGGATCTTCAACGTCCGGATACCACGAGGCTTTCGTAGTATTTGATATGCCTTTCGAACGAAGAATATTTCTCCTTTTATGTTTCTACATATTTATGTATCGTTAAGAACAGTATTACCATGATCAAGTTATATAATTAACATCGTGAAGAGCGTGAATTATCCACCAAAAAATGTTTACAGAATGCTCAGTTTACGATTTGTTTTTCTAGAGATGATAACAAAAATCTTAATACGTAAAAATGAACATTTCTTTGTTTATCTCTTATGTATTCAATCTGATTGCGATGAAACTTTGGTGATTTGATGTGCACATGCCAGTGATGTTTTCTATATATATGAGAGTAAGCTCTGGCGTTATGAAATTTGTATTAAAAAAATTCAATATGTGGCGCGCGATTCGTTTGAAAATTCATATAGTTTTGTGGCAGTGAGGGAAAGAGAGAAGGTGAGGGGAATACGGAAGGAGTGGAGTGAAATGAAGGAGGGGGTTCGCAGGAGGGAGGTTCGCTGGAGGGGGGACTAGGGAGAGGTAAAGCAGGGAAAGTGTAAGAGGTAAGCGGGGGGGGGGGGTGGTAACCCGAGAGGGGTAAGATGGGGAAGGTGGAAGGGGAACGCGGGAGGGAAAGGGTATGTAGGAGGGAAACGTGAACTATATCGTAATATAAAAATGATTTTTTATATATAAAGATACAATTTTTATAGTTTAGCAGTAGGGAGGGAAGGCGGAAGAAGGATGGTTATCCGGGAAAAAGAGATGGGGAACGAAGAAGGGGCAGACGTTCGCGGGAGGGGGGATGAGGGAGGGTGGAATGCGGGGATGGTGGAAGGGGAATGCGGGAGGCGAATGAGAACGGGAACGCACTGGAAAGGAAATGCAGGGAGAAACAATTTCTTTAATTTCTTTTGTGATTTGTTATCCGCACGCCCGCGATGTTTTAAGGTGTTAAGAGACGTACTTAACTTACTGTAACCAGTGATTTTTAATATTATTTTCAGTAAAAAATGTTAATAAAATTTTGGCCTTCGGTAACATTTTATATATTTTTTAATTTTTTTTTCTGAATTTGTGATAAAAAAAACTCGTTGGTAAGATATAAAAATAGTAAGGCATCACCAAAAATGTAAATAAAAAAATATATATATGACAGAAAACGAGTAAAATGGAGTAAAAAACAGCAAATAATTAATCTCCGCGATGTGTCATGTTAGTAGATTGCTAAATTGCTTATTAAAATATGCGAGACTGTCTGTATAGATGTCTATATAGTTACATTCAATAGTATTACACAGAAGATACATTCTAAACTATGGATCGTAACAGGCAATATTATTATTGAATAATTCAAGATGGAATATATTATGACTTCTGAAATTGCTTCTATTTGGATCTTTAACGTAAATATATCCCAGACAATATATAGTTTCAAGCTTATCACGAATAATTTTATGTAAACATATTAAGTCAGCAAATTGTTTTCTTTTATCAATGGTTATACAATTAGGGTATTGGAGTCGTTCCTTGTAAGTGTGGGTAATAGTTAACGGGTACCTAAACATCAACTAAAAAAAATTATGTAGGTAGGGAGGCGAGTTTGGGTTTCGCCGTTTTGAGAACCATTTATTGAATAACCAACACCTCCGTCATAGGTCACCCCAACTGGATCGCTACGTTTGGTGAGTTAACATTTTGTAGCAGGGGGTCCGGGTTCGTGCCCGGATGAGGTTTGTCTAGGACTCACACCGACTGCTTGGCGGGCAGGAGACACTCGTTGGGGGAAACCTTTTGACCTCTCCAGCAAGTCATGACGCGGTAAGAGCGACGGATTCATACATCCGTCACTCTTGACCACACTGATTCCCAGATTCCTTCCCACCCCTTATACCCTTTTCCTTCCCAGAATGTCATCTCCTTTTTTTACATGAATACCGCACAAGAGTCCCAACTGTTCCCGTCTGGAGTCAGTGAGTCTATGGTATCCCCAATTGGGGTATGTAATGAGGCAAGTAGTAACGAGGTAGTGGGGAGTGGAAGGAGATAGGGAAGAGGAAGGTGGGAAAGTACCTGGCTTTTCAGATCCAGTCACCAAACACGGCTAAAGCCATTTTAAGCAACGGTTTAATTCTGAATGGTGGTCTTACACCAGGGCTATACTGAGAGTATCTTCCACTCTGTAGCGTACTGCAAATATACTATATATTATTTTAAATGAATAAATTGTGAAATAACACAAATTAATCAAATAAAATTTATTTGCATTGCCGGGATTCGATCCCGCGACCTTTGGAGTGCGACTCAAGAGTCTTACCGCTGGACTACCGCCAGCCGTCTCCTGCCTTTTATTAAAAAATAACCCTCCTCCTCAGCATCCCAGAGATGACATCGGCCCTAAGGGAATTCATTTTCCTCAGGACCTCCAGTGTGGGTCTAATTTGAAAAAAAAATCTAGTGCGGTTCACACGCAGAAACGAAACTTTACCAAAAACAATCTCAACCAATAGGAGCTTTTAAAAGTAAGGTCATTATCAAGCGGCTAATGAGCGCAGACATAGCGTCATTTCGTTTCATATCTCAACCAACATAATCAAAGCGGCCAATGAGCGCAGTGTGATGCTTCGCAGATGCTGTAATGCGTCATTTCCGTTTCATCCGAATTTCAAATCACAACGAGGCTAAATAAATTTCACTTCAAAAATAGCATTTATTCGATTAGTTAGAAGAAAGTAATTGTTCCATTTTTGATAATCTATTAATTTACTAATATTACTTTTTTCAATATAATAAAGCACACTTCATATATATCATATCCCCACTTTTACATAAATGAGATGAAATTGTTTAGGTGTGGAATGTGAAACTGAATTCACACCACGCTATTAAATGTAGATCCAACCTTCATTTCCATACACGTGAACTCTACTAACGAGGATTGCAACGAAAACCCAACCGTAACATTATGCATTAATGTTTGAAGGAAGAACTTTTTACACAAAATTTTAAATAACCCTCCACCATTTCGGAGCAATGCGGGGTCACATTTCACAAAGGCTTTGAAATGTTTTATAAGCACCTTTGTTGATTATAATCTTATAATTCCTGGCATTAGTAGAATAATACTTCGTAAATAATATTTCTTAAGCAGCAAGCTCGCCCCCTGTTTTAGTTAATCGTGAGCTTAAAGGTCAGGGTTGCTTGGATTGTTAAAACTTAGTTCAATAATTATATTATGTCGGTCTGAAGTCTGAACACTAAACTAAAATCTTACTAATATTATAAATGCGAAAGTTTGTATGGATGGATGTGTCTTACTCTTTCACGCAATAAATACCGAATGGAATACAAAAATTCTTTCACTAATCGAAAGCTACATTATTTGCGAGTAACATAGGCAGTAATATATTGGTAAGCTCTGGCGTTGTGAAATTATTTCATAAACGTTTATTGGCAAAGCGTGTTGCTAAGTAAATGTGTGACGTGGGCTGTCATTTTGTTATTTGTTTAGGTTACTATGGAGATTTCTTGAGTATTCTAATGTGAATATTTAGTGTAGATACAAATATAAAATACGTACAAATCTACATTTTGACCTAAGCCAACAGCTATACTAATATTATGAATGCGAAACGGAGCGTATTTGATTGTTGATTGATTAGGGGAACAGGAAGGGTAGGGCGATGGGAGAGGGGAGGGAAGTGGGGGGTGGGGGGAATGGGGGCAAAAGCTAGTTACCCATAAATAAAAATAATAAGTTTATGTAGCGTTCTGGTCTACGTTTTTGAATTAAATCTAGAGTTTGTGGATTTGCTTACCGTCTGAGTGAAATTTTAACACTTTGTTCTTTCGAAGTGAAAATTCTTTGGCGCCGTTAGTTACTTGAAGTTCAGGTGAAACGGAAATGCGTCACAAACCCGTTCTGCACAAATACTCTGTTCTTATATAGAAGGTAAATTCGCACCTCGGCGCGAGCCTTTCATAGCGATGTTGGCAAGGTGCCTGACAACTCTCAGCGGCCAGAGAGACAGACATCAAGCGAACTGTGGTTCATATCCTACGAAATCCAAAAAAAAACATTTTCATTTTGTGAAATCAATATCCAACCTTCAAACCACTTTACAAAAACAAGCAAAATAAAAGAAAGCGACATCTAGCGACTGTTATGTTTCTGTCATGTTGGTACTACAGCTGTCACATGCTGATAGTTGGCAGATCTGTCGCTTCACTTGATGTACAACCTAGAACTTGTGAACAATGTCAATAAACGTCTTATAAATGAATTCGGCTTTCTGTTATTAATGAATAACTCCAAGCATTATAGCGAATTTTAAGTTTCACTTCTACCGCGTGCGAATTACACACTCTAATTTTTTTCTTTATATGTTTTCTATGGTTATTTGTTTTACTTAACCTGTCTTTTATTTTTTGTCTATACTGAATGTGAAACTTATATTTTTAATATCAAAATCTGTAACTAAAATTGTAACTATTTCCTCCCACCTATGAATTGTAAGTTCCTGCCGTCCTAAAATGAATTCTGTAAAACAAGAAAATAAATTTTTTAAAAAACTATTTTTCCAATTAGCCTTCCCAAAAATAAATGGCGAATACTGGATATAGCCACAGCTACAGTAGTCATTTAACAAATGCTTAAATATAAATAGGTAACGTCGATTTAGATCCTTTTCATTTTCATTTCAGTCATTTACTTTTCCATTCCAATCATTTACGAATTATGTGATCGAAAAAAATGTTTGTGGTAATTTATTAACTTCAAAAGGAAAATATCATCTAGTAACAGCTTAAATACACATAGTTAACAAATCCATTATAATTTAAGTTTTGTTTTTTGAATAAAATAGAATAATTTATTATAAGGGAAAACATGTTAAAATTTCCGTGAAAAAGAACCAAAGATAAAACCTTAAATAAATAATATGAAACTTTTGCGTATACTTATTTACCATTTAGTTATTTGTTGGTCCGCTTCTGTCTTTGTTCAAAGATCACATTAGAACTTAAATTTCAAAGAATATTTTTTCCGTCTAACAAATACATATTACTAGTATATGTAAATAATTTACAGCTTCTGCATTCCATACATTCTGTCCGTACATAACCAAGTTTCACCGATTACACGTTAGATGTCACTTCCGCGCATGATGAAATGGCGTTCTATAATTTTATCTATACTACGTTAAATTCGTTCGCTTGTCAAACTAAATATGGAATTAATGTTTGTGGTTGCGTCTTTTTTATGCATGTCACTTATAATATAGAATTCCTTGTCCTGTGTTTTTAGTCTGTCTTCGATGACGTTCAAATGGGTTATACAAAAACCACGTGGCGAAATAATGTACTCTAATGCTGTGTTTTTATTGAGAATTTCTTTCGGAAAACACTCTCGCTCGGATATCTTGATTTATACGTAATTCAAGATGCTCAATATTTGAAATGTGTTACGCAGTAAACCAACCCCAGCTGATGTACGAAAATCATATCTTCCATCGCATTATGACAAGTGACGACACCTCTCACTGATGTTGACATTCCACATCTTATATCCAACACATCATGACAATTTCATGCTCATGATTATATCACTGTTATGAGAATACCCTAGTCACGAGTATATATATCATAATCATTATCATCACACGCGGGGGATTTTCTTTTCGCAATTTAAAACGTCTTTGATTCACACATTTGACACATGAATACGACTGGCATCGTGATGCATTGCTTCGGAATAACTTAAAAGTATATATATCGAAATTTGTATACTTATACACCTTTTAGAATTTTATTTTGTAATTTAAAATGTTGTCCAATTTGTGTTTATTTTTCTCACGTCTACATCTCTGGGTTATGGCGGATCTAATTTGTATTATCTTTTTAAAATTTGGGAATTGAAATATTATTGTTTCATTCCTAATTTATGGCATTCCCAGCTTAGTAGTGTATTTAAAGATTTGAAATTACACAAATAAAATAACATTTCCATTACAAAGCGTAATTTTGTAACCTCCTCAAGTGCGTTTTTCCTATACAAATTCATTGGCTCCTATGGCGGGAAGGATTCCCGAGTGCTAGTTGCTCTCAATAGCGCATTGGTGAAATACCAGCAAGAACCGAAATGTTGCTTGACAGGGAAATAGCCGTGTTCAGTGCAATATCTTAAAATCCAAGAACTTTCCAACCTTCACCTCCCCACTCCCTTCAGTTTTATGATGCAGTCTTTCTGACTGGCGTGGAAATGTACTTATTGAATCACTTTGTCAATCAATAAAAGAATATGGAATAATTGCTCGGGAAGGAGCAAAAAACTTGGCCATCGGTTACATATAAATTGTGCAAAAAACGATCTTAAAGGTAATACTTAAAAAACATAGACTGTCTGACACAGACCAAATATTCAACAATTGTGACGTACTGGGTATACGCCAATTATACGTTAAAACACTATGAAACTACATTTTTGACCCAAAAAACAAATTTCAACAAACACAAAATATCACTAACAGACCAGTTAGACAAGCGTACAAAGAAAACATAAAAACTCCGACGGTGAATACAACCTTTGGAAAAAGACACTATAAATATCATGCTATAAAAGCATTCAACAGTCTAACACTTGAAAATAAAATTAAAGAAATAAAAATTAATTCAGACAGAACAAAAAATACAATATTATCAAAATTTCAGAACATAAAAAATTAAAAATACCCTTAACTTTATACATACACATATATATTTTAATTTATTATGTATATTTTTTTAATATAAAATAGAAGCCTCAGCATGGGTAAGTCACTCAGTGAAGCCAACATTACTGGATTACTATTGAAATGTAAAATATTGTATCAAAATAAATAAATTGATTTCCACTGTTAACAGACTTAACGTAACGGTGATAATATGTCATGTTCAGTTAGGTAAGCTCAGGTAAATTTAAGTTTGGTTAGCTTAGCTTGGGTTAGGTTAGATTTATGGGGATAAAGTGCGTGGTTATTTATAAATCAAATAAGCATTAACACTTTACTTACAAGTTTATTATAACAATTACATCCGTACCATAATTGGTTAGGTTTTTTTATTGTTATTTTATCCACATTTCCGTACGATTCTTCAAAGTTCTTTTTTGTCATGGAATCGATTCCCACAGATTGATTAGCTTTTGGTGCTAAACAATAGAGTCGATACATGGTACGGAGTACAATATCCGGAACACGGCCAACACTAAGGGCTGCGGTTATCCATTTATGAGGTCTAAACAAAGCGTACATTCTGAAGAGCTGATATTTGAAAACAATAGCAAAATCAAAACACACAAGATGTCTACATAGGTACACGAGTGACAGAAACAAACATATTAAGTAGATATTCTGTACCAACCAGTTTATCCCCGTGTGCCATTGTCTAAAAAAATTTGCAAAGTACGCTTGCTATGTTCTGTGAAACATTAACGAAATTGCTAATATTAATACTTTATACATTAACATTATTCTCGACTAGCAATCCTGATGACGCAGGTTCAAATCGCGGAATTAGAAGTATTTTAGAGTTATGTTATTTAAAATAATATATTTTTTTATTTGCGGCACATTCCAGAGTGCAAGATACTCTCAGTATTGCCCTGGTGTAAGACCACCTTTCAGAATTTAAATGTTTCTTGAAATAACTTTATTCGTGTTCAGTGACCAGATCTAAATAGCCAGTTCTCAATCCCCTTTCGCTCTCTACTACCTTTTGCCTCACAACATACCCCACTTGGGGATGCCATAGGCTTAATTCTCAATGTCTCCAGACGGTTGGTTTAGCAGTAGGGACTCTTGTGCAGTGTTCATATAAAATAAAACAATATCCTACATAAACTAAATATCCTATATGCCCAACTGCCCGAAGCCGGGGGACTCTGGTATCCTCAGATGACAGGGGTATGTAGACTGAAAGGAGCAACGACAAGGAGGCGGGAAGAGGAAGGTTAGGAAATACATTCCTTTTCACATTAACCCATTTTAATTTTCACATTTTTCACACAACACAAATAACTTCTAATGCCATTTTCAATAATTGTCGTATTCCGGAGAGCACTCGTTCACCATTTCGATACTGAGAGAATCTACCTCTCTTGAAAGTATCGCTTATTCAAGCTGGAGGTGTACAAATACAAATCTTAGTTTTTAAAATGAAGACAATATTAGCGGCTCTAAATCAAAAATCTGAAACAGAAAAAGATTCCGTCACATCTATAAATCGAAACTGACCTTTACCTTGCCGTGGAGGAGTCAATAAAAATATGCGTTAAGAAAAAAAAAGTGCCTTCTCCTTCTCTCGTGGTTTTCCTCTTCGAATTACATATTTCCAGAGTACAATGTTCCACCTTCAACCAATTGCCAACCTTTGTCCTACCCGTCAGATGTCGTTCTGTACCTTCCTCCCACATTAGGTATTGTTTTCTTACTGATAATCCACATGCCTAAATAATTACTTTACTCTAGAGAAGCACACTACAAATAATGGAATATCATGAAAAGAATAAACGTTAGACGAACAATGAAATATCTACAGATCGATGATTCCTTAAACTGTGGTTTATACACACAATATTTGGAGGGGAGGTGTAAAATGATTTTATTAACATAATGTGGATTTTTCCATCTATGTTGCTATGTCATATTTCAGTACTGAATTTGTGATTTTTTTAATCATGTAGGTTTTGCGTCAACAATTTTGACAGCAGTAAAACAAAAGCAAAACAAGCGTTAAACATTTGCATACTGCAGAATAAATAAATATCCCAACCGCTCTCAGCCGTCTGCAGCCAGTGGGGCTATAGCATCTCAAATAATTGGGGTGTTGTGTGAGGCTAAGGAAAGTGAAGAGAAAAATGAGGTAGAAAAGAGAGGTTGCAAAGTATCTGACTGATCAAAGCTGGTAACCAAATATGACTAAAACTATTTCAGGCAACGTTTCGATTCCAAACGGTGGTCTTTCACCAAAGCGTTACTGGGAGTAACTTCCATTACCATCGGATTTTGGCTGGCGTTGACGCCATCACAAATAAGTTCCGTGTAGATTTTCGACTACTATGTGACTACTCGACTACTGTGGTACTATCACAGAAATCCAATTATTAACTCTTACGGATAATATTTTCCACATGGGAACGGGTCGTTTCTTCGACTCTTTTGTTCAACAGCTCGGAATGTCTATGTGTTTTCTTCTTCACTAGGTACTTACTTTTCTTAAAGACTCTCCACACTTAATGTCTTAATGTGACGTAAGCCCTGAAAAAAATCATTTCCCTCGAGACCTCCTGCTTGGAGTAAGTATTACATTGAAGCCTAAAAATAAGTGCGTCGTATATTGGTATCTTCCTTCGCAATCTATTACCTGAAGAAACAATTTTTTAAATAAAACAGGCATATTGTCGAACACTACAAATATGCTGGAGGTGCCGGGGATTTAAATTATATTTTTCGTAGCAAAACTACAGAAAAAGTAAAGAAATCACTGAATAATACTTAAATCACTAAACACAACAATAGTACTTAAATCACCAAATACAACAATAATACCTAAATCGCTAATTCCCACATAAAACGATTGCTCTACCAGTATCTACTCAGAAAAGGTACTGCGCTAAATATTTAAAGCAATCAACAAAACTTCCCCGTCTTTCCAATCTGATTTGGTCCTTCCAGAAAATACGAGTTTAAGACAATCAAGTCTTGGATTAACTCCGTCATCCGGTATCGGAAAGTTGAAAGAACTTAAGTAGAGTTAAGTTACTTAGTTTGGGGGTTGCATTTTCTGAGTATCCTCTAGAGTTAAAGGCTTAACAAAAATCATTTATTTTCACATCTCTTTGTTAAGGGTTACTTTGTTGTTTTTATGTTGAAAACATAATCAGTTGGTAAATTTTGTTAGGTACACCTAATTACAAAAAAGTTTATTTTAAATTAAATGCAATGATTTGGAAAAATAAATACCAGCCATTATAAAATGAAATCATGTTTTTTTTTTAATTTTAATTGTCCGTGAGCCAATCGGAATAGTCAGGTACTTCCCACCATTCCTCTTACCCATTTCCTTCTCTTCTCCACTCTGCTACGTCTTTCACCAATCTTAAACATGTGTTTTTCGTGCCTCATAAAATTACCAATATTTTGATGTTTTATTATTTTTATGGCTAGAAAGATTTTTTTAAGTACTCTAGAAGTACTCACAATACATATCTGGATGAGGTGGTGCTATAGACATACAGATCAATTAAGACTTGTGTGAGAAAATCACATTAAAAAATACCCCAACAAATGTTCGAAGTTCGGGTCTCGCAAACTCGCAAAAGAGCGATCAGCAAAATGAGGAAGCATTAATTCTCCTTTATTACTTCATCTCGCATACTGGTTGATATCTGTATATCAACCAGAATACATACGAGTATAAATGGCAATGATTGTGCTGCATTCATAAGCACGCGTTTGGGACTAACTAAATCATTCAAAGTCAATAACAAAACACAGAGGTATGATCACCATCAAATAGAGCCCTGGGTGGTTGAATACGACATTGTACATCTACCTACTTGTTTGGCGCGGTTTGACTAGTGCGCGCTCTCCTTATGTGAGGGACATTGCCAAAACTAAACACTCGCTACGCAGTAACTTCTACGTCGCGCGCCGGATTGAACATTGTTAATCTAACGCTGAAGTATTTACGTTTGTCAAACATAGGAGTAAATAGTAAATACAGATTATTATCTATGCGATATAGTTAGATATCAATGGATTCAACAAACGAAGTTGGTATTGCACGACAAATCGTGGTGAATGAGGATGCGATTTCATGTCGTGGTTAACATTGTATATTCTGGGGCCTAATGCTAGAAGTGCTTAAGCCAAATTTATAAATCGCTCAGAAATTAAGATTGTTTATCGATTTATCAGCCTTACTTATAGAAAACACCTCATGAACGTTAAACGGTGTTTTGTTAAACATTGCATGAAGACTGCACATTTTCTTTTTCGAATCGCTACTAATAAAAAATGGTCATTACTATGCTGGCAACATTGAATTTCGGTACATAGGTGCATGCGCATATTCGTCGTGATTTTTTTCACACGCGGCAAAATATCAGTTTTGACATCTGATATTTTACGCGTGATTGTATTAGTATAGTTACAAAATTACTATTTGTATTTTAAGTCAGTTTTAATCTTTTAAATAATGTCATGTTGTTAATTTAATTTTGTTAACAGAAAAAGATAGATGTTAATTCTGAACCATTTTTTTTACTTGACTTTTGCCGCGTGAGTTGAATAAAACTTCCTTAATAACGTAAATGCCTTACGCAGTATATTTTACAATGATATTATTTAATAGTGTAATTTTATTTAGAAATATAAATGCCTTCTGCGTATTATTTAATAATATAAATGCTTATCCAAATTCGAGAATATATATAACGTTTAAAATGTGCAAAAATTAAACCAAAATGTTAGATTTCTTCAGATATCCTTGGGAAATAATTGTTATATTTTTTTATAATTTTAATTGTAGATATGAACGAGTTAAAGACTGAATTCAAAGTTTTGTTGCAAATTCTTCAAATAAAAGGTTGGTGTTTTTTATTTTGAATTTTCCGACATTTTTCGACGTTTTAATAGAAAATGTTTAGGGTAAGCTTTTTTATGTTTAAAGCTATTTTTAAATACTAAAGTGTATTTCAAATGCAAAAATCTAAAGGGTAATTGTCTCCAGTTTCTAAAATGGTACTTTTTGTATGACATCTACAAAAACAATAATAAGCAGTATATTTAAAGTACCTTAGAATAATTCAGAAATTCGTTGAGAACTTTTTGATAAAACAAGTAGGTATGTATACAACAGATTAACTATCCTTTTTGGCCGGATAAGCAATGTACGAGTATATATCTTTCAGTATACAATTTTTTGCCAGTTTTTAATTAGTAGGGTTTTCATATATATGACGTTTGTTAGTGAGGCTGTAAATATTTTTTTTGACTTCTACATTAAACACAGACAGGCTACAATTTCATAAATCTATAACACCTATCGTTGATTTTCATAGCATTAAAATAAGGGTAATTTTAAAGTACTTTCTGGTGCTTAAGTCTAAATACCAAAAACTGACATGGACAGTGGGCACTCCTAGCATTAACTCTCAGATATTTAGAGTAGGAAAAATTGCATTGTTTAATGCATTGGTCCCCAACTCATGGGTCGCGGCTCAATACTGGGCCGTGGACCAAATGGTAATGGGCCGCGCAAGGACTTGTCTAAAATAAAAATAATTTTGAAAAAAAAGGTTTAAGCTGTTATTATTGTTCTTAAGTAAATTTAAAATTCGAACGAAGAATGAATGTAAGAAATTTCTTTAATTGTCTGTTGCTAACTAACCAAATAACGAAGATATTTTAAACTATCTAATCAAAACAAAAATATTAGATAATAAGGAAAGTCCATATTCGACAAGTTTGTTTTCAATAGAATCCATAAACATATCAGCAAACAAAGGTAAAGCGGGATTCCCCATAAAATCTTGTTAAGTATTGTTAAGTGATAAGTAATTTTGGGTTTCCAAGAAGCGTGGACGGCTCTATAATTGGTTTATCCAAATGGGAATTATTTAATATGTTTAAAATTAGATGTTGACACTCATTAGTGGGTATGCTAAGAAAAAGATTTACAAGTCAAAGTAAACTAAATAATATAAATATCAGCCCCGAGTTCGGAGTTAGTCAAAACTCATCGAAGGTCCTAAGACTACAGACGTCACCAACCACCACTGCCTCTTCTCTCTGCCCGGACCTCACCTTGATTACAATTGATTTCTGTGTTGCATTTCTCGACCTCACCCTTTCCCTGGACCTCGCCACTAGCTATTTGGATACCGGATCTATTTGAAGACCACCGCATTCACAAGGAAACGAGACGAACTTTGATGAAATCTATCGAAGCCACCCGGCCAAGATATCTACCCCCTAGTAACAATCAGAGCAAATCACATTTACCACTGTTGATTTGTTGGACAGGCAACTTCTACAAAATGAATACGAAACAGACGTCGTTAGAAAGATTCCTTGGGAAAAGGAAAAGGCCCAGTGAAGAGTCTGAAAAAGCTACTTCAACATAAAAGAAATATATTACATTTAAGAGAAAATACTAGGAGTCCTTCTTGAAATATGGATTTATCGAGACAGGTGATTTAGTGAATTTGAAATATTATAATTAATTAGCTGAAATATATAATATTATAATTAATTAGAAATTTGTAACCTTCAATGTACAAATTACTAAAATAAAATTCAAATAAAAAAAAAAATATATATATATATATATAAAAATTCCCACACACCAATCCCGCTCTGCTTAGTTTGCGGCGACCAGCTCTCCAATGAGGCAATGAAACCTTCAAAACTGTTTCGCCACTTGAACACCAAGCACCCTGGATTAAAAAACAAGCCTCTGGAGTATTTTGAAAGAACAAAACGGGAATACGAAGGACAGAAGAAATTTATGAGGGCTACCACATCAATAAATGAGAATGCATTGAGGGCATCGTATTTGGTGCCAAACCGTATTGCCAAGGCTAAAAATCCGTTCAATATCGGTGAAGAATTGATCTTGCCCTCCACTAAAGATATTTGCTGTGAACTTTTAGGAGAGGATGCTGTGGAAAAGATAGCGCATGTGCCTTTATCGGCTAGCACTGTGACTAGGCGCATTGAGGAAATACCCGAAGATATTGAGACACAATTGTTGGAGAGAATTAACACATCACCGTGGTACGCACTCCAGGTCGACGAATCTACTGATATCGACAACAAGGCAATACTACTTGTATCAATGCGATATCTATATCAGGAGGATGTGCATGAGGATGTGTTATTTGCACTATCTTTGCCAACCAAAACCACAGGAGCAGAACTGTTCAAGTCACTGGATGGTTATATATCAGGAAAACTAAAATGGTCCTTTTGAAAACTAAAATGGTCCTTTTGTATCGGCGTGTGCACAGATGGAGCTGCTACTATGACTGGACGACTGTCTGGTTTAACTGCTCGGATTAAAGAGGTTGCACCTGAGAGTGAATCTACGCATTGCATCATTCACAGGGAAATGCTTGCAAGCCGAAAATGCATTTTGGACATGTTTCAGACATTGGCGGGGATTTTAAGCGAGACTGAGCCAGAGAAAATAGATAAATAACTTACAAGATATCAGAATAACATTAAAATCCCGATATTAAACCCTAAGCATTCTTAAAATGCTCTGTCTTTGAAAAACATACTTTCAACATTCCGTTTAACCTTAAAAATATAGAAAATACCCATGAATCCAAAAGATAATTAAAAAAATATCTAAAACTTAGAATAATCCTTCATTGTTATCTTGTGTTTTCTCTACTATTATTTGTCAATACAACATATGTACCACACTCGTACTGTTTATTATTATATATTGTGAATGTTATTATTATATATTACTGTTTATTATTATATATTGTGCAAATATTTTGTTATTAAAAAATACTACATTCAATGTGTCCCTAACCCCCCCCCCCCCCCCCCAGTGGGCCGCAAAGGTTGGGGACCATTAGTTTAAAGGATTGAAAGAGTCAGTACTATCCACTTTTAGTGATTACGCAATTTTAATTATTTAAATAATATATTTATATTAATTATTTCGTTGATTTAATAAGTTTTCCGAAACTTCATCATCTCAAGATGAACAGCGGGCGTTTCGCAAGCTCAATGACGTGACAGTGACGACACCAATGACTAAACAAAATATCAAAGAAAGGGACTTGGCATACCGTTACAAATAATGAGTTTCTGTCCAAATTGTTAAACAAGAAATGGGGTTACATACAAATAGCTTCCACGGTTATTATTCAGTTTAAATAATAACTTTGGTAATAAATATTGTTCCGACAATTGGTATGCATGGTTCCATCTAGGCCATTTTTGTATAACTGTGGACTGAATGTTTTTGAAGTAAAACATCATTACGCACGCTTGACTTCGGGGGTAAGCTGGCGAATGCTTGACGAGAGTATATTACTGTAGGAGCAAGAGAGAGCAGTGCGCGTGCACATTTTCTTTCTCTCTTCCTATAATATAGACGGAGCAGAAGTTTTACTTCAGTTGTGTGGTTTAAAGCACACTCGTTTTTCTTAATAACATTACAATATTACAAAATGAAACAATTTCTTTGTTTGAAACCACTTTATTTTAATTTATATTCGTCGGCTGATTTCTGTTGATCTTAACCTTCTTCAGGACAATAAACATAAAAACTTTAAATTTAAACTTTAAACCAGTTTATTTGTTTATTGTCCTGAAGAAGGTTGAGTTCAACCGAAACCGGTCGACAAATATAAATTAAAATAAAGTGGTTTTAAACAAAGAACCTGTTTCATTTTGTATAATATCAAGCCACAAACTGTTTGCTTTCTTCAATAACATAATAATATTGTTGGATATAATATTTCATACACTCTCCTAATAAAGCAGATGTTCGCGCTCAGGAGCTTTTATTTACTCATTGGAAGATACTCATACTTCTCACTTGGTCAGAAAGCGAAACTTTTCCCAATTTATTTATTTACGTTCCGTGGGCATCTCAAGATTAAGGTTATCGTAAAGTACCTATAGTATGACTGCCGAGAGCTCTGCTACAACCGCTCTTTTGTTTTGGCATTGTTACTCAGAAAGAAAAAGTGGTTGCAACTAAGTTACAAATGGTGTGCTTATGAGTATAACAAATCTGCTGACAAATGTTTTTACAAGCGAAGTCCCTGCATCACCCGGGCTTTACGCAGAGATTTTCAAAATAGATGCGAACAGTAATTTTTCTCTTATTTTGCTTTAAGGGGTGGGACAGGGGGGGTAGGTGTAGTTTTCCTAAATTTCATATTAATAGTGACCTTTCTCTTGTTTTGAAAATTAAGTGTGCAAAATTTCATCAATTTCAAAACAAAACTGTTGATTTGTTTAAAAAACAAAGCGCGCCCGCCATAGACTCTCATCTTTGAATAAGTAGAGTTAGATAAGACTTGAATATGTTTGTAATGGAAAATAAATATTTTTTTTTTACTTTCGACCAAATCGAACTTTGTTAAAACCTAAAAAATGTACTCGTTGATGAAAATATTTCCATCGCAATCGAGTTGGTAAAATTTTAAAAGTTAAAATAAAATTTAAAAAAACGCAGTGAGCCGTTCACATCGGTTTCGCTCATTCCATTTACGTTTTATTTAGCTTTTAATTACACATTCCTGTGATGAAACATGAAATATTTTCTGAAAAATTGGTAATAAATTTCAGATTTGCCAACCTTTTGTACATAGTCTCGTATCACTTTAAAAAAAAATTGTTGTAATTTCTACATCCGTGTCCGTATACAAACTAAGATGGCGGGTACAATAAACGAGGGACCTTTATGTTAAATATAACAATAGCAAAAGGGCACTTGTATGATTTTTACATTTTGGTGTATAAATGCAGTATGCTTCGTCATTTGTTAGGTTATAAAAAAACTTAGGTCAGTCTTTTAGAAATATGTCGTAATAAGAAACAATCTACACGTGATTTTGTTCACTCCGCGAACAGTTATAATGCATTGTACTTAAAAGCGAATGTTTTGACTAGTGCCCTTTTGCTTTTAGGTGACATTACAATTCGTTACTTCTTACTAATATTATAAATGCGAAAGTTTGTATGGATGGTCCTTACTCTTTCACACAATAAATATCGAATGGAATTTAAAAATTCTTTCACTAATCGAAAGCTACATTATTTGCGAGTAACAACGGCTTTATATATTGGTAAGCTCTGGTGTTATGAATGAGCTGTGGCGTTATAAAATTATGTATCATACGTTTTCCGTCCCTAACAAAATCGAGTTATTGCAAACGTCAAACAAATTGTTACCTTGGAAACAATGTTTTTTTTTTAATTTTAGGCTTAAAAATAGTGCTTTGTTGTGATTAAAAAGAATTTTTATTTGCGAAATGTCATTCTCAAATTTTCTATTAAACAATAATTATTTTCTATTAGACAAAATAGCAATAATAATAACAATTATGCCAATAATTATGCCAGTAATTTCCCACTAATACTATGCGAGCGAAGCCGTGAGTAAAAGCTAGTTTGAAATAATATGACAAATATTTAAGTGAGATCGTAAGGAAAATTAATTTGATCATTTATTTAAATTAAGATTATGTTATATATTTTGTTTGTTTGAATGAAGTGGAATCTTTTAAGTGGAAATTAACCCACTTCCCGACATTCGATCGAGCTGAAACTCGGCACATAGACTTAATGTCGATGACAGTGCATTCTATCAATTCTATTCTATCTTATGACGTTACGTGCATATGACATTACCAATTCGACTACATTAACGCATCTGACCTGCACAATAAATATCTGTCTTATACGGTCGGGATTTGGCTCGGTTGGTAGAGTTGTCGACTCCAGTTCCTGGGTAGGAAGAATCATGCTCAATTTAAAAAAAAAATTTGTTATAAATTTAGAAAGACATTTTTAAAATGTATGTATTACAGTAAAAAAAATTGTTATTTTTGAGTTTTTTATATGCTTTTTAAATACATGTACGTTGAGTAATCTTTTTTTATTTTTTTTTTATTTTTTTCGTTATAAATATTGTTTCAATAATTAATATCATGAAGCGTTAAGCTAATAAATATTTTTGTTATTAGACTACAAAAATAACATTTGTTGTTCGGTCAGTGTGCAACATGTGTGAACATTTTCCGCTTACTGTGGTGGTAGTAGGAGCTTTTCAAATTATTGTTTTCAGGTTTTTCGAAACCCGAAAACGTTTGTTTTTCTTTTAAACATAGTTTAAATAATTATATAAATTGAACTGTAAAATGGAATAAATTAACGAAGAGAATGGTAGATACCGAGCTACAAATTAGCTACACCTGAATAAAGGAATGAGAAATTGCCCACACAATTTCATGTAATATTATGATTTATGAATATATAATGGTAAAATAATAGTGAACATAAACGGAATACACGATTAATGCAATATCACAAGTTTTCTAGTTTTAGTATAGTCCAGCGATGATAAATGTGGGGCAATATACTCACGTAGTCATATATTAATCTTTTTTATTTTTCCCATCAGAAGCAACATATTTTTCGCAATACATTACATTTTATTTTAATTAAATGTATACAAGTGCTATTATGTCTTGTCAGGTCGATATTAGTTCCTAGCTAGGCAGTTTGCCTATTCCAAGAAACCTAATCCCCGTGAAAATGACAAATGAATTATGCTGTAAAAATATTGTTTTTATTGCTTACAAGTATTTTATTTTTAATGTGAAAAATTCTTTAGCACCTTTGTGATTTGAAACTCAACGAAATGAAAAAGCAATACTAATACGTAAAATTTTCTAAATTTTAAGCAACCCACGACACAAAAAAGAGCTGATGACCTTGAAACGAATGAACAGATTTTCATGAATTAGAGCTAAGAACCATCTCGATCATGTCAGGTTTCAAATAAAAAAAACGCATCATAATCGGTCCATCCGTTTAGGAGCTACGGGGGTTAAAAAGAGTCAAACACATTCATCTATAGGATTTAGCCTGCGAGAGAATGAAATAAAATCATCGTTCTCCTCTATGTGCGATGCTTTGTAGCCTTCCCACTCTTATCTATTCTAGTTTTCTGAATGTTTCACTTCTACCGCGTGTGATCTGAACAGTTGTATTTTTTTAAATTGTTTTTATTTTTTGGTTACGATTTAAGTTATGAGTCGTCTTGCAAACAAGATATATACCCTGAAGATGAACCCCACAAGGCTGTCCAAAACTTAAGCGGTAGGATGAAGCGCAACGCCTCTCAACAGCCTAAAGTAAGTCTGGCTTGTTTTTGGAAGTTTACGGTGTTCACCTATGACCTAGGTTGCTAGAGATCCGGTTGAGTATGAAGCTTGCCAGTCAGACGGATCTACTTACCTGTTCAGTAGATACAAGTAATCCAGAAATAATAAGTTGTTAGTTAAACAGAAAAATAACTCTTTACTATACAAGAAATACAATTACAAAAAATAAATTATAAATATATGAATATTTTGTAATTCGTCAACGTCACATGGTTAAAAACGAAACCGTATTTTCTTAATGAAAAGGGCTTCAAGTATTGAAGACTCCAAAAGTCAAAAAACAAGAAAAAAAATTTGAGAGAGAATGACTATGAGACTTGGCAGTCTAACGACTGGCAGTCAAACCATTATATCAGCACAAGTAATCTAGGAAAAATACAATGTAACGATTGTTCTTACTGATTTAAGTTTCAGGTGTTGAATAACCTGAAAGTAAAACAACGAAAAATGTATTTATTTTTGAGAGAATACCACGTTCACTTATGTCTAAAAGCCCGTGAGTATTAGCAGTCGAACCAAAAGTTGTCAACCATTTTAGCACAAGTTTTCTGGAAAATACACTGTAACATAGTAAAAATTAGGTGTGATTAACTTGACCAGACCATTTATTTTTCCCCCCAAACCTGGACATGAAATAAACGGTAGGTACTTAATAATAGTAATAAATTTTGACAACTTGCATAGCGCTGTTTTCGCAAAAAAATCACCTCCAGAGCGCTGTACAAAAGAGGCTAGATTACAATCAATCTTGCAGCTACCAATCGCACTGATGATGAAATTCTAGACACTTGTTCAAAATGCGTAGAGATTGTGTTTACCAATTACCGAAATTAAGGAATATGTTACAGTAAAAATGTTTTTGATACTGAGCATGAATTTTACGAGGGAATTTACTTGACTGTATGAGGCCAGATCACAACTCGTCTTGAAGCTATCAAGCCTATGAATTATTGGAATTATAGTCCCTTAATAAATTAAATAAAATATATTATAAACTTATTCATTTTAGGAGCCTCAAACTTTCATACAATACAATTGACAAGATAGTAATTTTTTCATGCCATATTAGGGTTAGATATTTTATATATTTATATATTTCATGTGCATAACGCTTTCTTTTCGAAAACGGGACATTTTGGCGTCCCGAAGCTGTGTTCGGGGACACTTGGACACGCTACCTGAAAACGGGACTGTCCCGGTGAAAATGGGACATCTTGTCACATTAAAAATGATTGTTCTTATTGATTAAGGTTTCAGGTATTGAATATCCCGAAAGTCAAACAACGAAAACATTTCAGCACAAGTAAAAAAACAATGTGGCGGAGAATGAGAGAATGGGTATGCTTGTTCTTACTGGTTAAGGTTCCGCTCGTTGGAGGCCGCCGTGGACTGGTCGTGCCGGCGCTCCTTCTGCACGATGCCCATGAGCTTCAGCCAGGGGTTGTTGGCCGCGTGGCTGCCCATGCCGCCGCTCTGCCACATCGTCATGTTGGCGGGACTTGACCGACTAGAACCACTTTAACCTCACGGGTGACATATCCACCACTTCTGGCACCAATTTAGTCTTCAGCATCGCGCTGCTGTGCGCCATGGTGTGTCCTCTACCGCGTCACGACGGGCGCCCGGCGCTGCCCCGGTAAGGTCCAGCGGGCCCGTCACGGCCACTGACAACTCTCTTCGCCATTCGACTATCACTGTTTCGGCTGTTTCTATGGAATCACAAGATTTGGCACTCTCCGGATATGTTGTGTGAACTGTTTGATATGGATGAACAGTCCTTTAGTTTTAACACACGTTAATCTTCATTACACCTGATTTTACAGAATTTTTTTAAAAACCATTCAATAAGCTGATATAGTCTTACTAATATTCTAAACGCGAAAGTATCTATGGATGTATGTGTGTTTGCTACTCTTTCACGCAAAAACTACTGAATGGATTTTAATTAAACTTTACAATAATATAGCTAATACATCAGAATAACATACAGGCTATAATTTATAAAGCTAGCTAGGAAGGGAAACGTGGAAAGTGATTCGGGAAGAAACAATGTATATCTTTGAATGGCATTGAAACGCATGCCGGTAATCAGCTAGTTAATTACATATCAAAAAATATTTTCTTTGTTAGGTTCCGAATAAGCCGATAATATTTGAATTCCTCATTCTACCATAATTATGCACGTAAATATAAAATAATGTTTGTGCAATGAAGGAGGTTTGAACCGGCTACTAACCGGTTAGGTTAACTTGAATAAATAAAAACATTTTTTGAAACTGCCCGTACAATAACAATAATAATTAAACTATATTCAGACGACATTTGCCCATGGTTATCCGAGTAAAATTAAGTGTGAATTTTCGTTTGGCTCACAATGCTTGATAATGGAAGACTTTATTTCCTAACGTAAAATCAAATCACTACAGCTTGGTGTAATTACTAAACATGGTTTATAAATAAACTTCAAAGTATATCTGTAGGTGAACAAACTACGTAACTCGAATTATATTATAATTTTTATTTTTAACTTTATGAGTAAAACCTCAAATTGTAACATTTAATTAAATGAAGACAATGTTGAGTTTCGCTTACATTGTCTTCATTTAATTAAATGTTCGAATTATATTGTTACAAAAATAACTATCTAGACAAAATAAAATATTGTATATTTATGCGCATTACATAAACACCATACAAATACGTCTTCAAATGTAAATATATGCGGTTTTACAATATCTAGTAGCTTGATGTCCAAATTTGCAATTTTAAAAAATTTTAAAAGCTTTTGTCGTCGATGAGATAATTCGGATAAAAAGTAAAATAAAACCTCCAACTTCAAACAAAGACTACATAATCCATAAATTCGCAATACTTTTATTCAAGACGGTCTTATTTACACTTTTTAAATAGAAAGTTAGTCTAAATGGTGTATTGGTTTAATGGGAATATTATTTAAGGATTTTTATATCATTCTTAAAAAAGAATATGATTGAACGAAAAACAAAAAATCTTTAAACTGCGAACAGCTCTTTACCTCACCACGCAACAATTTTCAGTCAGCAATACAATTTTTATCATCAATTGTAGAGCTCTGAAATATTATTTTAACTGATAAAATACAAGACGCTACATTGTGCGCTCCATGTTTTCCATTGTTCAGTAAGAAAACGAGTGTTGAAAGTCCGGGGAAGCCGGGTAGTAACTTCAAGTTATTATTATAAAATATTTTTATGTTTATGCTTGCTTTTCATATTCTGATATATTTCAGATTCATAGGGAGAATATAATATACACATACTTTTACGTTGCGTACCTTGTGACCTTTCCATTAACATTCTGGGAGAGTCTTGAGGGCGCATACTTAAAGGCTTTGAATCCTTGACTATTTCGGAGGTAGGCACTGAATTTATGTTTAAGTACGTATGACGATACATACATAAATATATGTATAGGTATTACTATTTATTATGCAGGGTGGTATATCCCTTCATTACGAAGTCCGCAAAAGGTTTACCTCAAGGTACCAATTCCTTCTGCGCAAAGAAAATAATTCCGTTCAAAAATATATTTCTCATTGAAATTCACGATAAATATATATATTTCATGCGTAAATCAGAGACTGAAACGGTTTTTCCGTCCATTGACGTTTTAAAATTATCATATTTTTCTTTGATGGTTTATAAAGTGATGATAATCAAAAATTTAGCACAAGGACTAAGATTTATTTAAAGAAAATTATATACATATGTCATAAATACATCTTCACCACACGACTGAAAATAATATCAATCGGCAGATCTTTTTTCAATTTGGCAAAAGCGTCAGCTGTTTTCTTTTTTAAGTGTCCGGTCATAAATTAACCACGGAAGGCGGAATACTCCCACTTTACCCCACCGGGCTCTGGAGAGTAGTTTTATATTCGGGGCAATAAATAAGTTTTTTTTAATGATGGTGGTGAACTCTCCCAAAAATTTGTTAAAACTAAATATAAAATATTTATTGGAAGTTCGTTTGATTGAATTATTTATAGATAACCGGAGGAAACAGTGCGGGTTTAAATTGTGCGCCTCGAATTATGACTTACAATTTGATGTATATTTTGCGCGCCCTATAAAAACTACCTATAATATATTTAATACTTTCGTATTATGTAGATGATGTTATTATATACCAATTATTATATCTAGCTATTTACTACGTTTTTTTTTGTTTGATTTAAGTTAAGAAATATTTAAATATGCCTATTATAAATGGTGGTTCTTTGTGTGTTAACATCATGACATTTAAAAACTTTGAATGCAACAGATGTCAGAAGAATAAAATAAAATCCTTTTTTTTATAAATTTGACTGACTACGATCACTTCGGGCCTATGAATAGTTTGGCCGCCGCACGCATATACCTGCGGAGTCGATGTTTGTAAACAAGCGCGCGTCGCGTCGGGTCGGCGTCGCTCGGGACCGTGCGTCGCGGCGCGCTCGACGGCGTCCGGCGCTGCACTGACGGGGCGGTGTGTTGCGGGGTAGGGGGGCGAGGGGCGCGCGGTCGGCGGCGGCGAGGATCCGCGCGAGTCCGCAGCGCGACGTGCGCGCGGCGTTCACCGCATGTATCCTGCATGCGCCGACTGTTGAGCCCAACTTACATAGGACGAAAAGTTGCAACTATTTTTAACGGAACTCAAACATCCCGGAGAGCATTGTATTCCCGCAGATGTCTGCCTCATATTAAATGTGCTAAACTAAGATAAAAAAAAAATATTTGTAAAAAAATAGTGCGAAACATGAAAAATTTACGTCGTTCCTAAGGTTGTAGTCAGTTTCAAACTTCATCGTATTTGATGAGCAAGACCGTCATCTGATCAACATTTGATCGACCGTCAGTTGGTCAACATGAACGCGAAGTCTGGAACTGACCGAAAATGGGCATGTAATAGAGACCGTTTAAACGACAATATATCGCATTGGCGCTTATCGTCAATTTGTTGGTCATTATTCCGCAGAAAATACATAAAGATTAAGAGTAGCCCATTATCGGGTATTACTAAGAAATTAAAAAAAAAGTGATTATTTTATTTACGGGGGTTCGCCTCCGATATAGGATTAGATAGGATCTCCCACTGACCTAACTAAAAATTAGAAATAACTGAAACATGATTTTTTTTCATTGTCATAAGCAAATGTTACACGTAAGTTATATTTGTGCGTAGGTATATACCATTTGTTATCCGAATTAAATTAAATTTTCGCTTTGGGTAAAAATTTATTTTCACAAATCTAAATTATTAGAGTAATCAATTTCTTCGACTATTTAAAATACATATTTTATGTTCACACATAAAAAAATTATATATATTACGCTTCAATGAATTATTTGTCCATTGGTAATGATTTAAAATTTTTTTTAATAATTTTTTTTTTTCGTAAAGGATACAAAGTAATAACTGCCCCATGTAGCATGGGCTTTTGAGGTCCGCGTTCTGTGCTAGGCGGTCCGTGTTCTCTGTTTGGCGGTCCCTTGGCCGCGGCCGACGAGGACCCCTTTGTTTCCGACATGTGAAGCGGGCGGTAGCGGCGTCGCGTCGGAAGCGTGAGGCTCCACTCTTTTAAGTTATGTTTTATCGCCGGCCTGCCACGACTACGCCACCGTTCTCAGAACGGTAAATGTTTTCAAATTCTCCTTTGTTTTTTTATCAACCATAACAATCTTATTATTATTTTATTTTAATAAATTATGTATTGTATAACCATTGGTTTTCTCGCTACAACAGCACAATGCTGGAGGTATATCAAAAAAATGTTGTTCGAGAAAATTTTACCAAGCCCACAGCATGCTACAGGTGATATAGGCGTACTGCTGGTAGGTCTGTTCTCCTTAACCTCTCCTTCTTTCACCTGTAACAGAGAGGAAGGTTTCAGCGGAGCTCTCAGTAGCAGGTCCGTGCGTTGATTTTAAAATTTATTGTACGTGTTACACACATTAATGGGGAAATATAATTATTTCTGATTTGTATCGTAATATTATTCATTAAATGTATAATATTGAACGAATGTGTTATTTCGAAGTCATAACTATACGCGATGTGGTAAATTCTCTCTAAAAAGTTATTAAGGTATTAGTTCCCATTTTTTAAACAAATAAAAATATTTTATTTAGCTTGTTATACAGGATGTTAAGAGACGTACTTGACTCACTTTCTGTTTTCTGAGATTATTTTGAGTAAAAAATCTAAATAAAATTTTGGTCTCCGGTGACATTTTTGAGGTTTTTTTTTACATAATTTTTTTTTAAAAAACCGTTGGTATTAGACAGGTAGGATTGGGTGCGGGATTGGGTGGTCGCTCCGCTGAGTGACCAGTATTGACATGTTAAAGAATTTATTGTTTTGGTTTTAAAAGAAAAAAAAATGTACACATGTCAAAAAAAGTCATCGAGGCCAAAATTATAAGCACATTTTTTATTCCAAATTATATGGGGAGTAACTGGATAGAGTAAGTCAAGTACGTCCCATTTTTATATTTTCAAATACAGCAGCAGTAACAGTGGAAATGATTATTTTGAACTATTCAGGTAAGGACCTTTCGCCGGATGATGAATAATACATGTACGCCATGTGGAATATACTCGTGGGTATTATAGGGAAATATTTTGGATATATGTATTTTTTATTTTTTTAATTAGTAACAAATAGATACATAAATTACAAATAAATTTTATACAGTAATTAATTATATGGTAGATATATTTTATGTACCCCCAAAAGTAATCAGGGCTTGTGTGTTTGGGGGGAGTATAAACTGAAGATGACTGGGTCCATACATACAACTTTTACTAGAATCCCGGATATATGCGACGCATGTTTATTTTTAAAATGTGCAGCTATCCTTAATTTTATGTTTGAGATAATGGTCTAGCTACGATTTATGAATCAACGATGCGATGTATAATGCGATGTAAACTAGGTTCAAGCCATTAAATAGTTATTTATATTTATTTAGTCATTGGTTCGAGACTGGATTTTATAAAAATGTTAAACAAGGTTAGTCCTTATTTTTAATTGATAAACTAACGTTTAAACAAGATTTTTATGCATAGCACAAAGGGTAGATAACAAATATTATAATCAATAATTATCAGCCTGAAACACTCATCTACATTGAAAAAATCTTCCGAGAAAAGATACTGGCCGCCAACGGGAATTGAACCCGTGACCATCTGATTGCCGGTCAGCAGCTTTGACCACTGAGCTATGGCGGCTTATCTAATACCCGCCAAATAATTCAATATATACTAGTGTTTCATTCGACAATTACTTATTATACAAGGTTAGTCCGTAAATGCCTAGTTTACACAAGAACGATGTAATATTATTCCAGCTCCGGAGCCATTGTCCTATGGACCTACATATTGTCATATGTAGTGTGAAGAGAAGTTTGGACGGCGTGACAATGAACCAAGACACTGTCTTAAACCTCGATTACATTGAGCTAGTTTACAAGCTACTAGTCGGCAAATTCACTTCAAATCTGCTATTGAAATCGCTCAGTGTAATCATATTATCTGTGTAATTACATAACAATAGCGACCGATCAGTGGTTGAGCGGACATCGCGTTTGGGTCCCACCCAGGCGTTCCGTGTTCGACTCTCGGCTGGCTAAGTCCTCCATCACGACTCAAACAAGATTTTCGGCTTACTGTGGTGGTAGTAGGAGATTTTCAAATATTGTCCGTTTATTCGTAACCCAGAAATGTTTGTCTTTCTTTTTAAAAAAAAAAATATATATATATATATATTACCAGCTAACTAGCAGATTTTACACTGAAGGAGTTTAGGAGAGAAGCAGATAGTGAATTCGCCGGCTAGTAGCTTGTAAACTCGCTCAATGTAATCGAGGCTTTAGAGATAGACATGCGAGTCAGGCAGAAGACCTCGACTTTCGGCGATTGGATACGGTAATACGGCTAAAAAAAAAATAATAATTTTGTAAATATTATTTTCCTTTTACAAAAAAATAAAATTCACCAGGATGGTTTTGATTTAGAGTATACACAAACGCAAGATTAAATTTTTTATTATTAGTATTATTTTAAAATCGGACATCTGGGTACTTTTTAATATTTAAAAGTAGAAATGTTGCGTAAATGGAACTAGAAAGAAATTAACAAATTGGTTACCACTTATAATGAACACGACTGTTATCGCGCATCAATTGCCCATTTATGGGGACAAGCAGCGCAGGGAAATCGCAATTGAGGCAATTGTTTTTGCAATGCAAATGCCAAATCGCTGCAAAAGAACTAAAACTAAAAATTAAAAGCCTGCGGTCTACTTTTCTGACTGAAGTAAATAAAGATTAAAGTCGCCTGCCTTGTGTAAACCAAAAATAACGTGGCTTAATCAAATGGATTCATTCGTTACACATTACGCACGTACCTCACTTATTTATCATTTTCAATTGCCAGGTTATTTTACTTTTGTTTACAAAGTACGATTGGTAGTTGTCCCTTATTTGTTTTGCGTTATTTGAATATCGATTCCCACCTGGCCTAAATAAAAGAATGTTGATCGAGACATTTTCAGTTCTCGAGCTTCCTGGTAAAATCTTTCTACTAATAACATATTCTATGTCGGTAAAGTTTGAAGGAGTTTTCATTTTCGTAGTACTTCATCGCAACCAATTATGTAAAGTGCATACAGCCAATACAATCTTGTCAGTTGTTTGAAGCTAAATATACGAAATCGGCTTACTAAAACTCCAAATCCTTTCTCTACTAAGCGCCTTACTCTTGAAAGCCTGTAATTGAATATTCTCTGGTTATGGGATAATTGTACATGCGGGAAAGGCTTCATTAAATATTTATTTAATGGGAATGCATCATCGCCTACTTTAATCCCTTCCTTTGGAATAAGATTATTTTCTAATCCTCTAAAAGTGTTGAAAATTGCTGAATCCGTGAGCCAGGCGCCCTTTTTTCTATGAATGTAAAACAATAATCATGATCTACTTACGCAGAAATGACAATACTAGTGCTTGAAGAAACTTCTGCCACTATTCGGGGAGGCCCTTGAAGCATTACATATTTGCCTTCTGCTGCTTCGTAGCAGTTGATTCAATCTGTACCGGAAATCTTCTTCCGTCCTTCTTGAGACTAGGGAATCTAAAATTATGTTTTTTTTCAGAATGAGTTTGACGAAGACTTGGAGATTAGGTTCAATACCTGACACGAGATGCATCGTCTCTTCGAGCGAGGTCTTAAAGAAGACCTAGGCTCAAACCTTATACTTAGGGAATGCAATCCCGGTATACCGGGATCCCGAAATATCGAGATCCCGGGACTAATCTCGGTCGAAAATTTTGCGGGATCCCTCTGGATCCCTCTCAGAGAAGTGTAGTTCATACGTGTTACTCTGCGCGCGGCGGCGCGTAGACTCCTCTCGCTAATCTGGAGACATACGCAGCAGCACCAGCAGCACCAATGTCACTTCAAGACGAACTCGAACTTACTTTGATTAGTATGAAGGGTTCGAGATCAATAGCCCAACAACCTAGATCTGACCATATGAGCAACCTTAAGGTTTTGATAAAGAAGGAAATGAATTACTTCTAGACCGGTGGATTAAAAGGCACATACCTTCAATTCACTTACAATGCGTTAATGACTATTGTGCCAACCAGCGTGGAAGCCGGACGAGCTTTTTCAGCCGTTGGATACTTTGTGTTCATAATCAGAAGCCGTTTATCAGACGACAAAAATAATACTTTAACTTTTTTACGAAGGTATTTCCAAAATAATGTTTAAACTTATGATGCTTATTGTACAAGAATATTGTTTATCGTGTGAACGTTATGTTTTAAAATGTCCCAAAGAACTTGTTTGAATATGTATAAATTTAAAACTCTAAAAACAATGTTAGTAGATCGAGGCATTAGGTCTTTATTATACGATTGATTAAATATATAAGTCCACCATGCTGGATCCCGCAAATACCTGGATCCAGCGGGACTAAGATTGTTCAGTCCCGCAAATACCAGGATTGACATGTTCTTGCGGGATTGCATTCCCTACTTATACTGATAGTGATATGTAGAGTTCCTTTCACTAAGTTTGAAGAGTTCCTAGGGGAATTCTTTATATTTCGTACCCTTTCCGGAGTTAGCGCGCCTTGTCGCATTTCTAGTTATTTTATTATGTACATATATTTACATATTGTTTACTTTTCCCATAATAAATTATATTTCCAAACTCACTACACGTTTACTTTTATTTATCTTTATACTACTAGTTAACGCCATTTTTTTTCGTATTAACCCAACTATGTATATGGGTTCATTTATTTCACTGCCGGTGAAGTTTAAATGTTTTCACCTTTGTATCTCCTTTAGCATGCTTTTCCATAAAGTGCTGTGATACATAAAATAAATCAGAGCACATACGTACTATACATATAATCTTTATATACTTAGTTTTTATGATTAACTACACAGCGGGAACATGTATACAATAATATAGGTATTGCTCTAATAAAACATCACCATTCAAAATAGAATCATTGCTTGAAATGAGATTAACCGTGTTAATTAAGAATGTTTAGTCATAAGTTATCGGCACTGTACAGTACCGAACAGTAAAATTCTGCTTTGTAAATATATTTTTGAAGTGAAAAATTCTTTAGCAGCGTTGTGATTTGAAACTCGATGAAACACAAAATAGCGACACTAAAATAATTCAAAAACGTACAATTATAGGATTTAGCCTGCGACCTGCGAGAGAATGATATATAGTATAATCGGTCTCCTCTTTGTGCGGTGCTTCGTAACTTCCCGACTTTTGTCTACTTTAGTTTTCTGAAGGTATCACTTCTACCACGTATGAATTGTACACTCTGTTTTTTTTTATTTATTTGATGCAAAAACACATATGCTGTTATTTGTTGAACTTAATAATAAATAAATTACATTTCCATAATTATTAGATTGACAGTCAAGTGCTAGTTTCTAAAAGCAATAAAGCAACTAACTGGAGTATTAATAGTAAAAATAGCTACTGAGAATACCAAATAAAAATTTAATTGATAATATATTAACCCTCAGGCGTCGACCATATTCTTTCAGTAGGTCAAAATAAACAGAATGTTTATGAAAGTATCCGAAAACTACAAACTAATTTTAAAAAGGCGATGAAATACTTTTTCGAATTTTATTATTAGAAATAACTATGTAAATTAAAAAATAAAATTGATGCAATGCTTACGTTTTTAATAATTAAAATTATTGATAATGAAAAAAATAAAAAAAAACCCACACATATGTATCATAATCGATATCATCACCTCACTTTTTTTGTCGTTTCACATAGAAATATATTTTTTAAATTCACACAGCTTCATAATTTATATAATACTATATGCCTTCACATAGTTTTCATTAAATATATTTAACTAATCTATCAAAATGGCTACCCGCACTTTAGATTAGTGTCATCGGCACCTTCGATTACCGCACCATTATGAAACGGGATATTGTTTGAGGGGACTGCCAGATTGCTAACTTCTAGCGTGTGTGCTCTTGGACCCGTCACTAATAAATCGTCGTGCATCTGATAGGTGGTGTCAGGTGTCACGTGTCAGGAAAATCTTCACATTAGAAAAGCCTGTGTGTCTTTAGATATAAATAAATGCCATTATTTTTTCTCTTCTTGCGAAAAATCTATTATGTTTCTCCACAAGTGTAGCAGAGAAGATGGACTGTCACACAACTCGGTCTCGACAAACACTTCTTTCATCATTCAGATTCAAATAAATTAAATTAAACGTGTTGCCTCATACATCTCTTCTGTTATTGTGACTTTTGGTATTACCCGAAGCAAGTATCTGTTTAACTTGATCGTGTCGTGTCTTTTTCGGGGTCCCTGACTTCTTCTACCATTAATTTCCCTTAATTTAATTTGATCGCTTAATTTTAATTTTTCACAGTAATTTCGCCATTCGATGGAAATATTATTATTATTAAACACATTTGAATAGTTATTTAGATTAACCCAATCGTCAGGATGACAGGAAGTTGTAAGACTAGCAAGTAGCCGTGTGAAAGAAGTAGACGGGAATATCCGCGAAACACAAGGCACGGTCAAGTAAATCAATTGCAAATCAGCTCACAGCAGTAGAATGAATATTTGAGGATTCGGGAAGGAGCTTGGTTCATGATTTAGGAGATAGTTATGTGGTATTCCATTATCTACAGTGAAACATGTCTAAGTTGATTTTGAAAAAATATATATTTGTAACCGCGTCTCTCATGCAGGTAGGTATTAAAGCAGATCTCGCCTTAATTTTCAGATTTCTTTTGAATTCGTTACAGGCTATTTCCACATTCCAATAATTGTTTGTATGACAATCATATCAAACACAACTTGTTCGTTCATTCTCAGAGTCATATATGTATTTTTATTAACATTCCAACTTGTTCGAGCTATTAAAAATAACAAAAAGAGAGGAAATTATTTTTTATTAACTTCACATCATCCGCTAAAAAAACTTTGGGAAAAAAATAGTAATACATTTTTAGGAACCCATTCGAATTTCATACACTATCTACATAATTATTATACAATTTCTTTTAACCCTTACAAAATACGAAACACTTCATGCAAATGATTTAAATTAGAACCGAAACTCATAATATAGGCTCAGATTTGGCCGCTGTCACATTTTTTTTCCACATTTAAAAATGCGTCAGCATCTCTGCAAAGGACATTCAATTTATTATTTTCCAGCTAGAATTTAAAATGTTAGATCGATGTCAAAGTGATATCTTATAAGACTAGATGGCAAACGAAAATGAGATAAAAGTTCGACACGATTCCTATTTTTTTGCACGTTATTCAGTTTCCAGAGTTTAAACACCGAAATAAGTTTTTCGAGAAGTTACATTACATTTTTTTATGCATTGTACATGTACGTAGTGTATTGATATGAGCAGCAATCGAAAAGAAATCGTTTTAATGTTGGCTTAAGTTTCTAACATCTTTCAATGTTTACGATGATTCTCATTCTCTATAGTTCTCAAAAGTTTGGGAATTTTTATTCTGAACATTTTTTTTATTTATTTGATACAATAATTTTACATATTTCAAAACATTATTTGATAATATGAGTCTCACTGGACCCTTTACCCGTGCTAAGGATTTAAAAAGAAAAAGAATAAGAATTATTAATAATAATTCCATATAATATGAGATGTAAGGAAATAGTGGGAAGTGGAATCATTTATCAAACACTTAGATCAATAAATCCATCAAAATAGCTTGTAATTAAGGAACGGGAGTTGTAGCTATTCGTAGAACATCTATCTCAAATCTTTATTTGTAAAAGAGACTGAAGCTGAATCTAAGGCACCCGAAGCTGGCAATATTGAGGCGAATGACAAAAAGCTGGCTACTAACCTCGCGCAGGAGGCCCTGAGGAAAATCATTTTTCTCAGGGCCTATGTCATCTTTCGAGATGCTGTGTGGAAGTTATTTTTAAGGAAAGGAAGTAAAAGGGTTTAAGGGATGAGTAGGAATCTAGGGGTCAGTGTGTCCAAGAGTATGAATCCACCTTCTCGCTGCGGTGCATGACGCTGGGTCGAGAGAGACCATCTAGAGAAATCAAGTTTAATCAATCCGGAATTATCTTCAAAGCATTTCATAATCTGAAGTTATATGTACAAACAATCTAAAGGAATTCATTTACATAAACACTTCTTATGTTTGGGAGATTTTAGAAACGAAGTATTTTTCTATGCCTCGCTCTCCAGTATATTATTTACAAATGTAAGAATATAGTAATCGCGGAGTTCCTTTATTAGTCCATTTTTTTTGGGGTAAACATTGTGGCGTTATTAGTAAAAATGAACACATTTATCTTATTCTATAACATGTCTTTCTATAAGGTACCGATTATTCTCCGGACGATTGTAAAAAAAAGTGTATTTCTGCATTAAAGCTTCATGATTACAGTGGGATCTTGAAGGAGATCTTCGTGTCATATATATGCCTCTGATGGTATATTGCAAAAGCAAGAATGTTTGCTTTCTCTATTGGTCAGAGGCTACAAAATTTTACAAAGTCTTACGCTAAAAAAGAAAATCTTATTTATTTTTTTAAAAATACCAGAGGGATACAATAAAAATCATAAGCTGCTCATCTCACTACGACATTCTTGTATGGAGATGGGCAGCTTTACAATTACAGGAATTAAAAGAAAAAAAAAATTATTCTTTAATGTAATATTAAAAATATAAACCTTTTATCGAATTATCGTTTAATTTCGTGTGACTTTATTTTTGGAGATAATGAAAACTTCAAAAAAGTAGATACATTTCAACTGTACCTGTCTATTTAATTGTAACATTAACGCCGTTTGACTTTTACATAACATTTTACATGGCATAAACTGCGTCATGAGAAATTAGAATTGAGTAAGTAATAAAGAGCATTTTGCGTGTGAATCAGTATAGGATAGTAAAAAGTTGTAAAGAGCATGTGTAAACACAGCCAAAATATTTGAATGCCTAAGAAATATACGCACTTGATACTTATTCTAATTAATTAAAAATATTTTTTAATAACTTTAGATGAAAATGAGGTACACTATTTAAAAAAACAAAACAGAAAACGACATCAAAAAATCCACTAAAAAATAAAAAAAATAATTTCGTACGATTGTTATTTTTGGAGTCGGTGTCAGCCAAGGTAACTATATACATGCGTAGTTATATGTGAGATGTGGAGATCTTTGCTGACACTGACTCCAAAAATAACAATCGTAGAAATTTTTTTTTTGTGCTTTTTTTTGAGGTTTTGCAAATTTTTGTTTATTTTTTGATTTTTAGTGACGAGTGAGCGTAAAGAAGTTTAACTTCAAAAAAAGAATCATCGAAATCTGTTGGCGTAATATTGAGTTATTCGTCCATTTGTCGCGCACATACTTATTGCAAATTTAAGACATATATGGTTTTCTCATAGATCCCATTGCTAGAACTGGTCCAAATTAAAATGGCACCACACGGAAAGCACCAGCTTTCTAATTAAAAAATAATCATCAATATCGGTTCACCCAATCGAAAGTTCTGAGATAACAAATATTAAAAAAAAAAGTCGAATTGATAACCTCCTCCTTTTCGAAGTCGTTTAAAAAGAAAAAAATATATAAGTTAAAAAATATGAGTTACATATATACATACATATATATATATATATTTAACAAAATATTACATTAAAGGTCGTTTTCGGTCATGTATACCATATCAGAAAAGCAGAGCTCTTGTGCCTGATAATATGATAAATGCATAAGAGTTGGCGTATAGTGAGTAAAGTATTTATATTTTAAGTTGGAAAGATATCTAAATAAGTATTGCACACCTAAGTAAAAGATTGCTTCAATGAGCGTGTAAAACAGCAAATAATAGAAAATAAAAATTGATATATATATATAACAATAAAAATGAGTGTGCCCCAAGTCAAACGTGCATAAAAAAGTTTTACTTCAATCATAGACATACAAATAACTAGACGAGAACTTACAGATGAGGGGTAAAAACAAACTATGGCGGGGCGAAGAGAGGAAAGAGACTTGTGATTCGCCAAGTCTTCTTCATTGTCTAAGTATGTGTTTCATAGATATAAAGCGTCCGCGCGTAAAATGTACGACGAGAGCACGACATTGGTCCGGACACGCCCAGCCGGTTCCGAAAAATGGTTCCAATGGGAGGGGGAAATAACACGTTTTTTAACACGTAAGGGCATGTCCATATATTTTGTACGTCCGTGACTTCAATAATATTTGGATGATTTGAATATTATTGTGAAAAATCACCTCAATGGCGCTGTACAAATTTACTACATACTAGCTAACCCGGCGAACTTCGTACCGTCTCAGAATCAATAACTGTTGAATTAAATTCAGTTTTTTTTAAAGTTAAAAATTACACAATGAAGCAATCATCAATGCGCAACTGTACGTGTTTTGTTTTTGTCAGTATCAGAGATGGCATTGGCACTGGCATTGACACTGGCATTGTGTACGGATTTATATTTTTTGTGATTTTCTTATTTTTCCACTTACTTACGGGAATTTGGGAGGTGAGTATGGGTGCCGCCGCTCCGGGAACTAACACCTCTCTCATACGTCACCCATAGGTCACCCCAAGTGGTTCGCTACGTTTGGTGATTTAGCAGGTGTGCCCGGGTTCATGAGGTGACGTTTGTACGTGTCTTGGAGGCGGATGCATCTGTACACCCGCTGCGTGGCGGGCCGGATTTAGAGATCGGGAGGCCTTTTGAATTTTCCAGCTGGAATCTCTCGACCCATCGCCTTGCACCGCAGTTGGAGGGATGGATTCATACGTCTGTCAATACCGGACACACTGACCCCAGATTCCTACCCACCCCTCATACCTTTTTCCTTCTCAGAACTTCTTATCCTTCCCTTCCTTAAAAAGACCCTCCACACAGCATCCCCTAAGATGACATAGGTCCTGAGGAAAATTATTTTCTTCGGGGCCTCATGTGTGAGCTTATGTAAAAAAAATGGTTTTCATTTTCTTTATACGTGTGAGGGATTTTTATTATAATTATTGTATCGTTCCTTTGGATGGGTGGAGTCACACGTTCACCGTTTGTCTCATTTTCGACTATTGACATTAAGTGTGTAAGAAAGAGAAGCAGCATTATATTTTTATAAAACAAAACAATCAGCGCATTGACATTTGACGTTTTTGAATTTTTGGAACTCACTCTCTACTCTTAGGTATAGGTAGATACCTACTTATCACAAAATTCCCGCAGCTTTTTCAAAATATGAGAATTCGTCCCATACAAAATGTATGGGGAAAAGAATTTCCTTAATAAATATGTTTTTAGCAAAAAAATTTTATGTTTTAATAGTTATTATGTTATCCGGGGTGGAGACAAATCCAACAAATCAAAGATCATCAAAATCGGTCCAGCCGTTCTCGAGTTATAAATAGTGTAACTAACCCGACTTTGTTTTATATATAAAAAGATTTCTACAATCTTACTTCTAACTACAAACTAGACACACCGTTATAACAACTTAAAAATTGTATCTACCGGTTCATCGATCACTGATAAGAAACTGCATGTACAATGAAGTGAGGATTGAACGCGATGCTGCGTAAAAATTTACATATTTTTTTTATTTATAATTGTACAGGCTGAAAATATACAGGACCATACTTGTCTGAGAAGTCACTATATTTTAACACTGTTTTGATTTAAGAGCTACAGTTTGCACGCAGAGGTCATAATTGGGAACATGTATTATTTAATCCTGATATATATTTTAATAATATTATATAATACTAGCTGGGTTACCCGGCTTCGCTCAGGAAAACATTTGAGAGTGTTATGGAATGTTTCACAATGATGATCCCGATTCCCTATTCCCGAACATTCCACGACATACTCCGCCACCCCTTCCAGAACTTTCAAGAGTTCTATAGAACCTTCTTGAACTTTCCGAAATTTCAAGAGGGCGAAACTTCCAGCCCTTATATCTTCAAAAGCACGCCCTTTAGGTAAAAATGGGTACCTTTTTTCCCGAGAGGGGACAGAGATCTACCACACCTTATAACTCCCTTAATCGTACCGGGACTCGTTTCTGAGTTTTTGCGGTCCGCACGTTTTTTGGATTTTCTTTTATAATATATAGCTATTTCCCAGCATGCGTTGCAATGCCATATTCAAATAAATAAAATATTACTCCTTGCATGTCCTTTCCCGTGCGTTCCCCTCCAGCGTTCCACTTCCACCTTCCCCGCCACCGCTCTCCCGCTCCCCCGTCCCGCCAACCCCCCTGGTACTTCATTTCTTGACTCCTCTCCCGCCCGGCCCGTAGCCGAAACTTTTTTCTAATACTAACATTATTAAACTCATGATATCTTTCTAATTAAATATCCGAATTGAAAAATTCAAAAAGTTAAATAAAGGTATTGAAGCTCTCTTGAATAAGAAATAATTTATTTTGATAAGGATTAACACCAAGATACAAATAAAGAGCCTTTTCAATCAGCGACATATTAATTAAATTTTTAAAATAAAAGAATACTTATTGTGGCATAACCATAATAGTTAGACATATGCTGTCGCGACCTTTTTTGTAAATAATGATGTGTTCTACTAAGTCGTAGTAAATTATTTTATTCTATCATCAATAGTTTTCGCCGCGCACGTGATGTAAAGAATATTTTAGGTAATTTTTTTACACCTTGGGTTGCATTATTGGAGTTTTAGTAAGGATCCCTAATTTTTTTGAAAATATAATATAGCCTATGTCACCCGAGGATAGTGTAGCTTCCCAACAGCGAAAGAATTTTTCAAATCGGTTCAGTAGTTTCGGAGCCCATTCGATGCAAACAAACAAACAAACAAATCTTACCTCTTTATATAGTGTAGTAGACTAGCTGGTTCCCGGCATGCGTTGCAATGCCATTTTCAAATAAATACATTTTTTTCCCGGAATCACCCTCCCGTGCGTCCCCGTTCCCCTCCCGCGTCAATACATTCTTACGTTTCTAATACTAACATTTTTAAACTCGTGATATCTTTCGAATGGTATATCCGAATAAAATATTTCAAAAAGTTAAATAAAGGTATTGAAACATTCTTGAAAATGAAGTAATTTATTTGAATAAGGACTAAAACCAAGATACAAATAAAGAGCCTTTTCAAGTGGCGACATTTTATTTATTTTTTAAAATAAAAGAACACTTATTGTAGCATAACTATAATAGTTAGACATATGCTGTCACAACATTTTTTGTAAAAAATGATGTGTTCTAAAAAGTCGTAGTACATTATTTTATTCTATCATCAATAGTTTACGCAGCGCACGCAATTTAAAGAATATTTTAGGTAATTGTTTTACATCCTGGGTTACATTATTGGGGTTTTAGTAAGGCACCCTAATTTTTTTGAAAATATAATATAGCCTATGTCACTTGAGGATAGTGTAGCTTTCCAACAGTGAAAGAATTTTTCCAATCGGTTCAGTAGTTTCGGAGCCTATTCAATGCAAACAAACAAACAAATCTTTCCTCTTTATATAGTGTAGTAGAAGTAGATGAAAGCAAAAGCAAGAATTTAAGATGGGTGGTACAATAGTACAATGATTTGATCAGAATATTGATCTTCCTACTACAAAAATATGAGATTCGTCCCTCAGTAAGAGACAGGATTGATATGTATGGATTCGAATAATGTTAATCCGAATAGTAAAATTTTCAACATTTTAAGTAACCCCCGACACAAACAAGAGCTGATGACCTCGAAACGCCTGAACCGATTTTCATGAATTGTAGCTAAGAACCATCTCGATCACGTCATAATCGGTACACTCGTTTAGGAGCTACGATGCCACAGACAGATACACAGACAGGTCAAACACCGCTCTTTTTGCGTCGGGGGTTAATAAGAAAAGTGTGATTAAGACATATCATAGGCAATCTCTACATATTATAAATTAAAATACTCCGCCGCGTCTGTATGTCTGTCTGTTCGCGATAAAAAATACTGAACGGATTTTCATGCGGTTTTCACCAATAGATAGAGTGACTCATGGTTGAAATATAGAGGATAAATTCTGTATGTGGTGAACAAACGGGCTGGCGAGAAAGCGGTGTGGATTTGATTTGTATGCAAATTTACAGTTTTATTCCGAGGTTGAAGAAATTTGGCACCTGTGAATTTCAAAATAAGAGGAAGGTCACTGCCTACATTTGATTTCTAAAACTTTGTTAAGTCCGGGCATCGCCAAAGACTTCAGCTAGTATAAGAATAATACTCTCAGATAGGTATATTTAATTCAAGGGTATGAGAGCCCAAAAAGGTACATTTTTAATTTATTCCTTATATAGCTTTTACCCGCGGCTTCGCTCGCATGGTATTAGTGGGAAAATACTGGCATAATTATTGGCATAATTGTTATTATTCTGGCTTTTTTGCTAATAAAAAATAATGATTGTTTAATAGAAAATTTCAAAATTTTACAATGACATTTCCCAAATAAAAATTCTATTTTAGAAAATATTTAAATTATAGAAATTTATTTTAAGTACCTACTCCCCTAATTTATTCTGATGATTTCCCCTCAAGTAGGATTTAGTATTTTATTTATTTGTATTTTTTAACGCTATGCTTTTTGTCAGGACAATAAACCTTTTTAGAGATAGGTAGATATTAACTATGACGCCAACAAAGCACTATTTTTAGGGTGAATTGCCTAATTAAAAAAAAAAAACATTTTTTCCAAGGTAACAATTTGTTTGACGTTTGCAATAACTCGATTTTGTTAGGGACAGAAAACGTATGAAAAATAATTGCATAACGCTACAGCTTATTCATAACGCCAGAGCTTACCAATATATATAGCCTATGTTACTCGCAAATAATGTAGCTTTCGATTAGTGAAAGCATTTTTTAAATTCTATTTGGTGTTTATTGTGTGAAAGAATAACACTCATCCATACAAACTTTCGCCTTTATAATATCTATAAGATTCTGTTAGGCTTGTTATGCATCCTTAGTTCCGGAGCATATTTACATAATAAAGTAAACACTGCGAACCTGTAAATACTCGTAAAATAATATTGCAACGATTATACATAAAATATATAAATTTATTTATATAGTACTAGCAGACCCGGAAACACGTTTCTGTGGCTAACGAACAACGCCATTACCCAACCTTTATAAATTCCACACCACCCGCTTGGCAGCTGCCCGCTTCCTGAATTGAATATTTGACATTAAACCTTTCTTTTAAATGACCCTATCTATTGGTGAAAACCGCAAGAAAATCAGTTGCGTAGTTTAAAAGATCTAAGCGCACATACATTTTGAACGACTTTATTTTATGCTATGTAATGATGCCTGAATTGAATATTTGAATTTCTCGGCTTTTCTCTACATAAGCATGTATTATACATATAAACCTTCCTCTTGAATGGTTTGGTTTTCACCAATAGATAGGGTCATTCTATTGGTGAAAACCGCATGAAAATCAGTTGAGTAGTTTAAAAGATCTAAGCACACAAACATTTTGAGCGACTTTATTTTATACTATGTATTGATATGTAAATAACTTAACTCAAAGATAAGGCCCGTTGAATCTTTAATTCTAGGTATACGAATATAGTAAGTAGGATGTATTTCAAGTTGAGAAGATGTCTCTATGATTCTGTGTAGTGATATATTGAATTGGGCAGCGATCGAAGTATTGCTTCAACATATTAATATTCATAAAATATTTCTGTAAATGTGAGAAATCAAGTATAACTTGTTACTTTATTCTCTCTCCGTTACACCGATATCTCAGCTGAGCTCATGCGCTACCCAAAAACTTATACCTTAAATCAACATAATCCATCAATTTCTACCAAACACGTGCTCGGCAATTACTGCCAATAATTGGTAGAAATATTTCCATTCCCATTAAGCCCCAGCTCAACACCGTTTCACGCGACCCCATCACTAACCCAAGCGCCTAGTGCTATAAGCCGGCGGTGCTTATTACGGCGCAGGTGTATTTGCAAAGGCTTCCCGCCGGGCCGCCCGCTCCGCACTCAGACGTTCCTGATTTACTCCTGCTAGAGTTGCGCTCCGTGTTCCGATGTTGGAACATGAGAGCAAATGTGTAGGTAGGTACCTCTTCGAGATATTGCCCCAAGATATATGGCACTCGGAGACCCGCCTATTTGATGGCTTGGATTTTGACTTTTAAGAGGTTGAAATAGGAGATTTACTAGTACCGGTGGGGCGCAGTCAATAAATGCTGAAAAGCAGTGCAAACATAGAAAATACATCTTTTATTAGAACAACTCTCTTTAAATAACTTTTAAAAGTTATTCGTGGGTTATTCCCATCAATGCAGTGTATCATCGAAGAAGAAGATGACAATAATATTACTAGATAATTCTGAAAATTTCAGCCAGCTAAAAAATCAAATGAATTAGAGAAAATAATGTAAAAAAAAAGTTTTTGTTTTTAAGAGGTAATTCTCCGAATTTCTACCGATTTCTTGCAAACCTCCCTTAAACATTTGAAGTTTTAAAGCTCTTAAAAAAATATATGTTATGAAACGCAAATTATATAAAATTCCCTCGATAGAAAAAAAATCGCAAAGTATGCTCCAAAAATTATTTTAAACACTTTTGTTTCGGTTATTTTACAAGTTATATGTATGAAAAAATTCACAGCGTTTCTTTAAATAAACAAAAATTTTAACCAAACAAAAAACGACTTCAAAAAATGCACTAAAAAGTAAAAAAATGATTTCGTAAGATTGTTATTTTTGGAGTCGGTGTCAGCCAAGGTAACTACATACATAGTTAGTTATAGGTGAGATGTGGAGATCTTGGGCTGACACCGACTCCAAAAATAACAATCTTACGAAATTATTTTTTTACTTTTTGGTGTATTTTTTGAAGACGTTTTTTGTTTTGTTAAAATTTTTGTTTATTTTAGATTTTTAGTGACGTAATATTGAGTTATTCGTCCATTTGTCGCGAACAAACTTATTGCAAATTTAAGATATATATGGTTTTTTCTTGGATCCCATTGTCAGAACTGGACCAAATTAAAATGGGACCACACGGGAAGCAATAGCTTTCTAAAAAAAAAAAGAATCATCAATATCGGTTCACCCAATCGAAAATTTTGAGGAAACAAACATAAAAAAAAAGATACCGTTAATTGATAAGCTCTTCCTTTTCGAAGTCGTTTAATAAAATTAAAGACAATTATCGTTAGATTTTTGCTCTATTTTTAACGAGTCATGTTTTATTAAAGATTTTCATGATTTTTCATCAATTTTATCGCTGTAAAAGTCGTTTTTTGTTTTTTTTTAAATTTTGTTTATAATTCTCTACTTGTGTTATATTAAGTTTTGTTGGTAGACTATTAATAATGGTGTAATTGTATTTGATTGTATAATGTAATAAAATAATACATTAGTAGGAAAATTTTACTTGGAATAATTCTAAAGAAATGTCCGTCAATTTCTTTTAAAAGTAATTAGGTATTGGTAATAAAATGGAAACATTTTCTATGTTATCTTCAAGATCTAGTTTTATAGAAATAATATCAAAATATCGACTGTAAGTGGCTTTACCAAAGTTTAGTTTGTCCGGGTTTACGGGGTGAGGTTGGTCTGATCTTGCCGGCGGATGCGTTTGCCCACCAATCGCGTGGCAGGCCAGATCGGGAAATACTGGTTGAGGGAGACCTTTTGGCTTCTCCAGCAGGACTCTCCTGGAACAGCACCTCGTACCGCAGTGGGAGGGATAGATTCACACGTCCGTCCCTCTTAGGCACACAGGCTCCCAGATTCCTACCCACCCTTCATACCCTTTTCCTTCCCATAATGTCCTCTCCTTCCTTTCCTAGAAAGAACTCTCACAGACCATTCTCAAAGATGTCACAAGACCTGAAGGGAATTATTTTCCTCAGGGGGAGTTAAAGTAAATAAACAACATTTTTTTTTTATGAACAGTGCCATGTTTATTAAAAGAATTAAAACTTTAAACTAAAAAAGAGATCCACAAATTAGAACTTGAAAACATAACCAAAAATAATAAAATAAAAATTGTTTTTAACAATTTGCATTTTTTTTTAATTCCCTGAATTTTATTACGCAAATGTATAATAATTGTTGATTAAAAGGAAATTATTTTCTGACAGTGGCCACCATTTGGAATTTTTGTAGTGTTGAAATATTAACTAAAAATAAAAAAAACATGGTGTCACAAATTTTATATGAAAGAATACAGGTTTATCTACCCTTTCTCTGTGATCATTATATTTAAAACCTCTTCTTTTAATATTTATGCTATAAGCATTTTTTAAACTAAAACTTTTGTCAACAACTCTGACACAAACTTTACAATATTTTTCAGAAAAGTAGAAGTGACTTCTAGATATAGAAATTCGCATGATGTATGTGAATTCTTCGTTATTATAGCAAGCCTTTTACGAGACCGTGTGGTCGATCGTGTCGTGGAGATTATACTAGAGTTGAAGGATAAGCGAAGACAAGCGATCAATCTCAATTATTTTCTAATGAGTTTGATTGTAATATGAGGCCAAGATACTCTTACTTTACTCGGTACAAAAAACACCAGTTAAAGTGTATTCAACCCTCGTCAGAGTTAACGAGGTCTAATGATTCTCATATAACCCCACCAAGTCTTTTTTACAAATATGGATTCAACAATTGTTATTATCATTGACGTATTAATTGATCGAAGATAATTATTATCAAAAAAAAATTGTTTCTTTTTAATCCACAAATAATAGGAATATCCGGCTTTGAAAATAAAACTCTCGGAAGTTTAAAACTAGCGTGACTAAAACTACTGACTGAATTTACCTATGTACGTATGAGTATATGCATGAATATGCAGGCAATAGGTCTGCAGCTCTTTTCTTCCATGCTTGCAAGAATACATTGGCAAAAATCGAGAAACTTTAATCTTGTGAACAAAAACTTCAATAAACTCTTCTATCTTGCAGTGTACAATGTGTACATATATATATAGCTCAAACAGATCTTCGTCCGATGTTGATAATACATACCTAAATCCTAATCCTTAACCTTACTTAAGCTAGGTTTTTTCGTCACTTTTTATGATTACGTCACTTCATTTGGACAGGATTCTAACTTCACTTCACCTTTTTCTGAGGTATAAGATGTCTCATTTTCTATTTACCAATTTCCGATTTTGATAATGAATCTTGTGTAAAGTAGCACGTGAAGACGAAATAGCAACTATTTCGTCTTCAGTAACAGTAGCAGTTACTGAAGACGAAATAGTTTGCGGAATAATTACCCAGAACGAAGGAATTGAAGATGTTTACAAGAAAAGTGAAGACAATAAAATCACACTAATAACGGAAATAAAAAATACAAACGTAAATGAACAACAGCGCCAATTCACTAGCTACATCTTGGAAACCAGTGGCAAAATGCGGAAAAGTCTTCTTGCACTCGGTAAACTAAATATACAGTTCCAACGAGTAAAAATTGAAGATTGCAGTCCATTAACTCAATGTTTTCATTGCTGTATGTTCATGCATACAGCTAAAAAGTGCCTACACCGAACCGGCCCTCCAATTTGCCCACACTGCATGGGCGACCACATCCTTTCAAAATGTCCGGGAAGAGAAAAAATACCAGCGTGTGTAAACTGCACCAGACAAAATTCTAAATATGGAGAAAAAAACACCACGGACCACACAGCCAACAGTATTAAGTGCAACTATAGAAACAAAATGCTGAAAATTGCGAGGGATCGCATCGATTACGACTAATTATGCATATTATTAATTATAAGTCTAACGAAAACCTAAATAATATCTACAATATTTCAAAAAAATATTTCCAAAAGCCCGCCCGCAAAGTGTTAACACGCAGTGATAATATACACACATATAATACCTACTATAATTGCAAATGTGAAGTGTATTCCCAGCGCCAACATTATTGTTATAATTATTACTACCTTGAAATGAACGAATTTATAATAAACGCAATAGATAACTCATATAAAATAGACGAAAGGATTTTAAACACGGTAAATAAAACAAACGTTTTTATTGATATAAAACCTACAGTCAGCCTAATAATAATACACATGAACGTTAGATCTTTGGAAAAAAAATTCGAAGAATCTCTAATAACTATTAAACAATTAAATAGAATTGACTCTATAATATTATCAAAAACGCATTCATCGAATGAAATTAATTATAATATACCGAGTTACTTGTACTACGCAACAAAATATATAATTAACAGAAATACCGGCGTTGCCATATTTATATCAAATATTTACGCTGTCACAAGTGTAAATGAAATAATGGTGAATATTGTCAATTTATTAAACTTAGAGATAAATTTAATAAATTATTCATTTAATATAATTATTATTTATCGGACACATTCTTCTGCTTTAACCACATACATAGAAGAACTAAAAAAAATATTACAATATCATAAAAACAAAAAAAAAACAAACAACTATGGATGACTTCGTAAACACGCAACTGGACAACTGCTTCAAAATCAGTGAATTCAATAGTCAAAGTGCAAAAGAGTGCAACGAAATCATCACTGACAAATTCTCTGGTATACAAATACTCCATCTTAACATCCGCAGCCTTCAAAAAAACATAGAAGAATTTATACTCAATATAAATAATCTTAATGTAAAGCCGGATGTTATAGTATTAACTGAAACATACACAAACAGTGACTCACCACATTATAATTTAAGTGATTATATCTACATGCAAACAAACACAAACATAAATAAAAACAGTGGCATTGCGATATTCGTAAGTAAGAAATATAATATTGTTACACATTCAGAACACAACTTAGATTCATCAAACTGCATAGAAATCCATCTTAACCACAACAAAATCAATTATTATTTGTTAGCAATCTATAGAACGCATGAATCGAACGCTTATTTATTTATCGAACAAATACGAAATATAATATCAAATTTAAAAAACAAAACTTGCATAATAACAGGGGATTTTAATATCAATATTAACAAAAATATAGACAATAGAATTAAACATGAATATTTGAACTGTATGACTGAAAACAACTTTAAATCGTGTATAAATGAAAATACGCGCGAAATTCAAGGTCAGAAACCATCTTGCCTAGATCATTTTTGGACGAATATTAACATAAAAGATCTTCATAAAATAAAAACCATTGTCTGGAAAAATAACATCACCGATCATCATACGTGTATATTTTTGTACGAGGAAGAAAAAACAATACAAACAAAAAATAAATCAATAAAAAAATCATATACCAGAATAAATCTGCAAAAATTAATTGAAAACTTGAAAACGGAACATTGGCAACCTGTAATCAACTGCGAAGAAGTTGAAATATGCTCAAAGTACTTTGAAAACATTTTATCCAAACATGTAGAAAACTCAAAAACAGATATTCCATATCGTAATTTAGATAAAAATAAATACTTGAAACCATGGATCACACCGGGTTTATTAAATTCAATCAAAGAAAAAGGTAAGCTTTACAAAAAAACAATAAAATTCCCAAACGACAAAAAAATAGAATTTAATTATAAAAAATATAAAAATAAATTGACACGCTTAATAAAAATTAGTAAAGATGAATATTACAAACATAAAATAATAAGTTCTGAAAACAATCCAAAAATAATCTGGCAAGCAATTAACTGTGCAATAGATAACAACAAACAAAAACATCCAATCAAGGTAATTGTAGACGAAAATGACGTAAAAATAAACGCAGAGGAAAACCCTAAAAAATGCGCGGATATATTCAACTCCTTCTTCGCGAAAGTTGGACAAAACCTCGCTAAAAAAATTAATGTAACAAAGGGAGCGACAACTCAACAAATTATTGAAGATATACATAGTGTAAACTCACTGTCCCATTTTAAAATGATCAAGGAAGTAGATATTTTAAACATTATTGAAAATATGAAAGGAGGGTCGTCACCGGGTTTTGACAACATAACTGCAAATATGTTAAAATCTATTAAAAGCCACGTGATAAAACCATTAACTCACCTAATTAATTTAAGTTTAAAAAATGGAATATTTCCGTCTAATTATAAGAGGACAATTATCTCACCTATATTCAAAAGTGGAAACGCACAAAATGTAACTAACTATCGACCAATTTCCCTCATTTCAAATATTGGAAAAATATTTGAAAAAATCGTAAAATCTCAACTAATGGAATTTATTGAAAATAACAAAATACTTCACGACAATCAATACGGATTCCGAAAAGCGCGCAGCACACAAGACGCGATTGCAAATGTCACATCACGCATATATAAAAACCTTGATATGAGCAATAAATGTATAGGTATTTTTATAGATCTGAGAAAAGCGTTTGACAGCATATCCCATAAAAAACTTATGAAAAAATTAGATAATTTGAACATTAATGAAAACGTAGCAAATTGGATAAAAAGCTACCTAAAAAATCGCCCTCAATGTGTCAAAATAAATAACATTTATAGCGACGAAGAGACATCTGAATATGGAATTCCACAAGGTACTGTGCTAGGTCCTATATTATTCATCTTATATGTAAACGGTATATTCTCACAGTCACTTCATGGTAGTATAACCTCTTATGCCGACGATACAGTACTTATTGAAAGTGGAATCACATGGCAAGTAGTAAAACAAAAAGCAACAGAAGACATAAACATACTTAAACACTGGTTTGATATAAATCTACTATCTCTTAATAGTGAAAAAACTCACGTTATACCATTTGCAATAAAATCAAAGGACGTTCCGGTAAATTTTGATATAATTATACATGACACTTCTAAAGATCACAAAAAAAATAACTGTAAAATAAACTGTTCCACATTAAAAATTTCGAATAAAATCAAATACTTAGGAATAACAATAGACAAAAACCTGAACTGGAAAGATCAAATCAACCTTACCGTTAACAAAATAAGGAAATTAATTTACATATTTTTAAAAATCCGAAACTTTCTCTCATTAGAAAATCTAACATCAGTCTACCATGCTATAGTACAGTCAAATCTCCAATACTCTGTAGTAAGCTGGGGAGCTGCATACAAAACCAATCTACTCCCTGTTGAAATTGTGCAACGTCTAATTATAAAAATTATATTGAAAAAACGAAGAGATTATCCAACTCACCTTATTTTTGAAGAATTTAAAGTATTAAAATTTAATGATCTAGTTCGAAAAAATATAATAATCCAAATAATAAAAGAAAAACAAAATCATAGCTTTTTAACTGAAAGTCGTACTCGTCAAAAGCATATATTTCCAACACAAAAATGTAACACCTCATTTGCACAACATCATTACACATATCTAGGAAAAAAATACTTCAATAGCCTACCTGAAAAAATAAGAACAATCGAAGACGATAAATGCCTACTAAAAGCAATTAAAGAGCAATTTAAAGTAAAAATAATAAATTGATAAAATTTATCATCATAACTTATATAACTTGTAAATATGTTTTTTTTAAGTATCTACCACAATTAAATCAAAAGATTCAAAATATATTTAGTTAATATATTTTAAATATTTTTTCATCCCGATACTCGTCCCTCTTCTAATCACAAGCGTCTGCTTCTATAGAAGAGAAATATCATACAAAAAAAAAAAAAAATATCAGTGAAAATTTATTATATAGTTTATTTGTATCAAAAAAAGATTATTTTGAAATATAAATATTATATTTTATATGTTATTTTTGCTGTATAAATAATGTATCTTCTGTAATAAATAAATGAAAAAAAAAAAAAAAAAAAAAAAAAATTTTAATTGAATGTGTTTTAAAGGAAAATATTTAAATACATAGAACTAAAATTTTTAAATAAAATATGAAAATTCATATTTGCAAAATGTAAAACCCTCAAACATGATAAGGCTAGGTAAGTTATAACCCTATCCAATCGAAGGTGACATTCCATAACGCGCCTTGTAATAACGATCAACTGTCAAATACAAATAAAATAGTGAGTTTAAGTGTTAGAACCTTGTAAAATAAATTATAACTTAAAATGCTTGAAGTTAGAAAGTTGCAATTACGAAAATACTCGACTCGACTGAAAATTATTTTGGGCATAAAACAGAGCAAAAGAAATGCTATGGCATTCAAAGGTCTCCACTGTATCCGTATCAGTCAAAACTGAATCCAAATGAAGTGAGGATTTTACTTTATTGACGGATCCGTAAAAAATATCGGGATATTATATTTGTAGGATTTGTGAAGCTGAAAGTAATTATTCAATATTTGCTTCTCAGTCATGCTTATCAAAAAATAATAGAGAGACGTCGCGTAGAATAAACTCCGTCAGTAAACTTTAAAAATAATTGGTTAATCAGATTTAGACCTGTCAATTTTCGATTGTATCGGCGTGGCGTTTGGGTCCCACCCAGGCGTCGCGTGTTCCATTCTTCGGCTGGCTAAGTCCTCCATCACGACACAAGCAACATTTTCCGCTTATTGTGGTGGAAGTAGGTTATTTTAAAAAATTGTCAGATTATTCGTAACCCGGGAATGTTTGTTTTTCGTTATAATATACTAGCTGGGTTACCCGGCTTCGCTCAGGACAATAAGATAGTGTTCTGGAATGTTGCACAATGATGTTCCCGATTTCCTATTCCTGATCATTCCACTCCTTCCACAACTTTCTACAGCTCTATGGAACCTTCTAGAACTTTCCGGAAGACTGTTGTAGAAATTTCAAGAGGGCGAAATTTTCAGCCCTTATATCTTTAAAAGCACAGCCTTTAGGTAAAAACGGATACCCTTATTCCCTAGGGGGGATAGAGATCTACCACACCATATAACTCCCTTGATCGAACCGGGACTCGTTTCTGAGTTTTTGCGAGCTGCACGTTTTTTGGACTTTCTTTTATAATACATGCCATATTCAAATAAATAAAATGTTACTCCTTACATGTCCTTTCCCGTGCGTTCCCCTCCAGCGTTCCACTTCCACCTTCCCCGCCACCGCTCTCCCGCTCCCCCGTCCCGCCAACCCCCCTGGCACTGCATTTCTTGACTCCTCTCACGCGCGGCCCGTAGCCGAAACTTTTTTCTAATACTAACATTTTTAAACTCGAGATATCTTTCTAATTAAATATCCGAATTGAAAAATTCAAAAAGTTAAATAAAGGTATTGAAGCTATCTTGAATATGAAGTAATTTATTTTGATAAGGATTAAAACCAAGATACAAATAAAGAGCCTTTCCAAGCGGTGACATATTAATTAAAATTTTTAAATAAAAGAATACTTATTGTGGCATAACCATAATAGTTAGACATATGCTGCAGCGACCTTTTTTGTAAATAATGATGTGTTCTATAAAGTCATAGTACATTATTTTATTCTATCATCAATAGTTTTCGCAGCGCACGCGATTTAAAGAATATTTTAGGTAATTTTTTTACACCCTGGGTTACATTATTGAAGTTTTAGTAAGGATGCCTATTTTTTTTTTAAATATAATATAGCCTATGTCACCCAGGGATAGTGTAGCTTCCCAACAGCGAAAGAATTTTTCAAATCGGTTCAGTAGTTTCGGAGCCTATTCGATGCAAACAAACACACAAACAAACAAACAAACAAACAACAAATATTACCTCTTTATATAGTGTGTTAGAAAAATATGTATGTGTTAAGAATTATAAAATAAAATAATTTTTGTACCTACTTCATCACTTGGTTCCATCAATCAGTTCCAATTTATAAAATTAAATACATTTTCCTTACCTATTTCACACAAAGCACACGTAAATGCCCTACATTCCTCCTCTGCATTTACTACCCAGGTGATGAAGGAGAATTTTTCTCATATCTCATATTTTTCTCAATCCAGAGGGACTTACAAATATGTCGTCACGTCTTGTCTCGTATTTTCGTATCACCTTTTCCATATTCTTTTTCTATGTATATCTACTCTATTTTAAAGTTTGGCAATAAGCAGGGCTCTAAGAAGAAGAAGAAAATATTGAACCGTGCATTGCATAAAATTGCATCGTGAAATTTAATTTAACTGATTTTACCAACAAAAGAATTATATGTTACGTTTATTAAGCTAAATAAAAAGCTAGAACCTACCGATAACCTGTCTTGAGGAAGCTTTGTCAACTTTTTTGATGTTATTATTAAAATTCTTGTAATGTCAAGGTTTCCTAATAAAAAAAATATATAATCTTCTCTCACACCAATCTGGTAAGCATCGAACCCACAAGTTACAACATCTTCCTATACCAAGGTTTGCATCAATCTTCGCCTATAATACATTATAACTAGATCTAAACAAAGAGGTAATTAACAGTACAATACAGGGTAATTACCTCCTTACATTCTCCTTACGAGAATGCGCTTTTTTTTTTCTCAAAGTAAAGAATTTTATTATGTATTATTTTATTTAAATTAAAATGGATATCAGATATGCATAACTGATTCGGGCTAGCAGTGCTTACTCGCATATATTTCATTAATATTTGAAAATAGATCAATTCAATTAAAAAATAATATTTATACAATTCTATTTTGTTATTTTTTCTTATTAGCGATTTCAAATTCATTGTTAGTGCAGTAAAATTTTCAAGTTGGTTATTTTTTTATTCTATTTTATGCGAAAATTATCTAATATTAGCTTGTCCTGTCTAAAAACCACTTTCAAAGTTGAAAATTTAATAGTGTTTCAGAAAATCTTTGATTAAAATAAAACTGTAAGTTTTAAACTTATATTATTTATACTTAGATACGTTTGTAACATCATTCTATACAGAAGCAAACCTTTTGGTTTGCCAGTCATGTTTAAAAATAGTAACTATCTTTTGCTGTCGTTTAACATGCCTGTAATATATATATATATATGTAAAATTATACGTCGGCGAGGGACGTGTACCGTGCTAAAACACACAGCTTATAAACGTTCCAGAAAAGTTAAAAAACGTCATTTTTTATGAAAAAATGTATGAATTGAACAAAAACCACAAATAAAATTCAATATAATATTACTTATACAATCGGGGTGTCATCATTGCAGACAAAAATTAGCTCTTTTGTTGACGTGCATATATTTCGACTGTTCTTTTTTTTTCTCATGGAAAAAACTTTTGAATTTAGAATTATTGGCTATTGAACATTTCAGATTGTTTCATTCTGCCACATCGCTTTAGTTTATAAATATAAATATTGTTTGGTTTGTTTGTTAACAATATACTGAGGTATTTGTCAATAATAGCAACATTATGCTTTTTATTTGATTTCGTTTGGAATTCTGTTACTTTAGGTTTAACTTCCTGAACTGATGATAGCACTGGAGCATGCTCATAGAGAACAAACATTCAAACCTAATGTTTTTTAACCCCAATGTTTCTTGTTTTATTAATAATCGAGCTAAAAATCTGTATCATTTATGCTTTGAAGCGGTTCAAAACATAAATACTCGTTAATACGGAATTTTTTTTTCAAGCAGTTAGATTTAGCTTTATCATTACGAAAAGTGAGTATTTATGTCGGGGGAGACCAAAAAACATGCAAAAAATATGCATTTAACATTTTAATTTTGTTAAAATTAATTCACTTACGTGGTAACGCCATTGCTATATTCATAATTTTTATTTGACATTTCATAGACAGTCAATCAATGATGCCAATCATAGAAAAAAATATTATTGCCATGGAAAACAATAATTTATTCAGTAAATGCATTATTGACGAAGTTTGCACCTGTATTTATAACACCTGAACATGGAAAGAAATGTATTAGAATAATTACACACACCCGCTAGACAAACCCTGCTTTGCCAACCAAACCATTAAAAACCTGGGATGTTTTTTAAAATCATAATGAACCTCAATACAATAATTCGAAGGAGGTGCTTTTTTGTTTTTATTTTGACGAGAAATTATTTTACAAGATAGGTACTTTCGAAAATGTCACATTTGATTGTCTATTAGTTAAAAAGGGAATATTCCGTATTATCCGTGCATCAAACTTCGACAACACGAACGTTCTGTTTTATCCGTGAGGTGGACTCAATGCATATTTACCAAATCTTGTTAGCTAATCAAATAGGGTTTTAATAGAGTTTTAATCGGTTCCAATAGGGTTTTTTCACAGAATTTGAATAAGTCTTCAACTTTCATAGATAATGTTCACGTTCTATGAAAGTTCAATTCTGTTATTATTTCACTTGTTAAGCCAGTTGCTTCACAGAACTGAAACAATAACAGAACTTGAATAGAATTTTAACAGAATTAAAAAAAATTACCTTTGAAAGTTGATGAATTGTTCGAATTCTGTGAAACTACTGGCTCTAATGTTTTTATATAGTTGTGATCTTCTAAACGATTTTATATGTTTTGCTTTTAGATCACCTGTTTTTAATGGAGAATTACTACCAACCTGAACCGTCTATGTGGGGAGGTTTCCAAAACCAAACAAGTCCTCAAATGCAGTATTCCCCTCCAACTTGCAACCACCAGACGTCGAGCTATAGCGGGCAACAAACTTATTCCCAGCAGCCAGTATGTGCCCAATCGCCACAGTATAATCAGTTACAACAATGTAATCATCACAATCAGCATGAACAAGCCACGCAACAATATGCTCAATCCTCCGCATACGCACAACGAGCCCAATCCATGCAACATCAACAAGCACAACCTATGCGACATCAACAAGCACAACACATGCAACATCAACATGCGCAACCCGTGCAACCCGCTCAACATACCCAAACATTTCAGCATTCGCAGAATGCTCAACCTGGACAACAGACTTCTGCTCAACCTGGAGCTGAGCCAAAAATGCCTCCCGAAGCCGAAGCGATCTTAAAGAGCATGAAGAATGGATTTACTTGCCCAAGGGGACACATTCCTCAAGAAATGCATGAAAGAAGCATGGCGCATCCTCGCTGCCCCCAAACTAACAACTGGAATCAAAGGCGATCTCCACAAGCAAGCAACCAACATCAAAACTATCATCAAAACAGTTACAACAGTCAGTCTAACATTGCTCAATGCAATCATGCTGCTCCTGCTAATTTCCAAGCACACCAATCGCCATCACCTGCTGGGCAATATAGTTCGGAATATTTACCTCACCTAGGCCACATGAAAGCACCTAAAGAAAATACTATGCACGACTATACCCAACCTGGTTATTCACAATCGAATGAACCACATTTTTCAACAGTGCAAAATGCGCATGGAAACACTGTTCAGAATCTTCATGAAGCGTGCACGAATCAATGGAACTATCGGGGAGAAGGTGAAGGAATGTACGGTACCAGAAGCAAAAGTGAACACGTCTTTCCAATCATAACCGGTCAAACAACAAGTGAAATTCAGGCAGCCAAGAAGAAATCTGAGGTTCGTACATTGTAATAACTCTTGTCTGACAAATAGCAATGTTGCACTCGTAGATTGAAAATTTGGCCATTCTTTCCCCCTTTTTTAGATTGTTGTAACCCAAAAATTTTGTTTATTTTTAAAATGTTTCTCAAAGTTTTCTGCTTCCTTGGATTTGGTTCATGTTGTAAAATAGAGTTTTAACATTTCAGAAAACCGATGGATTGCAAGGAACGGGTACGAGGCAAAGGTCTGGTACAAATTATTCTACCAGGAGTTGGCTTATTGGACCTCCCAGCCCAAGACGAGGCCCCCCATCTAGGAAGTCTTACATCTAATTGACGACTGATTCTTTCGATTTTTTTTTGATTTTATCATTATTCCGTGCATAGTGCCAGTTTCTATTTTGCTTTTGATTTAAGGCTAAAATACTAATAAAATATACATTTTTAATGATAAAATGTAGGCCATAAAACGCCGTATACCTCCAACGGCGTATGATAAGCCATGATTTTTATTAAAATTTCAGTTAAGTAAGTATTTTAATCTTTAATTAAAAAAAAAAATTGTGAAGAAATTGTATGAATTACAATATTATATAAATGAACCCGTTCATTGTACACCGTTCTCAATATAAACGCATCTTTTTAAAAAAATTGTTGTAAATCTTCAGTAGGTTTTGTAGATTTTGTGTACATCTGTAATGTTATTAAATAAATAAACAAAAATTTTAACAAAACAAAAAACTACTTCAAAAAATGCACTAAAAAATAAAAAGTAATTTCGTACGATTGTTATTTTTGGAGTCGGTGTCAGCCAAGGTAACTACATACAAATGTAATTATAGGTGAGATGTGGAAATCTTGGCTGACACCGACTCCAAAAATAACATTTTTTGAAGTCGTTTTTTGTTTTGTTAAAATTTTTGTTTATTTTTTGATTTTTAGTGACGAAAATTTCTTTACGCACGCTTGACTTGGGGAGTGAGCTAGTGAATGCGTGACGAGAACGTTACGAAAAGTGTGATCGGGCCAGGCGAACGGAAGTTGAGAGGGAGATATAAGTTAGTGAAGGTAGAAAGAGGAGAGTTACGTTTCTTATATTACTGTGGGGGCGAGAGAGAGGTGCGAGCACACATTTTCTTTCTCTCTTTCTCTCACAGCCGGTAACGTTTCGTATATCTAAGACACAGTGCAGGCCTATTGTATGTATCACACTGTAGGAGCAAGAGAGAGCAGTGCGCGCGCACATTTTCTTTCTCTCTTTTTTTATAAGTTAGTGAAGTTTTACTTCAGTCGTGTGGTCTAAAGCACACTCGTCTTTTTTTTTTTAATTTTAGTAAAAAAAAATTATTAAATTAAGATGCAAATGTGTGTCTGCCCATCCAAACATAACTTATCCTCCTAACCTAACCCAACCAAACCCCTGGGAGGAAACGGTTGCTTTATTGAAACAAACTCGGGTTAGTTACACTATTTGTAACTCGAGAACGGCTGGGTCGATTTAGATGATCTTTGATTTGTTATAATTAATTTGAAACATCACAAAAATTAACGAAAAAAATAGTTATTAAGAAAAATTCTTTCCCCCGTACATGTTGTAAGGAAAGAATTCTCATATTTAACTGCGGGAATTTTGTGATGAGTACCTATAATATTGAGTAGAGAGTGAGTTTCGAAAATTCAAAAACGTCAAATGTCAATGCGCTGATTGTTTTGCTTTTATTCTTAAGCATATAATGCTGCCTCTCTTTCTTAGACACTAAATGTCAATAGTAAAAAATGAGACAAACGGTGTACGTATGACGTATGTCTCCACCCATCCAAGGGAAAGATACAATAATTATAATCAAAATCACTCACACGTATAAAGAAAATAAAATGCAATTTTTTTACATCAGCTCACAACTTCGGCCCCGAAGAAAATTATTTTCCTCAGGACCTATGTCATCTTAGAGGATGCTGTGTGGAGGGTCTTTTTAAGGAAGGGAAGGGTAGGAAGTTCTGGGCCCCGAAGAAAATTATTTTCCTCCGGACCTATGTCTCTTAGGGGATGCTGTGTGGAGGGTCTTTTTAAGGAAGGGAAGGGTAGGACGTTCTGGGAAGGAAAAAGGTATTAGGGGTGGGTAGGAATCTGGGGTCATTGTGTCCGGTAGTGACGGACGTATGAATCCATCCCTCCAACTGGGATGGATTCATACGTCAAAAGGCCTCCCTCAACCAGTCTCTCTCGATCCGGCCCGCCACGCAGCGGTGGGCAGAGGCATCCGCCGCCAAGACCCAGACAAACGTCATTCCATGACCCAGACACCACTGCTAAATCACCAAACGTAGCGAAACACTTGGGGTGACCTATGGGTGACGTATGAGAGAGGTGTTGGTTATCCAATAAATGGTTCCCGGGGCGGCCGCACCCATACCCGCCTCTCAAATTCCCGTAAGTAAGTGGAAAAATAAGAAAATCACAAAAAATATATATCCATACACAATTCCATCTCTGATACTGACAAAAACAAAACACGGACAGTCGCGAATTGACGATTGCTTCATTGTGTAATTTTTTACTTAATAAAAAAACTGAATTTAATTCAACAGTTACTGATTCCGAGGCGGTAAGAAGTTCGTCGGGTAAGCTAGTTAATAATACAGATTAATGGTGCACAATTAATTTTATCGTAGAAAAAATGATTTTCTACAAACTTCGGGTTGACACTATTTACGTTGGCGACGCAGCGCGATTTAGCTGGGTGATTCAGCCGCGCACATCGTTTTGTATGTACCTAAATCTATCAAAATCGATCGAGCGGCAGTCGCCGAGTACAGCCCTGCGATTAACCATGCCATTTTGTTTATTTTACGTTGGTTAAAAGGAGGAAGTTCAACACGTAGGACTTTAAAAAAATATGTTTTTATTACTACTGCACAAAAGTGCACAAAAGTAAAGGAAGGCCAATTGTTCGAAGTTACCTGTGTGTTGTGGTAAGGTTAAAGGAAATTATAAGAATTATTAAAAATAATAAATTGAAACAAAGATGTGTGTCGGAAATATTGTAATATTTGAATTCAAGATAGGTACCTAATATGTTTTTCTTTTTACCCATTCGTCTCAAAAAATATATGGTTCTTGGGTCGTTACAAGTGTATTTTTAATTCTAAAAATAATGCTTTCATTTTTTTTCTTGCGGAGTGCAAACAAGTACTTGCTGTCCAGTAGATTTGTCATCTGTCCTGTGCACCACTGCTTTGGAGGCGTTCTTGGTGCAATGCTCACACACCCCTGACTTGTCCCCGGGTTGCAGCTTCTTCCCACAGCCTGGACACACGTCGCCATCGGACGATCCTCCGTAACTTCCCGTCGCCATGATTATAAGGACTTGTTGACCGCCTCCACCACCTCCATGTGCCGGAGCTGGACCCTGTTCTGGTCCTGTTGATTTCCCTGGTCCACTTGGTTTATTCTTGTCCACTGGTTTACCTTGTCCTCCGTCGTCATCACATCGCACCTTGAACGGATCGATATCTCGTTTGATGCTAGCACTAGGTGCGTCCTTGAACCTCTGCAGCGCCAGTTTGCCTGGTGGGCACGTCGGGTTTCCAGGAGTCAAGCAAGCCGGTCGACCTTGGCACTGGCTTCTTGGACAGTCATCTTGAAGGCCGTTTTTCTTAATGCAGTCGCAACCTGTGTAAAGGACTCCGGCGCGTAATTCCCTGCTTTTTACGCCTTTTAGACCTTTTTTGTCCTCCTCATGATCAGGTTTTCCTTTATCCTGTAGACAAAAATGAATAGTAAATAAAAGCATTCTCAAAATTTATTTTAATTAAGAAAATTATTTTCTGTTACTCTTGTTTTCTCCTAATTTAAAATCAACTAAATATATTAGTGGGTGGACATGTAAATATGTATGTACTTATGTACATACTTATATACATGCATAGAATATCTAAATATGATGATACGCCTTGCTTGCTAACCAGATTTGGCAAAATGAGAGAAAAGAAAATTGTTCGACGAAATTTACAAACATAGAGGGATCGCCGTAAGTAAATTTAGAAAATGCTAAAAAATAGCAAATTGACAAAATTTATCCAACAGCTTTAGTGTCCATTGCATAGCCGGGATATACCAAGTGTCCATGGATAAAGTGCACTAACTTCAGGAGGTGATTATACATGATTTATAAAATTTTTGTAATTACAGCACTTTAAAGTAGTTAATTTTCAAGTTTAAAAAAAGTTTGTAGAGAAAAAAACAACGGAATTTTGAAATGCCGGATATATTTATATATTTTTTATTTTTACTTTTGCCACCAAGTAGAATCGCCTCCTGAAGTTAGTGCACTTTACCTCCAGGGCGTCCTGTGTATCGGTAAATAACATAGAAATAATGTTAATCTTACCGATTTCTGCCCAGCGTGATTATGCAAACAAGGCTTCTCTTACAGCATGGTTGTGAATAGCTGGTAAGTTATATAAGAGGGTAGGAATCCAGTGTACCAATTTTAATCAACAACCAAGTGGAGAGCGAGGAGGGGGGGGGGGTTAGGGGCAGCAAGGTCTGGGGCAAAGGGGTCTAATGCAGCCCGGCGGACAGGCGGGCGATGGGCAGCAAGGTGGATCATATGGTGGGCAGGAAGGTATGGGACTACAAGTTGGACAGCAAGGAGGAGAGCGAGGTGGAGGACCGCAGGGCGAACCACAAGGGGAACAGCGTGTCGGTGGACACGAAGGTGGGCAGCAAGGTAAACAGCAAGGAGGAGAACAACAAGGTGAACAACATGGAGGTGGAACTTTACGTTTAGGGCAAGGTGGTGGAGGGCATGGTGGTGGAGGGCAAGGTGGTGGAGGGCAAGGGTAGCAACAAGGCGCGCAGCAAGATTTGGTAGATTGGCAGAGGTATCTTATGCTACCATACTCCGAGAACACCCGGTCCTGGAGCCCGTTTCGTTTGTAAGCTGACAGCGGCAATTTTTTAATCTGTTAACAAATAACATCATGTTTATGGGAAAAATGTTAATTTTTGCCTCGTAACATTAAAATTCTTTACACTTAATTATACTTCTACGTCATTTCTTTTCATTGTGATTCACAATAAGTATTATCTCACAGGACTATCTATTTTCATAATCTTTACATTTTTAAATTTAGGTTATGAGCAAAAGCGTAAGGCTCTATAAATCTATTATGCAGAGCAATATCTAACTTACAGGATTGCCTTTGTCTTCGTATCTGTAGCAAGGAAGTTCGCCAGCGGCACACGGTCTGCACCTGAAAAATTCAAAAATATAATTAATTTATAATACAAGAGAAATAAATTCTTCGGAGGAATCCAGTGCATTCATGATTCAGGTACAAGAATGAAAAAGTGAAACGGAAAAATAACTGGTCCTAGACTGATCTGGACACAGATTCATCAGACCCAAAAGCAAAACTCCAAATATTCAGAGAGTAATTTACTCACCCAGACATTTTCAGAGATTTTAAAAAATTTGTTTACAGTTTAATTCGAATATTTATGATTTGATCATTACACTTAAAATTTTGTAGTTTCCAAAGTATACATAAAACGTATTAAAAATCAACTGTTAATTTTCTAACACTCCGACATGTTGTTTCCTTACTTTTTTCAGTAATGAATTTGTTTACGAACAGTTGAAAACATTCGGAAGTTCAAAAGAATTGCCAAATTTGGAAGTGTTTTCATTACGTAGGTTCTTCTAACGAATTTAACATATTACATTAGTAGGTAAATACTTTTCATGGCTATAAAATGAATATCAATAAAATCTTCAGTGAGCACCCATAAAAAACTTCTTTAGCATCGTTGTGATTTGAAACTCGATGAAAAGGAAGTGAGCGACACTAAAAAAAGACAAACATATAGGTACATCTATTGAATTAAGCCTGCGAGATTATAGATTTATTTATTTCACGGGTAGGTACTCGGTTCCAATACAAGACGATAAATCCGCGGTCCCATGAAGGGCTCCTTTAGTCTGGTGGTATAAAGCGCTACACGATCCTTAGCGGCTCGAGATTTAGCGGACCGGAAAAAAAATTAAAAATACGTTTTAATCAATATTCAAACTTCAAATCTCTCTAAAATGAATAGGCAAAGAAAATTCAAAAGATAGCGACATCTAGCGACACCGAAGAAGAAAATACAAATACTCATAAAATGATCATATGTGAGCGGTGCACTGAAATTCGAGGACAAAAAATTGATAAAGTGCTTCATAGTATTGCAAATCTTTTAGTAAGTAAATTACTTTAACGAATTTAAGTTTTCTGCACAGGGTCTTCCAGTACTCGGTTCATGTCGTTTCTTACCGCCCATAGGGGAGCCGCCTTGTGTTTACCTCGGCAGAGAAAATTAAAGGAATCGTCAACCCGTATTAATTGGTCACGAGTTAAACTTAGATTTTAACTTTAGGAAGGCAAAACAGATGGCAGTAGTTGAGTCGCAAATCAACTTTTAATAGTTTGTTGTGGTCAATAAAAAATGCAATCTCGAAAATGATATCAGAAATTCAAAATAATAATAATATTGTCACACTACTTATCGACAATAAGTTATTTCACTTTTTTTTTCATTCTCGCAGTAACACACAAATAAATAATATTAAATAATAAATGATTCCTTTATTCAAGCTAACAAATTTTCACTTTAGTTTCAAAAAATTTCCATAGATGGCAATCCACCTGTAGAATTTATTTGAAAGAGTACATAAATAATTGGAAGCAAAGGTAACAAAGTTAGTAAATCAGTACATAACCTAATAATATTCCGAATAAAAATATTTACATTTTAATAAGTATCTAATAATGATCTTAACATTAGAGATATTCTTAAAAATATGAAGACACCACTGTGTAGTTCAGATCAGCTGTTGAATGAACTATTAATCCTGTAAAGAAAATGATTGAAAAGTAGGTACCTACAAGCAAAACATCTGTACCTTTGATAATGAAATCTACGCATTCACAGATGGTGCAAATTCAATTATTTTAGGTTAAAACACTTTTCGCTAGTTATGTTATGCGTGCATATTTAATACGAAAATGAATAAATAGTTTGTCCATAAACAAACTTAAATCTTTGAAGAAAGACTAACAAATACAATATTGGTTTGAGTTATCGATACAAACTTGGATTTGTTTGCCTTTCTTTAAATATTTAAGTTTGTTTGTGGACAAAACTTATATTCACATTGATATCACGTATGTATGGGCGCAATCAATTAATTCATTTAATACTTAAAATAAAAATTAAATTAATTAGGTACTTCTCATATTTTGAGGCAGAATTTGTAAAAAGCGTTTTTCCCTTAATTGGCGCTATCTATGGAACTGTTGATTATAAATTCTTTTAAGTATTACCTAGTATTTTTGTAGTGAAAACTTATTTAGCACCGTTGTGTTTTGAAACTCGACGAAAATAGCAACACTAAAAAAAGAGAAACACATCCATCCATCTATAGGATTTAGCCTGCGAGAGAGTGATATAGTATAATCGACTGAACGCCTTTGGCACCAACAAAAAACTGTCCAAAGACGCGAAACTAGCCGTCCAAAATGGAGTACTGGTACCTACCCTGATGTATGGCAGTGAGGCATGGAACTGGCAGAGGAAGGATGAAAGTAGACTGAATGCTGTAGAAACGAGATCCCTGAGGCGTATGTGTGGTAAAACCATGTATGATCGTATGAGATACTCGGAGATCGGCAAAGAATGGAAGGCTGATGTAAGCGTAATGAGTAAGATCAAAAAAGGAACGCTCCGATGGTTCGGGCATGTAGAGAGAATGAACGAGGAAAGGAGTGTAAGGAGAATATATGACGCAAATGTGAATGGTAGAAGAAGTCGGGGACGCCCGAGAAAGACATGGCACGACCAAGTGAATCAGATACTTGAGTCGGGCCATGTCAAGAGTCTGAATAATAGAAGAACATGTGTGAGACGATGAATGAATATTAACGAGGCAAGGAGTGTGTGCCAAGACCGAGTTGTTTGGCGGTCCGTCCTCTCTGCCTAACCCTGCGGGGAAATGGCGTGATGGTTAGTTAGTTTAGTTAATTAGCTCTCCTCTTTGTGCGGAGCTTCGTAGCTTATCGGTCTCCTCTTTGGATGGTGCTTCGTGGTCTCCCCACTCTTGTCTACTTTAATTATCTGAAGGTTTCACTTTTATCTTCTGTAAATTGCACACTCTGTTTTTTTTGTTGTTTCACTTTCAATTCCCTTTTTTTGTTAATAGCGTGGAGCTTTGATGTATCCATGTAACTGCCAATAAATAAGAAAACACGTCTCTTTTTAATTTCTATTCAGGGAGAATTCAGGATGTAAGGCCAGTTAAAACAATGCACAATTATTTTGACTGCACTTTTGTATATATGTATAAATTCACCGCAGTCATGTGAGCTCGCATAAAAATTGTACAAATATAATACGTCATTAAAATTTTTGGTTAAATTCAATATCCAAAGTATTATTTAATAATACCTAATTATGTAAATTTTTATTAGTTCTATTATAATACCGATGTGCTGTTTGGTGCTGTAAAGATCTGATTTATTTCATTACGACATACTTAGGTAACACATGACTGATGCTTCCATGCTTTGAAATTTCTTAATAAACAATAATATATATGCATAATTTTGGAGGCGGGTATGGGTACCCGCGGAGCCATTTATTGAAAAATTAAAACCTCTGCTACAGGTCACCCCAAGTTGTTCGCTACTTTTGTAGGGTTCTTCGTTCGGGGTAAGGTTTCTACGGGTCTTGGTGGCGGATTCTTCTGCACACCAACTTTTTTTTCTTTATTAATTCTTTTATCCCTGACTTGCTTTATATTATTCGCATTTTGTATATCATGTAAGCACTTGCATACTGCTTCCTAACACCGTATGCAGGGACACTGGAGGTCTAGATTCGTTCAAACTTAAGTGTAGATTCGTTCTTAAAATAAATTAGAGTCCTTGCGAGAGCCTTGAAGGAGTAATTATACCAGGGCGGGTAAGTGCTGGATAACCTGCAATGCCAACCAACTGCGTGGCAGGCCGGATCGGATGCTTGCATACTGCTTCCTAACACCGTATGCAGGGACACTGCAGGTCTAGATTCGTTCAATCTTAAATGTAGATTCGTTCTTTAAAATAAATTAGAGTCCTTGCGAGAGCCTTGAAGGAGTAATTATACCAGGGCGGGTAAGTGCTGGATAACCTCCAATGCCCACCAACTGCGTTGCAGGCCGGATCGGAAGAGACTGTTTGAGGAAAACATGGCATTGATAGTCAAGAACCTACTAATGGGAATCGTTTTCTTTTTTTTTTTCTGACCTCTAACATTACCCTCTTGGTGTGGTTACCTCACAAGAGTCCAAACTGCCCGGGACTAGTGGGACGATGAAATATCCAATTCGGGTTATGTAAGAAAGCTAAATGGATAGCGTGAGAACATGCAGAAGATGGGGAAGATCTGGTTGCCAAAAACTGACAATGCCAATTCAAAAGACGTTTCGGTTATCAATAGGTGTCTTTCACCAGAAACAGGTTGTCTTACTCCATCTGGCTCCAGTTGATTAAAATACTAAGAGCAACCTCAAATCAATAAATACGTTCTTGAAACACTTTTTGTAACATTTTCCCCGAGTTCCTGTTAACAATTCGGAATATATCATTGTATTGATATCATGCAGAAAAAATCACTTTCAAATAATGTCAACATAATTATATTTCTAATGTTTTCTTCCTACGTACTGGTAATAATAAATGTTGGTCAGGCGACGAACTGGACACAGAACTGGGAACTCACTGAGAATATTGAGTCACGCAGAAAGCAAACAGCGATGACGTACCCACCAAGCCCAGTGTAGAGCAGAGCGAACTATCAAATCATTTCTATTTTTTGTAATGACCCGAGAATCAATGCCGTTGCACCCAGAAGTGTTACGAATTATAATGTTATTCTATGAATAAACAACAATCTGCTCTCTATACACTAAGAGTTAGTGGACTAAGTCAATATTTTGATTTAAATATCTTTTTTGAGTTATCTCACCACACATTTTATGACAATTGAGTAAATATATTGAATATATTTGAATTTATTACTAGCTGGGGTACCCGGCTTCGCTCATGGAGTTGATATGAGATTGAACTGACGTTCGGACCCACGACGGATCTTGCTTTATGTACCCCGAACAATGGGTATCCCCACCCATACAAAAAAGGCTTCGAATGGTCCACAATGTTCCAGAACATTCCAAAATATTCGAGAGCGTTCTGGAATGTTCCACAATGATCTAGGATGTTCCCTAACATCCAGAGCATTCCAGAATGTTCCGGAATATTCTGGAATGTTGTGTATTGCTCTCGATTACTGTTCGAGAAATTTCTAGAGGGTGGAACTACCAGCCCTTATATCTTCAAAACCACGCCCTTTCGGTAAAAACGGGAACCTTCTTCATGGATGGGGGATAGAAGGGTAACACACCACATAACTCCCTTGATCGTACCGGGACTCGTGTCTCAGTTTTAGAGTTTCAAATTGTAGTACACTTTCTTTTATAATAATACAAGCTGAATTCCCCGGCGATGCCCGGGCTTTACACAGAGTTATCGAAATCAAATGTAGACAGTGACCTTCCTTTGCATACAAATTAAATCCACACCGCCCGCTTGCCAGCCCGCTCGTCCACCACATACAGACATTCTCCTTTATATTTCAACCAATTTACATAAAACCTTAACAAATTATATACCTGAAGCTTCCTCATGAATCACTTTATCTATTGGTGAAAACGCATGAAAATCCGTTCATTAGTTTTTGAGTTTAACGCGAACAAATAGACAGACAGACGCAGCGGAGGACTTTAACTTATAAAATGTAGAGCTTCATTATAGCATGCCCTGTTGGACTTTAACACGGTGTAATATAATTTATTGTGTAGAAAAGTAAGTGTAAATAGGGGAAGTAAATCTAGCACATAGCATTTTTTACATTAGCTCCTTACAGGACCCCCAGAGGAAAATAATTCCTATCAAGGCGTATGTCATCTTTCGGGAATACTGTGTAGAGGAGTTGTTTGGAAAAGGAAAGAGAGGAAGTTCTGCCAAAGAAAAATAAATGAGGGGTGGGTAAGAATCTAGTCATTTAAAATAATATTTTGCATATTTGCGGCAAGTTTCAGAATATAAGATACTCAGTATCGCTCTTTAGTAAGACCGCCTTTCAGAATAGAAACGTTGCTTGAAATTGCTTTAGGCGTGTTGCCATATCTAAATAGCCAGGTTCTTCCCCATCTTCCTATTCCCATCTCCTTTTCCTCCAATCTATATATTCGGTCTCACAACATACCCCAATTGAGGATGCCATAATTTCACTGGTTCCCGTCAGTTGGCCCTTTTGTGCGGTCCTAACTGCTCCCAATTGCTCTTTCGCCTCACAACATACCCCATTTGGGGATGCCACAGTCTCACTGGCACCCGGCAGTTAGGACTTTTGTTTGGTCCCAGCTGCTCCCAATTGCTCCCAACTGCTCCCAACTGCTCCTGATTGCTCCCAACTGCTCCCAACTATATTTACCTTAAAAAAGTACGGAACTTAAGTAAACATTCTTATTTGCATGTTATATTGTTATAACCATAGATATCACATTGCATCTACTGATGGCCAAGTTTCTCCTTGTCTCTTCTCATACGTCAAGTCGGGCATGTAGGAACTATTAACGCCAGCTGCGTCTAGGCCGATCCACTGCCATCTGGTATTTATTAGACTTGTATGTTATTGAAGGTTCAAATAAATTAATCGTATAGTTTTTACGAATACACCGAGGCATTCCAATGCGTGCACTATTAAGAAGGTTTGCATTACAATATTGCAACGGCCCGAACAGTAAACACAATGCTCTGCTCAACCTTTTCTTTTCTTTCTGTAAGCCGACATTTTGAAATAACCTGGTTACTTTTGGTAGCTCTTAAATGGTTGATAATAATAAATGTGCTACCTGAAAAATATTCTACCTTCGAATAAAGAATCAACGCATTTTGCGAGAGTATTTCATAACCCTTCGAAGAGGGCTCGTTAAGTACTTGTTTTAAGAGTTTTGTTGCCTATCCTCTCTTTATCTCCTCGTGTTTGTTAGTAGGTGGGTAATATCGGAATTCTGGTCGAATTTTCAGTAAATTAATAGTGAAAACTTCTTTAGCACCGCTGAGATCTGAAACTAGATGAAACGAAAGAGAGCGACACTAAAAAGAGACCAACACATTCATCCTTAGCAATAAAATATTAATTATTATTTTTAATTGGTAAACTAATATTTAAGACAGGATTTTTATGCATAGCACAAAAGGTAACAATTATTATAAGCAATAATTATTAGCAGAAAGACGCGGGTTCAAGTCCCGTCGGCGGCATCTATCTTTTCTCGGGAGATTTTTTCAATGTTGATGAGTGTTTCAGGCTAATCATTATTGCTTATAATTTATAATAATGAAATATTATTTCACGTGTTTATAAATCCAATTCCAATAAAATACGGTAAATCCACAGTCTCACGGAAGTCTACTTTGATATGTTGGTAGATAGCGCCTGAAGAACTTCAGCGGTCAGACATTTTGCGGACTGAGAATCGAATCCTGTGATATCCAAAAAAAAAAAAATTTTGTTAAATCAATAGGTATCTAATCTTCAAACCACTAAAAATAAACAACAAGCAGAAGAAAAATAAACAACAAGCAACAAGAAAGCGACATCTAGCGACTCCGACGAAGACAACACAAATACTAATAAGATCTCCAAATGTATAGGAAAAGATGCGCTGGAATTCGACGATAAAAATATGTAAAAAATAATCATTCACATTCAAAAGTGCTTCGTAGGCTCCCCACTCTTGTCTACTCTAGTTTTCTGAAGGATTTACTTCTACCGCGTGTGAATTGTTCCCCCTGTTTTTTTACTGAAGGGTCTCTAGTAAAGAAGGTAATGGACCAAAGATAGGCCATTTATTTTTAGGGTTATACAGTTCTGGAGTCAAGTCGCCATCAATCCACATTACCCTGCATTTATTTCATAATTTTCAAAAATGTACATATATATTTGTTAAAATTTGAATACAATAATTAGATTGCTTGATCGTAAAACAGCTACATAAATAAAATGGTTCCATGATAACCCATCAATGTAGCATTTCAACACCCCTTTCAAAAGTCATTAAAATAATGATAAAATTGAAAAATATTCCATAGCCTAATCTAACGTAACCTATTTAAGTTAATTATAATTTTGAACTCCCAATCGTCGGAAAGATTATATCTTATGCGGATGATACAGTATTAACAATTGAAGAAAACTCTTGGAAAGAAGCCGAAATATCGGCAAATAATGCAATAAATATCATTAAACAATGGTTTGACAAAAACTTACTTTCTTTAAATGTTGAAAAAACTCATTTTCTACCTCTGAGCCTAACAGAACATATTTCAAATATAAATGTAAACATTAAAGTTCACGACAGAAATTATCTACTTAAAATCACACCCTGTAACTCAAATTGTATGCATATTAGTAGTAAAGAACAAATAAAATATCTTGGAATAATTATCGACAATAACATTAAATGGAAAAATCAAATAAACTCCACAATAGACAGAATGAGAAAACTAATATATATATTTTTCAGACTTAGAAATACTATCACATTAAAAATATTAAAAGAAATTTACTTTGCACTTGCGCAATCGGTATTACAATATGGAATCATAGCTTGGGGGGGTGCATATAAATCATCCCTTCTCCCACTCGAAACAATTCCAAAAATTCTTATAAAAATTATCCTAAAAAAACCGTATTACTACCCAACAATAAACGTATTCCAAGAATTCCCTGTTCCCTTACTTACAAAAATTTACGAAAAAATAGCACTACTTCAGCTACACAAAGATATATTTAAAAAAAATATTACCCCACTACTAAATATTAGCATAAGGAATACTTCTATTGGTGGACTAACTATACCACCCATACGAACCACAACAGCACAGAATCACTATGCATATAAAGGAATAAAATTATTTAATCAATTACCCGCCGATATGCGAACAGAAAAAAATTACGACAAATATTAAAAAAAATTAAATCATATTTTGGTAGTCCCACCATATAATTTTAACTTTTATTAGATATGTTTTTGACTGTTTGTTATTCCAAAGGTTTTATGTACATCCTACATATATTTCTTTTTAATAACCCTTATAATCTTTAAAATATGTTATTAAGTCTAAATCTATTCATAAGTTAAGTTCTTAAGTTTGTTATAAGGATTTGAAAAAAAAAAAAAAGTTATTATCAATTTGTCCTCTCCTAAACACAAGCACTTGCTTTATTAGGAGAGTATATAAAATATGTAATATTAGAATGAAATAAACTTTTGTAAAAAATTTACTCAATAAAAAAATAAATAAAAAAAAAATTAAAATTATTTAATATATTTATTAAGTTGATTTAATTGAATTTTTCATCGCTCTTTTTAATTACTTTTCAAAGGAGGTGATGAAGTTGCGTGTTGTTGTGTCGTTTGGTCACCAAATTCCGATTTAAAGCTGACAAAATCGATATCATAATAATATTTGGCAGATCTGACCAACTTTTCATTACCAGTCACGCTAATATTAAGTCTTATATTTAGCTTATATGTAGAAAAGATGACTCCAAACGGTAGACACGTTTATATAAAATTCGTGGCATCTTAAGGCGGTATAACCAGATTCGACTGGAAAATTGTCATTTTTAAATCAATTTCTAGACATATCGGCTCTTATCTACAAAAAAAAAAATGGATTTCGAAAGATATTATATTATATTATTTATCTATATTATTATATTTATCTAGTAAAAATACATCTTAGATTTTGAAAAAAAGTTGTTTTTTAAAACCGTTAATGATTGGGCAGATTAACATTTTCAAAAGAAATTTTGTATTATTCTACACATATTTCAAGTTAAAGAACCATACAGAATTATAAATCAATAACTAGTTCGGAAAAAAATTATTTTATTTCACAAAAAATCATTTAAAAACCGATCACGTGTTTTGTAACGAAAATCCTTCTGTTTGCCTATTTTTTCACGAACTCCTATGTACCTTGGCTTAGAACTAGTAATGGTTTTCAGACCGTAATAATGGAATTACTGAAAAAAAAATCCTAATGTGCTTATACTTTTTTATAAGATTTACCAATATTTAAGTTTTTTCCTTTTATACATATATATGTCCGGAGAATCGAGGTACAAGCGGGAACAGGTGACTCCAATTTAATTAAAATATTTATTTGGACTCGGATATACCTTTTGCTATCTTTTGTATTAGGACCTGTATAAGAAATTTGTTATTTTGCTATAATTTGTAAGAATTATAAATTGCGGCTTCGAGTATATGTGAAATGCGCTTTATTATTTATTTAGTCCAGTCAATGTAGAACAAAAATTGGCAATTCCTTGCAAAAAGTCGGGTAGTTTTGTTTTAGATATTTCGTTTAACCTTGGCAAAACCTCGCGCCCGGCACCCGTTAAAAACAGAAAAATTTTGGCAATGGTTTTCGTTTTTGCCTCATTTGAAAGTAGAGTTAATTTTTTTATTATTTGAGCACAAGACGAGCTATATGGGTATAACAATTCGTGGAAATAACTCTTTCAAAATAGTATAAAAACCAAGTTTTCGACCTCGCGAACCCTCATGTTTTCAGATTTCATGTAGGTATATTATATTTTACTTTTTGGTACCTATTTGAATTTTTTTTTTTTATTAAATAAAACATACCACGAAGTTGCACTTCCATGAGTTATTAAAACTCATTAAGGGATCGCCAATTGGTACTTTTGAAAAGTTAATCCCAACCCAATCCAATATGCAGACACAAATATGAAGAAAAATTTTACAAAACATTTCACAGAAGCAACACCCAGACACAATATATGAAGAATCACTTTACAAATATTTCACAGAATAATGTCTTATAAGATTTTATAAATTATTATAACCCCTCATTTGATGTATGTACTGTTGGTGTCAAAAAGTTAAAATAAAGTATCCTCCATGATGGACTATAGAAATGCACAAAAAAAACAAAATCAGAAAAATACAATAAAAGGTACGCGCTCAAAAATATACAGACTTAATACAAGATGTTTACATACAAATAAATGACAAGATTTAAAAAAAAGATATAAACTGCGCCCATCATGTCTGGATGTACAAAGTTTGGTACTTCGAGATAATCAGAACAGCTATCAGAACAAAGTTTGTGACTCGTTTTTCAGATAACATTTGAAAATATAGAATTTCAATATATCTTTTCGAGATTTGTTGGAGGCATATATACCTTTCTTTATTCTCCAGGCATATAGTATATCTTCTTTGATATCTTATTTGTTATAGTTAGTGTAGGAATGTATTCTAATGATTTCAGTCCGAACTTTGTTGAGTGTATCTTTGATATATGTAGTTTGTTGTGTTATCGTGTATTATACTGGAGAACGTCGTTGTTATAGTTCAGTTTTATATGTGTGTGGTTGTTGCACTGAATAATATATAAAATGGTGTTGGAAGTGTTTGTTTAGCTAGTGTAGGAGTGGATGGAGAGTGTTTGGTGTGGTGATCCTCTCCACTTCATACATTAACAATACAGAGGGGGTACCATATGCGTGAAATTATTGTTAATAAGTACTGCCATAATGGTGTTTGTTATCTCAAAGCTAGGAACAATCTTAAACGGCAATAAAAGTGCGTGACGGTAAATATCTTTAACAGGTGTATCCCGAGGCAAGCCAAAAATGTTACGTAGGGCTCTATTTTGGATTATTTGCACCTCCAATATAATTTTTTTGGTAGCAAAACCCCAGATACTCGAAAGGTATGCCAAAGGGAGTAAATCATAACATAGTACAATGATCGCAGTATGTTTGTGGGAAGCAATCTACGTAGTTTGCACATTACACCGGTCACCGGAGCAATCGATTTAACATGGTCAAAATGGTTTTTCCATGTAAGCCGTGAGTCAATCAAAAGTCCTAGATACTTCGCGACATCTGTTTGTTCCAGTTTGTTTATTCCCAGGGAAATGTTTAGGCGTTGTCCTCTCCAATTCCCGAAAAGCACATAGTGAGTTTTTTTAATATTAAGGCTAAGTTTATTAATTCTCAGCCACTCGGCAAGATGAGCCATATCTTTTTCCATGTACTTTTCCATTTTGTTTAAATTATTATTATGATAGAATAATATTGTGTCATCAGCATAAAGTTGAAGTGTACCTTTCACACCTCATTTTGCAATATTATTTATATATATCAAAAATACTAATGGCCCGAGAATCGACCCCTGTGACACACCACATGTTATATTTCTATAATCACTTGACTCTTGTCCAATAACAACCGAACAGCACCTACCCGTAAGATAACTAGATAAAAGTTTTAGATTGTTGCCCACGATGCCCAGATATGCAAGCTTTTTTAATAGAATCTAATGATCAACCGTATCGAACGCCTTTTAGAGGTCTATGAAAATGCCTGCTGCATAATATTATTCTTGATCTAAGTGTTTTTGAAGATTTAGTATAAAATCAAAGGGAGCACATTTCGTGTTGGAGAATTTTCTGAACCCATATTGTTGTTAGTCTATTTTTGATTGCATGTTCAAATACTTTGGAGAAGACTGAGAGTATTGATGGATGTTTTTTGCAATCTTCTTTGTGAATTGGAACGATTTTTGCTAGCTTTAATTGATCCATATACAGTCCACTCACTAATGATTGATTAATGATGATCCGCTAATTTTTCTTTACAGAATCTGAGTAAGTTAGTTGTCATACTATCGACTCCTAAAGATGCAATAGTTTTTAGTTTTGAGATAATTTTTAAAACTTCTAGTTTGTTTGCATTGGCCATGCAGAGGGACTGTAATGGCTTTGGTTCCATGTTTATTGTTTATATTTACGTCATCTGAATAAGATGGGATACTCGCAGCTAAATTTTAACCAACCGATGTAAATAAGTCATTAAACGCTGTACATATCTGCTTCGGTCATTTATGTCTATATTATTAGAGTTTCAATTTTATTTTTCGAGTTCTTTGGACTGTTAGTTATGATAGAATTTATTATCTTCCAGGTTTGTCTTGGATTATGTATGTTTTCTTTAAAAATATCTGTGTAATATTTTGTTTTTGCGAAACGTCTGTAATTAGTTTCCGAACTTCTTGACTTATTTTTTTGTGATACAAGAAGACTGTTTTGCGGATCTTTCTTTCACTGTTTGTAATTAGTATTTCGTTCTTTAATAAGAAGATCCATTTTTTGTCAAATCATGGTGTATTACCTTGCTTAGGGTTTCCTATTCGTAACCTTGGCTTAAATTTGCAAGTGTCAATTGCTGTTTTGATATATTTAAAGAATTGATTAAAATGTTCTTTTAAATATTTTTCAAAGATATAACTTATAGGTGCCCATATTTGTTTATTTTATTTATAAAATACATGATACATAATTGAGTAATTAAAATGGTGTAGATATATTGGATCACCATACTAGGCGGCTGCCTGTTTCATGGTGACCAATACAGTATTGTTACTTTTTATGAAATATGCAGTCTATTGTAAACATATGGATTTATAATAAGTGATGTTAAAAATTGGAAAAACTATAGTAAAAAGTAGAAAATAGAAATTATTGTAAAGTAAATTATATAAAAGTAAGTAACTTATGTTTTTACACCTACAAATTTAGTAGAGTCTTTTCAAAACTTATTTTCGCTAAAAAGTGTATTGGCTGTAAAGGTCCATTCTATTCTAGATCCACACGTATCTATACTATTAATTTGCTGACTTTAAGTCATTTTCTGAAAGAATACTTTAATTTTATCAGATAATCTTTTTGCACATCCACGTTAACGATCTGTTTACTCTATTTTTTTTATTTTTTTTACGCGTTTTTTAGGAACTTTTACATATGAATAGTAAAAATTACACAGTATTATTTATTATACCTACATAATTGAACTGCCGCAGTAATACTATTTTATATTTGTTTAAAAATAAATTGAAGATGTCCACTAACTTGGTATAATTATTTCCCTCCATTAGTATTTTGAGCAAAGAGGAATACATATGGTAGTTAGTCCCAGAATTTCTGCACTAAAATAAATCCCGACTTTTAGTATTTCGCAATGGAATCCGGAAGCTTATTAAAGCAAGCGATATCGGACTGTCAACAAAATCAATTAAAATTTTATATAGAAATACCAAGTAAATGAAAATCCTTCTGTTTGACTAGCATATTCATATCATTTAAAATTGTGTTATAGTTAAACGTAATAGGCCACTTGCATGGATTTCATAACGACTTGGAAAAAATCGTGTGGGTAGATTTTTTTACTAAGATTACGATTAAGAAATGTATAGTTTTGCTAACAAATTTTATAATCAATAATTATCAGCTTGAAACACTCATCTACGTTGAAAAAATCTTCCGAGAAAAGATACTGGCCGCCAACGGGAATTGAACCCGTGTCCCTATGATTGCCGGTCAGGAGCTCTGACCACTTAGCTATGGCGGCTTATCTAATACCTAGTGTCCCTCTGATTGCCGGTCAGGAGCTCTGACTACTGAGCTATGGCGGCTTATCTAATACCCGCCAAATAATTCAATATATACTAGTGTTTCATTCGACAATTACTTAATATTACATTTTTCCAACTGAAAATAACCAACTTTATTTTTTTGAGAGAGGTATTGTTAAGTACTAAATCTCCCGCTAGGTGGCGTCGAGACTAATGATGTCTGCATTTATTGCTGAAATACTTTAACTTGTCAAATATTACTTATTATTTTTAATTGATAAACTAAGGTTTAAACAAGATTTTTATGCATAGCACAAAGGGTAGATGATAACAAATATTATAATCAATAATTATCAGCCTGAAACACTCATCTACATTGAAAAAATCTTCCGAGAAAAGATTTATTTGACAAGTTAAAGTATTTCAGCAATAAATGCAGACATAATTAATCTCGACGCCACCTAGCGGGAGATTTACTACTTAACAATACCTCTCTCACAAAAATAAAGTTGGTTGTTTTCAGTTGGAAAAATGTAATAATAAGTAATTGTCGAATGAAACACTAGTTTATATTGAATTATTTGGCGGGTATTAGATAAGCCGCCATAGCTCAGTGGTCAGAGCTCCTGACCGGCAATCAGAGGGACACGGGTTCAATTCCCGTTAGCGGCCAGTATCTTTTCTCGGAAGATTTTTTCAATGTATATGAGTGTTTCAGGCTGATAATTATTGATTATAATATTTGTTATCTACCCTTTGTGCTGTCCATAAAAATCTTGTTAAAACGTTAGTTTATCAATTAAAAAAATAATTTATAGTTTTGCTTATTTTTAAATAAATAAATCCATTATAAGAGCTCGTGACGTCACTACACGAAAAATGCTCTGTCTCCGATTATGTTCCCTTAATTTTGTTAAATTCCACATTAATTATTTTTTTTTATAAAACAACACTCTGATTTCCGGCGAATTTTTGAATTTGCGTTTAACGTTCACTAGATTTATTGTTTGTTCTAAACAAACTTTTCTTTGGTTTGATTTTTTTATAAAGATGGCGGTGTTTTTACAGATGTTACGAAGAGAACCCCGTACAATTTCTTGCTATTCGTGTGGAAAACGTTATTTTTTAAAATGATTTTAATTATCGTTTTTTCGCACCCATAAAATTATGTCCCGTCTTTCCGGTTTATAAAAAATGGTCTGATTTTTCGGATGGAAATTTCGAAAAATCGCCAGGGTTTCAAAAATACGATTTAAAAAAAAAACGGAATGTCTTAGAATATTTGCCTAAACCGGAAAAAATGTGGTATAAGTGGCCTATTGCTGGAATACCCATGTTAAAATTTAGAAAACGTACGAACTTCTTTTGAATTCTTTCAACAGTTAGTACATGAATATGAAGACCGGTCAGTGGTTGAGTGGGCATAGCGCTTGGGTCCTACCCGGGCGTCGCATGTTCGATTCCTCGGCTGGCTAAGTCCTCCATCACAACACAGCAACATTTTCGGCTTTCTGTGGTAGTAGTAGTAGATTTTAAAACATTGTTGGGTTATTCGTAACCCGGGAATGTTTGTCTTTCTTTTTAAAAAAAAGAAAAGAAAAAATTATATTGTCTGTTCCAGACGGGAGAATTGTATTCAAGTTTACTTCTGACGAAGGCAAATATAACAGATTAATACACTTTATATTTTTAAAGCCTAGATATAAATCCCAACAATTTTAAGCCCTTATTAGGGGATTCTGTTATGTGGCTAACAAATGAAAAATTTGATTTAAAAGTGATGCCTAAGGCCGTCCTCTCATGGAGAAACTAAAAACAATCCAGTCGTCGACGCAATCACAATCAAAATTAACAAAATCGATATTTTTCTGATTTGACGTATCAGAGATTACCACTATTTGACCAGCGCTGCTGCTGGCGTGGCAGTCGCGTTTCAGTTGCATTGTTGACAGATTGCCATGGTAATGGCTCACTACCTGTCAACTTTTGTCATGTTTGACATGTCAGATCAGGAAAATATCGATTTTGTTTAGGAGGTTGATTGCGATTGCGTCCACATGTTTTTTTTTCAGTTTCTCCTTGAGCGGAGGCCCTAAATCTTTAATTTGTGCTAATGTCTCAAGAGCATTGTCAGCAATAATAATAATTGAACATCACTTGATTTAGAAAATCTGACTATATGACATTTTGAAGTATTTAAGTAAAGTCTATTTTCATTGCACTAAGAATCGAAAAGGCTTAGAATATATAATATAAATACCTAATAGGTATGTAAATTTATTTAAATTCACTATTGCTTGTACGAGTAGGCAGTTACCAACGTCCCAGAATGAAATCAGTGTAAAATCAGATTCTCCAATCAGTTATTCTGCACCTCTGACTTGGCCCACAGAGCCCGGACCCCGGAGAACGGAGATGGAGCCACGGAGAGGTGAGGTACGCCTCGCGACCCACAACACACCGCGGTGGAAATGCAAATGGTATGATGCTGACATATCTGATCCGATGAAGGGTTACTGTTGTGGTTTAAATTTATTGTTCCACTCTTTAGACCCAGTCGTATCGCAGAAATTCAAATGTAACATTGTCATCAAATGGTCATTCAGTACCATTTGGTTTTTTTGATATTTGAAAGCTACCCATTAAATGCCAGTACTAGGTGCGTTTCAGTTTTCCATCAAGTTTTAACAAGTTGACAAGCTTAACAACATGATAGTTGTCCTCTTATGTTGATCGCAATTTGTTCAAATGGTAAAACTTACTTAGAATCGGCATTTAATGGGAACCTCTAAAAAGTAAAAAAAAAAACGAAATGGCTCTGAATAGCCAACAACATTAGAGCCTTCTCATATTCTGCACTTCAGTTAAAGTGATTCCACAATTAGATTGGTTCAACAGCATAATTATCGGAGCGTAGTGAAGTCCTGTATCAACTCTACCATTTCGTATTTCGTCTCTCTGGGAATTTTTTTTGTGTGTTCAGGGTTCGGTCGATCCTGGTGAGATAATAGCCGTGTTTGACAATACCTCTTTTCTGCCAAAGCGCGCTCATGAGCGAAGTTTAGGTAGGTACACTGTTCACAGAACTACTGGCATCGAAATTTATAACATTTGTGTAATGTTACAATCGTATTTGTACAACCTATATACATAAATCAATGTTTATTACGTACAAGATTTCTCAGTAATTTTAAAAATATAATTTAAGTAGAAAAAATTCACGGCCCGGTAGGTGAAGAAAGTCTTTATGTCCTTTTTCGTTAAATATTGTTTATGCATAGCCCGTCCAGTGAATATTTCTCTAAAATTATATTATTAATTAAAATATTGATTATTGTAAGTCGAACGTATTAGGTATCATTCAAATGGTGGCGATTAAAACAATTAAAAATATTATGTATTTTGTTTTAAGTAATTGCGTTTTGGTTTAACATTAGGTACAAAATTAAATTAATGTACAACATTTCATCATATAGATGCATGGGGGGAATGTTCACATAGGTTATACACAATACACAGGCCCTCTTAACATTAAGTCCAACCTAAGTATTTATTTCTCCTTAATCAAAATGCAAAACGTATTGTTTTATTTATTTATTTAACGCTCAAAGGGCTTTTACATATTTGGTAGTACACAGTGATAGTTAGAGTCTTAAAATGGACATCTTAGTAATGTTCAAGGCTTGTTTGATGAAGAATTCACGTAGTTTTCAATTTTTAACTATGCTATTATCTTCTTCAATCTTTGCAAAATAACTTTGTGGCATTATTTATTATTTAATTAATAACAAATAACTTTGTATAAACCACTTTTTAATAAACGATATCGACATGTTTCAATAACAATGTTATCTTCTTCAGGATATGTTAATATATTATTTTATTAACATTTCCTGAAGAAGATAACATTGTTATTGAAACATGTCGATATCCTTTATTAAAAAGTGGTTTATACACAGTTTTTTGTTATTAATTAAATGCTATTATCTTGTTAAAACAAAAAACATTTCGTAACTTTGTGTATATTTCCCCCGTGTATAGATATTTTTTTTATAATATTAATGGTCTTCACCAGTCTACAACCTAAATCAAAATAATGTAAAGTTAAAAAATTAGTACGTTTTCCGAAAATCTCGAAAGAATGTCTTTGCTTTTTTTTCTTACCCACATTTTTTTTAAATGTTTTCCGTGCGTATTGAATAACAAAATTTTCAATTTTATCAATTAGGTTAAACCAAGATTTTTGAAGTGAAAACTTCTTTGGCATCGTTGTGATTGAAGCTCGATGAACCATGACACCAAAAAGAGACAAACACATACATCAATAGGATTTTGCCTGCGAGAGAATGAGCGGTCTCCGCTTTGTGTGGTACTTCATAGCCTCCCCGATCTTGTCTAATTTAGTTTTCTGATGGTTTCACTTATAGATCTATAAATCTATATAGATTTGTTTAAGTTAAATAAAAAGATAGGTATCTGTGATCAAAATCGTCAGATCATAATTTACGTCAGGGTGTGTTCTAATTGTAATATGTTACCATTTGTACTAGAAAATCGATAATTCTTCTAAATATGATTTTAGGCGATTCAAAAATAACACAATGTTCTTAAAGATCTCAAATAAGTACGCCAAACTGACATAAGCCAGAAGAAATCAACGATTGAGTATGAGTACATACTAGTTCGATCAGAATCACGGCGTACTGTTCCGAGATGCAGGTGACGTCACGCGCAGCTTCAAACCGGCCCACCTCGCGACTCCCACCATGCGCAAACCACAACAACACTCGGATGTTGGCTGTTTTGGCTCGGTGAGGTGAGTTAGTTCTAGTTGGGCATTTCGGTTTGTTTGTAAGTTAGTCGGTTCTCGGTTCTGGTGCGCGCCCGCGGTGTCTTCTCAGTCCCTGTTTCGCAACAAGCCTAAGTCATAGAACGTGTCGAGGTGCAGGCCGAGCAACAAGCAGCAAGCAGTCAATCCAGTCGCCAAAGATCCCCGCGGATGACCACACCTACCACCTGATCGCAAGGACGCCGACGGTGACATCATCACGTATGTTTTTATCGCTGCGTAGTTTTAGTTTAATCTCTGCTGTTTCTGCGGTTTCCGTTGTGATTTATGTGCTGTAGTGTTTGAATTATGAACATACCCATGTTCTCTTTTAATATTTGCTTTCCAAATACACTACTAACTTGTGCCATTTCTATCTGAACCCTAACATTGTCTTCTTGATAACTATTCTCCTACTTATCGTTCAGCGATTATTATCGGTATGGTGAAGTTTCTACGCAATATTGTCTAATAATTAATAATATGAAAGTACCAAGCGATCGCTTTTTAAAATATGCATACTTACAATATTAGATTTTTATATGTTGTTTCTAAGTTTTAAATTATTTATGAGCAGTTTTCCAGAGAGATATGATTTTTAGAATTATATAAAAAAAATTAGAATAATTATTACAGCGTAAATGGAATGTCATATCAAATTTGCATAATATCGTTCCGCAGTAACAGACACTATCATATCAGATATTAGAAATGTAATTTGAAAAAGCGTTAGCTATATTTATTGACAACATCTGGATAGCCAGGAAGTTCCTTCACTCCCTTCCCGTACTTCCACGTATCTTCGATAAACACCAAAATGACGAAAATAGTTTCATTTGCTCCGAATAATACCAAATGTGGTATTTTTATTCGCCACGTAGTATTTTTATTCATTGGAATAATTCCATTCAATAATAAACAATTCAATAATAAACATTAACATTATAAATATTTTTTCATTCTTTTGTGATATTCTATTATTTTGTATTGTTTTTTAATGGTGTGTGTATTGAATTTAATGCATTTTATGCATCAACTTGCGAAAACCATAAACATGTTAAACATTACAGTTTTATGAATGCAGCCTCTTAGTTTTATCGTTTATCCGACCAAATAAAAAATTATTTGTACCTACGTATTTTTGTATTCGGGGCAATCGAGTCATACCTCCATTTGCACACTAAAGTCCATCTTTAGTAAGTTGAACATAAACACTTCGGATCAAATATAAATAATGAACGGTGTTGGTCGTCAATTTTTCATGGACGTCGCGAAGTTAAATTTATTTGTAAGTTATATGTATAGACTTTTACACCACACCAATATTGGTGAATCTTTTAAATCTGAATGATATGTAGAAAATTGTGGGAAAGTCAATAAAGACACACAATATCACCTTGCGATATTATAAGTATCTACTACCTACGTGTTTGTGTTTACGCGATGTCGCGCAAGAATCATACCTAGACCTGCAGCCTCCTCGTTACTCGTTACATGGGACGTTGTGAGCTTAAAAATGTAGAGCAATTTAAAAAAAACGAGTGTGCTTTAGTCCACACGACTGAAAATTTCACTAACTTATAAAAGAAGAGAGAAAGAAAATCTTACTCCTATAGTGTGATACAGACAAAAGGCTTGCAATGTGTCTTAAATATATGAAACTTAACTGGCTATGAGAGAAAGAGAGAAAGAAAATATTTGCTCACACCTCTCTCTTTTGCCCCTACAGTAATATACGAAACGTAACTCTCGCTCTTTCTATCTTCACTAACTTATATCTCCCCCTCAACTTCCGTTCGCCTCGCCCGATCACACCTTTCGTAACGCTCTCGTCATGCATTCACCAACTTGCTTCCCAAGTCAAGCGTGCGTAAAGAAGTTTTACTTCAATAAAAACACATACTAATAGTATTAGACAAATGTATTGCAAACGCCGCGCCGTTGACACTTGTGCTCTTATTGTGGTTCTAAGAATAATCAATGAAAAAATTTTGATACGAAACTTTGGTTTCATAAAGGTTTACTTCTTTTGTGGTTAACTTTTAGATATTAATATAAAACGTGGTGTTTTCTCTTTCGTTTATATTATCACATTTCTTGCTATGATAGTAAGGGAGATACAACGAGGGTTCCATGCCAACTTAGAATGAACCCAACTCCGAACCACCTCAGAAACGTCATTAAAAGCTATGAAAAAATAATTTAAAAATAGGTGGTAACCCTAACCAAACCTAACCTTTTTAAACAATTTTTTTAATATTTTTTTATCATCACTCTTTCTGAGGTGGTTCTGAGTTGGCCGGTCACCCACAACTAGTTAACGAGTGGGTAAAACATTCTTTCTATTATACCAGCTTTTACCCCCGGCTTCGCTCGCATATTTGCCCCCCCCCCCCCCCCTGCACTACCACTCCCCCTCCCCCAATCAACCAACAATCAAATACGCTTCTTTTCGCATTCATAATATTAGTATAGCTGTTGGCTTAGGTCAAAATGTAGATAAGTACCTATTTTATATTAGTATCTACCTATACTAAATATTCATATTACAATACTAATATTTGAATTTTCGCTATCAAAGAAATAATATTGACAGCCCACGTCAAACATTTACTTAGTAACACGCTTTGCCAATAAACGTATAACAGATAATTTCATAACGCCACAGCTTATTCATAACGCCAGAGCTTACCAATATATATAGCCCATGTTACTCGCAAATAAAGTAGCTTTCGATTAGTGAAAGAATTTATAAATTCCATTCGATATTTATTGCGTGAAAGAGTAAAATCCAACCATCCAACCAACCATCCATACAAACTTTCGCATTTATAATATTAGTAAGATAAGATATTAGTAAGATTAGTTTTTCCAAACAAATTAGCTTGAGGGCTTAAATTTTACGTTGCTTTATTGCACTTTATCAGTATTTTGAGAAAAAATTTATAATCGCATTGAAGATGGAAAAGCATAAATTCAATTAGGTGAGGGAATTACGTACTTCCTAGTTTTTCCCATATTGTTCACATTGCGGTTTGCTTTGTTTGTAAAATCTTTTTCTTTTCATTGTAGTACTGAATAAAACATACGTTTCCATATAAGTGCATTAAAAAAGACTCTTGTGGCTATCGAGTAATAATAAATTTAATGCTCCTGCCCACATCATAAGCCCATTTATTCTCTGTGGTTCACTCGTTTAGGCACTAGACCGTGGTCGTTGCAATAAGCTTGTATATAGTTGACCTCTCGATTGAGTCATGAAAACCGAGAATCTATCGTTCACTTATAACGGATTTTTTCTATGCGAATTTTCTTTATTTGAACATTCAAATTATAAAATATGGAGAATTGAAAAAAATATTTTAATACAGCTGCAAGAAATCTAAACAAACTATCTGCATCTCTTAGGACGGACGGCTGCGCGATCTTTTTCACAGAAAACTTAATTTTGGATTTGAGGCCAAAATACCAAATCTAAACTGAGTAATGCTTAGTTTATTATGCCCGTCCTTCTTTAGCCAACATTTTGGACATTGGTACAGTATCCATCATCAGGGAAGATGTGTAGATTGTGGTAAAGCGTGTGTTCATGTTTGTAGAGGTGATACCGAGTTGCGCGTGTTAATCCTTTTAGAGACGGTATTTCAGTATAAACATAAATAATTGGTTAAATTAATGTGATTTTTGGCGCTTCGTTTTATCTGATACCAATATATCTAAGTCAATTTTTTATTAATTATTTATCTGCTAATGTTCCTTCCTATGCGGTCATGTTTAGTGCTATCAAAAGTTAACAACCAACTTCACAAAACACATTTTGGCGAGTGCCACAAATATGAAATGATAATGAAAAATATCAAATTATTTTTCGCGCACTTTCTTCGTTTATCTACTTTCTTAATACATTATTAGATGATAGGTATGGCTGTATCCATAGAAATCACATAATATATGTTTTTTAATCCATTATCTCTGCTGTCCACAGTGTCCACTGATCGATGGTAGAAAAGCATTCATAAGCCACTCGAGAGTTGTGTTTGTGTTTTGACTGATTGCGTTCTGGTGAAATCTGCAATCCGGCTGATTGTTTGAACAGTCTTGTCTTATTGTGGGTATGATGCATGCATTGGGGTCAAGGGACTTCCAACCAACTTGTTCTATGGAGTCCGTTTACTGGATTCTTATCAAACCACCACTAAATACTGTGGATGATTTAGCAGATATGCAAATCTCCTCATTGTATTCAAAAGTGTTATTTTTAGCCGCGATGGAGTTAATGTGTAAATAGATCTAATCGATAATTTTAGAAATACATTTTTACACTTGGATGCGTGTTCGTGAAAATCTTTATAAAATATCAGAAGATCGTGAACAATGGATTTTCAACAATTTTCCAGAACTAATCCGGAGTAATATCACGTAATCAACAATAATTATACTCTTGAATATAATTATTGTTGATTACGTGAAAGTAGGGATGCGCAGAATCTTCGTTCCATCCATGGATGAAGGTGTGTAATAAATCAGTAGCATTGCAGTGTTTAGTTTAACGTTATTTTTTCATAATAATCGAAGAAAAAATTCAACCTCGTTACCTTAAGGAAAATGCTTGCTTTAGTCGTGCCGTGATTGGTGAACCATCTTAATAGTCAGCCCAACTAACCTAAACTCCATTTCCTCTCCTTCCCTACTCATTTCAGTCTTTTAATATACCTACCTTATTTGGGGATTCATAGTCCCACTGGTTCATGATAATGGGGACTCTTTTGAGTTATTCACATGAAAAATAATATAAAAAATCTTTAGCACCGTTGTGATTTGAAACTCTATTAAATGAAAAATAGTGACGTTAAAAAGAAATAAATACATATATCCATAGGTTTTGGCCTGCTAGAGGATGAGATGATATAATCGGTCTCCTATTTGAGCGATGCATCGTAAATAATCGGTCTCCTCTTCGTACGGTGCTTCGTAGCCTCCCCACCTTTGTCTACTTTAGTTTTCCGAATTTTCACTTATACCGCGAGTAAATTACACACTTATATTTTTTTGAAGATTTTGCATGTCAGATCCAATGGCTATTTAATTTAAGGTGGCAGCAGTTACGTAGTTCAAGTCTATTTCATGGAAGGCATCGATCTACATTGGTAAATTCCATATTTTACGATTCCACCTATATCCGTCGGCGCGCGGTGAGCGCAGCACAACAATGGAATGCCCCAAAGTAGCTTGTAGATTTATATTAGATTTCGCTTTGTGTATTCTTGACTGCAGAGCTGAAATTGTTTTACGCGGAATTTTGAAATTCCAGTTATAAGGGTCAAGGTGAAAGAAAAGAATCAATGGAATAATAAACCATGACTAAAAGTCTTAAATAAATTAATCACAGACAGACTGTGTAATAGTTCTAAAGGGCATAATTTCTTAGTCATCACTTTCGCTAAAACAACTTTTGGCCAAATAAAATTTAGTTAATTTCCCACTTCGTCCACTGGCCATTAGACAGAAAACTCATTATTTAAATGATAAATCTGACACCAAGACGTATTTTCAGCCAAACATCAACGATTTTGTTGAAGCCTATTTATAAGAATGTATTTCCAGTGGCACGATGCTGATTGTCAAGGTTCGTAGGAAATGTATACATTTTCTACCAACCTTGGCTGATTGTCATTTATTATGAATGTAATGTTGTGTTGATGTTTTTGTTTATCTTTTAAACTCCGCCTGCTCTCAGTACAGGGTTCCTAGTGAGACAGGCACAGCACATCACCAATTTTAATGTAATTAATAAAGATGAAAAAATAAATAAATCCACCGTTACAGTGTCGGAGTACATAGCCAAGCCTAGGATTTTAAATAGATGCGTGGACTGTTCAACTAGAGTTAACTTGGCTCTTTATAATTTTCTCAAATAAATTAACCTACGTTTTGACCCGTTGACTATTAATTCAATACCAGCCCGTAGATAGATACCTCTTACAAACTTTGAATGATGGTGACCCATGATTATCTAACAATATTTTTCCAAATGTCTTTTAGAGAATTACTTACATGTTTCAAAATTACGAAATATGTATACTTAGACGCCTACTATGTATGATTGTATTATAACCGTTGATGGTTAGCGAAAAGTTAGGCTCAGAACGTTTATTGGTAGAAAATATTTCGAATAGACAGAAAGAAAAGAAGAATTGGATGCGTACTTTTCTTACTTGTATATTTTGGAGACACCTGATAATATGCAAAAATGTTATTTATTTTTCGACTATCTATCTTAATAACTTCTGGCTCTTTATTAATTGTTATTATTCATGTATCTTAAAAGGCAATCTCATGATTATCCTTACGGTGGCCCTGAATTTAAGCATTATTTAATGAATATGATTGCCATTGGAATGTTAAATTATTTTGATAGTGCTACATCTGACCTCCACAAATTAGTTTGGCTAAACCTTGACTGACCTGTTCAGGTTTTGTTAATCAATTCCAAGAGGTTGTCTGTACTAGAGCAGGTAATTATAATTGTTTTTACTTCACACAATTTTTTTCGGAAGAAAATGCATGGAAAAGTACGGGATTTCTTCTTTTTTCAGGATCTTGGGAGATCCATTAGCTTCTAAAGGACTTGCTCATAAGCGGAAGTTCCTTCAGACACAACGATATATTTCATACTGTCATTGGCTTTCCATTTCTCCTGTCGCGTTATCTCCTTTTGGGATTTCATTAGATTTTGCTCGTTTCTCACCCATCCTAGGAGTCAATCGTTGCACCTAAAGTACTTGCTCACAAGCGGAGGTCAATCCAGATACGACAACATATTTCATCCTGACATTGGCCTTCCACTTCTTGTTTTACTTTATCTCGCTCCCTTAGGAGTTACATTAGCTTCTTTCGTTTTCACCCGTCTCAGGAGCCAATCGTTGCATCTTAAGTATCTTCTCGTAAACGGAGGTTCCTCTACACATGACGATATCTTTCATATTGTCATTGGTCTTCCATTCCTTTTTTCCCTTTATCCCGCTTCCGCGAGAGTTCTATTAGCTTCCGCTTATTTGCCACCCGTCCAACCTGAAACAACCCCAAACACATTTTTATGTTTTCCCGCTAAATTATACATTTACTACTTTGAAGAGACAAGCGAGAAGCAAGAGATAAGATAGAACCGCAGAAATGTTTCACAATCTCGGAAAATCTGATTGCATGCACGATCCGCTCACATTAGCGTCGAAAAAAGCAAAGTATGGCTTTTTATCTCAACAATAATATCAATTTATCTTTTTCCTACATTATAACGTAACTTATAACGCTGAAACCACACATAAATCAACATGTTTTCTAGCCAGGCACTTTACCAGCGTGTTAATTTTAAAAATCCATCGAAATACCTATCAACGATGTAAGTTTTGAACAGTGCTCACCTAACATTTCCTTCAGGCCTCAAAACCGTTGGAAGATTACCAAAAAAACTCAATATTTTTCACTTCGGCACTTTTATATTATCCTCTTGCACAAATTCAATTTGTCTCTTGAGACTAGGGTCGTTAGTCGTCAGTCGTTAAACATAGAAAAAACAACATTTACCTAATTGAGTGGAATTTCTCCAGGTTTGGGAACACTGCTTTAAACTAATGATTGCGTGCTCGAATGATTTAGTTAGGGAAAGTAAGATGTATTTACTTTTGTTGAAGTCTTGTTTTGATGGAACAGGTGGTATATTTTGGAACTAGCCATCAATCAGACGCCTAATTTTGGTGAAAGCTCTATGAGGGGCTATTCATAAACTTTAATAATTTGGTCAGGTGAATCATTTATTAAGGCATTTCGGTGATATTTGATAACTTATTTAAGCAATGGTTAAATCAACTAAGCCAATGCATAAATGAGTATATCATGTTTATCTACCTTTACACTGAAGTAAAAAACATTACAGATATTAATATTATATTACTAGCTTTTGCCCCCCGCTTCGCTAGCATATTCGCCCCCCCCCACCCTCACTCTCCCAACTCCCCCCACCCTCACTCTCCCAACTCCCCCCACTCCACCCCCTCCACCACCCCCGCACTACCCCCCCCCCCTTCCCCCACCTCCACCCTCACCTTCCCCCAATCAATCAACAATCAAATACGCGCCGTTTCGCATTCATAATAGTAAGTCAAAATGTAGATTAGTACCTGTTTTATATTGTACACTAAATATTCATATTAGAATACTCGTATTTGAATTTTTGCTATCAAAGAAATCTTCACAGTAACCTAAACAAATAACAAAATGACAGCCCACGTCAAACATTTACTTAGCAACACGCTTTGCCAATTAACTTATAATAAATAATTTAATAACGCCACTGCTTATTGATAACGCCAGAGCTTACCAATATATATAGCCTATTTTACTCGCAAATAATGTAGCTTTCGATTAGTAAAATATTTTTTAAATTTCATTCGGTATTTATTGCGTGAAAGAGTTACTAACACACATCCATATAAACTTTAGCCTTTATAATATCTATAAGATTTACAAAAAACTCAATTTATTGCTTATCTTTCTACCCATTCATATATAGTTACGCATTCAAAACTTATTGGAGATATTTTAACCATATTTCAGATGTATATAAATATTAGTATCCATATGAACATAAACCTAGCGGAGGAATCACACATGAAGTTTTTGAAAACATTAAACTATTAAAAATACGTAAATGAAAAAATAGAAAAAAAAACGGTTTTTGTAAGGTACACAAGCTCCATAGTTCATGATAAACATAAGTGGCAAAATTAAAATGATTTCGTCGACTTTAAAATCACAGAATAGGCCACTTGAATCACATTTCTTAAATTTTTTTTCCGGATTAAGCAAATATTCTAAGACATTCTGTATTTTTTTTTTAAATCGCATTTTGGAAACCCTGACAATTTTTTGAAAATTTCAATCCGAAAAATCAGATGATTTTTTATAATCCGGAAAGACGGGACATAATTTTATGGGTGCGAAAAAACGATAATTACATAGCCGAAAATTATTTTGAAAAAAGAACGTGTTCCACACGAATAGCAATAAATTGTAAGGGGTTCTCTTCGTAACATCTGTAAAAACACCGCCATCTTTATCAAAAAATAAAACCAAAGGATAAGTTCGCATAGAACAAACAATAAATCTTGTGAAAGTTAAATGCAAATTAAAAAATTCGCCGGAAACCAAAGTGTTGCCATATAAAAAAATTAATCAGTGTGGAATTTTACAAAATTAAGGGAACATAATCGGAGACGGGCATAGACATGAATATTAACAGACCAGAACAGAAAGGTGAGGGGTAGAAACCAACTGCAGCGGGACGAAGAGCGGGAAGGTGGCTTTGGTGATATGTGATTCGTCAAAACTCAATCTGACAGTATACAGGCATCTCGCACTATAATATCACCATTTAGTTCTTAAAAGTAAACTCTGCTTTTGAATGAATAGACCTTTTTACATGGGAGCGCGAATTGCACGCCACGCAATGAACAATTTTGCGAAGTCTAAATAAGCAAAGAATGGTCGCCTATAAGGTCGAGTTCAATATTTTGCTGAGGAATTCAGTTAAGACACTTTTACAAATGTTTCATAATTTACTTACCCCAGTAAAAAACGACGGGCACACGCCATGTATCTCGAGTGATAGTGGATTTTGAAAAACGATCATATAATGTGATCTGAATTTGCTTAAAATAGTCTAAAATAATGCTTGCCTATGGAATGTAATACGACAATTGGGTTTATTCTCATTTTCACTTCTATTTTACACGTTTTCAAAACACAAGGCACTGTTTTTACCGTGTTATTTCGTAAAATGTACCGATGAGTGCTCGACGCTGGCTCGCAAAAGAATGATGACGTCACATTTTTTAGATTAACGCGAACCCATACTCGATCCCAGCCGGTTCCAATGGAATGGTTCCAATGGAAGGGAGAAATAATACGCTTTTATCACTTAGGGCAGGTCTACTAATATTCATATGTCTATGGAGACGGGACATTTTCATGTAGTGACGTCAGGAGCTCAAATAATGGATTTTTTCATTTAAAAATAAAAAAAAACTATACATTTCTAAAAAAATTTACTAACATTTTCGTAATATTAGTAAAAAATCTATCCACACGATTTTTTCCAAGTCGTTATGAAATCCATGCATGCCAATTGTGAAAAATCATACTTTCCAAGAGTTATTTTTAAGGAGATAAAGTATTTTCCGCTTAGTAAGTCTAGTAGTAACAGATTGTTACTACTAGAAACGTACCTAACTTATAATCAGCGATTCCTGAGCCTATTTCGAGTAAAAATCGTAGACGGCTGTTGGTCTTCGAAGTTTTTTTTTCACCAAAAAACATTTGTATTTATGTGTAGGTACCTACTATCAGAGAAATGGATTTGAATCTCAATGATACTACATATGTTCATACTTGGTCATCGTGCTACAATTGGTTGCTTTGAACAATTATGTAAAGTTTTAAGTATTATTTCTATCAATATTCAGAGATGGTTTCAAAAGGCAGTTGAGTTGGAAGGTTTCCAGTCCGCGGCGTTTGGTCGTGTTGACCGACGGGGCGGTGATAACGCACAAGACAAATAGGTAATGTTTAGCACGTGCCCTGCCGTGATATCACGACCGTATCAACTATGCAGCAGATTCGTACTTAGCGGTAATTAGCGGTTCCGAGATTGGACACTCACACCTTGCCTCCTACATCTTGTGTACCTCATGCACCGTTCAATGATTCTCATATGATAATGATCAGTTCATTCATTTCAATTCTCACCTCAGCCACAATAATATGCCTATCATTTTCTTATTGCCTTTCATAAGTTTGGTAATATGAAACAAGTTCACATCACGTATCGACATATTTAATATGAGTAGATTACCCTTATTTAAGACGTACTCGAATGATAATTTTTGACTAGCATACCACTATTATTGAAGTGAACACTTCTTTAGCACCCTTGTGATTGGAAACTCGATGAAACGAAAAATAGCTACATTAAAAGAGACAAACACATACATCTATAGCCTGCAAATAAAATGAGATAGTATAATTGGTACCCTCATTGTGTGGTGCTTTGTAACCTATCGGTCTCCTCTTTGTGCGGTTCTTCGTAGCCTCCCCACACTTGTCCACTTTAGTTTTCTGAAGGTTTCACTATGATGAAGGTATGCTATGATTTGCGTACATGTAAAATATATATCCCAAATAAATATTCCACTTATCTACAATGTAAAACATTGTTCCTTTCTTTTCTTTTTTTGTATCGTTCACTGTGTATTATTCATTTGTACATATTTATTTATTTATGATGATGACTACTGTGTCTAAGTTCATAATACACATTAATGTACCGACTCGTGAGTGGCTGATTTGGCATCGCTTTTCACAGTCGTCGTGCGTTTCCTCGACTAGCTAAGTCGTCTACCACGACACAAGCAACGTTTTTCGCTTACTGTGGTAATAATAAGAATTTTTCAAAAATTGTCGTGTTATTCGTAATCCGGGAATCTTTTTCTACTATTTTTTTTTAAATTCATTGTAATCACCTGCCAGCCAAACCAATTTATCAGCAGTTCTATTTTACAGTGTCAATTATAAAACTAACGACACATATAAATGATTATTTTTATATTAGAAAAGATAACAATAATAATCTAAACGAAAATATGAAATAGAAAAAGACACAGAAAAACAGAAAAAAGACAATGGTCGCAACTAAGACTCGAACCCAGACCTCTCCGTCTAACCGGGACGAGCGAGTTAACCAATTTCGATATTGCAACATTCTGTAAAATCGTCATATTTGTCAATCTCATATTTTTCAAATTTTAGAATTAAAATTATTATCAACTAATTATTTTTCCATAATACGGGCAACCACCCTTTTTAAACGACTTCGAAAATTCGTATTTTTATTATTTTTTTTTTATGTTTGTTACTTCAGAACTTTCGATTGGGTGAACCGATACTTATTATTCTTTTTTTTATCAGAAAGCTGGTGCTTCTCGTGTGGTACCATTTTAATTTGGTCCAGTTCTGACAATGAGATCCATGAGAAAACCATATATGTCTTAAATTTGCAATAAGTATGTGCGCGACAAATGAATTACGCCAACAGATTTCGATGATTCTTTTTTTGAAGTTAAACTTCTTTAAGCACGCTCGTCACTAAAAATCAAAAAATAAACAAAATTTTTAACAAAACAAAAATTAAAAAAAATAATTTCGCACGATTGTTATTTTTGGAGTCGGTGTCAGCCAAGATCTCCACATCTCACCTATAACTACCTATGTATGTAGTTACCTTGGCTGACACCGAGTCCAAAAATAACAATCGTACGATTCGTACGAAACCATTTTTTACTCTTTAGTGCATTTTTTGAAGTCGTTTTTTGTTTTGTTAAAATTTTGGTTTATCATTGGAAACAATTATTCTTAGAATTGGTTTGTAACCTGATATTGTATTATTTTTACGCTAACTGCAATTTAATAACTGGTATACGATTTTCATTATTTGTTTTTGGGGTGTTATGCCGTGTTGCGCTACCTCCTACTTTAGCCGACGTTTCGGACAAAGTTGCAGTGTCCATCATCAGGGCAGATCCGGCAGATCCGACAGATGTGTGATAAAAATGTATCTATATGGTTGTTCATTAATATACCATGTATTATGTTAACTTAAAGAAATGTTATCTAAATTTAAAAAAATTCGGTGTCATGCATTAAATCTTGTAAAATGTAAAAAATCGTGAAATATCCATCGGGGAGTTGATAATGAATAAATAAATAAAATTGGAATACGCTTTGGACAAAAATTCCCCCAAAAGCTACCTAATTGGTTTTATTGATTCTTGTTGACTCCTACCCATTCGAAGCCATGAGTTGTCCCACTGCAACCATAGTAAGTGGCCTCTAGTTATCTTTCCAATTAATATAATAACTTTTCTTTTGGTTCCTTTTAATATCGGAGGTTGGTATTCATCAGAGCAATCTTCACCCGCTGGCTGCAGCATAATAACTCTGTCAAATAACAGTCATACCAGTTACGTAGATTTCGAGGTCATGGAAAACTTTGATAGGTACGTCCTCCATCGAACCCCGGTGGCAAAAAAATCCGCAATAAAATGATAATTTGGTGTGCGTTTTTTTGCCTTTCCTCAAAATCTACCAAGATATTGGATATATCGATTTTTTAGCAATAGGCCACTTGCATCACTATTAAAAAAAAAATCCGGTTTAGGCAAGTATTCTAAGACATTCCGTATTTTTCTTTTAATCGTAGGTATTTTTAATAAAAATCCGGGACATAATTTAATAAAAATCCCAATCGAACTTATAAATTATAATAACTTACGCGCAGAAACCAGACTCCTTAAATTATCAGATAGAAGAGTGTTAATTGATTTGTTATTTTTATTCAAAATTATCAAATCTTTAGTTGACTGTCCTAATTTGTTAGAACTAATCTGTATTAATATACCTGCCAGACAAACTCGCAATAAAGATATTTTCAGTGTTAACAATACCCTCAATACTAACTATTCTATTAATTCACCAATCCCTAGAATGCATAGCCTTGCAAATAAACATTTTGAATCTATAGATATATTTGGTGTTGACAGTTTTGCAATTTTCAAGAGACAACTCATCTCTATTTTATCTGTTAATAATTAACTTTTTTTATTTTTGATCTTTTCATAAAACCTCCTCTCATTTAAAATCTTACCAGTAATTTATAACTATATTTTATTTTATATTGCTGTTCTATTTAGTTCTGTTTTATCTTCCAACATTATTATTCACATATAATTGTTTGTTTATACCTACTAACTAGCTTTTACACATTGCACTTTATTGTATTTCTGGTCTTATTACTGATTTTTTCTTATTACTCATACTATTTTATTTCTTTTATAATGTTTAATTTTTTTATATTTTTAATTTCTGTTATGCTGTTCTATACCTTGTGATAATGGTTGCTTTATTATTTATTCTGTTTTACTGGTTTAGTAACATATGAGTACATAATTATTATTGTTATTATACTTTTCCTTCTATGCTTGTAAAAGCCCACTAGGGCGTAAATAAATATAAATATAAAATATAAATACTAATTTTACGAATAGCAATAAATTGTACGGGGTTCTCTTCGTAACATCTGTAAAAACACCACCATCTTTGTAAAAAGAATTTTACAAAATTAAGGGAACATAATCAGAGACGGGACATTTTCATTTAGTGACGTCGCGAGCTCAAATAATAGATTAATTTATTTAAAAATAAAAAAGTATGCATTTCTAAAAAAAATTTACTAACATTTTCGTAATCTTAGTAAAAAAATCTATCCACACGATTTTTTCCAAGTTATTATGAAATCCATGCAAGTGGCCTATTGCTATTTATTTTGTTGTAGAGTTTCATTTTTCTTGTACTCTCTCGCTTCAACTTTCTCCCCTCCAACTCTCGATCATTACCACGGTTTTTCTCAATTATATTTTAATATAAGTGTAGGTAGGTTCTTACATGCCTATCCTGATTTATTCCAAATCATATTAGTTTTGGTTAAGTGAGGTTAGGCTTTACTATCCCATAATTTCAATACATGCCTCCCTAATTTTTTCCATGTCAAAATATTGTTGATTGGGATTTTCCTTGAACTATTAAAGTGATTTTAACAAACTATGGTAATCTTTAACGAGATTTTTATCTTTACCTATCAATAAAGTTGTTAGTAGTGAAATCAGTCGCATAGTATACCATCATTCATAAAATACCAACCACACATATTTTGTACTGGAAAATTCTTAACTTCGAAAAAATCTTAGCTCGTGTTCATAATTAACTTTCCCGGTAGGTACCTAGCTCTATTGGAAATTTCCTGCTGGGAGAAAACTATCACCAATTCAATATTATTGTTCTGGCAAACACACTTATTCATAAATACAAGTTTAAATATTTACACAAAGTATTATCTACTACTAATCTATTTCATCTGCCTATATACATATGCTTAATTACAATGTTTGTTGTGAACACTACTTACTTAATAATAATGATAGAAACAACTTAGTTGTCATACTTCCTGGGGCCAGGGTGATACTGAAGCCACGTAGGGTCCAGTGTTATACTTCTGGTCTCCAGAAATATGTCCCTCCCGGGGGGGGGAACAAGTGTTAAGCAGGCCCCCCGGGGGCAATATGCCTCGGCTTGGAAGGCTCAGCTCAGGGTAGTAGGGCTCCTCCGAGGCTGTCGATGGTTGACTCCAATGAAACAAGGTTTAGGCACAATTCAAATGTATTCAATAATGCAAGGGTGAACATTACAGGCAACCAGGTAAGCTGTTTAAGGCCTAGCATAAGAGAGAGAGAGGCACTAGAAATACTACTGAATTTAGGCTCGGAAATACTATAAGAGGGTTTAAAATCTCACGTGGCGTCGTACGGATGCAGGCAGCTTCCTACGAAGTGGAGAGATCTAGAGCAAAGCTCATAGATCGGGTGCAGGAACGGGGCGGCTCGGGGTGCGTGGGCGGCTTCTCGGCATCATGGTGGGCGGATTCGGTCAGCTTACCGAACCGGTGGGTGATAACGGTGAAATAAGCGGCTATCGGCAATGTAGGCGGATTAAAAGCCGGGCGGCCAGGGCTGCCATGGTATAAAGTAGGCGGCAGTAGGATTATACAGGCGTCTGTCGTGATAGCGCCATACTGAGATCGTAAGTGAAGACTTAATTAGCCGCGTCAAAGGGTGGCATACTGCCCGACAGTACGTAGTAGTACGTACGACTGCTCGCGCCGTTGTCTGAAAAATGTCTGATGCTTCGGTGAACGGTGGCCGGAGTTCTCTGTCCGTGATGAGCGAGACGGAAGACTCGAACGTGTGCCCTATAAGGTAATGTCTTCTGCCATTGGCTGGATTTCGCGCCGTGTAGCCATATATGGTAATGTCTTCTGCCAGCCTGAGAGGGACAGCAATAATCACGCGAGAATGTACATGTACTGAGCACGTGACACACAGCTGCCTGCCGCTTGTATAGTTCGTTCGTAGCATTTATGGGCAACTCATAACACTACCCTCCTCCCCCTGAAAAATGAAGGGAAAAGGCAGCGAGGCTGATGCAGGGGACCACGACCTTCCATACAGCATGTGATGCGATGATTGCCACAATGTGAGGTACAGAGCTACCTCTTCACCAGGATTTAAACACTCCCTACCTAAGAGCCAACAAAATTTTAACTACCTGTGAGCCAAGCTAAAAAAAACTAGCAATAACTGAACAAAGGTTGCCAACTCTCTCAAGAAATTAAAAAAATGCGACGTACCTAGTGCGATACAAGACACGCTAACGAAGGTGCATGAAGAAATAAAGAAAACATGACCCTTCCGAGAAGGATTACTACCATGTAAAAATCTTAAAATTAAACAAAAAATTTCCAACCCTATTCCTGTTATGGAATATTGTACGCTGACCAATGTCATGAAATGATCGAAACCAACTCATATTCGCGTCTTACAATAGAATTCTTAAAATTATACAACTTTGTTTTTATACACTTTATTCCTGTTATGGAATATTGTACGCTGACCAATGTCATGAAATGATCGAAATCACTCATATTCGCGTCTTACAATGGAATTCTTAAAATTATACAACTTTGTTTTTATACACTATGCTATTTTCACAATTCAATTTTAACCCAAATGTTAGTTTCCCGCACTCTCAGCTTGTCATGGTTTGTCTGGTTTGCATTTAATTATCAGGCATAAACGACCATCCTCTCATGTTCGCATATAATTGTAAGGTAATGCTACAAAACCTATCATGAATATTAATTTTCAGGCATAATATGAATCCTCTCATGTTTTCTCGACTCACCCTCGGTGACCCGTACAGCGCTGTACTTGGTATACTAGAAATATACCCTTGCCGCAACGACATAGACAACCGGATAGATCCCTTGGAATCCTCACGGTGAACTTGCGTTCGACGAAACCACATAGGACACCCTCTAGGTGTTCCCACCAAAATAACCAGACGAACCGTAATGACCATAAGTGCAATTACATTATTCTCTAATAAGAACAATACGACCCGAATGACATAACTTTATGACATTACCGAGCTAATTTACTCAACTGGGTGCATACTCTTAAATCTTCTTACTACGAGAAGTACTACTCCTTATTTGAATACAGTGATATAGCAAGTTACAAAACACCGTACAATTGCGTCCTGATATGGCAAGGACTTTACACGCTGGCTTACCATATTGATACCGAAGTAATCAATTACGTGTTTACAAAATATTTATATAGTAATTTAATTAATTACATTTATCATAATTTAAACACTTGAATATACATTTGTTTACCCACCAAAAACTCTATGTGTGTGAGTACAATTTTGTTAAATAACTTTCAATTCGAGTTTGTCTCAACTCAACTTAAACTCTCAGGGTTTGACTACGTAAGGAGAGAAGAAAAAAAAAATTAAAATAAATAACAACAACGCCACGTATTTTTACCAAAAAATACGAAAATTTAATACTACCGACAATGTTATTAGAAGAGGAAAAAATTTTTTTTTTTAATTGAGTAACGAATTTCTTCCTAACACCGGAATCATATATATACTTTAATTGTTCGGAAATTCGCGTTTCCAACAATCTTCCTGCTCTAATTCTAAGGAGTTTAGCCATCCTATCACGCTTTGGATTATAGTTTACCTGCCGAATGACACGTTAGGTCGATACCCAAGTTCCATCCTATCGGACTTGTAACAGCTCTATAATACCACACAACGAGTAACCGTTGTTATATGATCGCGGAAGAAGGTTAAAATTCGATACCACCACAACCTATGTGAACCGAATAGTGTTGTCTATTGGGCCTATTCTGATAACAAAAATGTGGTAATATAATTATTACATTGCCTTTTCATCGTGAATTCACTCCAACATACGCTAGAATTGAGACATACCCCGTTAAGGAGTGGGTAACTACCCGATTGTGAACGTTTTACCGCCCCAATTTCTCCTATATCGCAACGTGTGAGATGTCCAATACTATAACGATTTAACCTACATGTGAGAATAATTCGACAATGAAAGAGATTGAAAAACCCGAAAAGAAAAAAAAAAAAAAAGGACAAAAAATAAAAAAAATTATAATTGAAATGATATTTCCATTTATACATGACCTTATATTAATATATACACAAGGTTATTTACAACCATAAGGTTCCTAAGTTTCTTACTACCCAATGACCTATCCCAGTATGAGAACTAGGTGCCTTTATACCTACCACTTGTACAAGAATTTTCTTATGCCGTCTCTTGTCAACGAAAAGAAAAGAATATGCTTGCATATTCTTTCATTGCATCTAAAATTAAGTACTTTTTAGAATGCAAATTGTTCCACGAAAATAGAAATTAGGTCTCTACTTCGGTCCCGGGCAGGATACTGAATACCTAACGCAGTTTTTTCTAATGAAAAACCTAGCCTAATTTAGGGTTCCTTGAACTACGCCCTCAATCAGTGTATCGTGTCGTGTTTCTTAGACGAATTTATATACTTATGTAACCATATTCATATATAAATTTAAAAAACATTTTTTTTTTTAAAAAAAAACAACCTAAGTGGCTACGCACTAGGAGAAAGTAATAAATTATTACTACCAATAATAGTCATTACAATAAATGAACTAAATATCGCATCAGTAATTTCACTAGTGTAAGGTGAGTTACCTCTTTTTTTTTATAATAATAACAATAATAACACAAGTCTTCACGTGCAGACATACCGGCGTCCCGGATTGTCAACACTTGTGATGACGATCCATTAAGAAAGGAATTGTATACTTCTCTAATAACAAAGGTTAAGTTATATGCGTTATAACCTCGTACTAACCACTAGGGTTCATGACGTCCTAGGGTTGTACCTAAGGGGTAATAATTATATCTCAACTAATAACCGGACTAATCAGAGAAAATAACAACAAAAACATAAATAAAAACACTTATAAGGTTGCAACGACCGGGGTGTCACTACCCTTTTTTACTATGTCTTTAATGTGGAATTTACCGACAATTTTTCCATTTAAATTCTCTAGTACATATATCGTGCTAGAGATTTTTTCCTTTATTCTGTTTTCTACAAAACGGGGTGCCAGTTTGGCTGAAAAATATACGCCTGCCTTAGATTGAGGGAAGTTTCTTCTCCAAACTCTGTCTCCGATTTTATAGGATTCCAACTTGTGTCTAGTGTTATAACGAAAAGCACTTTGTTTATACGCGGCGGCGAGTGAATCGCTCACCTTGTCATACACGGCTACAAGTTCTTGTAGTTTATTTGCATAATCCACTACCGTATCTGGTTGTGTGTTATTTTGACTAGCACCCGGGGAGATACGCCAATGTGACGTGCCATGCACTGTCTGTTCAAAGCCGTGCATGAGGAAAAACGGGGTGTATCCAGTAGTAAGGTTGACCGTATTATTAATTGCTGCTTGTACCGTTCTGACGTGCTTTGACCACTGACGGTGATCGTTGCCCACCAAAATAGCCAATGAGGTTCCGATGGTTTGGTTATAGCGCTCTACCGTGTTGTTCATAGGAGTATAGAAAGAATTATAAAATACATCAGGAACGCCGTATTGAGACAAGAAGGCTTTAAAAGCACCTGAAGTGAACTGGCGACCGTTATCAACTATGAGTGTTCTAGGTACAGAGATTGGTAAAAATATATTGTATTCCAAGGCTTCTATTATGGTTTTTGCCGTCGCGTGGCGTAATGGGAATAACCAGCAGTACTTAGTAAAAACGTCTACCACGCTCAGAATATGAAAGTTTCCGTCGTAACCTTTCGGAAAGGGACCTATCAAATCTACGCTAAGACTTTGCATAGGGCGATCTACGTTTTTGGGGTGGGACATATGACCTAAGGCTGGCTTAGTTGAATGTTTATAAGCCTTGCAAATATTGCAATTGGACACTAATTTTTTTACATCATTATACATTCCGGGCCAGAAATTCCTTAACGATAATTTTTTAAAGGTTTTAAACACACCTGGGTGTATTGCTGTGGGTGAATTATGACATTCTGAGATTAAGGCCTGTCTATCCTCTACCGGGGATACTAATTTCCATTCGTAGTCTGTATGTAAGGAAAAATCAGCTTTACAATGCTTATACAACCTATTACCTTGTATTAAGAAATTAGGACTAGCTTGTGGGTTATTGGCGCACTTATTATACAGCTCTGAGTACCACTTGTCTTTAGAGCCAGGCGTGCCAAGTAATGAATTTAATTGGGTAATTTCAATACGAGATAGTACGTCTGGAACTACATGAAGGGAGCCTTTACGGTGAATTATGTCAAAATCGAACTGAGACAAGCGTGTCCCCCACCTGGCAAGTCTACCTGTTGGATTCTCGAGTGACATAAGCCATTTTAAACTTGAATGGTCCGTGACCACTGTGAATTTTGACCCTTCGACGTACGAGCGAAAGTTGTATACGGCGTCGAGAATGGCCAATAATTCGCGTTCAGTTGTACTATAGTTTCTCTCCGTTTTAGAGAGTACTCTGGAGTAATACGCGACGGGGTGTTCTGCGTCCTCAAATTGTTGTGAAAGGCACGCTCCGATGGCGAAATTGGAACTGTCACATTGTATTATAAAGGGTAACTTAAAATCAGGGCAGCTTAGTACCGGCGCTGAAATTAAGGCATTCTTCAAGGCGGAAAATGATTTTTCTATCTCCTCATTCCACGTAAAATTAGGTAGGTTCTTTTTACCACCAGTTATGTGAGTTAAAGGGGCTGCAATATTTGAAAAGTTGTTGATAAAACGTCTATAATAACTGCATAATCCAAGGAATGATTTTACCTGTTTTGTATTCTGAGGTCGGGGGAAATTTTTGATAGTATCTATCTTTGCCGGGTCTGTACGGAGACCTTCCTTGTCCACTACGAAACCTAAATATTTGAGTCTTGATTTACAGAATTCCGACTTTTCTATATTTAATGTTAATCCGGCGGCCTTTAAAATATTACAAACCTTTTTAAGGAGTTCAATATGTTCTTCAAAGGTACGTGAGATAATTATTAGATCATCTAGATATGCAAAAAGGTTGGGTTCGAATTCTGGACCAAATAAGGTGTCCACGAGGCGTTGCAGTTCGCTAGGAGCATTACGTAGCCCGAAGGGTAGTCTTACGAACATGAAGGTACCCCTACCTGGAACTACGAAACTAGTTTTCTCACAAGACGAAGGGTGCAAGGGTATCTGCCAGAAAGCTTTAAGCAAGTCTAAGGAAGTAATAAAGTTTGCATGCCGTAAGTTATCAAGAATACGATGAACGTTTGGCAACGGATAAATTTGAGCCCTTGTAACAGCATTGAGTCTTCTACTGTCCAAACAGAACCTAGCTGTTCCGTCCTTTTTGGGAACTAAAATAACCGGGTTTGACCAAGGAGATTTACTTTTAACGATTACGCCTAATTCCAACATTTTATCCACCTCACATTCTAGCTGTTTCAACCTTACTGGTGACAGGGGGTAATAACGTTGTTTTATTGGGGTTCCTTCAGTTTCGATAACATGTTCGATCAAATTAGTTTTACCTAAACCGCGTTTAGCAAAAGATATGGATTGAAATTCCTCTATCACATCACTAAGTGTTTTTAGTTGCGCGGGTGTGAGATCGTTTTTTGACCTTACTACGTTAACTTCTGAGATGGAAGTATACGTAATACTTTGATTTGCTGTAAATAAATTTGGAGCTATGTTGAATTTTTTCCAAAAATCCACGCCTAAAATAATTTTCCGGCCGAGCGAAGGTATCACTACAAAGTCTATGGTCTGCAACTTATCGTTATAAACTACTGGAAGTGACAGCTTGCCAGAAACTTCCTGTCTCTTGTTATCCGCTGTAGTAATTACCAGATCACAAGGGGACAGCGCACGAGACGTGAATTGTTTGTGCAAATTCCCACCTATACAAGATAGTGACGCACCCGAGTCTAGTAAACCTGATAAAACACGATTTTTAACTTTGAATGTGACATGTGGCCGGCCATCTCCGCTACACTTCACATTCACTGCCTCGAGTGGATCGGTATTCAGAAAAACCTTCACGTAACCTAACCAGTCATTCCATTCCTTTTCGATTGTCTCTGCTGATGGCTTTGGACTGCAATGACCGCCTAGAAGTTTTTTTGATTCGAATTACAATGAGTCGGGGGTGGTTTAGAGAGATCAGGAAAATCGTTTGCTCTGCTGTAATCAGGCTTTTTCCATCGTGGGCTACGGCGCGGGACGCTGTTGCTGTTAATTTTATTGCAATTTTTTGCAAAGTGACCGTTTTGATTGCATTTAAAACAAGCACGATTAGCGATATCCGTGGTTCTTTGTGAAATCGCCGCGAGCTGTGAGTTTTTATTACGTCCGAAAGTTCTAACCCTGTGATTCTGTTGGGAACTATCGAAATGAGTATCTTCTAAGATCTCGCATCTTTGTATTACCTCCGCGCAAGTACGGGGCACATCGTACGAGAATAGTTTACTATATTTGTGCAACAACCCATTTTTAATTATAAGAACCAAGTCTAATTCAGACAATGGTGATGATAACTTATCATTCAGGGATGATATTAGATTTACATACTGCCGAACCGGTACGTTATACATTTGCTTGTAACGGTGAATTTTAGATTTAATTCCCAAATCACTGTCAACCTCCTTATAACTTGAGACGACCTCCGGCTCGACTGCCTTTTTACTTGATGCGCGACTGAATTTGATTTTATCCATCTCCTCACATAATGCTTGTAACTCCGAAACGTTGGTGATATTTTTACCGATCTTCAGTTGTGCGTAATCTGGCGTGAGACCTTTTGTGACTAACGATAAAAGTTCCGACTCTTCTAACGGCAAATTCAGCTTGGAATTGATAGCTAAAGCTTCCAAAATAAAATCCGCAGCTCTTTCGTTATTTTTCTGACACAAGTTAAATAACTTCGACTTCTCAGTCATTTGAAACGTCGGGTCCTCGAATCTCTCCAAAAAGGCTGTTTTAATTTCTTCCCACTTTAGATTAGTTTTGAAAATTTTCCTATAGAATAATAGTGCTGAACCAGTGAGAAGTTCGACAAAACCCCTAGCCAAATCTTGACAATCAACGCCCCTCGCGTATTGTAATTCGGCGATTCTGTCTAAAAAAGCGCGGACATCCGAATTCCCGTCAAAAGAAATTTTCCAATTTGTTAAATTAACTATTTTTCTTTCAACGTACCTTGTGGTAGTCCTTTCATAGTGATTTTGCGTAGGCGAGGATACTATGTTAACGAGGTTTCCCGAATTACTAGTTTTTGGGGTGGTTGCTACACTTGGAGAATTTAATAAAATAGCAGGAGACTCAACCCGCCCACTAAGGGATTCATTAAACTCGACACATTGTTTCCGTAAAGACAACAAAGCCCTTTTGGGGACTATGCCTCTATCCATCAACATTTTTCTTATTACCGACGCGTTTGCTTTCTCGAAATTTAATATTCTATCCATTATTGGTATGGTGGCCTCCATGATTATGCGTTATTATAATGAACAAAGCAAAAAAAATTTCGGACGAATAATATAAGACGAGAGCAGTTGCTGGCAGTCGTATTTACAACTTCCTATTACAGGGGAACGGATGTGAACGAGCACAATCCGACAGTAGTCACTACCTTTTATTGGAAACAACCACTGCTCTTCAAGGAAGAAATAACGCAACTTACACAGCAGCCACTCGGAGAATTTAAAATAACGAAATTCATTACTCAATTAAAAAAAAATTCCGCGCGAATGACGAACAACTCTGACTGCCGCGATAGAACGTAATAGCGTAAGACGTTACGGTAATAAGCGATGTTTAAAATACCTAACACTCGAATAGCACTAGCCGACGGACTCGCGACGTTTAGAATAATTCACACAGAACTACCGTTGTTGATGGGAGCACAAATATAAAATATTTATAGCTAAGATTACATAATTATGTTTCTAGGGAGACAACAATCGACAAGACTTCGGCCCAGTTGGCGCGCCAGTGTCATACTTCCTGGGGCCAGGGTGATACTGAAGCCACGTAGGGTCCAGTGTTATACTTCTGGTCTCCAGAAATATGTCCCTCCCGGGGGGGGGAACAAGTGTTAAGCAGGCCCCCCGGGGGCAATATGCCTCGGCTTGGAAGGCTCAGCTCAGGGTAGTAGGGCTCCTCCGAGGCTGTCGATGGTTGACTCCAATGAAACAAGGTTTAGGCACAATTCAAATGTATTCAATAATGCAAGGGTGAACATTACAGGCAACCAGGTAAGCTGTTTAAGGCCTAGCATAAGAGAGAGAGAGGCACTAGAAATACTACTGAATTTAGGCTCGGAAATACTATAAGAGGGTTTAAAATCTCACGTGGCGTCGTACGGATGCAGGCAGCTTCCTACGAAGTGGAGAGATCTAGAGCAAAGCTCATAGATCGGGTGCAGGAACGGGGCGGCTCGGGGTGCGTGGGCGGCTTCTCGGCATCATGGTGGGCGGATTCGGTCAGCTTACCGAACCGGTGGGTGATAACGGTGAAATAAGCGGCTATCGGCAATGTAGGCGGATTAAAAGCCGGGCGGCCAGGGCTGCCATGGTATAAAGTAGGCGGCAGTAGGATTATACAGGCGTCTGTCGTGATAGCGCCATACTGAGATCGTAAGTGAAGACTTAATTAGCCGCGTCAAAGGGTGGCATACTGCCCGACAGTACGTAGTAGTACGTACGACTGCTCGCGCCGTTGTCTGAAAAATGTCTGATGCTTCGGTGAACGGTGGCCGGAGTTCTCTGTCCGTGATGAGCGAGACGGAAGACTCGAACGTGTGCCCTATAAGGTAATGTCTTCTGCCATTGGCTGGATTTCGCGCCGTGTAGCCATATATGGTAATGTCTTCTGCCAGCCTGAGAGGGACAGCAATAATCACGCGAGAATGTACATGTACTGAGCACGTGACACACAGCTGCCTGCCGCTTGTATAGTTCGTTCGTAGCATTTATGGGCAACTCATAACATAGTATTACTTTGTTCCAATATTTTAAATTAGTTGGTTTAAGACTCCCAATTATTAACAAAGTTCAAACCTCTGCTAGCTAAGTCCTCCTCATAATTGAACATGCGGTATTTTTGGCTGTTACGAAAGATATGAGGCAATCTGTAACCTCACATTATTTAAGAGCCACCTTCCCAATATTTCTCTTCCCAATTTAATCTATGATAATCCCAGAATAAAATGTGTACATTACACGTTTCGTTAATGAGAAAAAAGAATAGGTTACAATATATCTATCGGCAAGCCTTTATTAATTACATATTCCGGAGGTAATTACGTGCGTATTATTTGATACGATTGTTCATCGTGATTTACTTACTTGCTAGTGTAGTGGAGTACTTTAAGGACCAAAAAAGAATCAAATTTTGTGATTACCAAAGACAGAATGTCTATGAAAATAATTATATGTTTTGTAAGGAATCTAAGAATGAAATAAAAGAAGTGTCGAATTAAATCGCGAGTCTAAAATAACGGAAATCGTTACTCACCCAATATTTTTCGGCATTTGCGGGGTAAGAGAAGTTTGCAAGCGGGTGTTCGAAACTAGATCGAAAAACTTTTTTGAAACGAGAATTCTATGTGCACAAACATATACACTCAAATAATTTGATTTGGGAAGCGGATACGGGTACCACCGCCATGGGAAACATTTATTGGATAACCAACACCTCAGGTTTAGGTCAACCAAGTGGTTTGTTACCTTTGGAGACTTAGCATTGGCGCCAGGGTTCATGGGGTGAGGTTTGTCCAGATTTTGCAGTGGATACGTCTGCCCACCTTCTGCGCGGCAGACCAGATCGATCAGATCCAGATTCCATCGCAATTGGAGGATGATTCGTACATCCCTCACTCCTGGACACATCGACCCCTGGGATTCCTACCGACCCATCATACCTATTTTCTTACCAGACCTTTATCTTCTTCCTTTCATTGAAAAGATCCTCCATCCATTGATGACATAACCCCTGACGGAAATTATTTTCTTCACGGCCTCCTGTGTAGAACTAATGTTAAAAAGTATACTTAGTACTTATAATTAAATTAATGACTACGTTTGAATTGTTCCTATATTATTTATTATCCAGCCTTTGTTTAGCAATGAAACAATGCATAATGTTCATTGAAGTTTTTCATACGCTTTATTAGGTTTTTTTGTAATTTGAACTCTCGATTGTACCTCAATAATTAAAATCAATATGTATTATAAAAGAAAGTCCAAAAAAACGTGCGGACCGCAAAAACTCAGAAACGAGTCCCGGTACGATGAAGGGAGTTATATAGTGTGGTAGATCTCTATCCCCCTAGGGAATAAGGGTACCCGTTTTTACCTAAAGGGCGTACTTTTGAAGATATAGGGGCTGAAAGTTTCGCCCTCTTCAAATTTCTAAAACAGTCTTCCGGTAAGTTCTATAAGGTTCCATAGAGCTCTAGAAAGTTCTGGAAGGAGTGGTGGAGTATATCGTGAAATTTTCGGGAATAAGGAATCGGAAACATCACTGTGGAACATTCCAGAACACCCTAGAATGTTGTCCTGAGCGAAGCCGGGTAACCCAGCTAGTAAATTATATTTGACGAAGAACATTAACAATCTAAACGAAAATATGAAAGACAACAAGAAAGAGAAAATTTAAAAGATAATGGTCGGTTCGATAACTGGAACCCAGAATCTCTCGTCTTACCGAGAAAAACGCCTTACCAATTCAGCTACTGCCTCCTCTTAGTAAAACGTCATATTTTTCTATCTCATATTTAAAATTTTAGATTTATCAATATTGTATTCGACTATTTGTTTCGATATTATCTATTGACTACTTCTTCATTGGAAACAATTGTTCGAAGAACTCGTTTGTAACCTAAATAGTCTATTTGATGAAAAGATTCTATTTTTTTATATGTAATACCTATTTCTTTAATAATAATACCTATAATAATAATAATACCTATTTCTTTAATACCTATTTCTTTTGTAAGAATGTAAATTAATATTCATTTTTTATTACTTTTGAAGGTAATTCCCATCCATTAATGTAATATACATTTTCATTTAGATTTTTAGTGTTATCTTCTTCTTCAATGATATATTTATTACATTGATAGGAATAACCTTCAAAAGTTATAAAAAGATTGTTGTTTTAAAAAATAAAAATAAATTATCTAACTGTAAAAACTTTTTATATTATATTATAGTTACTAATTACAACCAGTGAAATGTCACCTATGTAACTTGACTTGCCAAGAAAAAAACTGAGATATTTTGTTTCCGCAGAATTTAAAAATATTAGTGACCTTAATTTTGTACACTAATTCCACTTTAAAAGAAAGGTACCACTCAGAAGTACGTAATTTCAAATATTACAAATATTTTCTGGTAAACTATGTTACAAGTTTTTAGATTTTCACGGCCAAAAGCATTTTTGTTGTTAGTTTTTGGGGTGTTATGCCGTGTTGCGATACCTCCTTCTATAGCCGACGTTTCGGACAGCGTTACAGTGTAATATACATAGGAACTGTAACGTTGTCCGAAACGTCGGCTATAGAAGGAGGTAGCGTAACACGGCATAACACCCCAAAAACCAACAACAAATATGTTACAAGTGTTTGGATTTTGATAGAATGTACTGTATGTGGCTCACACGCGCCCAATATTTGTACACGGTTGACATTAGTCACATGAGAACGGGTCGTTTTTACGGCTCGTTCTTGAGTTCAACAGCTCGGATGTGAAACGATTTACCAGCCTCTGTGTTTCCTCCCTCCTACAACATGGGTCTCTTCAGGACCCATATTCACTCCTTCTTTTCCTCAAAAACACCCTCCACACTGCATCCTCAAAGATGACATAGGCCCTGAGGGAAATTATTTTCCTCAGGGCCTCCTGTGTGGAGTTAATGTAAAAAAAAAAAAAAAAAAAAACATTTAGATACAATCACGTTCTAGGTGTATTTATATTATTCTTGGATTTCAATTCTACGGTCCAGTTCAGATCAAACGACCGGCATGGTCTTTCCATTGTACCAAACTAAAACATAATATTATTGTTTTGAAATTTTGATAGCTTGTTTATGTTTGCCATGGTGTATTTTGGGATCACTTGAGATGAAGATGTGTGGGAAGTAGCAACTTACCCCACTTATAATCGAACAGAAACCGTTTTAGATTTTATTACAATCGATCGCAGTATAGGAAATAATTATCAAACATGTAATTGAGAGGAACAACTTTATAACAGATTTCTCGATATGTTGTGAAAATAGTACCTACTTGCAATCCTTCTTTGCCACACAGCATTCTTTATTGGAAGTACGTTTTTTTTATTAAAAAATAATATTAAATAACACAGATTATTTCAAAATTTCATGTCTCGATGGAAAAACGGAAAAATTCCGCTATGTAATTATTATTATACATGACAGCTGTTGGCCCTCTGAAGGCACAGAAGACAGACGAAACTACACAATAATTACACAGCAGAACTTGTTTATAAATTAACCATTTTTTACAAATTGAATTATAATATCTTACTTCTTACTAATATTATAAATGCGAAAGTTTGTATGGATGGTTGGTTGGATGGTCCTTACTCTTTCACGCAATAAATATCGAATGGAATTTAAAAATTCTTTCACTAATCGAAAGCTACATTATTTACGAGTAACAAAGGCTTTATATTGGTAAGCTCTGGTGTTATGAAATTATGTATCATACATTTTCTGTCCTTAACAAAATCGAGTTATTGCAAACGTCAAACAAATTGTTACCTTGGAAACAATGATTTTTTTTTTAATTTTAGGCTTAAAAAGAGTGCTTTGTTGTGCTTAAAAAGAGTGCTTTTTGGGCGTCGTAGTTAATATCTACCTATCTGCCATTTTGTTATTTTTTACGTTACTCTGGATTCAAACAAAGGGAGTAGGTACTTAAAATAAATTTCTATTTCTATAATTTAAATATTTTCTAAAATAGAATTTTTATTTGTGAAATGTCATTCTCAAGAATTTTATTTGTCTTATCGTTATTTGCTGTTTGTATTAAGTGATTTTTTTAAACATAGATAATTGGCGGAATGGGAAATGACATAGGCTACTTTTGGTAAATTTTCGTTACTGGTGTCCACGCGTATTATTAATAATTTTTAGAAAAAAACTTTACATTCGCCTTAATTACTATAAAAGTAAACTTTTTGCATTTCGGGCGGCGGAAAATTATGCATTTTAATTTTCAATTGCGTAAATTAAAATTCATTTCGCGAACCGATCGGCGACTGTCAGCGACTATTAGGTACGTCACTGTTATGTTGGTATCCCTGATACATTGCAAAGAACTAAATACTACTGTGGCCAACTTCGTGGGATACATGAAAACACGGTTAAACTACGAAAGCTGCATATCATCATAATTTTAAAAAACATCTCAGGTTTTGAATGGTTTGTTTGGCAAAGCAGGGTTTGTCTAGCGGGTTTGTGTAATTATGATTTAATTGTGTTTTTCATAATAACGCGCGTCTTCTTGTATCCCACTAAGATGGCTACTGTCGTATTTAGCTCTTGTTAATGCAATTTAATGCGTCAGGGATACCAACATAACAGTGACATACCTAAAGGCCGCTGACAGTCGCCGATCGGTTCGCGAAGTGAATTTTAATTTACGCAATTGAAAATTAAAATGCATAATTTTCCGCCGCCCGTAATGCAAAAAGTTTCCTTTTATAGTAATTAAGGCGAATCTAAAGTTTTTTTCTAAAAATTATTAATAATTCACGTGGACACCAGTAACGAAAAATTACACTACTTTTTATCACGGAAAAAATTTCATTACAGTGGGAAAATTCTTTATACAGTGATTTCCCACTAATACCATGCGAGCGAAGCCGCGGGTAAAAGCTAGTTATAAATATATAAAAGAAAAACTTTTTACAATTATTTTTACTTTATAACATCAAATAATACTGCCGTTGACCTAGACCAAAAGCTCTGCAAATTTCGTGATGCCAGAGCTCATCGTTGATTGGTTTTACTGCCTTCGAGAATCATCCAAACACGTTTCTTGCCTATAAAAAAATATATTATATTATCATAAAAAATCAGAATGCAATTCACATGCAAATCTCAACGGTACTAAAGAAGTTTTCACTTCAATAATTATTAACTAGAAATTTATTAAATCCGTGGATTTAGTCCCAACAGGCTCATTTATTTGGAATTACTCGTTGGGTAGGTACACAAGAGTTGTGTGCATTGTGTTCGCATTCCGATTCCGTTCACCACATCATACATCGGTTCAACTGATAAAAGAATTCCATTCATCCCAACCTGATAATTTGTCATTACCTTTTCAACAACTGCGTTCATATTCATTATTTAATAACATATACATATGTACATCGACTATATATATACATAAAATATGTTTTATTTTGTTTGAAATTATCTACTAAGAAGTAGGTATATAAATAAAATCAATCTATGCTTTTCTTCTGTAAATACAATGTTTGGTGCAATCAATTTACAAGTAGCCATTTTAATATAATCGCAAAACAGTAGTTTAAAAGTACCGACTAAAACAGTAGCTTTGTGGTTGTTATTACAATAATAACTCCAAAGGACACTAATTATCCCCTAATTACTTGTCACTTTATACAAAAGGTTCACGAGTACCTTGAAGTTGCGCGAGCGGACTCGGAAGGCAGACTTCGGCTTTTACTATATCCTGGAACTCAACGCGGGCCTCCCCGGCGGGGGTCAAATTCAAAAACGAAAGGGACAAGCAAATGCTAGACAGAGAAAGTATTCGAGCGTGGAATACTTCTCAAATACGCTCAAATTAATTATACTTGCTACAGTGAGAAATTAGAATAAAAATTATAATAAAAATGATCAACAGTTAACAAAATACAGGAAAAAGAAAAATTATATACAGTGGGTTAGGGGACGTAGTACTCGACTTCCTTTAACCAGCGATTCCTGACATAATTTGAATTTAAAAAATATTAATGAAATTTTGGTCGTCTGTGATTTTTTCGAAGTTTAATTGAAACTTTAATACACTAAAAATTTTAAAGTGAAAACTTCTTAAGCAATGTTGTGAATTGAAACTCGATGAAACGAAAAATAGCGACACTAAAAAGAGACACACACATACATCTATAGGATTTAGCCTGCTAGAAAATGAGATATACTTATCGGTCTCCACTTTGTGCGGTGCTTCGAAGGCTCCCCACTCTTGTCTACTTTAGTTTTCTGAAAGTTTCATTTCTACCGCATGTGAACTGCACTCTAATTTTTTACACAAAAAGTTATTTCTTGATATCACACCTACCTGACCCTCACATCGAAGCTAGCTTTTTAACACCTACTGATTTTCTAGGTTTTTAGTTAGTAAAAAAACCATCCAAAAAGTCACCGGTGACCAAAATTTCATTTACATTTTTTAGTCTAAATAATATCTAAAATTAAATAATGGCTAAAGTAAGTCAAATGTGTCTCGTATCGCTCTCTATAGAACATAGAAATAGATATTTCTATTTTTGAAACTGATAATTCGTGGTGGAAGTCCATTATAATAGATTATAATAAAACAAATAAAAAACTTAATTCCACTTAATTTTATTTGACTACGAATTAATTGTACCAGTCTGATAAATCGTGGTGGAAGTCCATTATTATAATAAAACAAATAAAAAACTTTATTCCACTTAATTTTATTTGACTAAGAATTATTTGTACCAGTCTGAAGATGGCTCTGACGAGCTGAAACCGGTTACGGTCAAATAAAATTAAGTGGAATAAAGTTTTTTATTTGTTTTATTATAATCTATTATAGAAATAGATATTCTGCCATTACCCACTAATATTAAGAAAAATTTACGAAATTTATGCCAACAATACTTATTCATGAACTAGGTTTTAGTTCAAACTATTGTCACATACATCGAAAGGTACAGACACCTAAAAATATGCCGTTTTATTTTCGTTTGTACTTTCAAGGTGTAACTGTAATATTGTGTTTTACATATATCTATGAGTAGTTCTCTTCACAGAATCTCTTAATAAACCAGCGCACGTATTATCTAACTTCATAGGTGTTTCAAAAATCGCAATGCGATTTTCTTATCTTTTGAACTATTTGCAGGCTTTTATTAACAGGCAAAGTCTTATCTCCTTGCTGGCAATACGAATGTGTTTATGTAGAAAGAGTGTTTGTCTGTTCATTTTATACCAGCAAATATCTACTACTACATAATATTCTAGATTTTTGAAGTAAAACTTCTTTACGCCAGAAACAGCGTTACGAAAAGCGAGGCGAACGCTTCGTATATTACTGTAGGAGCAAGAGAGAGTAGTGCGTGCGCAAATTTTCTTTCTCTCTTCCTATCATATAAATGGAGTAGAAGTTTTTCTTCAGCTGTGTGGTCTAAAGCACACTCTTTTTTTTTCTAATGATATTTACTAAAATTTATCATTTTTGTGGCAACACCAAGCTATCCATTTTGTATTGTTATTAACTTTTGTATGTTATACCCATCAATGTAATACATTGAAGAAGAAGATAACACTAATAAATGTAAACGAAACGTGAAACACAACAAGGCCCAGAAAAATAAAAAGGTAACGCTCACAAATGTAAAACACAAGATCTTTGTTTCACTGTGAAAACTACTCAGTAAGTTAAGACACTTTCTTGAGTTCGATTCCCAGTTGCGATTTCAACCTTTTATTTTTCTGTGTCTTGTTCTGTTTTATGTCCGTTCAGATTTATCGGTATTATCTTATTTGTCGATGAATTGTTATTTACATCCAAATTTCTCCACATGCGAGTTTGAGGGTTCGTTTTAAATAAACAAGCGAAAACAACATGTTTTATGTTTTAATTTTAAAATTTGTTTTTGTTCTGTCACTTACATTTTCTTTTATACCTAATCTAATTGCTAACACGGCTAAACTACACAAAAAATCGTCTTTTTTTACAATATTTCTCGCAAAGCGTTAAATGATATTTTAAAAAATCAGAGTGTATAATTTACACGCGGTAGAAGTGAAACTAGAAAGTCGTTAGATGTCGCTTTCTTTTCTATTGCTTGCTTTTTAAAGTGGTTTAAAGATTGGATATTTATTTCACAATATAAAAATGTTTTTTTTTTGGATTTCGTAGGATTCGAACCCCCCTTTACTTGATGTCTGTCTCTCTGGCCGATATTTCAGGCACCTTGCGCTATAGAAGGCACGCGCCGAGGTGCGAATTTACGGCGTTACATTAGAACCAAGTATTTGTGTAGAACTGTGTAAATTGTGTAGAATTTCAAGTCGAAATAAGTTTCACTTCAAAAAGTTTAAACTTAAAATTGTGATGTAGAATCATCTCCTATCGGAAAACACCTTTAATGAAGATCGATTCCATTAAAAAATGTACATGAGTCATCTTTGGGTTGCCATTTAAAACCTTTAAACAATCGCAGCGCCTTCAATATTTTTCTACTATGAAATGTAAGACTATTAATGCATACCTACTTTTTTTTTCAATCAAAGGCCACGGAATTTCCCTTGGTTGTGGTCATTTGATAGGGCATTTAAAATGTATCTTGAATTATCGACATTATTTTGCATAAATGTGTGATTTTCCCAGTGGTTATTTTTGAAATAAATGGCTGGTAACTTCATGTTTTCTTTGCAATTTAATATGAATAAAAAATTTTAAAATTTATTCCGAAGGAGAAAAATATAGGCAACAAAAGAGAATTGAAAGTGTGACAAGAAAAGGGTGGTAGGAGAATATATGACAAGCATACGGATGGAAAACGAAACGTGAATACGTGAACTAACAAACATCAGAAGTAAATTAATAATAAAATAGCAACTGAGACAATACATGACACAAGGAGTGTTCAATATATGAAATGCAGAGCACTTCGGCGATTCATCCTACAAGCCTTTTAAAAAAATGATAGTTTTCTTTTAGTAAATTTGTTAAGTGGTTTCAGAGTATCAATGTACATTTTTTAACATTTCTATGTTCCTAAGTACCTACTTACCAAAATATCAGAATTATTGAAATTGCGCAATAAGCTTGCCGTGAAATGGGTTTGCACGCGCTGTAACATTTTTAATCCAGATGTAGCTCGCAGTCACCAGTTCTCTAAATTTAATAATAATGCAGCCGCTTACGTAAATCGTTTAATATCAAGCGATTTTAATCGTTTTAAGATCAACAAGGTAACGAAAATTCAAATAAAGGTCGTTAAAAAAATATTAAGATTTGCCAACTTCAAAGCCGCTCTAATTCATTCGAAATATAATATAGTAACGCAATCAACGAAATGTCCAATCTCTTCTTGACATCTCCTTGGCATTGACCGTTATTTACTTAACGTCAAATCTATTTGCCGTCGAATACCATATATAAATTTATTATATAGTAGCAAAATATAGAAACGTGATGAGATCATTGTTACATAATGTCTAATGTCTAAGAAGGTTCCTGGAAATAACTAAGGCAATTAATTTCATCTTTTTTTTTTTTTACGTTAACTCCACACAGGAGGTCCTGAGGAAAATAATATCCCTCAGGGTCTATGTCATCTTTGAGGATGCTGTGTGGAGGGTCTTTTTGAGGAAAGGAAGGAGTTAACATGGGTCTTGAAGAGACTCATGTTGTAGGAGGGAGGAAACACAGAGGCCGGTAAATCGTTCCACAGCCTAGCTGTTGAACTCAAGAACGAATCGTAAAAACGACCCGTTCTCATGTGACTAATATCAACCGTGTACAAATGTTGGGCGCGTGTTTGGCATGTTTCCCGACTACGCACCGGTGCCGAGGGGATCAATGACGCTAGTTCCTCGGAGCATCTTCCATTGTAATACCGGTAGAACAAGGACAGCATTCCCACCTGACGCCTATGCTCTAAAGATTGCAATCCGTCTGTTAAGATGGGAGAATCTATCAAACGGACCGCCCGTTTCTGCACCGAGTCAAGGGTTTTTTTTAGGTATTTTGGAGCTCCAGACCAGAGGTGGCTACCAAATTCAACCGTGGGGCGCACTTGCGATTTGTACAGGGTTAGCAGTTGTGTACTATTAAAGTATCTGCGGGCCCTGTACAGTACATGGAAGACTCACTTCATTTTATTGAAGACTCAACTCATTGCCTAGGTAGACTGTTGGGTTCGGCACTTCTCGTTCTCAGGTAATAGCTTCTTCGGTTCTAAGTATCGCTTTCAACCAGGCCATTTCTCTGTAGTATTTTGGCGCACTGAGTCATCCAGGAGTTCTTTGGTCTTCCTCTGGATGACTATCGATGAAGCTCCATAGACATTGCCTTCTTCACTGTGTGGTCTGGTGGTCTCCGTCTTACGTGCCCACACCATCTCAACTGTCGTTCCTCCAGCTTACAGTTTATGTCCGTTATACCTAGGCTACCACGGATGCGTGAACTTTTAATCTTATCTTTTAGTGATACTCCTGACGACCATCTAAGCATCCGCATTTCTACTGTTTCGAGTTGCCTAGAGTAGGAATTGAGCATAGTCCGGCAATCGGAGCCATGCATTATCGCGGATCTAACAATAGTCTGTTACATCTTTCCTTATAGTTTTATGGGCATTTTCGTGTCACAAAAAATTCTTGTAATAGATAACGGACCTAAATTTAATCCATCCCACACCTATTCTATGGTTGACATCCGCTACACATCCCCGTCTCTGTGGATGAGTGCGCCCAAATACTTAAATGAGTCACAGTTGGCTAATATTACTCCATTCAGTTGCATCGAAGTAGTTACAGCATTTGTGTCTTCGAATGGCAAGTACAAATGTTTTGTATTTATCCTGCAAATTTTTAGGCCATTATCCTCCAGGATCTTTCTCCAACTTTCCAGACTATTCTGTAAGTCACAATGATAATCTGCTGTCAGTAGGTACTACATCATCTGCAAAATGCATAGTCTTGAGAATACTGTTGTTCATTTCTTGAATCGTCAAATAATTCATGACCATTATGAATAGCAGTGGGCTGAGGACAGATCCTTGGTGTACCCCCAATTTAATTGGAAATTTTTGTGATATCCCTGATGTGCACCTTATTTGCGTTTCTACGTTGTGTACCTACATATCTTTTATGGATAGCACATTGAAGAAAATCAAATATTATTATTATTGTACGTCCCGCGAATTTTTTTCGATGGTGTTTGGCGGAATAATTTATCTTAATAAAACATTATAACTCAGTATTGTTTTGAATCAGTATACAATGGTTTTATCTTAATATAATTAGCCTCGATAATTAGAACATGCTAAGTTCTACTTATCCAGAATACTTATCTCGTAAGAAGCTTAGATATTTAGCTATTAATTCTAGGGCTTCTTTATAGTAAGGAATTACTTTGTATACGTATTAAATAAATGTTTTAATTGAGAAAACGATTATAAAAGGTGTAGGTATTAGAAAATCCCATAAATACACACCACCTTTTTAACTAGCAACTGTTATGTTAAAAATGTAGGTAGGTACGTGTTCAAGGACTAGCTTAATAGCAAGTAATTACTTGTTACACTTAAAAACGAGTACTTACTATAATTAAAGGTATGCGGTAGGGTAAGATTAAAATGGTAATGGAAAATCTAATATAAGTACTATTTTACATGATATCTTAAAGAGTTAATATACGTTCATGAAATTCAATTGTAATGAATTTCTTAGTGCAATGTGCCTAGTAATATGTGGCGAGATCGCTGTTATCGTAACTCATTATTATTATTGTAGGTAAAATATGCGTAATGCGTAATAGGTCATAAGGTGCCACATCTTGGAGAGGCACGCACGTTAGATGTAAATGGATACCTTTAGTACTGAACTGTGGCGGTTCGTGGTATAAATCATGCGAGTTAACAAGTTAGTAATATATTTCTGACAACGCAAAACTTTTAAAATAAACAAAATTATCAAAGCTTTTAATCTAAAAGTGTCATATTTATATGAATTTTCGATATGAATTAACGTTTTCAAAATCTTACTAATATTATAAAGGCGAAAGTTTGTATGGATGAGTGTTATTCTTTCACGCAATAAACACCGAATAGAATTTAAAAATTCTTTTACTAATCGAAAGCTACATTATTGCGAGTAACATAGGCTATACATATTGGTAAGCTCTGGCGTTATGAATAAGCTGTAGCGTTATGCAATTATTTTTCATACGTTTTCTGTCCCTAACAAAATCGAGTTATTGCAAACGTCAAACAAATTGTTACCTTGGAAACAATGTTTTTTTTTTTTTTAATTAGGCAATTCACCCTAAAAATAGTGCTTTGTTGGCGTCATAGATAATATCTACCTATCTCTAAAAATGTTTATTGTCCGGACGAAAAGCATAGCGTTGCTATGTAATTATTTGACGTGGGCTGTCATTCTGGATTCAAATATGAATAAAATACTAATTCCTACTTGAGGCGAAATCATCAGAATGAATTAGGGGAGTAGGTACTTAAAATAAATTTCTATAATTTAAATATATTTTAAAATATAATTTTTTTTGTGAAATGTCATTCTCAAATTTTTAAATTTTCTATTAAACAATAATTATTTTTTATTAGACAAAAAAGCAAGAATAATTATGCCAGTAATTTCCCACTAATACCATGCGAGTGAAGCCGCGGGTAAAAGCTAGTTGGAAATAATACTAATTTTAGATACTAGAAAATATAAATAACGAATTTGTCTCTGACGCACGTCTCAACGCCGTTCGAACCCGTATTTCGGTTGTATGAAATATCATAAACGACATAAATGAATAAACATGCGCCTTATAATCTACAAAATACAATAATATAACAATTATTATAAACGTCACAAGTTCACGAATACTGTATAAGACAACATAATAAATTGTCCACAAATTGCTGACATATTTACTGCAAGTTACTGTCGTTACAGAATTTCTTTGTATTACATTCTATGTAGGTGCGAATAACACATATTCATGACTAAATTTATTGTACCTAATATTTTTATATTACTTGCGTGGCAACTTTTCCTTATCCCTCTCCTCCCCTTACCCGTCCCAACCCAAATACCTATTTCGCAGTCTATTTAAGTATTGTTTTAATTATTTTATTATTGTGTATAACATGTTTATCACTTGTTGAATTAACATCTGCATTATTATTTTTTTTTTTAAATTGCTGCTTAGTTCTGTTTTTATTTTTTCTGTTTTTCTTAAATTTTCTAGTTTACATTCAGTTACTTTCATGTTTCTAAAAACCTATCTGTGAACATTAATAATTGGTCTGTTTTTTTGCCATCCTCTTATGTATATTTTCTTACTATGACTGTTTATGTTCCTTAAATAAATAAATAAATAAATAAATACAGTAAAGACCAAAAGTGGTAAGAGAAGCATAGGCTATGAGGATATACACATTTATAATCTCCTTGGGGGTATACATTAATTACGAGAGCTCAAAAGGGTGGGGGGGGAGGGGGTCCAGCAAAATCTCACGTTACTTGAAAAGAATATACGAAGAGGCCCAAATTTATCTCACCAAGGGGGGGGGGAGGTCTAGATTGGAAGAAAAACTGCTCACATAATTAATGTATGCCCCCTTGCCGATAGCCTGAAAACGGAGAATCGAATAAACAAATTTAAAAAAAAACTGTTAATTTACACGTACGTGTACAAAAATATAATGTCTTTTATTGTAGAATAATTTATAAAAATGCTAGGTATATTATATTATGTAAAATTATTTTTGTTGCATGTATTATCATTATATAGTTCTGATTTTTGCGATTGGTTAGAAATGTGTGTATAATTCTTTATATAAATTATTAAAAATCATAAAATAAAAATGTAGGTTTTTTGTTTCGGTGGGATCCTCACATAAGAGACCGTGCGCGTGAAGTATTTTTCTTGTTCAAATTGGATAGGTCTATACATATAGGATAGGGCTATTTCTTTTTCTGTTCCTATCAATAAATTATAAATTATTTGGAAATATTTTTAATATCGATAACATTATCTTATACTTAGTATGTACCTATTTCAGTATCGCAACATGGTAATCATAGATCTGATAACATACATAGGTGCATATAATTTAAATATAAATACTATCATAAAATACACGATAATGAATTAAAATACCAATATTATAAGTTGAATTTTCCTGATAGATGTTCGTCCATTGGTAAAACCATATTGATTTATTTTTTGCTTTTGAATTATGACTGTAATTACCTGAGCGATTTGCGTTCCTATTATGCTTTATTTGCCACATACCTTCCTACCTGTTTTTGTACCTTGTCTATTTTACCTGTTATTGGCGAATTCGAGAAAAAACTTTTCTTGGAAATGAATTTATTTATATTATGTTTTCATTTGTTTAAAAAATGCTATTCACCCATATATAGAAATATCACAAATTTTAAAATTCTTCCAGCGATCATCCACTGAACTACCTAGAACTGTGATCTATAACGTTATGAAAGAAATCTGTTATCGCCAATTTGCACATGAGTGGGGTCGAAAGATAGTGTGTATATCGGACCGAGATAGTGTGTTTGACCGGTCAGTGGCTGAGTTGGTATCGCGTTTGGGTCCCACCCAGGCGTCTCGTGTTCTCACGACACAAGCAACACTTTCCCCTTACTGTGGTGATTGTAGGAGATTTTCAAATATTGTCAGGTTATTCGTAACCTGGGAATGTTTGTCTTTCTTAAAAATAAAAAAATAAACTTGGGTTTTTTTTTCAAATCTGTATTTATCATTATTGTTTGTTGAGTGTGCCACTGCGTATCCATAACAAATGTGTTTAAGTAAGTGCCTACCTACACATTTTAGAATCCTGCCTTGGGTCCTTTTGAGTGGGCATGTTGACCTCCTGCTCCAACAACAACATCTCAAAAAACAGTTTTTCTTCTAATAAATGAAACAATGTTACTTTGTTTGAACCACTTGCATATTTGTTTGAAGCCGACCGGTTTCGGAACGACCGTTCCTTCCTCTGGGCAAACGTATACTCGTATACTGAACGTTCCGAAATCGGTCGGCTTCAAACAAATATACAAGTGGTTCAAACAAATAATGAATTACCACAAAGTTATAGCTACTTTCAAAATTATAGTTTTTATTCTGTTTATAATATTATTATGTGGACCAGCGCTTTGCCATGTTGTTTTCTGTTAAGGCTAGCTGTCTGCGATAATAAGCCCTATTTTAATATCACTGTTCCTTTTCCCAGCATTATTGCGTTCCGAGAAAAGAATTACAACAGTTGTCTGGTAATGATGGGCGAAGGTAACGAGTTGTGGCGGTGTAAAGCGCCAATGTTTTGGTGGATGGATGTACAGTGATTATTATACCGACAAGGCTAATCTTTTGTTCAATTAGCAATGGTTGTATCCAATTGTATGGCGAGTTTGTTAAAGCGTACTTTTATTATTTTTCCACTGAGCAAGAGGCTTGGAAACAGTAAAGTTGTCATAAATCCATAATATGTATTCTTAACCAAACTAAAATATGAATACACATTATGTTACAAAAAGAATGCATATTTTTGGATGACGTAAATATTGTAAATCATCACTTTACATGTAATTATAATCCTACAACTTATATTGAGATTCTAAAAAGATCATGTGACAAATCGTCGCCTCAGTTCTCATTTGTCCAATAGACCATTTTAGTTTTTCTTCAATCTCCTCTTTAAAATTAAAAATAAAGTGTAAAAAATTATAGTTAATCGCTAACCTAAGAGTTATTTAAACTAAAGAGACCTTTACCTTTACGGAAATAGCTTTATCTTAAACACCTATCATAATGTGTCATTGAAATAATGAAAGAAAACCTTCTCCTCCTGAAATTTTTTCTAATGGTGTATTGGACAAATACGAACTAAGGCGACGAAATCTCTAAAAATGTGTTCTTTGTTTCTACCATTCAAATAATGTTATTATTTGACCGTTTGTAGTGACATGCATCCTCAGTCTGGTCTTAAAAATTAATATCGTGAACGAAAATATTTACGCCTAGGCGTGTTACTAAAATACAAAAACAACGCAGTTAACACGTGATAGAAGTGCAACCTTTAGAAAACTAAAGTAGACAAAAGTGGGGAGGCTGTGAAGCACCACACTAAGAGGAGACCGATTATTCCATCTCATTATCTCGCAGGCTAAATCCTATAGTTGTATGTGTTTATCTCTTTTTGTCTCGCTTTTTTGTTTTATCCAGTTTCAAATAACAACGTTGCTAAAGAAATTTTCACTTCAATAAAATCATGAGACATAATTTATTTTTGTTTTAGTTATTAGTTCCGATTACAATAAATAAACGACGCAGTTGTTGTTTCAATTAGACATTTATTCATAAGATGTACTTAAAATTTGATAACTTTGGATGATTTTAGTTTTGAATAAATTACCTCAATAGGTAATAGATGCAATTGCGTCATGATTGTGCCATAAGTGACATTTTAAATACGTTATTAAAAATTACGTCTAGCGGCAAAATAATATTAATCCCACCTCTTATTTAATCGTAACCACTTCAAAGGCGAAGTGTTAAAGATTTTTTTGACTCAGATTAAAATCGCAAATTATTTAATCTCCAACGTTTACTCCATTCAAACCTTCGGCCGTACATACATAATAAATTCATGAAATATGTTAAAATATCAACAGCTCGAAAATAGAATGAAGCAGACCTACATTAAGGTCTTTAGTTTCGATTTGTACTGAATAATATGTTTATTTATTGCCTTCAATAAATTAAATTTTGATGCATTCGTAGTATATTTTTGACACAAGTTTTGATTAAAGAATTTCTCACTGATAAATAATGATAGGTTGATGAATAAGATGAGGTTTTGAACTTGAATACCTTGCTTTTCAAAAACCTTTTAAATTTAAGCTATCAACCATCTCTGACAGCGAATAGTCAAGGCGGAATGCAAAGCTTTAGGAGAGTCACAAGCTGTTATATCTAGCAAAAACTATTGGCTATTGGCTATTTGTGCAAAATTAACCTATTATATGTTTGTTTTTTAAGGTTTTAAAATGTAAAATATATTATTCCTGTAACATGCAAATTAAATATTTTTAACATTTTTTTGTAAACTAAATGCCAATATTTTGAATTTCTTTTTTCAGATCTCTTCTTTATCACCCTGAATCTCCATGCCCATACATAAGTGAATGTTGTAACACATAATAAAGAGGTAATTAATTTTGATTATTTTTCCGTTAATTTTGTTAAACTCTAACTAACTAAACTAACTAACCATCACGCCGTTTCCCCGCAGGGGTAGGCAGAGAGGACGGACCGCCAAACAACTCGGTCTTGGCACACAGTCTTTGCTTCACTCACATTCATACATCGTCTCATACATACTCTTCTATTATTCCGACTTTTGACATGGCCCGACTCAAGTATCTGATTCACTTGATCGTGCCATGTCTTCCTCGGGCGTCCCCTACTTCTTCTTCCATTCACATTTGCGTCATATATTCTTCTCACATTATTTTCTTCTTTCATTCGCTCTACATGTCCAAACCATCTGAGGGTCCCTTTCTTAATCTTACTCATTATGCTTACATCAGCCTTGCATTCTTTGCGGATATCCACATTTCTCACACGATCATACATGGTTTTGCCACACATTCGCCTCAGGGATCTCATTTCGACAGCATTCAGTTTACTTTCATCCTTCCTCTGCCAACTCCATGCCTCACTGCCATACATCAAGGTAGGTACCAGGACTCCATTGTGGACTGCTAGCTTCGCGTCTTTTGACAGTGTTTTATTAGCGCCAACGGCATTCAGTCCTCCGTTAAACTCAATCATTTGTATTCGCTGATGTTGATCACCTTTTAAATCTTGTAAGATTTTGATTATTTTTAGAGGGCATATTGTTTTTTGTTTAATATATTTACGAGAATATCAATACATATAATTTATCCACTCTCTTTTCCTCCTTTTCCCTAATCTAACTCAATACGTAACATTTGAGGATAATCGTAATACGAACGTAACCTCCTCTTTGCCCATTCAGAAATAAAAACATTTTATGACTCTTTTAGGTGGTAACTATCTATCTATCTTATATATATAATATGGTCGAAATAGTTGTTCATGCTAGACAAAACAACCTTTGCAATTTTTTTTCAAATTCCGCTTCAGCCCTCCGTCTTTCAATCATTATTATTCCGTACAAAGGCAGGTACATCGCACGGCATGTCACACGTTGGTACATTGTGACTGAAAACCAACACAATAAATAACGTTACATGCCAATGCCCGTTCACAATGTAATTTTATTATTAGCGAACATTGTTTACCAATTTGACAAATAAGTAGAACAAGCATAATAAGTGTATAACACTGACACGAATCGGACAGTCATAATGTCCATCAATAATAACGCTCGTGAGGCCACTATTAGGATAAACGTTAAAATTCTGTTTGAATCTGCATAAACAGATGGTGCCCATTGTTTACTCAAAGGGACCGCACTCAATAGGGTTACGGACACCAGCGGATATTATTAACATTCTGTTTTACAACGTTTTATACCTAATTTATGCTAGACATTCTTCTGTTTGGAATCGCTTTGCAATTACGTAAATATTTATCGAATTACGTATGTTGTTTGGAATTCTGATTTTCTTGTCGGATCGATATCAACAACAGTAACAGAAAAAGAAAACATGTTTTAGTGGACCCGTAAATATTATTGATGTTCTGATTTACATATCGTGTGTAGGTATCAAATTCCTAATGTTTTATGAACTTTTTCTGTTCTTAGTAGCTTTGGTTTTTTTTTATATTTAAGGTTGTAATAAGATATTTTGTTATTTTTTAGGTGATACAATATACGAAAGACAGTAACACAAAACTTTTAGAAAATTTACTGAATTTTTCCAGTTAGTTCTGTATTAAATTAGGAAAAGTATTTAAGATTATTTTAAAAGCTCTGAATGTAAAAATTGTGGTTATGTACAATAAATTGAGCAATAAATGATCGAAAAAGAAATGCAATGAATGCTTAGTAACGCGCACATGATCATTTTTGGCAACATTATCGCATTATCGCTTATGAAACAAAATCAAAATATTTTTTCAAATGTAATCAAATTCTCAAAATAATAAAATTTCCTAACGTCATATTGCCGGCGACTATCATGAAGCTGGTTATTGAATCTGTTAATAAAACACCTGTTTTGTCTATTTCAGTCACACTCCTCTTCAACTTCAACGATGGGAGGGTTATTCAGCAAGCAGAAAAAAGACGCAGGAGGAACTGCCAGCATTCCGGCAGGGAAAAAATTTTACCAGGTTAGCCACAAATAATCTTGACCCTTATTATCTACATATATTTAGCCTTACCGGGTTTTCAGCTACTCAGTCAAAATTGTTAGTCAGGTGTTTTTATCAATATACGACTTACCTTTAGCTGGGCATAATTTTAATTTTTTAATATAGTTTTTGTTATTTTGGAAACACGCTATTAAAAAAATTATTGTCTTGTTTATTAATTAACTTACTATTTATTAAAAATATTATTTTGTGTAATAATTAAAACACTATTCAAACAAAAACAAATTATTATTTTTATTTAATAATGTTGAATATTTATTTATTTCAAGAAAAAAAATAACATTTCAAATGATTACATTATGCAAAGATTATAATTATAATTCATTATTGTTCTACTACTCCATAAGTTTAGTTCTAGGAGCTCGTGTTTATGGGAGGATTATTTACATGTAAAAAAAATGTTCTAATGAAATATGTAAACAATGATCAAAGAACTTAGGAAATAAATACAAACATTATTTGACATAGAGTACAATATATAACAATTTAGAAAAAAAAATAGTTTTTGAAAAATATAACAACATATTTTTTTAATATTAAATATTACAGATTAAGTCAGGGTAAATTAAAGGTAAATAAGGGTACAATATATCATTATCCAATTTCAGGAACTTTATTTGCTTTTTGAATTGTTCATACATGTATTTCAATGTTTCGGTTATAATAATTTTGTTTTTGGTACGCTCCCTAAATAAAAAGCGTATTTGTTACACCTTAAATTTATATTTAAAAACGTATCTTTCTAATAAAACTGTTTTTCTTTTGCAGTTTTGGTCGAAGGAGCCACACCAGACAGTAACGTAAGTATATGTACTTACGACTGATAAGTTTAATAGATAGTCGGATCTACAATTTTTTTCTGAATCTGATTTTGATTGATATAGTGAATTTAATTTGATATTTCTGAATTTGATTTTGATTGATGTATAAGGTCACTTGATTTTTTCCGTAGGAGTACTTCAAAGGCTTCCGTGGCCCCTCTCCCTGCGAAGTCGCCAAATGTAGAATGGACCGATGTTCCGCTTCAGGTGCCCGATGTTCCGGATAGTGTGTTGAAGCATATGATCCCGGATGTACCTATCCCTCCTCCTAGGAAACACAGAGGAAAATCCCCTTCTCTCAAAAATATTGCTGATCTCGGAACCACCTCGAAGGAAATAAAACCTCCACGAGCCTTGCCTCAGATTCCAGTTGAAGAACCCATCATTGTTCCCAAGAAAGAACCCGTCCATATCTGTGACGGCACTCATCACCATGTCACAAATATAGCAAATGGAAAAGTTATCCACGATGCTCACATTACACCGAAAAGAAAAACTGTAATGGCTAAGGAGATTTTAATGCAAAAAAATCATGGAAAACCCGTTAGACCTAAAAATACGTCCACCGTTTCCTTGCCAAATTATGAAGAGTTAACTGTTAAGTCACACCCTCTCAAAGGAACCTCGCAAAATTCAAATCCAAAGAAAAAACCTTCCAGGCATATTTCCGTCACATCTCTTCCGACCGAGGGAAAATCTTTCCTTTCGGCAACAACTGCAGCTAGGTTGGAAAACTACATGCTCAGATGTAAGAGCTTTGGGTCTCTTCCACCAAAACAACTCCTTGAAAAATTGCAAAACGAAATGGACTTCGCCAGTGAAAGCGATGATTCTTGGGAAGGACTCGACGATTGGGATATGGAGGTGCTTGAGCACAACGCAGTACAACGTTCTCCCGTAATTCCTAGGAGTCGACTTAATGCACCAACGAGTAATGCTTCTGTGGGATCGGCTACAGACCGATTGCCTACAACAATAGAAGAAGTAGATGAAGTTTTAAAAAATAAAGCACCCGTAGCACAAAATAAAGGCATCATCTCCCTAAAGAAAAGAGAGGGGCGTAGGGAAAGTATCGATGACTTCTTTGATAGCAAAGCTGAAAACCCTGTCGCCAGAGTTGTTCAGATGAAGAAAGAAAACTTTCTCGGAAGAAGAGGCTCCGATGGATTTTTCGGTTATGACAAGATGTATCCATTAGCTCATGCTGAAAATAACAATCCGAACTTCACACCAGACAAGTTCTTTTCAAGTTCTTTATTGCAAAGCGAAGCAGCAAATACCAACATGGATCTAAATAAGTTGAGGCGGAAGTCAGCAGGGGCCGCCCTTCATCGAATCGAATCATGTGAAGATGATGATGAAAACGCGAGAATAAAATCCGTCATAAAAACCTTTGACGCAGATGACGACATGCTCAGCACCTTTCAAAATTTTTATAAGAAAGATGACAAAGATGATAATCCTTCATTGGAAGAAAAAAATGAATCTGAAACCAAAAGCGAAGAAAACAAATCTGGACCCGAACCCGAATTAAGTATTCCAATTCCAACGAAAGTTGACTGGAGTCAGAAATTTCATAAGAATGATGGAAAAGATGTTTATTCATCAACCGATGAAAAAACACGATCAGACAATGAAAGCAAAGACAAAAAGTCAAAAACTGAAATCCAAACAAATGTCCCTAAAGTAGATTGGACCCAAAAGATCCGCAAAGATGATGACAAGGTGGATGTTTCAGCGAACAAAACCGAGGTAAATAAACAAACCGAGAAAACAAACAACGAAAAGAAATCTGGTCTTCCTCTCTTAGGAAAACCGATCATTGGAGAAGCTGGTAAGCCAAGTATTGTGGAACATTCTAATCTGTTGAAATTCATCCAAGATAATGCCATCGTTCAAGATGATATTCCAAAAATAGTTGCAGATGGTTGTGTGGTTGGAGGGGTTAATCCAGAAATTCTGCGCCCGGCCCTCAAAGACGCCGAGGAAAAGATGAAGAAGATTGACGATGCCAGTAAAGATAGTCTTAAATTATAATTCAGTATTGTAAAATAATGTTTAAGATACATGTGCATAATCACAACTATTACTAAGGTAATGATATATTTGATTATAATAATTTAGGAATGTATTTAGTGAAGCTAATTAGGTATTATCAAGTCCTGTAAATCCAATAAATATCATTGTGTATTAGGATAGTTTTATTGTCATTTATATGCTTTGGTTCGAAAGGCTTAGGTAAATGTGATGAAAGGAGATGCAAAGTTTTGGGAAATTCTTTTTCTACTTTGTAATGGGACATTTGAGGTAAATGGTGTTATTATTATATTAGGTATCTTTCTTTGGCTACAAAAAATACGATCAAAAGATAATAACGTTTTGATAAGCATTGGAGTAGGATACTTTTTTTTTAGATTTTCGCGGCCAAAAGCATTTTCGTTGTTTGTTTTTGTGGTGTTCTTTAGCCGGCGTTTCGGACAGCGTTGCAGTGTCCATTATCAGGGCAGATTCGGCAGATCCGTCGGATCACCCCAAAAACAAACAACGAAAAAGCATTGAAGTATTATATTCTTTGCAATTACATACTTTGATAAATCAACAACCATTTGAAATATTTAATCCAAATTAATACAATTTTCTGCTGGGTATACCTATTTATTTTTAGATAGTAGTTGGAGAACGAAAGAATCAATATTTATTTTTATAATAATTGTATACATACATAGAGATGCCATATTTTTGTACAGTGTCTCGGAAGACGAAACAATTAGCAAGCGTAAAAAATCAACACTATTATATCAAAGGCATTTCTTTAAGTCACTAACTTAAACCCTTAATTTGGTAGGTTTATTACTTCATACAGCAAACCAATCATATTATCTCCACTTCGACGATATGTCAGCCATTTAGATATCTCCCCCTTAGCCAGTATTGCTTAAGTTCAAAGGCTTATTTTCTTCAATGTGCCGCAGGAACTTAAGTATTAGATGAGCAATTTTTGATTGTTTACATCTAACGCTATGCATACATTTGCAAACCGAAGCGCGAGCTGAATTACGAATTATGGGAAAGAAACGAAGCAACCGCAAGTGGGTTTTCGCCGCATTAAGCGAGCTGATGCATATTCCGAATGGATAACGCATGGAGTATTTAAGAATGTGCTTCCAACAGAGATAGCTCCTGCTGAGGGTTGGTATTTTACAGCACTAAGATAGGGCAATTATCCATTCAAGACCTTTGGCGTTGACAATTACCATCTTCAGATACTACACTTTGTACTATGATACTACTTATTTCCAATCATGGCAAGTTAAGAGACAATTGTGATTTTATTTAGCACATAGCGATTTTCGAAATAAATTTTAAAAAGATACGTAGATAATGTAGCAAAATCGATATGTTTGTTCTCAATAATAAATAATATAGAAAAATCTTTATTTCTAAATAAAAAATTTTAAGATGACTAAATTTTTTTTAATTGCATCGATTGAACAACGCTTATCAAATCTGATAAAAAACAATAATACCTACGCACTTACAGGACTTTGTACATGTCACATAGGAGGCCCTGAAGGTGAGGTTACTATGTGGAGGAGTTTTTAGGGAAAGGAAGGAGAGGAAAGTAGGAATTTGGGGGTCAGTTATGACAAGAATCCATTTTTCCCACTGCGGTACAAGGCAATTAATCGAGAGAGTCCGGATGGAGAGGTCAAAGATCTCCCTCAATCAGTCTCTCCCGATCCGGCCCGTATCGCAGTGGGTGGGCAGACCCATTCGCCGCCAAGACCTAGACAAACCCATGAATCCGGGCACCCCTATTAAGTCACCAAACGTAGCGAACCACTTGAGGTGACGTATGGCAGGGGTAATGATTTTCAAATAAATGGTTCCCGGGGCGGCGGTACCCACACTCGCATCCCAAATTGTCCCTCGTATTTTGTAATAATTATACATTTATTATAAATATGTTGATATATGTAGATATGTGAATAGCATTTATTTATCCAGAGTTATTACAAAATAAATTATTATTATAAATAAAAATATTAAAAAATTATAACCGTTTTTCATTTAATGATATCTTATATTACTTACAAATAATTGTAACGTTGAATAAGAAGTTTCTTTGAAATTCGTGTTAATTTCCAAATATATGTTTTTTTAACTTTATTATTGGGCTTTACCTACTAATTTTAGGGTTACTTAAGTACCCATCTTTGCATGCGGAGGACACTGGACTTTGCACGATTTTACATTTGCTACATCCAACACTGTTGATATTAGATTTATGAGCAGATTAGGGCCAAAAGCAGAGTTAATTTTTAAAGATTGGAGACTGCAGCCGAAGCGATGTAAAAGTGGGGGCAAATGGTATATATAATTATCATTGAAGAAGAAGTTAAAACTAATATTTTAAGTTTAAACATATTTTCGTTTAGATTATTAGTGTTATCTTCTTTTTCAATGATATATTACCCTCAAAATTTATGGAAAGGAGAGTTGTTCTGATAAAAAATTGTATATATAACTAGCTGGGTTACCCGGCTTCGCTCAGGACAATAAGATAGTGTTCTGGAATGTTGCACAATGATGTTCCCGATTTCCTATTCCTGATCATTCCACTCCTTCCACAACTTTCTACAGCTCTATGGAACCTTCTAGAACTTTCCGGAAGACTGTTCTAGAAATTTAAAGAGGGCGAAATTTTCAGCCCTTATATCTTTAAAAGCACGGCCTTTAGGAAAAAACGGATACCCTTATTCCCTAGGGGGGATAGAGATCTACCACACCATATAACTCCCTTGATCGAACCGGGACTCGTTTCTGAGTTTTTGCGAGCTGCACGTTTTTTGGACTTTCTTTTATAATACATGCCATATTCAAATAAATAAAATGTTACTCCTTACATGTCCTTTCCCGTGCGTTCCCCTCCAGCGTTCCACTTTCACCTTCCCCTTCTTCTGGTATTGAAGTTGTCTTGAATATGAAGTAATTTATTTTGATAAGGATTAAAACCAAGATACAAATAAAGAGCCTTTTCAAGCGGCGACATATTAATTAAAATTTTAAAATAAAATAATACTTATTGTGGCATAACCATAATAGTAAGACATATGCTGTCGCGACTTTTTTTGTAAATAATGATGTGTTCTATAAAGTCGTAGTACATTAATTGATTCTATCATCAATAGTTTTCACAGCGCACGCGATTTAAAGAATATTTTAGGTAATTTTTTTACACCCTGGGTTACATTATTGAAGTTTTAGTAAGGATTCCTATTTTTTTTTTAAATATAATATAGCCTATGTCACCCAGGGATAGTGTAGCTTCCCAACAGCGAAAGAATTTTTCAAATCGGTTCAGTAGTTTCGGAGCCTATTCGATGCAAACAAACACACAAACAAACAAACAAACAAACAAATATTACCTCTTTATATAGTGTGTTAGATGTTAGATTATTTCCGCTAAGAGAAATGTAGAAAAAAATAATTGTGTTATTAATTTGTACCTACCTAAAGCACCATTTTCGTGAAGACTATCAAAAGATTATCAAGACTATCAAAAGATGTGAAATAGGTACCTACGCCCAAAATATCATAGCTCCCTTGTAAGGCACAACTAAAATGTAAGTCTTACTTTTTTACATTACGTAAAAAAACTAAAATTATTAAAATTACAAACAAAGGATGGAAATTACGATACTTTTTTTGGTAATACGGCGCGGAGGTATTTTATAAAAAAAATTAGCGTGGCACGACGCGACGGGACGACGCATCTTTCGGCCTGCCTCGTGACTCTTCGGCTCTTTTCGTCCGGCCGCCAAAACTCGGTATGGCATATTTGCTTATATTCTCACTAAAATTGGTAATGGATCTTTAATAAATTAGGCGACCCGGCCACGCGTCGCTGTGGCTAACAAAACACAACGCCATCTACTGGATTGTTACCCAACCTTTCTAACCAAGTGAAAAATTAACTCACATCGCCATCTGTTAATTTTGCATACAAATCAAATCCACACCGTCCGCTTGCCCGCCCGCTCGTCCATCGCATACAGACATTCTCCTTTATATATTATATTTTAACAAATTTAAACACAACCTTATCAAATTATACACGTAAACTTTCCTCATAAATCACTCTACTTATTGGTGAAAACTGCATGAAAATCCGTTCAACAGTTTTTGAGTTTATCGCGAACAGACAGATAAACGCGGCGGAGGACGTTAATTTATAGTATATACGTGAATATTTTAATAATTTTTGTTTTTGTTTTTATAATTCAGCAAAAATATAAAGACTTGTTCACATTCATTTATTTTTACTTCCTTCAATAAAAAAACAATTTCGTTGTTTTACGTCTCTGCCATGTCACGTGATATTTTTTTCAGTTCACAGTATTTAATTTATTTACTTATTTCATACTAACGCTTCTTCAGGGGCTTTTTTAAATATGTATAATAATTCAATATAAAAATCTCGTGTCATGATGTTTGTGGTCGCACTCCTCCGAAACGGCTTGACCGAATTTTATGTATATTTTTTAGGTATGAGAATAGGTCGTTAAGAATATTTCATACCGCTAGGAGATTAGGGTGTCCCTATCCAGAATTTTTTTTCAATTTTTTTTTTACGTAAGCTCCACACAGTAGGCCCTGAGGAAAATAATTTCCTTCAGGGCCTATGTCATCTTTGGGGATGCTGTGTGGAGGGTTTTTTAAGGAAAGGAAGGAGAGGAGAAAAGGGGTTTAAGGGGTGGGTAGGTATCTGGGGTTCAGTGTGACCTGGTCATCCGCCTTCAAGACCTAGACAAACCTCACCCCATAAACCCGGGCACCCCTGCTCAATCACCAAACGTAGCGAACCACTCGGGGTGACCTATGGCAGAGGTGTTGGTTATCCAATAAAGGTTCCCGGGGCGACGGTACTCATTCCCGCCTCCCAAATTGGACCTATACCCCTAAATTTTCACCCTCCTACCCCCACTCTCCCGTTTTTAATGGCTTTTTCAGTATTTTTATATGTCGTTCGTATTTTAAAGAGAACGAAATTAATATTGATTTTCTTTTTTCATTTTCCTACTTTAGGATAAAAAATATATTACTTTTTTCACTTTACATTCAACTTTAAAGAGGTCAAACAATGAATATGTCCGTTACTTCAATGAAATACATTGAATTGAGAAAATGAATGCCTGGTGTTTTTTTGTTTTCATCGGCGGTCATCGTCTACAGCGCTCCATTCCTCTTTCTGCCATAGATCCCATCCCCACACACTTACAATACATTCGTTATTTTTTATTTAATAATAAAAATGTACACTAGAAATAATTTATATAGTAGAACAACGTTTAACAGTTGAGTTTTTAATTCAATAACATTCAACGAAACGGTATAAAAAAAAACATAAAAAGAATTAAATAAATATTTGTATGCCAATTATTCGTATGCAGAAAAATACTACTATTGATATTATTTGTGAGCAAGTTCCAATAAACTTTCCCAAAAATGTTCCCTGGTACGAAAAAATGAAAACAAAATTAATTAAGAGCATCAAGGGGACGCAAATTAGAGAATAATTTATAAGTCTGCAATCTCCAATTGATTGAATAGGTACCTATTGAATATCGTTTTCTCTACAATTGGTTTATGTTTATATCGGTACAAAGCCACAAAATGTTTTGAGCTTTTGTCAGTAGATGGCAGTTTTGTAAAGCTTAGAGCTTGTAAACTAAATGTGTAGATGGCGCCGATGTACAGTAACTTGATAACCCGACCTGTTGCCTGAAAGGGGCTGGAACTGGAATGTCGCGTGGTCGCCCCAGTCGACCTATTTTACCGACAAGAACAGGTTTCTCAGTTAGCTTGTATTTGGTGTATAGATGGCGGTACGGGCTGACATTAAAGAGTAAAAGTGTAAACACCGATTAATCAAAATGAATACTTAAAATGCTTATTTTACTTAATATAACTTAAAATGTTTTCCAAATAGCATGATACTGTATTATTAAATGGGTCAGAATTATAAATACATGAATTAGGTCCAAATGATGATATTTCTTGTCTTGACCTTGTGCAACACAGTGCAGCATTGCTCGTGCTGACCTACATTGGAGCTCTCGTGAAAGTATTGTGTAACGTATTTCGTAATTTCTGAAGCAAAAGTGATTTATCAGTATTAAATGCAATATGTACAGAATAACAATTTGAAATAAAAATATATTTCACACTGGAAATGTATTTTGACATTTTTTCGTTAGTGATTCAATTCTAATTCAAATATTTAAAATTAAATTTGTAGAACACTTATCATTATCCGAATTTTATAAAAGGAAAACATCGATATCAAAGCGCCAGGGACCAAATCCGCGGAATACTTTTTGGTACTTTTTCGAACCGTTTCAATGTCAGTCATGAACACGGACGTTGTATTGATTCAGGAGTAATGTCTGAATGTGGTCTGAATGTAGAGTGTTAAGTGAAGTGGCCTACAGACCTACATTACTAAAGTTTGACTTGTACCCAGTGAAAAACAAAATAACGACAGTTATAAGGTCACTAATTACAGTTCGTAGCTTTTTGTACTCGCTGGAGTACAAAAACGGCTAAAACATTCGTTCGGTGGTGAACATTGTGTTAAAATGCACGAAGAAGCTACAGCAACAACGATGAGTGGCGCAAGCTCCTCTGTTGCCGCATCTACGAGCCAGCCCAAGGCAGGTGTAGCGAATGTGCTGGCCAGGTCCGAGGCCCGGGTCCCGGACGGCGGGGACTCGGAGCTCCTGCCCTATGAGGATGGCTCCACGGGTACGTACTCTTAATATTCTCCCATGTACTCAGCTCAAGTAACTTACCTATCGTGTACGCATCACGTTTTACGCTTCACTCTTTACTCTTTACCCATTCCGTCACTCGCCAAATAACGTGTAGCAAACAAGCAAGCATTTCGTGATAACGAAAATAACAAACAAACAAACATTCCCAATTACATGACACTAGCATATTTGTTGTCAATGGGTACTATACTAAGTACTGCCTAACACATTCACGCTGTAATAACTCCGGTCGGTACATGGCCGGTTTATATTTATTTTTATGTCACAAGCGGATTTAAAATATTGTATTACCTACTGGCGAATTAATGGTTACAACATATTGTCGCAAGAAAATTTTCATTTTTTTTATTACGTTTAGTAGTTTTGTGAACATTTTTTAATCTTGAAAAATACACTTTTTTTTCGCCTACATATACATATATTTGCAGGTTATAAAATTGTGTGCGTTTATTTTATTAATACCAACGATATTATATATATGTATAATAATATTATATTGATACTGAAAATAATGTTTATGATTTTATTTTTAAGTATTCGATTCGAATAATGTACCTATGTGATATTTTTGTTTATTCGATTCGAACTTTTAACCGTCTCACGCCAAATGAGTTTTGGCGGAGGTGTTGCACATTCATCAGGAAGCACGCTGGAAGCTGACCGCTGACTCAAGGCTAATGGGCGGTCCCGAATACCTGTCTAGAAAATGTAAACAATTCATTATCAGTTCCCAACAGCGGACTCCAAACTCCATACTTCCCACTTGGAGAACTGCTTTGAGAAAAGATATTTAATTTTTGTTAGCTGGATTTGTACTTTCTTAGGGGTAGGTCTTGGAATTGAATCCAAATATTGTTGAAATATAGATTGACCTAGGTTGCTTATATAACAAATAACAAGGTCGCTGTTCATTCATGGTAAGAAACAATTGTACCATTTTGAAGATGGCCAGTAACGGTAAAAAATTTAATAGAAAAAAATTTAAACCTTTTCGTTAATATAATGGAATTCCACCGCGAATTGTCAGTATCAAAAATACGCAGATAGGTACTTTAATACACTTTAAAGAGTGGCGACTTGTGAGTTGAGTGTGCTAAAGTTGAAAATTACGTTGTTGACACTGTTGTCAGAACCTGGGTTAGGCTATGTTTTGTTTGATGATGTTTCAAAAAATTCCCAGAAATCCTGCAAATCTTTGGCAAAAGAAATAGAGTACAGTTTTAAGAATTAATAAAAAATATTTCCACAAATTATACAATCTTTTTTATCTTGCTACTCTAAACCCATGAGTCACTAGTCACTACTGACAAAAACAAATAAATTTGTTATTGTCTATCCACGATGATAACCTAACCTAAACTACCTACACGGCAACTTCGTAAACAGGACAGAAATACAAATTTGTGTGTTATTGGAAGGATTGAGAGAGAAAGGTTAGGGAACCCTTTTCCATTCTCCTACCCTTTTATTGGCTACCTGATTACACCCTATTTTCCTTTAAACAATGTTCGGCTTGCAACCGTTGAACTTGAAAGCAATATTATATGAACGAATAAAGGGTACAATTTGATTCTTCACATTTCGGATCTTTAGTTTAAGTAATGGATAATTGTGGAAAAGGCCGAGAAAAATAGGAGGTAAGAACAATAAGATAAGTACAGGATAAATAAACATTACTGATAAACATGGAAGTTGTTTTTGCATAGACATGTACTGCGTTTTACGTTGTATTAGTCATTAATTATTCGATTAACACATTTTGTAGTATTAATAAACAATTTTCATCTGCGTATGTAGAAAAATATTTATTGCTTTTCGTTTACCTGTTGTTACATTCATAAATATGTACATAGTGAAAGATACACGAACAGTTTTAAAATATATAGGTACCTAAATTACATATTTAATTTTTTATTACAATTTGTGTGCTATGCCTGTCTCACTAGGAACATCTTGTTGAGAGTAGGCGCAGTTTATAACATAATCATTTTATAAGAGAAATACAAATAACGACACAATATTACGTTTAAAATAAAAGACAGTCAGCCTTGAAACGCATCGTCCATTGGAAACGCTACTTATAAGTGGATGCGTAGTTTATAATAAAAATAAAAAGAACAACACAAAATTACATTTCAAATAAAAGACAATCAGCATCGTACCAGAAGAAATGTACAAATCAGTTTTGATAAAATCTTTGATGTTAGATCTGTGAGGCTGCTGATGGCCGATGCTCCAATACTTGGTGTCAGATTTATATTTACTATAAGTTTTGTTCTGTCTAATGGCAAGTGGAATTGCATTATGTATGCCAATATGTTTTTGACATACAGTTGCCTAATGTCCAAACCACAGATTCTCCTAAAGATTTTTCTCGAACTGCTTGTGATCGGTTGTTTGGGAATACTTTTTATAAATAGTTTCTGAGCTTTGAAAATCGGATCAATGGCGGCAGCTCCTCCCCAGGCTATCATACTGTACATTATACATTGATGCTATAAAATCCTTAAATTCACCTTACTCTCTACTCTTCTCTCCTGCTCCTCCCCAGGCTATAAATACATTGAGGGAATACAAAATTGTTAGTGTTAGTTAATACAAATAAAACAAATCGAATGCAGTTTACACGTCGTAGAAGCGAAAATTTACCAAAACAATCTCAACCAACACTTGAAAAGTAAGGGCGTAATCAAAGCGACCAATGAGTGCAGACCAGCGTAATTTCCGTTTGAAATCTCAACCAATAGGAGCCATTAAAGGTGACATCATAACCAAAGCGGTCAATGAGCGCAGTTGATGCGTCACAGGTGCAGTAATCGTCATTTCCGTTTCATCCGAAGTCCAAATCATAGCGGGGCTATAGAAGTTTCACTTCAAAAAAGCTAATAAAAACATTAAAAATAAAACATAGAATGAAAGAATCAGTCGGTAGATATCAGCAACAATTTTTTTTTGTGATATAAAATGTATTTTATTTGTGTATAAATAATAAAAATACTATATTGAAATTATTTTTATTTACTCCGTCAACAAAACTTTTTATAGCAATACCCTAAACCTGTAGTTTCCAGATTAAGCAAAAAAAAACAATGAACGCGATTCCTACAGAGTAACTTATATAATATGAATACCAGGAGCACAGAAAGCATGAAGGGTGTCAAATTTGTAAGAATACAATGGCAAAACCCACCTAATCACCTTGTAGTTTCCAGATTTAGCAAAAAAAAAACAATGAAGGCGATCCCTGCAGAGTAATACCATAAGAATAACAATTGAATATGAACTAAAAACATAAGACATGAAAACATATTATCAATTGTACCTACAGCAGTTTCATAACATGACAAATGTATCACAAGCAATAACAAAATTTAAAAAATCGTAATACTAGAAAAATCGAGTGTCAGAAGCAAAACATTTGGCACCTGAAACGAAAGATGAATTTACTCCCATCAGCAATCTAAGCACAGGCCGTCTTTCAACCCAAATTCGGATAAAATTGAAACTTTAAAAAAATCTGTTTGTTAGACATAAGATCAGCATTATAAGATAGGCTTGTAATACCGTTCAAACCATCCAACATTTCCTCTCTCGCATCCTTCATAAACTCGCAGTGCCACCAAATGTTCTCGACTGACTGGTTTGCATCGCCAAATGAGGATTTCGGAAGAGAAGACAGAGTTAGCCTGTGTAACCGTCACCTGAACTTGAATCGGACCAAAGTTGTGTCTAATGATGATTCCCAGGTGTACAGTAACTCCAAACTTCGTCAATCCTTTTTTGGTCCAAACCTCCATATTTTCCAATCAATAGACTAAATGCCATCTAGAACTGGCAATGCATCTGAAGCAAGTGTTCTGTATGCACCAGAGAACGTTTGCAGGGAAGTTCGTTAGTCCCGTTTGAGGGCCAAGTGTATCAAACGTCGATGCGGTGCTTCCACATAGAGGCAGCTATGACACTTGCGCAATACACCTACGTAGGAGGCGAATTGCCGGAAATCGTAGTCCCCACTAAGCCATTGAAAGCCTATAACAAAATTATTTTTATACCCACCAACTGGTTCAGGCCCCCAAGCACAAGCATATCGATTTAAGTTTTATCAATAATGTTTGTAACTCATCATAAATATCATCAAGTTATCGACACTACATCGATAAACCTGGGTCCAGGGAAAACTTCTTAGTGTTCTGCCAATGAAAATTGAAGCATGACAGAATGACTCAAAAAAGAGAGACCTGCCCTTAAGGGCGGGGGTAACCAACCAACTTGCGCAAAACGAAAAAAAACAAACAAACAAAGGTGGCCTAGACAGGAACATGCGAACAGGACATGGAATCAGTGATTCTTTGCAGGCAACTCGCATTGAAGAATCACTATTTAGTCTTCTAAAATAAAATCTTCTTACGATTGTCTCCATCAAAGTTATTTTTACAACAACGCTCCCGAATTGCTCGCGACCTAGTACACATAATTTCAATAAAAAATTTCGGCTTCCAAAATCGTATATATTGCTACAGTATTTGATTAGACAGGGTAAAGAACACGTGAAAGATGAATGAACATGTCAAAAAAGTCCAATAAAGGATTGCGATGTTAACCGTTGCTTTTCTTGCGAACTTTACTTTTCAGCGCAGGGTCTCGGTATATCGACGTCTCTCGCGGGTGGCCGGTGTACGAATGACGTTGTAGTTGTAGTTCATTTAAGTAATGCTCAACCCCTCCTCGAGCCAAAAAGATTGTCGTGGTGGTTTGCTTCCAAATTGTTGAAATGATAAACAGTATTTGCCTTAGGGCATGTCTATGTCTGTTTAAAATCGTTTCTTCGTTCATCACATTCGCCATATGTCACTACATGTGAGTATTCGATTCAATTGCATGAACCATTTTTTTCGAAATTAGATGTAGACAGTCATTTTCCTCTTATTTTGAAGATCAAGTGTGCAAAATTTCATCAAAAGGTATCAAAATACTGCTCTATGAAATGGAAAAAAGGATGGGGCTGGTTTTTCGAATCTCATGTAGACAGTTATCTTTCACTTATTTTGTTAGTCAAGTGTACAAAGTCTCAACAAGCTTAGAATAAAACTGTATATTTGAATATAAAATATTATGTAATCCATTGCCGAGGCAAATTAGGTTTAGAATAGAGGGTTTTCAACGACCGCTAACTACATACCACTTTTCGGTTTTGGTAGTGTATCCTTCGTAACTTCTATGACGGTATTATAAAAATACTAGTCAGTTATTTTTTTGATAATTCCTCAAGCCAGGAATTGCTTGACTTATTAACGTGATCTAATCTGTTTGATACTGATACTATAGGTGGGAGTTTATTGTATAACTTTACTGCTAAAAATTCAGAGCTTCTTTGTCTAAAGCTACTACACCTATGAACATTTCGTACATATACATATATGCTTTTTGGACCTATAACAATCTAATCAATAGCTACTGCAAGTTAACAATCTTCGGGTATCAATAATTCCTCAATGTTGCCATGACGTCACTACTCTGAAATGATACTTCCGTGGGAAAATAAGTGGTTCGTGTAATTATTATTCATACTTACAACAGTCTCATTTAAAACACATGGTGGGAGTTTTCATCCTGCCGTCTGTAAATAGCTGCAAAATACATATTACTTAATCTCTTTATACCATAAATTACAATATTTATTACGAGAGTTATTTTGTTTTAATGTGAATACCGCACGAGAGTCCCAACAGCTCCCGATCCTGGAACCAGTGGGACTATGAAATCCGTAATTGGGGTATATTGTAAGGCTGAAGGCAGTGGAGAAGGGAAGGAGATGGGGAAGAGGACGATTATGGATGTACCTGACGATTCAGATATGGTCACCAAACATGACATTTCAAGCAACGGTTTGCTTCTGGATGGAAATCTTTCATTAGGATTGGACCTCTCTCTGTTGCAACGTTCCGTAAATATACTACGTTCATCTATCGATGAGGTATACAAATGAAGTGTACACAAGCACACCAAAAATGAATTGTTGTTTCGTTATTACAGTAAGTACGTTATTGCTTTTTGTTTATTTCACATATTTTATGAAAACATCAGGTGTGAAGCCACGTGACAAAAAAATATTTAAGTATATAAATACGTAGATTATATTGGTCTTATAATATATATTTCATCATCATGTGCAGTGTTCCAATAAAATCTTAATTTGTTATTTAAGTTATGTAGTTTAAGTGATCCGTTTTATAGTATAGTTTATTTTATGTAAGACAGCCTTCGAGGTATATGGCACCATCCTCATGGATGAGATAACATCCCCTCTTCTGTGGAGATAATAATATAAAAATATTACTATCTATACCTACAACGAGATTGCGTATTAAGTTGGTAATCGGTACTTACCTAGAATTCCTGAGAGGTAGGTTAATGTTTCAAGCGCGCTGTGAATTGTTTTCCTCCATATTTTATGTCATGGTGATGATAAAAGGGTGGTAAACTAAATGCGCTAGCATTTTATAATTTAAATTAGAAATTTGAGGTAAATATATATATATATATATATATATAGGCAGATTAGAGGAATACCGGTATACGACAAAGGCGTTAATGTATTACCTACATTAAATGATGCATACCTACATTTTAAATAATCGGGCCGATGCTGTAGATGGGTCAATTCCAGACCAAATCGGTGGTGCCAAAGTCCCACTGCACCAGGGTGTCCATCTGCGGTAATTAACAAAAAAAAATATATTTTTTAAAATGAAAACTTCTTTAGCACCGTTGTGATTTGAAACTCGGTGAAACGAAAAATAGATACACCAAAAGAGACAAAGACGTACATCTGTAGGATGAGTTTGTGTATCTGGGAAGTATGTTTACGAGAGATGGGAAGGCTGATAGAGATATTGAAAGAAGGGTAAATGCCGGTAACTCCGTATCTAGGATAAACGAAGTATGTATGAAGAATGAGTTAATGATGAATGTAAGTCTAAAGTCATGGTGTTTGAAAGAGATAGTACGAAAACAGTATGCAATATAGTTGTGAATTATGAATACTTGGAGCAGGTGGATGAGTTTGTGTATCTGGGTAGTATGTTGATGAAAGATGGGAAGGCTGATAGAGATATTGAAAGAAGGGTGAATGCCGTAACTCCATTAATGGAGGACTGAATGCCGTTGGCGCTAATAAAAAAACTGTCAAAAGAAGCGAATCTAGCAGTCTTCAATGGAGTCCTGGTACCTACCCTGATGTATGGCAGTGAGGCATGGAACTGGCAGAGGAAGGATGAAAGTAAACTGAATGCTGTCGAAATGATATCCCTGGGGCGTATGTGTGGTAAAACAATGTAGAATCGTATAATAGTTGAGAAGTGCGGAAATGTAAGGCTGATGTAAACATAATGAATAAGATTAAGAAAGGGACCCTCAGATGGTTAGGGCATGTAGAGCGAATGAACGAAGAAAGTAGTGTAAGAAGAATATACGATGCAAATGTGAATGGTAGAAAAAGTCGGGTACGCCCGAGGAAGACATGGCACGATCAAGTGAATCAGATACTTGAGTCGGGCCATGTCAAAAGTAAGAATAATAGAAGAGAATGTATGAGAGTATGTATGAATGTGAGTGAGGCAAAGAGTGTGTGCCAAGACTGAGTTGTTTGGCTGTCCGTCTTCTCTGCCTACCTACCTACCTCTCTGCCTGAAACGGCGATATGGTTAGTTAGTTAGTTAGTTGAGAATGATATGGTATAATGGGTCTCCTCTTTGTGCGGTCCTTCGTAGTCTACTTTAGTTTTATGAAGATTTCGATTCCACCACGTGTGAATTGCACACTCTGATTTTTAAACGACTTCGAAAAGGAGGAGGTTATCAATTCGACGGTATTTTTTTTTTTTTTTAATGTCTGTTACCTCAGAACTTTCGATTGGGTGAACCGATATTGATGATTCTTTTTTTATTAGAAAGCTGGTGCTTTCCGTGTGGTCCCATTTTAATTTGGTCCAGTTCTGACAATGGGATCCATGAGAAAACCAAATATGTCTTAAATTTGCAATAAGTATGTGCGCGACAAATGGACGAATAACTCAATATTACGCCAACAGATTTCGATGATTCTTTTTTTGAAGTAAAACTTCTTTACGCACGCTCGTTACTAAAAATCAAAAAAATAAACAAAAATTTTAACAAAACAAAAAACGACTTCAAAAAATGCACTAAAAAGTAAAAAAATAATTTCGTACTTGTTATTTTTGGAGTAGGTGTCAGCCAAGATCTCCACATCTCACCATCTACCTACGTATGTAGTTACCTTGGTTGACACCGACTCCAAAAATAACAATCGTACGAAATTATTTTTTTGCTTTTTAGTGCATTTTTTTAAGTCGTTTTTTGTTTTGTTAAAATTTTTGTTTTTTTCCTAATGTAAGTCTTCCTTAAAATTTATAATTTAATATTACTTAGAAAATAGCATTATATATTAAGAAAATACATTAAAAATGAAATTATAGTACTAGCGGAAAAGAAATTTTAAAACTAAGTTTACATTCAAAGTAAAAACTTTCCTGGAGGTTTTTTGGAAAATGGTCTCGTTTTTTCAGAGGTAGTTAACTAATCTATATAGAGGCATCAACTTTGGAAAGTTGGTTCTGTATCCGGAAAGTATTATAAGTCTATTTTCCTGAAGGCAATAAATTTCTATCACAACCATGATATCAAGAATTGATAGGACACCTTTATGACTAAGCCATACATAAACAGAACTGCAACTGAACCTCCGAAAACTAAGACTGCAAATTAATACTGAGCATTCCCGAGATAAACGCTGCCACACAATAATATAAATACATACACTTATCTCAAGGGTTAATTCATCTTATCTTTTCTCATCCATTGAAACTTGCTTCTCACACATCGTCACTTCGTCTTCCGATCTGACGTCAAACATTACATCTTTCTAAATCTGAACACTTTGATAACCCCCGTGAACGCCTATTAAAAATAAACATTAAATAGTTTTTTATTGGCATTGATAAAGTAAATTAGATTGCATTTTCGATCCGAAAGTGGCAGCTAGATTTAATGAACGAAGATCGGAGACTATGATATAACAGTGAAGTGTGTCTCTGATGAATTTAGGTAATAATAATGTATCTTTATTGTAAGAATTTTGCATTTATAGTAAGTCTTTGTTATTGTTTCGAGTAAATCAAGTATTTTATCTTTTTTCGTAGTATTTATGTATGTTTGTGTATAGGTGAGTGAGGAACACTCTCATAATATTAAAGATTAAGTGCGAATCTATAATTAGAGGAAGCGTAATGATTATTGTTCTAATAGTTTTCTGTACCTTTATGATTGGTTCTGGTGCAGATGAAGTGCCATCTCCCCATGCTATGCTACCGTACTCAATATTAGATTGTCATACCTACTGCAAATTGAATCATTTTCAAGTGTTATAAGTCGAAAAAGTTTCGTATCATTCTAAAAAGAACACGGGTTTTCTTAATTATTTGAGCATGACGATTCCATTTGAATTTGCAGTTATTTTAGTCTGAAGATTCCACTTGAGGTATGGATCAATGGTGAGGGCGTGGTACTACATCTGAGTAGTGCGCTCAATGTATGGACACTCACAACATTCATCGGAATTCAAACATGTCGATCGTCCAATTGATTAGTCGAACATCTCCGAAAAATCGAAATTTAATTTGAGTATGTAATTATATTTAAAAGTGTACCCTCTGTCTTGAACAATGCTCAGATTACTCATAAACACCACCTAATCTACTATCTACTACACTATATACAGAGGTAATTTTTGTTTGTTTGTTTGTTTGTGTGTTTGTTTGCATCGAATAGGCTCCGAAACTACTGAATCGATTTGAAAAATTCTTTCGTTGTTGGGAAGCTACACTATCCTTGGGTGACATAGGCTATATTATATTTAAAAAAAATAGGTATCCTTACTAAAACCCAGGGTGTAAAAAAATTACCTAAAATATTCTTTAAATCGCGTGCGCTGCGAAAACTATTGATGATAGATTAAAATAATGTACTACGACTTTATAGAACACATCATTATTTACAAAAAAAGTTGCAACAGCATATGTCTAACTATTATGGTTAATAATAATAATATTTGGACGATTTATATAGATGCCACAATAAGTATTATTTTATTTAAAAAATTTAATTTAAATGTCGCCGCTTAAAAAGGCCCTTTATTTGTATCTTAGTTTTGATCCTTATCAAAATAAATTACTTCATATTCAAGACAGCTTTGATACCTTTATTTAACTTTTTGAATTTTTCAATTCGGATATTTAATTAGAAAGATATCACGAGTTTAAAATTGTTAGTATTAGAAAAAAGTTTCGGCTACGGGCCGGGCGGGAGAGGAGTCAAGAAATGCAAGGCCAGGGGGGTTGGCGGGAAGGGGGAGCGGGAGAGCGGTGGTGGGGAAGGTGGAAGTGGAACGCTGGAGGGGAACGCACGGGAAAGGACATGTAAGGAGTAACATTTTATTTATTTGAATATGGCATATATTTTAAAAGAAAGTCCAAAAAACGTGCAGCTCGCAAAAACTCAGAAACGAGTCCAGGTTCGATCAAGGGAGTTATATGGTGTGGTAGATCTATATCCCCCTAGGGAATAAGGGTATCCGTTTTTACCTAAAGGGCGTGCTTTTAAAGATATAAGGGCTGAAAGTTTCGCCCTCTTGAAATTTCTAGAACAGTCTTCCGGAAAGTTCTAGAAGGTTCCACAGAGCTGTAGAAAATTGTGGAAGGAGTGGCGGAGTATGTCGTGGAATGATCAGGAATAGGGAATCGGGAACATCATTGTGCAACATTCCAGAACACTATCTTATTGTCCTGAGCGAAGCCGGGTAAACCAGCTAGTCAATTATAATGCAGAAAAACGTAGTGAATTAAACTAAATATTAATGTTTTATGGGTCACTAGAAGGATGTTTCAAAATGTCAAATTTATGTACCGTTATGCCTCTCTGTATTATTTTATAGCTTTTTTAATAAGTAAAACTACGTGTAAATAATATTTGATTTATAGTAAGCATTCGATGACCTATTGCTTTCCTCATTATCTCAATACTTAGTATTTGGAGAAGTCTGACAAATCAACTGGACGATCTATGTGTGCATTCTAATATGACGTGAACGTTGGATATAAATAGTATGTTCGCGTTTAAGTCTTCTTCCATTTTTATGGAGTAAGAAAGGTAAAACTTTCTTCCATTTTTAACCGTCATACCATTCGACCAAGTATTATTGATCGCTGGTAATACCAGATGTACTTTTAACATTATACGAATTATCGGAGTCCATATCTTATTGCACTTTCTATGTACAAAACACAATTATTACACTAAAAAAGTTATCGACGGTTGTAATAATTTTACCGAAATTCTTGCTGTGGGCGATTTTATAATAATACAATCATATATCAACCAATATAACGTGTGGAACATACGTAGGATTTTCTTTACATTCTTTCTAATGCAGTAAGTATAGTTGATTTTTGTCTACCAACTTTACGTTTTTTATTTACGGTGCTCCAGATTTTATGTCCGGGTTGAATCTTTCCCAAATGAAAGACTAAACCCTTCCACACACTTTTCCACAAATGAATATCTAGTAAATTAACGCAATGTAAGTGTACTATATAAGAATAAAACAATACAAGAACAATACGTCAATCCACCAGAAACATAATGGGAAAATATTTCACCGACTCCAGATATTTTCATATCAGAGGGTTCGGCTCTGATGAAATCCTAACTGGTCCGATAAATCCTACTGATCCCTCAATATAAATATTTAAAAAATCTTTCGTAATCCTACATGTATTTAAAATGACCGACTTTTGCATTTTTATGTACAAATTTTTTGACAAATCTAATACGCCTAAATTTTGAATGAGAGAGCTAGGTATAATGCCAGTAGCCGAAATAACAAATGGTAATATTTTTATAGTCTGAGAATGCCAAATTCTTTTAATTTCATTTCCTAAATCTGTATATTTTCTTATTTTTTCAGAAACAGTTTTCTGAATATTACAAGAATTTGGAATAGCGACATCAATGATATAAGTTATTTTCTTAATTTTGTCATGTAAAACTATATCGGGTCTATTATGACTAATTGTTCTGTCTGTCAGAATAGTTTTATCATAATAAATTTTATAAAGTTATTTTAGTTATTTTCTTAATTTTGTCATGTAAAACTATATCGGGTCTATTATGACTAATTGTTCTGTCTGTCAGAATAGTTTTATCATAATATATTTTATTAGTATGTTTATTACCACGTTTTTACGTTGAATCATTTTAAAGAGCGCACCTTTGAACGAATTTATGCACACCGGTTGTGGTTTAAACTAATCTTACTAATATTATAAATGCGAAAGTTTGTATGGATGGTCCTTACTCTTTCACGCAATAAATATCGAATGGAATTTTAAAAATCTTTCACTAATCGAAAGCTACATTATTTGCGAGTAACAACGGCTTTATATATTGGTAAGCTCTGGCGTTATGAATGAGCTGTGGCGTTATGAAATTATGTATCATACGTTTTCTGTCCCTAACAAAATCGAGTTATTGAAAACGTCAAACAAATTGTTATCTTGGAAACAATCTTTTTTTTTTTAATTTTAGGCTTAAAAAGAGTGCTTTGTTGTGATTAAAAAGAGTACTTTTTTGACGTCGTAGTTAATATCTACATATCTCTAAATATGTTTATTCTCCGACCAAAAAGCATGACGTTGCTATAAAGCATAGCGTTTGAAGTGGACTGTCATTTTCTTATTTTTTTAGGTTACTCTGGATTCAAATATGAATAAAATACTAATAAAGGGAGTAGGTACTTGTGGCGACCAGAATGGTCGCCCTCTTTAGCCACAATCCTTGCGCCGCCACTGATATAGCAAACACATTCTCGAAATGTACATACTACCTACATTGTAGTGTTTCACGCCGCTCACGGCTAAACATTTCGGGAAGCGCAGCGAAAGGCCTCGACTAACAGCCGTCACATTCTTACGGCCGCGGAATGTTCCAGAGGCTTCTCCGCTTTGCGCGGTGGCTCAAAATTACTTGACGTTCCGGGTACTCACACGGTCGGCTATATAAAGCGCAGCGACACCGCGCTAGTCAGTCAGTCAGTTCCAGTCATTAGTGCAAGTAACATCACTAACACACATAGACAGTGCATCGAGTGATAACGTCCAGTGCGGTAACCGCCAGGTCCACGGCGACGTGCCGGACCTGTGGCGGTGCATCATCATATCATCAACCTTCGAGAACGCAACAAGCGACACAATTGCCCACGACATGTCCCACGGCGGGCCTTCTTGTCACGTGAGCGGCAACTCCTCAGGTTCACCGCAGCCATCTCCGCGACACCGCGTCGAGCATCCATCCTGGACGTCAAGGTCTTCTCCACCACCACGGTGCGGAACAACATGCTGGCGACATGCAGACACGAGTTCTGCTCCACCATGCATCACCGACCTTCATCACATGCAACACCATAGAGCCACATCATCATCGCTCCTGTCTACACTGTTACTTTACACCATATCCACCATCGCTACGTAGCCCAGCAATAAAGACTGACTCATCACATCGACTGACGCATTTTCATTCCATCGTCCCCCGTCTCTGCCGATCGCTGCCCGCTCCCTCATACTTAAAATAAATTTTCTATTTCTATAATTTAAATATTTTCTAAAATACAATTTTTATTTGCGAAATGTCATTCTCAAATTTTGAAATTTTCTATTAAACAGTAATTATTTTCTATTAGACAAAATAGCAAGAATAATAACAATTATGCCAATCATTATTCCAGTAATTTCCCACTAATACTATGCGAGCGAAGCCGTGGGTAAAAGCTAGTTCTAAATAATTTGGAAATTCCGCCGCAGTTCCATCTTACCTCGTATCATACAGTACAGTACACCACTACGTGAGCAAGAGTCTCTTAAAAATGATTCTGCTGATTTCTCTTTTGCAATGAAAACCAAAAACAGGTTGAACCATTATGCATAGGACCTGAAGTTATAGAGATAAAGCGTTGGGAAAAAAGTATTTGTGTGGCGCCCCCTAAAAATCATCTAATTATTAATAATAATATTAAAAGCTTATATGTTTTTTTTGCTAATATAGTTGGTAAAGTACAATGAACCGACAATATATCTTAACCGTTAGATAACATTTAAAAGTCATGCACTTTATTCATGCCTAATACAAGATAAGGGGTTTATTTATCAGATGCATCGTAAATTTTCTAAGTGATAATGATGAACAATCTGTAAAAATCGTATACAAGTGCATTATTTCTTATGCTGAAATATTTACTTTATGTCAGGACAAACCAAATTCTACAATGTTACATTGTTATAAACATATTATGTAATAATTACCTGATCTTTATTGTGCATTTTAAAATTGTTGTTGAAAATCTCTATTCTACTCATTGATACAAAAACATGCAACTACCGAGAGTTGTTAAATAGAGTTTGCAAACCCTAATAAATTACACAATTTTAAATTCTTATATACTAGTTCATACATACAGTTATAATAAAAATCAAAATATGCATGCTTAGGTGTTTATAATAATAATAATACATAATAATAATAAAGGTCTTTATTCCAGGATGTGGGGAGGAGAGTGCAATCCCATACACAGTATAAGTACAGCATATAATAAAAATCATAGGTATTTATAAATAAATAAGAGTTAAGATGAAACAGAGTCAAGGCTAAAAAATAATAAAATAGATTAAAAATAAAAATCGAAAGCAAAGAAAAATAGGAAAGTGACAATAATATAGTAAGATTGAATTTAGAAAGATAAAAATAAAATAAAAGAAGTAATATCAATAGATAATAATAAGGATTCAAAGATATATGATAAAATCTTTTACTGAGCTCTTATTGTGGAAGCCAGTGTCTTTCTCCAGTGTTCTTCGATGCTCGAACCTGAAGACAGACGGGATTCTATGATGAGAATATTTCTGGAGTAGTTTATCCTGGGGAGTCCGAACATCAGACGGTAAGCATTATTATATTGTACACGAAGCCTTTCCATGGTTCTTTTTTTGAAGTTTGCCCAAAGCTCGCATGTGTACAGGGTGGTGCAGAAGGCTAAGAAGAGCGTCATTTTCACCCGTGGACTGCAGAGTCGAAATCTTCTACTGAGCATGTTGCATTTTATGCTCAGTACACGCCTCTGCCTGTCAATATCTTCGTCATCTGTTAATTTATTGTTGATGATATGTCCTAAATAATTGGTGGATTCTACTGTTTTTAGAAGTTCGCCGTTCAAAAAGGCGGGGGGAATATTTTTTGGGCCTTCCCCGTGTTTTATGACCAACAGTGCTGTTTTTTTTTAATATTATATGAGTATAGAGATATCTATGCGTTGCTAAACCATTCATGCGATTGCGATGAAACTTTGCGAGGGTTTCTATATATACAATAGTGAACTATGGTGCCATGAAATTATGCGTTGCTAACCATTTATCTGTTTGAAAACTGAATGTACCAGGACTGAATGTATGAAATGCAGGAGGTGGGAGGGGAACCGGGAGGGGCTCGCGAGACGGGAGGATAGAGTGAGGAGAGGGAAGGCGGAGTGGGAACGCGTGAGGGGAAGGGGACGCAGGAGAGGAAGAGGAGGCGGAAGGGGAACGGGACGAGTGGGAAAGAACACACAAGAAAAAACAATTTCTTTACTCAAATCATTTCAGTTAATGTAATAAATGATTTAGGGGTAGACTTTGTTTATAAATAAAATTTTTAGTCACGTGCAATAAAATGCTCGGTTTCATAATAAGAATTGCCAAAGCCCCTGTAATATATCTAATTTAACATTATTGAAGTGAAAACTTCTGTTGTTATTTGAAACTCGATGAAACGAAAAAGCAACCAGAGGGCACATAGCCATATTTCAGCAACATTTTGAAGAGCTTTGTCAAAATTAGAGCTAATTATGCAGGACACCTCTACAATACAAGTGCATGTATTCCGTCAGGTCCACTATATAGCTTTGTTAACCGTAAAGCATCGAGTGCATCCCGCTGCCGGATCCTGAGTTTTTTTTTTAAATTTAGATATTAATTAAAATGTCCACAAATATTATTTATATAATAACCAGGCAAAAAATATACCGGATAGTACTTAATACTGTTTATTAAAAAAATTATATACAGCTTTTCAAACAGGGGAGAAATTTCATCATAATTATTATATAACCCAGAATTAAGAACAAACCTATTGTGTGAATTTCACCATTGTTATAAGTCGTGTCATTTTTTTTCTCTTTCAATGGTATATATATATACACTAGCAGACCCGGACACACTTTGCTGTGGCTAACGAAACACAACGCCATAACCCAACCTTTATAAAATCCACACCACCCGCTTGCCAGCTGCCTGAATTGAATATTTGAATGTCTCGGCTTTTCTCTACTATAATAAGCATGTATTATACATATAAACCTTCCTCTTGAATCACTCTATCTATTGGTGAAAACCGCATGAAAATCTGTTGTGTAGTTCAAAAGATCTAAGCGTACATACATTTTGAGCGACTTCATTTTATACTATATAATAATGATATTTTTTTTTTCAAAGAAAGACAAACTTTCCCGGGTTACGAATAACCCAGCAATGTTTGAAAATTTCCTACTACCACCACAGTGGCCGGAAAATGTTGCTTGTGTTGTGATGGAGGACTTAGCCAGCCGAGGAATCGAACATGCGATGCCCGGGTGGGACCTAAGTGCTATGCCCACTCAACCACTGACCGGTCGGTAATATTTATTTACCAATTTTAATCCGTAGCAACCATTAAGTATTTACAGATTAAGCAACACCTTAGAATTTGTATCTGAACACAGGTCAACTTAATACTTACGGCCTTACTAAAAAAATCACAATCGTTAAACGTTGATTTTGTTACACGTTATACAAAGAACGTACAGTTTAAAATTAAAATTGTTTAAAATAAAAAAAAATCTCTTACTTTATTATTAAAATCTGGCAACACCGAATACGCATGCGCCGATTGCGATCATTAACAGACCGCGCCCTGAACAGACAGCTCTGAGCACGTGCTTTTAAGTGTGTTGGGTTAAAGGTATTTATTTATGTCTAAAAATCTCTACATAAATCTTGTTTTGTTCGCAAAATAATCAATTTACTATTACATAAATAATATAATTCAATATATTTGCGACCATTTTGTGTTGTTTATCTTCAGTTTTCGTAAAGTTATCATACAATAATCGTACGTTGTAAATTATACTGTCAAAAATGTTTTTATACGTTATATCAATATTGCAGTTGCATTCGAGGGTGGTTTATTTTATAAGAATTTGTTAAAAGTGATGGTTTTTTACAACATAAATGTCGAATACTTGTGTTGGTAAACGTATCAAAGAAATAAAAGTTTTACGGCTTTCAAGCAATGCATTGAAATGTCAGTTTAAAACAAAAATTATTGTATGAACTAGGAAAAAGTGAAGTGATGGTTTTCTTGCAAATTTCTTAAATAAAGGGTCTGTATTCAGTGTTTTTTGAATTTATAAATTTCTCTACATTATAATTAAATATGTTTGTGGAAAGCTCTTTTTCAAAATCTTTTCGTGTTTGAAGCTTAAAATATGACAACTTTTAAACCTAAAGTATATTTCCAATATAAAAATCTTAAAGGTATCTAAGGTAATTTTATCTACTTTCTACGAAAGTATTTGTTATTACGACATCTTCAAAAATAAGAAATATGTAGAACATATGGAAAAATTCTGAATTTCGATAATAAAATATTTTTATTAAACTGTGTATAATAGACTAGCGACCCGCCCCGGCTTCGCACGGGTGCAGTGTAGATACTAATGTGCGACAGTGTGGAGTGATTTAATAATACTATGATTATGATTAGTCTATAACTACATGATATCTTTATATACAATATGTGCAGCTGTTTTTTCATGAGATAGTACAAACATGTTTTCTTTAGATGTTACTCTCGAAAGCGAGACATACAACTGGCCGTGTGAGAAACACTCAACACTCAAATCTAAGCCAGCAACGTTGAATGTTTGACTCTGTGACTTATTAATGGTCATTGCAAAAGATAGCTTAACCCCCCTATCCATTGGTGAAAACGGCATGAAAATCCGTTGCATAGTTTAAAAGATCTAAGCGCACATACATTTTGGGTGACTTAATACTATGTAAAGAAGATATTTTCTTTGAATTTATCGGCTTTTCTCTACTATAATATCCATGTATTATACATACAAACCTTGATCTTGAATGAACCTATCTATTGATGAAAACCGCATGAAAATCCGTTGCATAGTTTAAAAAGATCTAAGCGTACATACATTTTGAGCGACTTCATTTTATACTATGTAAAGATAACAAACCTCTTTGGCTTTTGGTTTTCACATACACGGTCGTTTATCAATTGAATAAAATATTCACGACGCTTTTTAGTAAGGCTGTTAAAGTTGAAGACGCGTCAAAGGTTCAAACACAAATAAACAAATGCTGTGTGCAGTTTAATTCGGTCATTGCATAATTCAACGAACTTTAAAGTGATAATGGAATAGGTATATTGAATATTTTAAAATAATTCTTTCGAAAGCTTGGTTTAATCATGATTTAGATCGCTGCGGGTATTGTCTCATCTTTTTAAAGGTAACTTTCATCCTCTTTTTCTCCATTCTACCACATACTAGTTGCTAATAATTGTTTATTTTTTTTATTTTAGTTCAAACACTTTTTTTCGTTACATACAAGCATCAATATACATATCGACGCTGGAAAGGATAAATGGCTAAAGCGCCATTATGCTAAATGTTCAGGAGAGCTGTTTGAAAGTTTAAAAAAATCATAACTCTGAAAACGATTATCTGATTTTGTTGCCGCTTGAAAATTATAAATGCATTTACCAAACCTAATCAATTGTAATACATATATTTTTAATAATATTAACAATTCCGAAGATAATGGCGCTTTAGTCAAAAGTGCCTAAAAATTTAGGCAGGAAAAATGACTAATGTGCATGTTTATGTTATTTTCACACGAGGATAAATAACTAAACTCTTTGTATTACACATTAATAGGAGAGGAAAAATACCTTACGCACAAATGTACCAATAATGTAGTGAGGAATAAAAGCTTATCATTAGAAAAGTAATAGATATTCCAAGCAATAATGGCTAATGATCCAACGTAAGTGATATCTTGACCGACATAAAGACTTACGGACATGACGAATACATATTTAAACTATGGTCATAGGGGTATTATATTGGTTAAAAAAAAGAAAAAAAATATAAAAAAACACGGATTTTATTATATTTCGATCGCCAAAACATTTGTACCATAGTTGCTTTCTACAATTTTAACTTTTCAATAATATTAATTTGAAATAAAGAATATAGTTTCATGTTATAATGCGCTACGATGAGCAAATAACGATATTTTAAATAATATTTAACCCTTGAAGGGTAAAGCTAGAAAAAATGGAAAAAAGGGATTAATGGCCTACAAATTAAACTTTTCAATTAATATAAATTTGAAATTAAGAAGCCTTATTAAAAAAAAAAAAAACGCTACGATGAGCAAATAACGATATAGTATAATATTCAACCCTTGGAGGGTGAAAGCCATTAAAATATGAAAAAATAAAAATGAATGGCCTACACTCCGCAGGCCTACAATTTTAATATAAATTTAAACAAGCTAGAAAGGTGCAGCTATTAATTGCAAATAATACAAAAAAAAATAAAGACACTTTGATCGACTGTTAATTGTCATGATCTGGGTCCAAAAGCATGTCTTTAAAGTTATTAATTTTGAATTGTTTATATTCATTGTGATAACGAGATGGAATGGTGTTATTTGTGCACAGTTTAATTAAATCTGAATATTTCTTTGAGGATATCGGTAACATATCTGCGTAAATTGGCTCCGGTTTAAATGTTTTGTTTTTTAGTAAAATTTCAAATTCTTCCACTGGAGCGTCGTCGGCCATGGAATATTTTACGAAAATTTTGTTTAAATTCTTTTTAAATGTGGCAATTCTTATTTTGTTAATTTTTCCAGCAATAATTTTGAAATACCTATCACTTATCTTGTCCCAGCCAATAAAGTCTGAGTTGGATACCACTCTTATACAATAACGAGATGGCACTGCCGGTAAGTTTTTTTATGTAATCTCTTGCGGACTGTAATAGAATAGATCGGCTTTTGTTTTATTAGCTGCAATTGTTTTGCCTCTCATATCCAACTTTGAAACTCCAAAGTCAGCATTGGACAGGGTATAGTGTAAGAATTTTTGTCTAATATCTAAAGTATTCAGTAAGAATTTCAGGTAAACTTGACGTCACCCTTCCCCTTCGTTTATAAAATAAAAGTACGTATGATTACGTCGGCTTAGCTCTTTGACTCTTTTTCTTTTGACTTCTTGTTTTTGCGCCATCGCAATGAGCCAATCACGCCTCTCGGTTGAAATCAAGCTCCAAAAAAAATTTAATATGCTTTGTCTTTTCTCGTCTGTAATTTCACTACAACTTTTACCACAGGGTTTGTCTTTGCAGGTATTATTTTTCATTTTTTCTGGTACTTCAGAACCATCTTTTCGCTCATATTTTTTACCACTTTGAATTAAAATGGACGTTTCCTTTTTTTATTGATGCGTTTTCTTTTTTTCGCATTTTCGCCAACCTTTCCATCTACATCGATTATCTTTTTTTCTGAAAGTCTCTTTTTAGTCGATCCTTCTTCAATATTCCCAACTACAGAGTCGGAGCTTGATGAACCACTCCATGACTTGGAATCCCACTGAAAATCTAAGGCATATTCATCATCTGACAAAAAGTCCAAATATTTTTTTTGCATTTTATTTCTGAGGCTTTGGACTGACTGGCTTAGACAATACAGTATAATATTTTATGTATGTTTATTATTACTAAATATTTTAGTATGATTTTATAAATATACCCACCAACACATAATATTATAAATTGTACATCAGCACATGTGACGTAGGAAGAACTTAATTATACATTATCAAGCTTAATTTTGCTACTTACCACACTCGTGACAAAGCTTACACCACAGAATAAAAATATCCGATGCTCGAACTCGTAACCTGTTAACAATGAACCGCGTAGCAACGGACGTGCGTTCACCCGCACTGTTCTTGGAGGACTAAAGCGCCCATGAAATCTGGATCTATATTTATAGGTGGGTGCTTCCGACTAAATTGATGGTAAAATGGTAGATCTAAGCGACGTTAGCAAAATGACGATCAATATATTTAAAATGATTTATTCGCCAAATCAACTGTAAAACGTGGCAAGCATAATTAAATAAAGCGACAAATCTTTTTTTTTTTTGGAAAGGAAAAACAGCTAAAGCGACATTGTTAGTGATTTTTTATATGACCTATTTGACTTAACAACAAATATATTATTAAAACGGGTAGGGAAGAAATACTAATCTGAATTATATACTTTATTATGGTAAGGAACGTGTGCTTAAGTAACTTCCATAGCCATTTCATGGTAAGGAAAAAAAGCTAATTCTACATGTTATCCTAAAACATAGAAGGTAAAAAAAGCTTACAAACAATTTGAATAAAATTCTGGAAAGGAAGAGTGATGTAACCTTCCACCACACGTAATCTAAGATGACTTAAGTCGCACTCATATTAAAAGACCATATTTGCTGTCGTTTAAGTCAATGAAATTTTTAAAAAGTAGCTATTTTGTGGTGACTAAAGCGCCATAAAAGTGCTCAGATCACAATGAAACTAGGACCAATCGACGCAGAAAAAAAAACTAAGTTGGACTGCATATATAACTCATATTCACCCGATGTGGCGTTTTAGTCACTCTTCCTTTCCAGCGTCGATATATATCCCATCTCTTACCCTTTTCAGTTTCCTAATATATCCCAATCGGGAATAACCTAGTCCCACTGTTTTTTTTTTACATTAGCTCCACACAGGAGGCCCTAATGAAAATAATTTCCCTCAGGGCCTATGTCATCTTTGGGGATGCTGTGTTGAGGGTTTTTTAAGGAAGAAGTAGAGGATCCTGGGGCGGCGGTACCAATACCCGCCTCCCAAATTGTTCGAATTGTTTTGGGATGTTCGCATTAAAAAACAAGTTTTTTAAGGTAGGTACCTACCTAAGAGCTCCAAAACATTAAAGCTAATTTTTAACAGTGTGGATATGATTTTAGGTTTTCACTGCCAAAAGTTTTTAAAGATTTGTTTAATAGGTATTATGCCGTGTTGCGCTATTTCCTTCTTTAGCCAACGTTTCGGACAGCTTTACAGTGTCAACAAATCTTTCCTGATGATGGACAATGTTGGCTAAATAAGGAGATAGGGGCAACACTGCATAATACCCCAAAAACAAATGACTATATAATAGTGTGCCTCTATATTAAATGCAAGCTCCAAATTAACCCAGCTATAGATGTGATGACACATGTGCCCTGATGATGGACACTGTAACGCTGTCCGAAACGTTGGCTAAAGAAGTATTCAATGCAACACGGCATAATACTTCAAAACAAATCACAACGTTACATTATACCCCGATATTATGTATGTAGGTGCAGGCTCGATATTAACCTAGCTTCAGAGAGGCCAACTTAGAATTTTTGTAGTGAGAACTTCTTTAGCACTGTTGTGATTTGAAACTCGATGAAACGAAAAAAAGCGACACTGAGAGACAAACACGTAGGTATATCTATAGGATTTAACCGCCGAGAGAACGAGATGGACTAATTAAACTCCTATTTGGGCGGTGCTTTGAAACCTATCGATCTCCTTATGTGCGGTGTTTCGCAGCCTTACCACTCTTGTCTACTTTAATTTTCTGAAGGGTTCACTTCTACCGCGTGTGAACTGCACACTTGCAATTTTTGGAGTAAAACTTCTTTACACACGCTTGACTTGGGGAGTAAGATGTTGATTGCGTAAGGAAAAGTGTGATGCGAACGGTGATCGGGCGAACACTGATCGGGCGAGGCGAACGGTCGGGCCTTTGCGCATGCTTGACTCTGGAGTAAGCTGGTGAATGCGTTACGAAAAGTGTGATGCGAACGGTCGGGCCTTTAAGTAAGCTGGTGAATGCGTGACTAGAGCGTTATGAAAAGTGTGATCGAGTGAGGCGAACGGAAGTTGAGAGGGAGATAAAAGTTTGTAAAGTTTTACTTCAGTCGTGTACACTAGATCTTTCCAAAAATTCTCAAGGGAAAGTGGTCGCGTTTCATTCCGACATGTTGTGTTTTTTGTTGCTCTGCAGGATTTTTTTATATCACGGGATCCTTTGGTGCAATCTCTTTGAAAATGTGTCAAAATACGTGGTTTAGTTATAGCTTTATAATTTTATTACCAAATTTGGTATTGCATAGTTGCAACAGTGGTAAAAATGACAAAGTTTGCAAGTGAATTCGAGTGAAGACAAAGGATTTTTACAAAGGCCTGACATCAATACTTAAGATAAGACCCAGTTCAAATTTGTTTATAAATATTAGTTGATGCCGTAGATGTTTATGTTACCATAACATTCCAGAGCAATCTCATAACATAAATAATACCTCCGCGAGAGCACGTTTTTGAAATGTGTTTCGTAATTGTTGGTTTTGTTTTTATTTTGGGATTGGTTTATTTATGACTCTGCTCAAAATGTCTTTTGATTTTTGAATATTAGTAAATTGTTTATGTTATTTATCGCTTGTTGAGGTCCAATCTCAAGTGGGTCTTTAGTCATTACATTTCAGAGGGTGTCCTTTGTGTTGTACACGGGATGTCCATTGTATGTATATGTGCGTCGTGGGCCGATCGTAGAGTCGGGCGGGTCGCCATGTGCCTGGCCATATCGTGAAGTGACTGGCGGCAGATCGTGAAGTGCCTGAGGCTCATCGTGATCTGCCTGATTCTGCGATTGGCCTTGCGACATGTACACGGCATTTGTGTACAGACAAGGTATTTAATTATTATTTTATTTTCGTCGTTGAGTTTTTATTTTATTTAATATAGATATTGCACAAATCTTCGTATGTAGAAGCAAAGAGGAATACAAGATATTGCACGGAACTACAGATGTTGGAGCAAAGAGGAATACATATGGTGGTTGGTCCCAGTTCCTGTACTGAAATTAATCCTGACTAACAGCATTAAGTGCAATCCGAAGGCTTGTCACTGCGGGCAATTCTGGACCATCAACTACATCATTTAATATTTTTTGTTACCAGTCAGTGTAAATCTTTCTGTCTGATAATTTAAGCACACACCATTTAAAAGAGATGAATATCTCTTGACGAACTTACCTACACGCATATTATAAACAAAGGTAAAACATCTGAGAGAAGATGTTTTCAAAACCTATTTGATGATCTGATTCGAATATTCAAGAATAATAAAAGAGGCTAGAAGATATAAGTAGTGACCGGGAAAAATAAGAAGAGCCACGAAGCAAGAATATGCAAGGGAAAGTATGAAGAACCAAAAAAAAATGCAAGAAGAGACGAGAAAGGCCACGATAAGGAAAAAATGTCGAGATACTTGCAAGAAGAAAACAAAAGAATCAAGATCAAGGCAAGAATTAAGGAGATGAAAGCAAAGACTACGAGATCCTAGAAGAGCCAAGAAGATGCAATTAGAAGTAAGTAGACGGCAGAAAAATCAAGACGTTCGCAAGAAGATGTAAGCTGAAACTAGGAGAGCCAAAAAGAAGCAAGAAGAAGCAATACGAAGGCAGAAGAACCAATAAGCTGAAAAGTGGCTAGTGGAAGTAAGATAATGCAAGAAGTGGAAAGAAAATAATAAAAAAAAGTCAAGTAAAAACCAATAATACCCACGACGAAAAAATAATATGTAAGATAGACCGGTAGAGTACTTGGAAGCAGAAGAAGTGAGAAGCGAGAAACGAATGTTAAATAATCTCCTTTATTCCTGCACCTACGTATTGATCGATTAAACTCCGCAAGAAGACGTAGGAAAAGCCAGACAAGACGAGCCAAGAAGGGGGAATAAAATGCAAGAAGAGCCAAATCAAACTAGAAAAGACAAGATAAGAGAAGATTCAAGATGAGACAAGACAGGCCAAGAAGAGCCTAGACGAGACTAGAAGAGACAAAACTAGACCAGAAGAGTAGGTTAGAAGATCCAAGACGAGCCCAGAAGGGGCGAGAAGCTGCAAGAAAAGTAAGAAGAGGCAGAAAGAAGCAAGAAGAGCCAAGAATAAAGAACAGATAAGGTTCCAGAAGATCCAAGAAGAGGCAAGAAGGAAAAAGAACAAGCAGCAAGAGCCGAAGAAGAGACAAGGCAAACAAAGCAGAGGCGAAAAGATCCAAGAAGATCCGTGAAGGTCCAAAAATAGTCAAGAAGCAAAAAGAGACAAGAAAAACCGAGTTGAGGCAAGAAGAAGGAAGGCATAAAAAAGGAGAACAATACATTTTTTAAAATTAAAAAATCATAACGCTCAAACCATTCCCTTATTCCTGCCCATCCTAAATTCCAAAATTGGCTTATTAGGTTGCCATGTATACCGGTCGATTAAACTCCAACCTCCTTCCCATCCTCAGAGCACGTGTCCTAACAAATCAGTGCCCCTCGGTGTACCGGTCTCACCGGGACAGGAGTGCTCCTGGCTGGGGGGTACAATCGTATCGTATCGTAGAACGTGTTTCAAATTCAAATTGAAAATGTTTCACCGATGAAAAATACCCCGCATTGCAAATATTTCTTTGCAAGCGTGGAATAAATTAGCCGCGAAGGGCCACAAATAACCATGCAGATACGATCCACGACGAGTCAAGTGAAGATGATAAAAAACAAGAAGAGAGGAGAAGAAACAAGAAGATTAAATAAGAGACGAGAAGATTCAAGAGGAGGCAAGAAGAGACAAAATGAGCCAAGGAGAGGCAAGAGGATCCAAGAATATACAGGAAGTGCCTAGAAGAGACGATAATGTTCCAGAAGAGACAAGAAGAGCCGAGAAGAGAGGAGAAGATCCAATTAGAGTCAAGAAGATGTAAATAGAGCCAAGAAAAGACGAGAGGATCCAAGAAGATGCAAGGAGAGACAATGAGAGACAGGAAGTAGCAAGAAGAGCCAAACAGAGCCCAGAAGAGATGAGAAGATTCAAGAAGAGGCAAGAAGAGCCAGGAAGAGTCGAGAAGATCCAAGAAGAGGCGAAAGAAGCCATGAAGTGACAATAAGAAGCCAGAAGAGAAGAAGGAAGAACAGCCAAGAAGAGACAACAAAAACCCTGCTATGGCAAGCGTATGGCGGAAAACATAAATAACGGGAAGCCGGAAACGAGAAGCTAAAAGCTGCAGGAGGCAACAACAAAAAAATACATATATACGCGGGAAGCGGGAAGTGGGAAGATGAAATCGGAATGCAATAAGCTGGAAGCGCGAAGAAACCGGAAGCAAAATAAGCGAAAGGCGAGAAACGATATTTATATATATGTAGCTCAATCATTTCCTTTATTCCTGCCCGTCCTATATTCCAATATTGGCTCCAGGTTGCCATGTATACCGGTCGATTAAACTCCAACCTCCTTCCTATCCTCAGAGCACGTGTTCCAGTCCTAACAAACAGTGCCCCGTGTTGTACCGGTCTCACCGGGACAGGAGTCCTCCTGGCTGGGGTGGTACAATCGTATCGTATCGTTTCGTCATCTTTCCAAAAATTCTCAAATAAATAATCAAATCACCAGCGCCGTACTTTTGGCTCAAGTGTTCCGAGATATGTCTGATTTACAATGGATATTAGTTATGTGATATTATTTGGGATCATAACACGGTGACTCTTAAATTATTAAAATTATTTTACTAACATATTATAAACTACCTAAGTATAAATTCAGAAATATTTCACCAGCAGCTGTCGTGTAGTGCCGACCAGTGTGCTGCGCCTTGGACATTAATTGCAACTAATGTTAACTCGGATTGAGCTGTAGCGGAGGTTTGGCTTAAGTTTGCAATAGATTCACGTTTTGGCTAGCTTTAAAGACATTAAAATGCCACCAGACACTACTTAAGTTCCAATTTATAATTATTTTGGTGCTGAAAGGCCGTATTAATTCAATTGCTTCGCTACAGGAAGAGCTTCCAGCAGGACGAACGTTCGAGCAATCTATCGTTAAATATTTTAACTGCGTTCTAAATATCTGCCAATATAGAGTAATGGGGCGATTCATTTTAGAAGTAAAACTTCTTTACGCACGTTTGAATTGGGGAGTAAGCTGGTGAATGCGTGACGAGAGCGTTAAGAAAAGTGTGATCGGGCGAGGCGAACGGAAGTTGAGAGGCAGATATAAGTTAGTGAATATAGAAAGAGAGAGAGTTACGTTTCGTATATTACTGTAGGGGCAAGAGAGAGAGGTGCGAGCACACATTTTCTTACTCTTTTTCTTCCATAGCCAGTTACTTTTCGCATGTAGGAGCAAGAGAGAGCAGTGCGCGCGCACATTTTCTTTCTCTCTTCTTTTATTGTGGTCTTAAAGCACACTCGTTTTTTTTCTACTTACCCCTGCGGAAAAGCATGAAGATGGTTAAATTGGTTAATTACTGCAATAAAATTTTCAAAAATGACGCTTATCGCCATTTGTTAACAATGTTACATTTGAAGTTTCTGCGGAAACAATTGAAGCCCTTGAAGACCTGCTCACGTAGTGAATTATTTTATACTAGCTGGGTTACCCGGCTTCGTTCAGGACAAAATTTGAGAGTGTTCTGGAATGTTCCACACTGATGTTCCCGATTCCCTATTCCCGAAAATTCCACGACATACTCTGCCACTCCTACCAGAATTTTCTACAGCTCTATGGAACCTTCTAGAGCTTTCCGGAAGATAGTTCTCGAAATTTCAAAAGGGCGAAACTTCCACCCCTTATATCTTTAAAAGCACGCCCTTTAGGTAAAAACGGACACCCTTATTCTCTAGGGGGATAGGGATCTACCACACCATATAACTCCCTTGATGGTACCGGGACTCGTTTCTGAGTTTTTACGGCCCGCACGTTTTTTTTACTTTCTTTTATAATATATAGCTGTTTCCCGGCATGTGTTGCAATGCCATATTCAAATAAATAAAATGTTACTCCTTGCATGTCCTTTCCCGTGCGTTCCCCTCCAGCGTTCCACTTCCACCTTCCCCGCCACCGCTCTCCCGCTCCCCCGTCCCGCCAACCCCCCTGGCACTGCATTTCTTGACTCCTCTCCCGCGCGGCCCGTAGCCGAAACTTTTTTCTAATACTAACATTTTTAAACTCGTGATATCTTTCTAATTAAATATCCGAATTGAAAAATTCAAAAAGTTAAATAAAGGTATTGAAGCTATCTTGAATATGAAGTAATTTATTTTGATAAGGATTAAAACCAAGTTACAAATAAAGAGCCTTTCCAAGCGGCGACATATTAATTAAAATTTTAAAATAAAAGAATACTTATTGTGGCATAACCATAATAGTTAGACATATGCTGCCGCGACCTTTTTTGTAAATAATGATGTGTTCTATAAAGTCGTAGTACATTATTTTATTCTATCATCAATAGTTTTCGCAGCGCACGCGATTTAAAGAATATTTTAGGTAATTTTTTTACACCCTGGGTTACATTATTGAAGTTTTAGTAAGGATGCCTATAATTTTTTTTAAATATAATATAGCCTATGTCACCCAGGGATAGTGTAGCTTCCCAACAGCGAAAGAATTTTTCAAATCGGTTCAGTAGTTTTGGAGCCTATTCGATGCAAACAAACACACACACAAACAAACAAATATTACCTCTTTATATAGTGTGTTAGATTAAAATAACTAATTGATTTTGTCAGATTAGCGACATCCACATTCTCGTAAGTAATAACAACATAATAACAAATATAATTGTCCTCGTAGAAGGCCCGCATCGCGAGCGATCGAAGCGTAATATTAAACTAAGCACAAAATCTCGGTGCGAGAGCTGGCAACCTAGCGCCCGCGCCGCCGGTGGACCCTGTATCAGCGCCTTTGCCTTCATTTCACGATTCAGCAGTCCTAGCGAGTCTTGCTCCCACACCGCCACTATAAATTATAGTACTCTAGCCGTGCGGTTTCGGTGCGTCACTAATGGACGAATGGATGCATGACATGCCCATGTAGAATATTTTCTTATGTTGTTATGACTCTGTTGTTGTATTATGTTCTACGCCTATGTGTTTAATTAAGTTACAAATAGACAATGTGCACTTTGTATGATTTTTTTTGTTTGATAAACATTATTTGTTAAGAAGGAAATAACAACAACAAAAAATCGTGTGTAATTCTCACGCGGTAAAAGTTAAAATTATGTATTTACCAGTATGTGTTTGTCTCTTTTTGGTGTCCATTTTTATTTTATTTCATCGAGTTCCAAATCACAACGATGCTAAAGAAGTGTTCACTTCAAAAAATTACTAGTGTGCAATTCATACGCGGTAGAAATGAAACCATTAGAAATGTAAAGCAGACGAAAGTGGGTAGGCTACGAAGCACCGCACAAAGAGGAGATCGATTATTCTATCTCATCCTCTCGCAGGCTAAATCCTATGGACGTATGTGTTTGCCTCTTTTTAGTGTCACTTGTTTCCGTTTCATCGAGTTTCAAATCACAACAGTGCTATAGAAGTTTTCACTTCAATAAGATTAATAATTGAATCATTTGTTACGGCCTCCATGTAATCGAGGGGTAAGTTTAGCAGTCCGGAGTTGGCGTTTTCAAATTCCGGCATGCGCAAGTATCTAACATCTGGTTAGCGGGACGGGAGAGCGGGAGAGCGGTGGTGGGGAAGGTGAAAGTGGAACGCTGGAGGGGAACGCACGGGAAAGGACATGTGAGGAGTAACATTTTATTTATTTGAATATGGCATATATTATAAAAGAAAGTCCAAAAAAACGTGCAGCTCGCAAAAAACTCAGAAACGAGTCCCGGTTCGATCAAGGGAGTTATATGGTGTGGTAGATCTCTATCCCCCCTAGGGAATAAGGGTTATTTGTTTTTACCTAAAGGGCTTGCTTTTAAAGATATAAGGGCTGAAAGTTTCGCCCTCTTGAAATTTCTAGAACAGTCTTCCGGAAAGTTCTAGAAGGTTCCATAGAGCTGTAGAAAGTTGTGGAAGGAGTGGCGGAGTATGTCGTGGAATGATCAGGAATAGGGAATCTGGAACATCATTGTGCAACATTCCAGAACACTATCTTATTGTCCTGAGCGAAGCCGGGTAACCCAGCTATATTATATATAAATAATTAGTGTTGTTTCACAATTAGTTAATAAAAAATATATATATAGTGCCTACCTGCATTTACCACACGTTTCAGAGATACTCTATGTCAAGGGTGGCCAACCCGCAGCCCGCGGGCCGCATGCGGCCCGCCGGGTGTTCACTTGTGGCCCGCGGAGCATAAGCACACATTTTTTTCTTTTACTTTATATAAAACCGGATTTTTCAAAAACCTCTCTTGAAAGACTATTACTAGGCGTGTCGACGACATTGGAAAACATATAGAAGATAGTTAGAAAAATTGAGCATCTAAGTTCATATTTTATGCTCTAGCATTCGATGAAAGCACTGACCTAACAGATGTGCCAATTTGTATCAGGGGGTGTTGATGTCCATTTTAAAAAGTTAGAAGAATTAGCGGCACTGTATCTACTTAAGGACACTACTTTCTCACGAGATTTGTTAGGAGCTGTTACATCGACATTGTATTGCTTTTAATTACGACTCGACAACATATCGGGCTTAACAACAGATGGTGCTCCAATAATGGTTGTGGAAACTCGAAGTTTTAGTAAAATTGATTGAAAATGAGCCCTGCAGAGTTGATAATACTGCGATACTAAATTTTCGTTGCATTATTCATCAAGAGAATTTATGTTCCAAGTCCCTTAAAATTGATCAAGTTATGAAGGTGGTCATCAAAACAATAAACTTTATTTAGTCGAAGGGATTGAATCACCGCCAGTTCCAAGAGTTTCTCAAGTCTTTGGATTCATTGACGTTCAATTTTATGCAGAAGTAAGATAAAAAGTATCCCAGAATTTGAAGACAAGGAGTGAATTAGCTGCTTTGCATTTCAGGTCGATTTAGTTAGCTACTTAAATGTTGTTAATAGGTACTCGTCTACAAGGGAAAGACAAAAACATATTTGGACATGGAGAAATATCCTGCATTTTACAAACATCCTCTATTGAAGATTTCGCTATTTGGAAACACTTGCACGTGTGAACAACTTTTTAGTCGAATAAAGCATATTACATTTCAAATGAGAACACGAATCACTAATGGACATTTGGAAAACTGTTTGCGTGTAGCAACAACATCAATCGTTATCAACATTGATGCACTTAGTTCTGACAAACAAAATCAGACGCCTCACTAAAACTTATTATATTTTGTTTATTTTTTATTATTATTGTTTGTATTTCCTAACTCTTACCAAATATATATGTTTGATTCTCATTTTTGTTGTATGTATCTTCTTAAAAAAACTTATATTTCTTGTTTGCTTTGAATAATCAAAGAAATATTCTTATGCGGCCCGGTAGGCAATCTCATTTCTAAATTTGGCCTGGCTGCTAAAAAGGTTGGCTACCCGTGCTCTAGGTGGCGGCCTGGTGAAAGACCACCGTGCATAAATGAAACGATGCTTGAATTGTCTTCAGACTGTGTTTTTGACCAGATCTGATTAGCCAGGCACTTCCCCGTTTTCATATTCCCCTTATTTATTTTCAGCCTCACAACAAACCCCAACATAGACTCACTGGATCTGTTCACATAATATATATATATACATAGATTAGTCTCAAAATTCGCGTAGCAAGAATGTCAAGAAGCAATAACTCTCCAGATGTCTTCAAAGAAGCAGAAGTTGAATCCTTCCTTCTTATAAATGTTTTTGCATAATTGTGACAATATTATTAATATTTAGAATAAATGTTATGAGCATCATATTTGAAAACATAATATGCGATTTCTGTTTTGTTTTTCTCCATGTGTAAATCTTTATTACCTACGTTCAATCGCGTTCTACTACTACTTAGTATTATGTTTTTCTTATTCCAACTTATTAAAACCATTTTCATGTTATTTTCTATGACCTGCGAGGTGGCTGCGTATAATGAAGATAATCTGTCTGCTTATATGTATAATAATGTATTGTATTCTATTATATTCCTAGACATTCGCAGCCTGCAGTGTAATTATGTATACAGGTTGTAACAGTACGTACCCGAAGAATTTTAACCATTAATTCCTGGGGATATTTGGAGTATATAAAATAAATGCCAATTTGCTATCCGTTGATATTAAGTAATGTCACAATACACGTCGCCACTGATCATACTGCTGCACGTAGCGATGGGATCACGTGATACGCGCGCTGTTTCGTGTGTTACCGTGCTGCTGGAACGAAAACGATTGCTTATCACGTGACCCGCTATTAAGTTATGTCACAATACACGTCGCCACTGATCATACTGCTGCACGTAGCGATGGGATCACGTGATACGCGCGCTATTTCATGTGTTACCGTGCTGCTGGAACGAAAAAGATTGCTTATCACGTGACCCGCTAGTCTATATCTGACTGCACATTTGCCATGTGTAATGGAAATTTTTTAAAATTATTTTTTAATTGACAAAAGTATTATCGAAGAGCAAAATACATGTACCTACATTTTTTACTCCAAACAAGAACGTGTATACTATATATCTCTGTATATAGTACACACCTTCTAAAAGGGTGATCTAAAATTCGGGTGGGTGACAGTGGCGGCTGGTGTTCATAAAAATAGGTGGTGCGCTAAAATAATAATAATAATGGTCTTTATTTCAAGATGTGGGAAGGTGAGTGCAATCCCACACATACCATAGAGATATCCCATAAATCTTGGACCTACCTACTCTAATTAAAATAAATTCAATTATGAAAAAAATCCTACCTATTTGTAAATTAGGTCGATCCTCCATTATCTCTGGGTGCATGCAACACATTGAGTCTAAATTAATTATATTTATTAAGACAGATTAAATTCTTTTAAAGTTTAACAACATCGTTCAATCTAAACAGATATCATAAGGATTGTGAGGAACAACTCACTGAAAAAGCATTCCATATTCCATTATTTTAAAAGAGTTCTAGTAAAATAAATATTTATCCATCACCATTTGTAAAGTCGCCGCGATTGTAAATTCAAATTCAATAACAGTTGATTCCTATCCAGAAAATTGTATTTAGATACTTATTGGCACGAAAATCGAGTTAAAAAAATGTTCAGTTTATCACACATCCGAAAGTCTTCCTTACGCTCCGTAACTCCAATGAAATATATACTGTCATAACTCATAACAAATAATGTCCGCAATGTTTGTTGTTATGCTGTCGTTGGTCGATGCTGAGTGAAACATAGCATGAAAAAGAGTAGATATTAAAATAAAGACACGATATGGATAATAATATGACACAAACGTGTCCCCGTTTAACATGCTACATAACGAACCATTCCTTTTGATGTGGTGGAAATTTTTGGATCGTCACCTGCGATTTCGTAAAATTTGCAAAGCATTCAACCTACCTACGATTTTGGCTCATTATAGAATTATAGAAGAACTCCTGTGATCGCTTTGCAAAATGAACCACCACTCTGAATATAGGCACACAACGATCTGCTTTGTTACGCGGGCAGTCCAGTAGGCACCTATATTACGCATGCATTATAACCGAGTGTATATTGTGAACTGTGATGAGGCGTGTCGGAAATAAATATGTTTTTTGGCGCTCGGAAATTTTTAGATTTAAATTTATTAATTAGATTAGATTTAAATTAATAGATATATTTTGGGAGTGCGGCGCTCCTCCGCACCTTAGAGCTGGCCGCCACTGGTGGGTGAATACCTACAATAATATGATATGTTTTATTTGTTTTAAACGGTGGAGTCGATTGTGTGGTAACTTTTTTTAAATTTATCTTTCGGTTTCGAGTAAATCGAGTTTGTAGTTTCAAAAAAGAGTTTGTAGTGTAGAAAAAGGAAAAATCTGTCGCCGAGAATTAATACTAGCTGATCGATCATACGTGGAAGCATACCTGGAACCGAAACTCTTTTTAACATATTAGTTGTCGAAAAAATTGGAAAATAGGAAAAAGATCGATAAAAAGTTTTTTGGATTCTCTGTGCGATGTTTCAATTTGGGAGGCGGGAATGGGAATGGGGGTACCGACGCCCCGGGAATCATTTATTGGATAATCAACAACCAAGTGGTTCGCTACGTTTGGTGCATATGTCCATCTACTGTTTGGTGGGCCGGAGAGAGAGACCTAATACCTTTTTCCTACCCAGAACTTCCTATCCCTAAAAAGATCCTCCACAAAACATTCCCAAAGATAACATAGGCCCCGAGGGAAATTGTTTTCCTCAGAGTTTTACCATTTTCCCGCTTTCCGAATACCGTGTACAACTACTTCAATAAAAAAAAAATACCAACTTGATTGAGTGTCCTATCCCGGAATGAGGTGATTTTGCACCAGCCCGGGTACGAGACCACAAGCCTTGGTTCTCACAATGTTTACCAACCATTTCCGAAACATAAAAAAGTGATTGCATTTTTTAATATTTCTATTTTTGTTACTGACATGGTGGAAAATCATCATTTTAAAAGAAATCTAAAATGTACGGGTATGTACTGAAAGCACTTAACACTTATTTTTATGTTAATGCCGGCTTGAATCAAGACATTTTTCTTCTTCAGGTTGGATAATAAATACCTGCGTTAAAAGTGGTTTAGCTTGGTATTTAACTTAATTTAACAAATTATGTAATGATATTTAATTTTTTTCAATGATAATTACCTACTTGATATCGAAATAGCATGCAAGGTATCAACAATAATTAACAATTTAATGAAAATGAAACTTACCACAACGTACATCTTGGAACTTAGTCACAATAACCTTAAAAATCTAACATTTTTACCAACAATTTTATTACACAATCCAGTGTCCAGTGGAGTCTTTGTTGATTTATCCTTAAAACTGTAGAGGGATTGGTTAAGTAAAAGTAATTTAAAATACCTATTCACTCTGACCAACCCTTGCTCAGTCCAAAGGCAGATTTGTCTTGATTGACAAACAGTTTGACGATGGTAAATAATTTATCTTTTAGTCTATGTTTTGTTGTCCTTGGTAACTAGATGTAGTAGTAGTGTCCTCTACTAGTGCCTACCACTAGTAGGTTCTTTTATAATTAAACATCTGTATTAGTCTGTTGACGTCTAACTTTGGACAGAGGAGTCTCTCGTTTTTTTCCAATGCCGATTATTGGCTGGTCTTGAAAATCGAAACCTGAAGTTGAAAAAAATAACTTAAGATTAAAAGACATCAGAATGTTTCACAGATATTGACTAGAAAGTCCTCTGCTCTGTCCTATTTTTTAAACTTTTGAAACCTACATACATTACAAAACAAGTTTTAAAAACGGTAAAAAAGTCTATATATCTTCTTGGCCCGTCACCGTTTCGCAGTTCGGCGACCAACAGTGGATTGCTGACTTTTTCCTTAGGACTGTAGTCAAGACATTTATGTTGTTATGGTGACTTTGAAACAAATATACCAACAATAATGTTTTTCTTGCGTCAGACCTAAGAACTATTTGGTCTAGATCCAATAGTGACGGTGTCCATATTAAAATCCAGTTTCTTGCAATTTTATAGTTCCCAATATTTCTCTTGATTCCCTTTTCTTTGAAAACCATCAGCTTATAGAAAAATAAATTAAATATGTAAACAATGTAGCTCAATCGAATATTGCAGAATTCAAAAAAAATGTTGAATTAACTCAAATTAGTCGCTCATGGTTCTAAACTCAGCAAAATAGTGTGTCCCACAAAAACTTTTCAAATAATGCTCCATTTTCTCTGCTGAGTGGTTACATAGCTTATAGAAGCTTAGAAACATGTTAAATCCCACAATATTATAAAGGCTCTCATCCTTTCATACCCGTTTAGCACAATACAAAAAATAAGTGTATCTCTTTTCAATTTTAATAGCGCTTTGCTAATCTGCTCTGTCAGAGACATCATGGCATCTATGAGCTGTCTATACGTCAGTGGTCCTGGTCTGGATTCTGGGACGCCTTAGTATTATATACTGGAAACGTTTTAGCGGATTCTAATGCCATGGAAGTCTCTGCCCATGATCCGTTAAGTGGTAATATTCTAAAAACAAATACAAACTCCTCCAAATGAAAAATAATATATTCTCTAACAAAGCGTCACCAGTAATCATTAATTCTGCATTTTTTTCCTGTCAAGCCCTGGTAACATAAATTTACTTCCAAGAAAAAAAAAAAAATTACTCCATAACCCTGTAGAGTGAAGAGACTAGGGCACACATGTTGTCTAAGCCTCTTCCCCAGGTTCCGGTGGTCAGATCACAAGTGTTCTATCAATGAACAATTTCAAAACTTCGTAAAACTTAAAATTAATTTCCCTACCAGCGTTCCATTCAAGTCTCAAATTTTAACAAACGGAAATTTACTATGTTATTTGTGCGCATTTGTTGTTTTCACTTCTCTCATTTTACTTTTCTAGAATCTTCTGTATGTTTGTTTATGATTTTGTACCATCAAGGACATAGCTGTATTAATTCGTCATAAACAAGCCCTTCGTCCCATGAGGCGGTGAGGAATCAACATAAACCGAGTGCCTCAAAACCCCGCGATAGACTGCGCTGCAGACCTTTACTTAACTTTAGCGAACTTGTTTTTCTGCAGATCTCAGTTTATGTCGATTCCTTACTGACCCATGGAACGACGATCTGAGTTTGTATCTTCCATTTTTCTATGCTTACTTTTTTGAAAATTTCTTTTCTGTAAATCGTACCGTTTTATAGAATCGCTTTAATCACTACTATGCGTTTACTCAAATATTAAATCCGTTTCTACTTAATTAAAAAAAGTTATATTAAGTAAATGTGTTTTAAAAAATGTATTTAACTAACTTAATAACCGTTAAGTAATTTATTAAAAAAATAGTTATCGTCAACTAGTAATTCCCAAAAGAAATAAAAATCGATCGTCGTACTAGTAATCATATAATACTTTAAGTTCCATTTAGGTTTCATTATTTATGTTTTGATTATTTTCACCAGCGTTGAATTTGTAAAAAGCGTTTTTACGACTTTTCGAACATAACTTTATTTCCTACATAACCTAAAACATAAAACGGTGTTGGAAACAAAATCTTTTTGTAATTCGGTGTTGTGTTGAGGCCGTGTTGGTTCTTCTGTGAACTGCAGCAAGTGCTCTGTGTTGTCATAGTAAATTCTGGAACACCTATTCACAACAACAAATACTTGTAGCAGTTTCAAATGGCAGTGTTTTCTGAATCACATGTTTTGATTAAAAATCCAGTCGATTCATGTCATTCTTTGTAAATAGTCTTCTGGTAGATAAAAAAAAACAATGGTGTTCTTATTATAATAATTCTTGTCTGAATCATTATTTCTCTCCCGAGATGAAACGATAGTACCATCCCAGTTAAGAGTTTTTAATTTTTTTTAATTACCTCATAAGGGTCCCAGCTGCTCTTGTCAATTGTGAATGGTGGTCTTACACCAGGGAGATACTGAGAGTATCTCCCACTCTGGAACGTGCCGCAAATATACTATATATTATTTTTAATTAATTAATTGTGAAAATAACACAGAGTACACTGTTTTGTTAGGACTTGGAGCACGTGCTCTTCGGACATGAATGAGTTTGAGCGACAGGTATACATGACGACCCGATAAGCAAATATTTTCGGAATTGCGTGTTGTGTGCCAATTTTTTTCTGATGCTAAATTGGTCATCATTAACTATTTTATTTGATGTGACGTGCTTAGTTAATTGTGGCTTTTTAGCTTCGTTTGAATAGTAGTTAGAGATATGGTGTCTTCCTTAAAACCTAGTAATAGAAGTTCCATTTGTAGATCACGTAATTAGCAACGTAAATTTAGAAAAATCACAAATAATAAATAAATCTTTCCTGTTTCATTCTTTCGTAGGTATCCATTTTTTTCTGCCTGTTTCATGTTAATAAAAAAATAAGCAAATAGATGAGATGAACTTGGTTACGAATTTTCACAAATATAATTCACAATAATATATTTATTTTATTATAACAAGCTTTATGTATTAGATTTATTTGGGGTGTGGGCCGTATTCGTTTCGTCACAGCAATTTTCGAATAGCGATCAAGAGTAGTATTCGTTGGATGCCATCTACGAACGAAAAATTACACGTGTCGTCTGGACGAACTTTGTCGAATGTTTCCTTTAAACGAATTCTTAAATGTCGAAGAGTTGCAGATAAGATTATATTAACAGCCCTGTAAGTATAAATGTCAAAAACAAAACGTCCGCGTCATTCACAACCGCACTTTCTTCGAAATGGCTGGCGTATTACTTAAACCCAAAACCAAGTGGTAACCATCCATGGAAAATAAATGTAATGCTGCTGAAACCTGCAAAACTACAAATCAACAAATTAATTTTCGTTTGAAAACTATCTAAATTTTCTAAATTAATTTTTGTACTCACCTTAGTATCGACGTCTAGAGCTGAAGAACGGGATGGGGATGTTATGAACGGAGACACATTGACTAACGAACGACGTATTAAGATTTTTTTTTAGCCTTAACTTCCTGATGAAGTCTTCGACTGTCGAATTAGCGAAATAATCGATTCTCTGACGAAACGCTCTTGTTGTTCTCTAATAAAATGGATCAGCTTGCTCTATGAATTCAGTCAAAATCTTCGGTAAATCAGCCATTATAAAGGAGTTAAAACAATTTTGTAAAAAATATTCGATTCCCGTCATTCGAAGAGCGCGCGAGAACAATCCGAGGTTAGGATGAATGTTTATGTTTTGGTTGCAATACACTAGATTTTGACAGTTTTGTCGAAGACAAGACAGTTAGTGTCGACTGGTTCGACCTACTCGTTGTTCAGCTGTAATGGCTTGACGTATAAGTATGTACTTTCGACTACACTTGAGAATAACAAAGTCGACCAATGTATATACGACAATGGATAGGAGAATTCGGCAGCAGCTAACGTTTCAGACAAGCTTACAGTACACATCGTCAAGGCAGATATACACGATGAACACAGCAAGCCTATCCGAAGCGAACGCTCAACGAGGAGCAAGAGCGACATGGCCCACCACGCATAATACAACCATGTTGTTTTTTTTTTTTAAATATTAATGAAACTTCTGGAACACTAGAATAACATAAGAATCATCACATTATTTTCAATACCAATGATGATGAAGATATAGTCTGATAGGGGGGCATTAGTGAGCATAGCTTGTAGGCATGATATTGCAGAATGTTATTGCTGTGGGTGATGGGCATAACTTTGTTAAATGAGTTTGTTTGCTCTCAGTTTTAATAAACCGAAGACTTACCTTTATGAGAGATGCCTGCCATAGAGCCAACATAAAGCAAAACTAACCATAACTCTTTTACAGACACTTACATTTACATCTTCTGTACCTATTGCGGTTTCCCGCACGAATTGTTTTACAGCGAGTCTTCTTAATTTTTAAATATTTATAATTCGTTATTCCCATAAAAGAGTGCAATGTACTATATATAAAATATTCTAATTTAATACTGTTAAACTCAGGCATCACCTATTTTACTCACCTTGCATTGTAATGGTCAACTCTGAGTAAGGAGGTTGCGGATCACAACGCAATAAAATATCGACGAAGAAGTCTGGCTGTAGGATGATAGATGGACCTTGCAAAAATAAATCAGAACCAAGTATCCAAAAACCAATTTGGCGGCGATTGCTGGTGTTTTTTAAGTATTTGCTAAACAGAACTGAATCTTTCAATACAATTGAACTTTCAGACAAAATACGTACTTACTGGAATAAGTATGGGTACAGATAGATTGATAAGAAGTAAGTGAGCACCTGGAATCTATAGTTTACAGGCTGCAGAAAAACTCACAAGAACATGCATTCAAATATTTATTATGTAATTTTTTGTGTAGAATATGTAAAAAAGTTATTACGTTATTATTTATTCTTGATTTAATAAAGTTTTCATCTTAGCTTAAGTTTAAAGCTTTCGGGGTATTCAGAGTAGAGGAGTTGAAATGCATGCATCCAAGTTATCTAGTCCATTGTAATGATGCGTATGCACTTGCGGGCCGTGATCCCATGATTGGTGGTTCGGCTCGCAAATATATACTCGCCATAATATGCACCACGATCATGGCACGGAGGTATTTACATACAAATTATAACAATTGGTATTTAGTTAAATCAACTCTATATGACTCAATCCGATTGGTGTGTTTTCGCTTCATTTGCATATCAATACAAAGGAACTAAAGTATATAAGATTATACTTATAAATAATCAGTCAATATGTGTGCAGTTACAGTCTCACTTTTACCGTACGAGCCAAATGCCTTGTGAACGTATCAGATTCTGTTTTTCACCCTTTCATTTCTGGAGAACTTGCAATATCTGACTAACTTTCAAGTTAGTGAAGTTCTTCCAAGAATTATCTATTTTTCAGTACTATCTATACTAATATACAGGGTGGAACACTTTAACCAGTGATTCTTGACATTATTTGGTGTATAAAATGTAAAATAAATTTTCGTGTCCGGTGACTTTCTTGGTGCCTTTTCATTTTCAAAATCAATTTTTTAAAAACTTCCACATGTTGTCCGTCACTGGTCACTCGGCAGAGTAACCGCCCAACCCCTTACTCGCCCCAAACTGTCCAATTACATGTGATTTTTTTAATGTTTTTTGTTGAAAATATAAATGTCACCGGAGACCAATTTTTTTTTGCTCCAAATAATGTCAGGAATCACTGACTAAAGTAAGTCAAGTACGTTGCTTAACACCCTGTAACATCTAATGGTAGCAATTATGTTAGGGAATCTACTTAGTTATTTTAGTTGGTCTTCAAACCAATTTACATAATATCTTCATTTCCTATCTTCGGTAGATGTTTAGTCAATGATAAAAAAAAGAATAATTGTATTGTTTTTTTTTACCACTTCCAACATAATTTTTAAATTCGCTGACTCACGTCTATTTGATTTCTTCCGTATTTAGATTCTTACAAAGAAACATCATCCCAGTCCGTTTTCTGGTGGAATTAATATTTGGGAAATATTGTAAAAATATCAATAAAACTTTCAAACCTTTCGGAAGTGCTTTATTAAAGTCCATTTACAGAACCGTACATATACTGTACGGTACTGTCGATTTTATTATCACTGAACATTGTCTTTTTATCAAAATCTTTTTCCTTATTGATGAATTTATTGATTAAAAATGTATATAATTTTCATGTGCATGATAATTTTTTTTATTGCACATGCCAATATTTTTACACAATATTTCATTTACTTAATATACCATTAACTTGAGATTCCTCGGCATTCGATTTGGAGATTTCCCGCCCACATTAAAAGCGCATATTATTACCTAATACTTACACCTATTAACATTATCACAGTAACCAATAATATTATCTACTTAAATGTGTGTTGTTATGGTCAACTCTAATTGCGCTATCTGTATGTCAAATCACCCGATATTTCCGTTGTGTAGTTTAACCCTCGGTTCCTCAATTGGTCGGATCATACATTCTACCAAAAGCTCCGTATTATTTATATGTTGCGATCCACCTTTATTATTGTAATTTAATGGTGATATAGATATTATTATCTATTTCTGCCACCAAGTTTAGTTGACCTGGGCGCGTGCCAGCGCTGTGCACGCGCTGCACTTTATTTCTGAACGGAAACCGCGCGCCCGGCCAAATTAACCCGCATTCAGTGCAACAATACGTCATGCGGGAATGCATTCGCGCTATGCATTTGGCGTCAACGGGGACCGGCGAGTGAATAGGGCACTAACGAATATAGCAGAGACAAGAGACCGCTATTAACAATATTAAATCATCATCGTTTTAGGGAAATTTAAATAACACAAGTAATAACATACATCATCATTCAATTTGGGTGGCGGGTGTGGATATCGCGAATTATTATATAACCAAAACCCTTGCCATAGGTTATCCCAATTGGTTCACTACGTTCGGTGACTTTTTTGCAGGGTTGCCCCGGGTTCATGGGGTGAGGTTTGTCTAGGTCTTAGCGTTTGACCGAATTAATTTGAATGCGTTTGCTCACCTACTGCGTTTGCCCAATTACTGTCTGGTAGGCCTGTTCGGGAAAGACTGATTGACGGAGACCTGACCTAGACTTCTCCAGCCGGACTCTCTCGACCCATCGAGGGATGAATCTATACGTCCGTCACTTCTGGACATATTGACACCCAGATTCCTAGCCAGTCCTCATAACTTCCCAGTTCTCTGATTCCTTTCCTAAAAAGACCCGCAACGCATTCGCAAATATGACAAAGGCTTTACCAAAATATTTTTTTTCCTAGTGGAGCTATGTAAAAAAACTTATATATTTGTGTTAAAATTACTTCTCTCGCAAACGTTTCAAAATCTTAATAATAAATTAGATATATTATGGGTATTGTGTTGAGAATCATAAATAGTACCATAAAATTCAATAACTAAACTATCTTTCATCTTATAAATATCAGATTGGTCATCAATTTGGTTGTAAACTGGTGGAACCTAATTGCATTTAAATTGTGTTATGCCATATGTTGAAGTAGTAGAAAATCTGAGCTGTGCAATTGACTGGTTACCGAATGGTTACCTACAATTACTTCAATAATACCATCAAATGTTTAGACTTACAATAAGAACAGCGTAAACACTTTATTATTATTTACATATTTAAAAAGCTCTATTCATATTATATTCGTGACTTGAAAATTGTGGGAAACCGGGAGACCTAGTCAGTAAGATAAATAAAATTAATATTAGAAAGTCACATAAAGTCTTTCAACACGATCCACAATTATCATTCCTGCCAAGATAATATATGATTAACATAGATTTATCGTTGGATTAGACTATTAGAGAGAACTGTGGAAGGTATGTCTTAGCTGGTGACCCCAACAAGAAGTGATAAAGCGTACATAGAATTAAGAAAGTTCTAGAATATTTATTCTTACCTTTCCCTATGAGGAAGCTGTTACCTTCACCAGCTCCGTGTATGCGCACTTAAGATGTTTCAACACTTACTGATAAACCTAATATTCATAACAGCGTTGGGACCTACAGTATACTCATAATCACTTTATTTACAACAGAAAACATCCACCCATTATAAATTATTCGCCTGCATTATGATTGTTTTCATAACAAACATCTACTTGGAAAGCGTAGTTCTTAGTGTTATTATTTAATACTGCTGATTAAAAGTAAATATTGTTAAAATGTTGTCATCGGTCGACCAGATAACAAAAATTAATAAACACTAACTTCCATTGGAAGTAACTAGATTAGTTCATTCATAAAATTTGAATATTATTTTATTTTGTCAGATTTCATTTTTGCTAAACATCATTTGTTAATCCAAAAAAAAACTGTCATCATAATTATGTATAAGTAAGTATATTCGAAATCCTACCTGTTATACATATATGATTATAACAGTGAGGAATTAGAATGCCATTATAATAAGGCAATATTATTTATATTGGACCACTCAGTCGACAATCGTTTTACAAGTGACGGCTGGCGTGTGTACATTTAGAGTAGGTACTCATAGATAGGTAGATTACACGCTAAAGCTTAATACCAACCTGATGTTGATACATAAATCGTCGCAATAGCCAATAGATGAGTTTAAGGTCAGAAAATGGCATGGTCTCCCCGCCGACGCCTTTCTCTGTCGCACGTATACGCATATTTCGCTTACGGTTATTGTAAAGTCAATTTACCTGCGCGAGAATCCATCGAATCAAGTTCAGGTCTGCATTAAAGTTGGGCGTGTACTTACTATACTCGTATCAACACTGATTATTTCTGGAAACGTACGTGATTTGCTGTTGTACAAAGCAAGTTTATGTACATCATGTTGATCCTTGGCTCCTTCATTCGAATGCAAAATAATTATTGTGGAATATTACACCCACCGAAATCATAAATGCTTGTAGCTTGTTTTGTTTGTCATCTCATTTCAATTAAAATTTATTTATCCATAGGCGCGCCTTTCATATATACATGTTTTTTCAAGTAAAACTTATTTATGCACGTTTGAATTGGGGAGTAAGCTGGTGAATGCGTTACGAGAGCGTTACGAAAAGTGTGATCGGGTGAGGCGAACGGAAGTTGAGAGGGAGATATAAGTTAGTGAAGATAGAAAGAGAGAGAGTTACGTTTCGTATATTACTTTAGGGGCAAGAGAGAGAGGTGCGAGGACACATTTTCTTTCTCTCATAGCCAGTTACGTTTCGTATATCTTAAGACACTGCAAGCATATTGTCTATATCACACTGTAGGAGCAAGAGAGAGCAGGGCGCGCGCAAATTTTCTTTCTCTCTTCTTTTATAAGTTAGTGAAGTTTTACTTCAGTCGTGTGGTCTAAGAAGTGGTCCCCAACCCATGGGCCGCGGCCCAATACCGGGCCGTGGACCAAATGGTATAGGGCCGCACAAGGGCTTGCTTCAAAATCAAAATAATTTTGAAAAATAAGTTTAAGCTGTTATTATCGTTGTTCTCATGTAAATTCAAAATTCAGATGAAGTTTATTAAAGAATGTAAGAAAATTTTTTAATTGTCTGTTGCTATGTTGTTGTAGACTGTATTTTATTTTTAAGGCATATTTAAACACGATTCAATTAAAATTATTAAATCAAAACACATAAAACTTCAACATCAAAGCTTTTAAAGAAAATAGATAAATAATTTACTAATTAATATATCAGAATAACATTAAAATCCCGATATTAAACCCTAATATTCTACCCCCTATTCTCTCTCTTTGAAAAACATCCTTTTAACATGAATCCAAAAGATAATTGAAAAATTGTCTGAAACTTCTGGAATAATTCTTCGTTGTTATTATAATTTTTTTCTTCATTTTTCCCACAAACATTATTAAATATTCTACAAATATTTTGTTATTAAAAAAAAACTACATTCAATGTGCCCCCCTCCCACCCAGTGGTCCGCGGTAAAAGTATCAAACTTTGACCGGTCCGCAGCGACAAAAAGGTTGGGGGCCACTGGTCTAAAGCACACTCGTTTATTTTCTCTTTTCGTCCGTCCCGATACTCTAGTTAGGTCAGATTATATCGTACGGCACAGACGACTTTTATTGACGTATTTTCATTATTACCACACAACCCTTTCGTTCCGTAACTCTAATCTCGGCACGTGGAAGAAAACAGTTTATCGTTTATGCAAAATTAAATCTATTATTTATTTTACAGTGCAAATAGTTTTGATCACGAACAGACGTACACGAGTCTGTGCATTATTTACTTTCTGTCTGACAGTGACAAAGGTTTGTGCATTTTCCGATGTATAGTACCTACCTAGATTATCTTCTTCGACTGGGAGCAATTTACGTAATTTTCAGTAAGTGTTTCCGCATAACTTGTTACGCAAATCAAAGGCTCTATGATTGGGGATTAATATTGTTTTCCTCTTGAGAGCAACAACGTCAGGTCTGACGAACGGGGGGATTAATGGTAATCGTTGAAAATCGATCTACAAATAGACAATACCTCTAATAGTGTGGGGAAACGACAGTTTTGTAAACAGTACTTAAGTAATTAATTTGAAATTCTTCCGGATAGCGGCTTACTGAATTTCATTACACATTTTAGTCATTGTTAACGCTGTTCTTTGATTCCACTATTTATTGAATATGTGTTTCTTAAGTGTTAAGTAATTACAAGTAGGACTTAAGCAATTTTAGCAACTATTTATTTTTAAGTGAAAACTTCTATAGCACCGTTGTGATTTGTAACTTAAATAATAGGATTTAGCCTGCGAGAGAATGAGATAGTATAATCGGTCTCCTCTTTGTGCGGTGCTTAGTAGTCTCCCCACTCTTGTCTACTTTAGTTTTCTGAAGGTTTCACTTCAACCTCGTGTGGACTGCACATTTGTATTTTTTTCTGTTTCACGTGTTCACAAAAAAATTGTAACATTTTTAGTAAATAACAGAAATTTAGTATCCGACCGAACTTTCGGTTTTGGTTTCGGTTTCGGCCTAGTTTCGGCCAAAAAACGAGTTTCGGCTTAGTTTCGGTTTCGGCCGCCATCCAGCCGAAACCGAAACTGAATCCGGGAGGTTTCGTCCTTGCGGACGAAAGTCGGACATGTTCGGTGCACTGAACTGCGAGCCACGAAGTGTCATTTTGCTGCGTCCGCGCTCATAGTCGTGTCAGGACTTGATTCGTGTGAAAACTCTATTTATTTTCATTTCTAAAACATATTTTGTTAGTTTAGGTAGGTAGGTAGGTACTTTTTTAATTTTTATTATATAGTAGTTCATTAAAAAGAGTGTCATACAATATGATCAAAGTTTAGAAGAAATTATTTTGTTCTTAAGATGAAAGCTCTTCATTCAGTTTGAGAGTAAACGCTTCTTTTTTCATACATTTTAAGTATTCTTTGCATTAAAAATATTTTGTTATTGTAGTGTAGGTAGATACTTTTTATTTTAATGATATTGTCGTTCATTAAAACGAGTGCCATACAATACGACCAAAGTTAAGAAGAAATTATTTGGTTATTTGGTTAAATACAAAGTGATTGTTTTAATTTTATACGAAATTATTTTGTTCGTTTAGTGTACCTAAACAAATTATGTTTAAAAAAAGTAATTTGGTTTTCTACGTAACTTTGTTATTTAAAATAAGGAGTAATAATTATGTTACATTTATTTTTAGTTCAAATATCAGAGACTGAATGATTGATATATGATTTCAAAATAAAGGCTGACTGATTAAGATTGACTATTTTTTTCCACGAAAACGTGACCTTATATGGAAGTTTCGGTTTCGGTTTCGGTTTCGGCCGAACCTGTGTTTGAATTTCAGTTTCGGTTTCGGTATAGGTTTCGGCCGTATAGACTAGTTTCGGTCGGACACTACTGAGAAATTATATATGTTGTTACGAGTTAAATATTTAGAATATTAGTAACAATAATAACATTTATGTAAAATTTGTTGGTAATGTACTATGTATTGAAAAAAATATAGGAACACACTTGAAATGGATATGAATAGACGTAGTTGAGTTCACTCATTTATTGATTATCAATTATTTAGTGGTATTTTGAAATTTACTTAAGCTTTTTATTTGTCTATTTTATATCTTTATCGGGATGTATATATGGGTAAGTTATTGTATTACCTATAAAATTTAAGCGCCAAATGAAGCTTCTTTGACCAAATGTTATTATCGTTTTGGACTATAAATTATATATTACTAGCTTTTACCCGCGGCTTCGCTAGCATGGTATTAATGGGAAATTACTGTGTAAAGAATTTTCCCACGTTAATGAAAAAAAATGTCCGTGATAAAAAGAAGTCTATGTCATTTCCCATAGAATTGTTACTATTCTTGCTGAAAGAATTATGGTATAAAAGAAAATTTCAAAATTTGAGAATGACATTTCGCAAATAAAAGTTCTATATTAGAAAATATTTAAAATAATAGAAATAGAAATTTATTTTAAGTACCTACTCCCTTTATTAGTATTTTATTCATATTTGAATCCAGAGTAAAAAAATAAGAAAATGACAGTCCACTTCAAACGTTATGCTTTATAGCAACGTTATGCTTTTTGTTCGGAGAATAAACATTTTTAGAGATATGTAGATATTAACCACGACGCCAAAAAAATACTATTTTTAATCACAACAAAGCACTCTTTTTAAGACTAAAATTCAAAAAACAAAGGCTACCGTCTAACTGTGCCAGTGTCATTTCATTCCTCTTTACAAAATTATTAATTTTAAATAGATAATAGCTTTATAATAGTATTGTAAATTAGTGTATTATAGTTTTAACTTGTATATTTGTTTTCAAAGTAAGTATTTGTGTTGTGTAATTGGTTCTTCGGAGCAGTAAAGGTAAGTTTTTTTTTGTTTTGTGTCATTTAGATTTGTTGAAAAATGGTCCAAGAAAAACCACCTGATCCCCCAGATGACGGTGGTTTGCTATCTGAATCCTCGGGTGTTGGAAAAAAAATGATCGCTGTTAATATTCCGGAGGCTTCGGACTTCGTAACGATTACGTCCAAAAAAAGAAAAATGGCTAAACCAGCAGATAATAGAAATGCAACAGATTTTGAACAGATACATCGTAAAATACCCTCCACGCAAAACGACTCCCTTCAAAATAATTCTTCTGTTTTACAGGATGTAATTCCGTGCACTTCTTCCTCGATCTCAAACCCAAGTCCACCTAACCCTTCCACCACACTCACTACAGCCGCCCCACTGGTACCCTCTACTCCTTTGTCACGCTTATATAATAATCTGGATAGACCTCCTTACATAACACACGTGACTAAAATTTCAAAGGATGAAAAACAAACAAATTTATATGATGTGGACTTTGGACATTTTATGTTTAAAAATAAAATCCATCCTGTCTGGAATGGAGTTAAATCTGTTGGCCGTAACCGTCTTTCTGTTGAATTCAGGACAGCGGCTGAGGCCAATAGCTTTGTAAAATCTGATGTTGCCAAAAAAAACTCGTACAACGTTTTTATACCTACATATCAGGTTACAAGGCTAGGTGTCACAAAAGGGATCCCTCCGCACTGGTCGATAGAGGACATCCTGGAGAACATTACTGTTCCTCAAGGTTTCGGAAAAGTTTTAAAAGCGCGTCGTCTAAATTACAGGTTTAATACGGGAAACTCTGTAGAATGGAGACCCTCCCAATCCGTTGTCCTGACCTTTGACAGCAAAGACCTTCCACAAAATGTTACTATGTTTAACGTCTCTCTACCAGTAGAGCTCTATGTGTTCCCAACTGTGCAGTGCTACAAGTGCTGTAGATTTGGACACACAAAGAACCTCTGCAGATCAGAACCCCGTTGCTTCAAGTGCAGTTCATCCCATAGTGGCGATTCCTGCGATAAAACTGAGGAAAATTATAAATGTTTAAACTGCTCCGGAATTCACATGTCCATCAGCAAAACTTGCCCTGAGCTGTCAAGGCAGCGCAATATCAAACACACAATGGCCGAGAAGAGCATTTCTTATGCGGAAGCATCAAGAATGTTTAACAAATCCATTCCATCTTATTCTGAAGTAACTTCGAAAAATTCGAAAAATTCCACCCCTTCTCAACCTTCATCTTCTTCATTTAGAAAAACTGTTGAACGGGTTGTGAAACCCAGAATTCTAACAAAAAAAAATAATACTAATCACGAATCCCTTCTGTGGTTCCCTAATGGACAACTTCCTTCCAGTTCAAATTTCAATACTTACCTAAAGTCATCTAGTAAAGAACAAAATTATAATATAGACATTAACTCTACACTAATCACCTCATTTTTACATATTTTACAAACTTTAAATAAAAACAACATCCAAATACCGTCCCACGTTGCTAAACAAATTACTAATATTATCAACTCAACTAGAAATGGCTCCTCTGATGAGGATTCTTCAGTGGAATTGTCATAGTCTTAGAAATAAGTCTGACGAATTTTTAAACACATTACACTCAAACTCAATTGCAGTGGCTGCCATCTCGGAGACATGGCTGGAACCGGATTCTGATTTCAGAATCAGGGGATACCACTGTCTTCGAGACGACCGTCAAGATGGAAAGGGCGGCTCCGCTCTTTTCATTAAAAAATCATTACCATTCTCCCCAGTAGATGTAAAACCAATTGGTTGTCCTTTTCAAGTGACGGCCGCAAAGGTTTTTGACACTACAATCATTTCTTTGTATATATCACCATCTAACAAACCTTCAAAATCAATCCTGAAAGCAATGTTTTCCAAGGTCACTTCCCCTTCTCTTATTCTGGGAGATTTTAATGCCCATCACGGATTATGGGGAGCTCACAATTGTGACAGAATGGGCAGAGATATTGTTGATCTACTCGACGAACTAGATTTTTGTATCATCAATGATGGTTCTCCTACCCGTCTTCAGGTGCCTGGTCAGCGTCCCAGCATGGTTGATCTTACTATTTGCAATTCCAGCATAGCCGCATCCCTGTTATGGAAGGTTTTGGATGACCCTCATGGGAGTGATCATTACCCCATCCTCATTGAATCCTCAAATATTTATCATTCCAATAAAATTGTCAAGTTCAGTAGTCGAAAACCAAGGTTCTTAACGGCCAGGGCAAACTGGAATGATTATTCAAATCATACAAAGTTCTCCGTGCAAAGTCTACCCTCTCCAACTACAGAAAATGTTACGGAATGTTACGATTTATTGGTGTCTGCAGTCATTACGTCCGCAGAAAAATTTATCCCCATTAAAACGACACGTAACAAAGGGAAACCTCCCCCAGCTCCTTGGTGGGATATTGAATGCTCAGACGCAGTAGATAAGAGGAAAAAATATGCGAAAATTTATTCAACAAATATGAATATGGAGAACTTCCTTCAGTATAAACAGATTGAAGCTAAGACCAAACGTCTTCTAAAAAACAAAAAACGTCAAGGCTGGAAAAATTTTTGCTCATCATTATCTCCAGAAGTTCCTCTTTCAGTTGTTTGGAATTCAATTCGTCGGTTTAAGGGTTCTCACGTCCCATCGGTGACTCGACCACTCTCTTCACAGTGGGTGAAGGAATTTGCCGATAAACTAGCTCCTCAAACTGCAAGTAATTTTAATGAAACAGAATTCACATACTCATTTAAAACACGGGGTTGGATGGACACCCACTTCAATTTGACAGAGCTTAGGGAGGTCTTAAATGATCTCACAGACTCATCTCCCGGTGTAGATGGAATTCCTTATAGCTTTATTAAAAACTGCGACGTTACGACATTAAACTATTTTCTTTCAGTTATAAATTTGATCTTTGACTCCGGCAAAATTCCATCAGCATGGAAAACTCAAATAATTGTCCCCATTCTGAAACCCCAGAAAGACCCTAACTCTGGACTTTCTTACAGACCTATAGCTCTGTCATCTTCCTTAGTTAAAATAGCTGAACATATGATTAAAAGACGCCTAGACTGGTATGTAGAAAATGAGAAAATTCTTCCCAGTTCTCAGTTTGGCTTTCGAAAAAGAAAAAGTACGATCGAAAGTGTGTCCATCCTGACTTCTGATATCCAGTTGGCCCTGGCCGATAATGAATCCCTTGTCGGTGTTTGCCTTGATGTGTGCGGAGCTTTTGACAACGTTTTATTAGATGTTTTATTTAATAAATTATTAAAAATTGGCATCCCTCGTAAGCTTTCCAGTTTTATAATTAACCTCCTTCTTACCAGGAAAATTCAAATCCAGGTGCTGGATTCTTCTCCGCTGGAAAGAATAGTAAACAAGGGTTTGCCTCAGGGCTCCGTCCTTAGTCCTATCCTTTTTAATATATATACCTTTGACCTGCATCGGAGTTTGCATCCATCTTGTAAAATACTTCAGTATGCGGATGATCTTTTCATATACATTTCAGGACGAATTATTACTATTCTGGAGGAAATAATTAACATTTGCATGAAAAACCTTGACACCTGGTTAACGAATCACGGCTTAGAAATTTCTCCGTCCAAAAGCAATGTTATCGTTTTTTCCAGAAAACGTGTTCCTCCGCGTATAACAGTCCAAATAAATAATTCAATTCTCCCTATGCAGGTACAGATAAGATTCCTTGGGGTAATTTTAGACTCTAAGTTAACATGGAACCCGTATGTTAATTTTATCATTAACAAATGTCAAGCTGGCCTCAACATTTTACGTGCCGTTTCACGGGTTTGGTGGGGAAGTCACCCATTCACCCAAAAACTTTTTTATAACGCATATGTTAGGAGTCATTTGGATTATGCATCATTCCTCATCGAACCCACTTCTAAAAAGAACCTCGCGAGGTTGGACCGCATCCAATTTCAAAGTTTAAGATTGATTATCGGTGCAATGCGTTCTTCCCCAATTAACGCTTTACAAGTGGAAGCTGTGGAGGCTCCTCTTCATTTCAGAAGACAGTTCTTGGCAGACAAGTTTTTATTTAAATGCTTAAGACTCTCTAATCACCCACTGATAGACAAAATTACTGCACTCACTGCTCAAGTGAAATCACTTCCTTATTGGAGGAACAAATCAATCCCTCTTCTTGTTAAAAGTCTCCATACGTACAGTGCGTATAAACCCCTCTTAAATCCATCTGATAGACTTCCTTTATATGCTAACTCCTTTCGTATTCATTTACGTAAACCAAATATTCTTCTTTCTCTCGGCATAATTAACAATCACGAAGCTCCAAGAAAGCTTATCGAAATTTTAAATTCTAAATACTCCAACTGGAAAATTATTTACACAGATGGTTCCAAGTCTTCCTTATCAAACCATGTGGGAGCGGCATTCCATTGCCCATCAGATCAAGTCAATAGAAAAATCAAACTTCCAAAAGAGGCTTCCGTTTTCACTGCTGAATGTATAGCCATTTTTGAATCCCTCAAATACATTGACAATGATCACATTGGAAACTTTTTAATTCTCTCAGATTCCCTGAGTGCACTTCAAAAATTGAACTCTTCCCCCTTCCATTACCCAGAAGACGATTTCTGTGTTGGAATCCGCACTTTAATTTATAAATTAACCGACTCTGGCAAAGAAATCGTGTTGGCTTGGATACCTAGTCACTGCGGTATCCCTGGAAATGAAAAGGCAGATTCATTGGCGAAAGATGCCATTATTTCGGGGGATATTTTATATAATTTTTTAAACCTCGATGACATTTTCATTAAATTGAAAGAAAACATGATTTCCACATGGCAGAATCATTGGGATGAGTCTAGTAAAACAAAAGGATATAACTTTTTCATAATTCAGCCAACGATTCCTTCAAAACCGTGGTTTTCTAGACTCTCTTTGAACAAATTCTCAACATCCTCGATTTGCCGCATGCGGATAGGTCATTGCTGCCACAATGTTCACTTGACAAATATTCATGTTAAGAATTCTGCGATGTGTGAATGTCGTCTTGGTGAAGAGGACCTCAATCATATTTTTTTCAGTTGCCCTATAAATAATTCATACATAAATTTCATCCCTCACCTTATCAGTACGGGCATAATGCCTCCCTACAACATTGCATGTCTGTTATCTTCTCAAAACAAACGCGTTTATAGAGTATTGTCTAATTTCCTGAATATTAACAGCATCAATTTGTAATTGTAAGTTTAGTTTAAAATTTTTCATTATTTAGTTTATTTATTATGTATAATAAATTACATAAGCATATTTATTATTTTCCTGTTACTTCCACTTGTTATACATATGTAAATAATTAAAATCATCTCGTGTTGTAAGAATTTAGCGTATTATTATTATTATTTGTATAGTATTATTATATAATGTAGATATGTTCTTGATACCAAAATTGTAAATATTTACCAAAAATACACTCACAAAATTACACACAAAAATCATTCACTTGACACTGGCCAGAACACTCCTTTGGGGTGAAAAGCCATTAAAAAAAAAAAAAAAAAAAAAAAAAAAGACTAAAATTTAAAAAAAAAACATTGTTTCCAAGGTCAGGGCCGGATTAACCATGTCGGGGCCACTAGGCAATGCACGTCTCGGGGCCCTAAACAAGGCTTTAAGGCACCAGGACACAATAATAAAAAAATTATAATTTTTTTTAAATTTCATTTTCTGAAAGGCTAAAAATGCTTTAAAGAAATTCTAAATATTGACGACGATAGAGTATTTTATGTGAAACAGTTTGTATGTTGAATTATACTTCGGCAAATGCGTTTTTCTCGAAACTTTTTAAACACATTTTTCAACCTGATTGACATATTAAAAAATATATATATACCATTTACATGCACCACGTCATAAACTGTTCGAAAATCTAGTGTCTATGGCACCAAGTAGGGGATTTTCGATATCTAAAAAAAAGAAAAAAATGTGGATCATCGAATTTTTTTTTCGATGTTTTATGGAAAATTTTAATTTCATGGAAAAAATAGGGGGATTCCTTTATAAAAAAATCCAGAAGTGGTTCCATAGTGACTGGATTTTCTAATTGACTTAGTGCGTCCAAATCAACTGTATAGTTTTTCTAATATGTTGTCAACCAGGTTGAAAAACGTAATTTCGAGAAAAACGAGTTCAAAGATTTGCTTAAGAATAATTCAACATACAAACTGTTTAAAACGGTTTCTTATAAAAGCTGTTTCTACGTCAATTTTATGAATTTCCTTAAAACATTTGTTGAGAGCTCATTAACAAATGCATCTTTAAATTTTTTTACAGTGTCCTGGTGCCTTAAAGCCTTGTTTATGATTTAATCAAGGGAACATGGAGGCCCCCAGAGTCAGAGGCCCGTGTGAACTGAATAAAAAGCTTGTAAAATTACATCAACTTCTTAAACTGGGGGGGGGGGGGGATTTCGCCGGGCAGCTCTCCTTGAGGTGATTTTTCACGAAAGCGGCGCTATATAAATTAGCCAAATATTATTATTATTATTCTGCTTTGCCGCCCCGGGCCTCTGACGGTCTTAGTCCGCTACACTTTAGCCTTTTCTGAATTCCAAATTTTTTTATTTCTACCACAACGTAATTTTATTTATAATTAATCTGTTTTTTAACTAAATCACGAAGGTATGCCATCACCCTATTCAATAAAAAAATTAAACGAATAAAATACAATATAATAACTCTTTATTGTACATAAAAGGACACATTCATAAAAACAAAAATACGAAAAAAAACAGTACAATGAGCGGTCTTGTTACTAATGTGATCTCTTCCAGACAACCTTGGTACGAAGAGAAACAAAGAATTTTAGCAAGCATATGGGTAGTGCACACTAAAACTTGTACAACATTAATATTTTAAACATATAACTAGAAATAAAAGCAAAAAAAAAACTCAAACAAAACAAATGCCAAAACAAACCACACACGGCACCTTCAATCACATCCCCATTGGTAATGCTGCTTAATGAATATAAGGAAAGTAAAATACAACTACGTTTAAATATTTATTTTAATTATTGACTTTTTTATTATTTGTGCATGATGTGAACATTAGTTATTGGGTTATAACCTAATTATTATAATTTATTTTTTCTTTAATGAATGTAATGTTATTAACATGTAAATGTTTCTTAATAAAAAAAATTAAAACATCTTGAAAGCTGACTTTTTCCAAAATCGGTGCTGGAGTTGCTCACTGATTGACAGTAAGTACGTGCTCACCATTGACGCAAGGCAGTTTTTCTCGGGGCGCGGGGCCCCCAGCCGACGCGGGGCCCCTAGGCAGTTGCCTACTCTGCCTAAAGGATAATCCGGTACTGTCCAAGGTAACAATTTGTTTGACGTTTGCAATAACTCGATTTTGTTAGGGACAGAAAACGTATGATACATAATTTCATAACGCCACAGCTCATTCATAACGCCAGAGCTTACCAAATAATGTAGCTTTCGATTAGTGAAAGAATTTTTAAATTCCATTCGATATTTATTGCGTGAAAGAGTAAGGACCATCCAACCATCCAACCAACCATCCATACAAACTTTCGCATTTATAATATTAGTAAGATTTTCATAATATTTAGTTCAGTTGTTTTGAAGAGGTGAGCTAAAATTGTTTGTTTGTTAATTTGTTGAACCTCCAGTTCTTGGTATTTGTTGTTAAAGGTAACTTTAATGAGGAAATCTTTCGCACCTTCGATAGTGCATCTATTGTCGAAACTGTTACACTTCCACATGCCATTATTGCATATTCGATGATCGATTGGCAGAGAGCATTGTACAATTTTCATATTTATATGTCTACATTTAGAATACACCTGTTGACAGGTACCTTTAATTTATTTAATATTTACTATTTATCACTAACCATCTCCATATCTTTTGAATTACTGCGAATGATATTTGCTACATTGTTAACTTAGTCGTTAATTTAGATGATACCAGCGCAGTGCGGTGCTGCAGATTTTTAATCACCTTACTCACATAAAAGTACCTACCACTGAGCACTCATATCACGCCCATGTTTTTGTTCACTTTGTCGAATAAACGGCGATATCTTTGATAAATAAAGGTATCGCCGTTCTCCATTGGACAAGGCGACAAGCGATTAAGAAAAAAAACTTACAAACTTTAGACGTCAATAACGTCAGAATTTCGTTAGCTCCAGTTTTTGAAGAATCATAACATGAAATAGTGTCTAAATCGAATCAAATTTGCTACTGAAGTGCAGTGTTTTTCTCGGGCTATCACCCGGTGTGTCTGTCTTCCGGTATTCTACCGTGATATGCTTATAAAGTGACTTTTTACAAAAAAATTGACAGACAATCTAACTATGAGTTTATCACCTAGAAATGTTTTGAGAATTCGTACTAAAAGTGGTCAACAAACTGAAATTTTGTGTGTATAATAAAACTCTGTGCCGAATTTATATCCTCGTGTGTCTGTTTTATCGATACTCGAACGAGGAGTGCCTCAAAAGTGATATCAAAACTGAAAGTCTAAACTTTAATTGTGTATAAGTGAACTAAAAGATAGTCTAAACTTTAATAAGTGAACTAAATAAAACAATAAACATCGGAAAAACAAAAAATCTGGCAATTTGTGAATGCTTAACAAATTTGAATTGTGAATTAAACAATAATCACAGTGTTTTGTGTTAAAAACTACTAAAATACACTCTAGTACATTTCGTTGACAGTTGTTTAATATTGACTTTAATCTCGCTGACACCCAACAGTGATTTGGCGTAGGAGGAGAGTGTTTGGCTCCCGTATCTTCGGAGAAGGGTTCGATCCTCGAACAAACCAAAATCTTTTTATTTTAATATTATATTTATAAACTACCTGTTCATAGATGGCGGTAAATGCGTAGATACACTAAACCAAAAATAATTTTAACCAGATACCCTACCAGTCAATAGATGGCAGTAAAGTAGTAGAAAAATTAAATAAAACGGCAAACGGGCTTGATAATAGATGGCGGTAAATATACCAATTTAAAGAAATACTACTTACCGATAATATTAACAGATGGCAGTAGGTATATAAAATATATAATTATTTATTTATTAAAATTATTGGAATTTGAAAAATGGAAAAGGGAAATAAAACACCCAGAGTAAAAAATTCAGATCCATTTACGAAATCTTTTATGACCCCAAGATCCCCAACCGAACAAGAGGAAGATAATTTATCGTCTGATTCGGAGAATAATAGAGATGATGAGGAAGAAAAGTCTATATTGATAGAGACAAATCAAGTGAGTAACGCACTTACTAACTCAAGAATCATAATTAATTCCATGAAGACAACCCTCTCAGAAAGTTAAGGAAAAATTTCCATGGGCCAAAAAGAAAAAAATTAATGAAGGAATGGATAATTTATTTAACATTATAGCTCATTTAGTAGCAGAAAATAGTGAAATGAAGGGCGAATTAAAAATTCTCCGGCCGCTCACAAAAATAGTTACCCAAAATTTTAATGAAATGAAAAAAATAATGCAGGAAAATAAATCGCTTTTCAAAAACATGAATACAAAAAATGAAGAAATTAAAAAAGACATAAGAAAAATAATAGTACCCGAAACTTATGCGGAAAAGGTAAAAAAACATGAGCCGATTGTAATCATAAAACCAAAAAAGAAAAATCAAGAAAATGTTGAAACAAAAAACGAAATAAGCGTTGGAGTACCAAGGCCCGCTATCTGCGTCTTTCCAGTAAACGCTGAAGCCACCATGGACAGCGATGCCACAATAAAAATGGTCCAAGATGTCATTCGACCGTCCGAAATAGGCGTTCGGATCACGGGCATGCGCAAAATAAGGAACAAGGGGGTGCTGCTCAACACGGCAACTGCAGGTGAGCAGGAAAAATTATTAAATGCCACTTGTCTTAATAATTCGAGCATACTTAAGGCCCGGTTACCCACCAAACGACTCCCGAGACTGATATTTTTTAACGTGCCGAGGGCTTTAACTGATGCTGAATTTTTGAGGATCGCTCTAACGGGTATTCCCAATGTTCAAGACGTCGAGGGAACACTGGCAAGCTGCAAGCTTAGTCACTTGGCTGGCGCTCGTACAGGAGACACCTGCCATCGAATATATGAGGTCCCTGCTGCTGTGCGCAAAACACTCGTGGAACAGGAGAAAGTGTTTGTCGATTGGACTGTGTGTCGCGTCCGAGACTTTTTTGGGCTTACCGTCTGCACTAAGTGCCATGTGATTGGACACTCCTTCAAATACTGCCGAGATGAAACTTGGTGTGGGCACTGTGGCCAAAAAAATCACACCCGCGAATCCTGCCCAAATGCCGCTTCCGATCCAGTATGCGCTACATGTACCAGATTTGGTAAGCCTGCTGCTCATTCCACTGGAGACAGGGACAACTGCCCGGCCTACCAAGCTGCACTGAAAAAGGATCTTGCTACAATCGATTATGGAGTGTAACATACGTGAGCATAAGTGCCTCACCATCGAGGATTATAATCCCGTGATGAACTGTCTACGAATAATGTACTTGAACGCGAGAAGCATCCGTAATAAGTTTGATGAGATCGAAGAAAAAGTTAGAAGTTCGCTGTATATTGTGCACGTCCTCGTCATCACTGAAACGTGGCTTAATGTTGGAGAGGAAAATTTTTACTCCTTGAGTGGTTACAAAAGTGTTTTTGCCTCTCGCCCCAACGAAGGAGGAGGCGGCGTAGCAATATATGTGATTGATACTATGAAGTGTGCAATTATTGAAAATTTCTCAAATGAAAATTCTTTCTTAGGTATAAGTCTTTGTAGCAGTGATAGGAAACCAGTCAACATTTATGCTATCTATCGAAAACCTAACACAAACATGCAGGATTTTTTAATACACCTAGAAAACATACTGAACGAAAGTAGACAAGATACATTAATATTCGGAGACTTTAACATTGACGTATCCATATCCACACACTCTTCATTAAATTTTTGCAACATCTTAGAATCTTACAATTTCTCAATACACAACAAAACATTTCCCACGAGAGTTACTGATACAAGCAGCACCATTATAGATCACTTCATATCAAATAGGCAAAACATTCAGACTACTATATCGAATATTGATGATCCACTTAGTGACCATAACATACTTATTGTTGACTATAAGAACAACTTAAAAAAATGTTTTAATAATAGAACCAAATCCCGGATTACGAGACCTATCATCAACAGTATGTCAGTAAAATCCTATCTTCTTGATAACAATTTCACGATCGACTTAAGCAACTCAGAAGACCCTTTTAAAAGTTTCAATTATCACATTAAAAAGGCAATAGAATCAGGTACAACCAAACCAAAAACAAGATTAGGAAGTCGGGAACAACTGAATACTCCATGGTTTGATTCCAAATTAAATTCCTTAATCAAAGAACGAAACCAGATTCATAAACAGTGGAAACAAGACCCTGGTAATATTACTCTTGTAACACTTAAAAAGAGATTGAGAAATACCATTACTAATTATAGGCGAAGTCTAAAACACAAATATTATGCGAACAGCTTTCAACAAAACCAAAATAACCCTACTAAAACTTGGAAAATCATAAACTCTATTCTGTCAAACCGAGCACATAAACCAACCAACGAAATAGAATCCCTCATCGTAAATGACTGCGAAATTAAGGATCCGGATCAAATAGCATCGGCATTTAATGAGTTTTTCCTCTCGATAGGAGAAAAGTTAGCAGCTACCATTCCGTCATTCCCGGACGACTGCAATACCGTCCTTGTAGAACCGAAGGCTTGCCAATCCTTATACATGGCTAGGACAAACAAAGATGAGGTATTGAGGATCATCTCTAAAACAAAGCTGAAAGCAGCACCGGGACTCGATGGAGTAACACCATCAGTTCTTAAGGCTTGTAAAGAAGAACTAGCGGGTCACCTAGCAGAACTTTTTAATTGGTCACTGTCCTCGGGAAAGTTTCCGAATGAATTAAAACTTGCGAAAATAATACCTATACATAAAGGAGACTGTAAAACATGTATTTCTAACTACCGTCCTATATCACTTTTATCGGTATTTTCAAAAGTGTTTGAGACCATAATCAAAGATAGACTCCTAAAATACATATCTGCGAATAATATCCTTACACCACAACAATATGGCTTTCGGAAAAATTCTGGTACTCAATGTGCCACCTTTGATTTTATCTCTACCCTTCAACAGTATATAGACCAGGGTGAATATGTGGCAGCCATATTTATAGATCTCAAAAAAGCCTTTGATACGGTCAATCATGAAATACTCTTAAAGAAATTGGAACATTTGGGTATTGTTGGGAAGCCCCTAAACCTCATACGAAGCTACTTAGATGATAGATTTTGTCTTGTCGAAGTCAAAGGGGTCTCGAGTGGCTTAGGTAGAATCACATGTGGAGTGCCACAGGGATCAATTCTTGGCCCTCTGCTTTTCTTGCTATATGTCAATGACATAACTAAATGTGGTATCTCTGGAAAACTCCAACTTTATGCGGATGATACTGTAATCTACTATCACAGTAAAAGCCTGAGTGACCTGGAGTCTCTAATGAATGTAGATGTCTCAATTTTAGCTAATTGGCTCCGTATTAATAAATTGAGCCTCAATATAAAAAAAACGCACTATCTAACATTCGGTAATAAGGATTATGGGTCCATGAATATTTCACTTGGAACTGATAAACTCCAAAATATGGAAGTTACGAAATATTTAGGGCTATTAATAGACTCTAAACTTACGTGGAATTCCCATGTTGAGCATGTGAAATCAAAAATTTCCCCAATTACCGGTGTACTGTACCGACTCCAAGGTCTTCTATCCATATCTCTACTACGGGCCACTTACTATGCAATGATTCACTCCCATCTGAGTTATTTAGTTAGTATCTGGGGCACTATTACTAAAAAACAAATATCAGAAATACAGGTGATTCAAAATCGAGCTATAAGGAATATCTACCATCTACCGTGGGATACACATATCAAACATATATATTCAAAGACAAACATACTTCCTTTTACGGTTCTACCTAAATACAATATCACTAGTGCAATATTACAAATCATACATAGATCCGCACACACTAACATCAGACCAGCCTTTAATTCAGACATACACCAGCACAAAACACGATCCCAAAATCAAATACACTTAGCATCATCTACCCACACAACTAAATTTGGTATTAACTCGTTACAATATATCGCATATAGACAATACAATGCATTACCTAATGAAATAAAGCATTCAGTAGCTAACAAAAAAATATTTGTTAAAACGCTTAAAGAATATTTCCTGAAAATGTATTTAAACCAGTGAATATTGGCTCGCCTTCATACGTTTGTTTTTTATGTTTTATGTGTATGGATGTCTCTCAGTATTCCTAAAATCTCTATTCTTGACAATGCATTTTTTATTTATTTATATATATTTTTTTATTTTTTTCCCTTTTCAATATATTGTATTTTTTAAACGTGTAATATCTGTGTAAAATGTACTTATATCTATCTGTCCTTCCCGTAATGAGTTTTCTTCTCAACTCATTGGGAATAATGTGTTACTTGTCATATTTTTGTAATACATTATAATTAATAAATAAATAAATAAGATGCCGGAATTCGAATTTCTACCGATTTCTTGCAAACCTCCATTAAACAATTGAAGTTTTTAAGCTCTTAAAAAATATATGTTTTTCTTGAAGATAATATCTAGACATTAGTCGCGCCCAAACGCAAATTATATAAAATTCCCTCGATAGATAAAAAAAGCAAAGTATGCTCCAAAAATTATCATAAACACGTTAGTTTCAGTTATTTTACAAGTTATATGTACCTATGTATGAAAAAATTCACAGCATTTCTTTAAATGCTGTTTAAGACAATTTTCGCGAGATTTTTGCTCTATTTTAAATGTGTCGTGTTTTATTAAAGATTTTCATGAGTTTTGCATCGGTTTTATCTTGTAAATGTTAGCGCGCTCTTCTAACATTCGTAATTTCATATCTCTTCGTCTTCTTCTTTTTGGGGCCGGGAACGGCGCCTTAAAACATACGCGTGATATGAACTCTCAGCGGTAGGTCCTTTTTTCCTAAATACCAAGCTAACGCGAGGATTACCTAACGTTTGATTACAACAGCCAACGAAAGTATGTAAGATTTTTTAAAGTGAAAACTTCTTTAGCACTTATATATATTTGAAACTCGATGTAACGGCAAAAAGCGACACTAAAAATAGACAAACACATAGGTCTATGGGATTTAGCCTGCGGGAAAGCGAGATAGCAATACAATATTTATTTAATTCACGGGCACTCGGATCCAATATAATACGATAAATCCACAGTCCCACGTAAGTCTCCTTTGGTGTAGTGGTATAAAGCGCCCAACGAACATCAGCAGTCAGACATTTAGTTGACCAAGGATCGAATTTTGATCGATACCTACAAGATCCAAAAAAAATATATATTTGGATACGTTTTTAGATTTCCACGGCCAAAGCATTTTCGTTTGTTTTTGGGGTGTTATGCCGTGTTGCGCTACCTCCTTCTTTAGCCGACGTTTCGGACAGCGTTGCAGTGTCCACCATCAGGGCAGATCCGATTAGACAGATAGCGACACATAAAAAGAAAACAAAAATACTAATAAGATAACCAAATGTATAGAAAAAGGTGCAATGGAATTCGACGACAAAAAACATTGTTAAAAAAAGTAGTTGTAAATATTTTTTCTTCTACCGCGTGTGAATTGACAATCTGATTTTTTTGAAATACCTACTCAGCTGATGATGGGAATATATTATGATGTATAACGCGCATACATTTTACTCTTCATTATGACGTACCTAGTCCATTTAATTAATTCTTCAAACCACTGCCCAGCTTGTGTTAAGACAGACGATATAGGTATATAGAGATAATTGAAGAAACGTACCCATAAATGATTATATCACACACGTATGTTCGTATAGGTCAAAGAAAATTGCATTCACTTGATGCACCACTGATACAAATTCTAAAGCAACGTGAAAATATGAAGTTACTTTCATACGAGGCGACGATGCTAGAAATCTGCGAGTTCCTTTTGACGATTCTTCTGGTGAAGTCGCTCATTGTTTAAACGTTTCCTTACTAAAATGGTTAAGTTGTCACTCAAAGTCAGAATTGTGTTTGAAAAAGTTTGTGGTATGTTCACTACATTATCTTTGTTCGATGAATCATTCTTTAATCTAATTGTGCTCTTAGAACAGAAGATGCAATTGGCGATACCAATGCGAAGTAAAGTAAAATGGCAAAAAAATTGTGTTTTTTTTAGTATGAAAATTTGATATAATGTGCAAGGTCTTGGAAAATTGTTTTGAAGTCTAGTGGTTTTGTTGTATAATGTAAAAAAATTAACAAGTTTTGAATTGTAATACGGAAAACATTAAAAATAGAATAAAGCGTGCGTTTTCGCGATGTTTTATTTTTGCTTATATCGGATCAGGCGGCCGGCGTTAAGCGGGAATTTCGACCTTATCGCCAACAAGATATTGTTCGAATTTTACAAATTGGATCCCCTTTAGTGTTTTTGGCAAACAGAAAGATAATTAACACGTGACCAGCATCCGCATGCGGATGACATCTACCTAAATAGTAAAGTTCGTTGTGATTCATATTAATGTTTTAGCGAGATTTGTCACTACTTTAAAGGCTTGGCAACTTCCACTCCCGCGTTTATTCTCCCTCACCTATATTCCTTCGAAATAATAATTAAAAGGAGTGTGAAGGAGTAAGGGGGGGGGGCGTAAGAGTGAAGCAGTTGCAGTATGTAAAATTTAGAAATAATTATGTTTAAAAATTACACGGTTGCTTATTTGCGAATGTCTTGATTGCGGATTATGGATATTTTAAAATGTTATATATTTTGAATGCGATTATTTTAATAACACGTATATGTCAATATCATTGAATGTATTATTTGCGAACTTGTTAATCTTCTTTTACCCTTTCTAAAAATTAGAGAATTTCTTCTTCTACAATGACTTAGTGGCATCATTTTATTTAAATCATAATCATTGGCTCTGAAACTTGTTCCTAATTCCTAAATATTAAAAAAAAAACAATAACGCCGTAGAAAATAGGTACCATGACATAAATCATGTATTCAAATGTTTTCATACGCTTGCTAATATCTTTACGAAACCCCCCAATCGGTAGGTAATTCAACCATAATATTTATTTATAACACCTGCAATTGATTTTCAGAATCGTTCGGAAAATCCCCTTATTCTCAATCGGAAGACAGTGAATCGTCGTGGTCCAAAACTCTTAGAGCAACAACAGTTCCCAAAATAGGTAAATATTTTTTTAACTTATGACATTTTAAAAATATACAATCGTTCTTTCCGGTATGTAGTTAATACTGGGTAAGGGGTACTGAAATAACTCATATAGATATATTATTGGCTCTGTTATTATACAACCCATTTACCGGTAGTTTTTGTCGTATCTAAATCGTATCATTTTACTTGCACATATGAGTTATAATTATTCAACATCAAACAAAGTACTAATATTTCGTGCTAATAATGAATGACTCTCCTATGTCATTTTATAATATTATGCTCCGCAAAAATACAAGGAAATTGTTCAATGAGTCAAGGAATTTCCCCAGCGAGGATGCTGCATTTCTTTGTAGAAATGACTAGACGGGAGATATCGTAAAACGTTCGATTTAAAATTATGTAAATAAGTATCTATGCAGATTCATGTGTGTATCTAAGTATGTATTGGTTTTAGGTTTATACTTACCATTCATACATCTCTCGCTCAAAGACACTTCTCATTCTTAGGTCCAAAACTATACAACTTAATGCCTGATGTTTGGAAAAAGGAAAGCCACTAACTGGTTTCATATATTAGGTAGAAAGGAGAGTGAACTCTTACTACACAAAAAATGAAATCAAACAAAAACCAAAAACAACAACCAAAACTCAACAAAAAAAAACATGTAAAAGATACCTTTATGTTCTAATCTTTATCATTATGTGTATATATGTACCTACCTATTACGTTAATATTATGTTTAATTTCATATTTAATTTTATTCTATTTCTTCTCTTTGTTATTTATATTTATACAAATATGTTCATAGGCTTATGCAATGCAACACCAGTTATTAGTACACATTATACCTATTATTTTAATACTATACTAATCAAACAACAGCAATAACCATATTTTAAATGTTTGATTCATTTTATTGTTTCTATTCTCTTTCTAGTTCTCATTTGTATAAAATATGTATGTAGGACTAAGTATTATCTGAGATGCAAACACAAGATACCATTACGTTTTAATCATTTACTTTCAAGTATGTATATATTACTTTTATGATAATTTAAATAACTATGCTAAGCAAACCACGGTTATCTTTTCTGTATTCATTGGTTTTTATTATTATTATTTATTTTTTTAAATTCTTTCTCTTCTCTTTTTTTTCTTATTTTATACAACACATCTGTGTAGGACTATGATATGCAATGCTTACACGTTTGTTCTATATCTATATGTTTTAATCCTCTGTAATTAAGAACCTACCTAAGTAATTAATATTATTTAAAAAAAAACTTTGCTAAACAAAGAACAGTCACTTTGTTTTAATCTTTTATTTTTTTTTTTTTTTTTTTATATTATTTGCAGACCATGTTCCGTATGTTAATACTCATCCTAATTTGACTGTCCTAAAACGGGAATCCTCATAGTTGGGCAGTCAAAAATTTTCTTAAATAATGTATATAAATGTATAATCTTTGACTAAATAAAATAAATAAATAAAAAAAAAAAAATAAAAAAATATGTTTAACTACAAATATTCGATGCTTTGTTCAAATTTTTTGAAACAACCCATTCGTGTTTTTGTGAAGTTATGTTTGGCGTACATCTATTATGTAAAACATGTTGAATATTTAGTCGGAGATGGAAATTAACACACTTCCTGGCATCCGAAAGTCGAAACTCGGTAGATTGACTCGTTGTCGATGACAGTGCATTTATATATATCTATTAACTTTTTTGTGGCACACACGCTCGCACACGCATTTCTCTGAAATTGCTTAATCGGCCGAAGATATTGCGCAACTAGGTCGAGAATTTTAAATATATGTACTTACCTATTATGGTAAAAAACTTACATTTTCAGGTTGATTTTTAATATGCCACTTGCATCACATTTAAAAAAAAAAATTCCGGTTTAGACAAATATTCTAAGACATTCTGTTTTTTTTTTTAATGGTATTTTTGAAACCCTGGCGATTTTTTGAAAATTTGATTCCGAAAAATCAGACCATTTTTTATAAACCGGAAAGACAGAACATAATTTTATGGGTGCGAAAAAACGATAAATAGCAATAAATTGTACGGGGTTCTCTTCGTAACATCTGTAAAAACACCGCCATCTTTATTAAAAAATCAAACCAAAGGATAAGTTCGCCTAGTGAACGTTAATAAGCCTAGTGAACGTTAATCAAAGTGTTGCCATATAAAAAAATAAATAACAGTGTGGAATTTTACAAAATCAAGGGAACATAATCGGAGACGGCACATTTTCATGTAGTGACGTCACGAGCTCAAATAATGGATTTATTTATTTAAAAATAAAAAAAAAAACTATACATTTCTAAGAAATTTTACTAAAATTTTCGTAATCTTAGTAAAAAAAATCTATCCACACGATTTTTTCCAAGTCGTTATGAAATCCATGCAAGTGGCCTAATCAAAGTGTTACCTTTAAAATAGTTTTCCGCCGTTTTGATGCCGGGAGATGATGAATATTGCTGCGTGAATCTCTACTTGTCTCTCTTTTATAATTAATGTTGTTATGGAACTCTTTATAATACATAAACTACTATTACGGTATTTATGTTTTTCGAAACTTTGCCAAGCTTTTTCCGTTAAATCTATAACGTGTAGGTATGGATTATCTGGATTAGAAATCTAAAACGCTGATACGACACTAAAATTACTACGACTACGAGTTCGTGTCGACATTAATGAATCACAAATTTTGCCTAATAAATACTATTCTGGGTGTCCCCACGAATGGCACGAATGGAACACCTCATTTAAAAGGTTTTTTTTCTTAAAAAATTGTTAGAAAATTTTGTAAGAAAAAAACTGATAACCCCTCAGAATCTTAAATTTGAATAATAAATTTAGTCTACAAAAAAATTATTACAATTTACAATGCTGGTCTTTTCAACCCATATATCCTATCACGAAGCATGTTTTGACACGTTTAAGTGAAACTTCATAGATCATACACATATGGATAGCCACCGAAACCGAAAAGACCAATTTATTTCTATGTTAATATATTCATTTTTATTTAACTGCAGTACATATCGACCATGGAAATTTGAAATGCTGTTAAGGAAAAAATATCAGATGTTCAGGGGGGCGAAAAGAATTTTTTTTTTAAAGTTTTTTAAAAAATGACATTTTCTAATTTTGTAGATCTATAATTTTAAAATAAATAAATTTTAATACACTGTACTCAAATTTTTTTTGTAAATTTAGTTAATAAAAGTATTTAATTTATTTTTAAATTTTTGGAAAAAAAATCTTTATAATGCACGTCGTAAAGTAAGGAGGCATACATTATTACTTACGTGAGGTGAAAGGGGGGGGGGGGGGGGGGGAGGGTCCAGCAAAATATCACGCTGAAAAGAATATACGAAGTGGCCCAAATTTATCTCACCAAGGGGGGGAGGGGTCTAGATTGGAAGAAAAACTGTTCACGTTATTAATGTATGCCCTCTAAAAGACGGACTTATTTTCGACGATGCACTTACGACATTTCAAATTTCCGTGATCGAATGTGATTTAAACATAACGTTTCTCACCAAAATAAATGATTCTATATTCTATGTCAGCCATTGTGAACCTGCATAAAAATTGCATCAAATACTGGTTTCGATCCACCATTTATAACTATATTTTTTAATTAAAATAAAATTACCACCCATCCAACTTTTCCTAACCTAACTTTCGTCGACTCACGTGGGCCTGATTGGTAGCGAGTCTATGCGCCGCGACGCGACGTTGCCGTCAGCTCTAGGACCAGAGTTAGTACCAGCGCTAGTACCAGTGCCGCCCCCCCGAGCGCGGGCCAACAAGTAGCGGCGCGCGCTCCGCCACTGGGGCAAGTTCAGTTCAAGGTTAGCAGTGCCACTGGGGTGGTCGGAAGGCGGGGTGCGGTAAGGGTGCAGGGGAGGGGGCGGCGCTGGCGTCGCGACGTGACCTTCCCGAAGTTGGGGCCGATGGGTACAGAGCGGTTGGGAAATGGTTTACTGATGGTTTATTATAAAAAGAAAAAATGGATATTAGATTTACTCGTATAATGTTAAATGGATTAATGAACACATTTCTCCTTACTTAATGTAGAGTTTTGTTAAAAAATCTTTGTTAAATTGCTTGGTTCTCTGCTAGGTATAATTCGTACACTCAACAGCTATAAAATAATAATTTAGACCACACGAATGAAGTAAAACTTCACTAACTTATAAAAGAAGAGAGACAGAAAATGTGTTGCTCCTACAGTAATATACGAAGCGTTCAACTCGCTTTTCGTAATGCTCTCGTCACGCATTCGCCAGCTTACACCCCAAGTCAAGAGTGCGTAAAGAAGTTTTACTTCAAAAATACATTTATTCATCAATAGATTTTTTTACAATATTACACATTTTGTTCTTTTATCATTGATTCTATTAATGAAAAGGTCACTGCTCAGCTATAATTCAGGATTTCTCGTGGAAAGCAGCTGGTTATATTTCTTCATTTTAAGGCATTTTAAGTTCGATAATACTAAAATTAATAACAATACCAATTTCGCCATTGCCATCCTCTGTCAAACCGTCATATTAGTCAAAATCACGTTAATTTTTTTAGGCAACTCTACCCTTTTTATTGGAAACAATCATTCTAAGAATTGGTTTATAAACTAGATAGCCCACTGATAAATGTGTATCCTATTTTATTTTATTTATTTACGGACAAATAGTCAATTAACAATATAATATCATAAGACGAATAAAAAAAAGGGAGATGACAATGAAAGGAGAGTAGATACATATATATGAAGAGCATTGACAAAAACTGAAAATTGTTTATATAGCACTATTGATTTTTTATAAAAGTCTAAAAGTATGTTAGATTTTTTAAAGAAATGTAACATATCATTGAAGAATTGTTAAACGCGCACGTCCCAGTTAGACGGGAGGTTCGGGGTTCGAGTCCCAGTTGCGATCATTATCTTTTTCTATTCTTCTGTGTTTTGTTCTCATTCATATTTTCGTTTAGATTATTATTGTTATCTTCTTCAATGACATAATATTTTTCATTGTTTCAAAGTCATCACCGCTTAAAAATATGAATGTATGACTTATTCGATAATACTCGTACCACACTGTAGTCCTGAAGGGACGAATGCGCACGCGCCCAATAAGCGCGCCATTTTCAACCAACCACCTTCTATAAAATGCCAACTTGTAAAAGGGCTCAAGCATTTGTCTGCGGTATTCCATACGCCCAGCATTAAAGTTGAAACGTTTTTACTAAAAAAGGACCCGATTTTCGAATGAAATTGAGGCTACCGCGCTGATGGGAAGTGGATGTTTAGGGGTGATTTCCAATTTGCCGGTTTAACATCATCCGCCTTGATGTTGGTATGAAATAATGGTTGAATTTAGAGTAGAGCATGGAAGTAGAACATGCAATGTAGGTTCTGTTTCATTAAATTAATCGTCGTTATGTTGATTGCACGCTTTTCTATTGACGGATTAAAATGAAACGTTGAATTCATAATTCGAGTTCATAGTGAAATAGTTGAATGATGTTTTGGCGGGTTGATGATAATAGTTATCTATTTCCCGGTTTCGCCCGAGTTTAAAAAAACTTTTTGCTTTGAGTATAGAATCAAGTCTTATAGAATTTTTTGACCCGTAACTTGATAACTTAAAAGCACCACAGCTTCGCTATTTTAATGAGGCCAGAGCTTACCATTTAAGGGATTATGATGCTTCGGTAGGTATTATGCATAGGTTATTATATAGGTTAATATTATATAGGTTAATCAAAGTAAAAAAAAATTATGTGTTTTTAACTCTGAAACATTCCACAAATATACTAAAAGTATATTATTTTTTATTAATTAGTTTTTAATAAACAAAAAATAATCATATAAAATTTACGGGGATTTAAGGAATTAAAGGGATTTGAAACCGCGACCCCCGGATTCAGACCCTCGATTTAAAATTCCAGTAATTATTTTTGTATGTAGGATAGTTGACAAATTATCATTAATTTTTAATTGTTTTTGAATTTTTTTACAATTATAAAAGCCATTCAACAAAATACCAATGTAAGTTAAGAGTTTCAAAATAAGAACTTTTATGTTTCCTACCCATTCTATTTTTTCTTTTCTCCTACATAACATTTATTTATTAAATATGACCCTCTGACTTAATGTTCCATTTCCCAATTATTTCTAAAAGTTTCAGCGATGTTCCCTGGACTGGGGGGGAGGTAAAGGGTGGGGCGGTATCACGTTAATGCAATCATTAAGCATCAATTAAAAATATCTTTTCATGATATATTTTCCTTTAATTAACGCTCCCTTGAAGTCCCCATATTACGTTTACGTATTTTTAATCAGTCATTTTATTTATACAAACAGTAAAATTACAACACGAAATTCTGAAAAACGTGGCTTTCGATTCGGTAATTCAATGTAATATTAGAAGACAATATTTCATGGTAAATGTGACATTGATGAAAATACTTACCTGGATTTTTTATTCATTCTCTTTTATGTGAAATTCTTTTATTTAGCAGATAAAAAGGATCAAGATTAATGAGAAGAATTATCCTGCCGCTAAGTCACTTTCTTGTCACTGTGTTGTCACTTTCTTTTATTTATTGTTGCAAATTTAAAAACAAAAATAAAAACCCATTGCACCTTAACCAACCGCTTTCCTAATACTCTTAAAAAAGTACTAGCAATTGCTATTTATAAAGCAGGAGTCAAAATGTAAATAACTAAATACCAATCGCATTGTTAATCTCAATATCAAAGATCTTCGAATGAGTATTAAAAAACAAACTATAAAACACCTGGGAGAAAATGATTTAATCTCAGACAAACAACGTGGATTTAGAGAAAAAAGCGGCACACAAGAAGCATTGGCGTATGTAGTAGAATACATTAATAATTACATTCAACACTTCACAAAATTTTCGCAATACTAGAACAAGACATGCACACCAACTACAAATACCAAAAACAAACACAAAAACATTTTTCAATTCTCTTCCAACACAATATAAAACAACTAATATTATTAAATACAAAAAATAAGGAATTGGCTACAATCCTAATTATAATTTTATCGAATTGAAGTCGATTTTATATTTTAATTTTTATAGTTTCTTTTTTTATGTTAACTAAGACCATTGTTTGTTTTGTTTAACTACTTACAATTTATAATTTACAACTAAAAATTGTCCTCTACAATACAGGTGAACTCCTAGTGTGGAGGACAATATACTATACCTTTGTAATATAAATATACTAAGAATAAATAAGTAAAATATATACATAGCAAACTTAGATCAAGGGCACAAATGCCTAGCGATACACCTTGATTTAGCTAAAGCCTTTGATTCATTCTGCCTAAAAATCTTAACTGGAAAATAAGAAAACATTTCTATCAAATGTAAGTAACTCCAAACATACTTACACTAAACATATCAAAACAAAATTCCCAACGTACAGTACACAGACTGACAAAAACAAGTCAAACACCATATTTTTGTGTCTATACACGTGTGTAAACACCAAAATCTCTGATTGCCCTGCAGTAGAAAAAACTGACCAAAAATAAATCAAAAAACGAATCATAATTGACCATAACTCAGATGGATATCATATCAAACCAATCGCAAATAAACTCCTCAAAACAGATCAAGTTTTCCTCAATGTTTTGTACTTTTTTTATTATTCCAAAATTTTCTGCTCCATGCAGGAGGCCCTGAGGAAAATAGTTTCTTTCAGGACCTATGTCATCTTTGGGAATGTCTTCTGGAGGGTCTTTCTAGGGAAAGGAAGACAAGCAAATACTACTTAACTACTTTTTGACCAAATTTTTTTTTTCAAAAAACATACTATCATTAATAGACCATTAAATATTTTTTGGACGCGAAGTCTATTGTTCACAGAACTACTAATATTACCTAAACCTATAAAATTAAATAACATAAAAATATTTTCATTTGTTATGTTTTATAAAATTTGTTCAATTAAATGAGACAATCATTGCTTCCTCTAGCTTCTATGTTGTATGTTCTCTGTTGTATGTCGTGAATGAGTTCAGTGTTAATGTTATTTAAATGCACGCTGTTTATATGCAAGGCGACAAAACAATTGATTGGACGACGCCGCGTTGCGTCGGGTGTCGGTTGTTGTTGATTTAACATGCATCGGGCAGGGTTAACACAAATTGCTTTTATCAGGATTCTAAGTTAATTTATTCATACTATATTGTCCATCGGGATAGGTGTATTTAATTCTGCGAATGCAAAGGTCGAATGGGAACCAAGGCCCTTTTTTTTTACACTGCGATATAATTATTCGTTTGCATTCCATAGGTCCATCAAGACGGCCTCCTTGGTCGAGGGGAAAGCCCTCAAAGCCTCAGTTCAAATTACTGCGTGTGCATGTAAATTTTATTCATAATAAAATAATCTTTTTGATGTGAATACTTCTTTAGCACCGTTGTTATTTTAAACTCGATGAAACGAAACGAGCGACACTAAAAAGATACAAACATGTACATCTGCAAGAGAATGAGATAGACTAATAAAAAAAACGATTTTTGACCAAAATTTTTGCCTTAAATTGTTTATTAAAAAATATATATATTTTTTGGTGAGAACCGTCCTTCGATTCATAACTAAAAAAATAAATAAGAAGCTTTTATTTAATTACTTTCAAATGCTCTGACATGTCTTTAAAAAATATACGTGTAACTTCGAAAATAATCGCCGGATTGACGTGAAATTTTCTATGTGTACTTAAATATGTGTAGGTATATTACGAAAATAAAATTTTTAAAAATCTATTTCTTGAATTTTCTAACTGTATATAACCAAAACCTACTAGATCACAAAGCCGGGTCACTATTTCGGTATATTTTGCTTTCTAATTAACTACATAATTCATAGCTAGATAATATTGATACACATATCAATAAAAAAATTACATAAATTGATAATCTTAAAAATTATTCCACAATTTATTGAACAGTTTTTTTATGCGATTCTCCATCTAGAAGTAGATTGTTAAAAATAAGTGTTTGCAATACACATCTTGCCATATCGATAAATTCGGCTTCTGTCTATTTTTTATACGTATTGTTAAATGTATTAAAAAATAAGAGGGTGCAGAAGTGAGACCTTCAGAAAACTAAAGTAGAAAAGAGTGGGGAGGCTGCGAAGCACCGTGCAAAGAGGAGACCGATTAGTCTATCTCATTCATTCGCAGGCTAAATCCTATAGATGTATGTAATTGTCTCTGTTTAGTGTTGCAATTTTTTGTTTCATCGAGTTTTAATCTCCAATTCTATAATATTCTCCAATTAATATAAATTACCTATATTAAAGACTTAAATGTTGGCGCATAGTAATGGGTCGATATTTACACTTGTTCGACTTTCGTTGTGTTTACAAAAAACGTTAACGTCTGCAAATATACGCAAGAGCTTTACATTCCGGCGCTCGATGCAACACGTTGGAGCTTAATTTACATTAACTCGGTGTATTACCGTTACAAATATTGGAACAGTGCAGAGCTTTGCTGTTTGCGTAGCCTACATCGCATCGCGTCAAAAGCTTGGCGCAATGGTGCTAATCTTTGCATTTATAATACGGGTATTTTGAGACTTACAATTAGGTTGGAATATGATGACGAAGTTTTATGGCCTGGAGGTAGTTGACAAGAAGAATATTTATTTATTGAAGTAAAAACATATTTAGCACTATTGTCATTTGGAACTCAATGAAAGGAAAAAACGACACAAAAAAAGACAAAGACACGCATGTGAGAAAATGAAACGTAACCAAATGGTCTAATTTTCTTTCTGTCCTATCACATATTGTTATTTATGGAGAAAATACTCGAAAATGAGACTTCGTTTCTGTTTGCTAATACCGCCATCTATATAATACTACGTACCTATTTTACAAGTGTGCTATTTTATAAACTTAGGCATAATTCTACCATGAAAAGAGCGATTTCATAACCTCACTGACGATTCAATTCCGAGAAGCCAGTACGTACTTTTTGCTGGCGGCACTCGGGCACGACGTCACCGCTAGCGCGTTGCGCGCGCTGTTCGGTAAAGTGGGTCAGTAGGTCGCGAAAAGCATAATTTATTCTCAGGACCGGACTCTTATAAAGTGTACACATTTTCTTATGTAGGAAAATTCTTAAACGTATTTTATTAAAAGTTATTTAATTCATATATATTTAACCTAACGTATTTTATGCGATTACCGAATAAAGGCCCACATAAGGTCTTTCGACGTGATGAACTTAAAACTCTTAGGTTGGGTTGTTTCAAAAACATTTATAAATTTTCAAATATTTTAAGTTAATTTTCATGTTCTGTGTAAGTTCTATCCAAGTTCGGTTATTACATCACTATAGACCATTTGCTGCATGAAACTGAAATAATCACAGAACTTGAATAAAACTTAATCAGAATGTGAAATTTAACTTAAATATTTGATGAATTCATCAAAAAAAATTAAAACAATCCAATCCTTAGTGTTAAGCATCATTGGAGATATTCAGTTTTTATTTTTGAACTGAAAACTTCTTAAGTACCGTTGTGAATTGAAACTTGATAAAACGTAAAATAGCGACCCTAAAAAGCACACACATTCATCTATAGCAGTGGTTTTCAACCTGTGGTACGCGCACCCCTAGGGGCACGCGAAGCCAGATTGGGGGTACGCGGCTCGATATAGGATTTAAAACTCGGCCCAACGTTTTTAAATTTCGGCGTGTTTTCCGACTATGCACCGGTGCCGAGGGGATCAATGACGCTAGTTCCTCGGAGCATCTTCCATTGTAATACCGGTAGAACAAGGACAGCATTCCCACCTGACGCCTGTGCTCTAAAGATTGCAATGCGATTCATTGTTACGCGGATGACAGTACAGTCCATGATAGCTTTTTGTTTGACAAGCCTCCAAAGAGCACACAAACCCCAGTAGCTCGGAGGGCTTTGAAGCAGAGAATGGACGGTTACCTCGAGAGTGTTTTCTCTTGGGGTAAGAATAAACGTTTCGAATTTAATGTTTCAAAGACCCAATCATGTTTGATAACGTCTAAAAGAGATCGAAATGATAATCTAGTCTCCTTCAACGGAAGCATTCTTCCGAACAGGACCTCCATTGATATGCTTGGTGTTACTCTAAGTGACCAGCTCAGGTATGGGGGCTCCATCGAAACCAGAGTTAAGTTAACCTCTCAGAAACTGGGCGTACTGTACAGGGCCCGCAGATACTTTAATAGTACACAACTGCTAACCCTGTACAAATCGCAAGTGCGCCCCACGGTTGAATTTGGTAGCCACCTCTGGTCTGGAGCTCCAAAATACCTTTAAAAAAAACCCTTGACTCTGTGCAGAAACGGGCGGTCCGTTTGATAGATTCTCCCATCTTAACAGACGGATTTCAATCTTTAGAGCAAAAAATCTTTTAAAATTATATTTGTGCGTTTCATTACACGTGTACACAAGGTAAAGGGTAGGGGGCAGTGGCGTAGCTAGCATGGGTGGCACCCGGGGCGGATAGGGTGGATAACGTGGTTGGTGTCACCCCCCACCCCATTAAAGTTGGGGGGGGAGAGAAATATGATTGGGGGATACCACCCCCCCCCCCCTCCCTTCGGGTGGCACCCGGTGCGGTCCGCCCCCCCTCCCCCTCGCTACGCCACTGGTAGGGGGTACAACAAATTTGTAGTAAGAGTCAAGGAGTACGCAGACTCAAAAAGGTTGAAAACTGCTGATCTATAGGATTTAGCCTGCGAGAGACTTTATAATCAGTCTCCTCTTTGTGCAATGATTCGTAGCCTCCCCACTCTTGTCTACTTTAGTTTTCTGAAGGTTTCACTTCTACCGCGTGTGAATTACACCCTCTGTTTTTGAAGTGACTTCCATAGCCCAGAAAGTTTAAAGTTGTCATGAGTCGTTATGAGTTGTTGTGAGTTGTTGTGAGTTGTGATGAGTTGTTTTGAGTTGTTGTGAGTTGTTATGAGTTGTTATTAGTTGAGTTGAGTTGATGGGGATGTTGAGGGGATGGGGAAATTTTTATTCCTATTATTGTTATATTGTTAATGGACGGCATAAGTTAGTGAAGTTTTACTTCAGTCGTATGGTCTAAAGCTGGACTCCAGTTAATAATTTATGTATCTACATTATTTTATAATTTTCGCTGACTATTATGTAGCCCTTATTAACAAAATGCGCGCATAAAATAAAGGACTTCATGTTTAGTATTTTTTCATTTAAAGCAATATATAGTATCTTCGCAACGATTCAGTATCGCACTGTCGTTAGACCACCATTTGGAATAAAAACCTTTCTTGAAATGGATTTAGTCGTGTTTGGTGACTACATCTGAATACCTTGGTACTTCCCCAACTTCCTCTTTCTCATCTTCTTCCCCATCCCACTTACTCTGGCCTCACAACATACGCCAATAGGTAATCCCACAGTTTCATCGGCTCTGAACCGTGGGAGCAGTTAGGACTCTTGTGCAGTATTCACATTTAAAAAAAATATGTATACCTACCCATACTGGAACATCCAAAAATTATGATTTTGAAACCACTTGATAATATTTATAATATATTTCCTACAGCAAAGATTTTATCTGACGAGAATATATGACGTGAATGTGAACGGTAAAAGACGTCGGGGGCGCCCGTGTAAGAAAGACATGGTTCAAGTAAACTAGATCCTTTGATCGCGCCATGTCAAAAGTTAGGATAACAAATGAGAAGGTACGCATGAAACGATGTGTAAATGTGAATAAGGCAATTAGTGTGTGTGGAGACTGAGTTGAATGGCGGTGTCCTCTTTGCCTACCCCAGCAGTGGAAAGGTGTGATGGTTAGTCATTTGATTAGTTTAGAAAAAAAATTATTCCTCTCAAAGGAAAAACGATTAAACATTAAAATACCATATAAACTGTCTAAATTTAGAAATGTTTTATTTTTTAAAAAATGAAAGTGTCTGTACAAATTTTATGTGTGCGAAAAAACGATAATTAAGTACATAGCCGAAAATCATTTTTAAAAAAGAACGTTTTCCACACGAATAGCAACAAACTGTACGGGGTTCTCTTCGTAACATCTGTAAAAACACCGCCATCTTTATCAAAAAATCAAACCAAAGGATAAGTTCGCATAGAACAAACAATAAATTAGTGAACGTAAAACGCAAATTCAAAAATTCGCTGGAAATCAAAGTGTAGCCATATAAAAAAAAAATTAATCAGTGTGGAATTTTACAAAATTAAGGGAACATAATCGGTGACGGGACATTTTCATGTAGTGACGTCACAAGCTCAAATAACGGATTTATTCATTTAAAAAAAAAAAAACTATACATTTCTAAAAAATGTTACTAACATTTTCGTAATCTAAGAAAAAAAATCTATCCACACGATTTTTTCCAAGTCGTTATGAAATCCATGCAAGTGGCCTATTGTTTCCGAGACTGATGAAATTTTACTAACTTGACATTCAAAAGAAGAGAAAGATTATTATCATTTCCCTCGTCAGGATAAAATGAAATAATGTATAATAAATAATGTACAGCCAGCTTTTTATACAAATAACAATATAAAAAAATTATATATTAAATAATAAGGATAAATGTGATTTTTTGAACAAATCTGGGGTTTATAAATTAATTTGTATCTAATGATTGTAACTTTTTTTTATATTGGAAAAACTTCTAGAAATTTTAGCATTAGAGTTAAGGAACATATAAGATGTTTAAATAATAATTATTATTCTGAATTTGCCAACCATATTTTGGAAACAAGTCATTCTTTTGATATTAATACAGGTCTTAAAATTTTACACACTAACAGTACGGGCATACAATTGGATAATTTAGAAATTTTAGAAAATAGAAAAAGCATTAATAGTAATTTAAATATTATAAATAACCAAACATTTTTCAAAAATAGCCATCTGTTAAATTTATGTTCTTATTAATACTTACAATAATTATTTTTTTTTTTTATTTAGACTAATTATTTTAATTATTTGTTCTTAGAAGTTTTTTATTATCTAAATGCAATTTTATTTTTCTTTAAATAATTTTTATATTTAATTTTGTATAACTATTTTTATGATTTATAAGCAATTAATCACCTCTACTTTTTTAATATTTCGTCTATGTTATAGTTAATTCTAATTTGTCTATACTTGTTTGTCATTTATTTTTCTTTATTTTAACATATCCTGAAGAAGATAACATTGTTATTGAAACATGCCGATATTGTTTATTAAAAAGTGGTTTATACAAAGTTATCTGTTATTAATTAAATAATAAATAATGCCACAAAGTTATTTTGCAAAGATTGAAGTAGTAAAATGAAAGTTATTTAAATCACTAAGATTATGTAGAATTAATTAAATCAACATTGTTTTATTGTTGATGGTTCGTGTGCATATAGGTAAGAAGTTCGAGCTCTGAAATAAAGACTTTATGGCGTAACACAACTATTCATACGTCAAACATTAAATAACTATAAGTTAAAAATATATAAACGAGTTTATTATTCCTTTCTAACGTTGCATGATCCCTGTACATTTAACTGCAGGAATATGCAAGTAATTTAGCTTTATGAGATGCACGGGGTCTCGGAGAGTAGAGATTTATAGCGGGAAGTTCCAGCAAAACCTTACAATAGACTTCCTCCGCCCCGCTACATTGTGCTCGGTTTATTTTATAAAAACTTCCATCTTTTCTATGTGATCTTATGAGCGGAAATTGGAAAAATGCTCTGCTACTCACGACAAGAATTCAATCATAATACAAAGACGAATGCAGTATGCTATATGCTGTATTGATGGAACGCTTATTAACTTTAATGGACACTAACTCGTGTTAAATTATGAGGTGACTATGACTATGTGCAGCGTTTACTTTATCTAAATTACAAAATCCTCAGAATTCTTCGTCGGTTTCAACTAACCAGACCACTATGATATCAGTTTACATAAAATATGAAAATGAATACACAATATCATTTTTAGAACGTTATGTATGTTGTCAAATTTTCAAATAAAAGCGTTTATAATTTATCTGGCCAGAAGATTCTAACGACATTTGAAATGTAACAAGAAATGTTTTGAAGATCCCCCGTGTCTTACCCAAATAATGTTTGTAGCTATTTAAAGAATATAATAATATTTATATCTCTCGATCTTAATGAAATAAGCTCCCTTTTATCCATGGAAACGACCGCGACCCTCGGGCTTCTTATTTGGGAAAAATAGCCTGTTCTTGCGAAGCATCCCGGGGATTTGTGACCCTTCACAGCTTGTAGCCTGAAAACGACAAAAATATCTAGGTTATAAGCGCCTGTTAGATCGTTTATATTATAAAAAGACAACATTTTCTTTATATCGGAATGTGGGGAAGAACATTTCTCTTTTCAAGTGCATCGGAATAAGGGATAGAGATCATTTTATTTGCACAAAATGTTCATTCTCAACATTCTCTTGTTGCGCTCAATATAATCGTCATCTTATCTGAAAATACCTCTAAAAATATATCCCAGATATTTTTCCTTTTTCTTAATTTTTAGGATCGTATCGTTAATCCGCACGGGCAGATTCGTGGCAATAGGCCGCTTGCATCACATTTTTAAAAATTTTTTCCGGTTTAGGCAAATATTCTAAGACATTCTGTATTTTTTTATATTTTTTATTCGTATTTTTGAAATACTGCCGATTTTTTGAAAATTTCAATCCGAAAAATCAGACCATTTTTTATAAACCGGAATGACGGGACATAATTTTATGTGTGTGAAAAAACAATAATCACATAGCCGAAAATCATTTAAAAAAAAAGAACGTTTTCCACACGAATAGCAATAAATTGTACGGGGTTCTCTTCGTAACAGCTGTAAAAACACCGCCATCCTTATCAAAAAATCAAACCAAAGGATAAGTTCGCATAGAACAAACAATAAATCTAGTGAACGTTAAACGCAAATTCAAAAATTCGCCGGAAATCGAAGTGTTGCCATATAAAAAAAAGATTATCAGTGTGGAATTTTACAAAATTAAGGGAACATAATCGGAGACGGTACATTTTCATGTAGTGACGTCACGAGCTCAAATAATGGATTTATTTATTTAAAATAAAAAAAAACTATACATTTCTAAATATTTTTACTAACATTTTCGTAATCTTAGTAGAAAAATCTATCCACACGATTTTTTCCAAGTCGTTATGAAATCCATGCAAGTGGCCTATTACTGCCCCATCACCGTCCTGTTCCTAGTAGTCGGTTCGACCAGTCGTAAAAGCTTTCGGAATATAATATGTATGTAAGTAAATTATTGCAGTGTGATAGTCAGCGAGGAGATTGCATTTAGAGCCCCGGGTGAATACGTCCACCCTGAGTATCGATTGTCCGCGGGAACCTAGTCAGACCAATCAATGCACAATGCGCAATTTGGCCTTGATATTTAAAATCGATTCTGTCAGTAAATTAGGTTCGATCAAAGATATACTGTTTCGCAAAACCATCGTGGGAAAGTTTAAATGCTTCGAATGAATCACAAACAATATTAATAACATACATAATATAAATATCTGAAATATTTTATTTATATTATATAATATGTATATTATTTCGGCTACTGGCATTATACCTAGCTCTTTCATTCAAAATTTAGGCTTATTAGATTTGTCAAAGAATTTATATATAAAAATGCAAAAGTCAGTCATTTTAAATACATGTAGGATTACGAAAGATTATTTAAATAATTATATTAAGGGATCAGTAGAATTTATCGGACCAGTTAGTATTTCGTCAGAGCCGAACCCTCTGATATGAAAATATCTGGAGTCGGTGAAATATTTTCCCATTATGTTTCTGGTGGATTGACGTATTGTTCTTGTATTGTTTTATTCTTATATAGTGCACTTACATTGCGTTAATTTACTAGATATTCATTTGTGGAAAAGTGTGTGGAAGGGTTTAGTCTTTCATTTGGGAAAGATTTAACCCGGACATAAAATCTGGAACACCGTAAATAGTAAGAGACACAGAATAAAATTTGTAATATTATTTTGACCAAGAACTTGGAAAAGCCCAAGCTTTAAAAATCGTAATTATATTTAAATTACATGTTTATAGATTACTAGCTGGGTTACCCGGCTTCGCTCAGGACAATAAGATAGTGTTCTGGAATGTTGCACAATGATGTTCCCGATTTCCTATTCCTGATCATTCCACTCCTCCCACAACTTTCTACAGCTCTATGGAACCTTCTAGAACTTTCCGGAAGACTGTTCTAGAAATTTCAAGAGGGCGAAATTTTCAGCCCTTATATCTTTAAAAGCACGGCCTTTAGGTAAAAACGGATACCCTTATTCCCTAGGGGGGATAGAGATCTACCACACCATATAACTCCCTTGATCGAACCGGGACTCGTTTCTGAGTTTTTTCGAGCTGCACGTTTTTTGGACTTTCTTTTATAATACATGCCATATTCAAATAAATAAAATGTTACTCCTTACATGTCCTTTCCCGTGCGTTCCCCTCCAGCGTTCCACTTCCACCTTCCCCGCCACCGCTCTCCCGCTCCCCCGTCCCGCCAAGCCCCCTGGCACTGCATTTCTTGACTCCTCTCCCGCGCGGCCCGTAGCCGAAACTTTTTTCTAATACTAACATTTTTAAACTCGTGATATCTTTCTAATTAAATATCAGAATTGAAAAATTCAAAAAGTTAAATAAAGGTATTGAAGCTGTCTTGAATATGAAGTAATTTTTTTTGATAAGGATTAAAACCAAGATACAAATAAAGAGCCTTTTCAAGCGGCGACATATTAATTAAAATTTTAAAATAAAAGAATACTTATTGTGGCATAACCATAATAGTTAGACATAGGCTGTTGCGACCTTTTTTGTAAATAATGATGTGTTCTATAAAGTCGTAGTACATTATTTTATTCTATCATCATAAGTTTTCGCAGCGCACGCGATTTAAAGAATATTTTAGGTAATTTTTTTACACCCTGGGTTACATTATTGAAGTTTTAGTAAGGATGCCTATTTTTTTTAAAAATATAATGTAGCCTATGTCACCCAGGGATAGTGTAGCTTCCCAACAGCGAAAGAATTTTTCAAATCGGTTCAGTAGTTTCGGAGCCTATTCGATGCAAAAAAACACACAAACAAACAAACAAACAAATATTACCTCTTTTTATAGTGTTTTAGATAACGAGCCTCAGGTTAAATAGGTACTATTAACGTATTGAAGGTTGGAGAGAGCAAATACCGTTTATTTTGATGCCTAACTAAACAATATGCCATTTCCCGGAGGAACGGGCAGAGAGGATAGATCATCGCAACTCTGTCTCGGCATACACTCCTTGCTTCATTCACCTGGTTGCGCCATGTCTTCTTCGGGCATCTCTGACTTCTATTACTACTAGTATATTCTCCGTTTATCCGCTCCACATACCTACCGAGTTAAAACGTGAAAAATCATTCCTGACTCAGTTTTCTCCTAAATATGAATCTGGCGCCCTCGCCCATCGGAGAGTAGGAAGCTATCGTCAGTGCAATTTTCGCCAGACTGTCTGCAACCAGGATAACTAAGCGGAACTGTGCTCGTACGAGTCATGTGGCTTTGTAAATCATGAGGTGTGGTATCTTCCTGTTATACGTATTTCCTCAATCTTATTGCGGAGTATAATTTGATTACCTTTTTATTTTAATTTTTGAGAAACCTTATAGTTTTCCTTAAAATTAACATTGCAGGGATTTAAGCAGAGTTTTTTTGGAATCAGCCACAGGCATTTACTCTTGTTTTGTGTGCAAAATTTCATAAATCTGCACGTTTATGAAATTTTGCACCTACATAGCGTCACCTCACTTGGATAGGGAAACTAACTAAACTGAAATTTTTGTCAAATAAGACCTTTGAATTCCAAAGCATTTCTTTTGCTCATTTCCATACCCAAAATAATTTTCAGACCATCTGTGTCGTATTAACAAGGTTCTAACATCACTTACACTGTCTATTTTGTTTGAATCTGACAGTTGATCTTAATAATAAATACGAGGCGCATTATGTTTGTCACGTCATTTGGACAGGGTTCTAACTACGCCTTACCATTTTCTAAGATTTCAAGTTTCCAAAGACGAATAATCTATTTAACAATTTTATTTAAAGTATTTTAGTTTATTATATTTTAATGGAAAACATTTAAATAGGACTTGTCCTAGCTTGGAATTGCATTAGGGAAATGTAATTGAAACCTTGTGCAATGAATTATTATGCCTTGGCTGGTTGCACAGGGTTCTATTTGCATGTTTAGGTATGTTCTAAAAGGGTAAATATACATAATTTTGAAATACTTTCCTTTAAAATATGTTCAATTAAAATACTTTACAAAAGTTTCAACCTCAAAATCGGAAATTGGTAAATAGATAATGAGAAATCGTCTTTGCAAACTTTGATACCTCATATCGCAAAGAAGGTGAAGCGAAGTTAGAACCATATCCAAACAAAGTGACGATATGTGTACTAAAATAATTCTCCAGAAAGGTGTTAGTATTCTTTGTCTACCGGATTTTCTGTTGGAGCTTTAACATGGCCTTTAATTGATCATATCGTAAAAACTCAATCATTCTATTATTTCGTGTTTTGAAACCCGCCAACTTTAACTGACTGGCATGAGCAAGAAAGTATTTATTGTCAATAAAAAGTGCATAGCCATAACTCATTACTTCACGTAAGATTGCAATGAATACAATGGGGAAATTGTATAAGTTTATGACATTTAAGCCGCGTCTTTAAGTCGTAAAATGAATACCTCTTGGCCGCACAAACCCTTAATCAACCAGCCTCGTCGGGAAGAGACGTACACTCCCACACTTACATGTATCTACCTACGCACAACAACTCATTACTTTGTGTTTGGTATTACAAAATCTGACAAGTATCATGAATTTATCTTGGCAGCTATTATTGTGCTTTACATCTGTAAAAATCTGACGTTCCATTGATGTTTTACAATTACTTTAATATGGTCGATGTATTAGTTTCGTTTGCAATTTTTTTACAATAGCTTCACACAGGAGGCCCTGATGAAAATGATTTATCTTAGGGGCCTACGTTATCTTTAGGGATGCTGTGTGGAGGGTGTTCTTAAGAAATTGAAGACAAGAAAACACAAACAAACTATCATTAATAGAAAATTTAGACAAGTGAATAAAAGAAAATATAAAGTACCAGGATATGAAGGTATTGAGGGCAGCGAGCTAGCTGAGGAAGGAGAGGAAGTTCTGGGAAGGAAAAATATATGAGAGGCGGGTAGGAATCGATTGTCAGTGGCTCCAAGAGCAACGGACATATGATTCCGTCCATTGGAGGTTATCCACCACTTACCCGCCCTGGTATAAGTAACAGATGGTTACTCCTTCAAGGCTCTCGCAAGACTCTAATTTTTTTGGAAGAACGATGCTACATTTAGTTTTGAATGAATTTAGACCTCCAATGTCCCTGCATACGTTGTTAGTAAGCAGTATGCAAGTGCTTAGCGGAAAATACAAGGTACAATATGTGTGACATAATATAAACAAGACAATGTGACAGGTTGGTGAAAGTCCACGAGGGGGCAATCGCTGGGTGATTGTATCCAGCATATCGTATATATGAATCCATCCCTCCCACTACGATTCAAAGCGATGGGTTAGTTCAACTGCAGAGGCTATATGGTCTCCCTCAACCAGTCTCTCGCGATCCGGCCCGCCACGCAGTAAGTGGGCAGGCGCATCCGCCGCAAGACCTAGACCAACCTCACCACATAAAACTCGGGCACTCCTGTCAAGTCACCAAACGTAGCCAATGATATGCTAGCGATATGACTGGAATGTGTAATTGCTGAAAAAACTCGACTCGAATTGATGGAATGTCTCTCTTATTTCCACACCGTGACTTACTTTATTTGACTTTACTCGTAGCATCACTGTGTGTTCTCGTCAGTTCCACTGTGTTTATCCCGTTTGTACTTTACTGTGCGCAGTGTTTGCTTGTGAATTATTCAGGGCACCGCGTGCAGCTTGTGGCCACGCCAACAGGTTGATATTCCCGAACAATGTACAATAATTCATGAGCACATGGTGCAAGTTCACACGAGCCACCGTCTAATACCACCTATTACTGCCCGTTATTGGCAATCATTGTGGAACGACAAAGCCCTCCAAGGGGCATCTGCAATTCCCGAACGCAAGGTCGTGGCTAGACCTCGTTAACTAGCACGATCGATCGATAAAGGTTTTATCGATAATGTCGGTAACTTATATTTCCCGAGTATGACAGAAAACAGTTACTACCTTTTATTATAAAAACCTGCGAAATCTACATTTGAATTATTTTGTAGTTAATTTTAAAATAAAGCATGGTGTTTTCTCTTTCTAGCATCGTTTAAAATTTAAACCATATTTCTAGCCTTGATAATAAGGGAGGCACAATTGTTTCTATAAGACCTACAAGAGTTATTCCGAAAAGCGATTAAATTAGCCTGAGGGATTAAGACAATAGCTGAAATAGGGTCCTAAGATATCATCTGGGGTAAATTATGGTTTACACGTTGTAAAGTAATCATCTGAAAGCTTGTCAACACGTCTACATTATTATGTCCGCTGCCCAGAGTAAGTAATTCCCGCTGCGTATTTACAACTAAACTAAACTACAATCACAAAATTAGGTATTTCTGTTATATTCGTTGAATAGGTACTCCATAATAATAATTGGATAATTTTTATAGAGCCGTTTTGTGATAAATCGCCTCTACCGCGCAAGGAAACTAGTGTTATTGATTGTACTCCAATGTTTTTTGTCAATACAATAAATTGTCACCGGTTTTATATTCAGAGTACCTACCTGTTCAATGAACACTGTTGATGTACATATTTTTGGATAATATTTATTTGAATTGTACTGTATTTTTGAGTTAGGTATTTTTGTACTCGTTCCTTTTAGAAGAGATAATTACTAGTTAATTAAAGAGATATTACTAGTTAATTCATAGAAACGAGGATGAAAATTACACACAGTGTCCGGAAACTCGTACTAGGACGAGTGGGAAACTGGTAAATCTACATAACATTTGGAGTCGATTTTGTGGAATAAGTTTTTTTAAACGACTTCGAAAAGGAGGTGGTTATCAATTCGACGGTATTTTTTTTAAATTTATTTTTTATTTTTATTTTTTTTTTTATCTTTGTTACCTCAGAACTTTCGATTGGGTGAACCGATATTGATAATTTTTTTATTAGAAAGCTGGTGCTTTCCGTATGGTCCCATTTTAATTTGGTCCAGTTACAGTTTGGGATCCATGAGAAAACCATATATGTCTTAAATTTGCAATAAGTATCTACGTGCGCGACAAATGGACGAATAACTCAATATTATGCCAACAGATTTCGATGATTCTTTTTTTAAAGCAAAACTTATTTACGCACGCTCGTCACTAAAAACCAAAAAATAAACAAATTTTAACAAAACAAAAAACGACTTCGAAAAATGCACTAAAAGTAAAAAAATAGTTTCGTACGATTGTTATTTTTGGAGTCGGTGTCAGCCAAGATCTCCACACCTATAACTACCTATGTATGTAGTTACCTTGGCTGACACCGACTCCAAAAATAACAATCTACTAAAAATAAATATACTATTAAAATTTTTGTTTATTGATTTGAACTTTCATTATCGAGTGATTCAATTTCATAGTTGAAATTTGACATGAAAACCGTCGGTAGAGGGTTGATATCAGCTGTTTATTATTTCAAAATGCGCGAAGCGTAGACCAGGCTTCAAAAGTTTGTTTAACCATTTAATTGCCGAACTACTGAAAAAATAAATAAAAATCGAAGTCGTTCTTTGTTGGATCTAGATTCTAGATGCCATAATTTCCCGCTTGTACTACGGGTTTCCGGACACCGTGTATAAGATTTGTCATCAGAAACAGCCGCGAATTTCGAAAACCTGAAACCTATCTTCTTCTTTACTACACGCTGGTCCGTTCTCAACTTGAATACTGCTCCTCCATATGGACTCCACTTTACGGTATCTATAAAGACAATATTGAAAGTATTCAAAAGAAATTTTTGCAATGCCTCAATTACAGAATGAGCGCACCTAAACGGGGGTACATAAATATGCTCTCAAATTATAACGTCTCTACTCTATCTAACCGGCGAACATACCTTGACCTCATGACTCTATATAAAATCTGCAACAACGTTATTGACTGTCCTGACCTACTGAAACTAATAAACTTCAAAATACCACCCAGAGTAACAAGGCTTAACGACTTATTCCACATTAGCCGGACGCGTACAAATGCTGGTGTCAGGGATCCAATCAGAAGAATGTGCGAATTGTTTAATCGAAATCAAAACCTCAAGGATTCCGACTTATTTTTCGACACACGCAGTACTTTTAGTAGAAAATTGAAGGCTGTTTTCCTACAAAGTATAATAACTTAGACATTACTTGGCTTATAATTTTAACTAATTCTCTTTTTTTAAATTTCTGTATAATATTATTTTTTATCAATATATATGTTTTTGAACTTACCATCAAAATTTTTCCAAAGATAATTTGTAAACTTTTATAGGGTTATTGCGCACTTTTTTCATCTCTCTATTTGTAAAATAATTTTCTCATATTTACATACTTCTTTTCCATATTTATAAGTAAAAATATTTGTATATATTTTTTAATTTTTTTATCTGCTGTTAATGTTAATTCGTGAGAAATAGTTTGGGTGCAGGTGAGTTCTCTAGTTATTGTTTTGTATATTATTGTTAATTGACATCTGTATCTGTATTTTCTCCTAAATAAAAAAAAAAAAAAAAAAAAAAAAAAACGATAACTCTTTTCGGGGCTTTAATCATTTTTTAAATAAAAATCGACGATTAATTTAAGATTTTGTGTAGATTACAAAATTATTCAATTTAGAAGACAATAAAAACGTTTGTGAATTTTTAGACAAAAAACGACAAGTAGGTAATGACGATCTCAGTTGAAATAGGAGTTATTTTATTTCTATCAGTTTTTATTATTTTAGAAATAAACAGTAGGTACCTACCTCTACATTGATAAAATTAATGAAAAAAGTTTGCAAAGTTTTATATTTTATTACGTTTGTACGACTGTTGTTTGATGGATGATAGGTTTGAATTAAAAATTTGATGGCTGAGTGGATTTTATGGCTGATATATTGTCAGGTTTGATAGACTTCACAAATTGAGTTTACAGCGGTGCTAAGACTGACAGGGTACATTTTGTTTATTGTATTTTATTATGTATGTAACCCCTCAGGCCTCGGGCCTGTTTTTATGGAAGATCAAAATAAAATCCAAATAAATTGAATATTTCTGAAAAAAAAACTGCTGAAAACTGTTTTTGAAAGGTGACAAAAATCGCGAAATAAACCTAATTATCTTTAAATGTAATTTTTTTTAATGAAAAAAAAAAAAAAATTCCCGACTACATTTTTTTAACTAAAATTATCTACTGATAACGAAAAAAAAAACTCACAATTATTTTATTAGACGTGTGTTATAAACGTTTTCGTTAATCATTTTTATGTCGTTTCATGTAAAAATAATTAATTAAAATTTCACAAAATTTCGTTTTTTTTTTTTTAATTTCAGTCGGAAACGTTGTATTCAAAAAGGTACATTTTATTAAATTAAATTTGAATATAAATCTTGGTATTTTCTCTTTCTAACACCGTTTCGATCATATTTATAAACATGATAGTAAAGGACAAACAACAACTGGTACGATACCTATATGAGTTGTTCCGAAAACCAAATAAATTAGCACGAGGGGTTGACTTATTTGAATACTAAAAACGTTGTTCAGTGTATCATATGACTTGTATTAATTTTTTCTTACTCAAATAATCTAATATTCCGTTTTCTCCTTGTTTCAGGTAAGAGATGCACATTACGAGAACTAATTTAAGAAAAATGGGGTAAATGCCTACATCTACCTAACACAGAGTTTGTATTTTTGCTGTGTATTTTATTTCTACGTAAACAGCGAGAGTTTTATTTTCTCAAGTCAATTGTCCAAGTAGGTATAGTACAAATTGTCATATAGGCATAAAAAATAATTCTAAATGAATTTTATGATCATTGCATTGGATTATTTTATTTAGGAGGCGGTTATGGGTACCGCCGCCCTTTATTGGATAACCAACACCTCTGCCATAGGTCACCCCAAGTGATTTAACTGGGTCCCGGGTTCATCGGGAGATGTGTATTCAAGTTTTGGCGGCGGATGCGCCTACCCTTCAGCCGCGTGGCGGGTCAGATCGCTAGAGGCAGGTTTTGGGAGACTCTTTGACCTCTCCAGCTGGTCCCTCTCGACCCACCTTGTGTGTCTTGTACCGCATCAGTAGGGATGAATTCGTACGTTTCACTAACACACTAACTTTCCTCAACACACTAACCCCTAGATTCATAACAACCTCATACCTTTCTCTTGCCCAGAAATTCCTATCCTTACTTTCCTGTGTGAAATTATTTTCCTCAGAAGTTACTATTAATTTTTTTTACGATGTATCTAATTGTTTCTGTCAACACATCCATAAATATCGATGTAAGTTTAATACCTATACAAAAGGGAATCGATAACCTGTAGTTTTTATTATGAGCAGTCGGTGACAGAAAGCAAGACACATAGAAGCAGATTTTTTTATTATTATTTCATTAAATAATAAAGTTCTACAAACTATACATGAAACCAAATGCGCATCTATTAAATCTCTCATCAGTGTTATTTATAGTACTTATACACTGCTCTACACCTCGCCGTAGCATATTCTACTTTTTTGTAAATAGTTACAAAACATTTCTTACCGCCTTTAACCCTTGATTTGATTCATCTATCTATCTTCTTCTATATAAATAAAAATGAATAACCGAAATGTGTATACGCGCATAACTACGGAACGACTGCATCAAATTGCATAATTCTTTTTTTCGTGTTCATTATTGACAGGAAAAGGTTTGAATGAAACTACTGGTGAGCTCTGGCATTATGAAATTTGTATGAAAAAATTGCAATAGGTGGCACGTGAGCTGTTTGAAAACTGAATGTACCGGGACTGAATGTATGGAATGCGTGAGGGGGGAGGAGGGAGGGGAACCAGGGAGGGGGGAGTGAAACCTCGGAGGGGAACTCGGGAGGATGGTTTGCGGGACGGGGGAAGGGGATGCGGGAGAGGAAGGGGAACGGGATTAATGGGAAAGGACTCGCATGAAGAAACAATTTCTTTATTAAATGGCATAGCAATGCATGCCGGGTACCATTCAGGGTAGTATTCAATAATATTTCCAATGTGCTCGTTCACTTCCCGACACTATACCCCTGTACTTTTACATTCGGTCTCACAATTACAAGAGTTTCTTGAAGTTAGAACTTTTATGCTATCAAATAAAATATTACCTTCCCCGTGAATAGATTAAGGTCGTTCTACGATAAAAAAATATATTTACATCTTGGCATTTGTATCAAGGGTCATTATGTGTAGTTCATTAATTGATTTACCGAGGTTTACAAGATCACTTATAATAATATTGTTTTAAATGAGGTAATGTAATACCGCTTCTGCCCTGGCGTCGTAGCCTGACCCCGTTCGCCTAGGCTAGGCTAACCACGTGTTAACCGGGTAAGCGTGTTACGTATACGATGCTTCTGTCCTTATAAGCGGGATGCATTCACATAGTAAATATAATCTAATGACAAGTGCATTCGCGAGAAGTAGGTAAACAAGTTGCACTTAAAAGGGTTCTCAACCAAAATAAAACTGAATATCTTATGATATTGATGAAAAAAACATTTTTTGTAAATACTTTTAAGTGAATACCGTACAAAAGTTCCGACGCTCTCAACTATCAGAAGCTATGGGATTATGGCATCCCCAATTGGGGTGTGTTGTAAAAAGAGTGGTAATGAAAGTGACGGAGGAGGGGGGAGGTTAGTGATCCTTCACCAGGGTGATTAGTTATTAAACCAGCAATCTTTGTTCAATCAGAAGTATTCTCCCAAGAACACCCAAGGATTTTGTAAGGCACTGTGTCAAATTCAACATGCTTACCGTAACTTTGTTTATTTCTTTATTGAAGTAAAACTTCTTTACGCACGCTTGACTTGGGCAGTAAGCTGGCGAATGTGTGACGAGAGCGTTACGAAAAGCGAGGCGATCGCTTCGTATATTACTGTAGGAGCAAGATAGAGCAGTGCGCGCTCACATTTTCTTTCTCTCTTCCTATCATATAGATGGAGCACAAGTTTTACTTCAGTTGTGTGGTCTAAAGCACACTCGTTTTTTTTTTTTTTACTTTATAAGTAAAATCTCAAATTATAATATTTAATTAAATGAAGACAATATTAGCGAAACTCAATCGAAGATCTGGAGACAAATCAGAAAGAGATATTGGCACCTCTGGGACTCGAACCCAGGACCCTCTGCTTACACGGCAAATGCTCTACCTACTGAGCTAAGGTATCACCAATATTCATCCTAGACTTGCAGAAAAGTCAATAGATGTCGCGTATTAAAAATAAAATGGATAAAAATTTATCCAGACACTATCTGGCTGCTATCTTTATGTATGATTGCAAGATTCAAACCGGAACTAAATGCTATCTAGATAATGTCTTGAATAAAAAGCCCGGAAAGCCGAGGTCCTGGGTTCGAGTCCCAGATGTGCCAATGTCTTTTACTGATTTTTTCTGTTTCCAGATTTTCTATTTAGTTTCGCTAATATTGTATTTATTTAATCAAATATTACAATTTGTAGTTTTGCTCATTAAGTCAAAAATAAATAAACTGCAATAAATGTTTTAATGCCTACAACTTGAACTCGAAAGAAATCACAGAAGCAACACTCTACCTACCGATAAGTTTGCATCACTGATTTGAGTACTACGTTGATATTAAAACTGCTGTCTTTTTATCCCTGATGCGGTAAAAGGTAACACTACTACGCTATTCCTAATATAACTGAGAGGGAATAACCAGACAGAACCGGAAATATGTTATTTGTAAATAATATTTTTGGATTTAGGTATAAATTAAAGCAAATTTTGATTGAATGAAATAAAATCGATATTGAGTTATTATTTTAAAAATCTGGTACGGAGAATTTATTTTTTATTTATTTTTTTTTACATGAGCTCCATACAGGTGGCCCTGAGGAAAATAATTTCCCTCAGGTCCTATGTCATCTTTGGGGATGCTGTGTGGAGGGTTTTTATTTAGGAGAGGAAGTAGAGGAGAGTTCTGGGAAGGAAAAGGGTTTAAGGGGTGGGTAGGAATCTGGGGTTCACTGTGTCCTGGTCATCCGCCTCCAAGACCTAGACAAACCTCACCCCATGAACCCGGACACCCCTGCTAAATCACCAAACGTAGCGAACCACTTGGGGTGACCTATGGCAGAGGTGTTGGTTATCCAATAAAGGTTCTCAGGGCGGCGGTACCCATTCCCGCCTCCCAAATTCTAAATTAATCTTTCTCATTGGACCCGCCATTTACGATCGTAAGAACATCTTTCGACGAAATTTGGATTCTCGGCCGCTGGTTAAAGGCCCTTATAATCGCGTTTTTCAATCAGATAATAAAATGATTTCATCCTGTCCAACACTTACGTGTAGTTGTTCATTCTTCCGAACAATGAAAAGGAAAAGTTTGCTATTTAGTAATATTGAATTAATGCTCCTAAATTATAACTCACGTATGTTTAATATTATGAAAAAAAAAATAGATAACCAACACCCCTGCCACGGGTCACCCCAAGTGATTGGCTATGTTTGGTGACTTAGCAGGGGTGCCCGGGTGAGGTTTGTCTAGTTTGCCCACCTTATAGGCCGCCAAGACCTAGAGATTAGTTGAGGGATACCTTACCTGGACCTCTCCAGCCGGAGTCTCTCGACCCGTCGCCTTGCACCGTAGTGGGAGGGATGGATTCATTCGTCCGTCATCCCTATACACATTGATCCTCAGATTCCAACCCACCCCTCATACCTTTTTCCTTCCCAGAATTCCTCACTTTCCTGTCCCAAAATGGCATCGCCAAAGCGTCCACATAGCATCGCCAAAGATGACATAAGAAATTCCCCTTAGGGATTATTTTCCATAAAGGCCTCCTGTGTTGGAGCTAATATAAAATTAAAATAAAAAAACTTATTTTTATTTAGACAAGGGGCAGTTATAGTAGAATGTAAGAATATAAAGGCAACAAAAAAGATGGAATAACAAATTCTTTTAAAGATGGGAGAAAAATATGATGTTAATTCACCAAAACCTAAGAATCCAAAACTTAAAATTATTGGTTTATCGGATAAATACACTCCGGAAGAAATTGTGTCAAAAATTAAAATGTAAAATGATTACCTACAAACAATTGACTCAAAAATTGAAATAAAATTTATAAAATAAGTCAAAACCAAACGAGGGGACGTTAACTACATAATTTTCACGGAAGTTGATGGAAAAACATACCATAGAATGTTACAAGAAGGCAAAGTAAATATTGGATGGGATAGATGTCGAGTGTTCTACAACATTTCACTGTTAAAATGTTATAAGTGCAATGGCTACATGCACAAGGCACAAGACTGCAGAAGTGAAAAAGCATGCATTTGATGTTCCGGAACGCAATGAAAACTGCCAAAGAGACATCCAATGCGTCAACTGCAAAAAAATGAATGATCGGCTAAAATTACAACTGCCAACTAACCACTTTGCTCGGAGTGATGAATGTTCAGTGCACATGAGAAAAATTGAAGCGGAAAAAAAGAAAATTGTTTTTCAATGTCACTAAAGACCTGCTCTAATATAAACAGTAATATAAAATTACTTTCGGACAACAAATTAGAAACCGAAGAGATCTTGTACCTAAATATACAAAGCTTGCCTACACACCACGAAGAGTTACAAATTTTGCTCGAAGAACGAAAACCTCAAATGATCATGCTCAGTGAAACTCATGTCACAGCAGATATAGAAGAAGTTGAAATAAAATTTACGAACTATAAGGTAATAAGATGTAATTCGAATAGTCGGCATACAGGCGGAGTAATAATATTACTGAAAGATTATATAAATTTTGAAACAATTTCCAACGAAAATCACAAAAACTGTACGTGGATCCTAGCAATAAAAATTAAGAAAGGATTTAGACCAGGAGTACCTATACTGTGTAATTTATCACTCCCCAAATGCCAGTAAAAGTGACTTTTTAAATTATTTTGAAAACTGGTGTTCAAACTTTTTAAAAGAAACTGATCTCAATATAATTATTGGAGACTTTAATATACACATGAAATGTGACACAGATTTTTATACAAAGAAAATGAAAAACATCATTAACATTATAGGAATAAAACAGTTAGTCAAAGAATACACTAGGATAACACAATCTACCTGTACACTCATAAATCTTGTTTTATCAAACGAATATGAACTAAATGTGAAAACATTAGATACACCTAAAATAACAGATCATAGCATCATTAATATAGTGATGGCAAAAAATTAAAATATAAAAAATATCAAAAAAGTTATTGTAAGAAGAAATCTGAAAAGATACGATAAGAGCAAAATGATTCAGGAATTTTTGATTCAAGATTGGAAAGATGTAAATAACTTAGATTTCAGAAAAAAGACGAAACTTTAGTAACCAATATGAATGATGCAATAAATAAAATAATGCCTGAACAAAGTATACAATTTAAAACCAAAAATCAATGGTATTCAAAAAAACTAAGACATATGCAATAAATAATAATAATAATAATATTTGGCTAATTTATAAAGCACCGTTTTCGTGAAAAATTACCTCAAGGGCGCTGTACAAATAAAAACATAAAAAATAATATTACTGGCTTACAACTAAGATTTACAATTATAACTAGTGACTTACATCTAAGACTTATTGTTAGTGACTTTTGACTAAGACATATAAAAGCTGACCTAAAACTGAGCTCAATGACATATATATATATATATATATTTACATTTAAAAATACTTGAAAACATCTTGTAAATATCATACATTCGCCAGAATCACACACAGCGTCAGAAGAAGAACGAAGTTTTTACATAATATTACTATTTAAGGACGTGGATGCAAAATTTATCGTATTTACGAAAATGTATGGATATCTTAAATAAATTATTGAAATTAATCGCTGATCTTTACCGCAAAATTATTATTACGTAAATTATTATTAAAATTATTTCATTACGATGATAATATTAATACGCAATATGAACGAGACACTCCTTATAAAATAGCAAAAATTACAAAGGATAACGAACATTGGAATAAATTTAAAACAATTCGAAACAAGTACTCAAAACTGATAAAGGATACAAAAATGAATATTTTATCAAAAAAATTGAGCAGGAAAGGGAAGATCCAACGAAAATGTGGAAAACACTTAAGTCACTTATGAAAAATAAATATGAAGACGTGGAAAAAGATATCATATTCCCAAAAGAATTGGATGACGAGAAGAACATTGCCGATAAGTTTAATAAATATTTTGTGACAAGTATAGAAGAAATTAACAAAAATATTCCAACCATAAAAGAAGAAATTTTCAATTTTGATGAAAAAATTTGCGAATTCAAGTTCAAGAAAATAGACTGCCAGAAACTCCAAAGAATACTGTCCAACATCAAATCAAAGCCCAGCCAAGATGGGATCACAATTCAAATATTAAAAGATGCACTACCTGTAATAGGAGAACAGTTTCTTAGTTTAATAAATGAATCTTTAGAAACAGGGAAGTTTCCCGAATTATGGAAAACGTCTATGGTGATACCGATTCCAAAGATTTCGAACTCAAAAAAATGTGAAGACTTTCGACCTGTAAATATGTTACCAAAATATGAGGAAGTGATGGAATACATAATTAAATGTCAACTTGAAGAATACTTGGAAAATAATAGCATCCTTTGTGACGAACAATCTGGATTTAGGAACAATAACTCATGTGAAAGGCGTTAAATTTAGTGATTGATGATTGGAAGGAAGATACAGATAAAAACTTGTATACTGTTGCGGTGTTTTTAGATTTTCAAAGAGTTTTTGAAACAATAGATAGAAAAAGAGTTAATAAAAAATTTAAAAAAACATGTGGAATGAAAGGGAAAGAATTGGAATGGTTTAAAAATTATTTAAGCAACAGACAACAAATAACAAAGATAAGAAACAATGTATCAAATCCGATTGAAAATATGCTGGGGGTACCGCAAGGATCGGTATTGGGTCCAATATTGTTTATACTCTACATAAATGATATGGTAAAAATACTAAAACATTGCAAAAAAAGACTGTTTGCAGACGACGCACTGATCTATATTGCATAAGATAATTATAAGAACGCAATCAAAAAGATAAATAGTGACTTAGAAACTTTGTCAAAATGGCTCAAATTAAATAAATTGAAACTAAATGTAAATAAGACAAAATACATGCATATAGGTAGAACAAATAAGCATGATGAACCAAAGCTTTCTATAAATGGAGAAATCATAAAAAAAAAGAAATTAAATATCTTGGTGTCATCATAGACTCAAAATTGAACTTCTCAAAAAATGCAGATTACACGTTTAAAAAAATATCATTTCTTGGTAGAATCAGAAACAAAGTAAATAAAGAAACATGCCAGATAATATATAATACAATTATATCACCACACTTTAATTACTGTTCAAGTGTTATTTTTCTCTGCAATGAAGAGAAAATGAAAAAATGCAAATACTGCAAAATAAAGCAATGCGAATAATACTTAAGCGCAACATATACACACGGATACGAGACATGCTAAAAGAGCTAAATATGTTGACGGTGTAGCAAACTGTGTATTTGAATGAACTTATTTTTTTTACATAAAATTAACATTGGGACGATGTCTAAGGAACTAAAAAGAAAAATACATTATAATAACGAAACACACAGACACGGGACAAGAAATTCAAAGCAAATTAGACTGCCGACAAGAAAAAAATCAAGCACCCAGAAATCTCTGATGTACCAGACCGTCCAACTGTATAACAACATCCCGATTGAAATTACTGAGATAGAAAATATAAATAAGTTTAAAAAAGAATTACGAAAGTATGTCTACCTCAATTATTAATGTCTTTATTTATGTGTAATATTTAAAGAATGATTATGTTTGCCAACCAATGTAAATGTTTATATCTTTATAAAATATTAGCACACACAAAGATGTGAGCTAACTTAAGATTAATAAATAAATAAATAAATAAATAAATAAATTACAAAGGGTATGGTACCTACCTAAGTGAAAAAAATAGGTTTCCTCTGCAGATTAGCGAAGGTCGAAAGAAAAATCTCACCACTTTTGTGCAAGTACATGTTGCCTTCGTACCACCTACCCGTGTTACTTAGTGTTAACGTAATTAGTACCACTATCTTCACTTAGATTTAGCACTAAGTACCTACACGTGTCGTGTGTTAATAATTTAATTTATTATACCATCATGAATCGGAGTACAATGAATGTACACTAATTTGTCTGACTAGGTGAGAGGTTGGGAGAAACCTGTGATATTCTTTTAAGAAGATTTTAATTTGTGTTTTGTCACAACATGTGTCAATAGGTAGAATTAATTGGATGAAAATAATTCGTGTACGCCAACCAAATATTTCTTACTTCTAGACTTTCCGCATAAGAGCCCTAACTGCCCGAAGTTAGCCTTTCTTTATCTACTTATTAATAAAAAAATCATTGTTAAAAACTATAAATATAGCCCTTTTATTATAGGCTAAGATTAATGCTAAATAACTATTTTAGATTAATCTTTACTACGAATCGGATTATATTATAATTTTTTTTTAAAAAGCAGTGTTTGCAATTCGCATGCGGTAGAAATGAAACCTTCAGAAAACTAAAGTATTGAGAGGAGACGCACCGCACAAAGAAGAGACCGATTATTCTATCTCATTATCTCGCAGGCTAAATCCTATAGATGAACACATAAATCATTGTCTCTTTTTGGTTTCGCTTTTTCGTTTCACCGAGTTTCAAATCACAACGGTGCTAAAGAAGTTTTAACTTCAAAAATTGCATACTTTAGTAATCAAACATTAGGTAATCCTTGCGTTAGAGAATTTGAAAATGTCATCATATTTCAAAGTTAATTTTCAAATTCTAAGAAAGTCCTTTTCAAGTTCTGTAATTGTATTAGTGTGGGCCAGTTCCTTCACAAAACTTAAGTAATAACAGAACTTGAAAATTTACTTTAAAACTTGATGAATTGTTCAAATTCTCTGAAACAACCCGTCCTCAGTATACCTACATATATTTTTGTCTTGTGGTTCCGAAACCATATCCTCCGGAATTCCGGAAATCGAGTAAAATTATGTATTTATTAATTAATGTGTGTTAATAAATGCACAAACATAAATGTATTGATAACAGACTTTTTCATTTATTTTAGCAAACATAGTTTTCCAATTTTTTGTTAAACTAATCAACTTCTTGTGTAGATGTCAAATAATGGTCTGTAAATTTGTGTATATTGATAATTTAAGCACAAGTTGACCTAATCAGCAGTTCGGTTATGTTTTCTTCTTTGATTGGTCGGTATAAGTGCCTGTGGACCATTACTGCCTTTGCAATAGAAAAACCCTTTTCTTCTTCTAATCCTGCTGGGTTACTGATTGTTCCCAATTGCAAGCCATGTTTATGTATTTATAAGGGCGATACAATTTATTTTAATTATCTTAGCTGCTCGACTACGGAGATCGTCGATCTTGTTCATAAAGCTTTGTTTGTATTTAACATAATAATGTGTAAATCCATTCATCTTTTTGCAACTATCCCGCCCCACCTATTACGTATTCACCTATTATAAAATACAAAGATAAACATCTTACTTATATACGGTGTCAGGAAACTGGTGAAACTAAATCACATTTATAATCGATTTTGTGGTGCAACTTCTTCTGAAGAAGTTCGAAGGCGAATTAAAAAATAAACACGTCGCTGGGGGTTCATATCAGCTGTTTAATGTATTTTTGAAATGTGTCGAAAAGTAGACCCAGCTCCAAAATTCTTTTTAAAATTTTAGTTATCGAAAATAGAAATCGGCAATTCACACGTGATAGAAGTTAAACCATCGGAAAACCAAATAAGACAAGAGTGGGAAGACTATAAAGCACTTTTTTCATCAATGTGAAGGATGATTTTATCTATATTATTGTCGTCGAATTCTAGGGCACCTTTTTCTATTTATTCATCTTATTATAATAGTATTTGTGTTTTCTTCTTCTTTGGAGTCGCTTGAGTGAATTAAATAAGTATTTTATCGCTATCTCATTATCTTGCAGACTAAATCCTATAGATTTATGTGATTGTCTTTTTTTTTGTGAATAAATTCCTTTTTTATTTATTTACATTTTTTAACACTTTTTATAATGAAGTCCCGTTAAACTGATTGATATCACGTGTTATTTTAATATTTACTTTTTCTCTTTTAAGTGTCGCTCGAGTTTCAAATCAAAACGGTGCTAAAGAAGTTTTCACTTAAAAAAATATCGAAATGGTCAGATGGAAAAAATATGTTTTTTGATTCTCCGAGTGATATGGATTCACCAGTTTCCCGTACTATGATTTCCTGGCCACCGTTTATAATACATTAATGTTACTTCTTATAATGTTCTATGTAGAGATTTTTCTTTCGATATTTCCTTGCCACCATTTATAATACATTAATGTTACTTCTTATAATGTTCTACGTAGAGATTTTTCTATAGATATTTCCTGGACACCGTTTACAATACATTAATGTTAGTTATTATAATGTTCTATGTAGAGATGTGCTGATTGGATAACTACCCTGACGTGGATGAGTTGTCTAATTCCATAATAGTGACGCTCGAGGTATTATTTTTGTTTGATACTTTATCTTACCTCACTTCCCAGCTTCGGCTTCAGAACTACGGTAATGACATTGTCATTCGCATCGGTCTTTCCACGTCACGACCAGATTCATAGAATTTTCATTCGGACTGAAAAGCGTGTAGAAGTAGACTCTCCAATATAATCAGGGGTAAATGCAATCTGCTTGTTATTATTCTTGATAAGTCTGAATTAATTATCATTAAGGTAATATTAGACACCTCGCAAAACTAAAAAATATTTATTGTTAAATGTAAACACCTATTTAAATTGTAAATCTCTAATTTTAAGTCACATTTGTAAATATATATGTATGCCACTAGTTTTCAGTCAGTAGTAATAAGTCATAGTCGTGAGTCACTAGCTATGTACATAATATATAAGTCTTAAATGTAAGTACCTAGTTATAATTTTGAATCTTAGTTGTAAGTCTATCGTATTAATTTTATTTTATTGTATGCTTATATGTACAGCGCCCTTGAGGTGATTTTTCACAAAAACGGCGCTTTATAAATCAGCCAAGTATTATAATTATTATTTATTATTATTTAACTTTAGTTATTATTTATTAATGGCTTTTAGAGTTATGTAGTATAGTAGTATATACACATTCCTCCTTTTTTACATTAGTTCCACACAGGAGAAATAATCCCTCTTTTTAAATTAATTTCTTCTAAATTTCATCTTTGGGGATTCTATCTGGAGGGTCTTTATAGGAAAGGAAGAAGAGGAAGTTTTGGGAAGGAAAATAGTATGAGGGGTGAATAAGTGTGTCCAGGAGTGACGGATGTATGAATCCCTTCCACTGCGGTGCAATACGATGTTCCGAGAGAGTACGGCTGGAAAAGTCAAAGAAACTCCCTCAATTATTCTCTCCACAAACCTCACCCCATGAACCCGGCACCCCTACTAAGTCACCAAACGTAGCGATCCACTTGCGGTGACCTATGGCAGAGGTGTTTTTTTGTTTTTTTTTATATGAATACCTCACAAGAGTCCCAGCTGCTCCCGTCTGGAACCAGTGAGACTATGGCATCCCCAAATTGGGGTATGTTGTGAGGCTGAAGGTAGTGAGGAGGGGAAGGATATGAGGAAGAGGAAATTGGGGAAACACCTGGCTATTCAGATTTGGTCACCAAACACGGCTAAAGCCATTTCAAGCAACGTTTCAATTCTGAATGGTGGTGTTACACCAGGGCGATACAGCGAGTATCTTCCACTCTGGAACGTTCCGCAAATATACAATATATTATTTTAAATGAGTAAATTACTGAAATAACTCAAAGTAATCAGTTAAAATGCTGGGATTCGATCCCGCGACCTTCGGATTGCGAGTCAAAAGCCTTACCGCTGGACCACGCCGGCCGTCTGTAGGTTATCCAATAAATAGTATGACGGTACCCATACTTGCCTCCCGAATTGAGATTGGGGATTTCTGTACCTGTTGGTTAGTGCGGTTGATTTGGAAGGCTTGATGTACATAAGATTATATTATACGCATAATATATATGCATACAACCTTATCCATATCTAATATTATAAATGCGAAAGCATATTTTTTGTCCTTCTTTCCCGTCTTGGACTGGAAAGTGATTGAGCTATTTTTCATACTGGAAAAACTTTTCACTCCGTAGGAAAATTCTTTGTACAGTAATTTCTTCCTAATACCACGCAAGCGAATCCACGGGTGAAAGCTATTATATTTTTTCATGTATATTACGTTCGATTTAAAAATATAAATCCGATTACTTGAGTGCAGTAATCAATATATTATATTATAAAAGAAAGTGTATGAAAGTGTGCATCCTGCTAAAACTCAGAAACGAGTCCCGGTACGATCAAGGAATAGGCCACTTGCATCACATTTTTTCCGGTTTCGCAAATATTCAAAGACATTTTGTTATTATTATTTTTTAATCGTATTTTTGAAACCCTGGTGATTTTTTGAAAATTTCAATCCGAAAAATCAGACCATATTTTATAAACCGGAAAGACGGGACATTATTTTACGGGTGCGAAAAAACGATAATTACATAGCCGAAAATCATTTTTAAAAAATAACGTTTTCCACACGAATAGCAATAAATTGTACGGGGTTCTCTTCGTAACATCTGTAAAAACACCGCCATCTTTATCAAAAAATCAAACCAAAGGATAAGTTCGCATGGAACAAACAATAAATTTAGTGAAAGTTAAACGCAAATTTAAAAATTCGCCGGAAATCAAAGTGTTGCCATAAAAATTAATCAGTGTGGAATTTTATAAAATTAAGGGAACATAATCGGAGACGGGACATTTTCATGTAGTGACGTCGCGAGCTCAAATAATGGATTTATTTATTTAAAAATAAAAATAAAAACCAAACATTTCTAAAAATTTTTACAAACATTTTCAAAAAAATTATGAAAAGTCGTTATGAAATCCATGCAAGTGGCCTATTACATGGTGTGTTATCCCTCTATCTCCCATCCATGAAAAAGGTTCCCGTTTTTACCTGAAGGGCGTGCGTTTGAAGATATATGGGCTGGAATTTTCATAATCTAGAACAGTCCAGAACATTCGAGAGCATTCCCCAACATTCTGGAATGTTCGGGAATAGTCTGGAACGTTCGGGAACATCCCGGACCATCCTAGTGGAACATTCCATAACACTCTTGAATGTTGTGTAACATTGTGGATTATTCGAAGCCTTTTTGTATGGGAAGGGCTACCCATTGGTAGGGATATATAAATCAAGATCCGTCGTGGCTTCGAACGTCAGTTCAATCTCATATCAACTCCCTGAGCTGAGCCCGGTACCCGTGCTACCTGCTAGTAATATATAAATTAGAATTAGAGTTCTAATTTATGCGAATATGTACGAATATGAATGAAGCAAGGAGCTTGTGCCAAGACAAAGTTGTGTAGCGGCCTATCCTCCCTGAACTTACCTACAGTGAAATTAGGCTAGAAATAGTTACATCTGTCTATATTAAGGTTATATCGCTTCGCCTAAGTATCAAAGCTTGAAATGAAAAATTTCGATCTTACAATGTGGTGTCCTTTCTTTTTTTTGAGATCAAAATGAATATTGCATACCTATATAACTATTGATGAAAATGACATTGCGAACTGGAAGCAGTCGTTTTGATTAGAGATTTCCGATATAGTTCCGGTGGACAGGATGCTTGTATAACAGACGGACAAAGTTTGATACACACAGTACTGCATCCGACTTTAAAATGCTTAGGTATAGGGATGTTTTTCGTTGATCGTTGATACCTTCGAACAGCCTGTCTATCTTGAGTATTTCATAATGTGTGTAATACTTGGTATGTAGGTATGCATATTATTCTTCATTTTTATTTGTCTGCATTGCTAAAATTATGCATTTTTGTCTAACTGAAATTCAACAGATTCAAAATATTCTCAACCCTTTGTGTTTCTAAATTGGTTTAATTTTAAAAAGAAACAATTTTAATAAGTTTGTCTTTTTTATAATCTACCTAACACTAGCGCAGACCTGTCACAAAATCACCAATAGTCTGAATTTTCAACGAATCATTTTTGAAAATGGCAATTAAAATTATTCTTACATCATTGTATTAGGCACTAAATCATTATATCAGGGCATTATATCGCATGTCTGAATACTTCGTACAATCAGTTAAATTTTGAAAATGACTTATTAAAAGCAAATTTAAATTCATTGTAACCAGAGTTACGCGAGACAAGCACAACCGACACTAATATTTTTATATAAGATGTATTTAACACTTTTTAGCAATCTACTTGCAAGGAAACTCCTTTAAAAGGGTAAAACGAACAGTAGAATTTAAAAATCATCTGCTGCGCACGCTTCTTAAATTCTTGGGTTGGTTTTGGCAGAATTTTTGAAATAATAAAATACTACCTTGACCAGTCATAGACGCGGCAGTCGATTTTTAAACGGTCCGGTGTGTTTGTCTTTTTTAAGCAGAAGAGACAAGAAGAAGCAAGAAGAGAAGAGACATAAAAAGCCAGGAAGGAGAGTCATGAAGAGCCCAGAAGAGACTAGAAGATCCAAGAAAAGGCGAGAAGAGACAAGAAGGGACTAAAAGACCTAACAGGAAGCAAGAAGAGACAAGAAGAGACAAGAAGAGTCAAGAAGAGACGAGAAGATCCAAGACGATGAAAGAAAAGTCGGAAATAGTCAAGAGAAGGGAAAATTCAGGAAGAGACGAGGAGGAGCATTAAGAGACAAGAAAAGCCGAGAGGAGGCAAGAAGAGGGAAGGTTTGAAAGGGGAAAAAACGCTCAATCCATTCCTTTATTCCTGTATAACGAGTTTATCAGGTGAGTATATCTATATCTGTTTGCAAATAGTAAAATTGTAATGCCTATGAGGCGATTTCACACAAAAACATCGCTCTATAAAATATCCCTTTATTATCATTATTGCTGAATTATTCTGGTATCAATATTTTTAGGTACGATTGAATTTCTTTACCAAAATGAGTGATGCAATAATAAATGTGGACTTTATCAAAAAGAACCGCATGAACTCGGCAAAGGGATCGAATAATTGATCTTCTCTATAAATAAGTAAGATACGTGCATTTATATAAATTACATACATTTAGTATATCTCTATGCATACATTACGTTTTTTATGAAATCGGTGAACCACCAAAAATTTAAGGCACCTGCCGCGCCTGTTCCTGTCCACCCTAAATTCCAGTATTGGCTTATTAGGTTGCCATATATACCGATCAATTGAACTCCAACCTCCTTTCCATCCTCAGAGCACGTGTTCCAAGTCCTAATAAATCAGTGCCCCTCGGTGTACCAGTCTCACCGGGACAGGAGTGCTCCTGGCTGGGCGGTACAATCGTATCGTAACTTATCAACAGTCATTCCTGTACATTTCCATCTCAACACTGGCGTTTCACACCCAGTATTATTGGCTAAGTAATTAAAAATATGTATAATATGTCAGACCGGTCAGTGGTTGAGTGGGAATAGCGCTTGTGTCCCATCCGGGTGTCGTGTGTTCGATTCCTCGGCTGGCTAAGTCCTCCAGCACAACACAAATAACATTTTCGGCTTTCTGTGGTGGTAGTAGGAGATTTTCAAACATTGTTGGGTTATTCGTAACCCGGGAATGTTTTCTTTCTTTTTAAGAAAAAAAAGTCATTTTAATTTATATAAATAAAAAAGGAAAGAGAAATTCTGGATATTTAAATATTCTAAATATCTGGGTATTTCACCCAAAAAAAACTGATATTTTTAAAATCCCAGAGCTTAAGTTGGAGAGTTTTTGCTGCTTCAGAAAAAATATATCTGTTACATATGTCATGGTAATTATAAATAATAACATTGTAAATGCTTCCTCTGATCCAGGGGAATACTGTTTTTAGCTCTGTAACTTGGCGTGAAATGCATATAACGAGTTCTTGGCGTTCTCTGAAAAGCTTATCCCCGAGTAAACACGTTCCGCGAAATGTCCTGTTGCCGTCATAATCCTTGTCATCTTGGTTTGCCTCCGGCGCCCACCGCAAGGGAGCCAATGGGTTGTTTTCGGATTATTTTTGCCGATAGGTAGCAGCATCTGAAAGACGGTCCCATCAGAAACGAAGAACTGTCAAATCACATTCGTTTTCTATCCCATTTGACGCAATTTAAAGTTTATGTCTGTCATAATATCGTAATATTGCCGTCAACTTGTGTTCCATTGCGTAATAATAGGGGTAGACTTGCGTTTCCAAAGATAAGTTTTGAAGGCGAAGTAATGGATTAATACCATCAAACTCTTGAAGTGGATAAACTTTGATGAATTAAGTAACCATCATGCGTCCTTTGCGGTCTGTAATTCTGATTTTTCTCATAATTTTTTTTTTTTTAATTTGAATTTTATTTTAGTAATTTGTACATTTAAGGTTACAAATTTCTAAGTAATTATAATATTTTATATTTCAGCTAATTAATTATAATATTTATATTTCACTATATATTTTCTTGTTTTATGTAGCTCCTACAATACATCTTGAACTTTTCAATTGGTGAGGACTTTAGAGTTTCTGATAGTGTGTTATATAACTAAATTCTTTTGTACAGCAAACTGTTTGGCGTTTTCGTTTTGCCCTTTTTGTTTAAATTTATTTCCTTGCACGTCCTTGTGTAATGTCTGTGAATGTCCTTATTGTATACGATTTTATTTGAGAAGTATTTTGGTAACATGTTGTTTAATATTTTGTGAATAAATATCAACGTGTTCAAGCTCAGAATTTGTTTCACTATTAACCAATTAACTTTCTTTTTTTTACTTTATTTATTCCCATTTCTTTGTACATATAATGTATAATAGCAAATAGTATATAATAACATAATATATAATAACAAATAGTATAAACAAGAAATGAAAACCCACTAAGGCACTGACTGAGGGTGGGTAATATTAAAACAAAATACTATATTTCCAAGTACCCAAAGTATAAAATAGACTTAAAAAAACATATAAAATATAAAGTTTGTATAAAAAGTTAGTATTACATATGTAGAATAAGTGAAAAAGGTTTTTTTCAGCTATTATAAAAGTAAAATAAAAAATATGGAGAAAAACATAAGTTCCTTTAACATTTTATTTATTTTTGTAAATCTATTTCTTCGGAGTATTATTTTCATTGCTCTGTTTTGGAGAATTTGAAACTTATTCTGTTCTCTTTCATTACAATCATTACACAGGAAAAGGATAATTGAACAGTAGTTGAAGTGTGGAGCAATAATTGAATTGTAAATGGTGATGGCGGTTTTTCTGGAAATTTTAGGCCGAACTCTTCCCAAAAAGATATCTTTTTGCCAATTGAATCCCCAATGCAAATAATAAGTCAAATATTGTTCAACGTAATTATAGTACCAACTCGTATAGTTCATAGGTATATCTATATTAATAAACATTTTACACAGAATGCACGATAAAATCGTCACTGGGAATGTATCTGTCAATATTTTGTTTCGCCGTAAAAAATATGTGTCAGAAATTATTATTTTAGACAGTTCTACAATATTTTTATTATTGTTCATTTTACTTTTGAAGCATAAATAAATCGAAAAAGAGCGCCTAGGCGGTACACAAACGAATCGAATTGACAGTCCATATTCCTTAGATTGCACACACACATATTTATGATAGGAGGACACAAGGTTCGTAGAAAATGCACACTAGTAAGCAATGTAAAATCGTGATTTGAAAATTAGATCGCAAATAAATATTTTATTTACTTTATTATTTATTTAGATTCTGCGAGTAGAACACGTGAAACGTTGTGAAATAATCGAGTATATTTTTTTAGTCTCTTTATTGTAAGTCCACAAAAAAATAAAGTATCAGGCCTATAAAAACTGTAATATTTAATTAAATGAAGACAATATTAGTGACATGGTAAGAGCTCTTGCCATGTAAGCTAAGGGACCTGGGTTCGAGTCCCAGTGGAACCAATATCTTTTTCTGATTTTTCTGTCTCCAGATTTTTATTGAGTATCACTAATATTGTCTTCATTTAATTAAATATTATAATTCTAGTTATAATATTTAATTAAATGTCATAAAGTTAACAAAATTAAAACTATAAAAACTGCTTTAAAGTTCAAAATTTGTGTGGTTTTTAAATTATTGTAAAACAATTAAATATTTGGGCCTTAGCTTTGCAAAATAAAAATAAAAAGAGCTATATGGCGATGTTTTTTTCGTTAAAAAGTCAAAGCACTCAGTAGTTATGCGTATTTTAACTGTTATTGTTGGCATATGGAATTTTACACGACGTTGTGCATCTCTCCTTAACATACATTTTCTACTGACCTTGAAGAAGACCACCTGAAAACGGCCCATTACCTGTACGGAAAAATTAGCGTTGTGATTTTATCAGTTCCTTAGTACCTACCCATATCCAATCATTAATCACACAAATCAGTACAAGTCAGTCCAAGGAGGGCTGACTGTAATGTTGTATGGGAAAAAGGAGGTTCGGAAGTACCTGGATGAGTACCAAACATGTTCTTTGGTAATCAACCCCTGATAGGACCAGCTTCCATAACATCTAAAAAGTTTTTCTGACAGCATAAAGTACCATTATCTTTCACCTACTTTTTGTGCTAAAGTCTTTGTTCAATAGACACATGAATATTCCTAATATTTTTACTGATTACAACTTTTTTCTATGCATATGTTTTATCACGATGATGAATATAATTTGATATAAATAGGTTTTAAGTAAATATGTATAAATATATTTTATTAAAATTAAGAAGATAATTAATTCATTAATTTGGTAGGAAAATAATTGGTAGTAAATCTTAATTAATACGGTTTTTTTATTTCGTCTTGAGGCAAAACAAATACACATTTCAAATGGGTATGGAATTATTATAATACTTTAAAAAATACATATAAAATTATTATTTTTAGGGGAAGGTACCCACTTTTTGTCTGAACTCTTGCTTGTATGAACAATCAGCTACAATTTTGATACACGATGAAAACAAATTAGTACTTTGATTTTTTTTTTAAATCAGCGGGACTCGAAGTAGGTGTCTGAAAGTTGCGTGGTTTATGAAAACGTTTGTATTACGAGAACCGCTCGTAACACCGCCCGTCAGGATCAATGGTACGTTAATACATGTCAAGCAACGTGCGACTATATTGTTTTCAATAATAATGCGTCATATGTATTAATATCAAGTGTTTTTTATATATTTTTAGAGCACAATCAACTCTTCTAAATGAATTTGTTATTTTCGTTGGAAGGTTATTTTCAAATCTTAAGCTTGCAATAAATATTATTATTATTCAATGGCTGTATTATTAAAATACTAGCTTTTGCCCCCGGCTTCGCACGCGCCACTGCCCCCCCCCCCCCAATCCCTCCCCCTCCCACCCCCCCCCCTTCCCTCATCCACGCCCCCACTAACCTCCCCCAACAACCTGGACAATAAACGTATAATTTTATACAAATTTCATAATGCCAGAGCTCTAAGTTATAGCCTATAGCCTATTCTGATGTATAAGCTATATTACTGTAAAGTTTCATTAAAATCCATTCAGTATTTATTGCGTCAAAGAGTAACAAACATCCATACATCCATCCATACAAACTTTCGCCTTTATAATATTAGTAGGTATAATATTAGTATCCTCAAAAGTACTAATTTCAGTTGTGCATGAGTCCTGCGCAACACTGGTTCAATGAACTCTGGAACTCAGAATTGCTTTAAATGTGTCAGTTTTAAAATTGTAACTGATTTTGTGACGAATTCAGACAAGCGATAAAGTAAGCCACCTATCGTGTAATATTTTAACGGAAAATTGTTTCAATTGTCAATTCAAAATTGGAACCGTTTTATCAAGAATATGCCACTTGCATGGATTTCATAACGACTTAGAAAAAACCGTGTGGATAGATTTTTTTACTAATATTACGAAAATGTTAGTAAAAATTTTTAGAAATGTATAGTTTTTTTTTTTTAAATAAATAAATCCATTATTTGAGCTCGTGACGTCACTACACAAAAATGTCTCGTCCCCAATTATGTTCCCTTAATTTTTTTAAATTCCACACTGATAATTTTTTTTTATATGGCAACACTTTGATTTCCGGCGAATGTTTGAATTTGCGTTTAAAGTTCACTAGATTTATTGTTTGTTCTATGCGAACTTATCCTTTGGTTTGATTTTTTGATAAAGATTGCGGTGTTTTTACAGATATTACGAAGAGAACCCCGTACAATTTATTGCTATTCGTGTGGAAAACGTTCTTTTTTTAAAATGATTTTCGGCTATGTAATTATCGTTTTTTCGCACTCATAAAATTATGTCCCGTATTTCCGGTTTATAAAAAATGGTCCGATTTTTCGGATTGAAATTTTCAAAAAATCGCCAGGGTTTCAAAAATATGATTAAAAAAAAAATTAAGAATGTCTTAGAATATTTGCCTAAACCGGATTTTTTTTTTTAAATGTGTTGCAAGTGGCCTATTCAAACTATTTCGTGATTCGTCACGGGTCTGCGCTAGTTATTTTTACTAAACACATATTTTGATAGGTGGATGATTTTAATGGGGGTGTAGATACATCTGGAATTTATAACATTAAAAATATAAAGATTATAAGGATGAAATTATTCATACTGAAATCTTTACTGCAAAGCATATAGGTACCTATAATGCTGCCTTTAAACAGGTACTTATTATACCGCGAGCCGAGCCACGAATTATGGGAAAGTTACGAAGCAACCGCAAACGATGCGAAACACCGCAAACGATGCGAAACACCACAAAATTTGTATTTGTTTACCTCATTAACAAATCTGTCTTAATATGTTACCGTAATTTCATACGGTTCAGCGATCAAATAATCTCCCCAAGATATTGTATTTGCACTGCATTCCAACCGTCCGCGTCCCTAGATCCCGCGAGGGTTAAAACGTTACCCCTGCCTTAGTTATGGCGTTCGTTTGACGTCACCAGCGGCATCTTTATTCTGCCGCCCCCTCTCTACCCACGCCGCTTTCTGAACAAACCCCATCGCCCCGCATCCGAGCCGCCCCCACCGCCCCCTGACATACTAACCGGCTGAACTAGACCCCGCACTGGGTGGTGGTGGTATCCGAACCTAGGGGTTTGTAAGTTACATCTTGATTGGCAGGTTAATGCAAACCTAAAAAGAGTTTTTTTGTTAAAATACACGAGTAAGCATACATACATGGTTTAATAAAGAAAATATTTGTCTACAAGCACACCTTAGTCGCAATTTGGTTTGCGATCTTTTCCATGACAATAAAAATCGTTCGGTAGTAAATCAAGGTTTTGTTTATTAATCTATGCGAGGTGGCCATCAAATGCATACGGAGAATATAAGACAATGAGGCAATAATGGCGATGAGTATGGCATATGTTACAAATAATTTGTTTTATTTAGCACGATCGCCGAAACTTATTAATAAAAAAATATTATCATGATTACGAAAATTCACATGAAGGTTACTTCATCTACGTTGAAAAGTCAAGAAAATTTGGGAGAGATCATCGCCACCCTTTTCTGCTCGCAACGTCATGAAGCTTCCACAAATATATTTAATGTGAAATAATGAAACAAGGTGCAAAGGTTAATATTAACAAGTTGAACATATTCATTTATAAATGACTAGCAGACCCGGGAACACGTTGCTGTGGTTAACGAAACACAACGCCATTACACCACCCGCTTGCCCGCTGCCCGCTGCCCGCTGCCCACTGCCCGCTGCCTGAATTGAATATTTAAGTTTCTCGGCTTTTTTCTACTATAATAAGCATGTATTATACATATAAACCTTATCTATTGGTGAAAACCGCATTAAAATCCGTTGCGTAGTTTAAAAGATCTAAGCGCACATACATTTTGAGCGACTTCATTTTATACTATGTAATGATGATTTCTCGGCTTTTCTCTATTATATAAGCATGTATTATTCACATAAACCTTCCTCTTAAATGACTATCTATTTGCGAAAACCGCATGAAAATCTAAGCGCACATACATTTTGAGCGACTTTATTTTATACTATGTAATGATTTCTCGGCTTTTCTCCACTATAATTAGTATTTATTATACATTTACACCTTTCTCTTGAATCATTCTATCTATTGGTGAAAACCGCATTAAAATCCGTTGCGCAGTTTAAAAAAATCTAAGCGCACATACATTTTGAGCGACTTCATTTTATACTATGTAATGATATTCTCAGACATATTGTAGGTACCTCGCTACCCAATGTTGATGTAACATATATATATATTTTTATTCCCACAAGTAATTTATATAACCCCCACAATCGGAGGAGTTGATCATCCCCGCGGGGTACCTACTTATCGTAGCAACAGCCAGGCGACCCCCCCCCCCCTCTCCCACCCTGCAAACTTCAACGCTACTGCGCTCCTGGTTATAGGTCAATGCGTGACCCGCAAGACAAAATAATATAGGCATAACTACTTCCTGATCGCCTTTCACCCTTCTGCCTCCTTCTTTATCAAAACGCAAGCAGAAATTTATTGCTTGATAAAACAACTGTGCTTTAAACCTAATTCATTACTGACTTTTGTGTACATATTTAATATTTATACTATCATTATCCTCAGAGTTTAAGTAAGCCTTATTTATTTTAATTCCTTTGAAATTTGGGTCTCTTTTGTCTTTATTTTGAAGTTTTAGTCCCTTCTGTGATTTGAAATTCGGATGAAACGGAAATGCGGTAAATTCGCGCATTGGCGCGGGCTTTCGATAGCGCGGTGGGCAAGATGCCTGACAAGTCTCAGCGGCCAGAGAGACAAACATCGAGCGAACGGAGGTTCGAATCCTACGAAATACAAAAAAAAAACATTTGAATTTTTGTGAAAACAATATCCAATCTTAAAACCACTTAAACAGGCAAAAAAAAAGAAAGCGACTTTCTGGTTTCATTTCTATCGCGTGAGAATTTTGATTTTTCTCTGATTTTTTAAAGCAAATTTTGTTTAAAAGCACTTCTAAGGAATATTATTGTACCACCGATAGCACGACCAAGTAAATCAGATACTTGAGTCGGGCCATGTGGAGAGTCAGAATAATAGAAGATCATGTATGAGACGATTTTTGAATGTGAACGATAGAAAGGAGTGAGTGCCAAGATCTAGTTGTTTGGCGGTACGTCCTCTCTGCCTACCCCTGCGGGGAAACGGCGTGATGGTTAGTTAGTTAATTAGTTAGTTTAGTATAAATAATAATAATTCTTTTTATACTACATATCTCTCTTCTTATACTAGGATATCTCTTTTCTTCTGTACATCTGTATGAACAATGCTTTAGTGTTGCTGATGTTCTTTAAAAGCGTTTTATTTTTACAATAATGTGTGTGTAACTTAGCAATATAGTCGGTCAAAAGGGAACTAATAAAACGAACTGTATTTCAAAACCAAAAAAATATTATTTAGTGTCAGCAAAAATAAAAAAAGGCGATCAAAGTCACACACTTTAAAGTAAGGTGTATTAAGATTTTCTGTATTTTTGTTTATTTATAAACAGTTTGATTCGCATGTAATTAGTTATGATTTTGTAAATTCAGTTTTAGATAAAATTATGTAGAGATTTTCTAAATACCTACCGCTTATTCATATTATATTTCTTATATTGCACATCAAGTTTTCATTGTTTATAAATTGGATTAAATCATATAAACCATGTAGTTTATTGGTCAATAGATAGTTTTATGAAACATCAAACCGTTTTTTTTGTTTTTATCGATTACTACAAAGCTGCATTACTTAAAGGTCTTTAGGTTATTAGTTCACCATGATATACATTAAAAATGGTGTTTATTTGCCTGTGGCCTAATTCTGAAAACCATTAAAATCCTCATAGAATACTTAAATCATATTTGTTCTTCAAATAAGTAATGTTCATTTTCACCACTCAAAATGAGGCAGTCTGAATGGATTTGACATTATTTACTATTCCTTTTTTTTATGTAGGTGAATAGAGAATCCCTTTGCACGCTATTATACGCTTTTAACATGTAGCACTGACTTTTTTAAATTATGTATTGTTATTATTCATGACAACGAATGAATATGTTATTTTATTTTGTAAGTGAAACTTGATGAATTGCATCGCGGTATATCGACTTGCGTCGTGCGCAAATATGCAGATTATTATCCAATGACAGTAGTAAATGTGTAACTATAAGTGCCTTAATTCGTCCGTTCGAGCGGGTGCCTGTTAGACTCAATAAGGCACTGGAACATTGTATGTAAATTAACCTCAGATCATAGAATAATATACCAGATGAAACGTAGTGTCATATAAAGAATGCTTGTTGATAAATTTTTGTTCACATTTAATGCATTGAAAGTAATACACTTCATCATTGTAAGATCACAAAATTTGGTGCATCATTTAGTGATGTTAATGTCTTTTCTTGGTCTCGTATTATACATATCTTAATTTTTGTTGGTTTTCTAATATGACCCCTGATCAAGCTCGCCCTTGGAGGTTTAACGCCACTAACTATGGGTTTATGTGATATGGTATGAAGTATGAAAGGTGCATCTGTGATGATCGGCCAATTGCAAGCTTTGTTCTCAGCATGTACTACTATAAAAAGAATTCCATATAACTGTTAATTTTATTTATTTAACGCCCAGAGGGTTTTTACGTGATTGGTAGTACAATAATTTTAACATCACAGATAATTTTGAAATACAAGAAAGAAATAATAAAAATAAAATTACATTAGATAAAAAATTCATACAAATACAAGAAACCAAAACTGAAAAATACAGCGATTTGATAGGTTTATTAAAATACAAGATGTATTCGGGGTGCCTCAAGGAAGTATTCTGGGTCCGATTCTGTTCCTTATTTATATTAATGACCTATGCCACATAGAATGTGACGGAGAAATCATCAGTTTTGCGGATGATACTGTTCTCCTAATAAATGGGAAAAATTGGGCAGAAACATTTAAGAAAGCAGAAGACACACTTAAAAGAATTAAAAATTGGCTAGACTACCATTCACTTACACTTAATGCTAATTAAACCAAATTCATCACTTTCAAAATAAAAAATAAGAAAAACTCTGAAGAAAACCTGAACTTGAAAATTCATAGTCAGCATCACTTAAATGAGCATTGTAATTGTCCTTCATTAGAAAACGTTGACCATATAACGTATCTGGGTCTAAGAATTGACCAAAACTTAAAATGGACCGAACACATTACCTATTTAAATAATAAAATTAAAAAACTAAGTTATTTTTTCAAAACTATCAGGAATGTCCTCATTAAAAAAGACTTAATCAAGATTTACATGGCTCTCTGCCAATCACTGTTAGAATACGGTATTATCGGATTGGGCAGTGCAAATAAAAACATACTAAATCCACTAATTAAAACTCAAAAATCCATAATGAAAATTATACTGAAAGTTCCTGTAAGAACTAGCACTGATGAAATCTTCAACAATCTTAACATCATGTCAATTAAACAACTGTATTCTAAAACTATACTCATTTACATTCATAAGTACAAAACCCAAGAAATGACAACTTACACGTACATTAGAAACACTAGATCTCATGGTCAAAAACATATTCAACAAGTAACTACTAACACAACATTTGGGCAAAAAAGCTTCTTGTATTATGGTATTAAACTTTACAATAAAATACCACTCTCACTTAAAAACCTCAACAGTATAACATTTAAATCTCAAATAAAAAGCTGGATACTAAATATAGGGAGAACAGAAATAGAAAATATACTGATATCAAATACAGACTAAAACCGAATCTACTGAACTGAATTATAAAAAAAAAACACAATTTTATTTAATTTTTAATTATTTAACAAAATACTACATGATACCTATATGTTTATAACAAATTCATATTAATTTCTTATAATTAAATTTTAATATGTAAATGATATCCTCAGCACGGGAAATCCCAGTGAGGATATCATTATCTTTAGATGTTTGTAAAGAAAGGAAAACAATAAATCATTATTATTATTATTATTATTTAGGTATAATGTTGGAATAAATATTTTACATGTTCCACAAAACTCGCCAAGTTATTATTAAATATGTCAACATCGCCTTAGTACCTACTGATTTCCCATAGTTTGAAATCATTGTAGAGGTTATGAATACTGCAGTAGAATAGTGTATTTTTTCGTTTTATTACTGTGAGTATTCGTAAGTTATGAGTTGTAGGAGTTCGCAGTAGTCGAATTGATTATTTTGAATAAAAATGTTAAATCGTTAATTTAACGTCTGTCTTCTAATTTCTAATGTATATTCTATTAAATTTCCCCACTGGCTTGAAAAAAAATGAGACTCCATCTATGGTTTCGTCTTATTTTTCTCCTTTCGATAAATCTGACTAGTGGATAATGTCTAGTGGATGGTAATATTTAAACTAATAATATTTCATCACTTTGGGAATGCTGAACTAACAGTATTTTAGTAATTGAATATATTAAAAATTCTCGATTTTTTAATAAAAAGGGCAGCACCGCCGCATTTTTAGCTGGATTTTATCTAAAGATTTAAAATTAATAGCACCTAAAATAGATGAAATTCATCTTTTTCAAATTTTCTTTTTGATTATCCAAAAATTTGAAAAAAAAAAAAATTCATTTGCAACCCAACGGCTGCCATTAGCATCGATCAGTGTACAAACGATCTGTGCCATAACTGCCATTTACACCATACGATGTAAATCATCAGTATGAATTTCTATTGAAACACCGAAATAGCTGGCGTACGGTAGAGAAATAATGTTTGTGTTTGGACAGCTATTGGGTTGAAATTTGAAAATTTGATACGAAGGAGATAAAAGAGTGAACCACGTCGTAGGGAAGAAAATTACAAAATCACGTCGCGTCGTTTCATTGTCTAGCTGTACAAGAACGAGTCCTAACATAAACCCTCTCGTGCCAAATCTTAACCATCCACGAATACGGGCACGCGTTTGACATGACTCCCGACAGTATACCAAAGGCAAACGGGAAAATGAGTCTCATGATATTTTTCGAAACATTGTTATTAGAGAAGAGGATATTGAAAACGGAATAATTCATAGATTATAATAAAACAAATAAAAAACTTTATTCCACTTAATTTTATTTGACCGTAACCGGTTTCAGCTCGTCAGAGCCATCTTCAGACTGGTACAAATAATTCTTAGCCTACGGTTTATATACATAACATATGGGGGAGGGGGAGAGTTATGTATATAAACCGTAGGCTAAGAATTATTTGTACCAGTCTGAAGATGGCTCTGACGAGTAAATAATTCTTAGCCTACGGTTTATATACATAACATATGGGGGAGGGGGAGAGTTATGTATTTAAACCGTAGGCTAAGAATTATTTGTACCAGTCTGAAGATGGCTCTGACGAGCTGAAACCGGTTACGGTCAAATAAAATTAAGTGGAATAAAGTTTTTTATTTGTTTTATTATAATCTATTATAATGGACTTCCACCACGAATTAACAGTTTCAAAAATCGGAATAATTCGTTTATCCAAAGATGAGCTATTTTTAGAAAATCATTTCTTTCTCATCGTTTTATGATTTCTTAAACGACTTCGAAAAGGAGGAGGTTATCAATTCGACGGTTTTTTTATGTTTGTTAGCTCAGAACTTTCGATTGGGTGATCCGATATTGATGATTCTTTTTTAATTAGAAAGCTGGTGCTGCTTGTGTGGTTTTAATTTGGTCCAGTTCTCTATGAGAAAACCATATATGTCTTAAATTTGCAATAAGTATGTTCGCAACAAATGGACGAATAACTCAATATTACGCCAACAGATTTCGATGATTCTTTTTTGTAGTAAAACTTATTTACGAACGCTCTTCACTAAAAATTAAAAAAACAAAAATTTGAACAAAACAAAAAAACGACTTCAAAAACGCACTAAAAAGTAAAAAAATAATTTCGTACGATTGTTGTTTTTGGAGTCGGTGTCAGCCAAGATCTCCACATCTCACCCATAACTACCTATGTATGTAGTTACCTTGGCTGACACCGACTCCAAAAATAACAATTGTACGAAATTATTTTTATACTTTTTAGTGCATTTTTTGAAGTCGTTTTTTGTTTTTTTTTAAATTTTTGTTTATCTTGTAACAGTTCATCAAACACATTTTCCCCCTTTTTGTTATAAAATTAATTAATACTTTTCACGATTGAATAACTTGTACAAAGGTAGGTAATGAGTTTTCATATCCGAGGGCGGTTTCATAAGAACCATTTATAGCATTCTTTGAAATTCATTTCCGCAAACCAAAAATAACTTTTTACTGAATACAAAATTGTACATCGTGGGGCGCACGAAAACTGAATAATATATTATTTTAATAAATAAATCACGGGGTTTGCAAGATTCGATAATTGCAAGAAAACTATTTTAAAAAACGAGTGTGCTTTAGAGTCTTCAGACCACACGACTGATGTAAAACTTCACTAACTTATGTCTCCCTCTCAACTTCCGTTCGCCTCGCCTGATTACACTTTTCATAACGCTCTCGTCACGCTTTCACCAGCTTACTCCCCAACTCAAGCGTGCGTAAAGAAGTTTTACTTCAAAATATTAACATTATAACATATATAATAATATAACATTTGTATGCAATTATAATATTTACCATATTATAATTTAAACAAACAAACAATTACAATTATATTAAGCGTTTACAGGATACTACATAAGTACCGCATCCGTTTGACGGTGAAGTTTCAAGAAATGTAAAAAATAAAAATTTGAGAGAGTATTCCACTTTTCATAAATGTTTTCTATTTTTGGATCGTAACATCCCGAAGCCTTTCCATCACTGCATGACGCTCAAAATCTCTAATACACAAGGGTCAATATATAACACTAATATATCTCATTTTAACGGAAATTCAATTGTAGCGTTGTCACCAAATAACCAATCAAAGATAATTGGTTGTTTTTGTAATACTTGAGAAACCCCGTTTATCAAATTCTAGACTTAATTCAGCTTTTGATCAGAATGAAAAAGCAGTAAAGCGCAGCTGTCATATTTGTCAGCTAATCACAAATTGATAGAAAGCTGAAACGGACGTAGATCGGCGTTTAAATGGGATCTTTCAAAAGTAAGAATAAGAAAAATGTACCTGATAAGCCAATTGATGACAAATATTACTTTGAATTTCTGTGGAACACCCTTAAGTGCGATTATTTCTTAAAAAAATACGTTTTAATCAATTAAATTATCCTGAAACACCGCCTGCATTAGCGTAACCTTTCAGTCTCAGAATCAAATTGGAATCCAGTAAGTGTTGTCCTAGCCATGCCACATTATGCAGTGCACTCGGCTCCAATTGCAAGGCGCTGAATACAAATTGGTCGCGGGGGAGCGCGTTGATGGGATCGCTCGATCGCAGGAATAAATTCCCATTGTGAACCGCGCAGAGGGCTGTTCGGGAATACCCTTAGCCACTCTCGGGGAATTGCCACCCGATGCTGCAGAACCACAAAAAAAGACTGCAATAGAAGACGTAAAAATCTGTACGTAATCTGTAAGTTAGTTCTTTTCTTCTGCAAACAAAATTTAGAAATGATTGACACTTTGTCATATTTTGAATGACATTCATTTTAAGACGCTAGTTTTAAGTCCACTTGCTAAAAGTTTTAGATGTAAGTCACTAGTAGATATATATATATAAATATATATCAGTTCATAGTTAGTTGCTAGTTATAAGTCTTTGCTGTCAGCCAATTTATCATTATAAACGTATGCATATGTACTATATGTAATGTATTTGTACAGCACCCACGGGGGAAGATTTTTTACAAATCAGCGAAATATTTCATGATTTATGTGTTTGGCTAATTTATATTGCTTTGCTTTCTCAAATGTGACCATACCGTCGACCAAAAGTTCTTAATAAATTAATAAAACTACAGTTAAGGCGCCGTATACCCACTAAAAAAGAAGAAGATGGAGAGATGTGTAATTACGAATATTGGAGAGAGCGCGCTAATATTTAAAACGATAAAATTGAAGTGAAAATCATTACATAGTATAAAATGAAGTCGCTAAAAATGTTTGTGCGCTTAGATCTTTTAAACTACACAACGGATTTTCATGCGGTTTTCAACAATAGATAGAGTGATTCAAGAGGAAGGTTTATATGTATAATACATACTTATTACAGTAGAGAAAAGCCGAGAAATTTAAATATTCAATTCAGGCAGCTGGCAGCTAGCAAGCGGGTGGTGTGGATTTTATAAAGGTAATGGCGTTGTGTTTCGTTAGCCACAGCAACGTGTGGCCGGGTCTGCTAGTGTTTAATAAAACACGACTATAATTTAATATAGAGCAAAAAACTCAACGTGGGGAACATCTAAAAGAGCATTTAAAAAAACACTGAATTTTTTCATACATATAACTTCTAAAATAAGTGAAATGAACGTGTTTATAATAATTTTCGTAGCATACTTTGAGATTTTTTTCTATTGAGGAAATTTCATATACTTTGCCTTTCGGCGTTTAACACGTCTAGATATTATCTTCAAAAATAGCATATATATTTTTTAGCGCTTAAAAACTTCAAATGTGAGTTTTGTAAGAAAATGGGAGTTTTGTAAGAAATCGGTAAAAAATCGGGAAGCGGCGATTTAATGTTAATGGCACGATTATACCGGCTCCTAACTTCCAATGAATGAAAAATCATTATGAAAAATTAAATCTTCTTTACGAATTGATATAGCAAGAAACTACTTAATTGTAGTATTAAACGTTTAAATATGATACAATCTACCAAGCACAGATGAAAGACTCGCAGTAAATTCCATGCAATGGAAGAAGGAACAAATATTAATATTTTCCCGCCATTGCCGGAGGGAGGTTGGAAATGACAACGTGCGAACGCCACTCAGGAAGCTGAACGTTATGGATCGACTTACATAATTTATTTCAAGGAACCAAGGAAAACGTGAATACCGCTTTCCTTCCAATCAAAACACCTGCATAACAGCTAGCAAGCTTTTTAAAAATTCATTATGTAATAGCTCATTTCCCCTTTAATTTTCAAATACATTTGTAAAGTGGCGTGTTTTGTAACACAAGCGCCTGTTACAGCATACAGTTTTCTTAATTTATTTTTCCACATCCTCGTTTGGGAAAGTCATGAAACAATCTATTTTATTATTTTAATTCATCGATCACCTTTTTCATTCCTTTGGTGGTTAATTTTTAGATTTGGCTACGATTTTGGCATTTTTTTATAGTATTGTAGCGGTCGCATTGTATTATGTAAGTACTTACTGACTTAGTGCAAGATGTGTAGTACTTACTGACACCTACTATTATTCGAAAATCAATTTGGAAAACATCAATCATTTTTCACTTGTTGGTTGTCAGGGAAAAAAGTTTCAGTAAACAACATCCACATGATTCAATCAAGTGTTTAAGTTTAATTTAGAAAACGCCTAGTTATTGTCCAAACAATACCACTAAATTATGGTGATAAGAACTCAAAACGCCTTATCGCTGCATGCAGTGTATTATCCGAATCGAAACCGTATTATCGAACTATCAACCTTCGAAAAGTCTTTTCTCGAAGCTGACAGGATTCATATAAAAAATTAAAATGCAAAATAAAGCAGTTTTCTTAATGAATTTTTTTTTTTTTTACGGTGCTCCAGATTTTATGTCCGGGTTGAATCTTTCCCAAATGAAAGACTAAACCCTTCCACACACTTTTCCACAAATGAATATCTAGTAAATTAACGCAATGTAAGTGCACTATATAAGAATAAAACAATACAAGAACAATACGTCAATCCACCAGAAACATAATGGTAAAATATTTCACCGACTCCAGATATTTTCATATCAGAGGGTTCGGCTCTGATGAAATCCTAACTGATCCGATAAATCCTACTGATCCCTCAATATAAATATTTAAAAAAATCTTTCGTAATCCTACATGTATTTAAAATGACCGACTTTTGCATTTTTATGTACAAATTTTTTGACAAATCTAATACGCCTAAATTTTGAATGAGAGAGCTAGGTATAATGCCAGTAGCCGAAATAACGAATGGTAATATTTTTATAGTCTGAGAATGCCAAATTCTTTTAATTTCATTTCCTAAATCTGTATAGTTATTTTCTTAATTTTGTCATGTAAAACTATATCGGGTCTATTATGACTAATTTTTCTGTCTGTATAAAAATAATACAAACCTTATAATTATTAGTGTTTTCTATTATGATACCAATTCCGAATCTAGGGTAATTTACCCAGAAGCTTTTAAGTCCAAATAAAATAAATACTACGAAAATACACATGGAATATACCAAGTCAAATGATTTTTATTTCTTCAAATTAGACCCAAAAGCCAAAAGAAATATGTATTTTTAAACGGGACGTGAACAGTTTCTAAAACATAATTTGAAGACCAAACTTTTTTGTTTTGCTGTTTCCACACAGGAGTATGCGGAAAGGATAAACCGCCACACAACTCTGTCTCGGCACACATTTCTTACTTCATTTACATTCATCTGTAGTCTCTTACATATTCTTCTGTTATTCTGACTTGACGTGACCCGACTCAAGTTTTTGACTCACTTGATCGTGCCATTTCTTCATTGGGCATCCCCGTATTTATCTGCCATTAACTTTGCGGCAAAATATTCTCCTTACATGCTTTACTTGCTCAAAACATCTAAGCGTTCCTTTCTTTTTTTATTTATTCAGTTTTTTTAATGCGTTACCCACTATGGTTCCATACCAACTCAGAATCAAGTCAACTCAAACACCTCTTTAAAATGTCATTAAAAGCTTTGAAAATTTAAAAAAATAGTCCATAACCCAAACCTAACGTAACATATTTAACCATTTTTTTTCTTTCGTCACTTTTAATTACTTTTCAAAGTAGGTCCTGGGTTGATTTCATTCTGAGTTGTCCGTTCACCACCAACAACACAGGTGATTTACTGAAAAAAAAATCGTTGATGTTTGATCTGTCTTTACCGATGATCGAAAACAATTTACACAATTTTTTTATAAATTATCTTTTTTTATAATAATACACCAGCCCTGCATTCTTTTCGGATCTCCACATTTTTATTACATAAATACGTACGCCTCGGTAATCTCACTTCTTCAACCAACGAAATCATTTTAAAAACCCAAGCATAAAATTCCCTAGGTACAGACTGCCAACGTATTATTGGGAGTATTGGGACCACCCGAGTGACTTTTTCCCTCTCCCCACTGAAAATTTTTCTCTCTTCCTGTCATATACAGAAAATGTCACCCTTTTCAAATGGTTATTTTTGTAGGATTTAAAAATATTATTTCATATTCAAATATTATTGACACCATTCAATATCATCCTTAATACTTAATACCTACCTATTCATAGTATCAATTTTTGAGTAATTAACTACCATATATAGAAAAACGGAGTAAGAAATAATGTACTATTGCATCACATATTCCTTGGAATAGTGAGGTTTAGGGAAAGACTCAAAGATAGTGGGAGGTTCGAACCTATCGTGCTCAGCTAATAGCATACTTAGCTTATTAGTATTGTTTAAATGTAAAACTTTTATGGTTAGCTTACAAGAATTTTGTTAAATAAACCATTGTGTATAAAAATTGTTAGGCGATGATTGTTTGTGGTGTAACTTGCGCTCTCATTCCGTACACTACTGTAGGTAGCAGCACGAATGCTCGATATAATGCTGTGTCTCTTAATCGCGCCATTTAGATTATATCCCCAGCGATCTAACTAGTATTCGCTACTAATCTGTGATTATTCTGGCCATTCTTCATACATCACAGAGCAACCTGCAAACAGCCTTGCTTAGTACGAACTCCACGCATGGATCGGAGCAATCATATAATATGAAGACAGCGTACACCGCCCCCTTCTCACCCCGCGCCTGTAAGCCTAGAATTTAGGTCGCGACCTACTGACACACTTAATCCCCCCTTCTTCAGCCCCCTTCCTCCGCGCTTGCCCCTCCCCACCCGCGCTCGGTTAGCCAAGATACTCACCGCTATTATAGTTGGTTTACCGGATTTCAACCGAGTAGTTATGTTCCTTAGCAGCGAGCTGCGGATCGTTTCCGATGGCTGCCCGGAGTTTCGACATCGAGGCACTTAGAAACACAAGTGTTTCAACTCTTTTTAGATATGCTTCAGTTTCTAGGTTCTTGGACTTCACTTTGACATTCAGCGCTGGAAATCGACAGGCGGCGGGTATGGCGACATGCAACGAAACTCGAATTGCGAACACGAAGTTAAGCAACGATCTATAAGTCGGCACTTGATTAAGTGACCGTTCCATTAAACTAATCATTTATATTGGATAATTATTCAATCAATTTGTTTGTCTGATAATAATATAGCACACCCATTGTCCAGAGTTTACACTTTCAGCATTGCCTTGATGGAAGAACACCAATTAGAACTAAAACTTTTTTGTGTCCACATTTGAACATTTGAACGTTCATTTTTCCTTTTGAATCCTTTCCCTCCCCCATTTCTTTTCATTTTAACATTAGCAGAATTCTAGAGATATATGCATAAAAGCATCCTTATAGTGCAAAGACAATTCGATGTTAAAACCGCTTTCAATAAAAAATAGATTCATAAATGATAACTAATAAAAACATTTATTGTTATCAAGTACATTTTTTAGAATTCCATTTTAATTTTAATTTCTTTTATATATTCAATTATATTATTATTTAATTTGTAACAGCAGTTTATTATAAATAAGTTCCGCTATGAACTATATAATAACGTATAAAAAAATATATGAAAACATTAATTTTATTTTCTTTTGTTACAGGTAAGGACAAAATACAGCATACACCTAAGAGCAAGACGTGCATCTCATTAGTTAATCATGGTAGGTAAAGAACAGCTAGATGCTGTAATTTTTACTTTTAAAAGAAAATCAAAAATCTCAAAACATTAAATTTTTCAGAAAAGAAAAGAAAGAGGTATTAATTATCTTCCTTGAGCATATTAAGAACCTTTATTTTTTAATTTTCTTAAATTATTCTTCAAAATACCAAAATACTTTTTTATAATTTTATTTATTCAATAAAATTATTATTCAATTTTTAAAAACAGTTTGCATATACACAAGTTATGCTGTGTAATTATTAGTAAGCGCGACAACTGTTTCACCTTCTGAAGGCATTATCAAGCTGTATATTGATTTGTAACTCATAATAATAATGATTAAACAACTGAACTTGTTTATAAATAAACTGTTACCTAAATCGAATATATAAATGAAAAAATAAAATGTAACGTAATTCTACAAATTAAACTTGATAAAAATAAATATATTTTTAAAAAACGAGTGTGCTTTAGACCACACCATGAAGTAAAACTTCACTAACCTATAAAAGAAGAAAGAAAGAAAATGTACGCACGCACTGCTCTCTCTTGCTCCTACAGTGTGATACAGACAACAGGCATGCACTGTGTCTTAGGTATACGAAACGTAACTGGCTATGAGACAAAGAGAGAAAAAAAATGTGTGCTCACACCTCTCTCTCTTGCCCCTTCAGTAATATACTCTCTCTTTTTATCTTCACTAACTTATATCTCCCTCTAACTTCCGTTCGCCTCGTCCGATCACACTTTTCGTATTTCTCTCGTCACGCATTCACCAGATTACTCCCCAAGTCAAGCGTGCGTAAAGAAGTTTTACTTCAAAAATATTATAATAATTATGGCTGCATAGATGTTTCAGAACAATTTGATCGTACTGAGTACTGCCTACGCCTTATTGGGTCGACATAATGCACAAGCCACCTTAGTGACCTTTGCTAAGCAGGTGAATCAGTATTACATTTGCATCGAATGCATTTCCAATCGTCAACGTTTGTTATTTCATTTGCTATGATTTTATTGTATCTACATACTTGATATGCATCTACTAGCGCCCTTTTTATCGACTTTCCGACAATTTAAAAGATTTAGTGGTTTTTTAAATAATTTTCATTTGTTAGGCAGGTAAGTGTTGCTTTTGAAATAAATGTTTTTTTTTCACTTAAAAGACAGTCTTGCTATTGTACCCTTGCAACTGTATAGGGCGGTTACGATGAGAAAGGATTATTATTCTCCGTACCAGCATTTTAAAATAATAACTCAATATCGATTTTATTTCAATCAAAATTTGCTTTGATATATAACTATATTCAAAAATCTCAAGCGTGTGATGATAAAGCTATTAAAATTATCTACTTTTCGTACTTATTTTTTTTATCATAAGTTTTGTGAATTTTTCAATAACATCTAAGCAAAATATGAATTTAAAATAACTGATATATGTTAGTTTGTAATACCGTCAATAAATAAACAAACTGAAGTATTTTTCGTCACAAAACACGTGCGCGGATCGTTTTTTAAAGATTTTATTTGAACTAAAATTAAAATTCTGAAAGTAGCTTTCCTAGATAATTTATTGATTTATTTTACTGCATGATTATATGATTTGAAATCTGTGTTGTATAATACAAAATTTTGTTTGAAAATTTAAAAAAATTAACTAATTAAAACACTAAAAATGAACATTTTTTTCAAAATTTTAAACGTAGATAACTTTACTAGATGAAAGAACAATCTTTCGAAATCGATTTTTAATTTTTTGTGGAAAAAGTCAATAACTACGTCTAGATTTTTTTTTAAATGACATATTTCCGGTTGTGTTTGGTTATTCCCTCTTAAAAGTCTAAGTTTTAAAATCTTTTCGTGAAGGTACCTACTCGTAAACTTTGTACGCTGCAAAGATTTTAGAATGCTCATCCTGTTATTGGTATCTCTACGGTACATTGGTAATGCATAGAGACATCTTTACTATATGTATACGTCATGTACATGTAGATGTCTCTGTGGTATTTATGAGTTGAAATATTATTTTAAAATATGTTAAGTTTCCCAAGTAATATTGATTATACTGTATGTGGAGTTAAATGATATCTGTCTACCCTGATGAGGTCAGAGTTTGTCAGTCATTTAGATAATGTGTTTTATATTTGTGTTGATTTATATCTCTAGGCATATCCTAGTGAGGTTGAAATGTAAACAGTGTTACCATGTAAAGAAAAAAAACAATACAAACACAAATGAACACACACCTCTGAAAAACTGATTTCGTAAGATTTGTAAGTAGACGCTTAAATGCCTACCCACTTAACTATAAACCATGCCTATATTTCATGTATTTTTTTTTTATTTCAAATAATAAATAATCATTATTGTAACATGAAAATTTGTCCAAATAATCTTTGGAAGGCGGGTATGGGTACCGCCACCCCGGAAACCATTTGTTGGATAACCAACACCTCTGCCATAAGTCATCCCGAGGGATGCTGAGTTTTTCGGGTGAGGTGCGTTGGTTCATCAGCTGCATGGCGGACCGGATCGGGGAGGCTGGATTGGGGAGACTTGAGAAGGTTTGGCGAGACCCTTTGACCTCTCCTGACCTGACCTCTAGATTCCTACTCATGCCACATAACTTTTTCCTTCCTTTTCCTTTTCCTTCTCCCCTCGAATATCCCCAAAGATTCAATTTAATTTAATTCAATTTTATTATTTCAAAAACATTACAAAATTTAACATTTTAATGCGTTTTTAAAATCCATTTGTAAGAGTATTACATTTAACACTTACAAACTATACTTGATGCTAGAGCTTGCCTTTTAAAGGTAGCTTCACTTACCTTAAATATTTAGATATCCAAATTAATTCTGTATAACATGCCATAGGCCCTGAGTGAAATTATTGAAGTGCAACTTCTATATCCCCGTTGTGATTTGGATTTCGGATGAAACGGAAATGACGATTACTGCACCTGCAACGCATCAACTGACCTCATTGGCCGCTTTGATTATGATGTCACTTTTTAAGGCCCCTATTGGTTGAAATATGAAACGGAAATTACACTAGATCGGCGCTAATTGGTCGCTTTGATAATGACCTCACTTTTCAAGTACTGGTTGAGATTGTTTTGGTAAAGTTTCGCTTCTACCGCGTGTAAACTGCAATCGAATATTTTAAAAAAAATTGATATGTAAAATAAACGTAGGACAGTTTGTCTCGTCCTTCTTTCATATCCAATATTCTTACTTTTAACATTGCGACTAGTAGCAATTATACCAACCACCCACTAAAAGTTTTATTTCATACCTCATCATCAAATGTCACCTAGGCGCTGTCTCCGCATTAAGTGATTTCTAATCAATAGATTTTCCTGTAAAACAAATATAGACCATGTACATCAGTGCAAAATTCATTGGTTAAATTATTAGCTGAAAAAAATTTATACAAAGAAAGGCATAATATTCCATACTTTTATCAGAGTCTCAAAGTTCTTTCAGTGAGAGCAATTCTGTGGTACAAAATTATATTTCAGCACATAAATAATCCTTTATATATTAACAGGCTGGAACACAACCATAATACTCGTTTTAACTTTAATGAAGGGCTAATTGTACCTAAGCATACAAATAAATATGGACAAAGAAAGTTAAATTACATGATTCCCAGTTGTTTAAATATGTTACCTGCTGAAATTAAAAACTATGCCCAAAACAAACAATTGATGAATTTACTGAAGACTTGGCTTACGGAAAGAATTAATTTGTATTAGCTTACAATGACATATTATTCTAAAGACTTTAAAAATGTTATTTATGTTTTCAAAAATTTATGTTTATCTTTATTTCTGTAAAAAATTAAATTTTATTTTATATAACTGTAAAAATGTAACTATTAAATCACTATAATAAGATCTTTAACGTAAAGAACCCGTTAGACAAACTGCTAAAAAGTAGTTTATCGGGACTTTTTGTCTTGTATTTGTAAAGTGTATAAAATAAATAAATAGAAAAAAAATTCTTTTAACGCTAATTATTTATTTATTTCATAAATTGTTTCAATTGAAGACATATCCAATTCAACTAGACTTGTTTCAGATTTCGTTTGATTTTACAATTTTAACCGTTTTAATTTTTTAATAAAGAGATTTAAAATACAGTGTAAAATTTAATCTAAATTATTGATGTCCTGAATATGATTTAATATTCGGTGTGAACATTGAATCAACCTTCTATAATAGTAAAATCTACTTTAACAGAACTGAATGTGATCGGTGTTTTGGACCTCGGTGTTATGCAGCGCTCAGTAGGTGAAGTTTAACGCAACTAGGTTAAAAGTCATTTTTAAAGAGGCTTTTGCACGCGAACTTCGATCGTTTAATAAACGAGGTGGAAATGCCTTGTACTAAATAAACCCCCTTGTGATTATTTAGTATGTAACAGCTAGATACACAGTACTGAATGTATACGTTTTATTATATATAGTTACCTATATGATGAATCTTTTCCTATATAACAAAGTCGGGTTAGTTACACCATTTATAACTCAAGAACAGCTGGGCCCATTTTTATGATCTTTGATTTGTTGGTTTTGTCTCCGCCCCAAATAGTAGAATAGCTATTAAAACATTCGAAAAATTCAGGAAAAAAATTATGAAGGCATTTCTTTTCCTTATACATTTTGTATGGAATTTTGTGTGGAATGAATTCTCATCTTCATCAGGAAGAGCTGCAGCAGTATTGTGATAAGTTTAACATTGAATAGTTACTGAAATTCAAAAACGACAAATGTCAATGCGCTGATTTGCGTTTAAAAATATAATGCTGCCCCTCTTTCTTACACTAAACGTCAACCGTTGAAAATTAAACATACAGTAAACGTATGTCTGCACCCCTCCAAAGGAAAAATACAAATTATAATAAATCTTCCTCACGCGTATAAAAAAAATGAAACCAATTCCCGTAAGTAAGGTGAAAAGTAAGAAAATCACAAAAAATATAAATCCGTACACCACGCCATCTCTGATACTAACAAAAACAAAACACGGACAGTTGCGCATCGATGATTGCTTCATTGTGTATTTTTTAACATAATAAAAAAAACTGAATTCAATTCAGCCAATAAGTTAACATAACAGTTATTGATTCTGAGGCGGTACGAAGTTCTCCGGTTCAGCAAGTTTATCAATAAAACACTATGGTTTAAATTTGATCGGTGGCTTCTGACGTCACGATGAACAAAATGACTTATAATTCCCTAATAAATTTTAACATACCTTTAAGACGTATACGCCATACATCACTGTTCCACACGATTAATTGCCAAACAAATGCAGCAACTAATTCATCATTTAACCGTGCTCTTCACACATTGAATAATATTTGCCTAAACTCTAAAATCGACATTTTTTCGAATTCACTCGTGTCAATGTTTAAAATGAGTATCATGTCAACCATATAAACTGTCCAATGCACATACATTTCCACGCACGCATATACACACACATCTTCAAAAAGACGTTATAGAGGGACATATCATAGGTACCCGCTATGAAATATTTATATATTTAATATTTTTAAATTGTTTTATCACTGTAACCAATGTACTGTTTGTTTCTACATTAACAAATAAATACTATCTTGCCATAATTTGTATTCCGTTTTATGTGCAAACAATTCGCTTACCTACTTACTAGCTCCATTTTGATTCCAGAACCATATACCTTAAGATATTGAAATATAAAATTCAATATCTTTGCATATACCCAACCTATCAAGTACAGTTAAGTACCCATAGTTATTTTATTGTTGCTTTCCAGTTCGTACACAATATTGAACATTTAACAACGGTTAAGTAGTTGGCACTAGTAGATATATTATTAATAATTACTGCTTGTTTTTTTGCTTCGAATTTTATAACAGGATTACGATTTCTGTGTAAATTGCCATAATTATATTTTTATTGTAATTGCGGTTAATGTTCTTATCATTTTTAACCGATGTTATTCTAGAATAATTTATACTTTTGTCTATGTTAAATTCTTAAAAATATTTTTTATCTCTTATTTTGAGTGGAGGAACGTCTACTTCACTTATAAAATTTTATATTTATTTATTCTTGTTGAAAGTCTTCGAAGAAGGTGTTATTTTCTGAAATTCAACCCATTTTTCTCAATGCTTTTTTTTCGTTACACCTAAAAAAAATGCTCTTTTCTAAAACAGTACTGTATCTGAATTAATGTTAACCTCATTGTACATACCTACCTTTATTTTTAAATTTTATCTCTTAAGTGCAAAAACAACTGTTTTCCGATCTCCGGCTACTCTAATCAATGTAAAGCTCCCCTGAACCCTTCCGCCTGCGAACATCTGCGAGGCGCTGCATCACCGAGGGAAGCCGAACATCGCCCTGCACTCCTTGTGTGTACCTTGTCCATTGTTCGCTGGTGTAAAAGCTCATGAAGTCTGGAATAGTTGTTTCTTCACCGGAGGACTGCACCTGTTGAATCTCCTGGCTCGCATGTTGGCTTGCACGCTCGGTACTCTTCGGCGTTCAGTATCATTTTTATCATTCATGTCATCAGTGACGACTAATAATAATGAACAAAATGCCTTATATCACCGACATTACCGACAATGAGCGCAGACTTTATTTTTTGGGGTACTACGGTTTGCTTCCACTTTCTCTACAGGCGATGCGATGAATACGGTCGAGGAACAAACATAATGTCATTTGATGAATATCGACAATTATGTCCGTACAACAACAAAAAAATATGTCTCTGTGCATAATAAGTATTTTAAAGATTTGATGATCTTCGGATCGCGTCTAAGAGATTTGAGACACCCGTGTTCTGATAGCATCGTACCTCTATAGAGTATGGTATCCTCTGTAGTCTCCTGGATTCTCTGGAATGTGTGATGGGTCTCTCTGATGTTCGGAAAAGCTCATAAAAGGCTTGTAGATTTCTCGAGAGTGGGTCACTACCTGTGACTCTGACCAACTATGTTCATCTGAACATATTCGGCTTACACTCCCTGAAGCTTGGAAGAGAAGGGTTCGCCACCACGTGTTTCGTTAGTCTGTTTGAATGTGGGGTTGTTTAGATTTTAGATAACTCTGCCACTTTTGAGAGCACAATTTTCTACGTTTCCTGTTGCCAACGAAGACAACATCAGAAATCAATGCGGCAATGATTCTGCCAGTAAAGAAGGGATATATTATGCGTCGGCCTTTTGATTCTGATGAAAGAATTTCTCTCAAAGTTCTTTCAGTGAGAGCAATTCTGTGGTACAAAATTATATTTCAGCACATAAATAATCCTTTATATATTAACAGGCTGGAACACAACCATAATACTCGTTTTAACTTTAATGAAGGGCTAATTGTACCTAAGCATACAAATAAATATGGACAAAGAAAGTTAAATTACATGATTCCCAGTTGTTTAAATATGTTACCTGCTGAAATTAAAAACTATGCCCAAAACAAACAATTGATGAATTTACTGAAGACTTGGCTTACGGAAAGAATTAATTTGTATTAGCTTACAATGACATATTATTCTAAAGACTTTAAAAATGTTATTTATGTTTTCAAAAATTTATGTTTATCTTTATTTCTGTAAAAAATTAAATTTTATTTTATATAACTGTAAAAATGTAACTATTAAATCACTATAATAAGATCTTTAACGTAAAGAACCCGTTAGACAAACTGCTAAAAAGTAGTTTATCGGGACTTTTTGTCTTGTATTTGTAAAGTGTATAAAATAAATAAATAGAAAAAAAATTCTTTTAACGCTAATTATTTATTTATTTCATAAATTGTTTCAATTGAAGACATATCCAATTCAACTAGACTTGTTTCAGATTTCGTTTGATTTTACAATTTTAACCGTTTTAATTTTTTAATAAAGAGATTTAAAATACAGTGTAAAATTTAATCTAAATTATTGATGTCCTGAATATGATTTAATATTCGGTGTGAACATTGAATCAACCTTCTATAATAGTAAAATCTACTTTAACAGAACTGAATGTGATCGGTGTTTTGGACCTCGGTGTTATGCAGCGCTCAGTAGGTGAAGTTTAACGCAACTAGGTTAAAAGTCATTTTTAAAGAGGCTTTTGCACGCGAACTTCGATCGTTTAATAAACGAGGTGGAAATGCCTTGTACTAAATAAACCCCCTTGTGATTATTTAGTATGTAACAGCTAGATACACAGTACTGAATGTATACGTTTTATTATATATAGTTACCTATATGATGAATCTTTTCCTATATAACAAAGTCGGGTTAGTTACACCATTTATAACTCAAGAACAGCTGGGCCCATTTTTATGATCTTTGATTTGTTGGTTTTGTCTCCGCCCCAAATAGTAGAATAGCTATTAAAACATTCGAAAAATTCAGGAAAAAAATTATGAAGGCATTTCTTTTCCTTATACATTTTGTATGGAATTTTGTGTGGAATGAATTCTCATCTTCATCAGGAAGAGCTGCAGCAGTATTGTGATAAGTTTAACATTGAATAGTTACTGAAATTCAAAAACGACAAATGTCAATGCGCTGATTTGCGTTTAAAAATATAATGCTGCCCCTCTTTCTTACACTAAACGTCAACCGTTGAAAATTAAACATACAGTAAACGTATGTCTGCACCCCTCCAAAGGAAAAATACAAATTATAATAAATCTTCCTCACGCGTATAAAAAAAATGAAACCAATTCCCGTAAGTAAGGTGAAAAGTAAGAAAATCACAAAAAATATAAATCCGTACACCACGCCATCTCTGATACTAACAAAAACAAAACACGGACAGTTGCGCATCGATGATTGCTTCATTGTGTATTTTTTAACATAATAAAAAAAACTGAATTCAATTCAGCCAATAAGTTAACATAACAGTTATTGATTCTGAGGCGGTACGAAGTTCTCCGGTTCAGCAAGTTTATCAATAAAACACTATGGTTTAAATTTGATCGGTGGCTTCTGACGTCACGATGAACAAAATGACTTATAATTCCCTAATAAATTTTAACATACCTTTAAGACGTATACGCCATACATCACTGTTCCACACGATTAATTGCCAAACAAATGCAGCAACTAATTCATCATTTAACCGTGCTCTTCACACATTGAATAATATTTGCCTAAACTCTAAAATCGACATTTTTTCGAATTCACTCGTGTCAATGTTTAAAATGAGTATCATGTCAACCATATAAACTGTCCAATGCACATACATTTCCACGCACGCATATACACACACATCTTCAAAAAGACGTTATAGAGGGACATATCATAGGTACCCGCTATGAAATATTTATATATTTAATATTTTTAAATTGTTTTATCACTGTAACCAATGTACTGTTTGTTTCTACATTAACAAATAAATACTATCTTGCCATAATTTGTATTCCGTTTTATGTGCAAACAATTCGCTTACCTACTTACTAGCTCCATTTTGATTCCAGAACCATATACCTTAAGATATTGAAATATAAAATTCAATATCTTTGCATATACCCAACCTATCAAGTACAGTTAAGTACCCATAGTTATTTTATTGTTGCTTTCCAGTTCGTACACAATATTGAACATTTAACAACGGTTAAGTAGTTGGCACTAGTAGATATATTATTAATAATTACTGCTTGTTTTTTTGCTTCGAATTTTATAACAGGATTACGATTTCTGTGTAAATTGCCATAATTATATTTTTATTGTAATTGCGGTTAATGTTCTTATCATTTTTAACCGATGTTATTCTAGAATAATTTATACTTTTGTCTATGTTAAATTCTTAAAAATATTTTTTATCTCTTATTTTGAGTGGAGGAACGTCTACTTCACTTATAAAATTTTATATTTATTTATTCTTGTTGAAAGTCTTCGAAGAAGGTGTTATTTTCTGAAATTCAACCCATTTTTCTCAATGCTTTTTTTTCGTTACACCTAAAAAAAATGCTCTTTTCTAAAACAGTACTGTATCTGAATTAATGTTAACCTCATTGTACATACCTACCTTTATTTTTAAATTTTATCTCTTAAGTGCAAAAACAACTGTTTTCCGATCTCCGGCTACTCTAATCAATGTAAAGCTCCCCTGAACCCTTCCGCCTGCGAACATCTGCGAGGCGCTGCATCACCGAGGGAAGCCGAACATCGCCCTGCACTCCTTGTGTGTACCTTGTCCATTGTTCGCTGGTGTAAAAGCTCATGAAGTCTGGAATAGTTGTTTCTTCACCGGAGGACTGCACCTGTTGAATCTCCTGGCTCGCATGTTGGCTTGCACGCTCGGTACTCTTCGGCGTTCAGTATCATTTTTATCATTCATGTCATCAGTGACGACTAATAATAATGAACAAAATGCCTTATATCACCGACATTACCGACAATGAGCGCAGACTTTATTTTTTGGGGTACTACGGTTTGCTTCCACTTTCTCTACAGGCGATGCGATGAATACGGTCGAGGAACAAACATAATGTCATTTGATGAATATCGACAATTATGTCCGTACAACAACAAAAAAATATGTCTCTGTGCATAATAAGTATTTTAAAGATTTGATGATCTTCGGATCGCGTCTAAGAGATTTGAGACACCCGTGTTCTGATAGCATCGTACCTCTATAGAGTATGGTATCCTCTGTAGTCTCCTGGATTCTCTGGAATGTGTGATGGGTCTCTCTGATGTTCGGAAAAGCTCATAAAAGGCTTGTAGATTTCTCGAGAGTGGGTCACTACCTGTGACTCTGACCAACTATGTTCATCTGAACATATTCGGCTTACACTCCCTGAAGCTTGGAAGAGAAGGGTTCGCCACCACGTGTTTCGTTAGTCTGTTTGAATGTGGGGTTGTTTAGATTTTAGATAACTCTGCCACTTTTGAGAGCACAATTTTCTACGTTTCCTGTTGCCAACGAAGACAACATCAGAAATCAATGCGGCAATGATTCTGCCAGTAAAGAAGGGATATATTATGCGTCGGCCTTTTGATTCTGATGAAAGAATTTCTTTTCATGTACGTTTCCTTCGCCGCTGCTTAGCTTCCATAATACGTGTTCTTACTCTCACTTGTTTGTCGCAAATTGAGTGACGAGATTTAAAATGAATCGCTTCGAAATAACGTGACAGGTGTTGTTCCGGTTTCAGCGTTTGGCATCAGCAGCTGGCCGTCTGCTTCCAGATAAATAAAGAACCAGGATCGACCCATTGAATTTCCGATTGAATCCAGCCAAATGACTCCAACAATCAGATTCGCCAAAAATCCGGTTTATCCACCATTACATGCATTACTACCTAAGTAGAAACTAATACCTACGTGTGTAAGTTAGTATTTTTAGGTCTGGATAGTGGCAGCTCGTGACTCATGAATGTGCTAAAGTTTTTGTGAAAGAATATCATTTGATAAAATCTTCAGCATTTTTGAATGCGTGATTAAATAATTGAACTTTTCGACTGCAATCCGGAATAAAAACATTTAAGTACGTAAATATTTTTTATGTGCCATGACACACCTACCAAAAGTGTACTTTTTGTACGTAGATACTTCGGTGTATTATCTTTTTGGCGAGAAAAATGTACACAAAATCTTACTTTTTTTTAAAGGCTTGTTCGGTCGAGGCTAGTCGCGACTCGACTAATCTACTCGCCACTTAACTGACCATTACGTTCGGCGTTCGCATTACGGTCGAGTAGAGCACACTAGTGAGTGGCGCAGACTGCAAAGTGACATAGTAAATAGGATAATTAAGCTGATTTTAAAAGATGTTTTAGAAGAGAAAGAAAAATAAATTAGTGAGATGAAAGTAAAGAAACTATGGATGCGAAATAATAATAATAATATTTTGCTGATTTATAAAGCGCCGTTTTCGTGAAAAATCACCTCAAGGGCGCTGTACATATAAGCATACAATAAAATAAAATTAATACGATAGACTTACAACTAAGATTACAGATAAGAAAATACATTAATAAAATTTTTAAAAAATTTTGGAACAGCATCAGGGGCGACATTTCTTCGGCTACTAATGGACTCCACTAAAACAACGGGATCGGACTTGTTTAGTGGTTGAGCCGGTGAGCAGTGACACATGGTGGGGGGCTATATTTGCCCGAAAATATTGAACAAAATGGATTTACTAAGCCACGGAATAACCTACTCTACTAAATGTACTTAAGTTACTAAATTACTCGCTACTCGACTAAACTACTAGTCTAGTCCGAACGGGCCTTTAAAAGAGGTATCCCAAGCAAATGTTGTTTATTAAACGGAAATAATCTGATCAAAAAATATAAAAAATCACACCGCACCAATGAAGGAATGGAATATTGAAGAATGAGTTCCTTAGGTCAGGAATTAGTAGATGAAGCGGAATGATTGTAGGGACAACACACGACGGGCTCTGATTGGTCGAGTTCAAGGATGCAAAAATTTGGGGGACATCAGAGGTGATTCCCGTCTGTTAGATGACAAACAAGAGCGTAAGGAATCGTCGTTGAAAACCTCAGATGATAATATTTATCAATATTGGCGAAAATTTCCTCAATCGAAAATTTGAAACAGAAAAAGATACCGTCACATCTAGGAATTGAACCCAACACCTTAGCCTTGCCGGGGCGATGCTCGGGTGAGATGTAACCTATCTTTTTCTGAAACAGAAAAATCAGAAAAAGTTAGGTTAAATCTTACCCTAGTATCGCCCAGACAAGGCTAAGGTCTTCGGTTCAATTCTCAGATGTGACCGTATCTTTTTCTGTGTCAAATTTTCAATTGAGAATTTTTTTCGCTAATATCTATTGTCTTCAGTGATTAAATCTGCAAACACTGTGCATTGTCACGATTCTCGTTTTAACCGCCATCTTTATATTAGGTAGGTACAGTTTAGTTTTTAGTGGATAAATCTGTTAATTACGTTTTAAACGATTTTTTGTTGTATTTGATTTTGATGTCGCATCTCTTCCTACTGTCAAATACTTCTGACAATGACAGTCATGTTATGAAGAGATAATATAATTTGAAAGGTGTGCATGGGAACCGCCGCCTCGGGAAGTTTATTGGATTACCAACATCGCTACCATAGGTCACCCGTTTGGTGTTTTAGCAGGAATTCTTGGCGACGGATACTTTTGCCCACCTACTGAAACTTTTTGACTCCTCCAGCCGGAGTCTCTCTCGCCTTGCACCGCAGTGGCAAGGATGGATGCATGCGTTCGTCACTCCTGATTCTCACACTGACCCCGGATTCCTACTCTCCCCTTGCACCATTTCTTTTCCATAACTTCATATCCTCCCTAAAACGATCCTCCACACAACAATCCTAAAGATGACATAAGCCCTGCGGGAATTTTTCCTCTTTAGGGTTTCCTATGCAAAGCGAACGTAAAAATAGAAGATATATGTTCATACATGTATATTTTATTATATATTCCATTACATGTAGATACGTACACATTTTTAAGAGTGTATATTATTTTGAATAATCAAGTTTTGTTAAAATCATATCGAGACGATTTGCGATTTCACTTTGAACAGTTTTTTTTCTAATTTCATGGTTGACTATATTCACGCTGCCAACGACTTATTATGTACGAATAATGACATAGCGACCACAGAAAGTATGTTTATAGATATAATTTGGGAGGCGGGAATGGATACCGCCGCCCTGGGAACCTTTATTGGATAACCAACACCTCTGCCATAGGTCACCCCAAGTGGTTCGCTACGTTTGGTGATTTAGCAGGGGTGCCCGGGTTCATGGGGTGACGTTTGTCTAGGTCTTGAAGGCGGATGACTAGGACACACTGAACCCCAGATTCGGACCCACCCCTTAAACCTTTTTGCCTTCCCAGAACTCTCCTCCCCTTCCTTTCCTTAAAAAACCCTCCACACAGCATCCCCAAAGATCACATGACACTCGGGCTACATGACCTCCACACAGGGCCTCCTGTGTGGAGTTCATGTAAAAAAAAAAAGATATACATTTTATAGGGGGTGTGATTATAGATTTTCACGGCCAAAAGTATTTTCGATATTTATTTTTGGGGTATTATGCCGTGTTGCGCTATCTCCCGCAACACGCCATAATACCCCAATAATAATTTACGAAAACATACTTTATAGTTACAATTTATCTCACGTGTCATTAATTGTTTTTTAACTGACAATTACTAAATTTGGACGTTTAATTTTCGAAGTTAATTTTCAAGTTCTGTGAAAGTTATATTATTATCTCAGTTATGTGGATCAACTGTCCAATAATGATATAATAACAGAACTTGAATTGAATCTTTACAGAACTTTAAATTTAAATCAAATTCATTCATTCATGTGGAGCAACTAGGTCATAATGATATAATAATAGAACTTATATGGGACTCTTACAGAACTTGAATATTAACGTTGACATTTTGTGAATTGTTCAAATTCTGTGAAATAACCCGTCCTTAATTATTTGGGTCGCATACGCTCATGTGGATCCTACCGCTTCAATATGTGGAAGTATATTTATTATTTAAATACCGCATTTGCTTAATAAATGCCTATCCTGTATTCGATCAACCTCATTGCATTGATTTCTACATTGTTTGCCTGTACTTTATCGCTTGTACCAAAGGGTTGGACTGCGATCTGTGTCAAGGAGACAAGACTCGGTGTGTATTACAGATATAGAGCGCAAATTACAATTAACGATAAGAATCACTTATAAAAACCAATAAGACGATATTTCCAAATGCCTGTATTTCTTAACACAGTCTTTATTTTATTTTTTTATTATTATTTCGCTGAGAAGTTATTCCTTTGTTTGGAATATTAATGAACAATCTGGTTGAGAAATAATTAGAAAATAATGATAAAACTATGAATTACAAGGTTATTGTGAAATAGAATCTTGGCGGTTAATCATTTAATGGGGTGAAAACAAAGTACTGAGACTTTACTGGCAATTAAATGCATACACTGAGTCTTACATAACTAGTGTTTTACCAATTATTATTTTTTTATACGAGTCCAACCGTCAACCGTCCGGAGCCAGTGAGATTGTGGCAGAAGATGGTGAGGCAAAGAAGACGGGAAAGTATCTGCCAATTCGGATCTCCGAACACGGCTAAAGTCATGTCAACCAACGTTTTCATTCTGAATAGAGGTCTTTCACTGAAGTATCTACCACTCCGGAACGTGCCACAAAAATGCCTACGCGACCTCCGGATACATAGCAAATCACGGAAGCCGTCTTTTCTGTCGTACGGTCACGTTCCTCAGTATGGCTTATTTGTTGATTTCAGTCAACAAAAACAAACCAATGAAGGTCCCATCTTCGCGAGATAGTTTTAAAATCTTTTGTATTTATTTTAATTTCCTCTTTAACACCATATACATTTTATTTATCCTAAATCTGCCGATATCATTGCTATGAAATATTTTACTGCAATGTATACTCCTGTCACCCACCTGAGCACAGGTGTGAGTTAAGTAATGTAAAGTGGATAGATAACACGTGGATTATGTTTTCTTTTGGTAAACTGTTTCACTAAATATATTTTTTTTTTTTTTTAATTTTGTTTAAGGATGCCGGGCAGCGCAATAATACACCAACAATATAAGATGTATGTATCTGTTACAAATTAAAATTATTTATACGTGTAGTGATCAACCACTTACGTAACGTAATAAAAATAGCATAAAAAAATAAAAATATCAGTGTGTAATTCACACGCGGTAGAAGTGAAACTAGAAAGTCGCTAGATGTCGCTCTCTTTTCTTTTGCCTGTTTATTTTAAACTGATTTGAAGATTGGATATTGATTTCTCAAAATCCAATCCGAGATCCTGTCTCTCTGGCGTCACGCGCCTTGCCCACTGCGCTATTTAAGGCCCGCGCCGAAGCGCGAATTTACCGCATTATATTAGAACCAAGCATTTGTGTGGAACTGAGTTGTGACGCATTTCCATTTCATCCGAATTTCAAATCGCTAACGGCGCTAAAGAAGTTTCGCTTCAAAAATATTTTTTAATTCTACGTCTCAATTCCGTTGTTTGGGCAGCTGTTGGTAGGCAAGTCCGGACGTTCGGAGATGTCATGTTGGATAATAGCACAATTCAAGTAGAACTTAATCTGCTTCTACAATTTTAGTCCTCTACGTACACTCAATTCACGAGCTCCTCTATATTGGGTTATTGGCTGCAGGATAGATGACCTATCCTCTTAGGGTGCTGATGATGAAAGTCTGGCTAGATTGAGGGGTATGAATAGGGACAAGGTATCTAATGGTTCATTTTTCAAAGCATTTTAATGGGTCATTTTTCATACGACGTTTTCGCTCAAGTTACCTATTTTAGGTACCGACGTATGTCAATGCGTCGTTAAGTCGGACATTACACCAAAGAAGTCATCGATGTCAGAAAGCTTATTAAATTTTTTTTACGATTTAGAGAAGTCCGTATGTTAGTCAGCAGACGATTTTTGAGATTGAGAATAATACCGCAGAAATCAACCATATGAAAAATTTATTAAAATTCCTTCCATAACGTTAACGATATACCCCGTCTTAGCCACTGACTTATTCGAGGTCTTGTGAAGTTGATAATAACGTCATAGAAATCAACTTTGTCGGTAAGCTTTAAAAAATACCTACCGTAGTTTCCCATTTAGCCATCAACATATTTTAAGTCGGTAAGCTTACCGAATTTCTCTCTACGAAGTTCCTCGTTTTAGTGATCGAAGTTTTCTTGTGTTGAGAATAAGGCTGCAATTGAAAACCGTTGTAAAACTCCCTCAATGACCTGGGTTGAGAATAGCAACGCTATATTCAACACTATAATAAGAATTTAAAAAAAAAACGAGTGCTCTTTAGACCACACGACTGAAGTAAAACTTCACTAACTTATACCGTCCATTAACAATATAACAATAACAGGAATAAAAATATTCCCATCCCCTCAACATCCCCATCAACTCAACTCAACTCTTAACTCTCAACTCTCAGCTCTCAACTCAACTCAACTCATATCATTTCATTGATTAGCGTTTCACATTGATAACGTTTCATGATTAGCGTGTCACATTTTTTCTTAACGTTTCATATTTTTTCGTAATGTTTCATATTTTTTCGTAACGTTTCATAACGTATTCATCATTTTACCCCCAAGTTTTACTTCAAAAATCCTCACACATTATTATCGTCATCATCGCTCCCCGTTTCAGCCATCGACTTCCTGGTGCCCTGTGTTATTGAAATTTAAGCCCCATCGGTATACATTTTCTAAATTTTACTGAAACATTAACGTTACCTCCCGCTTCATCCATCGACTGCGGTATCTTGTGATGTTGAGAATAAGGCCGCAGCAGTCAATCGGTTTTTTGTTTCGCGATTCGGGCCAATGTCAATGAAAATCCAACAGAAATTCGGCGGCAGTTGGAGGGGCGCGCGCCGCACTTTGGGCCGGCAGGTGCCCGTCCTAAGGGGGCCAAGGCCTCAGATTAACAACGCCGTTTCAAAACACTACTTCAATCATTGCGCAACGCTTCGGGAAATTCTTCCTTCGCGCAGGCCCTCAACACAGATCCAAGTGGCCGATTCTAGCGATTTCTTTTTCTCGGATTTCCACCGCTTTTCAATCGTGCTGACCTGGCCGATTTGTGCGCAAAACTACAAAATTCAAGATTCGACGCAAATTTTCAGAAACAATTCTCAGATTCGCACTGCTTTAGAATCTAGATTTCAAAACCATATTCACTCTGAAGGATTTGGTCATTCAATCAGTGGGTTTAATGGATATTCTAATATTTAAAGAAATTTCTTGACGTATTTATGTTGAACGTCGATTCAGAACGGATTCGGATTTCTTGCCCATTTGTACACAAAACATGAAGTTTCCGACCAAATTTCCTGAACCTTTTCAAAAATTCTCAGAAAAGCACAGCTTTTCCATCTTGAATTCAATACAGCCAGATCCATATTCATTGGGAAGTATTTAGTCACTTTAATGGTACATTGGATATTCAAATTTTTGTCGAAATTGGTTTACCTATTTGTGTTGATCGTCAGTTCGGAACACCAAATAACTTTCGACAGATGTGGCAAAGGTAGGTCAGTTACTCAATATTGGTTCGATCAATATAAAGACGATTTTATTTTCATGTTACCTACATGCATATTCAATTTTTTTAATGTGAATAATGTGAGAGTAACCAATAAATGGTTCCTAACTGCTCCCAACCGCCTGGAGCGCGTGAGACTATGGTGTCCCCAATTGGGATGTATTGTAAGGCTCAACGTGGTTGGGAGGGGAAAGAGATAGGGAAGAGGAATGTGGGGAAGTATTCAGACCTGGTCACTTAACAAGGCTAAAGCCATTTCTAGCAAAGTTTAAATTCTGAATGGTGGTCTTACACCAGGGCGATACTGAGAGTATCTTCCACTCTGGAACGTGCCTCAAATATAGGTACTTAACGTTATTTTGAATGATTAAATTGTGAAATATGGGTAAAACAAAATTCAATGAAATTAAATTTGATCTCGCGATCTTCGGATTGCTAGTCGATTTGAGAGCCTTACCCCTCGATTACAAAGGCCGTAAAAGTTGCTTTTTCAACCACGTTAATTTTACATTCTATTATTTTACATCCATTACGATGTACAATTTGCATCATTTGATATTTTCGGAAAATTGGAGTGATGACTGATTGCAATGATTGCAAATTTAGGAATTCATATAATTTGTGCAATGATGACCTACTGAAACTGTCTACTATGTACATATATTGTATGAAGCTTTTTTTATTTTTCTTTTTTATTATTTCCAACTAAAACACAATTTACATAAATAATATATAATTTAAAACAATTTATCGGTAGTCCCGCGAAGCTGCCACTTGGCTGCTTGTCTGCATTATATTAAGGTTATAAGGTTATGATAGGTTATACAAATGATGGTTTTCAAATTTAAAATTTTATGGATAAATGTTTCGGTAGGTACCTACTGCAATGTAAATAATATTATATTCCGTCAGGTCCTGGTTTGTGAGTAAACTTTTCATGCATATTATGTATTTATTTAAAAATAATCGTTACTAACTTTTTTTCTATTTAATAGTAGATAATAACGCAATATGCAATTCGGCGTTTGTCCTTTTTATAGTGAGTTAAATACGTACATATTTCACACAACCGTGGCTCATGATATTAAGAGCATAAAATATTTGCGTTTACCTAGAAATTCCAATCGACAAAAGCTGTTCTAACTTTATGACGCCAGAATCACCGGTCATAAAGTTTTTACATATTATTATGCCTACAAAAATACAATGAAATATATCAAAATTTCACAACACTTTCTGTGTCTAACTTTTTAAATAAATTTGAAACACAGCTCAAGATAATAAACGGCATATAGTCAAGTACTTAGCAATTACTTTTGTAGGTTATTATTTTATTAAATTAATTTATAGTCCACATCAATGACCGTCATTAGCCGTTGGTTTTCCATAGATATGATAAGACGTTAGCATTCCTGATGACTTATTTGACCTACTTCTTGGTGTCTTTTGAAACGAATGATTTGCATTCTTGGTAAATCATTTTGGCTTAGGTAATCTCCGTTCATCATGTCAACTGCCTATCAACTGATAGCTGTAACTGCGAGCATTCAGCTCTGGAGCCATTCAATCATCTACTCACCAACACAATAAAAACGTTATGGATTGAACATAATATACCTCAAACATTCGTGTTTTCAATAACGCGAATTATTATGCGAAATTCATCATTTTTACAAGAAAAATGGTAATTTTTTAAATTTCATGAGAAGACTGCGAAGTTCGTCTATTTCGGGCAAATAATAAAAAATTTGTTTTAAAATAAATAATTAAAATAATTCTTTGTCTATAATATGGTTTTGACAAGTTTGAACAGCCGAATGTAGCTAACTTCATGTTGAAAACGCCATGTACTTACAATAATTATTTTTTTTGATTTTGGCCACTCTATTCGCCTCCGAATTCCAAACACTTACCATAAACCATAACATCATTTTTGCTGTAAAATACACCGCTTTTCCCAAAAATAATACAAATTTCGTTAAAAAATTCGCTGTTTTCTTAAAATAACACGAGTTCTTCAGATCCCTAGTAATGACACACTTCTTTCCGATGTGTACCTCAACATCATAAAATAGGTAAAGGTATCCATTTCAAGGCTGAATTAATTATTAATGAGAAAAAATAATCCACGCTACAATCCCATATTTTATAACTCTTTCGTAATCATGGTAGGCGCCTATCCTACATGAAATGTTACAACGGTATTGGTTTAACAGTTGTGGTAGAAATATTCATTAGATTTGGTGAATCGTCAATTTTTCATTTTATACCAAATCATTTATTTCTGTCACAATTGTGTAACCACGATCGGTATTTTGGGAAATTTGTTAATTTTTTCAATTCAATCTAAATTAAACCATCTACGTCAAACTAAAGCGAGTGGTACAAAAAGATACCTAGTCAATTCGAAATGACCAGTTCTCGGGCTCAAGGATTCATCGAATTAAATTCGCGTCTCAGAAGCTGAACGGAGCTTGCAGTACAAGGATCAAGATTATATTTTAACAAATCAGGGGTCTACAAATTAATTTCTAACGATAGCAACTATTTTTCTATTAGAATACTTGTAGTAATTTTGATGTGTGACTCAAAGAGCACCTGAGATGTTTATATAATAAAATTATTATCCTGATTTTGCCAACCTTTTTTCGGAAGCGAATCACTGTTTTGATATAAATAAGGGTTCGTAATTTTGCGTACAAACCAGGGTTTATCAATTACGACTCGCTTATGCAATGGCTACCGAATCTTTTGACACATCTCACAAAATAGTAAAACCGCCCCTATGACTTTTTTTTATAGTTTACATGTACATGTACATCAAAATTATAATCTTCTATTAGTGTATACCCATTTTGGAATAAATTAATAAAAGTTAATAATATTAAATTTAGTAATGGAAGATTGGAAGGAAGATATAGATATAAAGTTATGTTTTTATTGTATTTTTATTATGTTATTTTTATTGTGGTGTGTTTAGATTTTCAGAAAACTTTTGAAACAATTGTTCGAAAAGGAGTTTTAAAGAAATGTGATTTAAAAGGGAATACAAGAAAGAATTAGAACGGTCTAAAATTAAAGTGGTCTATAACGAATGTATGTGTTTTTTATTGAGAATCAGAATGGTTTAAAACTAATTGCAATAGTCGACAAGCAATAAAGATAAGTAAAAATTTATCAAATCTATTTGAAAATACGCTGGGATACCGCAAGGATCGGTATTGGGCCCGATATTGTATCATAAATGATGTTGTAAAAAAACTCAAATATTGCCAAGACTGTTTGCAGACGATGCACTGATTTATATTGCAAAATATAGTTTCTTTTCTTCTTCTTCCTTGCACTATCCCTGCTCATTGCCTAGATAGCTGTTAGGGACGGCTCTTTCCGTTCTCGGGCTATATGTTCGTCAGTTCTGGGTATTGCTTTCATTCAGTCCGTTTCTCTGTGATATTTTCGAGCATTGAGTCATTCAGGAGTACTTTGGTCTTCCTCTGGATGACTGTTTTTGAAGCTCCGTAGACATTGCCTGCTTTACTATGTGGTCTGGTGGTCTCCGTCTGATGTTTCCGTCTCATAACTATATTGCAAAATATAATTATGAGAAAGAAACCAAAAAGGTAAATAATTTTTTTTTAATTTTTTTAAGTATATTCAATAATATTTTTATTAAATTAAAGCTAAAATTAAATTAGTTTCACCTTCTGACGGCATTATCAAACAGTTTGATAATGTCTTCAGAAGGCAAAACAGCTGTCACGCGTAAAATAATTACAAAGCAGAACTTGTGTATAAACTGTTTTTATTAATTTAATTTATATGTAAAGGAATACCTACCCAGAAATGCATAGGATTCCTTTATGTTCGAATTTTAAAAAGGTGTTGTCATGGAGACAGAAAATGATAGATGATTGTTGTTTTGTTGTCTAGCTGGGTAGCACAGATTGAAGTAATAAGAAGATTAAAAAATAAGTTTATAATTACAAAGTGATATAATATTTTGAAGACGGACAAAAAACTTTAATTGTAGTTTCTTTGTCAGCAAAGCAACTCATGATATTTGTATGTCACATTATTAATAAAAAATTACAACAAATAGTTAAATTGTCTTATATACATATATTATTGAATATTTAAAATAAATAAAAATGAACACGGAGTTTTACAAAATAAATTTGATAACAATAAATAGGTAAATAGTAACTTGTCTACTGTATCAAAATGGCTTAAACTAAATATTAATTGTATTTGTATTTAATTCGTAGAACCCCATTTATTTATTTTTTTATTAAATTTAATTCAACTAGATTTTTATAATGTTATTATCATTAAGTTAATCTCTATGAACATACTTAAATACTTGCAGAGGTTGATTATAACATTATCAAATTAAATTTAAAAAAAAATATTATGTGAATATTGGCAGTAAAATACGCACGAAGATCCAGTCGTTTATATCAATGAAGTAGGTAATCATAAAAAGAGAAGGCCTAAAGACTCATTATAGACTCGAAACTGAACTTCTCAAAAAATGCACTATACAATTTTAAAAAAATGGAAACAAAATATCTTTTGTTGGTAGAAGGTTAGTAAAGAAACATGTCAGATAATATCGTTATTGAAAATTTGAAATGCTGTAAAGGATAATATTTCCAAAAATTAGCTAAACATGTCATTTTCCTCCAAATTTTTTTTTCTTTCGATTTGCATTGTCGAAATATTTCAAGGAAAATAAGTCCGTCTTTTACCCATTATTGCAACGTACATTTTAAAAGGTTTTTTTTTTTGAAAAAATAATAATAAATTAAATACCGTTATTACAGAAATGTACAAAAATTTTAAGCTTTCTTAAAGATCTTTTTAATTTTGTTTTATAATAAAAATTTACAATTTTGGATTTTACCAAAACAAAAGATACGATTTTTTTAAATAATTTTTTTTAACAATTAACATTTTGTCCAAATTTTTAAATTTTCCATTTCAAATTTCCGCGACCTATATGCATCTAGGTAATTGGTACAAGGAAGCCACTTGTATAGATTATTTGTTTAGAATTCTTTGTGTTCTTTATTGTAGCAACAGGAATATACCGTAATTGGCCCAAGGCGCATTTGTCACAGTTGCACTCCCTGCGCTACCTTTCGATATTAAATATTCTTTATTAATCGCGTAATGCTTTGATGGTGGTAACTTAAACTGGGTTAAGGCGTTTTTCCCTGGGGAGGCAAAATTTTTTCATTAAATAATAATGTTTTTGCATTCGATCCATTTCTATTGGTAGAATGAAGGCAACGTGACATTAATACCTATTATGTGAAAAGTCTTAACGTGGAAATAGCATGGTAATAAAATTGTTGCACAATGAGATGCTTACGTATTGTAAAAACCCCTGAAAAGATAATTTAATTAATAATGATAACTTAATAATAAATGCGTTTTAGATGTGTAAAATTTAAAGCATGGTTGTCAGGGAGTTAATGTTTAATATTCATCTTAATATATGTATAAAATATAGTCGGGTTGGTTTTAATCAACACCACCGTAAATAAATCAAGAAAGGCTGGACCGATTTTTATGATCTTTGAATTGTTGGATTGGTCTCCGCCCGAATAGCAGAATAGCTAATAAAACATCGGAAAAATTCACGATGTAAAAAATTGTGAAGAAAATTCTTTTCGTCATACATTTTCTATGGAACGAATTATTTTGAAAGAGCTGCAGCAATATTGTGAAAAATATAATATTGAATAGTGAGTGAATTCCAAATATTCAAAAACGTCAAATGTCAATGCGTTGAGGATTTTGCGTTTATTCTTAAACATAATAATGCTGCCCTTCTTTCTTACACACTAAATGTCAATAGTCGAAAATGAAACAAACGGTGAACATATGTCTGCACCCCTCCAAAGGAAAAATACAATAATTATAATAAATCTCCCTCACACGTACAAAGAAAATGAAACGCAATTCGCGTAAGTGGAAAGTAAAAAAAATCACAAAAAATATAAGCCCGTTCACAACGCCATCTCTGATACTGACGAAAACAAAACACGGACAGTTGCGCATCGATAATTGCTTCATCGTGTAATTTTAAACTTAATTAAAAAACTGAATTTTATTCAACTAGTAAGTTAACACAACGGTTATTGATTTTGATGCGGTACGAAGTTCACCGGGTCAGCTAGTTAGTATTAAAGCGTTTGTTAAGGTTCCTGAGACCTTCAGTGAACATGTTACGAGTTCTTCGCAATAAACTCTTGATTGTCTCTTGACAATCTTATAATAGCTTTTTTACTAAATGCAAAATGATTGGCTGTTTCGTAAATATTCACGTCAGTTTTTTTTCGAGTCGTCTCTCGGGTGCCATCTCTTCAGTATCTTCCGATTCCTTAGGAATAAAATGAGAAGTTTAATTGAAGGGGTTTTTTATTGCGTGAGTAATTGTTTGATGTGGGGAGGATTATGCAATCCCTCGCGTCCCATATAGATAGTTGCACTTATTTTCACAGTAGAAATGTCAATGCGTAGCATAAAAAAAATAAAAGAAAAAGTAAAAATTTCTGAAATTTTACGTTAGTGTCTTCATAATGTCATGAGGTTCGGGATTGTTTTTCATTGTAACTTCTGATCTAGATGAAGATTCTTAACACACCCCGATGACTCCATGAATGACCGGTGGATTCGCGCTTCTTTATATCATCCTAGCCAAGTATTTGCTTATTTTTATCCTGTAAGAATAAACTCCACGGTTGTGTCTTTTTCAAAGTGCACATTATTTAAATTGCTTTTTAGTAGTTTTCATTCGTCACCAAATGGTCGCGTATGGGTAGAACTGTTCTCTTTTCTTTTAATCTATTAGGTAGGTAGTTAATGTATAGCACCAGGTGTTGAATAATATTTAGGTAAATACCTGGTTCCACGCTCATACCGCGAAACTTTGGAGGGGGGATTATTCATGTAAAATTTATTACTTTCTGTGGAAAGCGTTCGTTTCTTCCCACTTGATCAGCTGTTTCTATTTAAGATTTGAAATGTGAGGGTGGCCATTTAGTTGTCCGCGCAAGGTTTATGTACAAAACATTTTGGGAAGGGGGGGAAACAGGGGTGTATAGAATGATTTTATTCAAATTATATGAATTTTCCCATCTTCGTCGCAACGTCCCTAATAATCGTCGGTGCTCGACCACCGACCATAACACGGGCATGTGCCTAGCATGGTGGTCGAAAAATCCACAAATTATGTAACCGTCAAATCAATTAATAATGAAAAAAATTAAAAAAATCGTGAAATAATTTTATATTTAAAATTATTGTATTCACTCTTGTGCCACTTTCCCCAAATGTTATATATGTTCACAGGGTGGCCACAGGACCTGGAAAACCTGGAAAACCTGGAATTATCAGGGAATTTTACCGAACCTGGAATTATCAGGGAAATGTCAGGGAATTTCAAAAAAATTTTATAATATCAGGGAATTCCAAAAATAAAACTAAATTCGTTATTTTGCGATTTGTGAAACCCCAAAGTTGTGTTTTATTACTTTTACTTGCCACAAATTAATTCCTTGCTGACTAAATATTAAAATGCAATTTTTATTTTTTTGATTTTATTAATGAATTATAAGTATTTTGAAGTAAAAATTATTAATTTACTCTTCCGTAGAAATTTACAACAAAATAATACATTGTCAAAATATACAAATATCTAGGCAATTAAAACATATTCATTTAAAATTTTACATATTATATTTCACATATATAAACAATAAAAGACGGGCAATAATTGTGTAAAGGTGTTTGCGTAGACGTTGGAGTCTAAATCATCACAAATTTCCAGAACCATTGAACAAATTTTTAGTAGAAGAAAACTTCAGTAGGTAAATAGAACCTTTTTTTTGGAAATGGTCGCAAAATGCAAAATCATTTCTTATTATCTCGGGAGTTTATTTTTTAAATTGTAATCTTATTGGTTTGAAGTTCCTTGTAGATGAAGACCGTGGTTTTGGCTATATAATAGTCTTGCTTCTTGAGTTTCCTTCGCTGTAGAGCTGAAGTGGCACCTATGTCGTTGTAGGGAGATTCGAGTCATCGTGATATTCTCCATCACTATACCTTTGCTTGAAGTGACTGTGACCACCATAACCATCGCAGCCTCATTTATACATTTGTACAATCTCATTTCTGCTGCTAACTGGAGTTCATCAAGAGTGCGAGACTCTAACATATCATGCACTTTTTTCTTCCTTGATCTAGAACCACTTTCTTGACATACTTCTATTGGTCTACCCAAAGATATGGAGACAACTGTCATTTCTGAAAACAACTCTTATGTTTTTCAAACCTCACAATAATAACTGCGGCTTTTTCTCCATTTCTTCACCGATTGCTGTGAAAAATATTGTTTCATGTGATATTTTTTTAGTATCTCTTCTAATGTTGATGTTTTTTTTGTTTATTTGTCTATTTTTGTCTGGTCTTTTCATTTATTCACAAATTGTCTTCAGGCGAAATATCATAAATTTGTAACAAATGTATTTTGTTTTTAATGGATTATTGGGATGCAAAGAAATAATAAATGCTATAGATGACGGAATTCCCTTTATTATTTATCTAACGAACGATATCCCCTTATATCAAATTAAACATATCAGGGAAAAATGTAAAAACTGCCCTGGAAAACCTGGAATTATCAGGGAATTTTGAAATCCGTTTTTTGTGGCCACCCTGGTTCACCATAGTTTAGGGAATAATTGTACCAGTCTGAATAATGGCTGAAACCGGTTGCAGTCAGACTGAAATTAAATGGGGACAGTTTAAAATTGTTTAAATTTATTATTATGATGGAATTCCACCACGAATTGTCAGTATCACAAATAATATAAATATTTTATTTTTATCGAGTGTAGTTTACACGCGGTAGAAGCGAAACTTTACCAAAACAATCTCAACCAATACTTGAAAAGTGAGGTCATAATCAATGCGACAAATGTGCACAGACCAGCGAAATTTCCGTTTCATATCTCAACCAATAGGAGCCTTTAAAAGTGACATCGTAATCAAAGCGGTCAATGAGCGCAGTTGATATGTCACAGGTGCAGTAATCGTCATTTCCGTTTCATCCGAAATCCACATCATAATGGGGTTATATGAGTTTCACTTCAAAAAATATATTTGTATTTGTTCATCCAGATCGCCACGAAATAATCAAGGGTCAAATAATTTATCTGTACCCGCTGTGTTGATTGAGTAAAGATTTTTATCAAAGTGTATATTACTTTTTACATTGTAATAAAAGGTACATGAATATAAGCAAGACAATCGCTATATTGTTAAAACTACATACAATTCATACAAGTGTAAGTTTCATTCTTCAAAGTATTGAAAACAAATACTACTACATCCATGCGTAAGATATGTATTTGTTGCTTTATGAAATCAACAGTTTGTGTGTGTGCGTGACCCAGTTAACGTGGTTTAAATAATTGAAAGTTTTTTTTTGTTATCAACGCGTTCAAAAATATTTTCGTTTCGCGTTAAGCGAATGAATTTTAAAACACCTGTAGAAATATAAATATTTATTTGTTTTTATTTATGATTGTTCCTCCCTCCCCACCCCCCACCCTCAGCTCTCATAGTATTAGAGAAACTTGTTGCTATTATTTGGTATAAATATGGTTATAATGTACCTTCGATTGCGATAAGAAAAATGATGAATTGACTGATTCATTTAATTTTGTCTGACACAAGGTATTTCGGATTTCTAAACATTCTATTTCATAATATTTGACTGAAACGTAAAAGGTTGAAAGGTATTTTAGGTACGCAAACGTGCTAATTTATTTATTTTCTCTGGCACACAAGGTATTTTGGTTTGCAATGGTGCAATATCAGCTTTAATCGGGAAAGCAAACTTGTCCTTTTTTTAATTTTTTTTTTAAGACGCGTAATTCAGAAATCAATCATATAGTTTAGGCACACATGAGAACCAAATAATTTGGTTGTTTTACAGAAATAAAAAGTAACACTGTCATGAAATGTCATCAAATTCTTGGCCTTTTTGTTTTTGAAGTGAAAAACTTCTTTAGCACCATTGTGATTTGAAGGTCGATGAAACTAAAACGCGAAAATAAAAAAAGACAAACACATACATCTATGGGTTTTATAATAACATAGAATAAACGGTCTCCTCTTTGTGCGGTGCTTCGTAGCCTCCCTATTCTTGTCTACTTTAGTTTTCTGAAGGTTTCACTTCTCACTTTTTTTTTTTAAAGGTTCATGTTAAACGCAGATTCTGGGTATCTTTCAGCTTTCCACCGAATAGTAAGAAGCTGACTTTACAAAACAATAGTCTTCCTTTTCTGCCGATCACAAAGCTGAAATGGACTTAGAATCGGAGAACCTTTCAACTATCAAAAAAAAAAAATGGCGCGTGTTGGCTAATAGATGACTTTATCACCCGTGAATTTCTGCGAAATAACTGGGCTTGGATGCACCCACAATTTTAGGTTAAATAGTTTATTCTACAAAAAATAGTTTATTCCACAAAAAAATTGTATATTCTACAAAGGGATGAACTATAAAAAACTGCCAGAATTTTAAAACTACACCATTTAATAAATTCAAAATTGGTTATAAGAACCACATTAAGTATGATCAAACGTAATAAATAGTATGTAATTTACAATTAGTAATTTCTAAGCTTAAATTTGCAAATTACTAAAATAAACAATATTTCGGAAGACGATAAGGTACCTGCATAGACATAATTATGAATTCATATGTCTATAGGTACATTGGGTACCTGCCTTTTTGGATTTAATAACAGAAAAATAACGATTATTTTAACCATTTCTTCAAATTATTTTACAAGAACTAAAAGAGAATATTTGCGGTGATCTAGAAAATTTATGACTGGAAAAGTTTCAAATTTTCATGACGCCGAAGTTTACCGCTTCTATTTCTTACTATTTGAAAAACATTTTTCTCATACATAGTACAGTAATGTTTCCTTGTAGTAAGTTAGGAGAAAAGAGGTTGATAAAAAAATACTCACTTAATAATTAATTTATGAAACATTTCCGATCAGTTTACAGTCTACAGAAAATCCATCCTACAATAAAAAAACAAATATTACAAAAGTTTTCCATTGGTCAACTTTCGTAAAAGTGCTTTGAAATTGCATATTTACGTTTGGTCGAAGGCTTCGCAGGATCGAGGCTTATGCAGCGTTGGTTTACTTTCGAGAAAGTTGCCAATGAGTTTTGTGAATAGATTCTGTTCCCTTTGTCAAATGCCTGTAACGGATTTTATGCGACTTTGACAAATACTTTGATGGTTTCTTCGGTACTCAGTTCTCATTCATTTTGCAATTCAACGATTCTCTTGCTTTCAGGGATTTTTTTTAATTAAAAGTACTTTGTTGACAATTTGCAATAAATTAATCGAATTTCACTTGACGATTATTAAGAGGCCGGTATTCGAATTTCTACCGATTTCTTGCAAACCTTCCTTAAACATTTGAAGTTTTTAAGCTCTATATATGTTATTCTTGAAGATAATATCTAGACATTAGTCGGGCCGGAACGCAAATTATATAAAATTTCCTCGATAGAAAAAAATCGCAAGTATGCTCCAAAAATTATTATAAACACGTTTGTTTATAATAATTTTGTTAAAAAATCACAGCGTTTTTTTAAATGCTGTTTAAGACAATTATCCCGAGATTTTTGCTCTATTTTAAACGAGTCGTGTTTTATTAAAGATTTTCATGATTTTTGCATCGATTTTATCTTGTAAATGTTATCGCGCTCTTCTAACATTCGGAATTTCATATCTCTCCGTCTTCTTCTTTTTGGGGCCGGGAATGGAGCCTTAATGAAAAAAACAAAATTGAGTGCAATTCACACTTGGTAGAAGTGAAATCTTCCCCCCACTAATCTCAACCAATAAGAGCTTTGAAAAGTGAGCATAATCAAGCGGCCAATTCGGTAAGGTTAGGTTTCATTCTATCTCATGAGAGTTCGAGAGTTCTCTGGCTAAATCTGCATGATGTATGTGTTTGTCTCTTTTTAGTGTCGTTTCTGTTTCATCGAGTTTGAAATCACAACGGTGCTCAAGAACTTTCAATTCGAAAAATCAGAGTGTGCATTTTGAACGCGGTAGAAATGAGGGTGGTTACGAAGCATCGCACAAAGAGGTGACCGATTTCTCATTTTCTCGCAGGCTGAATCCTATAGATGTACGTCTATTTTTAATGTCCCTATTTTTCGTTTCATCAAGTTTCAAATCACAACGGTGCTAATGAAGTTGTCACTTCAAAAACTTTTTAGCATTTTTATTTCTTACTAGCTTTTACCCACGGCTTCGCTCGCATAGTATTAGTGGGATATTACTGGCATAATTATTGGCATAATTGTTATTATTCTTGCTATATTGTCTAATAGAAAATAATTATTGTTTAATAGAAAATTTCAAAATTTGAAAATATTTAAATTATAGAAATAGAAATTTATTTTAAGTACCTACTCCCTTTATTAGTATTTTATTCATATTTGAATCCAGAGTAACCTAAAAAAAAAGAAAATGACAGTCCACTTCAAACGCTATACTTTATAGCAACGTTATGCTTTTTGTTCGGAGAATAAACATTTTTAGAGATATGTGGATATTGACTACGACGCCAAAAAAGTACTCTTTTTAATCACAACAAAGCACTCTTTGTAAGCCTAAAATAAAAAAAAATAGAAAAAACATTGTTTCCAAGGTAACAATTTTGTTTGACGTTTGCAATAACTCGATTTTGTTAGGGACAGAAAACGTATGATACATAATTTCAATATATAAAAACTTACCAATATATAAAGCCGTTGTTACTCGCAAATAATGTAGCTTTCGATTAGTGAAAGAATTTTTAAATTCTATTCGATATTTATTGCGTGAAAGAGTAAGGACCATCCAACCAAAGAAAATCCATACAAACTTTCACATTTATAATATTAGTAAGATTATTGGCGCATCGAAATCTTGTTAATATATTTTTAAATAATAATTTGATGAACTTGGTATCACTAGCCCTTAGCAGTTGGGACTTGTGTGGAATATTCACGTAAAAAAGGGCTATTAATTTTAGCCATTCGAAAATCCCTGCGCTGTCCACGTGGGATTTCTTATTTTGTACATAAGTTACTACGTGTACAAGATTATGATAGGTTATGATTTGTTGTGTTTTGTTGGATTTCGTCTATTAAAATTTTCAACGACGCCACCGATTATGTCAATCTGATAGGCCTATTGATTGTACATACACCAGGTATTGTAGTATTCCGCGTAATCAAACCGCTTTATAACGCTATCTGAGATGGCTTACTTAGATAGCAGTAATATACCTAAGCCTCTACGTACGATCTACTTCTTTATCGCCTCAGTGCAGACCACGCGCGCGTTTCAAAAATGTACATGAATTAGTATATTTTTTATTAGTAGTTGCTTACTTAATGTGATAGATACTTGCAAAATATTATAAGCACCACTCCACAAATGTGTATTTTTTTCTTTATTAGCGTTATAAACTGTTTTTACAAATTCATATAGTATAACAGTGTTAAGAATTTTTATGTCAATGATGAATAAAATAACAACATTTAAATTTTATACCATAATCTATGTATATAAAAAATGAAACCCTGTTTACCTTGGTCACGCCATAACTTCAGAAAGACTTTATCTATTTCATTAATCTTTTCTAAGACTTTGTAGAAGGTTCTTACGGAAAGAAAAAATTAGGAAATTGCGCAAAAAATTGGATAATTTCAAAATGATTACGACTATTTTAACTTCGCACGTTTGACAGTTCGCGCGTTCGATGAATGTTAATTTAGAAGGCAGCTGTTTTTTTTTGTAACAAAAGGATTTTTTAAATAATATTTTTTTTTTGTTTATGGATTTTTTAAATTATAGATATTTTAAATAGGTACCTCTGTTAGGTACGAAATTAGTTTGATTGTTCCTATAATTGAATGAAAAAATTGTAAAAGGTGGCGCGCGAGCTCTTTGAAAACTGCATGTACTGGGACTGAATATATGGAACGAGGGAGGGGTGTTGGCGGGACGGGGGAGTGGGAGAGGTGAGAGGGTATGTGGGAAAGGTGGAAGGGGAACGCGGGAGGGGAAGGGAATGCAGAAAGGGTACGGGGACGTGCATAAAAGGACATGCAGGGAGAAATAATTTATTTCTTTAAATATGGCATTTCAACGCAGGCCGGGAAGCAGCTAATACAAACAGTTCTGATAAAGTGCATCTTCTTACTTATACTTAAATCTACAAAAAGTGTTTCATGGAATATAAGGGTTTTCCAAGAATTAAAGACCGTTCCTTATTTTCGGCGACGTGGACATTATTTTTCAAAATATGGCGGCACTAGCGCGTAGCTCAGAATTTCCTCTAAAAAACGGCTTGGTAGCTGCTTCTGTGCGATCTTTGCGTCCGTGATCGACGTCCCGCTGTAGAATCCCGCCGACTGACAATTATTCGCTTTCTCAACTAAGGGGGATTCCGCCCTGTTGAAGTTCGTAAGATCGCAATTTTGATCCCAGACGTCGATAAGTTTACTACACTCATGATTTTGAGGGGAAAATGGTGTACGCGAATTGCTTGCTCGTTGGGTTCCCAAAATGCTGATCACTTTTTTCGGGTTTTCCAACCAAGGCGAAGCTTTTCGGTTGAAACAAGGGTCATCTTTTTCTTTACCTAAACATCATTTGGCCGGAAAACCTTTGGAGACCGACTAGGTGATCTAGTGCCATGGCTCACCAAGTGCATCGATCGTAACGGAGACTATGTCGAAAAATATTGGGGATTTGTACCTAAAATATCAAATGATTTTTTTTTAAATGAAATTAGAACGGTCTTTAATTCTAGGACAACCCTTATATTTCACAGTTTTACATTAAACTTGTAATGGATATCAATGAGGAGGTGATTTTATTCAAATTCAAACTACATTGAGGAATGATGCTTTTTTTTCATTAGCTCCGCAAAGGAGGCCCTAAATAATTTTCCTCAGAGTCTACGTCATCTTAGGGTAAGCTCGTGAAGGGATTTTTTAAGGAAATGAAGGAGAGGAAATTCTGGAAAGGAAAAAGGTTTGAGGGGTGGTTAGGAATTTGGGGATCTGCGTGTCCAAGAGTGATGGACATATGATCCATCCCTCCAACTGCAGTACGAGAATGTAGTCAAAATGCCGGCTGGAGTGGTCAAAGTGCCTCCCTCAACCAGTCTCACCCCGCCACCAAGTCGCACTCGTCACCAAACGTAATGAACCACTTGAAGCACTTGACCTACGGCAGAGGTGTTGGTTATCCATACCCGCCTCCCAAATTGAGAATGTTAGTGCTAATCTGTGTAAAAGGCATAAGCAGGTGTCCAAATCAATATGGTAAATAATATGTTCTTAGTTCTAGCATACAAACTTATTGATGTGAAGAATGGTGCTAATCCTTATAACCGTCATCATAACCGTCACTACATTCCAGGGTTATTGTTTGGGATTTAGTTTCCAACAAGTGGCAATACGCCTCCTACCCCAGTCCTTAGGTTTTCCAACCCTACACCAACCCTTTTCCATGCCTTTAGTTCTGTCCACCTCATTCAAATCTGCCTTGATAATAAATATCCGTTCCCGACTGCACATCAGTCTCCAAGGGTAGCATTTAATTTGCAATCGATAATACTTATAGGTTGTAAAATGAATCTAACAGTTTAATTGTTTTAGTTTAAAACAGCTTTAATAAGGTATGCTTTATAATATTAAGAATAATTTATTATTTGCGCCCATACATACGCAATATGAATATATATTGTTTTTTTTTTTCATAAACAAAACTCAAATCTTTCAAGAAAGGCGGTGATTCAATCCAATGTTGTATTTGTAAGCCTTTTTTGAAAGATTTGTGTTTGTTTATGAACATAACTTTTTAAAATTAATATTGAGCATGTGCGGGCGCAAACAATTAATTCAACGTGATATTTTAAAAAAATAACTTGCAAAAAGTGTTTTAAATTAATATAATTTATGTAAGGCCATCTACGAAAGAGCAGATAATTCATTTTAGTGTCACCTTAACAGCGACTACATGTAAATCTGTTTATTATTCAGAAGACCATTTAAACCGTTTTCAGCGAAGTAACCAGAAAACATCGCTGACCCTGTACAACACAATTAAAAACACTGTATAATAAACCAAGATAAAATATTTATTAATAAATCGTTTTATCAACAATAATAACGTGTTGTCATTGAAGATATCAATGACTAATTTGCGAGCAGATAAATCCTCTCTTGTCAACACGTATTTGCCCCAATTCTTACTATCTTGCCCCCGTTCACACGACATGGCATACTTCTTACTCATTTAATATCAGAAATCATAAATGTTGTTTCCTCTTTTAATATTATGTACTACGAAACATTTATCTCTCCGCTAGTTTCGTTTGAAAAATAAGAGATGTCGCCATTGTGCTGATTGTGGTGCGGCGCACGGTGCGAGGCGCGCTGCAGCAGTAGCTCTAGGCCCGGGCATCTCACTTTTTCCATTAATCCAATACTCATAATTACGAAGGTGCTTCTGCACTGCCGCTTATTAACATTCAATGTGCGAACGCTTTCGTAACGGTATCATAACGAAAACCTGAGCTCTTAATCTAAAAGTGGAGATGAAAATATTATGCGCGTTCGGTTGCGGCAGGTGACTTTTTGTCCTGTTTGAAGCCCCATTTTGATTAAGATTTTCGTATTTCTTATAGTAAAACTTACTTTCTTTGCAAACTTTTCAATAAATAACTTTTTTCTCGTACAATTAGCTGCCACAAATGGTTACCTAAATATAATTTCAGTAGCATTTTTTTTGTTTTTGATATAGTACAACTTAACTTTTTATTTTTTACTTATGTTGATTGCCTTATATAAGTTACTTAACAATAAAACAAGTATTTTATTTTATTTTAATATATTTAAATTGTTCAATAAATAATAATATGTACCTTAAATTTTCGTGGATTTCTAATTTATAAACATTTAAAGTAACAGCCCGCCCGACCCCCACGTCAGAGTATACGTAAAAAAAATCTCGTCAGCAGTTAAAGGTTATTTTTTATAATGATATTTTCGTTTTTGATTGCCTTTGTTTTGTTTTAAATTTATTTATTTATGTAGGTACGTTTTATACCTATACGTTTCCCCAAATTTTAATTAGGATGTTAAGATTTGATTGTACTAGGATATATTAAAACTAACCCTCAACTTTAAAGGGAAATTAATAACTTTTAATAATTTGCGACATTTTATTCGGAAATAAATAAGCCCATAGATAAAAAAAATGTGTTGTTGATAAAAAATAAAACAGAGTGTACGATTCTTCGAAACCTTCAGAAAACTAAAGTAGACAATAGTGGGAGGCTACGAAGCACCGCACAAGGAGGAGACGGATTATACTATCTCATTCTCTCGCATATTAAATTCTATAGATGTTTGTGTTTATCTCTTTTTAGCTTTTGTAAATTGATTAATATTATTGAATTGTAGGTATACAAAAGAAAAAAACAAATATATACCTGACCCTTTTTTGAAGTAAAACTTCTTTACGCACGCTTGACTTGGGCAGTAAGCTAGCGAATGCGTAACGAGAGCGTTACGAAAAGCGAGGCGAACGCTTCGTATATCACTATAGGAGCAATATTTCTCTCTTCATATAGATGGAGCAGAAGTTTTACTTGAGTTGTGTGGTTTAAAGCACACTCGTTTTTTTAAAATTGATAACAGAAAAGGAAAATCAAAAACTCCACTTTTATACCATATGGTAGCCTGCTAAAAAACACCACGTGATTGACGCTGGAAAGGATAAATGGCTAAAGCGTCTAAAAAATCCTTTCCAGTGTCGACATCTTTAATCAATTGTAAATGCTATTTAAATGTATTACTACTAAATAAAAGTGTTTGATAATGCACTGCCAAGATATTTCTCATTCGCCAGTTTTGAAAGCCGCACTTTTCTAAGTTTAAGGGTATAGTAACTGAAATGCGTATTGAACCCATTCTCATATCATACAAAGTCTCAATACAAAGTAACAACAATAAAATAAATAAAAACAGCAAGCCATCGAGTAAAACAGATTTCCATTTCATTTGACCTGATTTCCACGCAATGTACGTTTAAATATCTCATTTATTATAATGAATTGCAATGCTCACTCTCCGAACAGCGTAACACAAAGTTATCTGGAAAATGAGTACAGGCAGGTTTCGGTTTCGTCGGGTGCCGCGCAACGAACAGAGGCGCAATGTTTGGTTTTTCCTTTCGATGACACAGAAACCTTTTTCTATACTCGGCCATTAATCAAACATGCAGTACTCTTACTTTCCTCCGTGCCACATTTGTCGGTGCCATTCGCACATCACTTTCATTATCATCGAGACTCTTCCAACCTTGGCTGATTACCTCGCCGTCCGCCGTTAGAAGTAAACCGTGCAATGGGTACAATCGTGTTTCGCTTTCGGCTGGTGTCAACCGTGGAGCCGGAGACGCCCCCTTATGTGTGTCTTGTAACTGTTACAGATGGATGACACAACTGGTATAATGGCGCTGCGGCCGCATACCATTACCACCTTTGCAATAACTTTCCTTTTCTCCGCTGTCTCGTTCTCTTGCCTTCTGCTCTGGAGATCACTTTCTTCTGTGTTGAATGTTTTTATGCAACTCCGAGAGAATAATTCACCGCAATGGATGTCGTGTGTGTTGCGTAAGGTACTTTTCTTCTTGGAATATGGAATCGCTCTGTTTTTATGTTATTTTGTAATAATCGAATTTTGTAATAAGTTACTTTGATACGTTTAACGTTTTCACTTTTTGATCTTGTCTTAAGTCGGTGTTTTTGCGGGACTGTGTGAAACTATGAAACAAAAACGTGCCATGTTGTTTATGTCAATATTTTCTTCAGCATTTCAAAATTAATCGTTAGTATGAGAGTTGTATTAATTCATGTCTCGGCTCTTTTTTTATAATATTTGCTCATAAATTTTCACAATATTTAAGTATGAACGAAACCCTTGCTGCCAACGGGTCACTGGTAAGTTGTTAATTAGCTTTGAAGCTTAATTACCAATTAAGGATTTGTGTAGTTGATCTATTAAGTTAATGAGATGTGTAAAAAATGAATTGATTATGTTATCTATACCGATGACTATACCTATTTACCTATCTTTAGCCTGGCTAACAACTAAACATTCATGACCCATTCCCGAGCAACTAGCAAACTTACATTATTGCCTTTAATGATTACACAGATAAAGAATCTATTTCTTACGGGCTATTTAGGTTTTTAGACGATTTCTCCCCACTTCTAGCCTTGGCACCTCGTTTCCTAACAACGTGCTCTGCGACATTATTTATTGGTCGGGTTTAATCTTGCAAATCTCATTCAAAACATGTGTTTCTATTTGGTTCTGAGATTACTCAATCGTCTTGAATGCCAGTTGTTTTCTTAACCAACCCATTTTGTGTGGTTAAGTTGGTCTTTATGAAATTTTCTTTGTGTCTGAACTACCTAAATTTTATTTTATTTTCACGTGAAATCCAATGAACTTCATAGAAAAAAAATCACACTGCGTAATCCAAAAAACATAGCTGTTTATGTTATTTAACATGCTACAGGTATGAAAAAAAAATCACAGTATTTCTTTATGAGATACTCATATATCCAGATGTTTTTGATCCATTTTAAATAAATGTTTTAATAAGTATTTTGACAACATTCATTTATGCTTATAATGTTTTTTTTATGTTTGCGAGCACCCTCGCATCTTTCGTGTTTACATAATACATTATCTTCGAATCGAACATTCGTCAGTGATCCTAATCTACTTATTGAAAGCTTATAACGGAGTCTGAACAGCGAGCTCTGGCGTAATGAAATAACTCAGAGAATAAGGTACTCGAGCCTCTTTTGGTCTACTCGTCTAAGTGGTATTATGACCAAGGATGGAATCTTACGAAATTCAAAAAAATTAATATTTTATTTTGTAAAATCAATTTCCAATCTTCAAACCACTCCAAATTGTACAGGTAAAGAAAACACAAAAGAAAGTGACATCTAGCGACTTCGAAGAAGAAAACACAAATACTAATAAGATGACCAAATAAATGTACAGGAAGAGGTGCACTGGAATTCGACACGAAATATGGAAAAAATCATTCTTCACTGATATTCACCGGTACCGATCTTAATTGATAAAAAAAGTGCTGTGTAGTCTCCCCACTCTTGTCTACTTTAGTTTTCTGAAGGTTTCACTTATACCGCGTATGAATTGCATGCTCTGGTTTTTTTTTTCTTGTATCAAAAAACGTTTAAGAATCTTGAAATGTGAATAAAGTTATTTATGTTTCAAATGAAAATCTTGTGGAAGATCTTTAATTCGAGCATAAGCTTGCCCATATGTCACAAGTCCAACGAGACCATAAAAGCACAGTTTGCAGTCTGCGTGAAGAAGAGATGTATGCTAGGTCTAACCATTTCCAGTCGGCGACGTGTGACGGCGATCTGGGCGACCCCGACCCGTGCTGCCAGCCATCAGCAACAGTGCCACTGCCATCTCCAAGTGGGTCAGTGGGTCGCACTTTTGCGCGAGCGGATTCGGGACGAAAAACACCACAACGAGAGTATACTCACAATTTTTTTTAAATTTTACCAGAACTTAAACCTTTTTAACATCCTTGCTGTATATACCTATTTTGAGATGACAATACAAATATATTTAAATACAGAGTTAAAGATGCGTTGTTAACTGTGCATTGTTCATTGTGCAATGATTTAAACTCCATATAAAATGTAATAAAATAAGTGTTTTTTTTTTAATATTCCTCTTAATTTCGTGGTTTCTTTGGTCGTTGTAAAAGATGGTCGTTTATTTTAATGGGTCAAGAGGTTGCAGATTTGATTCTTATCACTAAAGTTCTAAAATAATGTTTAAATTGTTAGTACACACTTACCTGTGAACTTGGGAGTCGCTATTATAGATATTTCGATTACCTATGGCAAAAAAAATCGAGTGCAGTTTACACGCGGTAGAAGCGAAACTTACTAAAATAATCTCAACCAATACTTAAAAAGTAAGGTCATAGTCAAAGCGATCAATGAGCGCAGACCTAGCATAATTTCCGTTTCATATCTCAACCAATAGGAGCCCTTAAAAGTGATATCATAATCATAGCGGCCAATAAACGCAGTTGGTGCGTCGCAGGTGCAGTAATCGTCATTTCTGTTTCATTCGAAATCCAAATCACAGCGGGGCCAAAGAAGTTTCGCTTCAAAAATAGTATTTCGTTTTTACGTCCTAACATGGCTACTCGATGCGTTTAGGAATGTACGCTAACTCTTCTCCCCATGCTGTTCGTCATCCTCGAATTACATAATTTCTAAATCATAATCTAAATACTACTATTTTGCATCATGAACTACAAAACTTTGAAGTAAATCGTAATAGTAGATTTAAAAGTAAATCGGCTACAAGTTATATAGCCGGAAAGTAAGAAAATCTATTAAATAATTCCTAAAGCTAGTTTCTTTAGTAACTGTAAGTTGACCATTATAAAAAGTACACTGACTGCTGAAAACGGCCCATTTACTTCGAAGAAAAATATTTTTAAAAGGAGAAAACATATATCTACATCTATCTATGTATGTAAAGAAGAGGGTTTAAGGAAGAGGGGCGTTGTGGATTTGATTTTTTATACAAATTTACAGTTTTATTCCAATATTGATAAAAACAAGATGAGGGAGGTTGTATATGCGATTAAAAAAACAAAGTATGCAATTCACATGTGGTAGAAGTAAAACCTTAATAAAACTAAAGTAGACAAGAGTGGGGAAGCTACGAAGCACCGCACAAATAGGAGACCGATTGTTCTATCTCGTTCTCTCGCAGGCTAAATCCTATAGATTTATGGGTTCGTCTCTTTTTAGTGTCGCTTTTTTCGTTTCATCGAGTTTCACATCACAACGGTTTTGAAGAAGTTTTCACTTCAAAAACAGCATATCCCCTTTTCTCACCCGTAAAGGAGATTTTTGATGCTTGATGAAATATTTGTGCATTTGGCGTTGAAATAAAATCAAAGTGTGCAGTTCGCACGCGGTAGAAGCGAAATCTTCAGTAAACTAAAGTAGACAAGAGTAGGGAGACTACGAAGCACGGCACAAAGAGGAGACCGATTATACTATCTCATTATCTCTTAGATTAAATTCTATGATGTATATGTTTGTCCCTTTTGGGTGTCGCTATTTTTCGTTTCATCGAGTTTCAAATCCCAACGGTGCTAAATAAGTTTTCCCTTCAATAAGAAGAAAATTACTTTCTGCTCATATAATTACTAAAAACTTAACTTAAAACATTAAACGCCGAAGATTTCAGCTGATCAACAATAAACATGACTTTTCTTTAATATCCCATTTATGGTTTTCTTCGGAAGTGTTTTGATGTGAGTGTGATGAACTTGGCTTCTCTTGCGTATCTTTACCGCACACGAGGACGAGGTGTAGAGTTGAGACGGGGCTATTCCTCTGAAGCTCGCTAATCCACGGCTAATTAAGCGAGCTATGTCGTCCAAGGTCAGCCTATTTCCCCCGTCAGCGTGTCGCGTCACAACTCACATCTCTCAGCGGTAAACTGTCACGTGTATTTCCTACGCTTCGTCATCCTGTCACACGGATGCGTGTCTTTTTACCAGCTGTCTTGTGTCCAACGAAGCTAGTAGTAAACTTCCTATGTGTCAAAAATCGGAAAAAAATGAATGCTCAGGTTTTTTTCTAATTTTGTATTACTTTGAATTCTTTTCCGTTGTACAGTTGCAACCCGGAACATTAAACCTCCGATGTTATTTTTCTGGCTTTTCAGATCTCATCACCAAAGCGACTGATGCCATTTCTAACAAATACTTTATAGAAAGGAGACCAAATAGGTGAATTATATTCCAATTGGCTTCTAACTAGTGAAATGTAGAGTGTTTTCATGCAATACAAGGACTTAAAATCAGTTATATCAATACGATATTAAGGGAATGTTACGTTCTAAAATGTGGTGCATAATGCCTGAAATGCGTGTGTCGTATTGTTTATGAAATCTGCGCAATACAAGCAGAATTTATTTAGTCACACTTAACGACCTATTTCCACCAATGTTATAGTAGCCAAAGGGCCTTACCAATCTGGTAGTAACACCAAAGTAATTTTTTTAAGCTATTTTATTTTTCTTTCTTTCTCCACCGTGATTACTGTCCCTCGTTTGCCGTATTACCTGAAAGACCGGTTGAGGGAGACCTCTCCAGCCGACTAATCGCCTTGCAATCAGTGGGAGGATGAATGAGCCACCCCTGGACACATCGACCCTCAGATTCCTACCCACCCCTCATACCGTTTTCCTCTCCAGATCTTCCTTTCCTTCCTACTCCTAAAAAGACCCTCCACACAGCATCCCCAAATATGATATCAGCCCTGAGGGATTTTTTTTCCTCAGGGCCTCATGTGTGGATATTAATTATTACCTATTAATTTTATTGACTGAGCGTAGCGAACTCGACCACTTTGCATTTCGTTTATCTGTACCTAATTGTTTGTGTGTATTCCGGGTCCGGTCAATCCTGTCAAGATGGTGGCCGTGTTTGATAGTTAATTGTTATTCCGCACGAGGGCGCTTTTGCGCTCTGGCGCACGATCTGTCACTTTATATACGAGTAGAATTACTAGTAATATGTGATTTTTTATTCTTTTCAGGACTTTCGGATGATAAATCGGACATACCAGACCTAGGTGACGTTACAATAGAAGCGTCTACTGCAAGATCCAGTGGAAGAAGTAAGTTTTGCCACTTATCGGAAATGTCATATTCCCTTTGCTGAAATAGCTTCCATGAAATAACTATATATAAGCCAACCTAATATCCAATTTCTGTAAGTGTAGTAATCAATATATATCTTTGCACGTAAGAATGCCCCTGGTTTACGCATTTTCTATGTTTCCAATTTTGATAAATACATAGTTATTAATACCTGTCTCTCTACTCAAACCCTTGCAAAGTAAATTTTCCCAAATACCGAAAATGTAGTTTTAAGAAATCAGAGTAGCGGAAATATTTCTGGACCTACAATATTTAACTGCATATCTAATAAGTTTAACAGGATATGTTGTGTAATATCTAAAATCTGGAAGTCAAGTATGTATTTCGTTTTATAATATAAGCATGTAGATACCTATACATACTTAGAAAAACGAAACCTGAAAATACGATGATTGTACGCCAATGGTCCAATATTGATGTGGGAAATAATACATTTACCTACGTATGTGTTTCAAGCCCACAAACCAAACTGATATTTTTTTATAAACCCACAACGTTAAAAAGTTAAACAATGAGTTTGTTTTCCGTAAACGACACGCGATACAATGATGTACCCAACTGACGACACTAACTTCTATCATTTTACATGATGTTTTGAACATTTCGCAATTTGATTCAGTTTTATTGCCTCGATTTCACCACCGCCATTGTTCGTGGATTTTTCGGCGCTTCGAGGCGACTCGGATACTTTCGGCCATTTATGTTTAATGAAAACTCCTTCAAGACCCGAAATTGCCTATTTTTTCATCCAATTAATGCGCGATAGTAACCAGGTGGGCGGTCCAAAAAACAACGGGCAATTCTTTGTGCCTACTTACAGAGCTGCGGGCGCAATAAGAATTATTTATGCCAGTTTTAGAATTAGGCCAGGCATGTCCTTTGTGTGAAAGATACGTGTTTTTATCATCTGATTTATAGCTGGCTCATCTGGTTGCCAAATTCAAAATTAAAACCTTTATGTAAGTATAGTATAAGGCTTAGTCTCGACAGCATTCTTGCCCGCTCAATTCAATACGACTGATGAGTGCTGACCCACAAGTTACAGATTCCTACCTACATTCTGTGTCAGTTGTATGGTAATTATAGTATATAAAATGTATGTTTTATTCTGGTCGCCCATCGGCCTCCCTTACTTATATATTATTTTCAAATTTATGATGTTAAATATTTATGTTGGCAGAGACACTTTTCAGAAATCAGCGTATTGTTTGTTTAATTTCCAACTGCATTACAAAAACAAATCAATCGTTTGATTAAATGTAAAATCGGATCAATGCATTCCTTCCGTACTTTTGATTGAATCACAAACATTCCTTGAATATTTCACTGAAATATCATCAGTAGTTCGCCCACATAGTTTGTTGTCCAGAGTAACTGTAGCAGGTAGACAGTGAAATTGTTAATTTAATTCCGCTAAATGCAATTTCTGACATAGGAGCAATGCATTTTGCATTGTGTATCTATTCAATTTGGCATCTCTGTAATTGAGGTTTATCAAAGTTCAAATGGTTTTGTTTCGTAATTGGGTTTTCAACAAAGTTCAAATGGTTTTATTTTGTAATGGAGGCTTCACAGTTAGAGTTGTTGAATTCTGCAGCGGGGGCATCAGAGTTCAAAGAAGAAAAGGACACTCTCGGGTAATCTTCTTGCATCATGTCGTGGATATAGCTCACCTGCTACGATAATTCGTAGCCCGCCATTTCTCCACTATGTCAATTACCAGTCAATTATACAATTGAGTCAACAGATTGTGGCTTAGCAACTATGAGACCGGGGTTGCCTTTTTCAAATGCACTTGCAAAAGATCAGGTACAATTCTAGCTCACTCTTTCTTCGATACTGTTATATCTAATATTATTTGTTAGGAATAGTAGACATAAAACAAGACTTATTTTTTCTGGATCAATTGGTTGGTTCAAAACTTTTTGTCAAATCGTTTTTAAATATCAATATTAAATAACCAGGCCAATATTTATTTTGTTACCCCACATGCTTTTTTTCATCAAATTACTTTTAAAATATTGATAACATTGATATTGATTGGTCAGCTTATCCGTTTTATAAGCAATAACAATTATTTTTAGTTACTTTCTACACAATACTACCAAAAAAATTGATACAATTAGTAGACTTAATCCGCTGAGGGTAGATGAATTTGACTCCACCTCTGGTCTGGTTTCTAAATCCTTGAAAAATCCTCGTCTCTGTTGAAAAATGATTAATTTTTTGTAATCCTGTCTCAAACTGACGGTTTTCTTCCTTGAGTTTACAAACGCAGAATGCTGTGCTTAATTTACCGATATGTTTTTAAAAATTACTTAAATGCTCTGAAAATATAGTAGATGGTGATTGATAGAAGCATTTGTATATATATATTTTTTTATGTAATATTTATCCTCATTTTCAAATATCCGGCATAGATTTGTTGTGTTTACTTTCATCGAGACCGAAAAGTATTTTCTGCGACAATCTGTTCGCATTTATTAGTGTCTCACAATATTGACATAACCCATTTAACTAAATGCCATTCTATTGTTAAATGTGTTGACAGATATTTTGCTTCACCAACACTTGAAAACATATTTGCTCTTCGCGTTCCGTAGAGTATCGAAAATCCGCTTCCCCCGTGGCAACATTCGAAGAATCGATTATTTAAAAAAAATTTGTTCCTTATGTTAACTTAATAACTTCACAGCTGTAATTTTGATATTTCTTGTTTATTTTTAACTACCTGAGGTCCCTGGCGTTTACAGTTACAAGAGTTACACTTTTAGCCACCACACACCATCGTCTTTGTATAAATAGTTAATAACTACAATAGAATTATTTATTTAAGATCTGCAATTTAATTATTATTACATTGAGTGTCTATGCATGAATGATCTACAAATCGTATCAAAATTTAAACAAAAGAATAGATCTATAAATATACATTTTTTAAACTATAAATACTTTTAACTCAACTACACGTAAAAGCCCCGAAAAGGGGCGTAAATAAATAAATATTTCTTTAAAGGCCAATGCTTTTTTGTACCTACATCATGCAATATAGCTCTACCCTATTAGCAACACTCCCTAGTGTGCAGAACAGTATGCCAATAATTATTTTTTTATTTACACGTACACAAAAATTGTTTCATACCGTTCGTATTGAAATATGTATATGAAATCCGATTAAATTTTAAATATTCCCGTAATAACCCTTCTGGATTCTGATGACAAGTCAGTATATTTTGTTTCACCAAGCAATGTTACCTTACATCTTACATGCACTTATTTCCTTTTCAACTTCAAAAATTTGTAACTCACAATTTGAAGCTAATTTATAGAAGTATTTGAAAGTTTCTTTTAAGTTTTTGTAAAAGTTTTCTCCATTTTTTATTTGTTCTTTGTAACATTTTATATGTATTTTGTAATACCTGACTTTTACAGATTTTTGCAACCATTTTTTATTTAAAAAATGTCTTAGTTTCAAAATTTTGACGGAAAATTAAGAAAATCACACCCACCCACTTAAACAAAAATATCTCAATAAGCTTCCCTAACTTAGCATCACCTACGTAGCCCTTTGGGTGGTAGATGGGTTGTCGGGTTGACGGGTTGTCGGGTGTTCGGGTAGTTGGGTTGTCGGGTTGTTGAGGGGGCTCGCTAGTCTAACCATAACTAACATAACCTGCGCAACCCACCTGGGTGACATCACCGCCCGTAGCAGGGGCCGCGCGCTGTGCTCGCGCCACCGTGGCCTACTTAGCCGAGCCGAGCCACACGAGCGTGCCCCTAGTATTGGCTATGCGTAGCAGTTGACGATGCACTGATTTTTCTGCTTCGAGCTAACTCTTTACAAGCCTGGCTGAATACTTTTTTCAGAATTCATTTTTTGATTTGTATAGGATATTTTTTTACTGGAAGATACTATCCGGTTTCGTCCGTATTTTTTTAAAACGTGTTTTCTTATTGAAAAATATTGCTAACGTACTAGTTTTCACTAAAAATTTCTTAGTGAAAATAGCACACCATTACGAGTATTAAAGAAAAAATTTGGAGAATATTTTTTTGTAGGTATTTTTTTTCAACCAACTATTAAAAAATCCGTATGTAAAATTGTTTCTTTAGCAGTATTGGTTTTGGCAAACTTTTTCGACAATGTAAGTTGGAGCTGAAAAAATATGAACCTAGATAAATGTGTATGTACGTTGTACATATATAAATATTTTATAAAATGCAATCATCATAGCGGCCGTTATTCCCAATACTACTGATTAACTGTTGAGCCGAAATTTTGGCTAAACACTCCTCAAATGCACATATTCCGTCTTCCCAACGCAACTCTCCGACCAACGGGGGAGTCGATCGTTACTAAACAATATATTCGTAGTATTCTTGAATACGCATCTCAAGTATGGAACCCAGGCTATGCAGTACGCAAAAATAGAATTGAAAGTGTTCAATATAGATTTTGAAGGTATCTCAATTTCCGCTCTTTTCGATCTCATGTTAGTAATGAAGACTCTGCCAAATTCTTCAAAATACAGACGCTAACTTGTCGAAGAAATATAGCAGATTCGGTAATGTTATTTAAAATTACACATAACTTAATTGATAGTCCTGATTTTCTTCAACGCCTATCATTCCACGTTCCTAATCGCAACAGTAGACAGTCGCTTACTTTTAATCTTCCTCTTTGCAAGACTAACTCCAAACATAACTCATTTATCTACAGATCCACACATTCATTCAACTTAAATTATTACCACATTGACATTTTTAACTCGACGTTACATGACATAAAACAAAATCTCACTAAGCAACATGACTCAAACTCGGAAGTTTAATCTACCCCTCCCTCTACATATTCGCGTCCTTAGCCTTTTAATCCTTATCCTATATTTCTCCTCCCCCCCTCACATAATGTAACTAAAAATGAACTAATTAAGTAAACACCTTTATAATGTCACTCATTAATTTACTATTATTATCTGTGGAAAGTTTATAATTGTCATAATTAACCATTTTATAATTGTATTATTGTGTAATTTATGATTTGCTGTCAACTTTCCCAAATATAAATAAAATAAAATAAACAAATCACTTAGCTGATCGGAGACTCAGATTGATCAATCGAAAAGTTGGAAGTAATTTAAAGGTGGGTGAGAATAACTTCACTTTACTTTACCTACAGATTTCCTGCAGAGATGGGTATTAAGTTTCGATCTGCATTGTGTTGATGAATTTAATCCAAGCTTGAGGACCTTCTAAACCGTACTTAAATGTCAACTACGGATAACCTACAACATATCTTTAAAATATTTTTTTGCTAGCATCAAAAAGTTCGCTTAGGTCGATACTAAACAACAACAATATAAAGTAGGTTAATACCAACACATTATCAATTACTGTTTGTGCACGTAGGCTGTTATTAATATCAATAAGAGAATAATTAGAATTCACTTTTAATCAGAGATAAGATTGGTGACCCATTTAGCTAAAATATCACTATTTACATTAAATAAGTGTAATTCTTTGACTTTATGATTTGTACCGTCTTTAGGTGTTGTTTGGGAACCGTCTTGCGCTGTGAAGTGTTAAACTGGCCTACACGTTTTTATTACTATCGCAACTTCACAGACACGTTCACAAAAATCGTGTGATTGTGTGTTGTATTCATTAAAATCACAAAGTTGTATTGAAACGCATGACCCGGTCTCAACAGCCCGCTTGAACGTAATCCAAAAGAGGCACTCAATAAAAAAACCACATCATTTAGCAACCAAACCCAAAGTATATAAAAAATTAAATATTGATATCACGATTTTTTTATACGCGGTTTTAAATTACCAATTGAATTGAATTGTCGTTAATTTTCTTGCAGGTATGGGTGAGTCAATCGTTCGGTCTGTTTGGCTGTGTGCAGTATGAGAATTTGTGGTAATATGTAGTAATGTGTTAAATAAAAAGTAGGTCAGAGACGTATTATGATTTCGTGTTGTGTAAACGTATTTGTGTCAGCGAGTTATCTATTTGAGGATTTATCTTGTATAAATTCATCGACGTTCAAGCGATCGGCTCTCGTCATTTCGTGTTTTATTATTTTAACGATCGAAAATCAATAATTTTGAAATGGAAAACATTCGGAGTATGAAACACGCTTTAAGATAGCCGGTTAACATTCGGTACACGATGAATTTACAATTGCCTACCTAAGGTTTATTTTCGTTTTCTTACTATTACTACGCAGCTACTCCTTAATTTTCATGTTGATTAAAATCATCAACTAATCGTTTCTAATTATAAAATACTTATTGGTACCATTTAATAAAGAAATTGTTTCTCCCTGCGTGTCCTTTCCCATTCGTCCCGTTCACCTTTCGCCCCCTCCCCCCCCCCCCAATCCTTTCCCGCGTCTTCTTCCCCTCTCGCGTTTTCACTCCGCCTCCCCCACCTTTCCTCTCATTACTCCACTCCCCCCTCCTCCGTCCCGCAAATCTCCCTCCCAAGTTCCCCTCCCCCTCCATCGTTCCCCTCCCGCGTTCCATAAAACAGCTCGCGTACCACCTATTACAATTTTTTATACACATTTCATAATTCCAGAGCTCACCAGACAATAACGATCACAACAAAAAAAATTTATCCAATTTGGTGTCGTTCGGAAGTTATGTGCGTACATACATTTCGGCGATTAATTTTTATACAAATTTCATAATGCCAGAGCTTACTAGTAGTTTTATACAAACCTTGTCCTGACAATAACGAACACAACAAAAAAAATATTTATCCTATATCGTGCAGTCGTTCGGAAGTTATGCGCGTACATACATTTCGGCGATTCATTTTTATTTATATAGGAGATATAAGAAGAAGATAGATAGATATAAGAAGAAAACATATAGATATATATATTAGCGTATAAGCAATATAATTCGGCACTCTAAATAAATTCGTTTGATCTCCATACCAACTCATTATTACTGGTATTTTTTAAATCGATTAAATCATCTTCTACTGGCTTTTCCTCTCCAGTGATTTTGTATTCATTTTTTTTTTTTATTTAATTTAAATTGAATTTATTGTTTTTTTTTTTAAATAAATGAAGTTCTACGATTTAAACACAAAAATAATTTATGTTTTATTAAATGAAAACAATATTAGTCAATTAGAAACTCAATCGAAAATCTGGAAACAGAAAAATCAGAAAAAGATATTGGCACCTCTGGGACGTCGGTGTCGATGTCCGGTTCTTTGTATTTCAATTAAAAATACTTGTTTATGTAGGTATTTACTTTAATGATTTTGATATTTTACATGGAAAAATCACAATGTAATACTATGAACGTAGTATACATATTTATTATTATGTAAAAGTTGTACCTATAAACTAGTATGTAATAGTTGTCAAAATTAGTAGGTATGACAATGGTGTATTTTTAACGAGACGAATTATATTAATCACATTATTCAATAACGATAATTAAATAATGAAATATGTACCTACATTATTTGCGAAACTTCATTAATTCCATTTACGAAACTTCGTTTTAACTTCTTTCAACACAGAAATACAATAATGCAAAAAATATGTTCAAATGATACAAATTCATTAATAACATTGTTTTACGATTCCACGTTCTGCCTCTTGTATTGTTTCGTTTGACCGTTGATCTTACGCGTGGATTACCTTTTATAATTCCATTCTTATCCGATGAATATGCAAATGATATAACTATTTAAACGAATCGAATTAATTAAGGGGTGCCGGTATTGCCTTCGAATCGAAAACGGGAAACTATTTAGTGAATACTTTTTTACGTGGTGACCTGTCTTGAAACCCAGCGTTGCCAAACTGCTTCACAAAACCGGAATATATTTATCATTATAAATTAAGATACCGTGTATTTGCCTCTCAGATTTGCAGTTAAATTCAACAGCACGTTATAAGAGTTTACCTATAAATGCAACATTTCTTACTTAGCTATATTTATTGCACATCTAAAGCTTGCTTTAATTGAAGCGGCGGTATACCTATTTCCTAAATTATCCGATTTTCTTAAAAATATTTATTTTTAATTTCTTCAAAGTAAATATTATTGCTTGCAATTCAAATTTTAACTGGACTAGGACAACACTTAATAAGATTATAAAGTAATAAAATTGTATAGGTATAGAGATATTGAAAGAAGGGTGAATGCAGGTAACTCTATTAATGGAGGACTGAACGCCGTTGGCACCAACAAAAAACTGTCCAAAGAAGCGAAGCTAGCCGTCCGTATTGGAGTACTTGTACCTATCCTGATGTATGGTAGTGAGGCATGGAATTAGCAAAGGATGAAAGTAGACTGAATGCTGTAGAAATGAGATCCCTAAGGCGTATGTGTGGTAAAACCATGTATGATCGTGTGAGAAACGTGGAGATCCGCAAAGAATGCGAGACTTGTGTAAGCGTAATGAGTAAGATCAAGAAAGGAATGCTCCGATGGTTTGGGCATATAGAGCGAATGAACGAGGAAAGGAGTGTAAGGAGAATATATGACGCAAATGTGAATGGTAGAAGAAGTGGGGGACGCCGGAGAAAGACATGGCACGACCAAGTGAATCAGATACTTGAGTCGGGCCATGTCAAGAGTCAGAATAAAGAAGAGCGTTAATGAGACGATGTATGAATGAGAACGAGGAAAGGAATGTGTGCCAAGACCGAGTTGTTTGGCGGTCGGTCCTCTCTGCCTACCCCTGCGGGAAACGGCGTGATGGTTAGTTAGTTAGTGAGAACAATATTGTTACAAATGCTTCTTACAAATAATGAATACCTACTAAGCTGAAAGAGGCTAATACATTGTAATGTAAACATGTAGTGTAGGGTGACAATAAATCCAGTTTATAAGTTCTCCAGATAATTTCCAATTTTAGGATAAAATGTATTTATTTATTCATAACATTTAAATAAATTAAATAAGGCTTGAAACAAAGTATTTTTCTCGTCAAACGTATTTTTAAACGACTTCGAAAAGGAGAAGGTTATCAATTCAACGGTATTTTTTTATTATTTTTTTGTTTTTATGTTTGTTATCCCAGAACTTTCGATTGGGTGAACCGATATTGATGATTCTTTTTTTATTAGAAAGCTGATGCTTTACGTGTGGTCCCATTTTAATTTATTTGGTCCAGTTCTGACAATGGGATCCATGAGAAAACCATATATGTCTTAAAGTTGCAATAAGTATGTATGTGCGCGACAAATGGACGAATAACTCAATATTACGCTAACAGATTTCGAACTAAAACTTTTTTACGCACGCTCGTCACTAAAAATCAAAAAATAAACAAAAATATTAACAAAACATAAAACGACTTAAAAAAATGCACTAAAAAGTAATAAAATAATTTCGTACGATTGTTATTTTTGGAGTCGGTGTCAGCCAAGATCTCCACATCTCACCAATAACTACCTATGTATGTAGTTACCTTGGCTGACACCGACTCCAAAAATAACAATCGTACGAAATTATTTTTTTACTTTTTAGTGCATTTTTTGAAGTCGTTTTGTTTTCTTAAAATTTTTGTTTATTACCGTACCTACACATAATTATATTATGTCATTGCAAATTTCCTGTACCACGGCAATGACTTATACTTGAAAATCGAAAATGCCTGGTTTTCTCGGTTATCTACCAACTTAATATAAAATTATTCGAAATAGAAAATTTTACTTATATTCAATCAAACAACATCCTCCTACAGGAGATGAGAAAGCTCTGCTGTACATGAAAGACTAACTTCCTAGCATTACCTTTTATACATTATTACCTATATATAATTATTATAATATACATGATAAAGGACTATTTTTTACGGTTTTTTGCCTGAGTTTACCAGTCAATTACTGTTTTTTAGTTTACCAGTCAATTGCCTATGTCCATGTTTCCGTTGTATTAAATGTTTATATTATAATGGAATTGTTGATTCTAAAATTATATTTTAAAAACGTATATAAGTATGTATAGGATTTGAAAAAAAAAACAAATTGTTAAAAAAACGGAAAAAATCAATACATTGGTACCTATGTATCTACATATCCGCCTCATTATTGTAATACCAACACAAATAGGGGATAGCAAATTTAATGTAAAATCATGTAATATCCAGTGTTTTTAATATAGTGTCCTCTGCGTGCAAAGTCGTATTTTTCCCGAGCATAAACTTTATAATAGAAGTATGTTCAGAAGTGACCTGCCAGGTTTGTATGTTTTGTATCTGTTTGTAAATAATAAGATTATATAGAGTCTAAGAACTCACAATAAATACAAATTATCCACTTATCATTACTAATACTACCCGCATTTGAACATATATTTATACCTACTAATTTAGTTATTAAGCATCCATCATAAATATTCGTTACATTAAAATTAAATTTATAGGCCTCGTAAGAAAAGTATTTTTTCCATACTTTTCATACTTCCTAGGTCCAAACTTGGACTGTTCTCAAGATACTTGCAGTACAGAAACTTTTTAATTTTCAGAATAATTTTTCCATAATCGTATGTATTTGATAATAAAAGAGAAGATGATAATAAAACAAAACTTATCATTTGGCTTAACTTATTGTTGCATCACTGAAATTATTGAGGTAGTCACCGCTCTCCATAAAGAAGAACAGTTCTTAGTTACTACACTGCGAACCGGTTTGAGGTTGCCTTTCAAAAAATGTTACACAGTTGTGCCTGAAAGCGAAGTATTTGTAGGCTCTATTATATTATCATAAATTCACCATTTACGCCTACCTCCCCTTTCTTGCGAGAGCTTCGCTGGGCACAGCGACGGAGCACATTATCGCGTTAAGCGTGAACAGCGATTGGTCTCAGAATCTCAGAATGAAATACAGTGTTGTAAATGTTTAAATACTTAAAATTGTATTTATAATTCTAAGATAAGTGAAGGGGTTGGAATCGTCCAATGAAAACCATGACAAAAGTAAAAATTAGATCAAACACTTATTTGTTGGAAGTTATTATTGTTCTGTGAGGTAGAGGAGGTATCTCAAGAGTAGGAAAGTGGTATTGCCAGTCCGAATGTTTTGAGGTTGATTGTTATATTTAGGTAGATTTTGAAAATATCCCGTTGAAAGGAAAACTGTTTGGTAAATATTTATTTTTTTTAATTTCTCACTTCTTAAGTCGGTTCCTCGGTGGAGAGTTGCGTACATCGACGTACAAAACGCCAGTGATATTTGGCCAAGCGCAAGCGCGCTTCCACTGCTTCTTCTGCTTTCCACTTTGCTAGAGACTATGAGTCCTCAGTTTGGCGAACAACGTGTCCAAAGGAACACATTCACAACAATTTGCTTGTGCTCTACTTCGTCCATTTGAATAAAGTTTGAATCCATTCTTCGAACCAGAATCATCACTCCATTTTTTTTTTGTGAATGATGGGACTATAACGCATGGATATATATCTCTAAAACAATACACGCAAACTAGAAATTATTCTGTACCTTAAATGATAAACCACACATAGCTGTAAACTTACGTGGTGCAGTATTTATTTGGCGTCTTGTCTTACCTAAATATAAAAAAAATCTATTGAGCCCCGTTTAGATCGCTTGAATTTTAAATCGATCTCTTGCATTGTGTGACTACGTACAATAAATTGTATCCGTGACGAATAAACTTTACAGTAGGTAGACACTCTAACTTACCGTGTCTCTGCTTAAAGGTGGCGGCAGATAGGTGAGAAGAGTCTTATTACGATTGCATTATGTTCCGATCATTTACATTTACCTGGAGAGGTGCGATTGCGTATCGGTGTTGAGTGGTCCACTGAGTGAAGTGTGCGCAAGCCTCACCTGACGGTGAATCCGATTTCAAAACTCCATCAATCATGGAACATGGAACCCGTCCCGTATTATGCAAAACCAATTAAATTAATTTGTACATTTGATATTTAGGTCGAATCCACTTTTAAAATAAAGCACGAAAGACTTCATTAGCAACACGCTAGTAGAGTAACCTACATTTTATATAGACTTGTAATTTTTAATGGCTACAGAATGCGATCGTTCTTGCGATGTAGGTGGGTATTATCTACCTGCAATGAAACCTTCATACTTCTTAACATGTCCTTTGCATGTTTATTGATATGATTTTTTTATTATGAAGTTGTGGATTTGATTCCCACTCGCAAGTCGATATAGGTATTAACGCATGCCAATGTGCAAAAGCTACGACCTACAATGTGCTGTATTAAGTAGGTCGTGATTAAATAGGAATGCAGTGTCACTTATAATTATATCTGCTATGTAAGCAGAGCCGAGAAGTCACTTATCTTAAACAACAGAGTTAATGGAATAATCCGTAACACTGTCAGCGTGAATATATCCTCTTCCAAGCCTCCCAAATTCTGGACTGGAAAAATGATAAGACGATGTGGATGGAAACCTAACCATTCCAACTATATGTAGAGTTCCCGCCAAACGTTAATACCGACCTGAACTTGATACGAACCATTCACATTGACCTAATTGACTATACAGTTACCATAAGCGAAACAGAAAGATGTGTAAAAACTTACGCGTGACAGAGAAAGACGCGGACGGGGAGACATGTCACTTTTCGGACCTTAAAATCGCCTATTGCGACGATTTCTGTATCAACGTCAGGTCGGTATTAATGTTTGGCGTGTACTGTAACTAACTAGAACTTCGATCAATTAATTTAATCGATTCTACAAGAATTTTATAACGCGCCACTAAAATAAGTTTAGTCTTGGCAATGAAAGTCAAAAGAAGGCCAAAAAGATTAGCAAATACATTACCTACGCTTGATTTCGCATACCTGCTATATAGAAATGCTACAGATGTGTTTACTGTTTATGTAAATAATTAATAATTTGTGTAATATAATTTTGTTAAATTTATTAAACCTCCGGGAAACCCAAACAACATTGGTACAGCTTACCGAAATAGAACTTTCGGTAAGAACAGTACTGGCAGAATGAATTTTGTCTAAATTTTCAGACTAGAAAGACGATCTTTCCAAGCAACCCAACGGAAATACTTCTGTTTTTTTATTACTAGTTATGTTTTCCTCCTAACAATTTATTGTCCAGTGAATGCTATAAAATTTGATGTCATTAGTATTCAATTAGCATTTTTTCAATGGCGTTATGTGGTATCTATGAAGTATGAAGGTGCCTGTGAACAGAAATTTTATCATAATTATATAATGGAAAGCTATCCTTAACATCTGTTTGTCAATTTTCCTACCAGCCCAATTTATAACATTGTAGATGACCTGCAAACATGTGGCCATGACAGTTACAAACATGTAGAAGACTTGCTTTGAAATAAATACTTTGATAGTGTTGTACTAGTCCCTCAAATAGGGCATTTAAAAATATAATTATATTGAAATAATAATTTATTTATAATCTTTGATGGGTCAGCCGTTGCGCTGGTTCCGTATGATTTGTTGGAGGAAGCGATATATATGAATATTTCCAGCGAAGTACTCGGTGACCCATATTTTTTCGGTGTTATCATGTTTTTTTATAACTGAATACGATTGTCCTTATTACGAGATTAGCGACCACAAATATGGTATTATTTTTAATATTAGAAGCACATTAATGTAGACATGTAGGTATTTACCTTATCATGTACTTATTTCAAGAATTATGTAGATACTTAGGTTTTTCTTAAAAACTTTCAGAAATGCTTACTTTTAATTAACTGTCTAACAGTTAGGTCATTTCTTCATACACACTCTTTCCTCACCCCTGTGCAAACGTCTTCCACACTCTATTGCATTATTCCGACTCTTGATGTCACCTGACTCACTTAAACGTATCATGTTTTCCTGATACGTCACACTATTCTTCTTCCGTCCACCCACTCGAAATCCTGATTAGGTCATAGATACATTGTTTAACTTTTCTAAATTGTCTTTTCTAGCATTTGGTCTAATTCCATCCTAGTTCTTCTGCCTGTTTCACGCCTCGCAGCAATACGAAAGGGTTAGCATCAGAATTCCATTCTGTGTGCTGGCCCCTCTATTTCACTACTAGATACTATATTAAAGGCCGTCTGTTTCAACAGAAAGCTAAATCGTGAACTAAATTCAAATTTTAACCGTCATTTAAAGTAACAGAGATGTAGGACTTCGCGCTGTTTCGAGTGAACTTTTGCTAAAGTAATAATTTTTAGTGTAGCCAATCAAAAAAGCAGAATATTCATCAAAATTGTCTGTAACGCAAAGTCTAATTTTTTGGTGCGGCCACACCATAAATTAAATTTGAAAACCAGAGCTTATCGAAATATCCACCTTTATTTTGTTTCGCGTCGTTCTTCTGACAGTTTGTTTCTATACAAATACAATAATTGTATTTAAAAATAAATTATGGCCTATTGTAATAAGTAATACGATATTGACGGAAAAAAATATATTAATTATGTCTTACTCCGATTCACCGTTTCTATTTCATAGACAATCAATCATAATTACGCAAACCCGCTAGGATAAACCCTGCCTCGCCCTCAAACCATTCAAAACCTGGGATGTTTTTTAAAATTATGATGACATGCGTCAAACTTCGACAACACGAGCGTTTCGTATTATCCGTGAGGTGGACTTATGCATATTTACCAAAAATATAATTTACTTTAATTTGATGTGTCACAAATTTTATGACATCTTTCGGCATGCTACTCCGCCCCAAATGTTCGAATGGTGGTGAAAATGATTTTAGTTTTCGCTACAAGACATATTGGATGAGGAATTAATTCATCGTCACTGTCCTCATCATTTACAATACTAATCATGATTAATAATCATTGTTGAAACGCCCAATTCCTTACCAAACCCTACAGAACTGACAAATCTGTCAAAATAGCGGAGTAACTCTAGAGTAACTATCGGTTTTCGGAAAGTAAAAGCAAAAGTTAAACATGTCGTGAAACATGCGGTTAAATTGATTGAAATCGCATGTTTGTGATGTTTGACTGTAACAATGCATTTTACTCTTACTTTTTCCCTAGCAACGCAACGGTTGAAACAGAAAGCCCTAAGACTTCCATTAACTTTTCGGTACTTTTAATGGAATTTCTATATAATACAGGTAGGTACCTATGAACTGTCCATATATTGGGAATATTTTATCTGACGTATATGATTACCGGTCAACTCAGAATCAACTCCGAAAAGTCATTAAGAGTGATGAAAAAAATTGTTAAATAGGTACGTTATGGGCTATTAAAAACAAGAAAATTCTTAAATTTAATGATTTTTCAAAGGTGTGTTGAAATTCAACTTTGTTGAGTTGGCATAGAACCGTCGTAAATACGAAAAGCTTTTTTTTTAAATATTTGAATACGTTAGGATAGTTCACCTACCCATTATATTTACTTCCAATCGTTGTACAAGTTTAATTTAAAAAATAACATAGGTATTGTTACAATAATATTTCTTCCAGGTAATGTGTACCTTTTAAGCTAAAGGAAGCTAATATATTATACATATGACATGTTGTGTATAAACATGTATATTGCTTACAAGTGGTTATTGTCTTGTTCCCCCAATATGGCCATTGATAATTGTAGTGATTGGGGGAACTTAACCGTGGTCCGGGACTTACTATGAATAGCTTACAGAACCTCCGGCGCCCTTTCAACGAGAAAGGGGCGAACTTGTATTTTGCCTACTATATAATACACTTCGATATTAAATAATAATAGCTGTTCATTTTACCTACATACACAATATAAATAACATAATGTTAAATCCTTAAGTACTCGACTGTCAAAAACTTGTCGGTTAATAATAGGTTTCAAATATTAATTCAAATTTTGTAAAGTTAATTAATTGCTTGGAATTTTCTTTAGAAGCTTTGATTAAATACCATCTTATTATTCCCTGTTCTACATAATTTAATGTTTGATAATGGTTCTAATTTCTAGTGTTAAGTATTCGCCGTAAACGGTAATACTTATTAAAGACTTCGAAAAATCTAGAATCACACAATATTCTGTCGTATTTTTAATTACATTTATTTAAATATTACTTTTGATTCCTTGATTTAATGTATGTATAAACGATGTGGAATATTTGAAGTTAAAATTAATCCACTTCCCGACACCTAATATGCCTAGTAGATCCGTTATCATTCTATCAACTGACAATTTCGCACACACGTGTGGATTCTCTAAAATTCGATGACATTATAGCAGTTAATGTACGAAAAATGTCGGTCTTATCCTGGGATGCGGTACAGTTGGTAGCGTGGTTATTTCCAGTTCCTGGATAGGTTCGATCAACAACAATTGTTTAAAGTTTTAAACACATTTGAAAATAGATGTATTACCGTAAAAAAACTTTGTTTTTTAAGGGTTGATTTTTTTCTGTGTGCCGTTCTGTAAGGGTCCATTAACCGAGGACATTAAAAAAACAACTTTCTTATCTTTATCAATAATCTTGTATGAACTTTGTAAATACCAAACGAAAAAATTTCATTCCAAAAAACCACGAATATCTAAAGACAAATAAGGCAACCGCCTCACTATTTCTCCGCAGGGATAAGCAGAATACGTAGAGCGCCATCCATAACTGTCTTAACAAGTACCTACTCCCTGCTTCTAAACATCATAAACTAGATACTTTTTTTGTGGTTAAAGTTTTAATTCAGAAATTAGTGCTACGTCTTCTTGGGGTATCCCCGACCTTCTTCCATCCACTTCGGTATAACGTTCCTTTCTCCAAACACCCTTTATCCATGTCCAAACCACCGCCATGATATTCTTAGACCCTTAATTTTTTTTAATCGTTTTGATTCTGGAATTGAATACACCACTTTAGTAAATGAAATTATATTTTATAATCTACGTGTCTTGCATCAAATGTGATTTCACCACGTAACTCATTTGACCAGTCTCGATCCCAAATATCATTTTTGCATACCAACAGGGTACAAGTCGGGGATAAACCTGCACGCTATTTCGCAAATAATGTATTTTGGTGTTCAAGGTGTCTCTCGAAGGAGCGGCCAACATAAGTAGAAGAGCAGATACCATCGCGTTTATCGTATTGCTGTGAGTTAAATAATACAATAGCAGATATTATCTTCTCACGGATGTGCTGGGAGGTGGTGAGCCAACGGTTCATCCCCCAACTGTTGGACCCAAAAAATCATATTGAAATGAAGCTTTCATTTTTGTATTATAAGCAATAATTATCAGCCTGAAACACTCATCTACATTGAAAAAATCTTCCGAGAAAAGATACTGGCCGCCGACGGGACTCGAACCCGTGTCCCTCTGATTGCCGGTCAGGAGCTCTACCACTGAGCTAAGGCGGCTTATCTAATACCCGCCAAATAATTCAATATACACTAGTGCTTCATTCAACAATTACTGCTTATTACATTTTTCCACCTGAAAACAACCAACTTTATTTTTTGTGAGAGAGGCATTGTTAATGCTAAATCGCTCGCTAGGTGGCGTCGAGACAAATTATGTCTACATTTTTTGGTGAAATACTTTAACTTGTCAAGTATTAATTATTATTTTTAATTGATAAACTAACGTTTATTTTGTTTCAAGCTGATAATTATTGCTTATAATAATTGTTACCCTTTGTGCTATTTATAAAAATCTTGTCTTAAACGTTAATTTATCAATTAAAAATTATAATTTCATTTTTGTAGTGAAAATTTATTTAGCACCGTTGTGATTTGAAACTCGACGAAAAAGAGACAAAAACTTACATCTGGATTTAGCCTACAAGAGAAGGAGATAGAATTATCGGTCTCCTCTTTGTGCGGTGCTTCATAGCCTCCCCACTCTTGTCTACTTTAGTTTTCTGAAGGGTTCACTTCTACCGCATGTGAACTTCACACTCTGATTTTTTAGTTATTGTAATTTTTTGAGGCATTTATTTCGCAAAATTAAGGTATCGTACAACCGCCTTGGAGTATGTTCCAAAAACGAAACGCAATATAATAATAATATATTTTTATTCCAGAATGTATGCAGGGGTAGTGCAATGCAATACATTCCATATTTTGAAATCACAAAAGAAATTAGACAAATAATAAGTTAAGTTTAAAAGTAAATAACAGTACATAAATAAAATAAAGACGAATAAGCATGAAGAATATAAGAAATGAAACTGAAAAACTAATAAACACTAAAATGAATTCATGCAACTGTTCACGGAGGGTATTTCATATAATATATTTCAGTCAATTTTTAATATTCCTCTCCAATAAAATGCACTATTTTTTTGTAACCTCCACTTTTCTTTCATATTCCACAACCTGTATAAATATATAAATAGATTTTTCCCGTAAATGGCAACGCAAAGTAAGTAACTTGTAAGTTACTAAATAAATCTCACCTGTACAAATTGAATGAACACGTCAAGCAGAGTTAATCAATAAAAATATAGTTAATTTATTGAGTATTTATTTATGCAGCTCTGACCCATAGCTGGCGGCAAAGTGTAGTGAATTATTAACAAGTTATCAATGATGGAATAGTTCACCGACTAAAAACTGAGGTGTCACTCAAAACGGCTTTGGGAATAACGTAATAAATATACTGTCATGTCAAAAGTCCGTATTAATTTTGTGTTTTCGTGTTAAATGGAACAATCCTTACTAGATATTTCAAAAAACTAAAGTAGACAAGAGAGAGGAGGCTGCGAGCACCGCACTAAGGGGAGACCGATAGGATACGAAGCACGGCAGAAAGAGGAGACCGATTAGTCTGTCTCATTCTCTCGCAGGCTAAATCCTATAGATGTTTGTCTCTGTAGTGTCGCTTTTTTGTTTCATCGAGTTTTTGTCTTCTTCTTTTCTTTGATAGGGCAAATTCGACAGTAGGTCCGTGCAATACACGGGTCGCGAGTAGCTATTTGAATACACGGCTTGTTTACTTACGACGTTACGATTCTGAATATATTTTAGGGTGTATTGTTATCTTAACGCCTCTGAACGCCGAACATACGATCCCTCGCTTCTCAGCTCGCTGACTGCGGCAGTGCAAAGCACGCACAGAACATAACAAATTCGGTGATTTGAAGATTTTAAAATATCTTGTCCAAGGAGGCTGCTCATTATTTCGTAGTTTTTGGTAATTTCGATCATCTCTTAATTCTGCCGCCGTACGCTTACGCTTTTCTCGGCGCCTCTCGTACTACGTTGGGAAACTGTCGCGCACACCGGTTCACGTCTGTCTCAGTGTGAGGCTCTCCGCACGCCTCCCAACCAAGTGTGGGTTTGTGCCCACATCGAATGTTTCGCTCGTGTGCGCGTGTACCGACATCTTGCAGTTTATATGTGTCGGTGTTTCTGGGTGTATGTGCGGGTCATTTTGTGTATGTGTGTGCCGGTTTGGTGAGAACTGCCGAAATTGAGCGCGCATGAGTCCATGACGGCGTTACGTCACATCGAAGCAGCTGACCTACTTTCGGTTCTGATCGACGGCGCGGGGAGGGGGCGACCTAAACTTTTCGGCTGCATTATTCGATTTCCACATTTTGAATAAAAGTTCGATATTCGACATCTACGCTATCAGCCTAACCTAACTAAGTATAACTAATTACTTAATGATTTCGCACCTTTGATGAAATATAGCCTTCAAATTGTCTATGCATTGAGGAATTTGACACTCTTTACCAATTTTAAGTTGATAGGTATACCTACCCGTGTAGAGTATTTTTTGTGAATACCGCTGTCCATGAATACTCAGTAAATGAAGTTCCCCAACTTTTCCCAATTGTATGGAGCGAGTAAGACTATGGCATCCCTAAATTGAGGTATGTTGAGCGGTGGAGGGGAGGGGAAGAAGAAGGGGTTATGAAGTACCTGTTCACTATCACAACTAAAGTCTTTCCAAAAAACGTTTATTTTATGAATTGTGGTCTTTCTCCAAGATTATACTAAGATTTTGATCTGCATATTGTATATGTATAATTTTTAAAAAACGGCTCCAAATAAATGTATAAAATTTTAGCGAAATCGGGATTTATAGTATATTCATATAAATATAAATATATAGCTATCCTAGTGCGACGGCTTATGCGAAACCTCAACTTATAACATATAACTATGAATCTCGGATCCTTAAATATTAACTAGTATTCAAATGCTTTTTTTTAAGTAAAACTTCTTTACGCACGCTCACTTGGTCGGGCGGGCGGGTCTTGGAACGGTCGGGCTTTTACGCACGCTTGACTTGGGGAGTAAGCTGGATAAGGATAAGAATAAGGATAAGGAGGATAAGGATGAGAGGGAGATATAAGTTAGAGAAGTTTTACTTCAGTCGTGTGGTCTAAAGCAAGTCTCGTTTTTTTTTCAGTCGTCAACTTTTTGTACTTATATAATTAATAAAAAAATGATTACTATTAAAGCTAAACATGTGCTTTTTTAGTCATAAATATTTAAAAAAATCTTTTAATATAGGAATATCATTATTATCTATTATAAATAATAACCGAGAAGATTTACCCATTCCCAGAGGAGGCCTTTGGATTGGATAACCATTGTTTACATTTTTGGAATCCCTAGTGGAAAATGAGAGGAATCACACATACACAATATTTAATGCTGTTGATGAAAGCTGAGCATGTTGTATGACCTTCGTGGCGAAGGAATAAGATTTTAGTAGGCAGAGTTTATTCAGAGTATGATAATTTCGGTGACCGGACAGCTCAATAAAGTAAGTAGCACTTCATCAATTCTTTGAAAAATCGTTAAAAGTGATGGAAAAAAACTTGGTTACGCTAGTTTAGGTTATGGGATTTTTTTTCCATCGCTTTTAATGACTTTACAAATATTTCATATATAAGTACCTAATATTATTATTAAAATATCTTCAAAAGGGTGTTGAGTTGTCATGGAATCGAAGATTTCATGAAATGGAAGCTATTTTTAGGATCTGGATCTCAAATTCGTGGTACTTCCACAATTTTCCCAAAGACCATCGCATAAATCCCCCTCTTTTCTTTTCCCCACCTTTCTTTCTCCTCTTTTCTTATCGTGCCTTTCCTTAAATTTTATTTTGCCCACCACCTTTCCCACACATTAGGAAGCTTTAGAATTATTTTGTGTTGTTTTTCTAAGAACTCGAATCATTTTTTTTCACAATTCGAAAATAACACTGTAATAATAATAACATAGCAGTACGTACATTTTGGTTGAAGTAATTTAAATATTTATTGTTATTTTGTTTAATTCGAGGAACTCCTATTAACATATTTTTAATAAATAGCATTACTATTACTATGCATTTTTAATAAATAGTATTATAGTTTGTTTTTTTAACGGTTGTTTCGCCGTTGTGGTTATACCAAATAATCATTACAGGTAAGAAAGTACCTCACGCAATTGATTTTCGGATTTTATCAAAAGTATTATTTAAATGTCGTAAATATCAGTAAATAAAACAGAGCCTAGAAGAGATGAGAAGATTCAAGAAGAGGCAAGAAGAGTCGAGTCGAGCTGAGGAAAAGTCGAGAAGATCCAAGAAGAGGCGAAAGGAGCCATGAATAAGAACCCAGAAGAGAAGAAGGAAGAACAGCCAAGAAGAGACAACAAAAACCCTGTTATGGCAAGCGTATGGCGGAAAACATAAATTACGGGAAGCCGGAAACGAGAAGCTAGAAGCAGCAGGAGGCAACAAGCAAAAAATACATATATACGCGGGAAGCGGGAAGTAAGAAGATGAAAACGGAAAGCAATAAGCTGGAAGCGAGAAGAAACCGGAAGCGAAATAAGCGAAAGGCGAGAAACGATATACATATATATGGCTCAATCATTTCCTTTATTCCTGCCCATCCTATATTCCAATATTGGCTCCAGGTTGCCATGTTTACAGGTCGATTAAACTTCAACCTCCTTCCTATCCTCAGAGCACGTGTTCAAGTCCTAACATACAGTGCCCCCTGGTGTACCGGTCTCACCGGGACGGGAGTGCTCCTGGCTGGGGTGGTACAATCGTATCGTATCGTAAATATCAGTAAATAATGATAGGATAGGTGTAAATAAAAATAAATAAATTAATTTAATAATCACAGATAATGGGTCTTGATCTTCGAAACAGCTGTCACAATAATAAAATATAAAATACTGGTGGAACTGAACGGTATCATTATTATATTTGATTATTTTTTTTAAATCATTGAATGTTATTCAGATTCTGTAACAAATGGTCCCAAAGTTTTCCACGTCCCTAACTTCTGAGATCCGCATATTTCTCGACATTCAAAGTTCCTATCAAATAGTTTTATTGCTGAGCCGTTTCTAAATTTTCTGTGATATAGAATGAAAGTTTTTAAGTATAAACCTTATCGCATTTTCAGTCCCCGATTTCTATGGAAGCAGTAATAGAATTCGAAAAATTGCATTTCCCAAAAGTAAGAAGTTCTGGTTCAAATAAACCAGATTCCAGAGAGATACGTATCAATGTAGCAATTTCGGTGAGTAGGTATCTATTTGACTGTGCTTCAAATATCTCAATGCCAGTCATTATGTAATTTTTTTGAACACATCGTAAAACAAGTAATTTTATTTAGTATAACATAAGTGTATTTTTCATAAGTCATATTTCTTTCCATAAATAATGCTCCTCTTACACTGATTTCTCCCCTCCTCCTTTACACAAGTCCAAATCCATCAGAGTTACGTTCTTTATCTTAATATTTGGTTTTCATTTAATTAAAATGACGCCACAAAGTGAATTTGAAAAAAAAAACAATAATAATTTTAGAACCAAATTATTGTAGTACATTTTCTACTAGTAATACAATACAAAATAAAATATATGTATGTATATACGCAGATGATATGGTTATTTTGTCACCAAGCATAAAAGGACTGAGAAAACTGTTAAAGATATGTGAAGAATACGCTGCCAATGGTCTATAACCCCTGTTATAAGTCTGTTTTGCTCGTATTCAAGTCAGGCGCAGGCACCATAAAAGTACTACCCGTCAGTCTAAACGACACAAAAATAACAGAAAAAATCGAGGTCAAATACTTGGGACACATCATAACAGCGGACCTCAGCGATGATTCGGATATTGAGCGACAGAGAAGATCACTGTGCATAAGGGCAAATATGATTTCTCGAAGATTTAACAAGTGCAGCCCAGCTGCAAAAAGGCAACTTTTTAACACGTACTGCACGAGCCTATATACCTCGGAGCTATGGACCAACTTCAAGAAAGCATCAATAAAAAGAATGGAAGTACAGTACAACAACTCGTATCGAACGCTTTTTGGGTTGTCCTGGTACTGCAGTGCCACCGAGATGTTTGAAGAAGGGCGAGTTCCCGGATTCCGAGCACTCATGAAGAAACGGATCACTAACTTCAGAACGCGACTAGCCTCGAGCAAAAACAGTCTTGTGATGGCAGCATTCCACTTCTGGCAGGGTCCCATCTACAAGCGGTGGAGCCACTTCCTGATGACATAGATTTATAACAAAAAGTTAACTTAATTCAAATTTTCTTATTTTGTTTTCTATTATTATCTATTATTTTCTTTTACCATGTAATTTTTTTTTTCTCTCATCTTGCAATATTTTTATTTTACTTGATATATTGTATATGTATTATATGGAACTCGTGGGACTGCACCACCCTCCCCGAGATCTGGAATAAAGGATAAAAAAAATATATATGTATATATATACCATTTAAGCAAAGCACAGCCTTTGAACGAGGGGTCTTTTTAAGGAAAAAATGAAGAGGAAATTCTGGGAAGGAAAAGGTACGAGGGGTGGGTCAGTAGTCATGGAGAGGTCGAAATATCTCCCTCTACGGGTCCCGCCCGATCCGGGCTGCCGTGCGGTTAGGCAATGCATCTCTGCTATGTCACCAAATGTAGCAAACCACTTGGGGTGATCTATTGTTGGATATGCAATAAATGGTTCAGGCTCACGGCTTTGATTGTCTTCTGCTACTTTCATTTGTACCCTGGAGAACTCCAACAAATCATTATTTTTACTTACTTGACAACAATAACAATCATTCGGTTTTAGAATCTTGCCGGGTTTCGACAATAATAATAATAATGGTAATTGGATATAATCATTTTGTAGATCGTTGTTTTTGTGAAAAGTCACCTTAAGAGTGCTAAACAATTTATTATGGATTCCTAAGTTCCATCTAGGTATTTATTTTTTTAAATATCTTGATAGCTTGAACAACGTTAAGGCAATGAGATACTTCTGGAAAAAAAGGTTTTGGAAAAAAGGGTGTTGATAGATGATCGAGAGGGCGATTTGGTTTAATTTACATGTTTTATTGTTTAGGAATTTATTGTATAACATTTAAATTTGCAGGAGAGAACTAAGATTCGTTTACAAATTATTGGAACTATTTTATTTATTCCAGTCAATCATAAATGTTTCCCACTAATTGATTGCAGGAAAAACTTTTAATTTTGTAAAGATAGGAAATATAAGTAAATATTTTGTAACTTTTATTAGATGCTTACAACACCGCTGAAATATTATTCTCTCCTTAAAAATATTAGATTAATAAAATTATTATATTGACTCTCTTAAATCTTAAATACACGAAAAAACTTATTAAATACCTATATAGAATATCAATCATCACCATGTCTGTGTGGTCGCATTTATATTCTTAATTTTTCCTCTGTAAGGTGTTTACTAATTTGCTTCACTGTTTATTTCACATTTTAATAAGTCTTTCAGTGTGCTCGCGACATTGAACAGGACTTTCAAACATTCCTGACAAAACAAAAATATCCTAAAATAATCCACATAATAAACCTCTTAGTATATCGACTCTAAGGGCCAATTGTTTTGCAGAATTTGAACCACTCTTCAGATTTCAAAGTTAATTTTCAAGTTCTGTTATTATATCATTATGGGTCACTTGTTTCACAAAACTGATGTAATAACAGACCATGCATAGAGCTTCCGCAGAGAAATTTGATGAATTATTAAAAAAATGTGTAACAAATGGCCCTTAATTATTCAGGTTAAGTATTTATTCTGACATTTTCATGTTCGTTATTAAAAGTTACTAAAAGCTAAAACTTTGTTATTATGTTCTGCTGCGTTGAAATAATCAAAATCATGCATTATGATGAAATTTTATCAATAACTAGCTGTTTCCCGGCATGCGTTGCAATTCCATATTCAAATAAATAAAATGTTACTCCTTGCATGTCCTTTCCCGTGCGTTCCCCTCCAGCGTTCCACTTCCACCTTCCTCGCCACCGCTCTCCCGCTCCCCCGTCCCGCCAACCCCCCTGGCACTTCATTTCTTGACTCCTCTCCCGCCCGGCCCGTAGCCGAAACTTTTTTCTAATACTAACATTTTTAAACTCGTGATATCTTTCTAATTAAATATCCGAATTGAAAAATTAAAAATTAAAATAAAGGTATTGAAGCTGTCTTGAATATGAAGTAATTTATTTTGATTAAAAACTAGATACAAAAAAGAGCCTTTTCAAGCGGCGACATTTTAATTAAATTTTTAAAATAAAAGAATGCTTATTGTGGCATAACCATAATAGTTAGACATATGCTGCTAGGACTTTTTTTGTAAATAATGATGTGTTCTACAAAGTTATGTTACCCAGGGATAATGTAGCTTCCCAACAGCGAAAGAATTTTTCAAATCGGTTCAGTAGTTTCGGAGCCTATTCAATGCAAACAAACAAACAAACAAATCTTACCTCTTTATATAGTGTAGTAGATACCTATGTAAAATTGTAACTATTTCCTCCCATCTACGAATTGTAAGTTTCTCCTATGCGTTACAAAAATGAGTTAGCAATAAATAAAAACAATAAAATTTAATAAAAAACTATTTGTTATTAATCAAGACCCGTGGACGCGAGTCTCGTAGGATCGGTTTTTCTTATTTGCCTGAATAATTTTCGAATACATTTGAATTTATCCGTGTCAAGGGCGTTCATTACACATCCGAAATTTATGGCTCATACCTACCGGTGTAGTTGAGTATTGAATTGTGAATAAATGTGTAGAGACCTATGCTAAAAGTATTTTATTGTTTTTTTTATTTATTTTTTATTGTTACAAGTTTCTCTTACTTCTCCGTGCGTAGCACACAGGCACAAACAATATATTTGAGAGAGTTGACGTACCAATCATTGAATTGTTCTAAAACTACCGAAATCCACGTCCCCACAACAATTATTTATTAATCTAACCAATCTGTCTGATAAATTGCGCCTAGTTACCAGTTGTTAAATCTTATTTTGTTGTCGGCTCGTTTTTTGTAAAGGCCATAAAGGATTCCTCAAATAACGATATATTTTTAACTTTCTATAAATTTGGAATTCAAATTGTGTTTTCAAAGTCTGCGGTAAAAAACTCAAGGCCACTTTATGTCACTGAGTAGTGGGACATTATGTATTTCTGATTTGAGAAAATATGTTTACTACATTCTATAAATAATATACGTTCCTCCCGATATCTGTCTTCCTCCGTCTACCTCAATTCTAAATGTTAATTTTTAAAGTAATAGTTAATTAGTAATCTATGTTAGTACCTCGTTAGGAAATTCTTTGGTGAGTGAGGAGGATTTTATTTTAACTCATTAAATTTAAGTCACCTAAATTATACTCTTTGCAAGTTGTCCTGGGGTAAAGTATACTGACTTCAGAAGGTAAATAAAAAAAAAAACCGATATGATAAAATTATACTATCACATTCTCTAGCTGGCTAAGTACTAAAGATGTACTATTGATTTACGTTTCATCGAGTTTCAAATCACAACTTCAAAAAGAAAAATACTTTTTTATAAATTACTTATTTTTCTATACAACTTTTTTCCAATAGAAAAAATCATTTTTTTACTGAAAACTATCTTAAAACGTTGAAATGTTTAAAAAAAATTTATTGTATTTTTTACTTGTATTATCATGTAGAACCATCTCTCGAAGACACTCGACACTTTATCCCCGAATATCAAAGACTTCTCAAGACAAAGGCCCATAAAGACCCCTTTTTTGGAGGGGATAGAATATGATATTTCTGTATGATTTTCCTAAAGCTGTGTTTGCTACCGTCCATTGTATCCTGTTAATAGGTGTTTCTAATTAATAAAGGCACACGTAGGTTCACGCGTTTTGAATGAACAATTAAAGCCTCTCTTTCGTAATACGATGGGAATTTAAAAAACGTTTTTGACTCGTTAACGAACTTACCTACTTACAAGTGGCGTGCGGGATTTTACTATTTTTTTACGATTTTTCAGGGCAAAATTAATAGGACGGAAATTCATAACCATCCAGGTTTCCCTAAGGTATAGTTTTTCATGCTATAGTTTTTCATACTATAGTTTTTTAATACTATAGTTTTTCATACTATAGTTTTTCATACTATAGTTTTTATACTTGTTATGGAAAACTTATGAGAAGACGATGGAATTACGACCCCCAAACATTTACCTTTTCAAAAAGTATGTTACTACAACCCACCTTAACAGTGCTTTAGACTTAGACCAAGTGAGGGTTGCTATATTAATTTATACATTAAGGTTTTGAAATAAAACTTCTTTACGCACGCTTGACTTGGGGAGTAAGCTGGTGAATGCGTTACGAAAAGTGTGATCGGGCGAGACAAACGTAAATTGACAGGGAGATATAAGTTAGTGAAGATAGAAAGAGAGAGAGAGTATTACTTTAGGGGCAAGAGAGAGAGGTACGAGCATTTTCTCTTTCTCTCATGGCCAGTTACGTTTCGTATATCGATACAGTGCAGGCCTATTGTCTTTACACTGTAGGAGCAAGAGAGAGCAGTGCGCGTGCATATTTTTTGTCTCTCTTCTTTTATAAGTTAGTGAAGTTTTACTTCAGGCGTGTGGTCTAAAGCACACTCGTTTTTTTTAAACAAGTTGACAAGACTGGAGAGAAGCACCGCACAAAAAGGCTACCGATTATACTATCTCATTATATCGCATTCCTGTAGATGTATATGTTTGTTTCTTTTTAGTGTCGATATTTTTCGTTTCATAGAGTTTTAATTCTCAACGGCGCTAAAGAAGTTTTCACATCAAGAGATTGTGCAATTCACACTTAATGGAAGTGAAATCTTCAGAAAACTAAAGTAAACAAGTGTGCGGATACTACAAAATACCGCAAAAAGATTATGCTATCATTCTCTCGCAGGCTTATTCTTAAGTGGTGTGTGTTTGTCTCTTTTAATGTCGCTATTTTTCGTTTCATCTCGATTCAAACCACAACGGTGCTAAATAAGTTTTCACTTCAAAATACGCCTGTTTTTCTTTATATGTAGCAACATTATCAACAATAAAAAATACTAGTAGTGTAAATCAGCTGACCTAATAAACCCGTTATAACCATCTTCCTATATAAAATGCAACATGCCGAGCACCAATTTAAATAATTGGTTTCATTACAGTATATGTAAGTAGGCCGGGTCCAAGAAACAAGTTAATGAAATAATAGGTTTGTGGCAGCCCTAACCGTAGTTACGGAGAGCTAAGAATAGATGTGGGGGGGGTTTGGTGCCAGCCTTGGCCCAGTTGCCTACCTGCACTACTATAGTCAAAATCAATCGTTGCGTACGCCCATGTTTATTTTAGTTATTTCGTGACAACGTCCCTTTGCCCATTTCGATACAATGTGGCAATCGTGATTGCACGTGAAAGGGTTAATCGTTTTGTGACACGCTTTTAAAATTAACATTTTGTGGGTTAAAAGTGAATCATACGTTTATCAAAAATAGTGTCCTGTACTGAATATATGACTATTTTTCATTTTGGGAGGCGTGTATGGGTACTATTCGGTATCTAACACCTCTACCATAGGTCACCCCAATGCGTTTGCCCACCTACTGCATGGCGGGCCTGATCGGGAAAGTTTGGTTGAGGGAGACCTAATCTAGATCTCTTCAGCCGGACTCTCTCGACCCGTCGTCTTGTATTGCAGTGAGAGAGATGAATTCATACGTCCGTTACTCCTAGACACATTGACCCTCCGATTCCTACCCTTAAAAAAACCTTTCCTTATAAACCTCAAGACAGCATCCCCAAAAATAACAAAAGCCCTTAGAGAAATATTTTTCCTCAGGGCCTCCTTTGTGGATCTAATATAAAAATAAATAAATAAAACTAACGAGGTACGAATCACCGAAAACGTTAAAAGAGGTTCTCAGCAAGAAAGACATAAATATGTACCAACATAGGCCTAACTATATTATGAAACCCTGCCACTTTTGACGTTGTCATCAAATCTACGATCGGCGCCATTTTTGAATTATTGTTTGCTTGTTGAATTGTTTTACCACTTTAAGTAATGGTTCCTGTTATCCTCTCATTCTCGACCTGTCACCATTTAATCAAATTTTTGATTTGATCTGCCGTGAAGTATAATGGACATCGTGATTTTACCAAACAACAAGACATAATTGCGTCTCTTGTCTTTATTCAACTGTTAAATGCCATATTCGCTTTGATCACATTCTGACGTTATTTCAAACAGTAACGTAAACCACTACAACTGAACCGATTCGGATGTCCCTTCTCTAATGTTGCAGAATAGTCGTCAGTACATATAGATCGAAAATTAAAAACAGTGTTTTTTTTTTTCTGACTTTAAAATATTTTGAAATTTTAACTATTCAATGCCGTTTTATTTTTGTGTAATTAAAGGACTATCCCATCAAAACCGTAGTTTCGAAAATTCCCCCATTTTTCCAAAAAAGAAATTTCCTCGCTTATTCGAATGAGAATCGGACATTGTTCTGTTCGTTCTCACATTTTTAAAATTCGCATCCTTGACTCCCCCGATTGTACATTCTGTGGTCTAAATGTGGGCACTTTAGATCACATATTTTTTGGTTTTCCCTCTCTAAATAAATATCCTCTCTTCTATCAAGCGTTATCTAAAATTGCCTCCCCTCCATTCAACATTTCATCTGTTAGTCTGAACTCGACTCCAATCTTCCATATAATTCTGAAATTTGTACATTTAAATAAAATGTGTATATAAATTCACCTTTCCTTTCTCTGTAATTTTAAATCGTGACCTAGAACACCCTTGAAGGGTGAAAACTAGAAATAATTGAAAAAAAAAAGTTCTGGAAAAATTGTGTTCCTTTTGTTTTGATCCAGACCGAAACCGAAAACTGCTCTGTCTCGGTTACTTTGTCCCGGTGACTAGCTAAAGTGCATCCGAAGAACGGGCTGTTTTTGGTATCAGTTCGTATTCGTTCTATATAATGGTCACCAACACTAACTGGGTGAAGCCGAATCAAAAGTCGCCCGCAGGGCCTAGCAGTAAAAACATGCGGAGCGGGTTTTTAACAGCTAGTGTTTTAACTAATAGATCACCCAACACTTAAAGGATACTCAATTTTTTTATCAGAACAACATCTTTTTATAACTGACGGCGATTCCCATCAATGTAATAGATTAATAAAGCAGAAGATAAATACTCTAAACAAAAATATGAAAGAGAACAAGACACAGAAAAATAGAAAAAGATAATGGTCGCAATTGGGACTCGAACCCAAAACCTCTCGTTTAACCGGGGCATGCGCTTTTACCAAGTCAGCTATTGCCACCTTCTAAGAAACCGTCATAATTGTTAATCTCATATTTTAAAATTTTAGAATTAACAATATTATTTTCGACTATTTTTTTCAAACCATAGGCAACTAACCCCTAAGAACTGGTTTGTAACCTATATAGCATCTCGGATAAATATATATCCCATTTTAGTATATAACGTCCAAATGAATATTATTTTTTCATAAGAACAACTCTCTTTTTATTACATATTGGATAGGTAAGTTATGGTATAAGTAACAAGAATTACTTGTCCCGATCCGTAGTAACAATCGCACCATCATCTGATTCGGAGGTTTCTCGCGAAACGTGAAATATTTTCCAAGTAGGTCAAACGTAGTTTCGTAACATGACGACATTCATATTCAACAGCGCTTGGTCCAAATGATGCCCAGATTGGTCAGTGCTTTATATGACGCCTGAATTTTCATTTAATAAGTTATTTTGTAACGCAGACTTCGCTTTCACCACCATCCGCGTAGACACATAATTTTTATTACGGGATTATTATTTAGGTCATCTTTATTCACTTAGGGGGGCACAATTTTTTTTTGAAGTTAAAACTTCTTTAGCACCGTTGTGATTTGAAACTGAAACTGAACGAGGTGGGTAGGAATCTAGGGGTCAATGCGTCCAGGAGTAACGATAGTATGAATCCATCCCTCTTACTCCGATGCAAGGCGGTGGGTCGATAGTGCCCAGCTGTAGAGGTCTAGGTTAGATCTCTCTCAACCAGTCTCTCTCGATCCGCCACGCCGTGGGTGGGTAAATGCATTTGCCGCCAAGATCTAGGCAAACCATTTGAACCCGAGTACCCCTGCTAAGTCACCAAATGTAGCGAACCATTCGGGGTGACCTATCGATGAAAGGGAAGCGAGTGATACTAAAAATAGACAAACACATACATCTATATGATTTAGTCTGCGAGAGAGTGAGATATAATGAAACCGTACCTACTTACCTAGTTCCTACGAAGCGTCGCGCGCTGTCAAGCTGCGCGCATTGGTTATTTTGATTATGAGCTAACTTTTCAAGGCTCCTATTGGTTGAGATTTTTTCATGACGATTGATTTGTAAATGCATGAGAGGGAATCTTTTTCAATTATATTATTGTTAGTATGCATATTTTCTTTCCAGCGTCGATATGATTCCGCTCGAGTGTTCCCGGAGCTAGTGCGGGACTATGGTATCCCCATTTTAGGAATGGTGTAAGACTGATGAGAGGGAAATATCAAGGCTATATCTGATCTGGTCACTTAGCACGGCTAAAGTCATATCAAGCAACATTAAATATATCTGATCGGTTTATTGGTTTATTTATTATTTCACCAGATCGTTTATGAGAGTAACTACTACCATTGAACGTGGCGCAAATCTAGGTACCTACTATATTTAAATAAATGATTTTTTTATGAAATTGTAAATAAAAAATATTACTCACAAGATATTTAAAAACAAATGAAAACTAAAGTTAAATGGAATATAAGTTATAATTTAAGCGTTCAGAGATGGCGCCAATTTAATTATATTGCTTAAAAACACTTATGTAAGTAAGTTATGCTTTAAAATATTAATATGAATGATTGGTTTGCACCCAAACATTCAAAATATAAATATGAATAAAGAGTTTTGTCCGTATACAAACTCCATTCTGAATAAAAAGAAGCGCACATAAATATAATATTCGATTGCTGGTACATAAATTCTTCAAAGTTAACCCTTTGAGAAATTTTATAAGGTTGATGGAATTAAGGCTTTGCGGGAAGATTATTAATCGATACTGAAAATATCATAAAGTCGGAAATTAAAAAATATATATTTTCCTTAAAGAATTTGTTCGCCATTAGTGCATGTTTCTAATTTCTAACCAGACATGGTAGTATTTTTTTTTTATTACTAAGGATTATTATTACGTAGGCCAGAGTATGATATGAGACCAGCTTATCGACATAAATAAGGCAGGTCATTTGCGGTAGCAAAAATTGAGGAAAGATACGATATATGTATAATATAATATTTTTAAGTATCTAACAAGATCTACAACTATTGATGCATAACTTCATCGGAGCATGTTTGAATACAGTATTCTATGAATTTGACTTACTTCTATTCGCCATGGGGCGTAGAATGTCAATGAAATTGTAATGAAAAGGTCACATGGATTAGACACCATCACTCCAACCCATATAATAATTAGTTAGCTGAGTAGGAAACAAGAGATACTGATCTAAAGAAGGTTGATTAATAGGCACATAACGTGTTTTACTATCCTGTTTCTTCCAATTTTTTCAATTGACTTTTTGAAGTAAAACTTTTTAACGCAAGCTCGACCTGGGGGCTAAGCTGGTGAATGCGTTACGAAAAGTATGATGCGAACGGTGATCGATGCGAACGGTGATCGAGCGAACGGTCAAGCCTTTATACACTTGCTTGACTTGGGGAGTAAGCTGGATAAGGATAAGGAGGGTAAGGATAAGAGGGAGATATAAGTTGGTGAAGTTTTACTTCAGTCGTGTGGTCTAAAGCACACTCTTTTTTTTTATTTCTTGCGCATTCAAAAAATTCTTAAATTTAACATACCATTGATTGTTTATAATTCATCTAGCTCTCGCCCAAATGTCGTATAATATCTTTCTATACTTTCTCACCCGACATGGCAGTTTTACTCATGCGTAATATTTCTTCGAAAATATAACGAAACGCGCAGCGCGATGTTGCATTTGCATGGGTTTTTGTCACAAGATGTGTGAGTTTTGCAACTGGTTTGCAGAGCGGTGTAGACATACGAGGAAAGACCCGATTTGACATCACAAACCATATTATTTTCCAATATAAGGTAAATATAGCCATAGAGCATTAAATAATATGTAAGTTGCCTCTCTGGTTCGTGATTTCGACGCTTTGGCAGCTGACTCACTCCCACTACTCCCAACCCCAACCCCCAACCACTCCCTCTATCTCAAAACATTTTCCAAAGTTTAGGAATCATCTTTAGTTTCCCAAATAATTCAAATCTTGAGAAGATAGATTGCGTATAAAATGCAAGAAGTGTGGGGATTCTATACCATGACTCATGTACCTATTGGGAATGGATGCAAGATAAAGTAGATTGGGAAAGGTTCCACTGGATAGCGATACTTGGCATACTCGCAGTATTTAGGTCGAAAGATCTCTCAGAATTTGATGACACGGCACTTCTGCGTCATCTTTACAAAGAACATCAATTTTCAGACGTCTAGTTATTGCCAAGCAAAATTTTCAGTAAAAGATTGAAAATTCATTGAATATATTTATTTCTTCATTTGTAAGTTGGACTAAATCAATTATTTTTTATGATTTGTTCTTGTTAACTCCGTTTTATTATATATTGGTGTAAGATCCATCAACATGACTTGATCGAATGTATGTGTTAATTTAAAAATGCTTTACAATGAGAATCGACATCGCAACCTCCGTTCTCAAAAGTAAAATGCATCGCGTATTAATTGTTACTATACAGAAATTATCTAAATCCGTTATTTATTCTACGACATGATTTTCCAGATGTAGATATGTAACTTTAGTCACTTATATAAGTACATCTCCAAATTTAGCAAATTGACTTTGTGGCGTCATTTTTAATTAAATGAATACTAATAAAAATATAAATATTAATCTCTTATCCTGACGAAGAAAACTTTGTTTTTGAAATATGTCGTTAATAAGATTATGTAGTGGTGTTGTATTAAGTAATTTGTTTTAATTTAATTTACTTATATAAGTACTTATAATGGGGAAATCAATATACGAACGTTCACCATAATTCAAATATTATTCTCACGTGTCTGTGCTTTACATGTTAAATATGCTGTAAAACAACACCGGGAAGCATAACGGTCCGGTACATTAGTATGACATTTTTAAATATCCTAGACCAAGAAAACATCAACATTTTGTTAAATTCTCTACAAATTTTAAATTAACTAACTGATTTATTAGTGTTTATGAGTAATCTGAGTATATATCAGATAGAGGGTACACGTGTATAACTGCACACTCAACTCAAATTTCGATTTATCGGAGATGTCTGACCAGTAACTGATGTAAGTACTTATAATATGTAATAGATTTATTTCGGACATTGTCAGGATTCCATAGAAAACTAGACGCACAAAAGTGTCCATTCTGGAAGAGTTAGGCATCCACAATAGGCCACTTGCATGGATTTCATAACGACTTGGAAAAAATCCTGTGGATAGATTTTTTTACTAGGATTACGAAAATGTTAGTAATTTTTTTTAGAAATGTATAGTTTTTTTTTTTTTAAATAAATAAATTCATTATTTGAGCTCGTGACGTCACTACATGAAACTGTCCCTTCTCCGATTATCTTCCCTTAATTTTGTAAAATTCCACACTGATAATTTTTTTTTATATTGCAACTCTTTGATTTCCGGCGAATTTTTGAATTTGCGTTTAACGTTCACTAGATTTATTGTTTGTTCTATGCGAACTTATCCTTTGGTATGATTTTTTGATAAAGATGGCGGTGTTTTTACAGATGTTACGAAGAGAACCCCGTACAAGTTATTGCTATTCGTGTGGAAAACGTTCTTTTTTAAAAATGATTTTCGGCTATGTAATTACGGTTTTTTCGCACCCATAAAAGTATGTCCCGTCTTTCCGGTTTATAAAAAATGGTCTGATTTTTCAAATTGAAATTTTCAAAAATCGCCAGGGTTTCAAAAATACGATTAAAAAAAAAATACAGAATGTCTTAGAATGTTTGAATGTTGAGGAAGGTCACCAATGCGTTGGAGTAACCAAATATCTTTGACGTCCGGTACTAGTGTGGCGTTAAAATTTAAAACAAAACGGAATGTTTTTTTTATTTACTGTAGAAGCCCTAATGAAACCATCTTTAATTGGGTCGGTTTTCGAACAAAACTTAGGAAACTGCTCTAGTATCTAGATGTCCATATGCATTATAATACATATATAACATATTTAGATCGGGGATATCTTGAATTATATTCATCGATCGGCAGTCAACAAGTGGTGTTATTCTTTCGGAAAATGTTGATCAGCTACAAACATATCTGGAATCTCCCTGCAACGTGATAAAGCCAATGATAAATTGTTTTTAAAATGGGAACAAGGCCACCCTCTCATGCACCGAAGTACATAACGTATGTTGATTATGTAGGAAATGGATTTATACGACTGATGCACCGGGCGATGTAAATCTTTAGCGCCGGACTAATGTGACATTTTCCAGTCCAGTTTAACTTCGCCATGTACAGCTTATAGAATATAAATGCAAGACCGACTTCTTACCGTAGATTAAAGCTTTGTACTCGTAAAATGCCATTCGCTGTAGTTGTCTGAAACAGATATTTTTTCGAATCGAAATTTTATTATTTTACGTCATTTAAAATTAATTTTCAAAATATTATACATTAGATACTTTTATGGAATGCAAAAATATCAGATATTTTTTTAAAATGACTAATGCTTTTACTTACGTACGTCTTTAGCGCCGGACTAATGTGACATTTTTGCAGTCCAGTTTAACTTCGCTATGTACAGCATATAGAATATATATATAATGTAAATAAATACAAGACCGACTTCTTACCGTAGATTAAAGCTTTGTACTCGTAAATGTGTGCCATTCGCTGTAGTTGTCTGAAACAGATATTTTCCCGAATCATAATCTTATTATTTTAATCTTGGTATTTAAAATAAATTTTGAAAATATGCCTACTTTATTACAGATACTTTTACGGAATGCAAAAGTACGAGAAGATTGTAAAATGACTAATGGTTTTACTTACGTACGAAGAAAAACTAGCCATGTTATTGATTTACCAACTAATAAATTGATAATGCTTTTATCTTCGTTAATCATTAAACAAGAACCGTCATATATATATTATTAACCAGTAGAACGGATACTGTTCAGTATAGAGACAAATTAAATAAATAGATGTTTTTTTTGGATTTCTGGTTATTAACATAGGCATACGTGAGACGTGGATAAATCAAAACTAAAACAATATAAATAAAAAAACATAAAAACCTTAGATAGCTACATAATAAAAGGGAAATAAGCATAATTATAGTATTAATAATTGTTACAATTCCGTAATAATTGTCAATTTAATGAATTTCTACAGTATTTTCCTTCGTGTGACGTAGTTTCTGATAATTGCCTTTTGTATTTTGCAGGAGAGATAAAATATTGAACCTATTTTTTTAATTATTTTTTTTAATATTTATTTATTTGTAAGAGAAAAGCAACTTATACATTAAAAAAAGTTATATATTTTATGTATAATTTAATAACAGATGAGGCAAAAAATGAAATTGTGTGAGTCAGAAGCTACGATAATATATGACATTAAAAAAAATAAAGTTGTGATACATATTACAGATATACATAGTTTAATTAATTCAAGCCAAAAAGGTCTGCTATGTAAAAGTTACTCCTAGTTGGAAGTTTTATTATATCTTAAAATTCATTTTAGGTGAGGAGGATAGGAAGAGGAAAATAGGTTAAGGATAGGAGATGCTCCCAAAACATTCCACACTCTTGTATTAATTTTCAATCGTTACTTTTTACGATATTGTTAAAAATATCTGTTTTGTAAAATTTTGTATTACATTGCGCACAAAATACGGGATTTTTTTTCTAATGTTCTACATGTGGGCAAATGAAATAAATTGGATTGTCTTGTTGATCTTGTCGGAATGTGAATTTGTATTAAGTTGGTAAGCTATGGATATCTATCACATCTAGAGTACGCACCAACATATGTGTAAGTATTGTGAGTTTAAAAAATAAATTTTGTATCTGTATACAAAAATTGAGTACCTACGTATAAACATACATAAAACCGTTTTTTATACTTACTCGCAATTGCATATTCCATATTGCCAGATTACACAAACATCACAAACACATCCTGTTAAAAATCTTATAAGGAAAATTTCGTATTAATAAGTAGTGTTCGTTTGTTATCTGCTTATCCCTGCACAGACACGGTTTGGTGGTGATTGGTTTCGTAATGGCGGATTAGCAGTTGGGTACTTGCACAGATTTTCGGTATCGTTTGAAATTTGGCCCGGTAAAAATAATAATGAAGCATTCGTATTCAACCTCAACCTAGTTACTGCGGGGTATAAAAAATATATTCCGAATGTGTCGGCCGCTGATAAAACAACACTAGATAAGCCCATCACTTAAATTATTAACAATATTATTTTAAAGACATAATATTATTATGTTATATTTCAACGCTTCCATTCAAACTGATTTGTGTATTTCTTTTTAGGTGTTGTGAAGGACCAACTTTGCACATTTGATGTCAGTGGTAACATGAAATGCATTTATTGCAAACAATCTGTTCTTTATAAAATAGCCCCAGTTACTTATTGACACCATTCGAGCATTAAGTAGGTTAGATAAAATCGCGGCAGGCGCAGAATAAAATGAAATCGGTGTTAATTGTTAGCAAATGATATTTTGTACTTTATTAAAACTGCAAAAAAATGTGGAGAACGCAGGGACAAAAACGTGCTTTTAAAACTAGGCATTATTTTCTATAAAGTTATACAATGGTACTGAATGTTTTCACTGTGGCAAAACCAAGCTACTATTTTATCTAGGTATAATATTTGTTCTTCGAATTCGAGTTTGACGTTCGTTTTAAACTAAACAAACAAGGGTAGGTAATAACAAAACTCTATGTTTTTAAAGTTTTTTTTAAGTAAAACTTCTAACGGCGAACGGAAGTTGAGTGGGTGAAATAAGTTAGTGAAGATAAAAAGAGAGAGAGAGTTACTTTTCGTATATTACTGTAGGAGCAAGAGAGAGCAGTGCGCGCGCACATTTTCTTTCTCTCTTCTTTTATATTTGCTATTTCGTCTAATTATCTTCCTATGAAAGTGTAAAATTTATGATTTGTCTTAGAATGTGATGTACTTACATATGTTTATCATCACAAATCAGCCCCTTTGAATACCACGAGTACATTTCAATGGTCCGTCAAATATATGCCACGTTTGCGTTTACGAACTGGAGGGCGAGCCAGCCATGAAATATGGGAAAGGAACGAAACAGCCGCAAGCGGCATTTCGCGCCGATTGTAATTCGTGGATCAGTGCGCAGGTTTAGCTCGTGTTTGTATACGCAATCTTAATCTTTCAAAAGTCTATAAGTTAGTAATTGCGCCAATTGACAACGGCAAATGTGATAGCCTTAATTAAGTTATATGTGTAATTTATGGTACACAAGTCTTAAATCTTGATAATATAGTCTTAAATCTGGAGAATATATTCGCTGTCGACGTTACTAAATAAATATTGCGGACCTATTGTATAGATTTTACATTTTTATTTAGATAGTACTAAGGTCCCCTTGTAAGTTCCCATTGATTTGTTACAAGTACAATTCAGTTTTATGTGCGATAGTTACGAGTTACCCAACTCCGATAGAGTACCGTGCTACAACGCACCCGATACGCTCTTATAATCCGAATTCGGCACCGCGGTGATACGGCACGTTCTACGTGCGGCCTTGAGGCCAGCCCGAAATCTGTAACTTTTCTAGTATTATGGTAACTACCGATTTTCTCTGATGCAGAAAATTTTAAGTGTGCTGAAGCAGAAAAAACTCGCAGAGACTGAGGTCTGGCGTCATACAATTTTTGCAAATTCGCCAAGAAACTCTTAAATGTTTATTTAGAGCAACTTAATTTCTATCAAAAGCAATGTAACGTAACCTAACCCAACCGGGGGCCAAAAAAAATATTACTGAGATTAGGTGGGCCTTTCGGGGAGGGAGGGGGGGGGATGTCGGACATTACGGATAATTTTTACCAGTAATTTGTGAAACCGCGATCTTAAATGCTAGAAGGCATAAACTGACTGCGCACGCCTGTGTGTCCTTTGCACTTACCCTCCACTTATTAAAATCAGGTCATTTGCATTAGATCTTCCGAGAAATGTGTGAAAAAAATATACTCGTTGGAATTGGCTGCGAAAATAAATTCCTAGTACGGCCATGCGCCTGGCACTTTGTAAGCAATAAACCAAAGCAGTCCATCGAGAAAACCAAAAACGAGAGTCCGAGGTCTAATAACAACAAAATTATAACTTCACAAAATAAAACATAAATGTGATAAATTTACGAGAACGACTTTTTCTTTTTTGAATTTAACGATTAACAAAATCCGAAACAGAATGCTGAAAACTTCATTTTGGGCCGCAAAAAAACATAAATTGGGCCGCTTGCGGCACGTGTTATGCCTACAAATATATTATTAATTTGTACACCGCCCCTGAGGCAATTTTTCACAAAAAACGACACTGTAGAAATCATCCAAATATCATTATTACTATAGATAAATAGCCGTTAAAAATCCAAAATCCTCAAAAAAAATTCGTTACACTATTTTTATGTTGAAATATGTTTTTGGGTGGATAGAAACTTGGTAATTATTACCTACTATTGAAAGTGAAATCATAGATTTTCGATCGATTTTATTTGAGGGATGCTGTCAGTTTTGTCTTGTTAATTTCCAAAAGCTTATGAGGAGTAAGATGTTAAGATTTACCTAATAATAGCGGATATTTCACAGTTGTGATCACTTTTGTCTAAATAACCAATTCATCAGTATTGAGACCAGAAGTAATTGATGTTTAGCCAAAAGTTTCAACTCTTTTTTCCCCTGTCGATTTTCTGTAGAACCTTAACTGTTCACAATAACGATACCCTACCATTTGGCATTCTATCGGCAGCATAAATCGATTGTCAAGCCCACATATGGCATTTTGATAAAATGCCATACAGACCATCCCCAATCGAAAGCTCTTTGTTTGCATCTACTACTTACTATATTTATATACATCGTATCCCCCCACGACGCGCGAGTCCATTCTATTCCCGTCCCGCGAAATCAGTTCAAGATTAGTAGTTCACCTAGTTCCCAGATACTATTTCTGGAGTATTTATACCTACCTTACTACTAACATTAACGTAGGTAGACTAGGAATGGTAAGTCGATGAATGAATGCATGCCTTCGCGGTGAACTATGAGTATATTCGCCGTGCGATCTTTTCGCGGTAAAGGATCTTTCTTCCCACCATCGTTGTTCTTTATGTAGTGTAGTAGTTTTATTTTATTTTTACTCGAACAATCATGGTTTTCTTTGTATCTTCTGGCAAGTAATTCTATAATATTATAACAATTATATTTATTTTTTCTGGATATAGATACAAAACCAATTTCCTTTTCAAATTGGTAGTAAAAACCTCACGTTGTCTCTTGTCTGACCAATGACTACTTCCGTGGCAACGATGATGATCATTTGCGATACTGCTTTAAACAAGATAGGATCTTTCAGACTCCCTATTTGATCCATAGCTATCATTGGAATGGGATAGTTGGAATATATAGACAATAATAGATAGTAACTTGTGGTAAAAGTCGGTACCCGATGCTGTAGGATTCATTCGACTACCAACCAAGTTTCAAACTCAAAGTTCTGTCTATTACTTAAATTCAAATAAGCATTTACAAAATAGTCCAATATCTTGGACTAATCATGAGGATCAGCAATCCCTTAACTAATAAGCTAGGGGAAGATAGGTCGAAGTGAAAGAATCCGTTCCTCGTGGATTAGAAACTTTCGTTTCTAGTATTATTTGCTGAGCTGTTGCGGACTGCGGTCTAACCTTGGTGATGGCTCACCACCGATAGAAGAAGATTACAGAAGAAATTAATTAAATATGTCTTAATTTTTGTTATTATCCTGAGGTCCAATTGGCTTTAAAATATATTTGTTTGATATCCGTAAGTACTGTTTGAGAGAAAAAAAAAACCAATTTGCATAGTTGGGTATAACATTTTTATTGTTTGTTATTCTTAGAAACTACTTGAAATGTTCAAGTAATCTCTTTAAAAAGTTGCACCAATGTCATTTATGAATTCGGCTATTTCGTTTTGATCGAGTGATCAAAGTTTCCAACGAGTCCAAGGTCATTTCGCAATGATTCACAAAAAGTGTGCCTCATGATGATTGTAATTAATTCCATTCAGTCCATATTATGCCATTCAATTTGATACCTGCCTACTTACCAGATAGTTTTTAACCAGTTTTGAAAATTCTATATTTCAATAGAAATAGTATTATAGTCTCTCCGTAGCAGTCTCTAATGATTTTTTTTCAAAAAGGTTTTTAATATATTTGGAAGACTTCTTCTTGGATAGACCAAGTCAAACCGACGAGACTTTTAAAGAGGTAATGTCAATAATAGCTCGTTCAAATATGAGGTAAGTATCACAAGTAAAAGAAACTGATTAAATGTCAAGATTTTTATGTTTGTTTTTCTTCCCTGGCCCGAAATGTCTGTTCTGATATGTTTTTACAACAATTTACGTCTCAAACTTTTGCCAGAGCTTTCAAAAATCTTTTGATATCTTAAATTTTCAGAAAAAAATCCCCCTGAAGATGACCCACTTTTTGAACTTCGGGCGCCCAAGTATTTTTAATAGCTTCGGAAAACTTTTTGCTCTCATGTTTTGGTTTACTTGCAACACTTCAAAGGTGAACAGAGTACCTACCCGCGCCTTTGTTCCGTGCCCTACGGATAGGCACCTACCTGTGCATATTATTTAGGTCAGTAGGAAGGTACCCACTTAATTTTTACTTGTTCTATAAATAAAAGTTATACGTGCGGTATTAAAAGTTTGTATTTGAAATTACGACTATTTAGATAATAAGGATTTGTACCTCTAATGAAAAAAAATGATAGTTACAGTATTATTTACTCACATAAATGTGTGTGACTGATTAATATTTTTAAAGGGTGTTTAGTTAGTAATATTAGACAATTTGGTAAGGCATCCGTCCCGCAAGACAAAATTCCGATGTCTATTTCCAACCCCTCTCAAATCCTTTTTCTTGTCTTTATTTTTCTAATACCTATTATTTTAATATTATATTTAAGAAAAAAAATTGTGATATTATTTATGATATGATATGGTATCTTTTATGATGTGATATCATTATCATTACATAGTATAAAATGAAGTCGCTAAAAATGTATGTTCGCTTAGATCTTTTAAACTACGCAACGAATTTTCATGCGGTTTTCACCAATAGATAGAGTGATTCAAGAGGAAGGTTTATGTGTATAAAACATGCTTATTATAGTAGAGAAAATTAAAGAAATTCAAATATTCAATTCAGGCAGCTGGCAAGCGGGTGGAGTGGATTTTATAAAGGTTGGGTAATGGCGTTGTTTTTCGTTAGCCACAGCAACGTGTGGCCGGGTCTGCTAGTTATTTATAATAATGAATTTTTTTGTTTATTTTTTTTTATTTGGGTCATCGAGTCCTTACAAACGTTGTTATTGTTTATTTCCTACTGGGGTTTGCACCATCCACACACCCCTACAGGAAACACTTTTAAAAAAATTATCGCAGTACGCGCCAAACTTAATTGCCGACCTGAACTTAATACGATCCATTCTCGTGCAGGTAGTTATTTTACTGATTTTACAATGACAGTACGCGTTAAAGAAAGATGCGTAAAAACGTACGTGCTACAGAAAAGACATGAGCCGAGAGACATGCAACTTTTCGGACCATAAGCTCGCCTATTGCAACGATTTCTGTATCAACATCAGATCGGTATTAAAGTTTGTCGTTTCCCGATAAGCAACATTACACGTAAGTCGATTACGTACGTACACCGTTAGACATTACATATTATCACAAGATATTGCTTGTAGATGTCGCATGTTAGAGCAAGTATGCCTGAATAAAATAATTACGCCATGTTCTCCGTGGATTTAAGATTATGTGGCAGGGGTGACTAGTTAATTTAAGTTTTAGTGTTTATATATTTGTACAAGTAATTCAAGTCATCAAAACATGAGTTACTTACATAAATATCGTCCTTGTTAGCTCGATTAAAAACAACTGCAAGTATTCACGGTCGTGTCACGGGCCGCTCTAAGTAGTAAAATAAATTCATCGTCAATATAAATAATTGCTGTCTAAAACAAACAAATGATCGCTTCATGCTTCAGCAAGGGCTATTGATAGGATCTAAGGTCGACAAGCCGTCACGATGCGTGCGCAAAATTACCTCATTTTCCACACACCTAATATACTTGTATGTCCTCATTACATAATATTACATAACAACGTTGTTTTTGAAGTGAAAATTTCTTTAGCTCCGATGTGGTATGAAAGTTGATGAAACGAAAAAGAGAAAAATACATACATCTAATGGTGCTCCAGATTTTACGTCCGGGTTGAATCTTTCCCAAATGAAAGACTAAACCCTTCCACACACTTTTCCACAAATGAATATCTAGTAAATTCACGCAATGTAAGTGCACTATATAAGTATAATAAATACAAAACAATACAAGAACAATACGTCAATCCACCAGAAACATAATGGGAAAATATTTCACCGACTCCAGATATTTTCATATCAGAGGTTCGGCTCTGATGAAATCCTAACTGGTCCGATAAATCCTACTGATCCCTCAATATAAATATTTAAAAAATCTTTCGTAATCCTACATGTATTTAAAATGACCAACTTTTGCATTTTTATGTACAATTTTTTTGACAAATCTAATACGCCTAAATTTTGAATGAGAGAGCTAGGTATAATGCCAGTAGCCGAAATAACAAATGGTAATATTTTTATAGTCTGAGAATGCCAAATTCTTTTAATCTCATTTCCTAAATCTGTATATTTTCTTATTTTTTCAGAAACAGTTTTCTGAATTTAGCCTGCGGAAGAATGAATGAATTATTATTGGTCTCCTCTGTGTGGGGTGCATCGTAGCATATTGGTCTCCTCTTTTTGCGGTGCTTCGAAGCCTCCCTCTCGTGACTACTTTAGTTTTCTGAAGGTTCCACTTCTACTGTATTTGAATTGCACTCTCAGATTTTTTTAAACATGATTTTATGCTAGATCTTCGTTTGAGATTCTGCTTTTATGTATTTGAAGTACCTAATATCAATAAGTCAAAACCGAATGACTTATGTTTTGGGCTTTTAGTTTGTAATGTCAGTTGGATACCCCCAATTTAGTGACATTTTGAGAAGGCGAGAGTGATAGGACAGCTTGAATTCACTTGGCTATTCAGATTAAATATTGGAAGACGAAAAAAATTGCCATGGAAAAAATAATTAAAATTAATAAATTGTGAAATAACACATCAATCTGTTCTGATGCATAATCTCCGAATAGGTACCAATAATAGTTAGTAATTTGAATTTTTTTGAAAATTTCAGACACACTATAATATTATGATAAACTATTCGAAGAACTACCTATTAATTATACAGTTTAAAGTTGTTTTCATATTGTAGAAAGATTAAACTATATACTTAAAATTAAATACAATGATAGACTTTTACTAAACCTAGCTAATGCCGAATGTCTCTCAACAGTGTTAATAATTCGGAAAATAGGTATCTTTCGCTACGAAGCTAATTCAGTAAGAGGAGACCAATCTATCCCATTCTCTTGCAGGCTAAATCCTATAGATTTATGTGTTTGTCTCTTTTTAGTATCGTTATTTTTCGGTTAATCGAGTTTCAAATCACAACGGTGCTAGTTTTCACTTTAATAATTAATTCTTTCAACATTGTTTTTCCTACAATAAATTATTACAAGTTTTTCACACGTGTTTTTTTTCATATACAATATTTAGGTACCTATACCTATAGATCTGTTTGTTATCCAAATAATGTTTTAAAAAAATGTAAAAATAAATCAACTCTATTTCATGAACTCACAAATCAAAAAAGCTTTTCATGTTAATGATCCCTGCGCGGAGTGAGACGGCCATAACAGCGACGGGATACCAAGCAAATACGTTCAAGTTTACTAGGACATCCCTTGAACAGGTTCAACAGAAGTAGTGTCTCCGGCAGTGGCGTGCACAGAGTTTTTGATCAGGGTAGGCAGTAGGAAAACCGCCAAATTGATTGAAATAAATAAAAAAGAAACTTGCCACAGATGGCTCCCTTCGTACAAGTTTTCGCTAAGTGTACTTGCTGCTGGCTGTAGATGATTTAGGTTTGTATTATCTAAGCCACTTTAAATATACAAATAATAATAATAATAAATAATCGCTTCATGTATGCGTATTATCACAAGCCAATCAATGGATATCCGAGGTGGCCTTGATAAAAGCAATTGGCGTTGTCTCACTTTCATACTTCAGATAACAACAGATGTCACTGTCGCCACTGATTGCCATTTGCTAATTTGTTCCAGAAAGCACTGCCTGATACTAAGAAAAAAAACCCATAGAAGCAAATTCAAACGACAGTTCTACTCTATGCTACGTGCATTTCGTAAACATTGATATTATATCTAGTATGAAGTTAGCTCTAAGCAGAAATAATTCCTGCTTAGCCCGCATTTTAGTGAGGTAGTCGGAGGGCGCGAGTAGTTTTTAGTTACAGTTTATGTCACATTTGTAGTATGCCGTTTGATGTGGCGGTCGCGTAGTTTTGGTTGCTCAGCTTTGTCGCGCTTATTTTTGAAAGTGTGTATTTATTTTTAGCAATAATTTAATAAATTATTATATTATTTACATGCTTACGTTTTACAAATACGCTAGGGTAGGCAGTGCTTATGTGCCTATATGGAGTGCACGCCCCTGGTCTCCGGTCTATGCGCTATTCCTCTATACTTGCCAGGAGCAACGGTCGTGTATCTATACCACAACATCTCAACTCATCTATAAATACATGCATTCTGCTGATGACACACACCTTCAGCGATAGAAAACCGTACATATTATTTTTGAAGTGAAAACTTCTTTAGCACCGTTCTGATTTGAAACTCAATGAAACGAAAAATAGCGACACTATAAATAGACAAATACATACATCTACAGGATTTAGCCTGCGAGAGAATGAGATTGACTAATCGGTCTCCTCTTTGTGCGGTGTTACGTAGGCTATCCGTCTATTTGCTTCGTAGCCTTTTCTTGTATACTTTAGTTTTCTAATGATTTCACTTCTACCGCGTGTGAACTGCACACTCTGATTTTTTTTATTACGTAAGCCAAATAATCCACGAAATCGAATAACATGTTTGATCTCCTCCTTCTACATCTTCTACTACGATAGGTGAATATTCGTATGCATTTTGTCGCTTGTGCATTGATGCAACGATTGAAACCGCTACGTCTGGGTAGGAACTAGGAACCCTTAGTTTTTAACAGTTCGACCAAAAAAAATAATAATTATCGTTATACATTTAGATTGAATTATTTTTACGTACTTTAAATTCACTTTTTTTAAACAGCAATTGATCAAGTTTTTTTTTTGCTCTACTATCCCGCGCAGTAACACCACCACAGTTCAACAATTTTGCAAATATGTTCGAGTCAAATGGTTTAACCAGGCACTCCTTAACTTAAGATTGGAAACAAATTATTAAAAAAAATCTAAAGTTCAATTATCAATAGCATATTACAATTATTATACTTAATAATACAAAATAATACCCCTAAATTACAATATTAGTTATCATTTTTCTGATTTTTTCTCTCTTCTCCTATTATCTCCTATTCTATTTTTTTATCGTGTGTATTAAAAAAAACATTCTTCTCGTTCCTCAATCTTTCTAAAAAACTATGTTATATTGTTGTTTACATACGTTCCTCCGCTTTTTTTACAAGAGCATTGCTCTTAAAAAAGTAATTCATGATATATGTAATTTATTTTTTAAAAATTGAATGTTATGTATATTAATGTGTTAATTGTACCGTTGTAATTAATTTAAAAAATCCATAAATATGTACACATATATCTATACTAAAGCTAAAACGCCACATCTCTAATTAACATTGATTCTACAATAATTAATAAACACCAAATGATTATTTGAACTTTTTTATCATGTTTAATAATTGAATACGGTAATAACTAGTCTCGCACTGGATAACCTTGAACCTGTTCCTTGATATATATATGCATTCCGACAAGTTCGTAGATTAGAGCCACGCGTTATACCTTATTGCACCGGATATTGAACCTTTTTCCCGTTGTCAATGACACACACCTTCAGTTGGATGATAAGATTCGTATTCCGGCTTCTCGCAAAGCGAGATATTTTTTTACTGTTTTCTTTAAATTTTGTATCTCTAATTCAAATAAAACATATGGGCGAGTCTGTGCAATGTCACTCTTAATGAACGATTACAAAGATTTATAAATCTGTAGAATTGCACGCTTTTCGAAGCCATTGAGATGCAGCTATTTCCTTTACCATGTTTTCCGTTATTGGTCCTCTGGATTAATGGAAATTTTCTATCTCACATTCAAATGAAACACTTGGGCGAGTTCATTAACAATGTATAATTGTGTAAACGTCTCCCTATACATTTCATGTACAATGTATTAATATATTGAATGTACTCCATCCCAATTCATTTCTACTCCCATTTAACTCGGTAATATTCTCCTTAAAACTGTCTAAAAAAATCTTGAATTAAATATTCTTTGATCTACAGGAGAAAGAACTCGATTTTTTTTTATTATTCGCCCGGAAAGATCAGCACCTTAATTCACTGAAAAATATTAGCAACAACGCTTTTAGGATTTTTTAAATAAAATAAAATTAAATTCCAAGAAGGTTTAGAGTTACTTCGATATTTAGCATAAATGGTACAGAAGATAGATTTTTCAAAACCGAGAAAGTGTCCAGGTTGAATTCGCGCTAGTCCATCCTAAGCAAAAGCAAATGCTTTTCGATCGTAGTTCAGAGTTCATGCACAGCTTTCAAGATAATTTTTAATAGTGTTCATATTTATTTTATAATGAGTTATTTTTGAGGTACTACACCGTGTTGCGCTACCCGACGATTTGATTTGATTGTTTTAGTTGTGTACCCTTGTTTAGTAAAAGGTTTGACTTGCGTTATGCCACAATTATCTTTATATCTGTGACCTAAATTCTAAAAGAACTTGGGAACCGTTCCGTTTAGTAATTTATTATTATTTATTCCTACAGCTTCTGACGATAACCTCACTGATTGTGCATTTAGACGCGAATGCATCCAAATGCACACTCATGCACTTTGATGTGCAATGTGTTTACACACGCTTGTCACCAGCTCTGAACGCTTTTATTGGGATGCAGTTCGGCAGTATACTCACACTGTTTTACCGCATCCCACGTCAATCTTAATTATTATTTGTATGTATTGCATCCAGCAAGCTACGAAGTCAATATCAAGTTACATTTGTGCAGTTTTTCGAAACTGTTGAAGCGAGAATAATTGAGAATTTGTACGCAGAAACTATACTTTTAACGATGCTTTATTACATTTTTATTCAAAACCATGTTGTTTTTACGAATGCCGCCTTAATTATCAGTGTGAGGAGTATTTTTTAATTAAATGATACATTTCTTATTATAATTATTTAGTAAAAATAATCGACGCACATAATATTAGCTGTAATACGAATAAAGGACTAAAGAAACGTGCAGTTATGAGTATTACAACATACGTTGCCAAATAAACCCGCGCCATGCATGCATTGTGCCGCAAACTCGTTCTGTTTTCAGTTGATCTGTCCGCAATTAGCATTATGAAAATAAAAAAGTTCAGAAGACAGCAGTGTAACCTTCATGGATCACATTAAACATTAAATACACTCATGGTGTTTCCTCTGTGTATTGTCTCTTATCATATCGATTATTTTATCGAAAACAGATAATTTCCGTGAATTTACATACGTCCACAGAGTTAATGCTTAATTTAATCTAACGAGGACAACCAAACATTTCCTATTTCCATCCAGCCAACAACGGAATGATCTTTGATACCTACTTTTAATCTCCTATCACGACCCAACACAGTAGAATCGTTTGGTTTAATCGCTGTGCAGCTCGCCGAGAGGTTGCGTCACGGACCCTCTTTTAATCTTTAATCGAATCAGTCTGATGAAAGCAACAACGTAAATAAAGGGTCATTCATTGGGGATGTTGGTTGCATCGGTTCAGTCGAAGGAGCAGAATGGATTGACCCGGCGCTGATCTGGCACGCCGGGTCTCCCGTGGAACGACAAATACTTGTGATGTCTCGACTGGTGGCTTTCGACGATTGTCAGTATGCATCGAAACTGGGTCACCGCCATCATCGGAGCTTGAAATAGATTATAATACGTGTTCGCTCTTGCGTCTTGTGATCGGACAATCTGCTCGCATTCGCCTTCGTTGCTAGCTCTTCTGACACATCTTCGTTGTATTTTTACTTCGCAGCTTCTGTAGATGAGTAGACCTCTTAATCTGCTCTAACTATATTATGACCCTATCCAATTATCTTCCATCTTGTAATACATACATAATGTAGTGTAGAAGTTCTAAGGTAGGTACATACCTACGCAGATTGACACATGTGCGAGATTTTTCAAAACCTCTGTTTCTGATTTTGTTATTTCTCTTTTTTTAAGTACCTGCGATGAGTTTTGTTGATGCATTTGCTGTTCATTACTTCATCGGTTGCCTGATTTGAAGTTATACAAGACAAAGGCAATAACTTCGCGTAAGTGGATTAATGGAATTAGATGAGTTTAAATTGATATCCCAATTATTTCGGCGTACAAGACAAAACCATAAAGATAATTAAACCATCTATCCAAAAAGTTAGGGTTATAAATTTTTACAGCTCTCTAATTGCGTCAAGGGATATATCTAAAATTTAGCAGAACATGAGACACCACTAATATAGATGAATGCCACAAGTAATTGGAATTCAAAGGGGAAACCCGTCTATAGGTACCTCTACCCTCCAACTTGCTACTACCCGCTTTCTGTACCTGTGGTAGGAGATATACATATTAACAGCCTTACGATTGATAAAAAGTAGATATAAACGATTGATAAACAATCGTGTAAGTAAAAACCTTACTAATAGAAACGTAAAATAGAAACTGACATAAAATAGTTCACGAAAAGATGTTTACATTGTTCATGCAGTCAAAGAGGGTTGTTAATCTGTGAATAAACTTGAAATTTCTAATCGATTTTCAGAATATTTGTTTTAAATGTGCTGTATGTATGTATTTTATAAGATGTCATAAAAACAAATTCCTTTTTAAAAATTAGATTTTAGATTTCTGTATTTGAAATATACTTTAAAATTGATTAAAATATTTTATTTTATTTTAAACTTAAAACCTCAACTTGTAATACATAATTAAATTAATATAAAAATAATTAAACATAAAAAAGTTGAAAAAATATATGTTCGTTTTTATTCCAAAGGTCACACATTCCATTTATTTAAGGAATCTTCAAGAAAATTATCACTTCACTTTTTATCTCGTTTGTAAAAAAAAATTATAATGATAATTCCCAGAGAATAACCAAAAAATTATGTTTTTGTTTCATTGCTTGCGCAATATACAGGTTGATTTCCAGAATTTATATTTACGTACACGTGCATAAGTTTTATTTTATTAAAAAACATAACTTTCATACATACAACTCTTATTAAAATCACGTAGTCAATTTAAAAAATAGTATGTACTCAATAATCACACTTTTTCAAGATGTGAATTTCATGTATCAGTTTGCGGAAATGCGACTTTGCCAGCTCTTTCGGAGCACAGGTAAAGACATTTTTTTATTAGTACCAATCGAATCTGAGCTTCTACAGTCTACCTAAAACACCGTTTAACGGTTGGAAAGTGCTTTTATTAGTAAGGTATGATAATATTTCTGCTGAGTATCTACGCATAACGTCTAATTAACAGTTCGCAAGATCGAGATTATTGTTTCTCAAGTTGTGGAATAATTCCACCCACCATAATTTTGTACATTTTGGCTGTCCATGGGAACAACGGGACAGAGTACCGAAAAACTGGACGTTCCCGTTAAAAACCGGACGTGTGTTCAGATTAGGTATACCCAAATCTAGGTGTGCCATCTTATCTCTCCCTCCCGCCGCCACGCTGGGCTCGTGGGTGTGGGAGGACAGGTGTTTTAGTTCATTCTTGTCGTAATCTGTTGTGACTGGTGAACAACAAACAAAACTCCTGATGCAATTTGTCAAAAAAACCTTCACAACAAAAGCACTGGATTGTGTGTGGTGTTGAGTGTTTTCACAATGCTCTTGAAGTGCCTTAATACCAAGCTTTGCCGGAGTAAAATGCTAAACAATTTTGCACTTGTCTTATCTTTTGCCGACTTATGAAAGTGACGTTGAACTGAAAAAGTTGTATTTTTCATGACGCCAGATGAATAATTGGTTTTCACTATTTCATGTTATATCTACCGGTGGTTTCTTGCATTTTTTTATTGTTGAAAAATGTCTATAAAACAACACGGCGTTTCGTCTTACATTCTGACGGCAAAATGAATATTTCAATACTCCATGGCATGGCCCATCATCGTAATAACGTTATTGGCTGAAAATACGTTTAACCTGAAAATGCCATACAAAAAAAAATATGTCGTGAATATGTCATGAGACTCATGAGACATTGAAACAAATTTACAGCTCACATTACTTACAGCTTAGAGCCCGTTCACACTTCCGTCGTAATAACGGAGGTGGGTTCCGTCTTTACGACGGAGGCCCTAGCCGCTGTAGTGGCTATATGGAGCTGTTCACACTTGCCGGATCCGGCGTGAAGACGGATCCGTTATTTTTTGCCGGAGAGTTCGCCTACGCAGAGTGTCCGTCGTGAAGCCGGAAAGGATCGCGCTGGCTCATACATTTCAATGGAGCTGTTCACACTACACGGCGGGACGACGGATCCGTTTTGAACCCCCCACACCCCGCTTCACACTTCACCACCGCCCGCTCCCAGACGCAAGCGAGCAGGCAAATTGTGTTTTTATGGGGCGCGCATTTGGCGTTTATAGTATTATTATATAATATATATGTTCGTTCCAGAATGCGATTTTTTTCTATTTAATCTCAAGAAAATATTTAGTCATATCATTCATATTTTTTTAGTCATTTTAGTTATAATAATTGCAGGTTGATTTTCGCGTACTTTCTCCTTTTCAAGTATGCAAACAAAATATTCTCCCACGGTTGAACAAATAATTTCAGCTATAATTGGGTGTACCCAAAATTTTCTTATCACTTTTTTCCTTCTTTTTTATAAGTACCACATGACAGCAAGAGCTTCATCGTCGTCCATTGCGCAGTGCGCACGACCGTCTACTGAAGAATGATAAAATGTTTTGGTCGTTGTTTTCGTAGAGTAGGATCCGTCTTGAAAACGGAAGTGTGAACAGGGGCCTAGGGCTTCCGTCATGACGACGGAACCCCTCTCCGTTTTTACGACGGAAGTGTGAACGGGCTCTTACTTAATTATGTTCAAGCAGTATATAGTAGAATCACATTTGTGTGAAATGAAACAAAATAATAAAAATAAAAAAGGAAATTCCAAATGTTTGTTCTTAAGTAATAAACACACTGTCCGCTGTCCGTTTAGGTACTGTAACCAAAAGTATGGAAGAACAAACTAACAACGGGAAAGTGGTGGATTTTTTTCCGTTTTTTCGGCAAACAAAAGGGATGACAACCCCTTTGATGTCTTTCGATGCCACCGCCCCTGTAGGTACAAACGGTCATACGCAGATTGATAGACTCAAAATAGTTTTCAGCGATTTTATTTTTTTTAAATTTTAATGAGCGTACTCTTCACACAACCTCACGTACCACTAATTGTAGTAGGTTTAAAGCAGTAAAATACTAAATAAGCTACTAGTAAAAAAAGATACTACGAAAAAAAAACTGGCTTGTGTAGTAATGTACCGTATCGTAGGACGACTCCAGATACTAATATCTACAGCCTGTATGTCGGACTAATATCTACAGCTCAAACTGCTGAATAATATCTATGAGAACCAAAGTGAGGACGAATATCTACAGCACAAACTGCTGACTAAAATCTATGAGAACCAAAATGAGGACTAATATCTACAGCTCAAACTGCTGACTAATATCTATGAGAACCAAAGTGAGGACGAATATCTACAGCTCAAACTGCTGACTAATATCTATGGAACAGGTGATGTCGACGAATATCTACAGCACTGGCAAAGGTTGGATCTGCAATTATGTATAGCGTATAGCATTCGTTATATGTAACCTAACCTAACATAAATTAAGTTTTTTAAACTGCATACGCAATATTACGTTATGCCAATATGCTATACATAATTGCAAATCCAACCTCTGCCAGGGCTGTAGATATTCGTCGACATTACCTGTTCCATAGGTATTAGTCAGCATTTTAAGCTGTAGATATTCGTCTTCACTTTGGTTCTCATAGATATTAGTCCGATTTGTTCAGTTTTTGGAATTCCTGTAGATATTAGTAGACGCCTCCTAGTAGAACTACTTCAGGGTAAGAGAGGACTGCGGGCGTGTGTTCCAAACTATTTTTGAACCGGTTTGAACCACTATTGGTATGCACAAATTCATAAACGTAAATACACAATACTTTGACACAAAACACTTTTATTGTTTTCTGTCTGTACCGCGCCGATTTCTTTGTTTCTGAAATTCGAAGTTAATTTTAAACATGTTCCGGTCCAAGCCGCGGTGACTGCGGGCCGTCAGTTCAGGCATTGAGGACTTCGCCTTCCTTTGTCAACTCGGCCGGATGGAACAGTGGAAAGGAGTCGAGTCGTACTCCGTGCGGGTTCTAAATTAATTCTCGGCGTGCACCGAGTGCCGAAGTACCTACTTGACTGTGTCGCACGCAGTCGCGGATAGCGCCCATTCTGCGGCTCTCATTGTTTCTTGAATGCACTCTGTGTTTTGTGGAGTAGGCTGAACTATCGACCTGACCTAAATTATTATTACTATCTTTATATTTCCATGTTTGGAAATATCAGCAGAAATCGTGCATGTATGACCCTTTATTGTAATTATTATTCTAGTAACAGCATTGTACGACGTAATTTAGTAACATTTTCTTTAAAGAATTTTATTTTAATTTACTTTATTTGGGAAACAAACAGTTTAATACACATATTTGATTTTTTTTAAATACATGTTTACTGGGTTACATAAACTTTTCACACAAATCTAAAATTTAGATTTGAGGCCATAAAACCCAATCAAGTTGAAAAAATATGTTTGTAATCAAAAGGTATATCAAATATCTAGTACGGATATGTGCTACTTTATTTATTTCTGTTTTAAATTAAAAATAAAGGCCATCAAAAAATAAAATAAAAATTCATGATTTACGAAGAAATTGGTGAATAAATGATAACTATTAATAAATATATTTTTAATCTTTTTACAAAAAAAATATGAAGAAATATAAGAAAATCGGTTTACGTCGGAACACAAATTAGTCTTGTACAAATTTAAACTATTACCCAAAAAACGACTTTTAACGATGTTTTATTCTATTTTTCAGTATATGAACATAGGCGAGATATTTTTTTTGATATAGATATAATTGATTCACAAAAATATTACAAGTTGCCTTCAAAATGAAGCAAAATTGAAATATATATTTACCCATATGTAATAATTTTAAACAATAATATATTAAATGTAAAGCAACTATATATACAAAAATTATCAAAGACAAACAAAATAAATAAAGAAACACAACGTAATGAAAATGATAAAAATAATAGATCTTGCCTACTAAGGGCCTTACTATTTACAATTTTACACAACTGATAAAAAACACTAATATAAAGTAAATGGTTGTTTATCAGCTGTGCAAAATTTAAACCACTTTGTAAGGGGGTAAGAATCTTTCTTACCTACCAATTATCAGAACAAATTAATATTTGTTGTATTTAAGTAGCTCTGCGAAAGTCGTATCGTTGAGAACTTCCTTGTAACTTCGCCTTATGTAACAAATATGTCGTTAAAATGAGAAAGGTTGACAGATTTATTTTCTCTTTCTCGTGAACGAGACGCAAAAAACAGAGAGATAGAGGTTTTTAACCATAGAATAAGGAAGAAAACTAAAAGTGCCCTTACAAATTTGGTAGGAAACAAATGTTCCATTTCGCTCAATAACTGAACACTACAATATAAGTTATAATTTATAATGGTCTCACTTACATTTACCTGACATTGTAGGCCTCCATCCTACTTAAATTTCGTAAACACAATTTTATATTGGAAATTTAAGTCCTGATTGGGCAAATATTTCTGTCCTGAACACGTCCTCAAGGCTTACTTGTGTTCTTCTTTATTAGTACTTTTAGCGACAAGGCCGTGTAAATACGTGTGGATCGTATAGGTATGCCTTTAGCTTGGCGATGAGAGGCAATGTCTCATATGAAAAAATTATGATCTTCTGACATATATTTTTTTCCTCCTCAAATACTACATAGTATAACATGCTGAAATTGTCTATTTTTACCAACTTATCTATGTCTCTCAGGACGACAATTTATCGAAAAGAATATTTAATTTCTTCTAAAACTTGGAAGTGTATGCAGGCGCACTGTTTAAACAAGCGCTAATGATATTTCCATCCGCTAACAATAGGCCACTTGCATCACAATTTTTTATTTTTTTTCCGGTTTAGGCAAATTTTCTAAGACATTCCCTATTTTTTTTTGTCGTATTTTTAAAACTCTGGCGATTTTTTGAAAATTTCAATCCGAAAAATCAGACCATTTTTTATAAACCGGAAAGACGGGACATAATTTTATGAGTGCGAAAAAATGATAATTACATAGCCAAAAATCATTTAAAAAAAAGAATGTTTTCCACACGAATAGCAATAAATTGTACGGGGTTCTCTTCGTAACACCTGTAAAAACACCGCCATCTTTATCAAAAAATCAAACCAAAGGATAAGTTCGCATAGAACAAACAATAAATCTAGTGAACGTTAAACGAAAATTCAAAAATTCGCCGGAAATCAAAATGTTGCCATATAAAAAAAAAATAATCAGTGTGGAATTTTACAAAATTAAGGGAACATAATCGGAGACGGGACATTTTCATGTAGTGACGTCACGAGCTCAAATAATGGATTTATTTTTTTTTTAAATAAAACAAACTATACATTTCTAAAAATTTTTACTAACATTTTCGTAATCTTAGTAAAAAAATCTATCCACACGATTTTTTCCAAGTCGTCATTAAATCTATGCAAGTGGCCTATTCAAAACAAAACACACATTCGAACAACTACTGTAAAGATATAAAATTGTCAAAAAACAACAATTATTTTGACATAATATGTATGTAAGTATGTGTAGCAAATGTGAATTCGCAAACCACTCTCGGATATTCAGGGAATAGATTAACTTTTACTGAAAACTCTCCTTCGAAGCTTCTATGTAAAAGAAAAATTCATATAAACCCGACATTCGAAAAAATAAAATGATTTTCAGCAACATAAAGGAATTGGAAATTCAGTTATAATTTTCTGGCCCAATTAGGCATTTATATTTGGTACTAGTGAACTTACTGCTTCCGTAAGAAAAACAAGGGTGAATGGTTTTCATTGGATCAATTAATCAATGGTAATACAGATGCTTCCATAACGACAAAGTCGAAATTGTTTGGAAATCCCACCAAAAGCTCTCGACAGTGACCCATACCGTCATGAAAATACCAAAGCGTTTTCTGCAATTACGCCAACAACTACTTTATCTCGCAGCACATTTCCAATCGACAGTTATGGAGCATCCCATCTTATTTTATCATCCTTCACAAAAGCTCCTCTCCATGCAGTTAGTCAACTTCTTTCTCCCTCAAGAGTCTCTTTCAAATATGCAAAAATGTTAGACGATGCACCATATTAATATTAATATTTTTTTTTAAACTGGGTTTTTGCAGTGGTTCATATTTACGATAGATTACACCAGCCAGAAAAAAACTCAGTTAATATACAAATAGGTAGATAAAATTACAAAGACCCAGCAGTCAAAATATACAGAATAACTAAGTACTTAAAATTACAAAATTCACTCAAATGACAAATAATACAAAGAGTGGCCGGAGACACAAGACACACAAAGAGAAACACAAGTGATACACGATAATATAATTAGCTCAACAATTGTTACATATTTTTCAGCAATACCAGGAGATTTTTTGTGAATCTGTATAAATGTCGACACATTTGGGTCACAGGTCTTAAATACGAGGCTCTTTTAAATATATTCTGGAGAAACAAGGTATGGCGTCAACAACAGGAATTGGGAACATTTATTTCGATATTGCTAATATAATGATCAAGTAAACATTTCAGATCAATCAATCGCCTTCTAATTTTGGTGTATATAATTGTGGATTTAATTTTTTTTTTTTATTATATGTATACCGCACAAGAGTCCCAACTGCTCCCGTCTGAAGCCAGTGAGACTATGGCATCCCCAATTGGGGTATGTTGTGAGGCTGAGGGTAGTGGGGAGGGGAAGGAGATAGGGAAGAGGAAGGTGGGGAAGTACCTGGCTATTCAGATATGGTCACCAAACACGGCTAATGCCATTTCAAGCAACGTTTCAATTCTGAATGGTGGTCTTACACCAGGGCCATACGGAGAGTATCTTCCACTCTGGAACGTGCCGCAAATATCCTATATATTATTTTAAATCAATAAATTGTGAAATAACACAAATTAATCAAATAAAATTTATTTGCCACGCCGGGATTCGATCCCGCGACCTTCGGTGTGCGAATCAAGCGTCTTATCCGCTGCGCTACGCCGGCCGTCAAATAATGATGGCCGTTGTTAAAGAATGAAGAATATTAGATATTATTTCTAGTCAAAAATAAAAATGTTGATTGGCCATGGATTCTTTGTGAATACAATAAAATTATATGATACATAATACTAGAAAAACATTTAGCAATTTGAACCCATCACTTTGGCCTGAAGTCAATTTCCATTGTGTTGTTTGTCTAAAGATTATGAAACGTGTTAACACAAAGCCCAGTGTTTACAAAACAATATTCCTTTGACGGTGTAGTAATGAAACTGTTCCGTTCACCAGGCGGATAAAGGGACACCAGGAAAAGTTGACAACGGAACAACAGTACATTATTACCTGAGCAGGGTGTCGGAGGCCACAGCAGGGCGACACCGAGTCAGACACGGGCGACCATGTCTCCAACAATGGTAATAAAATAACCTGTACGAATGAGATGCATTATTGCCATTTATCGCAAAATAGAACCTGAACGTTCAAATAACTAAATAATCCATTTTTCAACAACCAATATCAATTCATGAAAGAGAAAGGGGCATTTTTGGCCCGGACTCTGTATGCCAATATTTTAAAAAGTAAAAAAAAAAACCTGAACATTGAAACGCATTTATAAACTCTCAAAAGGTGTTCGGTTTAAAATTAAGTACTGGGTAAGTCAAATTATTATGAAATACCTAATCATGAAATATTGAAATCATGGAACAAAAATACATCTGCTTCACACGTAAACAGTACCAACAAAAAATTAGATTTTTTTTTAATTGTGTGTTTCACACGTAGTAGAAGTGAAACCTTCAGAAAACTAAAGTAGACGAGAGTGGACAAGAGGAGACCGATTATAGTACCTCTTTCTCTCGCAGGCTAAATCCCATAGATGTGTGTGTTTGTCTCTTTTTTATTTTCATCGAGTTTTAAATCTCAACGGCGCTAAAGAAGTTTTGACTACAGAAAAAATAATGAAATAATGTTAAAATTTAATGAAATTGATAAAAAAAATTCCTTAAATTTGTAATAATAATCCAGCAATGTACAAAGCGGAGATTTAATAAATTATTTAGATATTGGAGCAAAAACATAATTTGGATTTTCTATACTTGCTGCACTGGCTTGGACTGTCTTGTAGCAAGTGGTCTGCTTTATTTTAAATAAAATAAATAAGAAATAAAAAATTGTGTTGAATCTTGTATTCCCTATCGTATTTCACTTTTTTTTTTTTACTTTTTGACTGAAAGGTCGAATACAGGAAATTGACACTTCCCCCCTACCTAATGCATTAGTTTCCTTGTACATATTTATTTGTTATTCCTAACATCTTGGTATACATGCACGAGACTGAAAATCTATAATCGAACTCCGAGAAGGAAGAATTTCAAAGTGTCGATGATCAAATACTATTTATTTTTCAACATAGGCAAAAGCATGCTCATTTTACCTTCCTAGTTAAAATGAATTATAGTTAAATTGAATTGAATAACCGCTGAGGTTCGAAATTAATTCCAGGAATATAAGCAATTCGATATAAACATATGTTTATTTTTTGAATGTTAAAAAAATTGTCGGCATTTCCCCGCCGACGTCTTTCTCTGTCGCACGTATGTTTTACGCATCTTTCTCTTTCGCTTACGGTCATTGTAAAGTTAGTGACTGTATCGTATCAAGTTCAGGTCGTAAAAGTAAGGCGTGTACTATACCTAGTTCGAAGAGATGTAGAAATGCATTGGTATACATTTTTCATAATACTTGTGACATAAATTCCGATCTTATTAACCCCTCAAGCTAATTAGTTCGTTTTTCTGGTAAACTCATATAAGTCTCAAAAAATCGTTATCTCCTTAAAACATGGTTGGAAATATGATCTGAAACGTGTCAGAAATAGAAAATACAACGAGATATATTCAAATCTAAAAGTTAACCAAGAAGTAATTAAGTTGGACACCTTCACGAAACAAAGTTTCCGACAACAATTTTTAAAAAAATCATGAAACTTTGGGAATTTTTTATTAATAATTTTTTCACATGAAACCACAAGAAGTGAATCGACGATAACGTTTACAATATATTTGCATAATAAAATATGTATTTTTTTCTTTGTTAGTAATTTTATTTAGAAAATACTTAAGTTAAGCCATTTTTTTTATGTTTGCATTCATATTGTTTATATTTCTAAAATTTTATGGTTATTTCTAATTCTAAAATTTGAAAGCTTATTACATCTCCTTTGAAAAACAGTTTTTAATTTTCGGATGTTCATAAATATTCCGTTTATTGGTTTTTATTGCAATGCGGAAATATTTTGATCTTCCGACAAAAACCGGCCCGAGGTCTGAGGGGTTAATAAGAATTATAAAGAAAGTTTTTTAGTCGGTGACATATATTTTTTTTAACCCCTTGTTATGGTTGCCCATAAATTCTACGAACGGACTATACAAGCGGCAGGCAGCTGTGTGTCACGTGCTCAGTACATGTACATTCTCGCGTGATTATTGCTGTCCCTCTCAGGCTGGCAGAAGACATTACCATATATGGCTACACGGCGCGAAATCCAGCCAATGGCAGAAGACATTACCTTATAGGGCACGCGTTCGAGTCATCCGTCTCGCTCATCACGGGCAAGCAGCTCCAGCCACCGATCGCAAAAGAACAGACATATTTCGGACAACGGCGCGAGCGGTCGTACGCACTACTACGTACTGTCGGGCAGTATGCCACCCTTTGACGCGGCTAATTAAGTCTTCACTTACGATCCCAATATGGCGCTACCACCACAGACGCCTGTATAATCCTACTGCCGCCTACCATAGCCGCCCTGGCCGCGCACGGTTTTTAATCCGCCTACTTAATACCATGGCCGCCCAGACGCGCACGGCTTTTAATCCGCCTACATTGCCGATAGCCGCTTATTTCACCGTTATCACCCACCGGTTCGGTAAGCTGACCGAATCCGCCCACCATGACGCCGAGAAGCCGCCCACGCACCCCGAGCCGCCCCGTTCCTGCACCCGATCTATGAGCTTTGCTCTAGATCTCTCCACTTCGTAGGAAGCTGCCTGCATCCGTACGACGCCACGTGAGATTTTAAACCCTCTTATAGTATTTCCGAGCCTAAATTCAGTAGTATTTCTAGTGCCTCTCTCTCCCTTATGCTAGGCCTTAAACAGCTTACCTGGTTGCCTGTAATGTTCACCCTTGCATTATTGAATACATTTGAATTGTGCCTAAACCTTGTTTCATTGGAGTCAACCATCGACAGCCTCGGAGGAGCCCTACTACCCTGAGCTGAGCCTTCCAAGCCGAGGCATATTGCCCCCGGGGGGCCTGCTTAACACTTGTTCCCCCCCCGGGAGGGACATATTTCTGGAGACCAGAAGTATAACACTGGACCCTACGTGGCTTCAGTATCACCCTGGCCCCAGGAAGTATGACACTGGCGCGCCAACTGGGCCGAAGTCTTGTCGATTGTTGTCTCCCTAGAAACATAATTATGTAATCTTAGCTATAAATATTTTATATTTGTGCTCCCATCAACAACGGTAGCTCTGTGTGAATTATTCCAAACGTCGCGAGTCCGTCGGCTAGTGCTATTCGAGTGTTAGGTATTTTAAACATCGCTTATTACCGTAACGTCTTACGCTATTACGTTCTATCGCGGCAGCCAGAGTTGTTCGTCATTCGCGCGGAATTTTTTTTTATTGAGTAATGAATTTCGTTATTTTAAAATCTCCGAGTGGCTGCTGTGTTAGTTGTATTATTTCTTCCTTGAAGAGCAGTGGTTGTTTCCAATAAAAGGGAGTAACTACTGTCGGATTGTGCTCGTCACATCCGTTCCCCTGTAATAGGAAGTTGTAAATGCGACTGCCAGCAACTGCTCTCGTCTTATATTATTCGTCCGAAATTTTTTTTGCTTTGTTCATTATAATAACGCAAAATCATGGAGGCCACCATACCAATAATGGATAGAATATTAAATTTCGAGAAAGCAAACGCGTCGGTAATAAGAAAAATGTTAATGGATAGAGGCGTAGTTCCCAAAAGGGCTTTTCTAACTTTACGGAAACAATGTGTTGAGTTTAACGAATCCCGGAAGTTGAATTATAAAATAAACGTTAAACGAAAAGTTCAATAAATAATGAGTACAAGTTATAAAGTTAGTTTTCGTTTCTCTCAATAGGTAGTTTTAAATCACAAAATGGAAAACGACGTTACATAATGTTATAAAAGAGAAATTTTAAAGCAACAAATTATTAATTTTCAAAACAGAATAAGTTAATATGGAAAGCTTCCCTTGTAATATTAGTTAAAGCCACAATTGTTATTTTTCTTCATAGAAGTTTTAATTTATTGTTAATACATTAGAATAAATTAGAATTGTAATTTTGATTGTTGATTGATCTAGGAACAGAGTAGCTAACTGGTATTGGATTAATGAACAGTTCAGGACAAATGTAGATTAATAACATAAATTGTAGAAAAAAAAAGGAATAAACAAATTCAGTCAAAAGTTTTTTTTAAGAAACAAAAGTTTAGGTACAGATCGGTGAAAAATAGTAAAGTTCTTAGAAGTTTAATGTTGTTTCGTTTGAAAATCATGAGTGTCATGAACCCACGGTTAGAGATCGTACATCATTGAATTAATATTCCATATTACACAAATTAGAAAACACAATGTTGTTAAAGTAATAAACGTTCGGGAAAGGAAACAAACTTGTATATAAAATGTATATAAATAAGGCAACGTGTATATAAAATGTATATAAACAAGGCAACGTGTATATAAAATGTATATAAACAAGGCAACGTGTATATCAATGTATATAATTGGCTAAGTGTTTTTTTTGTTAGTTTAAGTCTCTTAAAATCTATCTGAATTGCTTTCGTACTAAAGTGGTAGAAAATTAAATAAATTAGTGAAAAACAGTAGAACATCATTTAAAGAATAAATTCCAAACTACAAGGTATATGTTACTAGGTACTTGTTTTTTCGAATGATTATCTAAGGAAGGTTTAATAATAAAATTTTGTATATGCTATAGGTATTTACCATAGAGACAGTATTGGAACATGTTTTGTTTTTAATCGGGACTATCCCACTCTAAATAGTAGTATGCGGAAAATAAAATAAACTATCGTTGGTAAAGACACTTCAGAGGAAACAAGTGAATAGCATCATATGTTCAAATTATCGTTTAAATAAAAAATAACGAAGAATTTTTAAAGTGAAATCCTTGTCAAATTTAACAGAATAATCTCTCGAATAAAGAACATTTAAATGTTTAGCGTCAATTAAGTTTTTTTTTCATAAGAATGTAGGAATGATTTCGGCAACAAATTTACATGAATGAATAACAGTATAATGGATTTCAGGATAGAAAAGATTAAATAAGTTTTTTTTTTTGGAAACATCTGTGGAAAATTAGTAAAACATAAAATTAAAAAGTAAACCACTACAGTTAAATCGGTATTGTCATTTAGTAACAAAATAAATAGTGAATAGAATCCAATTAATAATGTCTTACTTGTAATGAAGGAAAGGGTTATAAAATTATAAGAAATTGTCTTCTTCATTTTTTCTCGTATTCATAAATATGACAACGTGATCGTTGTTAGGAAATTATATCATATTAGATATTGAGTTAATAGACTCAAGAAATGTACTACGGATACATAGGTACCCGCGTATACAATTCTGGTTTCAAACCGTTATAGGAATGCCTTCCTCAGAATTAGGGCAAGGTGGGATTGTTAAGATGTGAAATCTTGAACAAAAAAAAAAGGAATTTGTGATATAGGAAAAATTGGAAATAGAGAATTAACCCTTCAAGTAAGCTTTAGGTAATTGTAAATTCGTATAGTTTTGACATAGCTATTTTAGAAAAATGTCATGGCGCCCTTATAAAGTTAAATACAATGGAATTTTTTTTAAACAAAATGATAGTAAAGTAAACAATAGTTAAAAAAGTTATGAACAGTAAAGTTGAGATTACACTGAGTCGTATAGTGAAAAAGTTATTAGTAAAAAAAGTTATCATCGGATAATATTGTTAAATTAAGAGTAAATAAATAATAGACACGGAATTTTTTAAAAAAGGAGTTTTCAAATAATCAGTCAAACAATTAAAAGTTTTAAATTTTTGAAGTTGTAGAAGAAGCAACGTCGTTAGCAATTCAGTTATGATTCAATTTTTTTTATGTATATAAATTGTTAGCTTATAACATGTAATGTTAAAATATAAACACACGAATTGAATACTTAGGTATTTGAGCGACTTAGTCAGTGTGTATTACGCATCGTATAGCGGTGTTATTAAATCTGTGTTATTAAAATTTGGAAACGATTCTTGTTAAATATAGAGTAACCTTCTAAAGAGAAATTTTACAGAAATTGTAGTATCATAAATTTTTAAATAATTAATGAAGTTCTGTTTTTTTGGATATTGTGTTATTTTTATGTGTTGTATTTTGCCGAAGCACAGGCATTTGAGAAGGATACTGTATTTTTCTCATTTGTGTTGGTGAACTAAGGCAAGGTTACGGTTCTCTGAACGTAACGGTGTGGCCACACGGAGATAGACGTTTGCAAACGTATCTCTTGAAAACACGAGAGGATTATAGTATAGCCTGATAATTATACGACGCTATAGGAGAGATCCTTATAATATGCCAAACGCTATAGGAGGTATCCTTATAATATGACCGACGCTATAGGAGGCGTATCCTGAGAATTACACGGAGAGGAAAACAGAAAAACAGAACAGAGTATGGAAATTAGTTCACCAGTAGGAAAAGAAATTGGTTACAAATTATAATGACACAGTAAATTTAAACACGAGGTGCATGTATTGTATTGTCCTCTACATAAGGGTTGTAAAATGCGAATATGTATCAGTTTCATTGATTACATGACTTAGTCAGCATTATTGTCCATCATTGGATGACCTTAATAAAAAAATTGTAAATTTATTCACGAGGTACATGTATTGTATTGTCTTTTATATATAACCCAAGGACGTCATGAACCCTAGTGGTTAGTACGAGGTTATAACGCATATAACTTAACCTTTGTTATTAGAGAAGTATACAATTCCTTTCTTAATGGATCGTCATCACAAGTGTTGACAATCCGGGACGCCGGTATGTCTGCACGTGAAGACTTGTTGTCATTATTGTTATTATTATAAAAAAAGAGGTAACTCACCTTACACTAGTGAAATTACTGATGCGATATTTAGTTCATTTATTGTAATGACTATTATTGGTAGTAATAATTTATTACTTTCTCCTAGTGCGTAGCCACTTAGGTTGTTTTTTTTTAAAAAAAAAAAATTTTTTTTTTAAATTTATATATGAATATGGTTACATAAGTATATAAATTCGTCTAAGAAACACGACACGATACACTGATTGAGGGCGTAGTTCAAGGAACCCTAAATTAGGCTAGGTTTTTCATTAGAAAAAACTGCGTTAGGTATTCAGTATCCTGCCCGGGACCGAAGTAGAGACCTAATTTCTATTTTCGTGGAACAATTTGCATTCTAAAAAGTACTTAATTTTAGATGCAATAAAAGAATATGCAAGCATATTCTTTTCTTTTCGTTGGCAAGAGACGGCATAAGAAAATTATTGTACAAGTGGTAGGTATAAAGGCACCTAGCTCTCATCATACTGGGATAGGTCATTGAGTAGTAAGAAACTTAGGAACCTTATGGTTGTAAATAACCTTGTGTATATATTAATATAAGGTCATGTATAAATGGAAATATCATTTCAATTTTAATTTTTTTTATTTTTTGTCCTTTTTTTTTCGGGTTTTTCAATCTCTTTCATTGTCGAATTATTCTCACATGTAGGTTAAATCGTTATGGTATTGGACATCTCACACGTTGCGATATAGGAGAAATTGGGGCGGTAAAACGTTCACAATCGGGTAGTTACTCACTCCTTAACGGGGTATGTCTCAATTCTAGCATATGTTGGAGTGAATTCACGATGAAAAGGCAATGTAATAATTATATTACCACATTTTTGTTATCAGAATAGGCCCAATAGACAACACTATTCGGTTCACATAGGTTGTGGTGGTATCGAATTTTAACCTTCTTCCGCGATCATATAACAACGGTTACTCGTTGTGTGGTATTATAGAGCTGTTACAAGTCCGATAGGATGGAACTTGGGTATCGACCTAACGTGTCATTCGGCAGGTAAACTATAATCCAAAGCGTGATAGGATGGCTAAACTCCTTAGAATTAGAGCAGAAGGATTGTTGGAAACGCGAATTTCCGAACAATGGAAGTATATATGATTCCGGTGTTAGGAAGAAATTCGTTACTCAAAAAAAAAAATTTTTTCCTCTTCTAATAACATTGTCGGTAGTATTAAATTTTCGTATTTTTTGGTAAAAATACGTGGCGTTGTTGTTATTTATTTTAATTTTTTTTTTTCTTCTCTCCTTACGTAGTCAAACCCTGAGAGTTTAAGTTGAGTTGAAACAAACTCGAATTGAAAGTTATTTAACAAAATTGTACTCACACACATAGAGTTTTTGGTGGGTAAACAAATGTATATTCAAGTGTTTTAATTATGATAAATGTAATTAATTAAATTACTATATAAATATTTTGTAAACACGTAATTGATTACTTCGGTATCAATATGGTAAGCCAGCGTGTAAAGTCCTTGCCATATCAGGACGCAATTGTACGGTGTTTTGTAACTTGCTATATCACTGTATTCAAATAAGGAGTAGTACTTCTCGTAGTAAGAAGATTTAAGAGTATGCACCCAGTTGAGTAAATTAGCTCGGTAATGTCATAAAGCTATGTCATTCGGGTCGTATTGTTCTTATTAGAGAATAATGTAATTGCACTTATGGTCAGTACGGTTCGTCTGGTTATTTTGGTGGGAACACCTAGAGGGTGTCCTATGTGGTTTCGTCGAACGCAAGTTCACCGTGAGGATTCCAAGGGATCTATCCGGTTGTCTATGTCGTTGCGGCAAGGGTATATTTCTAGTATACCAAGTACAGCGCTGTACGGGTCACCGAGGGTGAGTCGAGAAAACATGAGAGGATTCATATTATGCCTGAAAATTAATATTCATGATAGGTTTTGTAGCATTACCTTACAATTATATGCGAACATGAGAGGATGGTCGTTTATGCCTGATAATTAAATGCAAACCAGACAAACCATGACAAGCTGAGAGTGCGGGAAACTAACATTTGGGTTAGAATTGAATTGTGAAAATAGCATAGTGTATAAAAAAAAAAAAAGTTGTATAATTTTAAGAATTCTATTGTAAGACGCGAATATGAGTGATTTCGATCATTTCATGACATTGGTCAGCGTACAATATTCCATAACAGGAATAAAGTGTATAAAAACAAAGTTGTATAATTTTAAGAATTCTATTGTAAGACGCGAATATGAGTGATTTCGATCATTTCATGACATTGGTCAGCGTACAATATTCCATAACAGGAATAAAGTGTATAAAAACAAAGTTGTATAATTTTAAGAATTCTATTGTAAGACGCGAATATGAGTTGGTTTCGATCATTTCATGACATTGGTCAGCGTACAATATTCCATAACAGGAATAGTGTTGGAAATTTTTTGTCTAATTTTAAGATTTTTACATGGTAGTAATCCTTCTCGGAAGGGTCATGTTTTCTTTATTTCTTCATGCACCTTCGTTAGCGTGTCTTGTATCGCACTAGGTACGTCACATTTTTTTAATTTCTTGAGAGAGTTGGCAACCTTTGTTCAGTTTTTTGCTAGTTTTTTTTAGCTTGGCTCACAGGTAGTTAAAATTTTGTTGGCTCTTAGGTAGGGAGTGTTTAAATCCTGGTGAAGAGGTAGCTCTGTACCTCACATTGTGGCAATCATCGCATCACATGCTGTATGGAAGGTCGTGGTCCCCTGCATCAGCCTCGCTGCCTTTTCCCTTCATTTTTCAGGGGGAGGAGGGTAGTGTTATGGTTGCCCATAAATTCTACGAACGGACTATACAAGCGGCAGGCAGCTGTGTGTCACGTGCTCAGTACATGTACATTCTCGCGTGATTATTGCTGTCCCTCTCAGGCTGGCAGAAGACATTACCATATATGGCTACACGGCGCGAAATCCAGCCAATGGCAGAAGACATTACCTTATAGGGCACGCGTTCGAGTCATCCGTCTCGCTCATCACGGGCAAGCAGCTCCAGCCACCGATCGCAAAAGAACAGACATATTTCGGACAACGGCGCGAGCGGTCGTACGCACTACTACGTACTGTCGGGCAGTATGCCACCCTTTGACGCGGCTAATTAAGTCTTCACTTACGATCCCAATATGGCGCTACCACCACAGACGCCTGTATAATCCTACTGCCGCCTACCATAGCCGCCCTGGCCGCGCACGGTTTTTAATCCGCCTACTTAATACCATGGCCGCCCAGACGCGCACGGCTTTTAATCCGCCTACATTGCCGATAGCCGCTTATTTCACCGTTATCACCCACCGGTTCGGTAAGCTGACCGAATCCGCCCACCATGACGCCGAGAAGCCGCCCACGCACCCCGAGCCGCCCCGTTCCTGCACCCGATCTATGAGCTTTGCTCTAGATCTCTCCACTTCGTAGGAAGCTGCCTGCATCCGTACGACGCCACGTGAGATTTTAAACCCTCTTATAGTATTTCCGAGCCTAAATTCAGTAGTATTTCTAGTGCCTCTCTCTCCCTTATGCTAGGCCTTAAACAGCTTACCTGGTTGCCTGTAATGTTCACCCTTGCATTATTGAATACATTTGAATTGTGCCTAAACCTTGTTTCATTGGAGTCAACCATCGACAGCCTCGGAGGAGCCCTACTACCCTGAGCTGAGCCTTCCAAGCCGAGGCATATTGCCCCCGGGGGGCCTGCTTAACACTTGTTCCCCCCCCGGGAGGGACATATTTCTGGAGACCAGAAGTATAACACTGGACCCTACGTGGCTTCAGTATCACCCTGGCCCCAGGAAGTATGCCTGCTAAGTCATGGTGAATTTATTTCAAAGCTGCCGAACACTTTTGTTCGAGAGAAAGCCGTTAATATTCGCAATGGGTCTTTTCTCATGTACCTACAGCTTTTCAGATTTTAATGGCCGCAATAAATGCTCTAAGAACCGTAAGTCGGCTTTCGGATAAAGTGGAGGCATTCTTGTCCACAGTCCACATCCAGGTATATTTGTCTAATCACTTCCTACGAACCGAGAACACCATTATGGGAACATTTTAAAGAAAACAATATAGTTTTAATACTAACAGGTTTATCAGAATTTCTCTGGGTTTATCAGACTCTCTCCCGAATACAGTCCATCCACTGATTGATCCATTGCAACATAAATCCTCGCTTTCTACCTACTATTTCGATTATAAAAAATAGGCACCTAAAGAACCTACGAGCGGTGTGTTTATTTTTTTCATTGGATGTCCAGGATGAAGTGCATTACTTTTATGAATTACTTTTTATTTTACTTCTATAATCGGAAAATAGATTAATAAATTAATTACACAACAATACGTTGGTGCACATTACTTTGAATTGCATCTGTTTTATTTACATTTTAACAGTGTTAATTTCAAGCGACCTCCCAGGTAAGTATGGTCCTGTATTAAATCATTTTTAGGCAGCATCGCGTTCATTGGTCAAAATATTGTACATATATTTTCGTATCGGTGATGAATGAACCGGTGTATGCAATTTTTAGCCATAAGTTGTTTTTAATTGTTTGTCTAGCTTGTAGTCTTTCTAGATTTTAGGCATGTATGGTAAGTTTGTACAGCGCCCTTGAGGTGATTTTTCACAAAAACGGCGCTATATAAATCCTCCAAATATTATTATTACATACACATCTTCTCCGTATAACCGCACTACTTTCATAATTATTATTATTATTTTTTACATTAGATTCACACAAGAGTATTTCCTGAGGTAAATAATTCCCCTTAGGGCCTGTTCCGTCTTTGGGGATGCTGTGTCGAGGGTATGAAGGAAAAATGTATGAGGGGTGTGTAGGTCAGTGTGTCGAGGACCTATGAACCCATCCCTCCTGTTGGAGGATCATGGGTCAGTCTGAGGTCTCCCTCAATCGAACTCTCTCTATCCGACTCGCCACGCAGAAGGTGGGCAGAAGCAACCACCGCTAAGACTCGGTCAAACCTCACTTACCTTTATAACCTCACGAACTCCGGAACCCCTGCTAAGTCACCTACTGTAACGAACCGCTACTAATTTGATTCAATTCAAACAAAGATGGCGTATATCTGAAAAAAACTTTATTTTGATTAAGCTTTATTTTTTTAATATCATTAAGCATTCCAGAAACATTATTTGTTTAACTTTCCAGCTAAAAATCTATAAAATCCAGCTAAACCAAAGCACAAATTTGCGCGTTCAAGTTGGGAACTCGAATTTCAGTATTGCTGTTACAATAATTTAACAAAATATAAAGAAAACTTTCTGAGAATGTTTTGTGTCGTTTCGTTCTATTGACAACATGTACCTAGTTACCTTTTATACCGATTTATATTTTTTAGACTCTTACGAAATATCGTTTAGGACTTTTTAGAAAAAAAGTTGAAAGCATTAAATATTTTGTATGTATTGTGATTACGTATAAGTATACAAATCTTCATAATTGTTTAACGATGTTTTCACTCAATGGGTAATGGACGTTAGTAATCAGCACTTGCTATGCAAGCAATTAGATCAGGCTAAGCTGGTTCTCACCCAATATTAGGATGTTATAATGGCCCCTTGTCAACATTAATTTAATGTGTGCGATTTAGTTAGAAAAAATAGCTGAAAATACTTTTAACATATCTCAAAAAGGACCAATGCACGCCGTTTCTTTGTTACCTTTCTACTTACCTGGAGTCTTTAAGTGCCTACAAAATAAATAAGAAATTGCTCCTCATTGTCCCGGCAGCGGGAGCTCGGTATTGAGATGTTTCTTTGAATTCTTTATTTTGACAAACAGTCCATACAGGTATACGAGTAATGAATAAATGTACCAAATTACTTCTTTGTTCCCCAATTATCATTGTTTGACTAGTTTTGTTTACATGACAACAATGTTAGCGAACAATGGGCGAAATGTCACAATACTTGCTAACAGGATAAAGAAGCTTTTTTTGTCCACTGAAGAAAGTAAAATATCATTAAATGCGTACTCAAGAATATAAGTAATACTTAGTAACTCAAATATAGGGAAAAGTTACTGAATTGAAGTGTTCACTATACAATCTTAAAAACCTGAACAGGGATACTGTTATTTATTTTAACATTCATATTCTATCGATAGCGGAAATTTGAAATGCTACAAAATACCAGGAAAATATGTATGCTTTTTAACAATTAAAGGAATTTTTTTTTGAATAATTAAAAAAAAACTAAATGCTGTTATTAAGAAATTTAAAAAAAAATTCTGAATGATCAATTCAATGCTATCTTACTAATATTATAAAAGCGAAAGTTTGTATGGATGGTTGGTAGGTTGGATGTTTGTTACTCTTTCACGGAATAAATATCGAATGGAATTTAAAAATTCTTTCACTAATCGAAAGCTACATTATTTGCGAGTAACAGGGGCTATATATATTGGTAAGCTCTGGCGTTATGAATGAGCTGTGGCGTTGTGAAATTATGTATCATACGTTTTCTGTCCCTAACAAAATCGAGTTATTGCAAACGTCAAACAAATTGTTACCTTGGAAACAATGTTTTTTTTTTTTTTAATTTTAGGCTTAAAAAGAGTGCTCTGTTGTGATTAAAATGAGTTCTCTTTGGCGTCGTAGTTAATATCTACATAGGTATCTATAAAAATGTTTATTCTCCTAACAAAAATCATAACGTTCCTATAAAGCATAGCGTTTGAAGTGGACTGTCATTTTCTTATTTTTTTAGTTTACTCTGGATTCAAATATAAATAAAATACTAATAAAGGGAGTAGGTACTTAAAATAAATTTCTATTTCTATAATTCAAATATTTTCCAAAATAGAATTTTTATTTGCGAAATGTCATTCTCAAATTTTGAAATTTTCTAAAACAATAATTATTTTCTATTAGACAAAATAGCAAGAATAATAACAATTATGCCAGTAATTTCCCACTAATACTATGCGAGCGAAGCCGTGGGCAAAAGCTAGTATTATAATAATTATAGGTCTCCAAAACAGGAGATATGATATTTTTTTTAAATGAAAAACTTAAGTTTCGCTCTGCAGACCCATTAACATTATGTATTTTACAACATTTCAAATTTCCGTTAACTATACTGTACATGCATATTCTATATTGTGTGCTTTAGCAAAACGGATCATAATATGTATATGTATGTAATATACCTAGTTTTATTATTATTATTTTAGACTTCATTATTTTGATTCGATTTTGAAGATGGAACCTTGTAAAAATATTGCAACAAAAGTGAAAATACGAATTTTAAGTCAATTATTTTTGATCTCATTTTATGTCCCGTTAAAATCTCAAAACACAAAAGCTCTGCCTTCGTGAAATTCGTCAACGCACAACTTTCATACCGAAGTCCCATCGTTAGCAACGTAGTTTTCAAATATCTATTATTTTTATCTAAAAAAATGAAACGGGACCACAATAGTTGTAATAGAAGAACATTTGATTTTTTTTTTAGTTTATTCTAGAGTTATGATTTAACACAGCCTAGCTGAAAACAAGGCAGGTAAAGTAAACTATTTAGTCTGAGAAGTCATGAGCTATAAATCCTTTTGTTCCTTATTCTTTACTTCCAAACACCGTTGTTAAATTGGCATACTAAAAATAAACATGCTTCTTCTCAGAACGTTGGTTATTAAAATCCCTCGGAGGAACTTTATTATCCGTCTCTTTTAAACGGTCATTCTCCATTACACATAACGAACATGTATGTCGATTTTGTCACCGACTAAAGGTTCGCTCTACAGTAGCTATCTACCAGCAAAGTGTTATTCGGTAAATGCCAACATTTGACCAAACTCATTAAAATGAAAGAGATCAATCGTTCTGTATAATGTGAATACCGCAAGAGGGTCCCAACTGCTTCTAACTGTCCGATGCCAGTAGGGCTGTGACATCCTCAATTGGGATATGTTACGTTGTAAGACTGAAGGGGGTGGAGAGGGAAAACGAGATAGGTATCAAGAAGATTGGGAAGTACCTGAAGCTAAAGCCGTTTCGAGCAACTTTTCGAATCAGCTTAGTACATGTATAGTATAGAGAGTATACTAGCAAATATTATACAATAACATAATATATAATAACAATTAGTATGAACAAGAAATGAAAACCCACTAAGGCACTGCCTGAGTGTGGATAATATAAAAACAAAATACTATATTTCCAAGTACCCAAAGTATAAAATAGACTTACATATAAAATATAAAGTTAGTATAAAAAGTTAAAAAGTTAGTATTACATAGGTAGAATAAGTGAAACAGGTTTTTTTCAGCTATTATAAAAATAAAATTAAAATATGGAGAAAAACATACTGATTTTTAATTTTTTTTTTTTAGTTATTATAAAAAATAATTAAAGAGAAAACATATTGTACTACAGTTTAGAAAGTTAAATTAAGTTTAATTTAAGTTTTAAAGTTAAATTAAGATTAAATAAAGTTTTTTGCACATGCTGGGTTTCCAACCCAGAACCTCCAGATTCGCAGTAGAGAATGATCACAGTTCGTCCACGAAAACCTGAAAAGCGCCCCTCCCCGAGGATACCTGACTGCGCGACTGTTTCTTACCAAAATCTGAAATAATTTAAAGAATCGCAATGGAGAACGACGCTGATGTAATAAAGCTGTGATAAAATCGACACAAATCGTTTATCATTGACCTAGTGACCAAAATATGGCAATTGGTTTGGTATGTACATGCCCAATCATATTGAGATAGGTTTGGGCGCCCGGCTCGGCTGTTAGGCGCTATTGGCAAATTGTGGAAAATATTCAAAGCGATTCGCTCTGTGTGTATTTTATCTTTCGGCCATAAACAACTCATTCCGTTTGAATTTAAGTATGCCGTATCGTCGTTTCAGTTCATACACCGAGTTTAACCGCTATCTAAGAAAAAAATGTTATGTAATTACCTAACGAATCCTTTAAAGTTCCCTAAACAATATAACGCATAACACAAACCGATATATTAATAAAGATAATAATAATAATCACGTAGTATTTATATAGCGCTGTTTTGTGTTATTTCACTTATGTGCAATTATTTTCCTCAGGGCCTCCTGTGTGGAGTTAATATAAAAAAGTGCGCTTATTTATAATAAACTTAAAACTAACTATTGGTTCGCTAAATGCAAAAATTGGTTTGACTATGCATGGCTACTATGTGAATGGACGTAAAAGACGGGTAAAACTACGACCACAATTAATACTACTTAAACTAAATATATATGTTTTTAGTAGGATCGCTCTCTTTATGAAAATACTTCATTTTGATGCCTCTAGACGGGCCGCACAGTGCACATGACTGTGCACTGTGCGGCCCGTCTAGAGGCATCCACTCCCAACTAGCAAGTAAGCTGATAAATACTTAAACATCGATAGAAAGGTCCGAAAACACTACTAGAGTCGCAATTGATTTTTTTAATATTTTGTTTTTGTCTTCTTTATTTATTTACTGGTTGGGAGCGGTTCACATTTACATACATCTCCTAAAGTTGAACCCTGAAACGCGGTTTGTAACAACATGTTTTTAATAACTTTAATTGCACTTTAAACAGCATTAATTTTTTATCATTATTTTTAATAAGTACCTCGTTATTGCAATTTTCCCTACCACGAGTTTTTTTCGTAATTCGTGATAATTCTTACAATTCGTTTTATCATCGATATTTTATCTTGTCATATCATTGAATTATCGCCTTACAAAAAGTAGCTATCTTTGTGCCAATTTCTAATAGGGAAGGAACGCATTTATGCTAACAGTGTTTCCCGTTATCAGTGAAGGAAATGCTCGTCGTTGTATTCCCATAACTATTATCAAACAACAACAAAAATAATTACAAAAAAATTACCTCTCATTGTGGAAAAATTGGTGGTAATAGGTAATGCACTCGATGGTTTTTCCAGACAATAAAAAATCTAACCATAACTTTTTGATTCTGAATTACAAGCAAAATTACTGCACGCCATCGCTAGCTAAGAGGCATTTCTTCCTTCAACGTGAATAATATTATTGATTAATATTTCTCTCTTCCGCTTCGTGATGGGTCGTCTAACCTCTTCGATGCATAATAGGTTATGGTAGGATGGGTCCATTTAACAAAATCTAAACTGTTTATTTCAACTAACACAAGTTTGACTTGTATGTTTGTTCTGAGGAAGGAACAGTTGTTCCGAAACCGGTCGGCTTTAAACAAATATACAAGTGGTTCAAACAAAGTAACATTGTGTAAATTTTCTATAATGGATAACCACAAAGTTATAGCTACATTTAAAAGATTAAATATATATTTTTAAAATTTCATACCATGCTGTAGGAAATCAGGTGTACATAGATGTACCTATTTATTAAAAATCAGCCTGCCTATAAATGTTATTGTATTCTTCAAAACTGCAATGGACGCGAAAATAGACTGTTGTTGAAAACGTTTGAGAACGACATGGCACCATCAATTAGTCAAAATTTATGTAAATTACTTAAAAAGTTATCTATTTTATAAGATATTGGCAGAATCAATTAAAAGCTAAGGAGTAAGCAGTTATGAACTATCGTACAAAACGTACTTATAAAATTAAGCAAATGCAACTCTGTTGCTAAAATATGTAGTTGAAATATCAGGCAAAACAAATGTAGTTATGTGAAGGCGATTTCAAAAAAATGTTTTCATTATGTGACGTGCATCTCATGGGGTAGATTGTCAATTCGCTGGATGCATTTTGGAACACAAAACTCTACTAGTCTGTTAACCACAACTAGCCTATTGTGCATAGAAAAGTACAAATTCATACCATTAATAAATAACAAAACGTATAGGCAGACAGAACAAAGAGGCACACAATTCCTGAACAAATAAGAGACATCGACTTTAAAAATAAAAACAAAGGTGGTTAAGTCATTACGCTTCCGTGGAACATGAAACAAATACCTGTGTATGTGCATATATGCATACCTATGTAAATTATTTTTAGATAAAATAAAAACTAATTATTATAAATATATCGTAATACGTAGATACCTATAAAGGAAATGTTACATATTTAAAAAATAAAATTTACTGATCACTTCTGTAATGCCTGTGTAAAAATGTAAGATTTTTTACGATCGATCTGAATACGTTGCAAAATGTGTTCAGTTCAGATTGATCATGCAAAATGACATGCATCGGTACAATAATAACTAAATGGTTGATTGGCTTAGGTAGGATGGAGTATGAAAAATTATTAAATAATAATTAATAAATAAGTAATTTTGCTGTTTAAATGTAACTTATGTAATAAAATAATTTTAAAAATTTAAAAAATTAGGAATTCAGTTTTGTAAAGACTTCTTTACATTTAAGAAACTTGTTTAAAAATAAAAATACCTCATCGTCAGAATAATAACGGATTTGAAAAATTTTCAAAAGAAAAAAATGGGTTTATTACAAATAATGCAAATGTTAAGGTTTTAAGCATTTTGAACTGCAAACTTTGATGTATTTATAGAGATTGAAGAGAAGCTTAATATTTCGATTCGAAAGAAGTCCGATCTTTGATAACCACAAGCAAATGTTTAACATTTTCCAGTAGTTAGCAAACCGCTTGCGCAACTAGCGGCGTGTAGGCACTTGCGGGCAGCAGTTGCCAGTCGCCACAGAGCATAATCACAATCAGTCTCAGCTAAGTTAGCTTCGTATGGAGCAAGTGGTAATTGGATCGCTCGCTGTGTGTGTGCTCGCGCAGTGGTGAGCAGCGGCGGTAGGTGATAGGCGTTATTGACCCACTGGCTCACTGCACTTGGCCTAGTTCTCCCCCGCCCGCGCCCTCTCCCCCCCCGCCCCGTACGAATAAATGTGTCGCCGATAGCTCTTCACCGATACTAGCGCGTTATTATGTCACGGATACACAACACGCGTACCTATTCATCTCGCGGCACGCACACGTGTGTATTCGGCATCGTATACACACGCAGAACACATCGCGACTATAATTAATTATCAATAATGTAGTGTACGTACTCACCTACCTCGCGCAGAATTATCCTATTATCATTTTTAATTCGCTTTTTTCACTCATTAACCAAGGTCCCCTCGTGCATTCTACTGCGGTAGAAGTAGGTCGTGAATCACTCAATTATTTCTAAAAATGGAAAATATTCTCGATACGCGACTTACGTATATTATTCTTATTTTTTTATTATCTCCTTACACATGCCAATACAAAGTTTATTGTAAATGAATTTGTATACTATAATTTGTGTTAATTTAAATTTACTAAATGACTGAGCATAGCGAAGTTCTGTTTTATTATGATCTTTTTTTATTATATATGTTCAATTTACAGTTTCGAAAATCTGCTGCAGTCAATTTTTTATTCAAGTAAGCCGTGCTATGATTAGATAGCTAACATTTACTGGATGGATTATTTTGACTGAGCTTTTTAATATAATGGTATTCACCTACCTGAAGAAATTAAAAAAAAAAACACTCGTCATTGAGATAGTGACGTTACTTTTTGAAATTCGTTGTTTAAAATTTTTTTTAAATTTACGTTAAATATCATTTGGTTTGAAAATATTCATTTATTACGACAATAAAGATTTATATTTTATTCCTACATACAAATCTAAAGATTTCAGAGAAAATTTTGGATTTGATTTATTAAATAAGAGAAAAATTTAAACACGCTCTCAGGTCTTCTGTTCACAGAACTCCTAGTTTAATTAATTGGTTCCTAGAAATTTTGTTTGCCAAAAGCCTAGTTAGCAGGTTATGTCCAACTTTACATTTAATATATTTATATGCTTCCTTATTACTTATTACTGTTTATTAATATCTACAAAAAAAATTGTGTTAGATACAATGAAAATTTGATTATAATTTTTTTTTAAACAATGTTCACCTAAAATAGTGTCACTTTGGAATATTATGTATATACATATCTATGTATTCCTTTTCTTACTTTGATCAATAAATAAATTAACATTATTTTTTTCAACAGCGTCCGAAGATTTTCTGCCTTGGCACATACTAAAACAATAGATTCAATACTCTTCACATTAAAGCTAGTTGAATCTTCCTCTATTTTATTTATCAATAATGTTTCGTCTTTCGGAATTTTACCTTCAAACATTAAGAAAAAGTTGACCATGTTGGTTCCTAATATATTTTTGTATCCCTAATTTGACGTTTTTTATTAATAAAATTATCTTATAAAAAATGTAAATAAACCAATTATTAAAGATTACCTCTATTTTACTTTTAAATATTTGTTTATTGGTTAATAGCTGAAGTCCTCAAAGTTTATCTAAAAGAGGAAGGAGACAGAATTTTTTCTCTTATTTTGAACGTCAGGTGAGCAAAATTTCGTAAAGAAGTACAAAAATACTGCTTCAGAGGGTAGGAAAGGGGATGGTCTACCGAAATCTTATATAGACGTTGACTTTCATTTTGTTTTATTTATTTATTTTTATTGAATGTCAAGTGCCCAAAATTGGATCATTCGAATCAATCTCCGAATAAAAGTGTAGATTTGTATAATAATCAATTCGACTCCGTCCGCTACGGACACTCTTGTATATATATATTTTTTTAATATATAAAAAAATATCCTTACAATTAGTACTTACGTATGTAATGTTATGTATTTCGTGTCCATACTGCAAAAACTGATAACTGTAAAAAAATGTGTAATTGAGTTATACTTTTCAAATGCCTGTTAAAAATGTCTAAATGACATCTGTTGACTAAAGTGAAAACTTCGCATGATTAAAAAGTCGAAACAAAAAATAGCGACAATATAAAAAGACAAACACAAACATCTATAGGATTTAGCCTGTGAGATAATGTGATAGTGTGATCGGTCTCCTCTTTGTGAGAATGAAACACGCAAAACATACCATCATATATTGGTTTATAAATTCTAATTATGCGATTGTAAATGTTCTCCAAAATAACCTGGAAAGAATCTCATACTTGCGATCTCCCGAAAGAAACCTTCAATTTATTCTGAATGCAATTATTTATTTATTCTTAGTATATTTACATTAAAAAGGTACAGTTTATTGTTCTAACGTTCTCCAAAATGACCTTGAAAAAAATTACATCTTTGCGATTTTTTCAAGGACATAAAGAAACCATCCCTTCGTTCCGAATGCAATTATTAATGTTCTCAAAAGTTATCTAGACAGAAGCTCATTCCTCTGATCTCTTGAACGAAACCATTCCTTTGTTAAGAATATTATGAACTAAACATGCAATTTGGCTGTCCTGAAACGGGAATCCTTCCCAGTTGGACAGACAAAGCATCATTTAATATACAAATTTAAAAAATTCCGATAATGCAGTTTTACTCGTCTACTTTATTCCGTCCAAAATGGAATTCGAAGTCAAAACTTCGGCTAGTAGGTATCTGTGTATAAATTTGCGATTTTATTATTATGAATGCCTATTAGTTAAAAATATATGTTCGGTGCCAAGATAGCTTTAGTTGGAATCAATATTATCAAACATCATCTTAATTACTCTTATTTTTTAAATGTACACATCAAAGCTTTTTTAAACCCTTTTCTGAAGTGAAAACTTCTTTAGCACCTTTATGATTTAAATTTCGGATGAAACGGAAATGACGCATTACATCACCTACGAAGCCTCAAACTGCGCTTATTGGCCGCTTCTATTATGATGTCATTTTTCAAAGCTCCTATTGGTTGAGATATGAAACGGAAATTACGCTAGGTCTGCGCTCATTGGCCGCTTTGATTATGACCTCACTTTTCAAGGCACGTATTGGTTGAGATTGTTTTGATAAAGTTTCGCCTCTACCGTTTGTGAACTGCACTCGATTTTTTTTTTAAATTCTATTCATTTCACAGTAGGTACTTGGTTACAATTGTACTATTATATAAACTATATTACATTCTGTAAATGATTTATATATTGTAAATGTACAATGTAATTGTAAAAACTCACAATGGTGTCGAATTGATCGTGGAGTCTAAGACAAGATTCCAAGTCAAAGATTCGACTAGGTTGTATAATATATTTTATAACAGATGTCTTACTGAGGAGTTACCAAGTCTCCTTTGAAACTAAAACTTATATACCTACACTTCGTGTCGTAGTTGAAAGGTTAGCCTCTTAATTCCATTCATGAAGAGATACTTCGGTTATAAATTATATTCGATAGCCCGAAGGAGACAAAATTCTGCTGAAATTCAAATTCGCAACTGCCAATTAAAAACATCTTACCGAAAACTAATTCTCAAGTTTTCGATTAATATAAAGTTAAGTATTCGCTTGAAAGGTATTTAAGTAAGTGGAAATATACTTCTTGATAATATTTTTAAAATATAGATATTCTTTATGAAATATCATATCTATTTATATTTAACGCGTGGGGGGGTACATACTAACAATTCAAATACCTACCAGCCATATTTTTGCTGAATTTCAGAAAATGATAAATGGTGTTAGAACTCTTTCATGTAGGAATATAGGGGACTGTGGGTATTAATATTGGTTTAGTTTAGAATCTAAGCTTTTCGTTAGCAAGAGTGGTAAGATTAAAAAATACGACATTGTATATATTTCTTGATGTAGCCAAAAATAATTGTTTTATTCATATAGATTTTTTATTATTTACAATTTGGGTGGCGGGTATGGATACCGCCGCCCCTCCGCCAGGTCACCCCCAGTGGTTTGCTACGTTTGTTTACTTACCATAGGTGTCCGGGTTCTTGAAGTTAGGTTTGTCTAATTCTTGGCGGGGGATGCCGTTTGTCTAATACCCTCCTGTGTGGAGCTATTGTAAAAAAAAGAACAGTTTTCAGTCTCGGGAGGCACAACCTCCCCAAAATAAAAATAAATCTTTAAGTGTATAAAAAAGTTGACTTTGAAAAAAAAAATCATATCAATAATGTCCTATTTTTCAATCTTAACACACTAATTAACTGATAAGTCACGGACCGCCACTGCTGTATAGGCATCTAATTCAAAGTGTCGGCTTTGATCGCGGTAGCGACGAATTTTGAAACTGTAATTAACCGGCGATCTTAACAATGATATCACTGTGGTCGGTTCCCCAATTAAATAATACGTACGTTCAAAATAAAGTTTAAAAATATAATTTAGGAGTTAACGATGTTAACATTTTGGTATTTTTTTTTATGTTTTCAAATCTTTATTACTTATTCATTTTACCGTTCGTACCCACGGGCATTCGCCATTTCATACATTAAGTGTGTACAGTCATTTGGTGATTTGCAGTGGGATTTAAATGAGCTTACATGAATGCAGACTAATATTAATTTATTTAACTGCGGTGAGCACAAAATGGATGGCATTTGTTATGGTCCATATTTTTTTTATTTTTACATTAACTCCACACAGGAGGCCCTGAGGAAAATAATAAAAAAAACACCTTATAATTTCTTTGCATTAATCTTTTTCGTCCTGATATTCCTATTTTTTTTCAAATGAAAAATTACGCAAATGATTGCATTTCATCGAATTATTAAATACATTTGTCCTTTAAAAGTAAAAAAAAACTGCGTAGAAATATTATTGTTATTGACTTTTAAATGTTTGAAATTACAATTAAAAGTTTATTTAATCATTGAAGAAGACAACAACACCAACTCTCAATGAAGCTGAGCACAGAAAAAAAAAAGTTAACGGTCGCAACTGGGACTCGAACCCAGATCCTCTAGTCTTAACCGGACTGGCGTCTCTACGAAATGAGCTCTTGAGGCCTTATTACAATCGTTGATTTTGATCTCATATTTCAATTTAAGAATTACTTAGATTATCCTCAATTAATTCCCATATTTTGCCATATTGCTGCCATCGTTTTGGTGTGTTTGCAAAGTTCTATCCGAATATATTAGATATTAGAAATTGTTAGAAACTGGAAGGTGTATCGGATATGCTTATTATTGCTTATCCATTTTTTATATGGTGCACCTATTAACTTTTCAATCTAGCCTAGAATGAATATTCAATTTTCAGGGATAACGCAGTGGAGCTTATAAAACCCATAGTAATATTTAATCATTGAAGAAGGTATATCCTTATACTAATAACTTGATACCGATATTATATTCTTTGATGATTCAATATTACAATGTGCTTTAGAAGCTTCAATAAGTTATCCCTAAGAAATTTAAATTAAAAGTTTTATATGGTTGTAGTTAATATTTCAATAATAAATTATTACTTGACTTGTTGCTGAAGTGCATTGAAGTTTGTTTCAATTTTCTTGATTTACTAAAATTAAAAGTGTGGGTTGTGTAAATATTTTAATGTTATTATAATCAATTGGTAAATCAGACAACGTGTAATAAAATACAAACAATAGTTTCTCAATTACTTTACAAGTGGAGAGAACCACGTTGGGTGAAGCGGACCACCGCTCTTACTTATATTATTGTCTTGCGAACGCTATTGCTCCGTCAACTAGAGTGATACATTCCTACTTCATTCTACATGTTGTCTCGGAACTATTAGGCTTGCCTATGCGGTGGTCGGTTGTATTGTGTGCCCACGCGTAATATTTCAATTAAATTTGGGGTAAAATATAAGTTTTTTTTATTAATTTTTTGAATATCCAGGCTTATTACGCAGATATTATCAGAACGGAATGAGAATATTATGTATCTAAAACCCAGCGTATGTCTTACGTAAATATAAAATAATATTTGCTGCATTGTTGCTTTTAGAAAAATATATAGTGCAACATTTAAAAAAAAACTGATTTTTCAGGGGTGGAGCAGACCATGCCACGAACGTCCGAGAAACAACTGGAAGGTTCAAAATATTCTGAATGTGTTTTTGTGAATGTAATGTTAATGAATATTCATGAAAATGGAAAGAAATACCCAGTGTTGGGGTGAAGATAACCACTTTTAAATATTGTTTATCTATGAAAAAAAAAGATTTATTAAGAATGTTTATTAAAAGTCATTTTAATGATAAGCCAAACTATCTACATTTTTTTTCATGGTATTTTGTTTTAAAATAAGTTTTTAGCATAAAAAAAACTCGAAAAGTGGTACACTTTATCCCCAACAGACGGTATCTACGAGTATATCAATACAACACTGACCATTTATTTTAAATATGTATAATATGTTTCACAGCTGGTAAGGGTAAAATATTGATTATGATTTGATTGAGTATCAAGCAAAAGTCTTGCTTTAGTTTGAACGAATTTGTGGAAAATCTCTACGAAGGCTGCACACTTCCCAGTGGCTAGTGGCTATCAACTACGTATGTATTTATGTACTTCTGTAAAGTAGCTTGTAACAATGCTATTGTTATGGCGGACTACGTGGAGCAGTCACGGCGCTCAGATGAGGATATTGTCTCTGTGGAGAATGCAAAGCAATGATGAAAGGTCTTTTTGGCTTTTTAGCACTTCAAAAGACTAATGTAAAGTAAAATTTTGTTGGGTAGGTAGGTACCCGTGGCGGTCCGTGAGTTTTCAGTGAGCTAGAATGCTAAGATCGAAAAATACGATTTTAAAAATAAAATAAAAAAAAATAAAAAAAATTGAAAAATTAACAATACGTCGTTATTGATGTTGTTGTAGCTGAAAATGATTTTTTTTTTCAAAATTTGAACTTTTTGTATGAAGATCTTTCAATATGTGGACTGCCACTGGTAGGTAGGTGCATTTCTACGGAGTTGTAGCAACGACAAAAACGTAACGGAAAATACAAACTGAAGACACGAAAAATCCATTTATTGTCGATGGAATATTTGTTTTTCCTACCAGTATTCCAACAGAAGGTGCTTCTAAAAACTTTGTTCTCACGAAAGCTGCACTAAACACTTGTCCAACGTCAATACCTGTCTCCATGGTCCACCGTTGATGTTGTAGGTACCTGCGCTACCTAAACATGTAGTTTTCTGCGTCATTACTGTGTTTTTTTTTTAATATGAAAACAGCACAAGGTCCCAACTGCTCCCGTCTGGAGCCAGTGAGACCATGGCATATGTATGTAGTGGGGAGGGGAAGGAGATGGGGGAGAGGAAGGTGGGAAAGTTCCTGGCTATTCAGATCTGGTCACCAAACACGGCTAAAGCCACTTCAAGCAACGTTTCAATTCTGAGTGGTAGTCTTACACAAGGGCGATACTAAGAACATCTTCCACTCGGCTATTGTGTATTCTCCCTTCAGTCCCGTGGGTATCTCAAGACCCTGCTGCGCTCTCAAATTTCCTTAACCAGACCCTTTGCACATCCTCGCCATGATATTCCCATATTACATGTCATTTGTTCATTTCCTATATTTAATATGTTTTGGAAACTCGTTCTAGATTTAGAAGAATACGTCGAATTTTGTATGCAAATAGCGGATAGCTATCTCTACGGGTGAATTCTAATACTGACTTCAATATCTCACTGAAGGGTTCGAATAAATTATTAAAATATATATTTTTAGAACTTTAACGTGAATTGACTTCAAGCATTATGTAACTCGTTCTCTATGGTTTTTCGGTGGAGCCACGCTCCACCGAAAATGGAAAACAGACACCTATTTTTCACAACAATGTTGTAATCTTTGGGTAGAAAATGCCAACACAGCCCACCGTCAAGGACAATAGTGGTAGATCCAATTCGAATTATCGTTAATATGACGTTTTTAAATACCTACATTTATTTAAATTTCACTTTTGTTTTCTTGATTGAAAAGTCTTGGAAGTGGAAATTAAACATAAAAAAGAATGCGTTGTCGATGACAGTGCATTATTTTGGTGGCAATCAAACATACGCACGCGGACACATACGCACTTTTCTGAAATTCTAAGAAATTAAAGCACTTAATATTACGAAATAAATGTCGGCCTTACCAACCCGCGATTTGGCCCGATTGGTAGCGCGGTTGATTCCGATCATTGGGTAGGAACGTCCAAAAGTAGGCAAAAATAATAAAAAATATTTAAAAGTCATTTGAAAATAGAGTTAGTAGCTGGGGAGGAAGGTTCAAATATCATAACCAAAAAATATTATTTTTTTGTTTTTAAGACATTTTAACATAGATGTATTAAAGTTAAGAAAATATTTTTTTTTGTAGGGTTGACTTATTATTTAAAAACCTGTATAACCTTTTCCGCTAGTTCATGGCTTTATTAGTTTTTTTTCCATTTACTTATCGTTGACGATCTTCAATCACCGCCTCGACTGATCCCGATGTAGTATCTACTACTGATGGCGGCGTCCGTGGTTGAGTTGTTTTGATCCTCGGCTACGATCCGGAGATCGCAGATTCAAATCCCGGCATGCGAAAGTAAATTTTATTTGATTCAATTGTGTTATTTCACAATATATTAATTTAAAATAACAAGTGGTGTATTTGCGGCATGTTCCAGAGTTGTAGATAATTTCAGTATCACACCCTGGTAAACGACCAGAATCCAGAATCTAAACGTTGCTTGTAATGACTTTACCCTTGTTTGGTGACTAGATCTGAATGGCTATTCATTTAATAACGTCAGCATTCAGCATCACAACATACCCCAACCGGGGATGCCATAGTTAAACTGACTTGAGACGGTGGGAAGCAGTTGGATCTCTTGTGTGTTAAAAATAACAAATAAAAATATATTTTCTTGTACCTATATTCTATTCAGTTGCTTATTTATGTATAACTATTTACACGGATTCCAGCTTTAGCTAATATTCCCTTGAAATATCATTACATAATATATCTCGTGTGGTTAGTAAATACATAATATCAAACCTGCGTTCCACAAACCTTTCGGATATTGATTGATACAAGGGGAGGCATCTAGAATGGAATGCCACACATATCTAGCTTGCAACACACTCCTCGCTTCATCCTCTTATAGGATATAGATTATGTCACTCCGACTCTTGACAAGATCAACATAATATATAAGAAGGGCATTATGATCAGATTCTGCATCAGAGACTAAATTATGTAAATATATTTTAACAACATAATAAAAGTACGAAATCGTACGTACTGATTGTCACAACTTCTTAAATTTTCATGTCAGGTGGGTAATAGAGAAGTCCAGTCCAATTTTTTTTATTTTTTTTTATGAATAATGACCTTCTAACTTAAATAACTGCATTTTTTTTTTTTAGAGTTAGTTTTAATAGTTAAAATAATTGTCAAAGTTTCAATTTTTCAAGGTCCCTCAAAAACCCGCCAAATTTAAGATGTATTTTGTGACGTCATCAACAGTTCCATTTCATGTTTTTTTTATGTTGGTCTCCTTGAATCTCACATAGATTTGCGCAGGCGCCGCCGGCCATCTTAACGCGTTGATTGGTCTATTTATGGTGTATGGGCAATAGGCTCCCCCACACGCACACTTCGGCGCGACCGAGTCCCGCGCCACTTCAGGCCGCCGCGCAGAAAAGTAAAGACCGATAGGTTTACAGCGCAGTTCACCGTGAAACTTTTCTGCGCGGCGGCCTGAAGTGGCGCGGGACTCGTTCGCTCCGAAGTGTGCGTGTGGGGGGCACTATTGGCAATATGGCGACGGCGAGATCAGAAGCTTCGCAAAAATGACATGATGAATTTTACTTTTACAGTTTTATGTTTTTGAAGTTAATTTACGTTTAAATGATCAATTCACTGTGATATTAGTGTAATTCATCATAAGTACCAATGATGCGTTACTTTTTTTTCAGTTTTAGTCCTTTAAATAGTATTTGGTTGGTGTATTTCCGTTGTACGATAGGTTTAAGGTTACGTCTGAAATTTTTTTTAATGACTTTTCCGCGTGAATTTAATAAAACTTCCATAAAAGTAATATTATTTAATAATGTTAAAGACTAAAGCATGTGTAAATAAATACAGAAATCAACACATTAAATTGCGTAACACCGAATCCAAGATGTCATATTTTTAAAGTTATTTTTTCGGAATCATTAAAATATTTTTTTATCATTTTTAATTGTATGAACGAGATAAAAAGTGAAGTGACAGTTTTATTCCAAATTCATAAAGTAAGAGGACTGTATCTTTAAAATTTTTAATTTTCCTAAATTTTTCAACCATTTAATAGATTATGTTTACAGTCAGCTGTTTTTTTTAATTTTTTAATTTTGAAACTTAAAATACTGCAATTTTCAAACGCGATCGTATATGTCGGATACAAAAATCTAAAAGGAAATTCTATTTAGTTTCTATAAAGATACATGCTTTTACGACATCTTCAAAAATAAGAAATATATCGAACATTCGTTTGTGTCATACCTAAATTCCTATACAAATGACGTACAGCATAAATAACTAACTAACTAACTAACTAACCATCACGCCGTTTCCCCGCAGGGGTAGGCAGAGAGGACGGACCGCCAAACAACTCGGTCTTGGCACACACTCCTTGCCTCGTTCACATTCATACACCGTCTCATACATGCTCTTCTATTATTCTGACTCCTGACATGGCCCGACTCAAGTATCTGATTCACTTGGTCGTGCCATGTCTTTCTCGGGCGTCCCCGACTTCTTCTACCATTCACATTTGCGTCATATATTCTCCTTACACTCCTTTCCTCGTTCATTCTCTCTACATGCCCGAACCATCGGAGCGTTCCTTTCTTGATCTTACTCATTACGCTTACATCAGCCTTGCATTCTTTGCGGATCTCCGCGTTTCTCACACGATCATACATGGTTTTACCACACATACGCCTCAGGGATCTCATTTCTACAGCATTCAGTCTACTTTCATCCTTCCTCTGCCAGTTCCATGCCTCACTGCCATACATCAGGGTAGGTACCAGTACTCCATTATGGACGGCTAGTTTCGCGTCTTTGGACAGTTTTTTGTTGGTGCCAACGGCGTTCAGTCCTCCATTAATAGAGTTACCTGCATTCACCCTTCTTTCAATATCTCTTTCAGCCTTCCCATCTCTCGTAAACATACTTCCCAAATAAACAAACTCATCCACCTGCTCCAAGTATTCGTCGTTCACAACTATATTGCATACTGTTTTCGTACTCTCTCTTTCAAACACCATGACTTTAGACTTACTTACATTCATCATTAACTCATTCTTCATACATACTTCGTTCATCCTTGACACGAGAGACTGTAGATCTTCCATACTGTTAGATATCAGCACCGCATCATCAGCATACAAAAGGCAACATACTTTCAGATTACTTAATTTCGCGCCCAATCCCATCTCTTTCAATTCTTGCATACAATTATCCATGTATAGATTGAATAACCACGGCGACATTACGCAGCCTTGTTTAACACCTTTTGTGATGTCAAACCACCCCGTAAAATCGCCGTTCACCCTAATACATGCAACGCTTCCCTCATATAGAGACGCAATTGCCTGTATGAGATTCGTATTCACTCCATACTTGGACAATACCTTCCATAGCTTTTTCCTGTCAACTCGGTCGTATGCTTTTTGTAGATCTACAAAGGCACAGAAGAGTTTCTGGTTTTTTGCAAGAAACTTCTCAGTGAGCATACGCAATGAGAAAATCTGGTCCATGCACCCTCTTCCACTCATAAAAGCACCTTGCACATCCCATATTTTATCTTTCGTTTCCATTCTTACCCTTTCAATCAATATTCTACCATATAGCTTGCCGACTGAACTAAGAAGGCTAATAGCCCTATGATTCCCACATTCCATACGTGACCCTTTACCTTTGTACAATGGCATGATTACAGCCCTTCTCCAATCTAGTGGCGTGTAACCCTCCTCTAAACATTGGTTAAAAAGTTTGCACAACCATGTGAGAATAATACGGCTATCCCCCTTAAAGTATTCGGCAGCAATATTGTCGAAACCTACAGCCTTACCATTTTTCATACATTTAATAGATCTTTTTATTTCATCCATGCTGATTTTGGTAACATTCACTACATCATCGTTCACACCCGATTCACCGCTGGGATCACAGTCACCCGGGTTACTTTCGAAGACTTCTTCGAAATATTTCATCCATCTCTCTTTAATTTCTTTCTCATTCGTCAACATTTGCCCATCTTTCGATTTTATCACTTTCATGCTTCCGTTCTCTGGACCACTCCGGGACCTTTTGACCTCCTTCCAAAACAGTTTAATGTTTTCTTGGAAGTGGTTTGTCATTTTTATCCCCTCTTCCTCTTCCAGGCGTTTCTTTCGTTCTTTCACTCCAACACTTACTCTTTTCTTGCATACCTTATACACTTCTTTCGCTCGATCTCTCTCTTCGCTTGGAGCACTGCCAGCCCCTATCAGACGTAACCAAGCTTCCTTCTTCTCTGAGACCAGTGCTTTGATCTCGTCATCCCACCATGCATCACCTTTCTTCCTACCTTGCTTACTTATTCCACACACGTCTCTAGCAGATTCACATAGACTCACCTTTATGTGGTTCCATGTTTCCTCTATGCTTAGACCGTCCATTTCTTTCTCATTCAATCTCATTTCTGCATAATTCTCATACTCACTTCTGACATAATCGTTTTGTAGTTTTTCTATTTTGACTCTTGTTGGAGCTGATACCGTTTTCACTTTAGAGCGCCAGCCGCGGAAGAGATTTACTCTCGACACCACCAGAAAGTGGTCAGTTTCAACTTCAGCCCCTCTGAAAACTCTTGTGTCCTCGGTAACGGCTCTCAACCTAGAGTCAATAAGTACGAAATCGATTATTGATCTTTCATTTCCTCTTTCCCACGTATATTGATGGATACCTTTATGATCGAAAAAAGTATTCGATACAAAAAGGTTCCACTCTAAACATACTTCAAGTATTCTGTTCCCATTGTCATTCGTTCTTTTATCCCCGAACATACCTAAAGCCGAATCAAATCCGTCACGTCTAATTCCGACCCACCCGTTCAAATCGCCCGCTATTATAATCCTTTCATTCGAATCTTTTAGTCTCATTACATCGTTCACACTAGTCCAAAAATCATCTTTCACTTCGTCGCTTTCAGAATTAACAGGGGCATAGCAAATAACAAGAAACACCCTTGTCAAACCAATTTTGAGTCGGATCCACATTATTCTCGGACTTACACATTCATATTGTACCATACATTCAACCATTCTGGGAGACAGTATCGCTGCAACACCCTGACAAGCCCTCTCCGTATCTGGTCTCCCAGACCAGATGACGAACCTGTCATTATGCTGCATTGTACCACTCTCTTTTTTCATACTCTCTGTTACACAAAGTACGTCCAAACATTTTCTTTTCATTGTGTCACATAATTCGTTCATCTTTCTTTCCATTCCTCCTCTTATATTCCATGTGCCAATTCGGCATTGCTCACGTTCCTTCCTCCTCTTTGCGCCACCGAAGGGTTGGCGATGTGATGGATAGCGAGTCTCATCGACACCTGTGTCGGCCATTCCCTTCCACGGACTACTTCTTACAATCTAGCTTAACATTATTACTTTAACTTACTCTACTTAATCTAACTTAATCTTACTTAGTCCAACTTAAACTTACTTAATCTAACTTAATCTAGCTTAATCTAACTTAATCTAACTTACACAACCACAAAAAATACCTATAATAAACAAGAAATTCATAACGACAATTGTGAAAAACAATAACAAACGACGTGAAATTAACACTGGAGAAAAAAAATAAATATATATATATATGAATGTGTATCTTGTCACTGTAAAATGTAAATTATTTTTAATTATTGTTTAAAACACTTTCACTCGAGTTTTTTTTTACGCAGCCATTGATGACTCCGTATGAATGGTAGGTACTGGTAGAAACCAAAGGCGCGGGTTCAGTACAATGTCCTCCTGATCCGAGAGCTATGGGGAGCTAGCGCGGGCGGTAGGGGCAGCGGGGGCAGCTAGGGGTGCAGACTGCAGGACTCGTGCGTTTCTGAGAAGGGCCGCTTCGATGTCCGACGCACCGGACAGGTCCACAGTCGTAAATAACAGCATCGGCCGAGGCGAATACGGGCGTAGAGAGTAGAGACGGGTTGCAGTACGGGTGCGGGCAAGAGGCGGGGGTCAAGAGGCACGGCAGGCAGGCACTTAAGGGTCGAACAGATGACCACATCTGGTAAATGTTCTATGACCGTCTTGAGTTAAAACACTTCGTTACACTGTATTACAATACGTTTCACAATATTATTTTGCACATATTCTTAAAATCAGTTTTATGTCCACACTATGCATGGTAAAATTATTTTTAGTGTCACTACGCGACTTACACTCAGTGAGGAATATTATTTAATACTTTCAAGGGTTGAAATTGTGAACTATCCCTCTTAATTTATTAATTATAACGAGACCGTCCAAACATGCGTCAGGCTGCTCCGAGTGCCCGACGCGGTCCATCTACCAGCATAAATAAACCTGTCATTACAGTGATTACCATCGTGACGTCACCACACAGCATACCAACCTGACGCTGTGTTTTAACGAGAATATAAAAAATGCACTTCTTAATATTTTTTAAAAAACTGTACGTTTAATATTATTGAATAAAAGTTATATATTCAGAATCAGCGTTTATTGGTCTATATGAGCATATTTTTTTAAAGCCATAATATTTTTCACTGGAGTTCCTTATTGTGTTAAAGTGCTCAGTTTTCACACCTGTTAACAGAGCAAGTAACTTAACTTATATTTTTTCCCTTTGAACTGGCTTTTAAGTAGTTTTCCCTTTTTTGTAGTGAAGAAAAGAATTTGTCACAACTTCAGATTTCAACAATTTTAAATATATCTTACCAAATTATGTAGGTTATTTTCAAAGGGCCCGGCTTTACAAGTTCTAAAAACTTTAAAGAATCTTAAAATGTATATTAATTTAAATTCTTTCGTGTGAACTAGGTTTATTTATACCTACAAAGTAGAAAGGGTTTTGTTAGAACTTCAGGTTTTTAACAACAAACAATCTCTAAACAGTTCTTCGCATATTAGGTAGGTTACTTTCAAAGGGGCCCAGCTTTTAAGTTCTTCAAACCTTTAAGATACTCAATCTTAAAATTTATATTAATATTACTTAAGTTCTATACCAACTGGGCCTTAATCTGTGTACAGAGAAGAAAAGCGGTTGTACTAACTTCTTAAATGTTCAGAAAAAGATTTTTTAACTTTGAAAGTGAAAATACATAAAAACAAGAAAATTAAAATTTTGTATGACATCGGATATTATCAAAGTTTTCATTTCAGGTTGCCATTTTCATTGTACAATCCCTCCCCCCCTTTAACCCAAATATTAAAGATTAATAATAGGTACGATATAAATATTTGCCTGATATACTAAATATAATTAGTTTGATTTATAGTAGGTACTTGTCCCCAGATCACATTACACCTTCGGGAATTCCTTTATTTCCGCGAAAGAGTTTAAATTCAAAGAGAATTGAGTAATCTCTATGTTAGGCAGATTGATACAGGAATTGAGATGGTTTGAACGTTTAGAACGGATAGAATATTGTATTGAAAATATATGACACTTAAATAATGAATTGAAGAAAAGTGCGGGATACCCTGGAAAAACATTGCACGATCAAGTGAATAAAATACTTGAGTCGGTCATGTCAAGAGTCAGTGACACAGAAAAGTGGTTTGAAATGTCGTACTGAAGTGAACTAATCAACGAGTGTATGCCAAAACAGATTTATGTGACGCTCCATCGTCTCTGCTACTCCAACCACATAAATGGCTTTACTTAATATTTATAAAAATGATCAGATAATTTTCAACAATTTCGGTGAAATTACAAAATTTTTCGGAATTATAATTACAAATAATTTTAAACACATCTGGTTCCTAAACTCACAGTTTGCTTAGTTTCCCAATAAATGTAATTACTATTAATAGCTTTATTTCTGTGGGTTTCGTTCGATTGAGCAAGATTAGTGATTGAGCAAGCACGACACTTCAATCCGTGTTTGTACCTTTCAGGCCGACTCTTAAGTGGTGGCTTATTGTAATTATTACGCATGTCTCCGACAGAGCGAGAAATTTGTAACCAAATCCCTTCGGATATTAAAGTCATAATTATGTATTATTGATTTAAAGGAATTAAATTATTTTGTAATGGGATAATGGCTATATATATTGTTATTGTGTACTTCATAATGGGTAAGGTACGTTTTTTGATCCTTTCGGGTACCTTCATAGAACTGGGGTTTCCATTGAGTTTTCCTTAAATTAAAGAAATAATAATGGTAACTGAACCGAAAAAAGTACCTCTCTGTCTTATAATTTTATTTATGGTGCACACGATAATGTTAATATTAATTAGGTATACTTATAAAAGTGAGTAAAATTATTAATTTGCACTCAGAACAGACATTGCCTAATGTAGTTGGTAAACATATATTAAAGGAAATTTTATTTATAATATTCCATTCGGCATCAAATTAAACGAGACCGGTCACAAATTAAGCTGGTGGGCATCGCGTTTAGGTCCTCCATCACGACACAAGTAACATTTTTCGCTTACTGTGGTGGTAGTAGGAGATTTTCAAACATTGTTGGGTTATTCGTGACCCGGGAATGTTTGTCTTTCTTAAAAAAATATATATATAAATTTTCTGAAAAAAATATACCCGTTTTAACAATATTTGTAATTTTTCAACTGAAGTTTTCATTTTGTATGGATTTCGGGTTTTATTTAAAAATGTTATAAGCATTTTTTTTAGATTTCTCTGGTTATAGACCGTAATTTATACTCGTAGACATCCAGGAATGAAACTCTTAACACCTATTTTTATTTTTAAGTAATTCGTGGTGGAATTCCGTGTCTAAATTATTATGATCTTAAAACCTATGTATACACCCACACTTATGGCGGAAAAACAATTTGTAAAAAGTATAAAAAATGAAAACGCTGTGTACAAGAGGGAAAAGGTTCTAAACCACATTATTTCCGATGAAACGGCTTTTGGAATTGTTTTCTGATAAATATTTTAACCACCTATTTATCTTTCCTTCAGACTGTAGCAACACAAACGAGTATAAGGATGTAATATGGAGTTGATTTCTGAAAACTACTTTATAGTATCTAATGAACTATATTATAGTGGTTAGTTGTACCGGTTGTAACATAACAACTAACGACACAGACGGTAGATTTCTAAGACATGTGTATTTGTGTGTGTTTGTATTGTGTATTCCCTAAACTTTCAACCACCCGGAGACAGCAATGCAACTCATAAAGGTATCGCAACACCCGACCCGGATCACAATGGAGTGGCGCAACACGCCGCTCGGATCGCTCGCCAACAATTTCACTTCTCGCCGTTTCTATCAGAACCTTTAAATTATTTTAACAACCCATTAAATTGTGGATTTTGCCAAATGCGACGTATAACATCTTTCCTGCTTAAAAAAGGTTCCATACATCCATGTATTTACAACAAAACCCAACATTAACTAAACCAAAAATTTCAGAATCATCTTGTGAAATCTTCAAAATCAGAAGTACAACAATGAAAAGAAACTTTGATCGAAACAAAGCATAATCTGCTTATTTTATGCATCAAATGTGCACTGACTTTAAACTGCGGCCGTCGTGTGATTCAAAATGATGAAAAATATAATTTTTGGAGACTTTAATGTATCTGATTTTATAAAATTTAGGACTCTTTAGGGCTGGGGAAGGTTCATCAAATGACCTTTACAAACGCTTACAAATAGATTTTTATAATTTTTTTTTTATATAAAGTTTTTTACTTTTGATAAATTGGCATAAAATCAGGCCCTTTCTTTTTCAAAATTGTGTATTATTGTAACAGTTTATTGATTTTAAGAAAATACTTTTTCTAATAATTTTTCGTTTTCAGAAAATATTTCACTTTTAATTGCCAAAATGGCTGCAGGGATTGATCATTCCTTCGTTTCTTCATTAACAACAACAAAGATACTGCAATAAAAGGTTTTTTTTTAATTTAATGTCGGAACAAAGGTTTTTTTCTTTGCCATGTTAGGTTAGATTATAAATAGCCATTCGTTTTGTTGTTCCTAACACTTAAATTCAAAGCAAAGTATGTCAGTAGGTTTATATTGTATGTTCAAAGGCGCAAACTGGTCTAGTAAAGTTGATTTTATTGAAGGGATGGTAAACAAAAACAGCAATGGCATAGTTCTTGATCTAGTTATCTATTTATTAATTAACTTTGGCGTGTTTGTGTGCGGTAAGCCCCGTGCACCGGTCGCGTGGCTATATATTATTATATCGCGTACTGAACTGATATCGCCAATATTATGTAATTCCTGAGTCGCCATCGCATACTTGACCGGGTAGCCGTGTCACATGAGACCGCGGCCCGCACTTTTACAAGCAACGCCTGTATCGAATTTATAAGACACAGGTTAAATGGCTCAAGGTTACTTCTGATTTCTCCTTGGATTTTTCTCATAGATTTGAATTCAGCGCTAGCGTATAAATTATGACGCCATTTAAACTATATTTTAATTTGACACATTTGCAATATATGTGACCACGTGCCTAGGGCCCTACACTCCTTGGTGCTTAGTCGCAATCACAAACAAGCCAAAAACAAGTGTGCAGTTCACACGTGGTAGTAGTGAAACCTTCAGAAAACTAAAGTAGACAAGAGTGAGGAGGCTTCGAAGCACCGCACAAAGAGGAGACCGATTATACTATCTCATTCTCTCGCAGGCTTAATCCTATAGATGTGTTTGTCTCTTTTTAGTGTCGCTTTTTCGTCATATCGAGTTTCAAACCACAACTTTCACTTCAAAAATCTTAGTGTGCAATTCATACGCGGTAGAAGTGATACCTTCAGAAAACTAAAGTAGACGAGAGTAGAGAGGCTAAGAACTACGAAGGCACAAGGAGGAGGCCGATTGTATATCTCATTCTCTCGCAGGCTAAATTCTATAGATGTATGTGTTTATCTCTTTTTAGTGTCGCTCTTTTTTCGTATCATTGAGTTTGAAATCACGCGAAATTTTCACTTTAAAAATACTCGACTTTAGTCAACAGATGTCATTTAGACATTTTTTACATTAATTGTAGAAGTTTTCACTTCAAAGGAACTTATCATATTTAATATAATTTTGTGTATATAGTCCAGTCAAGCAAGGTGGTGTAGAGTTGTAGAGTGCGTGAGCAAGGACCTAAGCGATTCTTTCAGAAATTTGTTCAGGGTGCTTTGGGTGTGAACATACTAAAAATCCTGACGTCTAGGTGGTGATATCTAGAGGTGGGGTCGAAATTTTCGGCTTTCCGCTTATATCTCAAAAACTGTGCATCGCAGAGGAAAATTTTCTGAAAATAAGTAAAAGCTCATTAAATTATCTAAAACTTTATTCTCTACGTAATTTTCGAAATCCCAGCCGTTTTTGAGTTACACTCTCCACATTTTTCATCAAATATTTCTTCATATCGTTTAAAATATTCATCAAAGAAAGAAATTTGATTGAAAGAAGTTTTAAAAAAATTAATTCCCTTTTAGAATATGTATACATATGACACGTGATATATAACCTGTAAATCGATTTCAGTAGAATCGTGCTAATAAACTGTGCAAAAGATGTTGCATCTCGACGTTCATATCTAACTGGAATAAGACACGGTTGTCTCGAAACCTTTATCGAAATCTTTAATAAAATGTTATTTATGTGAATGTTTCATTACAACGCTACTCAATTTCTGAGCAATGAATAAATAAAACTTTAAAAAAAAAACTTTAAATGTTTTTTTATTAATTATTGTATTATCGGTATCTGCCATATTTCGTGTAGGTGAAGTTAAACGTGAAATCCTATTTAGATTAATCTTTACAACGAATTGGCTTGCAGTATGAACATCAAAAAATATGTGCCACGGATACATTGAAGCTTTTACTAGCTTTTCTATGTATCAGAATTACAATAAAATTATTATTTACGCAACAAAAAATATAAGTGTAAACCACAAAAAAAATGTTTTTTCAAGACTTTACTATGAAGTAATACAAGAAACAATTTTTTTTTAAATATTCCTTTATGGCTAAGACTATTTTTGAGGTTTTCTATGTTCTAACTTTTTTCATTCTTATAAAATTATGCACAGAATAAATAAAAACCACTTTTTCGCTTACTTGCCTCGCGCAAATAAGACGCTCGATTTAAAAAATTTCAGGCATGAGAATCGAAATATTTCTAGCGTTTATATTCCTCTTAATTATGAATTTAAGTAAGTTTAAAGTCATGGCGTTTGAAACAGAGAGAACGAAAACAGCGTGCAACATGTTGCGAATGGTGAATGGAACATACGGATGAGTCTATGTATCTTGTAAGTATGTTTACGAGATGTGGAAAGCTGATAAAGATATTGAAAAAAGGGTAAAGGTAATTCTATTAATGGATGACCGAATACGAAAAACGAAATACCAAATACCACTAACGAAAAAATACCAAATACCACTAACGAAAAAATACCAAATACAACTAACGAAAAACTCTCCAAAGAAGGTAGTTCCCAATTTAGTGTTGGTACCTAACCTGATGTATGGCAGTGAGACATGAAACTGGCAGAGGAAGGGTGAAAGTAGACTGAATGTTGTAGAAATGAGATCCCTGTGGCGAGTGTGAGGTAAAACCATGTTATGTGATTAAACCATGATCGTGTGAGAAATGTGGATCCGCAAAGAATGTTGTATGCGTAATGAGTAAGATTAAGAACCAGAAGTTTAGGCAGAGCGAATCAACGAAGAAAGCAGTGTAAGAAGAATATTCAACGCAAATGTGTGAATGGCAGAATTCGGGGACGCCAGGGGAAGACACGACACCATCAAGTGATTCAGATAATTGAGTGGGACAATGTCAAGAGTCAGAATAATGGAAGAGAATGAATGTGAATGAGGTAAAAGTGTGTGCCAAGGCCGAGTTGTTTGGCGTTCCGTCCTCTCTGCCTACATTTGCGGGGAAACGGCGTGAAGGTTAGTTTTGGTATCTGCCAGAATGTTTAAACAATAATCATAATTAAATGAAAACAAATCACTTTGTAAAACCCCACTTCTTTAATAAAAAATTTCTACATGTTTAAAAAGTGAATATTTCATTTTAGGTACCCACATATTATGGCTTGCTGGGTGGCAAGGTTAATAATTTATTTATCTTAACATTTTATATGCAACGATAATAAATTGCAGCTATATTTATAACATGTATTGTAATACTAACGATTACGCGAAGATAGCCCTGGCCCAGAGAAAAGGGGACTATATTCATCTAATAAGGCGACACAACTTAATAAATAAGCTATAAATATTTTATGCATTTGCTACATTACAGTTACTATATTCTGTGGTCTAGGTCAAAATATGTTGAGGGCATAAAAGACACTTACGATAATTATTATTTACTAGCTGACCCAGCCACGCGTTGCTGTGTCTAACGAAACACAACGCCATCTACTGGATGGTCACCCAACCTTTTAACTCACACTGATATCTGTTAATTAGCATAAAAAGCGAGTTCCGGGTATGCGTTGCTACGCCACTTAATAAATGAATTGTTTCTCTCTGCGTGTCCTTTCCCATTCGTCCCGTCCCTCTCCCGCTTCCCCCTCCCCTCGCGTTACCACTCCGCTTTTCCTCCCGAACCCCCCTCTCGAATTCCCCTCCCCCCTCCCGAGTTCTTCTCTCCCCTTCCAGGCTCCCCTCTACCTTCCCGCATTCCGTTAATTTAATTCCGGTACGTTCAGTTTTCTAGCAGCTCGCGCGCCACCTATTGCAATTTTTTTTATACAAATTTCATAATGCCAGAGCTCACCAGTAAATAAAGACACTCATCAAATCCCCAAAGTTTGAATATAATAGGTAAAGTCGTTCGGATGTTATGCGCGTACATACATTTAGGCGATTCATTTTTATTTATTTATATAATATATAGATAGATTGTAAGGTGAATGGGGTAAGGCAGTGCAATAAATTTCATTAATGAAGTTGAATGAAATTAAACACTCTAAAAAACAGTCAGGAGAAGTTTGAAGGCACCAATTATTTTACCTTTTAGCCGATGACAACATTTGAAGATTCGCTGGCTTTTACGGATTAGTTAACCATTTGTTTGTAAGTTCGAGTTATCATAGATACCTACATTACTAGTACACCTATATCCTCACTTTTATTTATCTATGTACCGTACATCTATTTTATTAACTGTTAAGTTAGTAAATTTCTATCTTTGTTATCATTCTTAAGTTTTATTTTATTTCTTACATCAAACAAAAAAAAAAGTTTCATTTTTTCTTTATCTTTTAATGTAATGATACGACCCCCCAATTTAAACACGAGAAATGTTTTTCTTTATTAAATTGGGTAATTTCATTAATAAAAAAATTACCTCATTGTAATTAGTTCCTTATATTTTTCTTCTGTAAATCTGTATGTATTTCAAATAAAAATAAAATAAAAATCTATGTAAGTGGAGAAATTACTTTGGGAATTTCTTTACTAATTTATAAATTGCAATTCTTCACTCGTGTATTGACCTAAAAACTATTCAGATCTGATCATTAAACATGGAAAAAACCATTTCACAATAATTCTGAATGATGGTCTTTTACCAGGGCGTTACTGAAAGTATCTACCACTGTGGAACGCGCCGTAAATATTGTATATTTATTTATTGATAGAAGCAACACAAAACTACATGTAATTAAAAAAAAATTAAATAACACAAATTAGTCAAATAAAATTTAATAGTGGACGCCAGATTTAAACAATGCGTCGATCGTCCAGTAGCCTGATGTCTCCGAAAAATCGAATTTAGAGTGATATATGCAGTAATATGTCAAAGCTTAACCTCTCTCTTGTATGATACTCAGATTACACATTAACACCACCAATCAATTATGCTGCAGAAAAACTTGTAGTGAAATAAACAAAAAAAATTATATATTTTAGGTTACTAGTAGAAAATTTCAAAATGTTGAAAATTTCAAAAAATTTCTAATTTTTCGGACCGTTATACGTCCCGGTGTTATTTTATAGTATATTAAATATGTAAAATACAGACCCGTGTAAATGATATTTGATTAATTGTGACCATTCGAATTTTTTTTTAAACTTTATTTATTCCCATTTTTTTGTACATGTAATGTATAATAGCAAATATTATATAATAACACAATATAATAACAATTATTACGAACAAGAAATGAAAACCCACTAAGGCACTGCCTGAGTGTGGGTAATATTAAAACAAAATACTATATTTCCAAGTACCCAAAATATAAATTAGACTTTTAAAAAAATATATATATAAAGTTAGTATAAAAAGTTAAAAATTTAGTATTACATACGTAGAATAAGGTTTTTTTCAGCTATTATAAAAATAAAAATATGGAGTAAAGAATACTGATTTTTATTTTTTTGTTATTATAAAAAAATAAATAAACAGAAAACATATTGGACAACAGTTAAGAAAGTTACAGAAAGTAAGTTGTAGAAGGATGGATAAATTTATAGAAAAAGCGTTTCAATATCTACATTATTCAGCCATAATTTTACCTCTTTTACATATTTTATCATTTTATTTATCATTTGAGTTTGTAGTGGTAGAAGGTTAAATGTACGAGGACTAATAAAACTGCTATGTGTCTGCAATAATTTAGTATTGGTTTGTGGGGTGTAAAAAATATTATTTATTCTTTTGCTCATTCTGTTTTCATTTATTTCGAAATTATTTTTGTTTTTAAATACATATTTCAAAGTTTGTAATATAAATAATTTACGTATATTAAATATTTTAGTTTCTTTGTATAATAAGTTGGTCGAGAATGTTTTATTTTTGTTATATATGACTTTAATAAATGTATCAAGTGCACCACCCCATCCTATAATGCCATAAGTGATTGAAGATTGCACCAGGGAAAAGAAGATCATTTTCAATTTCTCAATGTTTATTGCTTTCCTCATTATCTCAAAACTTAGTATTTGGAGACGTCTCACTAATCAACTCGACGATCGACATACACTACACGTTTTATAGGATCTATGGTTACAAAACCAATGCTTTTCAGCTAGTACCATGACAACATAATAAAGTAACATTTCAACCCCCCTTAGAAAAGTCATTAAAAGTGAAGAAAAAAAAATCCCATAACCTAAAATAATGTTACCAATTTAACCTATTTTTTTGAAGTAAAACTTCTTTACGGACGCTTGATTTGGGGAGAAAGCTGGTGAATGCATGACGATAGCGTTACGAAAAGTGTAATCGGGCGTGGCGAACGGAAGTTGAGAGGGAGATATAAGTTAGTGAAGATAGAAAGAGAGATAATTACTTTTCGTATATTACTGTAGGGACAAGAGAGAGAGGTGCGAGCACACATTTTCTTTCTCTATTTCTCTCATAGCCAGTTACGTTTCGTATAACTAAGACACAGTGCAGGCCTATTGTCCGTATCACACTGTAGGTGCAAGAGAGCGCGCGCACATTTTCTTTCTCTCTTTTATAAGCTAGTGAAGTTTTACTTCAGTCGTGTGGTCTAAAGCACACTCGTTTTTTTCATCAATTTTAATGACTTTTCAAATGAGTGATGAAGCGTCACTTTGTTGACTTCGAAAAAATAAACGACACTAATTTCGTTTTTCACTTTTGCACATTTCGGAATTAGCACATCATCACACAACAGCCTGCAATAAAGCAACCAAAAATCACATCATTTTTTGCGGGTGTTAATACATGTAGTACCTAAATGGTGATGGGAAATAGGATATATTTTAATGTTTCACTATTTTTCAATCGATATGTTACCTGCCTAACTCTAAACATTAAAAAAATTATCGTTACAAAATGCATGCAAAGTGTGTATTTAGTATAATAGTGCATGCATCGGATTACCCACGTGAGTAAAGTAGGTAGGCACAGTACTGTAGGCGTCTCGAAGCGTGCTCATTCAAGTGCAAGCCTCTTACTCCGCTATTACGTGCGATCTCGTCATCTCGCGTAACATCCTCGCTCGCCGCGTCTCCCTTTCTCGCGCACCTTTCTTCGCACCCGGTTTTCTCTTTCACCGGCGCGTTACTGCACTGCATAGTGCCGCAACAACCGACCGTGCTAAACCACTTGCGATTTCTTCGACTGGGCTACTTTTGCCCGACTATGTGACTCAGGCGGGCCGGTCGCGGTGGCTACGTCACACGTCGTCGATGCTAGAGTGCTAGGCATAACGCTTCATCAAAAACCCAATATTTTTGGTCATCTTTTTGTCATCATTTGTGTGTTAATTCCCATGTTAATGCAATTAAATAATTTATTGAATATTTGCACCAAGTTCCACATATCGAGTGGTAGATCCGCGGATCGTCCTGGTGAAAATCCACCATTTAGAATCAGCTCTTTGCAACCATTGCGTTGTTTGTAATGGCTACAGCCATCTCCTTCTTCCCCTTGCACAATGTGATCATCCTCACATCAAATGGTCATTGTCTTATCTTATTTGTGTTATCGTGACGTGATGGGTTTCCTTCTTTTTGCCAACGTTTCGGACAGCGTTAGAGTATCCATAATCAGGGAAGATGTGTAGATCGTGGTCAAGTGTGTGTTCATGTTTGTAGAATTTGATACTGTGTTGCATAAACATAGAGGAATCGCAACACTGGATATGATCAACCATAGTCCTTCTGTCTGTAAAAAATTCAAATCACATCGAGCATTGTCTTATTTTAAAATATTGATGTTTGAAAGAGGAGTCATGTCGGCGAAAATATCTTAATTTCAGACAGAAAAATCTATGCAAAAACATGACTTCCTTTAGACCAACTAATCTTTCTAAATAATAAATATACGTACACTGATTATACGTATTATATTCACCAGGCATCAAAGCTCATATAATTCCACTTTTTACCAAGCATCAAAGCATATACGATGGTGAAGTGAAACTTTTTGTCTTGTTTTCTTTTTAAAGTTTATAACTTGTTTTTTCCAAAAGTAAATTATCTGACCTTTTATTTTTGATATATGTACGTGGGTACCTTTATAGTAAAATTTAAATTCTCCAATTTAAAAAAAACTCTTAACGGAATGAGCTATGACCTTTACTGTGCATTTTACGGTTGGCAAAAGAAGGTATATCAGAAAGCTTCCGTCAGCCATGATTCATGGCTCTCAAACGTTTCACGTAACTATGTTCAACTGCAATGCAGTAGGTATTTAATCAACTAACTAATTTTTTGTAAATTATGGAAAAAAAATTCTTTGATTTATGTATTTCTTTTTAGTAAACTTTAATTCCAACAAAGTTCAACCCAAGCTTTTATAAATTACGCCATTTTGCACATGTTGTAGAACCTACTTACAAAAAAAGTTGCCTTCAATATTAATCCAACACACAATCGAATGACATACGTTTACGCCCGTATCTCAGTACTCCGTAGCTAGTAAAATGTTGAACGTTAAATATTTAGAAATAAAACCTACTGATTATATCTTCAATGTAATCACATGTACCTGAATGTATGTATGTAAAAATGAGAGATTTCTTACAATTAAACTGAAATGCCACTTGGTCGAGTTGTCATGGAACCATTACGGAGATAGATGCTCTGTTTTGTAAGACTTACATAATATACAAATGTTTTTTTAAACTGAATTAAATGAAAGTAAATGTAACCGTAAAACTGCTACCCAACAACTATTTATTGAGAGCTTTCAACTTATGCCTAAACCGACGTACAACAAATTGCAACTAATCACCTATTAATCAACGAAATTGAGTTGATTAATGGGCGTGAAATTTTATATCGGATAAAACTTTATAACTAATTGCTTTTAACCTATCAAAAGCACAGAAAGGTGGATACAGATATTAGCTGTAGATATATTGTACCCCATAAGCTTTGTGATAATTTAGAGTTTGGACTATAATCTGCTATCAAAATGTTTTAAAGTGCGTGATCTAAAATAGATAATAACTTTCAAGTTTTAACCAATCGGCCTACCTTTCGTTATTTAAATCTAACGAATTTGGTTCATGTCATTTCGTAATCTTGCATATTATTATGTTTTTTTTTTTCGTGAATACCACACAAGAGTCCCAACTGCTCCCAACCACAATTCAGTGAGAGTAAGCCATCCCCAATTGCGTATTTTGTCAGAAGCTAGTGGTAAGTGGAAGTAATTCAGGAAAAGAAAGTCATGGAAATTACCTGGCTATATCGATTCTGGTCACCAAACACGGTTAAAGTCATCTCAAGCTACGTTTCAACTCGGGAATGTGTTATTTCACCAGGGCGATACCGAGAGAAACAGTTTTTCAAATTTTATATAATTTTTTTAAACTCGACAATTTTGCAGATCACAATACGCTTTACTGTAAAGCGGTGTTTCATAATACTTTACAAAATATTAAATAAAATGCAGGGCTTACAGAAAAAAACAGGTCGTATTTTGCGTAATCTAGGTAGGTATGCGCAAAGTTCATATCAGCCCAAAAACTGCATAAAGTATGATAATTTTTTTTTTATATACATTGCACTATTTTGCACGCATTATCAAAAGTGAGAAGTTTCAGGTTGCGAAAATTCATTTTTGAATAACAAAGATATTGCTCAAGACAAGAAAATGTTTTAATCAACAATAAATCAAGTACCTGCGTAAACATTAACATAGATATCAACCAAATTATTCATAAATGTAATAGAGGGTTTACGGCATTATTGCTGCTGTTCAGAATTTCACAACTTTCAAATTGATTAGGTACCTACAGCATGTTATTGGCTAATCAGTGTCACAATTTATTTCATAATATGTACCTAAATTTAATTCGATCTAAATTCAGATTTGCAGAATTTACTTTTTTTTTAATAAATAATTTATTGATTTTCGCAGATTTACATTTGTTTATCTAGGTGACCTACATTAGTAATAAACATAATACGATTCCCCTATCTCTAAGGGTATGCAGATAACACATAGCAGCTCTGGCAAACAATCATTGATCGTATCACTCTTTTTTTACTTATCTTCTTATTCAAAACTCACCAATGTAGGTCAACTCCATTTCTAATGTTCCTACGAGCAGAAGATTAATGATGGGGAGTTGGTAGTTGAGGGAACCTAGCTGACATTTGTCGAAGTGACTAGTTATTAATTCATTTTCACCTGGCTTGTACCTACGTATTCCAGATTGGTAGTTTTCGACACTTATCTACGCAAATAAAATAAAATAAGATGTTACGTGAACACTAATATTATAATGTTTAGGTATTATGAAATCGAACCAATATCATGTGTGAACAATCAGTAACTAGAGTGGGTTGAGAGATTTTAGGAGAAAGATATTATGTAATGTGGATCGTTGTATCGAACTCCGGGAATATTAAAATTTATATAATTACTCCTACATTTGAACATTTTCGGAATTGAACCCTAATTTTTCTACAAAAGAAACATCTCACTGTAAGAAAGTGTTTTGAACTTTACTGTTTGAGTGTGTCCCGTTCAAGCACAACTTACGCACATTTAGAAGGGCACCGGCAGATTATAAATTATCGCTAGGGATTATTATTATTTGTCCGGCCCGAGCGGGTAATTTGGCCAGCTATTAAACTAAACAATGAGCCAACATTTGCACCCTTCTCCCGAGACGCATCTTTGTGCCAGACACAGTAATCTTTATTTGTCCCGGCCCGTCCCTTAGAGCGCTTTATTGCCGGCAATAAAACAACGAAAACTTTCTTTTTTATATGCCGGCCCAATAACCGGCCCTATGCCGCCAGTCCCGCTGCCTGAAAGGCCCGCAGTATTGCAGGGTAATGGAATTTCAGGATTTGCTTTGATTCTTTCAGCCAGCTACTCTTATTCGTGCCTATCGCCTACCCTCATTTGCGCACTTTCAGGGAATGGATGTTTTCTTAGTCTGTTTTTTGTAACTGTATTTCTCAAATTTAGGTACTTTTTGAGCTTTCAAAACTGTTACATTTGTTAGTGTTATTACTTCCTAAAAATTTAGAAATATGATTTATTCCATAAGGGTAATATACATATATATATTTCTTTTTAAATTATTTATGTATTTGCATGTTCGCAACTTTTAACTGTTAGTTACCTATCTATCTATCAACCCCTTTGTAAAAAATATCAATGCTTACGGAATTGAAAATACCATTTTGAGTCCATATTATTATAAAATTGAAGAATCGTACTTAAAGTAAGTAGGCGTGTAACCTAACTGTCGGGTATTAGGTAAATGCAAACTGTCTGTCGAGTTGGTGAGTCTGAGCACAGGCTCAGACGGAGTAGTGATAAGAGCGCGCTGATAAGGAGGAGGCATGAAGATGAAGGAAGCTGGGGTTGTTTGGTCGGTCTGTCGGGATGCCGGGCCCAAGTGGGTCAGTAGGGCGCGCCCCCGCCCTCGGCCGCGCTCCTAACATAGACCTGGTTCGCTGGAAAGTAGGTCGCCGACTCACTTTCACTTATTACACGGGGCCCCCCCTAATCATTCTCCATTGTGCCCCCCCGCCCCGCGCGGCCCGACCGCTCCGCCCGGCGGCCGCGCGTCTCCTCAGTCGCGACTCTCGCCTCACCGTGGCGGTACTGTGTTCCGGTGCGCTCTCAACAAACTTAGTAGTGACATCCCCTTGTACGCGCGAAGTCGTTTCACTTCTGATTAACGTTTCGGACAAAAATGGTGTTTTCGTTTTTCCCGCTTTTTTTTACCAGCGATAATATTTCCAGTCCGTGAAAAGGTTCCGCTAGAACCGTGTGTAGAAGTTTTCTGTGACTAAAGTAAATAATAAAGGGGTCTAAGACCCGCCTACTCAGGTGTATCAGTGAGAGTGATGATAGTAGACATGGAGCAGCAGTCCACGCTGATGCCCCTGAATATGTCCCCTTTCGGACCCGGCGAGCCCAGCGGGCCCCCGCCGCCGCAGTACGCGCTGCCGGGCCTGGCCTACCAGGGCGGCCTGGAGCAGTACTCGCCGCAGTACCAGGTCTACAACATGCCTAACTTGGACGCCTCCTACTTGTTCACAGGCAGCTCTGAGGGCGGCGCCTACATGCCCGCCGCGCCCGGACAGCCCTGCGACCAGACGGACTCCAAGGATGTCATCGAGGAGCTGTGCCCCGTGTGCGGGGACAAAGTGAGTGGCTACCACTATGGCCTGCTCACCTGCGAGTCCTGCAAGGGCTTCTTCAAACGCACCGTCCAGAACAAGAAGGTCTACACGTGCGTGGCGGAGCGGTCCTGTCACATTGACAAAACCCAGAGGAAACGCTGTCCTTTCTGCAGATTCCAAAAATGCCTGGAAGTCGGAATGAAACTTGAAGGTGAGTTTTTAAACTTTTCTTATTCCAAGTTCCAAAACGTCAGTCGCAGTCAATAGTTCATTTTCCTCAACTACCCCTAGATATTTACAAAGCCTCGATATATCAGTCACCCCCTTTTTATAAATCAAAGATTTTCCGCTATTTTCCTAGGACACGAATCGCTCTGGTGCTACTGTAAACCAACCCTAATTTCAAACTTATCAGAAAGCTCACCCTCCCTTACTGTAGATAATCTGAGAAAGAAATATTTTGACCGTTTGGGACCTCAATGAACGGTTGATAAACGTATGAAATCAATGGATAGAACGCGCGCGTCATTGCAGCAAGACTTTAATGATAGTGTTGTGCAATTAGCTTTTTCACGTTTGGTAACGGCTTACTTGCCTAGCGAGGCGTACAACGAGATAAGGTCAGATATAATTCTACATTTAACCGCGCAAGACAATATGAAGTCTTGATCGAACTCGGTTCATTGTTGGAACATGATAACTTTTCTGAATTACCACTCGCTCTGTTCTCCGAGTCTACGTCCATATGAAGTACGCAACTTACAACACTACGGCAACTCTTGCTTTCAGTTTGTTTATCTGATTCTGTTTCTTGGGAACGTGTTTCGCAACATACTTCATTTTATGCCCCAAATTACAATTATTAATTTTACCATGATTTTACCCTAATATTTTGTATTTCTGTTAAACCGGTAAAAATACTTTGTACGCGTTTATAAAACACTTTAAAATCATATTTAATTTGTTTTCCTTTGGTTTGATGTGCTACATTGTTTTTATTCAAATAGTGCAAAAACTTTGGTGAAAAAATTAAAAATATTTTCAAAGGTAGATAATGAATAAGCTTCATTTGCACATCTTCCCAGAATATCGGAAAGAATATAGATATGTATATTATTCATAGTTTTTACAAAATATAAAAGTGTTTTAAAACATAATTTCACGTACCTATGGCTTTAATTTGTAAAAGTATCAATACTGGAATATGAAAATTATAAGGGATATTTATGCAGAAATTTCAATACTCCTTATTATGGCATAGTAGCATCGTTCTTCCACACTCATAATAAATTTATTTCTGTGTTGTTTCCATTGTTTTTAAACATCTCTTAAGTTAATGCACATATTCAGCATTCAGTAGTTTTCGGATGCATTTTTGAATGAATAATAATTCGTTCCATATTTACGCGAAATTATTCATATCGTGGCCTTCTGGCCTGCCGGGTATTAACCATCAACTCGTTTCCTACTCAACTCACCCAGCCGCGAGCCGCTAGCCGCTTGCCGTTTGCCGCTTGCCGTTTGCCGCCTGCACGGAATTACTGTGCCGTTTCCATAGTCTAGTCATCTAGTATATAGTCTACTCTCATTATGTCGTAGGTAACCGATACCAGTTGGTAATACCAGCAATACCATTGCATATCATGTAACTGACAGATCACGAAGTCGACTCTACACACCAATAGTCTTAGCTTAATCCGTTCCGTCTAACTGATATTATTGAGCCAGTTGTTTTTTTAGTCTATTCCATTTCTTTCCATTTTCAGTCTTACCATATTTTTAATCCACTCCACAATATTTATCGTCACCGCTTGTGTATCTGACGAACACATCATAAAGCATTAAATATTATTTAATTTCCATGTTATTCTTGAACCGTTTCACACGGACGTGTCAGTTAATGAATCAATTGACAATTTGTGCAATATTTAAATTACATGCCTGGTGTAATATGTCTAACGATAACGTCCACTACTGGTGTAATTTAAATCTCGTTTTTTACAAAAATTCATGAAATGAGCATGCTTTTAATGTGTCTAACGATATAGTTCATTACTGCTGTAATGGTAAATTTGCAAAAATAGTTACCTGAGTTACTCGTAGCTAAAATAATTACTTGAATTAGCTTATCATTATCGTTTTTCAAAACGGTTCTGCGCACTTCGCATTACCGTGTGTAAGAACGTAACGTTAATTTGTTAATTAGCTTTAAAGTGCATCAGGTGTGTTTATTTTCAAATCACTGAAAATATTCATTATTCTCATTTGAAGTTTTTATTTCTTTATTTCTCGATTGTCCAAAACGTATTTGATATTACAAAAATAATGCAATTCTGTGATAAATTAACTGTTTACATACAAAAAATGAATAACATTTTATAAATGCGTTAGTTAGTGTGGTGAATACTGCAATAAATGATTGAAGTAAAAATTGTGGCAATAGACACGCTTAGACATTTAGTTGGTTTGGAATTTCCACTGAGAAGGGAGGTGGGTGAAGCTGAAGAGTGAACAGTGCGCCGAGCGATTCGACTCCGCGCAATAGCTCACATCGTGCTTTATCAATGTGATTGGGTTTAGCGTGTGACATTTAGTCCCAGACACGGTTATTGGCGCATTCTCTTTCGGCATCCCTTCCTCCTGATGTTCTTGGATAGCGATGCGCTGATAACGCAATCCCCAATAACCAGTTCGGCAGATAACATCGCAAATATTCAACATTTCCCCTTTTTCCTTCCATACAATATTTACGAATCCTCCACGATTCTTACGATTTCAATCTCTTATCTAGCCGAATCATTGTGTTCGGCAATCCCATCTCGAAGAAAGCAGCCGTGTTTAGTATTTCCTTTTTTGCATTAATTTCCCGTATTTTTCTTTCACCCAGTTGAGGACTTATGTTGTTTTTATCGTATTATTTATTTAGTTATTTCTTTGATATTGTTCTATGTTTACAGCGATACGATACTTGTACCTATTTAATGTATCGTAGTACTGGCTGAAGCCATGTTTATTTCAGTGACTGCATTTATTATTTAAAATAGCGACTTCATGTATATTTGCTGCATTATGTGTTAATTGCGAGTTTCTTGATATTCTTCAGGATAACATATGTACATTGTTTTATGTTTGTTTTAATAGGAGCTCCCAGATAATAAAATTTCTTATTTTGTTGAAATGTATTCAGGAAATTGACATAATTATAGTTCACCGAAAATTATTGTTGCGTAGCGATGCTGCTTTATTTTTAGATTAGGTACAGGTACCTGAAGATATGTAGTTAAAGACATTCCGAATCACTTCAAATTAAATAGATAATCGTAATATAATATGCTATATGAGACTTGGTGACCTAAATGTGCAATTATTAGGTAAACGGGACCAAGAAACCTATATTTCAATTACAGTACACCATGCAGATGCAACATTGTTATGGAATTATACTAGCTGTGCATTCGTTTAGTGTTCGTTTCCTTAATATTATAAGATCGAATAAAATCTGCCCCTCCTCATTCCCAGTAAGCGGTCAGAGTGTCGAGAGAACACGAGAGCACAAAGCGGCTTGTCCCAGCGAGCAGCCAATCCGTTGTCTCGAGTGCAACAATAGTCGCAATAATTGCAATAGTTGAAACAATTGCCGGCCTACCAATAACAGGAGTTATTGCTTATGACCTACATATCTAAATGAATTAGACTTAAGTACTTCAGATCCACTTAGTAAAGATAGCATTGACTGGGTTAACAAAGCTAATAAAATTGTTTAAATATCTCCCTTAATTAATAAGGCATTTATCATTTTCGCGGATTGTAACGTTACACAGTTATTAGGTATTAAAGGATTGGTTGTGTTTATGTCTGCCCTTTCAGTGAGCTTAACAAATTTCGCAACACTTGAATAAATCCCAGGACATTCAATCTCGGCTTGGAAGGTAGTTTAACGTTGAAATTATTATTTACTTATTAGTAAGGACTATTCCTTTGTCCTTGCGCATCTGTTACCAAGCCCGCATTGTTGAGCGTGGCGCCTTTGGGTTTAGCCAATATTGACAGTAGTATTTCGTTTGTGTTGGTTCTCTCCAGTTAGATCATAATCATCCATTTATAAAATGTTAATTTATTACTCTCCCTTTTCTCATTATAATAGCGAGCCTGTTAATCGATTCAAAGTGCTTTGACGACGCTAGCACAGGTCCAGTCAGATAATTGAGTAATTTTCAAATGCACTTTCGCTCTTCGCGATCCGATTATCTCGTCAAAACGCGGTTTTGTTGTTTGTGACTCATCAACCAGCATTACGCATTTCCGCAAGATTCACTAGATATGCTGATAAGATCCGAAGAATAATTTTTCAATGTGTTTTCATCTCAAACGCCCCGAATCGGGGTCAGCGGTGCGGCTCTGCTGCGCGCTTGGCACACTGCTTGTGCAAGCGGGCACGCGGTGACGACACGCGGCACGCAGTCGGCACTCCGCGCTCGGGAAGTGCGTCCGCTGCGAGGCGATACCATGGCGAGCTGCTTGGAGCCAGCCAGCCTATTCTTCTGGTTGCCGAAGACTATCTTTCGGACAGAGTTGATATTCCGTTGCAACATCCTTTTTTTCTGTCCTACGCAATACAAGTACGCTACTTGTAGTGCGTTTCGAGCCCGAGCGATACTATTCCGAAATATGACATTTCAGTTGGCGACCTACATACATTTTGTTCCACCGATTATGCCAACGTACTAACAATTACAATGTTTTCTTTAAAATTAAACAAAATTTAATATCCCTTAGTTCGTTGAAATTCTCGTAGGTACAGTGTAATATTATTTTTCATCGACTGTACTATGTAGATACATTAAAATGATTTATTTTTGATATAGTAGAACCTCTATATTTAACCGAACGCTGTGGTTTTCTCCGCCTTTTTGTCTTTCTGTATGTGCATTACATTATAGCGCTTTTTTCTATGATCGATATTGTGTTACTTGCTTCTCGTATTTACAAAAATACATTATCTATGTATGTACTTAGGAATTCTGAGCATTGGTGGCCGTGAATGTGGCATTCCATCTGGAGGTTATCGGTAACTAGGTCAGCTGGCAAATTGGTGACTTATTGTGGACCACCTGTTGTAGCCTGGTGTTGATTATTTGTCTTGCACTGCACTTCATTTCGACCTATCTCATTTGGATTAAATTATTCATTAGCCGCCAAAATGCGTTATTTAGGTGTAATCCTATGGATGGTGCTCCCTGTTGTATCATTTGATTAGCCGAGGTTTTATACATTAGAAGGGACCAACAAGCTACCTCTTTTACAAAGGGTCTCGTTTATGTAGGGTTTAGTTATTTTAGGATTTCGTTACTACATACTCAAAACCATCAAAGGAAATTGTGTTATAGGTAGACAAACACGCTTGCAATGTAGAGTAAAGTAAATAAAATAACGTAACAAGTAACCTTAAGAGAGAAAGGACGCATAAAATAGTACAATGTTAATGATAAGTTTGTGATAAGTATTAGCTTAAAGTATTGTGACGTTCGTGTAGTAATAGCATTTTTAACATTCCTGGATGACTTGTGTTAGACTTTTGCTGTGTACTTGATGTACCCGTGAGACCTTGATGAGAACTGGCGGGCTGACAGGACGCCGAGCTGGTCTCGGAGACGGCTCCTCGCGGTGACCACGCTGACCAGAGCAGCCACGAGATGGCAGCCTTTCACTTTTCACTAGCGCCGCATCTTGTTAATAGTGACCCACTTTCCGAACGGCCTTGACCGAAATCCGAGCGCAGTGCTTTGTTTTAGCAGGTTTTTTTTATCGCGCTGACACCATTTCTGACGCCGGCGGCCTTGACACGTTTGCCGAAGGTCCGCGCGGGGCCGCCCGCCTTATCGACCTTATAATTGTTGTCTTATCATCTCCGCTACTGATCGCTTATTTATTATTTTTATCTATGACGAGCCGACTAGTAGATACTGTGAAGGCGGAACTATTTTTTCTATACTAATTATTAACGACGACTTTGAATGAAGGCGAGTCTTGTTTACTATAGCAGCTACTATCCATTGTTCTGTGATTTCAGTTTCAAATCACTGAACTAATGAATGAGTAATTGTGATTTAGTGGTGGTTTCAATTATAAACATTAACCAGCATTAATGATTTTTTCTCACCATTTTTCTTATTTATGTTTTACTTATTTTAAGTAGGTCAACTAACAATACATTTTTTATGATGAATAATTCTCATGTATATTAATACATATTATTTCAAATAGTTTTTTTTTCAATAAAAGATACGTAAGTACCAAGTATTTAGTTGTTAGAAGTAAGATTCACTAAACAATGACAATGGGGTAATATTCAATATAATATAATGAAGGTAGGAACTTGAGACTGCGTATCTTTTGATCGTGTTTTGAGCAGATATTCCCGTCTGCGTCTGATCCTCTGTGGGCGGATATCCTTTCACTCAGTCGAGGCAGATATTGTTATGAAATCGAGTAATCGTAAGATGAGTTGATAATTTCCAGAATATTTGGCCTATAACTACTACTATTAATATTATTTGGCCTCCTACTATAAGCAGTAAACCTTTTCAATTATTGGAATATTAGTAGGCATATCCATTTCCAGGACAATCCTTAAAATATGCGCTTCAAATAATTTAGTAGACTAATGATGGGTTGTTTCACGTAATTCGAAAAATGTTCAAAATTTGTGAAAGTTCTATTCGAGGTCTGTTATTATTTATTCATGAGCTGATTGTTTTATAAGCACTTGGATAATAATGGAACTTGAAGAGGACTGTCACAGGACTTGAATATTAACTTTAAAATTTGATGAATTGATCAAATTCTTTGAAACAACCCGTCCTAAGAAGTGTGTACCAAGACCGAATTGTTTGGCGGTCCGTCCTTTCTGCTTACCCCTGCGGGAAATCGGCGTGATGGTTAGTTAGTTACTTAATAAATAAGTAGTAATTTGTAGAAATATTTTAAAAATCTACTAATTTTCAAAGAAATCACATGTAAGACAGTTTTAAATTCTTAATCCAAATCGACCAATTCGTATCATTTGAAAGTATTAATAATAATTTATATGTTTTACTTTTTCAATAATCGCAATTCTTCACATTTAATGTATGTTTTAGATTATGTTTGCTTTTTAGCGAAAACTGTGTGCAAACTAAGCTCTTTAAGATTTGTGTGTTTGGAGGTATACAAATTAACATTGATTAAATACATAAAATCGTAATTTAAAAGCATTACCTCGTAGATGATTGTGTTGAAATAAAAAATCTTTTGTAAATCAGAGAACAAAAGAAGTTTTACACGAAATTTTTTCATTCCGATTCCATACACGTAGTTTTTCCGGTATGGAAAATGGGGAATTCTGAATATTTGACAACTGACATTGTTTTACGTATTGTGTGGAATCGTGGCGTATTTATTTCGTAATACATATCATCATCATCATCACTCTTGGCTCTACAACCCCTGGTGGGTCTTGGTCTTCTCAAGAGTCTTCCTCCACTCATCTCGGTTTTGAGCCAGCTCTCTCCAGTTTACAATCTTCAAGGTGCACAAATCTTTTAGAACGTTGTCGCTCCATCTTAAATATGGTCTTCCCAGGCTCCTTCGCCCTATCGGTCTTGAGTTCAGTAGAAACTTTGGTGCTTGATGCTCGGTCATTCTCTGTAGATGACCCAGCCACCGAAGTTTTCCCAGTTTTATAAATTTTGTGACGTTTAGATCCTTAAACAGAATATATAGCTCATTGTTATAACGTCTGCGCCAAAATCCATTTTTTGAAACCGGACCGAAGATACGCCTCAAAATTTTCCTTTCAAAAACATCCAGTGCTCGCTCATTCCTCTTAGTTAGCACCCAAGTCTCAGTTGCGTATGTTGTTAGTACTGGTCTGATAAGTGTTTTGTACACTAATATATTGGTGTTTCTGGACAGCAGTCTGGATTTTATTTGGTTTTGTAGGCGGTATAATATATATTTATTTATTTATAGTATATGTTTTTCGGAATATAAGTAAAATAAATATATTTTTTAATCTAGCTAGACTAGATTGTATTTATTACTGATTGTGAAATCGTGTTTCTCTACGGTGTTGTGAATTTCATTTATATATTTTTACTATAATTTTCCGTATAAAATTATTTTATGATATATGGCAAAGTTAAAGGTGTTTCCATTGTTGATAATAATTAAGTACTGTCCCAAAATATGTTTTCTTCTTTAATGGCAACTATATCTGCAAATCTATGTGAAATCGTAGATGCCAAAATAATGATAGTCTATCTAAAGCAGTGGTTCCCGACCTTTTTTTGACCAGGGATCACAATGGCATTTATTTGATTTCACAGGGACCACAAGGTGCAATAATGATAAACTGTTAATCGCGCAAGTAAACGCGTATTTTTTTGCAATTTAATGTGTTATTCTTAGACTTTTCCAGCTACCTCTCCATCATTTATACCAAAAGAGTTAAGAATCAGCTTTTGGATACCTTTCAATTCGGTTTTGTAGTAAATGAATAAATGTTTCGTGGACTACATTTTAGATATCGCGGACTACCTGTGGTCCACGGACTACCGGTTGGCAACCACTGAAAACAACCACTGTGGGTTTCGATATGCTTTCCATGTGGAGATCGGTAGGGAAATAAGTATTGTATAAAGCTGGCTTAAGCGACCGCTGCGTAATAGTACCTATAATAATATAAAATTGTAGTTCCGCGATTTTACTGTCCAGAATTTAACAGTGTAATAAATACTGCAGAGCTCGCACTGCGTGGTGTTAAAACTTGTCCGCTCGAGATTGTCAATTCCTCCTTCCAACTTCCAGCCTGCGTCTTTATTCGATGTTCTGTATTCTGCACGGGGAATGTAATAATGTGGCGTGGAACAGTGTGTTAATCGTATTAGCCCGTTGATTGTATCTGTCGGCGATAATTGACTTCGAATCACTCCACGCGCTCTGGGAGTTTCAAGGCTCAAAAAGCATTTCACATTAATAAAATGTTCTTTGATCGGATGTCACTTTTCAGTGATGAACTTCAATCTATCTTAGAAAATAGTATTATCGGTTAAGAAGGGACTTTTAAACCGAGCCTCTCACCTGTAGAAAGGCCGGAACCTAACTTAACGTAACTTATTTAACCTAGTTTTTTTTCATTACTTTTCATGACTATATTTCTTGTCTGCTTGCGGAAAAGTCAGTATCTGCTCGGTGAAGATATTTAGTGGCATTTGAACTATACCTAAGTTTCAAAATAAAAATCATGTCTATTACATTGGTAGGTTTACTTTTAAGTCGATTGGCGACTTCTCGAAATTCTGAAAAACCAACTTATTTGGGTCAAAAGTGTGCGAATAGGCCTATGTACAAAATAAGTGTATTTTCGAATGAAACGAACAGCCTTTAAATCAGCTCCATATCATTCGTTTATAGTACCCGTAACGAGATTCGAATTTGAGCCAATGATCAATATAATAATAAATATAATAAAACGTATTAATTAATAGATTTTTTTGTACAATATTACATATTTTGTTGATTCTATTGACGTAAAGTTATAATTCAGTATTTCTCCAAGAATGCAACTGGTTTTCAGCAGTACCTCCAATATCACTTTATTTAAACGCTAAGAATTATCCCTAGACGTTATCAGAAATCAATTGATACACATATTTTTTTAGAATACCAAAGGAGTTAAATATTTCCTTTATTTAATATACTAAATTAGTATCTTTAAACCGGTGCTACGTTTGTTATGTTACGATAGAATCAAAATCTGAAAATTTGTTTCTTGACTTGCACTTCCATAAATTAATCTAATCATTTGCGCCTGCCATGTAGGCAATTTACATGGCATTAATAAGATTTTTTTTGGGTTACCCGTGATTTTTTTCTTTTAATATACTCATTCAGTTTCTTTAATATCGCTCCTCGCTTTTACGTTACGGCAGAATCAACACATATTTTTTTAATGAAAATCTGGATCTTGATTTATATATATACTTTCCTAAATTAATCTAATCATTTGTACCTTCCATATAGGCAATTTACATAGCATTAATTAGATTTTTTTTTGGTTACCCATGATTTTTTTTAGTTTAAGTTTTTTAGTTGAATATACTCATTCAGTTTCTTTAATATCTCTCCTCGTTTTTTTACTTTACGGCAGAGTCAACATACAATTTTTTTTCTGAAAATCTGGATCTTGATTTATACTTGCCTAAATTAATCTAATCATTTGCGCCTGCCGTATAGGCAATTTACATAGCATTAATTAGATTTTTTTTGGTTACCCATGATTTTTTTTTAGTTTAATATACTCATTCAGCTTCTTTAATATCGCTCCACGTTTTTTACGTTACGGCATAATCAATATTATTTTTTTTTTCTGAAAATCTGGATCTTGATTTATACTTGCCTAAATTAATCTTATCATTTGCGCCTGCCATATAGGCAATTTAAATAGCATCGATTAGATTTTTTTTATTGTAGTTGATATACATTTAATTTATATTTGACGTACTTTTGTATAACATGCAGGGACATCATTAATTGTTTCGCAACATGTTAAAATGGAATTGTTTTTTTTTATTATTCATCCAATAATAATGTCAACGTTTCCACGAGCTATTACGGCTTAGGCAACTGGCCCGCCATTGTTACCGGGCATGGCTTCACCGTAGGTACAAAAGCACACAGGTTTCCCAAGTGAGACACACCTGAAGTGTGCACACATCACTAGCGGAGCCCACCTACGGGCGCCTACTCCTAGGTGGCGTGCATACGCAAGTAATCCCGCGACGAGATGCAGTGATTGTCACAATATGACGCGAGGACTCTGGGCAAATGTAGCGCTAAATAATTGCCTTCGCTCCACAAGGCATTGTTGCAGTTTTATGTGCACTGCAAATAATTTGTACCTAATTGAGAGTGCACGCCTCGCACTCCTCCCATGTTACATACGTGGCACGGTATGTGAACGTTCCTACATATATGGAAAAGTTCCAATCGTCGTTGTAATAATTTCTTAACAGAATATCATTTTATGTCTTCAGCATGTTCAAAGTCTTTAAGTTCATGTTTCTACCGTTATACTCGTTGTTATGCAATCGCGCAGTATTCCCACGGGGTTGACAGAAATAAAGAAGCGCTATAAACCTTCCAATATATTCCGATAATAAGTTGTTATATTTTTCCGTATTTACATTGATATCTACTTACTTCACAGTCCCAATGTGCTGTGTAATTTTATTACAGCGATAAGTAAGGTTCAGGCAGTTGCAAAAGGAAATAAAAATCAAGTAAATGCCGTTTTCATTTCATTCTGAGGATAACGAATAGGTACCTACTTACTATTCGAAAGAACAACTGTTTTCTTGTTTAGTAGTTGTAAAATGATAAGTCGAGTTAGTTTTGCAACTGATTTACATCAGAAGATAATCTGAAAAGCGTAAGCTGTGCCACTTATAATATGACTTAATGTTTCCATTTTAGTAGTTATTACAAATTTTAGTGTCAATGAAGCAACGATTCTGACGTCAAAATTCATTTGAAGACTAGATACAATCGTCATCACGCACCGGCAGCACCGTGTTGTTTGTGTTTTATATGTATTTTTTATAATCGGTGCGCCCCCCTCCCGCCGCCGTAGTATGGCGCCCCCCTCCCCCTCCCCCCCGGGTCCCGTTAAGTGGGACGAGGTCACGCCTCAGGCATGTCTGTGTTGCGGCACCGCTGTCCCCCCCCCCCTCCCCGCCCCCCTCCCCGCGACAACGCCCCACTACTACGCCGAGCGACGGCCGAACGCTTTTCTTGTTATCCTACCGAGGTTGGCCGGTGATGCTAGCGTGGGAATTTTCCTCGGAATTGGGGAAAATTAGAAATTTTGTTGGGTTACTCAGGGATACATAGTTTGTGTATAGTCATATTCTAAACTACAACAAATTCCGACCAACGGGTTAATCGTCTATTTCGGTTAATATGATTATAAGTGTCCCCCTCTCCTATAAACACATAATATGAAGAAGCATATGTAATGCATTTTATTTATTTAATTTTGTTTTTTTGGAAATATTTATACAGCTTTTAGATCATCAACCATATTAGTAGTACATTTTGTTTTATACCTACTTCCTTATTTTTAATTTATTACTCTAATTTCTTATCATCTGTTAGTTTGTACTTAGATTCTTAAAGATCCCCACACCCACGGATGTGCGTTAGAACTGTTTTAATTTAATTTGTTGATATTATAAAATAATAATTGTAGATTCCCGAAAATGTGGGATAAATCGAAATTGGAAATAAATATTCCCACGCCTGGCATTACCGAGCCATCTTCGCACTCCCGCCGGTTTCGGCGCAGGCGCGATGCGGCCGCCGCGAAAGAGCGCGAAAAGCGGCCGAATAGAGCAGAGAAGAGTGGTGACTGGTAACTGGTAACAATACTGGCGAAACGCGTTCTCGCCTGTTTTATGATATTTTTCCGCGAAACGACGCCCCGGAGGCTCGAGCCGCCGTTTCCTAGGAACGCCCGCCATGCTGCCGCTTCAAGGACATCGGATCAGCGATGATTAGCACTGGCCTTTATCCTTGCCGACCGGCGAGCACAGGTTGGAGCTGGTGAAACTCACAAGGCCACTTACATTATGTATTTCTCTAACCAAAACGGAAATGCACCTCGATACTTTTATTAAATTGCAAACGTTGACTTGTATTTACTTTGCGCAGATAAAATATCCCCTCAACAGCCTAGATAGATAAACAGAAACCATATTACAGCGGTGGAAGCTGAGATTGATTAGGAAGATCAGGAACATAGAGATCAATGTACAATCTATCAGATAGATTGAATAATTAACCCATATCTTCTCGGAAGCATTCTGCACCATTCGGAGGCCAATTACAGTTGCCAACATTTCAAAAACTTTTTCATTGTTTGTTTTTGGGGTGTTATGCCGTGTTGCGCTACCTCCTTCTTTAGCCGACGTTTCGGACAGCGTTGCAGTGTCCATCATCAGGGCAGATCCGACGATGTGTTGCCTGCCGGATCTGCCCTGATGATGGACACTGCAACGCTGTCCGAAACTTCGGCTAAAGAAGGAGGTAGCGCAACACGGCATAACACCCCAAAAACAAACAATGAAAATGCTTTTGGCCGTGAAAATCTAAAAACGTATCATTTCAAAAACTGTCAGAAATTTTGTTGGTTTCACCATCTCCTCATCTATTTGATACCTACCTTTATATTAACCTGTGAATATTTTCTTATGAGAATACCAAACAGTCTCAACTACCCGTATCCAAAATGGTCAATATATAATACGAGTAAAGTGATTTCAAGTAAAATTTCGATTCTGAGTTGTGATCTTTCACCAAAACGATACTGTGAGTATATTATGAAAGATATCTATAAGGCATTTTTTTTTTTTTTTTTTTTTTTTTTTTTTTTTTTTTTTTTTTTTTTTTTTTTTTTTTTTTTTTTTTACAAATACAAGACAAAAAGTCCCGATAAACTACTTTTTAGCAGTTTGTCTAACGGGTTCTTTACGTTAAAGATCGTATTATAGTGATTTAATAGTTACATTTTTACAATTATATAAAATAAAATTTAATTTTTTACAGAAATATAGATAAAAATAAATTTTTGAAAACATAAATAACATTTTTAAAGTTTTTAGAATAATATGTCATTGTGAGCTAATACAAATTAATTCTTTCCGTAAGCCAAGTCTTCAGTAAATTCATCAATTGTTTGTTTTGGGCACAGTTTTTAATTTCAGCAGGTAACATATTTAAACAACTGGGAATCATGTAATTTAACGTTCTTTGTCCATATTTATTTGTATGCTTAGGTACAATTAGCCCTTCATTATATAAACATCGTAAAACTACGATACAATAACAATACATATTACATATAATTTGTTTGTTTTGTGTCACCAGGTTGTAGGCACTAACAATTTTTTTTTTATTTGTAGATAATTTTGAAATAAATACTTTCCAAGACTTTTTTGAAGTGAAAACTTCTATATCACCTTTGTGATTTTAAACTCGATGAAACGAAAAATCAACACTAAAAAGAAACAAACACATATATGAATAGGATGTATTAATGGGATTTAGCCTGCGAGAGAATGAGATAGGATAATCGGTCACCTCTTTGTGCGGTGCTTCGTAGCCTCCCCACTTTTGTCTACTTTAGTTTTCTGAAGGTATCACTTCTACTGCGTGTGAACTGCACACTTGTATTTTATTTTATAAATTAATTTTTTTGTGATTTTCTTATCTACCATGGCATATACATTATTTAAATTATAATGTAAAAAACTAGAATAATAATATTGTGTATAAAAAAATAAAAATATAAGATAGAAGAAAAGACACAAATTAAGATTTACATTAAGGAAAAAAGTAAGGTTTGAAATGTAAAAAATTATACTAATTATTTTGTATAAGACAAATTTTTTAACACAGTTTAATCATGATAAGTACTCATTTAGAAGAGAACATGTTTTATCGTCACATATCACATTTGAATAGTAGATATGAAAGAAATTGGAAAAAGACGTAATAGAGTATGTATTTTTTTTTACGGTATTAAAAATTCACACGTCCCATTCAACATCGTCCCATTTCAAATGACCTGAAACATAAGACCTCTAAGTCTATAATAGGCATAATAGCCAGGCACTATTTTAAATACCTACATGAGGTAAAACAAGGCGCAAATGACGCCGTTCTATTTATAAAGAACATTATCTTTAAATTTAGTAAAATTAAATGATTCATCTCTTCAAGAAATATAAGAAATTAGTGAGTAAAAAAAAATAATTAAAAAAAAACTATTTCAAATGTCCAAGGTCGGCCTCGCACGGTGAAAAGGGATAGAATAGGTATTATTTGATTTTATAGCGGTATTAAATGCATTGTATATTTTAAGAGCGATGAACCAGAATTGTCATTGAGCGAATTCTAGTTTTAGGGACCACTTATCCCAGGTTTGATGAGAAGCGGGTATGTGCTTGATGTTACAGTAGGATATTTTTACAAACGTATATAGCATAAACTTGTCTTAGTATATAACTGGCGAATATCTAGGGCCCTAATTTTAGCAAATTGTATTTCTGAGGGGTGTTTAAGTTGGCATTTAAATGTAATTCTCAAAATTAGTTTTTATAATTGATTGATAACGGATTCAGCATAACCACCCCATCACACAATACCATATATTACTACGGATTGGGCAAAATGGACCTACGAGAGCAGAATACCTATATGGCAGAGCTTACGGAATCTTTCTACCGTATCATTGATATGTGACTCCCAGCGTAGTTGGTCGTCATAGATTGTTTCCATATATTTAACTTCCTTTGATGATTTAAGGGTAAGGATAAATATTACATTATCTTTGCACTGCACTTGTACCAGGATCTGCAAGTACCTTATTAAAAACATCCCGGTTTTCCCACGAAGTGTTAATGTCCTAATATCTTTTTTATGTTTGTATAAATATCATAATATTATTAAAATCGCTTCCCAACGCCCGCGATGAAATTATGGGTGAAGAATGAATGCATCATAAAAATTCATCTGTTCATAATCGACGTCTTACGTAAACATTTATAAATAATTATCTAAAATTTATATCAATATCATAATACATACCTATGTTTATATTATTATCTTTGTTTGGATAAATTCTTATTTACAAACGTAATAGTATCATAATTATTATAGAACAATAATTTTGCTGTGTGTTTTTTCATCGTTCAAATAAATTTTAAAAATTAATAAACAAATTAGACGAAAATTCCCATGGCTCAGCCACTTTGTGATCTATATAATAAGAAATCAAATCAATGTTTCTGTTACACGCGTAATTTATGTGTGAGAGAGTGATTATTAATCATTATGAACTCCACCTAAGTAATATATTTGAACGCCGAACAACATTTAAAAAGTTTAGACCAATCCTTAGAAATAATCATTTTTAAATGTCTATGGCAAGTACCAACCATCTGACTAAAATCAATAATCTATGATACCTATAATAATAATAATAATAATAATAATTGGATAATTTATAGAGCGCCGTTTTTGTGAAAAATCACCTCAAGGGCCTAATCACCTATATTTACCATTTTGAAATAGCAGATTACCTAAATAACTTAATACTCTGTAGGTATGTCAATTTATCAAATAGTCAATATTTTGAAATAGAGATAAATCTGTATATTTTCCATGCAGATATAGTACACGTCAAACTTTAAAGCCGGCCTAAACTTTATACCATCCATCCTCGCGCAGTTACTGACTTTACAATGAAGTAAGCGAAGAGAAAGATGCGTAAAAACAAACGTGCGACAGAGAAAGGCGTGCACTTCTGTAGGTATCATTTCAGCAGAAGATACTCTTAGTATCGCTCTGGTGTAAGACCACCCATCAGAATTGAAAGGTTCCATGAAATGGCTTTAGCCGTGTTTGGTGACCAGATCTGTATATCCAGGTACTTCCCCACTTTCCTCTTCCCCTCCCCACAACCTTCAGCCTCACTACATAACTCAATTGGGGATGCCATGGTCTCACTGGCTCCAGACGGGAGCAGCCAAGACTCGCATTAAAAATAAATTAAAAATCAACGTCAGGCCGGTATTAAAGTTTGGCATGTACTACAGTGACTGAGTATTCGGGTGAAAAATAATATCTGTGGATTGGCTTTACCTATAAGATTTTTTTGTTAGGTTTGCAAATTTTGAATGAGGATATGCAGTGAATCGAATCAGCACAGGAACTGCGTGTGCACCTTACTCGACGAGAACATTCATAACGAGGCATATCGGGCAAGGCATACTCGCCCCACTGAACACCGCTCACACTGCTCACAGGGCTCAGTGTTCAGTCGTTCAGTACCTCCGCTTGGTTAAAAATCTTCGTGAATGAAGTTATGCTTATATTAATATCTGTAGACGGCGACCAACAATGGGTTCGGTTCTCAGGAGAATTACAAAGGGACGGCGGTAGGCACTGCACGGTCCGCTGCCGTCCCTTGGCTGGGAACGCTTTGGAAAGGGGTCACAAGTTCCTCTTTTCTTCTTCTTCTCTCGAAACTTTCACGATTTCACGTGATTAAAATCATTATAACGGTACTCGCTCAACTATAATTGCTGTGTTTTAAATGCTCCTCAAATTATTCAAACTTTGCGCTGCCTGGTGTAAGTTATACCCACAATAAAAGGACTTTTAAATTAAATTTAACGCTGGCTTAACGTTTCGACGATTTTATTAGTAATTATTGAAATGTATGTTCGATAAAATGTGATTCAGATTGGTAGAGCGTTAACCCGGCAAGCGAATGGTTCTCTTTTGATTGTATTTTTCTAATTCAGACCTACTTTTATAATTGTTGAAATAAAATTAAAATTATAAAATAGTTATTTATTTTTAATGTTATGCCATGTTCAGATCGGTCAGTTAGATCACACATCTGCCATGATGATCTGATTATTGATACTGTAACGCTGTCCGAAACGCTCACTTAAAAAGAAGGTAGCGTAACACGGCATAACACCCCAAAATAAAAACCGATAACACTCTTGGCCGTCTAAGTTTAAAATCAAATCATAATTTTTTTTTGTATTTCTTTCTATTTATGTACTTGTTTCTTTACTGTGTAAATATATAAGTGTTTATAACTATATGGGACGTGTGGGATTGCACTATCCTCCCCACATCCTTCAATAAAGAATTATGAAATATTATTATTATAAAAGAGATTTCAAACATTTTTTCTTTGAAGTATCTTGGAATTATATTATATAATATTTTGAAACCTAATTGAATCCCATTTTGAAACACCAAGAAAGTACCTAGACACTTAAAAAATAATAGACTTTCCAAGGTACAAACATCGAAATGCAACAAATGTATTATAAGCGCGCATGAAATGTTCGCGTAATTAAATTGGTTGCCTAAGATTTTTGTTTTTTTCTCCCTTACAACATGAACCAAGATATGAGTACTAGATATATTTTTTTTCAATGGCTGGCAACTATTATTCTAACTTCTTTTAATTTCTTAGTAAATTAATTACACTAGTATTTTTTTATTTGTCTGTTGACTGTAAAGCATAAAATTCTTCTGGGTCTCACTAAAATCTCTCAAGTCTTGCCGTACGTGTTATAGTAGAGCGTTAAAATATCAACTTAGATTGGACATTAGTTTTTTCGTAATTTTTTTGGCTTTCAAACTTTTTCCAGCTCTCTACTTTAAGCTTGAGTGGGAATCATTCTGTTCTAACTTTGTTAACATACATGAATAGGTAGCACAGAATATTTTTGTTTTAGTCCTCTTTAATACCATTCAAACAAAAGGAGGCATTTTATCGCTTCCTGGATCTTCGTTCTTGGAAGAAACCGCGAGGTGTGTCGGGTTGGAGGGTAAAAAATGGAGGACCAAAAGTTTCTTTTGTTTATCGGCCCTACTAGATTCGCCAGACAGTTAGGTATGTGAAGAAAACAGTTATTTTAAAAATACAAACTTTAATATAAAATACATTTCGTGATTTAGTTTGGCCGTCGCTAATGTGTACGTCGCGCTTCTTTGGTAGAATCGAAGACTTGAACGTGGTAAAGTTAGTTGCAGTTTATGTTTATCATTGTTCAAATCATGAAATCGAAGTCATTTTGAACCAACAGGAAGTTAACGTTCATCAATAGTTTTTAGTTTTAATTCTAGCTATCTAGTTAATATTGTTTCGTGTGCATGGTAAAGGTAATTGCACAATCATGTAAATACTTGTACAAGATTGTAATGTTGTCTTTTTTTGCATTTCATTGTGCTGCGATCTATTTGCAATATGTGGATTGTTATATGTATCTATTATACTCTAATTTGGTTCTATCTCTATTATAATTTTTATTTTGGCTAAATAACAAAAAAAGTGATGCGGAATACATAAATGGTTTTGAGCGGGAGTATTTTTAGTAGCTATTTCAGAGTAGTTCACATGTTCCCCGGTGTCGAGGTGGCGCCACGCACAGCTCGAAGCGAGCATCCAATTGACAATAATGGGTGACATTTGCCTCGCTTCCGTGGCCGAGCAGAATGGACTGCGTTTGATTGTTGGATGTACTACCAAAATGTATCGGGTATTATTTTGATAATTCAAATGTTATTTCTCACTAGGTTATGCGATATTTACAATTTTTCGATTGAATAGCATTAAAAATCCAGGACATAGGTACACGCGGTAGGTATCTTTTTATTTGACGACTAGCTGTTTCCCGGCATGCGTTGCAATGCCATATTTAAATAAATAAAATGTTACTCCCGTGCGTACATTCCCGTGCGTTAACCTCCAGCGTTCCACTTCCACCTTCCCCGCCACCGCTCTCCCGCTCCCCCGTCCCGCCAACCCCCCTGGCACTTCATTTCTTGACTCCTCTCCCGCCCGGCCCGTAGCAGAAACTTTTTTCTAATACTAACATTTTTAAACTCGTGATATCTTTCTAATTAAATATCCGAATTGAAAAATTCAAAAAGTTAAATAAAGGTATTGAAGCTGTCTTGAATGTGAAGTAATTTATTTTGATAAGGATTAACACCAAGATACAAATAAAAAGCCTTTTCAAGCGGCGACATATTAATTAAATTTTTAAAATAAAAGAATACTTATTGTGGCATAACCATAATAGTTAGACATATGCTGTTCCGACCTTTTTTGTAAATAATGATGTGTTCTACAAAGTCGTAATACATTATTTTATTCTATCATCAATAGTTTTCGCAGCGCACGCGATGTAAAGAATATTTTAGGTAATTTTTTTACACCTTGGGTTGCATTATTGGAGTTTTAGTAATGATCCCTAATTATTTTGAAAATATTATATAGCCTATGTCACTCAGGGATAGTGTAGCTTCCCAACAGCGAAAAAAATTTTCAAATCGGTTCAGTAGTTTCAGAGCCTATTCGATGCAAACAAACAAACAAACAAACCTTACCTCTTTATATAGTGTAGTAGATATTATAATTAATAATAATAAATATTTGAATCACGTGGCATTTGGAAGTAGTGCAGTTAGAATTGTTGGGCAAGCCAATTGAGATATCATCCGTTAAATGTAAATTTCCACTCAGACGAGTCAAATTCAACCAATAAAAAGATAACTAGGTAATTTTTATGTAGCAACAAACCCCATTTAAATATTAAATAGAAAAAGATACATAAAATTAAAATGGCATCGGTCGCAACTGGAAATTGAGCCCGGATCGTTCGTCTTACCGGGACACCGCTCTCCCAATTGAGTTACTGATATTATCTTTTTTTTCAATGGTTAAATATAACTTCGATGTGTAAGCTTAAAAAATTATTTCAATCTGTTATACATATAGTTAACTAGGTACTTAGTAAAAAGTGAAAACCTTAGTCCGGCATGAATCACGGGCCCGAGAACTGCCGGATACATTCTGCATAGCTATGTTCTGCAAGAAATTTCCGTGCAACAGTGCAGTTGGCGTGTTATTTTTAGTTAGCCGTACTCGCGTGCATTGCCCAACAATTGATTCGCAGCCCGTTTCGCCGTACACGGCTAATTATTACTAGCAGCTAGCACAAGCACACTGCCCTGCGCCAACGCAAACAAAGCCGTACAAGGAACGCGGCTCAATCCTCCGGTAATTTACAAGAACCGAAGCTCATCTCAAAACTTTCAGTGTTTCATTCTGTCGGCGAACGTCAAGCACGTTTATTGCACAGTGCACAGATCTGTATTATTTATAACCAAACGAGCTGGCCATAACTTCTTGCTGCAATTGATGACGTTTTAACAAGTAGGTATTCCGCAAATCTAATGAAATGAGAACACGCGAATAAATTACCCGTTGTGAGTGCCGCTCGCGATGGCGTATTAATGCAAATTTTCCGCGCAATCAGCTCTGCTCCGCAGGGATACCATCGCGGCTATCCAACCGAGCGTGAATCATCGATTTTGAAGCGATTTAGACAATTATTATTTGGTCGCACAATGCTCGATCACACAATGATTGACGATGATCTTTAGCCGATATGTCCGTGGGTCCGCGCGGTTATTGTCACAGTATGATGTGCTAGAGGTACTCTGCACCCTCCGAGGTTTGACAGCTCTCGTCAGTGCTTTTCTTTTTTGAGAGTGGGCTAGGATATTGTCTAAAGTGAAGAAATATGGGTTGCTAAACTGCAGCTCGCATACCAATCGTATTATGCAAGCAGTTCCAAGGACGAAGGAAAGTTGATACACGGCAAAGCCGCTCCGGTAAGCAACTCCGCGGTGCGGCCAGGCATTAGCAACCACTGGGTCCCTGGCTTCGTTAGGCGGCGGCAGTCATGTGTCGGACATAATACACACCAGCACGGAATCGGCCACGTGACGGGCAGGATGCACCACTACCGCCATCGCCACCGCCACTGCTGCCTTTACATTCATTGCGCTCTCCATTGTTGCTAAAAAATTAATTACAATTTCATTGCGATGCCAGTAACTTCATTCTCCATGCCTGTATGTTTTAGTTGTTGGAAAGATGCCAAAACATTATTTTGATGTATTTACGAGTACATACTTACTGCATATTATTATGCTGTTGTATAAATTAAACATATTATTATGCTGTTATATAAATTTAATGGCAAAATAGGCAGTCCAAATACCTATTTGCTAGATGCAGAATGCATTAAGTTATCCTCTCTATTAACGTGCACAGTCTATACATACAAAGATTCCTACGCACTTGCTATATACACAGTATGTTCGAAAACAAGTACAGCGCGGAGTACATTGATGCATTTATGGATTTTCATAATTTATGATTTTGCATTGCGTCTTCATACCGTAACAATTTAATATTGTTATACCTACATTTTAAGCTGTTGTTAAATTTCTTACATATTCATCCAATGTTTCTGTGATTCTTTATACTTTCCATTCATGTGATCATAATTGATTGCTTCTTCCCAGCGTACGATACGACACCTGTTCGGTTGGGTCTAGTAACTCCTAGTTAGGTAACTAAACTCTTCTGGCCATTGGTTATTTGGCTCCTTGATCGCGGGTCGAGGACAACTACTCCTCAGTTTTCCGTCTCCAGCTGGCCATATGACTAGCTGTTTACGTTACAAAGTAACAACGGTCTTAGTAACTAGCCGTCGGAGTTCAAGTCATCGGTAGAACTCGTACCCTTTCTACGAGTGTTCGCCCACTTGTCTGCTACCTGCAACCCACCTAGATGGGGTATTATTGTGAGTCAGTAGGTGAATAGTGGATGAGGTGATGGACTTTTGGTATAAAGGTGTACATTTTCTAGCTGCGGTGTATTTGAGGCTTGATCGATGATTAATTCCCTTCGTGTCAGTGCCTCGAGTAGAACGGCAACTTGATATGTCTTGAATTAACTGTGCCAGTGGGTTCAGTGGGTGTTTACCTGTCCCTCGCTGAGTGTACGGCTGGTTGTCGAGAAGCACAGCACGCAACAACACTGAACAACTCTTGTGTTCATACTCATACCGATTAATTTTCCTACAGATGCTGGACATGTAATAGGTACAAACTGCTTTGTTTGTGTTTTTGTTTGTTGTCGTTCCAAGAAAATATTGTTAATAAACTAAATATTCCCATAATCTTTTGTTCAATGTTTTTTTGCATAAAAATAAAAAATAAAAATTGTATGTATCAGTCAGCTTTATGAATGAACATAGCGAAATAATTCTACTTTTTTATCCAAGATTCTTCGGCTTTATTTGTTTCAACAATTTTCGCCGTAGTTGCAGTTCCTCTATTTGACTTGTTTTACAACCAGAAACACTATTTCCCAATGTTTACATCGGCGTCGTCGAGTGTTTTCCAATGTATTTTCCTTTTCGATATTTGTATTTCACAAGTGTGATAGGTAGGTAGGTATTGCATATTTGTCGAGTGTGTAAAGAAATTGCATTGTCGGGTTACGACAGTAAGCGACAAGGAGGTACAACCAATCATCTTTTCTTGCCATTACTTTCCATTGACTTCGTGTGTTGGCTGGGTGTACCACCTAATGCAAAGAAACCGGTTGTCTTCTTTGTCGTGATGGTTACTCACTGCCCCGCTAGCACCTTTTTACGATAATCCGTTAAAATGTTAATCATGCGCGTTGAGCAACATTCGTTACCAAACCGATTATTACAACGAACCCAATAAAAATCTTAAATAATCAATGTTTTAATATCTAATGGTGTTCGTAAAAAACGCAATAATCTGGCGTTGAAGTAGGTTAAAGCATAAACAATTATTTCGTAAATTTCACACAATAAAACTCGTAATAATTTTGATGATTTGTATATTTAAAGAAAACAAAGATATATTTTATAGGTCACCAAATTATTAGGGTTTATTTTCTGGCCTAGGTATGTAAATATAAAAAAAGCAGATAGTATCGCTCCGTGTTGCAGCTAACACTATTGTTCGCGTGTAATACTCAATTCATGTTCACGTCAGTACTCAGTAGTCAGTAGTCACTGTAGTCAGTAGGTAGGTAGCGACCTAGGTAATGTATTCATTCCCATTTCTATAGTTACTTATTATCTAGACAGCTAGCTGCTGCACACTCTACAGTACAGTAGCTGCTGTATGTGAGTTACTGGTGCTGGTAGTTAATTCTGGTTCTTAAAGCTAGGTGGCGTTTTGTCCCACTTAAAAACTTTACTGATCGAATTATTACTCTGGCGCAACGCGAAATGTTTCTTTTTTCAGGCAGCTTCAGGGTGGAAATTCATGAAATAATCGATGTAATCCATTTATAATGAATAACGATAACCATTCGCTTTAAACGTTTGTAGTATTTCATCATACAATGCAATTGATTTTCTTTTGTGTGTTCAAGAATTCGCACCCTGCTAGTTTGTTATCACTAACCTACTTATTATTGGACTGGGCCGAATAAAAAATTAATGCGTTTACTTTTGTTTCATTGTAAAATATTACCTTGCGTTCTAAAAACTGGTATTCTTGTTATTGCGAGGTTTTTCCTAAAAGGGGAGTGGTTAGAATATGATATTTTTAACATGAGTAATTCTCTCCTGTTCCAATTCAGTACAGCGCCTAAGGTAACTGCGAACCCTTCGAGAAATCAATTTTAAATGTTACGGCGGAAGTTGAATTCATTGTGTTGTGGCTATTTATGTTGTAAACGCGAAACAAACGTTCGCCCTAAAGGGGTCCAGTTATTCAGTGCTCTCAGAAAGTCGGTTTTAGTCGATGCGGAGAGGAAACTTGAGCTAGGTAAGGCTGATTGCGCAATGACGAAGTGAACTGTATATCTGTAAGTGAACTGTAATTATGTTGATGAAGGAGATGGCGTAGGATTGCCCCGTGTAATAAATGTGTCTGTTCCAGCTGTGCGCGCCGACAGGATGCGCGGAGGACGCAACAAGTTCGGCCCCATGTACAAGCGAGACCGCGCGCGCAAGCTACAGATGATGCGCCAGAGGCAACTGGCCGTGCAGACACTGCGCGGGGAGGCCCTCGGCGGCTACGGCGCGGGGGTGTCATACCCCACGCTGCCCATCAAGCAGGAGATCCAGATTCCGCAAGTGTCCTCACTCACGCGTTCCCCAGACTCCTCGCCTAGCCCCGGCGCGGCCGGAGCATCTGCGCAAATGAACATGGTCACACTGGCACCACCCGCCCCGCAGCCCGACAAGGGCTGGCCAGCGGCGCAGTCCACCACACGTTCCCCCGTCACCCCCGAGCCCTTCCCCTTCGAGCCTGCCCCCGAGGCCGGCTCCACCACGGAGCCCCTGCGAGTGTCCCCCATGATCCGCGAATTCGTCCAGTCCATCGACGATCGGGAGTGGCAGAACTCCCTGTTCGGCCTTCTGCAAAACCAGACCTATAACCAGTGCGAGGTGGACCTCTTCGAGCTAATGTGCAAGGTCCTCGACCAGAATCTCTTCTCTCAAGTTGACTGGGCGAGAAACACTGCGTTCTTCAAGGATCTCAAGGTGAGTTCGCGACGATGAACCCTGTCTTCCCCATGCCCTGTTCTCTCTACATTTTTCTATTACCATGTCATTTGTTTTTTCGATGCGTTATGTGCGAATTGTTATTATTGCTATTTTGTGTTTTCGTTTTTCCAATAGTATTCAACATTTGCTGTTGATCTATTGGGAAATCACATTGTTTTTATGCGTTATTGTGTAACTTTAATACTTGCGATTATTTAACTGTTGCGAAAACTGAATTTACTTGCGATGCAGTTATATTGTAGTTATCACTATGTTTTTATTTTTTGGTGTTCTGGAGGGTTTATTATTTTTAATTTTTTTCTGATATAATAATTCAAATCATAATAAGACAATAAACTTCTATAGAAGTAATGGACTCCAGTAAGCTGTAGATAAACCAATGCGTTATAGCAGTGTGTAACTCTTGCAGTCATCAGTCGGGTTATTTGAATATATAATGACCCACTTAACCTAATAATTGAAGATGCCCTTAATATGCCGTGGATAGAGTATCATAATAATATATGGAACAACAAGTCACATAAATCAGCGTGTTTCGCACTTTTACAGCACCTCTGTTTGCCGCTTCTGGGTGTAACTCGATATTATCAGCCAACTTTCATTTCCCGACTTTGAATGAGATTTTGAACATTTCTGCCACATTATTTCACATACGAAATATTTAGACAAGACTTTCAGCTGTACAATACGAACGGTGAAGTAATCGTGGTGTAACCTCCGGCTTACAAAGTTGTTGTGTCAACAATTGGGTAGATTTCTAATACGGTCTAACCAATTACAAATATAAAAAAATGGAACGGAATATTACACTTTCCTTAACTTATTAATGATTTTAAGGACGATTAATAATTTTGGTTGATTATTTTAATAATAATAAAGTCAGATAATCAATTTCGAAAAAACATGCGGTCGAGTAAAATCCAGAAAATATTTCATCGGGGAGATAATTTATTTTGACCGAGATAGCGGCGTATTATTGCCAAATTGGTGACTAAACCGAATGAGTTGATAAGTCTGACCTACTGGCGACTGGCAAGAGTGGCAAGTACTGGCAACACGAAATGTTCGTAGGTCCCGTAGGGCCACAGTTTGTTCTCTTGCGTAATGCGCCACCACCACACCATTGCGGCTTGCGGCCGACAACGTTGCCGGGCACCCACTTATAGCTGGCTGAGAGCTGGCCTGGCACTCTCTCGTTTCACAACGCTTATCGTATCCGAATCACACCTCACACTCACACTTCTTCACCCGCCTGGCCCAGGGGTTGGGGAGTTGGGCCTCTTGTCACACATCACGTATTATTAGGTATTACGTGTCCCAATCGTTTAGCTAATTCGCTCATTTCGTCGAGGCATTCTCGGTTCAAACGCGCGATTACAAGCCTCGGTTAATCGGTCTCTAATGTCGGTGAAACATAAAGCAATATACAAAAGTATTTCTTATTGATACTTAAGGTGCCATTCGATTGCCGTAATCGCTGACAGAACACGTTAGTTTTCTAATTATCACGAAAAGTTAACATAAGGTGTTTGGTTTATTATTTTAAATGGGTGGCTCAAAGGAGCTTTTCCTCGAGGAATTCCGTTTGTGAAAACGCCGCTGGCACACGGCGTAAATGGTAATTCCTTCCGAATACTGGTTGGATAAAAACACGAATGATGCGCTTCGTAGCACACAATAATAAGCCGTCGCTTTGTTTTGGGAACTGAGAGACTTCGTTGGGAAAATATCAAAACATTAAAACGCTCACCTCACTTCATATTCTAAAGGAAAAAAACGATTTTGGGGAGAAATCACTTCTACGACTCGACTGTGTATTAATGTTGGGGCCAATGAGACATTTAATTAGTAATGGATTGGTTTACCTCTTAGTTAACTTAAAAATTTTGTTCGCGAGCTTTTCGTGCAATCTCAATTTATACATCTTTTATAGATCATTATTTTCTACATACCTACCTTAATTAAAGTCCTCAACAGCGGTCCCATATATAATGGAATAGGACGTTTCTTAATATCAAAACAAAGTGCTATATTCCTTTTAGGGTTTCGATCCGGATACCATTTTTCATTTGAACTCGGTGTGGAAAGTAACACACGCTGCGACACGTGTCAAGGCCAGCACATGTCCATCACTTGGTACATAATTTATAAGATGCCAATCCGAAAGAGTTTATTTTAAAACTACGTATCAATCGACTGAAAATCGATACCGGCTTGTCGACTCTTTCTGTTGATGAATATTGAGCTACATCTACTTGTGGCGCAGATAGTTTAATAACTTTTTTTCCGCAATTGTTCATATCGCGTGTTTTCGCGGTGTATAGATAATAACTTTTTGTCGAATGTTAGAAACAGAGATCGTACACGCAAACATCTTGCATTTTTCTAAAAAAAGTCAACAAGCCGCTTATTTCCTTATGTGCCTATGCCACCTTTCAATTAGATGAGTACCTGAACTACTCGTTGTGACCAAGCCCCCTCCGAGTTACTGAGGTGCTCCGGTCCATTCCTATTTATCCGTAATTGGAAATCTCTACCATTGGCCGTCAACTTTCACCGTAGAGTTCATTATCAAACGTAATACTTCAAGAAAAGTAGACCGTTTCGGCTCAATGCTCTCGGTTCTGTAATCTGTAACCATATTACGAGAAGTGTAACTCCCGGTAATCCAACCACTTTCCTTTTTCTCAAACGCCTGTGTAAATATGAACCACGGTTTTTTTTTTTCATTGCTTGGTTTCTTATTTATCTTTAAGTGATGAAACTTTAAAGTTACCGACTCAAACTTGTTCCTTATACAATAGAACGCCTGTTGGTATTTAAAATATTACCTTATTAGCCAGAGTTACCGCAGTTCTCGGGTGTGTGCGTACTGGGTACGGGTGTCACTAACGACACCGCCAACAAAGGCGGCAGCTAAATGACTGTTTGCAGTTTCACGCTCTTGTTTGCAGATTATCGTTATGTTTATTCGCTCGCCGTCCGACGGCAACTTTTGTCGATACACAAGATAGTGATTTAGACTAATCCATAACTACACTTGTGCCTTTTATCATACTGTTTAGTAATTTTGCACCAGTTTCCGTATTTCGAAACTAAACTTTAACCAGTTAGTTCGAATTTTGGAAAATTTCAATCGAAACGTAATCACAATCACACGTTACAGTACCGATTTAAAATTACCGAAGCATGTAGTAATATTGGATAAAAAATATAATTGACTGAAGCTCGATTCATCTGAAATTGGGAGTTATGAAAGGGGAGATGCTGCGTCGTACCATCTATATCGTGCGTTGTATTCGTCCTCGCGGGGATGAAATACCGCACCAGTTGGCACGCCAAGTAGAAACGCACTCGCCGTCCTTGGCTCGCATCTGAAACAGAGGGGAATAAGGTTACCCTTTCTAGGCGGTCGCCCGAATGTCTTGACATCGTTTGATAGTAATAATTGATAGACGGATCCGTTCCGTGCCGTGACTTCCCGTTGCGGTGTTGGCGTCCCCCTCTGGCTCTGGCCGCGTGCACTTGACACGCTGACAGTGGCCCAGTACCCAGTACCAGTACTTGACACTGACACCGGCCGGAGAAAGTCGGAGAAATTCAAGCAACCAACCCAGACAGATATAGGCACTGTAGGCAGCCGCAGCCATTGAAAGCGTATTACCTACCTATTACGTTACGTTCACGAGAGGTGACGTAACGCAGCGTGGTAGCGTAATGACGGACTAGTCTTGACACTATTTCTTTGTTCAGTTTGCATAATAGTCTATTACCTGCTTCTGATGAACCCGATTCCAAAAGACACTTCTCCCGAAATTGGCTTTTCTATCGAAATGAGGACTAACAGACGTTATAGAATATCGAATCGTGATGATAACGAATTTTTTTTTTTCGAAATAGCTACCTACTTAGTAATTTCCTCAGTTACTTACTAGATTCTAGTTGGATATTTATAATTTTATTAAAATACTGGCACGGACCCTTGAAAATATTACTTAATTTAAAATTTGATAAAGAAAATTAAAATTAATTTTCGGTTAAAACATTATATATATTATGGGCCCTTAGGTATTTTACCACTTGTCTGAATTTGTTACAAACAGTTCCAATTTTGAAAATAATTTTTTGAATTCTAAACAAATTCAAGTTCAATGTTATATTTAGAGTTCATTAAGCTGTTCACAACGCACAACCAAAATTGGTATTTTTAATTAACTTCTTTCCGTAGAAGTTGAAAGTTGGGACCTGAAACCGTCTTACAACATTGTTTGACCATATGTGCATATATAAATAATTTTTTTTCTTTAAAAGAAAGACAAACATTCCCGGGTTAGGAATAACCTGACAATATTTGAAAATCTCCTACTACCACCACAGTTAGCGGAAAATGTTGCTTGTGTCTTGATGGAGGACTTAGCCAGCCGAGGAATCGAACACGCGACGCCCGGGTGGGACCCAAACTCACTCAGCCGCTGACCGTCATATCTTGACATTAATAATTTATTTATGATAGTTATTTTTTACGTAATAATAATAACCTTCAGGAACAAAAAATATAGAGTTACATCAAAACTTAGTGATAATGAAAAATAACAAATTGTACAATGTTTGCCATTTGCTATGCTTATTTTGATAGTATTGATAAGAGCAATGTTTGCAACCTTATTGCTAGTTGCATCGATTATTGCAGTGTTGTTGATTGCATTGTTTGATGCTTCTTTTTCCGCCAGGTGGACGACCAGATGAAGCTGCTGCAGCACTCGTGGTCAGACATGCTGGTCCTGGATCACCTCCACCAGCGGATGCACAACGGCCTCCCTGATGAGACCACCCTCCACAACGGCCAGAAGTTTGACTTGCTCTGCCTCGGCCTGCTGGGCGTCCCGTCACTCGCCGAACATTTCAACGAGCTTCAGAACAAACTCGCTGAGCTCAAGTTCGATGTGTCGGACTATATATGTGTCAAATTCCTCCTCCTTCTTAACCCAGGTAACTATCTTTACTTTGTGATTAACAAATCTCAGTATGAAAATACCAACTGAAACAGAAATAGGAATGTTTCAGGATCGTAATAATTGATAGACGGATCCGTGGCATGACTTCCCATTGCGGTACCGAATGAAGATTTTGAAAAGAAGATCTGGTAAAAAATGGTGTAGCAAGAATTACATTAAGCTCGTTCGTAACTTTTCCTGCACGAACAGGAAGATACAGACATTTTGATAAATCAAAGCATAAAGACTATGAAAACTCCTTTGGAAGTTACGTTTTTCTTTTTAAAATTATAGTAACTAATAGCTGAACCATAGCCACGCACGTTACATACACACATACGTACATCAAAACAAAGATGGCGTCATAACATTTCATTGTAACAGTTAAAAGGATGGATTAAATATGACACACTTAACAATACTTCCACTTTGGAAGATGCGAAGCAAAAGAAGTTTGAGAAATCGTATAATTACATACAAAAATCATCTTGATTATTCATTCAACTTTTTGACGAACTAATATGACAACTGATCAAGCAGTGCAGCACACCACACTGTTGTCACATATTATATCCCAATCACGATAGTCTATTATTTAATAAATCATTTGTAATCATGGCTTTGTCAGTTTGTGTAATCATTCCGTCTGTGAAGCACCACACATATTTGGATGATACATATATTTCTACACAATTTAGATACTATTTTAATACAATTTAGATATTGTTCTTTCTCTTCTCTTTGTGAATTCTATTTGTTAAAGAAATCTTGAAATATAGTCTTAATTAACTTATTTCATTGATTGTGCGCTAATAGTTTCTGGTCATTTTGTTTTTAGAAGCGTTGTGTCTTTTTATCCCTTATAAAATATTCTTGTAAAAAACTGACTTTCTTTCCTGATCTGTTTCAGATGTCAGGGGGATAACAAATAGAAAATGCGTCCAGGAAGGTTATGAGACCGTCCAGGCCGCTCTACTGGATTACACACTGACCTGCTACCCGTCCATTCAGGTAAGCCGTCCATTCGATATCACTCCTATTCATTAATTAATTCATTCTTCGGTCTTTCCTATTGAGATCGGAATAATCTAGGTGCACTGACCTAACTGGAGCTACTGACTGATGTCGTACATGCCTATTCAAGTTCCATTACGTGCAAGTTGACTCGAACACAATCTGTGTTTATTACTCTGAGAATTCAAAGGATCAGATATCAAATTGATGTATCCCTACAGCACTTATTTTTCTACTGGACAATTTTGGGTTTCTGGTAAAATCACTTTAAAAATGAATGTGTCATTTAATTGCACAAAACATATATAATAAATACGTATTTTAATGCTCCTCTAATTATCAATTTTTTTGTAGATGTTATATATTATTTTTTTTTTGTACTTGGTTAAAAAATCCAGTTTCTTCTTTTACTATCGTGTACATTATTATAACAGCTTTTCGCTGAAAACTGAGAACCCTTATTACTCCTGCAAATCTTCCAAAGCACGTTAACTAGGTCGCTCATTGTTGAGAGTGGCCTTATGCAATTGTTCCTCTATTCATTTTTAAAGTGTTCCACAATACACCTCGGCTGAATAAAACTTTACAAGACCCATCAATTCAGTTTCAATGCTGATAAATCATTGTTCATTGAAATATTATTTTTACAGCTTCATGCAAAAAAAAATGTATTCAAAAGGGCCATGTCAAGAGTCGGAATAACAGAAGGGAACATTTAAATATGACTGAAACAAGGAGTGTGCACCTAGACACAGTTGTTTGGAGGTCTGTCCTCTCTTCCTACCCCTGCGGGAAAAAAGCATGATGGTTAGTTAGTTAGTTTTTGCGAAAAGAAACAATATAAGTACCATAATTTGCTACATAATTTCGTTGTTTACCTTACCCATCTCACTGAGTGTAACCTGTTATGAAGTAGGCGACAAGAATATGTATAATAAATATATCAGTGCAATGTTATTCAAAGATTATGTACATACATAGATAGTGTTACATTTAAATATTATGTGAAAGAGAAAAATTAATAAAAGAGGCCATGTTTAAAAGAAGAAGAAAAAGATCAACGCTCAATAATCTTCTTACACCTAGACTAACAGTATGATGTTTCTATTCCAGGACAAATTTAGCAAACTCATAGTGGTGGTACCAGAGATTCATGCGCTGGCGGCGCGCGGCGAAGAGCACTTGTATGGTCGACACTGCGCGGGGCAGGCGCCCACACAGACGCTCCTCATGGAAATGCTACATGCCAAGCGCAAGTAAATTTGGAGGTAAGAAGCGTAATCATATCCACTCTACTAAAACTACGGAATTGTCATCTGAATTTGATAGATCCATCAGCCTTTATTGATCATGTCCTTTATTGATCCTGATTCATTGTATTTACATATCACACATTGTATTCAGACCCACAAATGAGATAGACGAGTCCGAAGACTACTAGCTATCTTAGCACTGAAGCTGTTATTAAGTGCCAGGACATGAAGTCATATCTACATAAATGTCCATATTTGAAACAAATTAAATTATCTAAAAAATGCTACCCTTACTAACCCAACGCTCCTCAAATTAATGTAATGAAGTGTACACTAACACAACAAACAAGGAGAACAGAATACTGAAATAGGTCCTGGAAAATGATGTTCATGCCCTTCCATCTAAAAAAGCTATTCCTTGATAGTAGGACAGAAAGTTCTTTTTGATTATATCAAATTGAACATCACTCCAATGCTTTATTATAGGTTAATTATAAATTATTTATTAGGTCAAGACCTTTTGTTATTTATTTTGTTTATCAGGTGTCTGAATGAATTTGTCACAATATATCACATTCCATAAAATAAAATACTGTTTTTTTGTTTACATTTTTAACTTAATGAGTAAAATCTCAAATTGTAATATTTAATTAAATGAAGACAATATAAGCAAAACTAAACCGAAAATCTGAAAACATTTCTGGGACCAAATCTTTTTCTGTTTTCTATCCCAGATGTGAGCGTACAGTTTGGCAAGAAAGTGTAGAAAATAAATTATGGCGCCGCGATCGTTTTTTAGGTTTTAAATGGCAATACCAAAATGGCTCATAAAACAATGAATGTGTGTTTTTAAAAACACTTCGGCCAAAAAAACTGGAATTTAATAGAAGTAAAATAAAACAAAACAAGTTTTAAGTGGGCGTTATTTCAATATTAAAACGTAGGTACTTAAAATTTTGAGTCTATTAATTCAACACCCGACATTATTGTCTTCGTCCTCATGTGATTCTTCTTCTTCTGTATTTCATCTTCATCTAAACATATTATCAGTTCATCGATATCAACATATATAGTACCGCCTCGTGCATAATATTCTGCCTCAATTTTCATCACGTGTTTTTAACAATTTTTCCAATCATCAGCACTTTTGTGCTATTACATATTATTATTATTATGCTATTTTCCGTTTTCCCGGTTTTTCAAATTTTCCTTCTGCCTTTTCCCCTTCCTTGACGATTCATCTTACCGAATAGAGATATACTATAGAGGCGCTATCCCGTACATAATTCTCCGAGATTTGTGTTCAAATCATGCACGAACATACCTTCGAAAAGTGAATTCTAACTGAAGCCACCGCGTCGAAAGGCTCCGCCGTCACACCGTACTTTCCTTTTACTCAAGCCCATGGTTTCATCGTTTTCTTGTTGTTGTTGTTGTACTAATAGAGATACGTACCAATAATTTCTGTTGTACTAATGGAGGTAGTAACCTACGATTCCGTTGAACTAATTTATTCGCTAAATGTCTCATCTATGTATACATCAATGTCTTACCGTTGATTCAGATTTACCTGTGTGTGGAAAACATCATTAAAATTATTATTCAACATATTTTTATCATGCAACATTACAAATTTATAAAGATAATATTCAAAATAAAGTTGCACCATTTAAAAACAACAGAAATCTTAAACAAAAATCAATACTTCCTACTCCAAAATGTAAAAAAACACTAGGACAGTTAAGTCATAAATATCTCGGAGTAAGTTTTTTTAATTCACTTCCTGAAAAAATCAGAAACATGAACAGTAATATCAAAAAATTTAAAACTCACCTTAAAAATTATACTGAAAATTTGAACTGAATATAAAAAATAAAACAATTAAACTAATATAATAACACCCCCATACACACAAGCCCTGCTTTTTTATGGGGATAAATCAAATATGTACACATATTATGTAATTAATTATTATATTGAATGTATTGTAATTTATGCATCTTTCTCTGAATAAAAAAAAAAAAAAAATAAAAATAAAATATATGGGAGTTTAAAAAAACACACTAGATAATATTAATTTAGAAAGAAAGAAAGAGAAAATTAAGAAAAAAGTAACTTTTCTATGAGTTTAAAGAAGTTGCATATTATTATTATTTTTTTGTTAATTGAGTTATTCCCTTTTTCTTGTGGCTTTGTGTTAACTGTCAAATCAAAGTGTCAAATTCGGATTTTTAAGCATAACCTCAAATAAGGTTGTAATGGTTATAATCGCTCGAAAATTGGCATAAATCTTGTAATACTAATGAAATTCATTAAAAACCTTTATTACGTACCAATAATTTCTGTAGTTCGTTTGTAAACATCTTCCGAATTACTATTAGGAGCTTCTTCGCGCGATAATCGGCTAGGCAGCGTTGAAAAACGCAGTATATAACTTCTCTTGCACCACTACGTATTGGTTTGTTCATTTTTATTCAATTCAAACAATGCACAGGCAAACAATGAAAAAATAATTATTAAACGAGCGATATTCAGTGTGTTCTACACGATTTAAGTCAGTGAAGCCAAGAGCCATATAAAACGTCTTTGACAAAGCGAGTATTTCGGTGTTACCATAGTGATGAAAAAATTTAGTTCAAAATTAAGAAATTTTTACACTTTCTTGCCAAACCATATTAGTATAAAGTACGGGGAACAACAAATTTGTAGTAAGAGACAAGGGGTACTCCGGCTCAAAAAGGTTGAAGACCACTGGTCTAAGGTATATATGTAAATAATATAAATTGTTTAATAATATTGTATGTGTTTTTATTTCCAGGTTCGAATCGTCTTGTGTAATGGAATTCAGAATCCGGAGTAAAAAGTGGGTTAAATTACTTAAAATATGTTGATTTTTCAACATTAAATGTAAGTGGATCTCTGATAAGTAAATTGATATTGAAAGCTTTATATAGCGGCGATTTGTTGAACTCATGTGTGCTAGTAGTGACCACCATTAATAATGGTGATATAAGATGTTTAGTAGTGAATAGAGCACTGCTGTGACTACACCTTTATTATAAATGTTATATTTTCTGCAACCACATAACTTAATGTAAAACAGAATACATATTGTTGTTGTCTTGATGTTACCATATATATCACAGATTTCTGACGGTGCAAGTTATGGAGTGGAGTGTTCAGCATTTATAAGAGAGTACATTTAATGAAATGGTTTTGTGTTAAATACATATTGACATTGTGAAAATTTTATATTGTTGATCTGGAGAAAATTGTTCAGTACCGTGATGTTGTTGACCGAGTGTCAATTTGCCTGTCAGTCAGTTACCGTTAGTTCAAACTGGAGAGATATATGTTAATAGATGTCTATGCTATACTGATTATTATAACTTTGTTGTCCGGTTAATATTAATGATCAATCGATAGGAATATTGAAGAATTTGTGACATGTAATTATTAAAGATCAATTAATCGGTGTTGTCTATCCTGTATGGAATACCAAATCATTTGTAAGATCAATAGATTGATGTGTACCTTATATGGGCCCAGATAATCCCGTTGATAAATATCCACATTTTCAATTTCAATGTTTATTAAATACATCACTATTTGGCAACACTGTGGGGATAAGGTTTGACTGTACAACTGCAGCCAAACCGCTTTAATATGATATATTTAGAGCATTCTATTAATAATTCTCTCAGGATGGAGGACATCACAAATTCTAAATATTACCCAATATTAATATTCAAGAACCCATCTCACTATTTCTACTTCACCAAATCCATTGTAAATTATTATGTATACCTTAAAGCGGTGCCTCCCAAACTTTTTCCCGTGGCCTGGTTGTGTCTCATTCGCACATACTTTTTTAAAATCAGTGGTTGAATTAAACAGATTTTAATTTCTAGGGTTCTCGAAAATATAGTACAATACATAAAGTTTTGCTCATGCAAAAATGCAAAGAATGCCATCTACTAAAGCGGTATTATGTATAAGTTATTGGGTTACCCGGCTTCGCTCAGGATAACATTCGAGAGTGTTCTGGAATGTTTCACATTGATGTTCCCGATTCCCGAACATTCCACAATTTTCCGGAATGTTCCGGGAAGTTCTGGAATGTTGTGGAATCTTCTCAAATCTTCCTTCTTGCCCGGCTTTGCTCAGGGAGTTGATGTGAGAGTGAATTGACGTTCGAAACCCAACGGATCTTGCTTTATATACCCCTACCAATAGTACCAATGGGTTAGCCCTACCCATACAAAAAAGGCTTAAAATGTTCCAGAACATTCCACAACATTCGGGAGTGTTCTGGAATGTTGGGATATTCCAGGATGTTCCCGAACATTCCAGCCTATTCCCGTTCAACATTTCTCCAAACTTCTAGACTCACCGACATACTCCGCCACTCCTTCCAGAATCTTCTAGGGTTTTATCGAACCTTGTAGAACTTTGCGGAAGACTGTTCTTGAAATTTCTAGAGGGCGAAACTTCCAGCCCTTATATCTTCAAAAACACGAACTTTAGGTAAAAACGGGAACCCTTATCCTGGAGGGGGATTGATATCTACCAAACCATATAACTCCCTTGCTCGTTTCTGAATTTTTGCAGTCCGTACTTTTTTTTGGACTTTCTTCTATAATATATGTATATTGAAGATTATATTGATAACATAGACCTTCAGGAAAAGGGGATTAATTGGTTCAATGTTAAAAAGTATTATTGATTTTTATAAAAAAATTAAATCACCCTGGTTTTCGTTTTTCATGTAATCTGTCATTTTTCTTACGTGCCCGGTACCTACCAAGTCACAACTCATAATTTGGGAAAAGCTGTCTTGAAGGGTTTCTATTTGTTCAATGAAAACAATTATTTTTGTATCTTTTGATGACCTCGATGTAAAATGTAAGTTTTTTACACGCTGGACGAATTTTCGACGATCGAAACAAGAATGCTTAGAATTAAAAATTGTAAATATATGTAAACAAATATATATGTATTATAAATATTGCATATTATCAAAATCTTTATTTTTACATCAGAAATTTTACGACATAAATATTTCACTTCAGTTTTTTTTTTTTTTTAATAATGGTTGGCACGGCTGATTCCTATGGTAGACAAAGTTTACAAAAAACGTTAAATTATCAAAGAAATGTATAAAGCATACCATATATTTTATAAAGTTTACAAATTGTTTTAATGTGAAATTGTTTGATTTTGTTTTTAGAGTTTGTTTAGTAACAGTTGAATACAAAAAATGTCATATCACTACTTTCCCATCGATTACCTGCCACAAAAGTGTGCTTCTAACATTATGCATTCACATGTCTCATAGTCAAAAAACAATAATAAATTGAAAATATGGCACATCCATTTTATTTTAACCACCAACTTATCAGTTCCTGATAATTTTCTAATATTATTTAATATCCTTTTAATGTATGAACTTGTGAAAAATATTTTTTGATAATGTTAATGATTTTGGTGGTTTTTTTATTCTCTTTTTTTTGTATAAATGTGTGCATATATTATAATGGAAATGACATCGGTACTGCTGGGTGTTAGTTATCTTAATTAATGAACTATTCAGTGTATGATAAAGTGATTTTCTTGTACAGACAAGCTTAATTATTGTGATAATTGCTGGTAAATTAATTAAGCCCCTTTCTTAATCCTGAAATAATTTCCGTTTTATGGGAACTGAGTGCAATTTTCACAAGTTATCAACAATATTGTTTGGAGCGGTAATGAGCTAAGTGTTGGCTGAACACAAACAAAACATCTTAACTTAATTGCCAAAGTTCATTTGCCAAAGCTAACTATTTCAGAACAAGACATGAGAATTGTACAATGACTACTGATTTAATTTGTAAAAATTTCATCTGTTGATTTTTGTAAGCGCAGTCCACTTTTTTTAATGATATTTTGACATCCAGTATTCTTATAAGGTATATGTATGTATATGTATATTATAATATGTAAACACAAACTTACACATACACTGACATGTAATTTCAAGGTTAGATAAGATTTATTTAATGTTTATAATAAGATTTAATGTGACATAAGAAATTGTAGTTAGGGTAAGACCACAACATCTTTGTTCATTTATAGTTTTATTGTTGTTTATTCATAGGTTTGGTTTTAGTAATTACCTTTGTTCTTCGAATAAATTTTGCTTTATTGTCAAAAAAGCTAGCATGTAACATGCCACTTTTTTCGTATGCACGATAACTAAATATTTTTTAAGTTTATTAAGTGAGATAGTTGTCTTTGGAAGAATGATGGAACATTCCAACCGGGATTAATGGGCATATCTTATTATCATGTAATTTTCGTTAGTTCTATCTTGTGCAAAAATAACCTGTTTCTTCTTGTAATATGGAAAACTCACAAAAATCATTGATAATCTTTTGCCTGAATGTTTAATGCTATTGGTAATCCAGTTTATTTAAAAAATCAGCTTCCGATTGCTGAGAATGTTGTGAATGCCTAATGAATGTTATTAACATGCGTGTAAATGAAAGATCTCTTAGAGTTTTATTATTGTCTTTATTTGTAATTACCGTAATTTCATTTTAAAGTTGTAACTTTGAGCGGTATAATTATTAACCCCAAAGAATCATTCTCAGATACCTAGATATTTTCTTGCGATGTATTTGAATCACTACCTACCGTCAATATTTAAATTATTTGACAATATCACTATTTAGTTTAAATAACTCACACCACTTAAACATTCCAAATGATGAAATGATTCTGAAATTGGGTATAAATCACATGCGATGTGTGAGTTGCAGTACTTAACTAAAGTTCAGAGTGTCAGCAACTCTGTTACGGAAAACACGTTTTGTTTCATGCATTTTGTGGGTAGGATAAATTAAGGATAACACTGTTTTAACTTCTTACTTACGAACGTATGTTTTAAAGGTTTAGTGATAAGTTATTAACTTTAATAATTCACCGAGCAAAGGTTTTGTGGTCGTCGGTACTACCTAATTGTGTTATTGGTTAATAGTTTTGCTTTAGTTATGGCTAGCATTACGGCAGTGAGATCTGTCTGATGTACTCCCTCCACCCGTTCCATGCACTTTTCTTCAGCTCTGCATATTAACATGAATGTTGGTGTTCAAAAATTCTATAAATATTATATCTACACCTAGTTTATATGCATAACTTTATTTTTTTGCTTGTAAGTTGTAAATATGAAAAAGAAAAATGTGATTGTTAACTATTTTATATTTACAATGTCCAATGTTAATGCAAAATATTATAGTGGTATACATTACCTTAGAATTGCTTTGGAGTTTCTTTTCATCAGACCGAACTGTTAGAAGATGACAACCATGGGCATAGAACATATTTTTGTAAAACATTTTTTTAACAGTTCTTGAAATTATTGCCTAGATTGTTACTTTATTGATCATAAACATGTAGATAATAAATATGGGGTCCTCAAATAAAACTCTTTTCACTCCCAGATAATAATGTCTCTGTCCCATAAGTTTAGTTACTTAGTATCATGATTAAAGCTTAAATTTAACTTTTTCTTATATCGAACCATATTTTATTAAATTCACCATAGCTAATTATTTAGTTACAAGGCTCTCACAGTCTTGTGCTTTTCTAAAAAATAAATCATTACATTTAGCAACTTAATTTTCTATATTTTATTTCAACCAACAGTTTAAGTTATTGATTGCATTATGTAATTGAATGCACCATTCATGAGAACTTCAGGCAAATCATTTTAAAGAAGACTCATTTGAAAGTCCATGTGCACACTGATAGTATCGAAGAACACCCTCCCACAATCCCCTCTTACCCTGCAATGCCCACAGATGCTGGGTGCATAGTGAAGAAGAAGCTAATTTCATCCATCTGGTACACCTTTACACCTTCACAAGCTCTCTTTAAAATGATTTACCTTTACAATTCTTAAATTTTTTCCTTTTTCTGACATTTATTATTACTTACCTTTACGTGCAATACTATTTTAAATTTATTCTTATTGTTACCAAGGCAGCCCTGTTACAACATTGTTTAATTATACTTGTGAAACTGTCTTTATGGGATAAACGAATTTTGTATTTTGGTGTCTTCACTTCTTTGATGTAATAATAATATGTATGTAAAACATATTTCAAATTACAATCCACATTATTATTACATGGCCGAGTAAATTTTTTTTTTATTATTCTTCTTTAACCTCTCGGCGAGTGAGTTTTTGCCAACTTAACTGTTCCTGGAGAGTAAGTTTTTTTTCTTCATTTAATTATTACATTTTATTTATACAATATCAGTATATAATCTTATATTGCAAAACTGATGCATGTTTTAGTATTCGTCAACCTTTGGTTTTGCTTCACCAATCCGTATTTTTCGTAAGTTAACCAAATAATTTGAATTTTGGCAGCGGATGCCCCTTTGCGTCTTTACTCCTTTGACTTTTTAAGTTGGACATTTTTCATTCGAACCATTTCATGGACCAACCATTTCGTCCATACTCGCTGAGAGGTTAATCATTTGTATAAACCGATCATTTAATTTTTAAAAATTACCTCATAATTTCTGCTTCTTTTGTATTTTTTTAGGAGTGACAAATTCATGAATCAAAGATTAATTCCATTATGAATATGAATGAACAGAGTTTCTTTAATACTTTTATTTCTGTAATCAACCATGGACTTTGGATTCTGACAAAGTGCAATAACAATGAACTAAACAGATCTAGTTTAACACAACAAGAGAGTTATTTCACAGCAAACAAAGGTACCACCACTATAGTGTTGTCTTATTTTGCGTTATATGAAATTATTATTTCATAGTTTATTTTTTAATTGTAAATAACCTTAGTTTAATTTATAAATAAATATATATATATTTTATTAATGAAATCGAAATGTTGCAGTCACCTAAAAACTGACAACATTTTCAAAAACTCTTCATTTTCATAAAGTTGGAGATAAGTTTACACATTACATCCTGATTTTGTTAAAACCTTAAAACTTTTGTAAATATTTTGATAAGCACTTCATATTATAATGTTAATGTGAAAATATTTTGTGTGATTTGACATGAGTCACTAACGAGTCAAACATTTTGAAAAGGTTGGTTTTGAAACCATGTTTGTTTTATTTACCACGACATATCTTACTAGTTTCAAATCGTATGGAGCCAAGGTAACGCAACGCACCTTTAACAGTCCATTTGGTGTTAAAGAATACCAAATCATGAATTATTTGCATTCAGTACTATGTAATATTAACACATCATTTTCTTGAACACTACCTTTACATATTTGAAATAATTATTTATTTCTTAAAATTTATTTATTTTACAATTTTGAAGGATGTTTGGGTTGATTTGACATAATGTGCTGAGAACCATTACCCTCCTTAGGACAACTCAGTGGCCATGCCTTCTTTATAACATGTGTAAGCAAACATACATAGAAATAAATCATGTTCATTTAAGTATTTCTTATTTTTCTTCCCTCTTTTTATCCAACTCTCCTGTTTTCCTGAATCCCAGTAACCCAAATACCACACAAATATCTCGGCAAGACTTTTCCCATGTCGGCAGGAGAGTAAACTCCCTTCACTCTAGTATCACACAGTTGCTGCTAAAAATATTATTGGTTTTGTAATGGCTGCACTTCCCATCGGCCTTGCGTCCTTGCGCCAACACTTGTGCGAGCATAACACTTTATTTTGTTTTTCATGTTGATGGGAAGATAAAGTCTTTCTGTAAACCCAGCAACGATCTTATACTGCGCTTATATATATTCCAACGTTATGTGCGGAGTGAAAGGGGGGGGGGGGGGGGGGGGGGGGGGGGGGGGTAACAAATAAACTACAATAATTCTGATTCCAACAGGTAAAATAATTTTGTATTTATTTATTATAAAGACAAAATAATACAATATGACAGGAAAAAAATATTTTTCAGAAAAAATGAAAGTCCCAATAAACTACTTTATAGTAGTTTGTCAATGGGTGCTTTTACTTTTAAGATATAAAAAAAAAAACTTATTTTACTTTATTTTGCAGTTAGACTTTTTTGTGTTAGAGTCTAATACAAATTATTTCTTTCGGCGAGCCAATTCTTCAACATACACCATTTGTACATTTTTAAATTTCAGCAGGTAACATATTTAAGCAATTTGGTATCATGTAGTCCAGCTTTCTTTGCCCATATTTGTTTAAGTGCTTAGGTACAATTAGTCCTTCATTTAGCGTAAAACGAGTATTGTAAATGTGGTCCAGCTTATGTATGTATGCATATAGGGCTATTCATATGCTGAAATATAATTTTATACCACAGAATTGCTCTTACTGAGAGAATTTTAAGATTTTGGTAAAAGTACGGAACATTATGCCTTTGATCATATAAACTTTTATACGCTAATAATTTAACTAATGAATTTTGAACTGATTAAACATGATTTACATTTGTTTTACAGGAAAGTCCCCAGGCTGTAATTCCATACCTTATAATAGATTCACCTAATGATAAATAAATTATTCGAAGTATGCATATTGGAACTTAGAATTTTAGTTAATATAATCTGCTAACAATAGATCTGAGTCGTTCACAGACTTTATTTATTTGTAAATCCCATTTGAAAAAACAATTAATAATAACTCCTAAATAAACATATTCTTTAACCAGTTCAATATTTTCACATTTACACAATGTAGAGATACCGACATGTAAGCAATCTGAAGTGTTTGTTTTAATTTTAGGTGTAATAATATTTGCCTTGGCATTGGGTGATCTAATATATATCAATTTAGTTTTTTTGCAATATTAAATTAATTTTTTTATGGTTAAACCAGAGTCATGAGACCATTTAAAAAGTTCAATGTAATCTTGATTAATTTATATTGTGTAGTTCGATTTTTTCTGCGTAAGTGTAGGTACACAAATTTGAACAAATATTTCATTTCTATATGCAAAGAAATGTTAAATGAGAATTCTAAAATGCTTATTTTACTATAGTATTTTGTGGGTATTCTGTGAAAAAGCATTAAGAGCGTATAACCAGAGAAAATCAGAAATATGTCATTTTTAAATCAGTGTTTAGACATATTGACTCTTTTCCCCAAAAAAATATAAATTGGTTTGGAAAGATTGTTCTTTTATCTAGTAAACGTATGTTTTAAATTTTCAGAAAAAATGTTTATTTTTAGTATAATAAGGTTATACCACAGGTCGTTGGCGGATTTGTTAAATTTTCAAAAGTACATGTATTATACAACACCCATTTCAAATCATATAATCATGCAGTAAAATAAATCAATACATTATCTGGTAAACGTATGTTTCAGAATTTTAATTTTAGTTACAATAAAATCATTAAAAAATATACACGTACAGCGCCCTTGAGGTGATTTTTCACAAAAACGGCGCTATATAAATTAGCCAAATATTATTTGTGTTTCTTGACGAAAATTGGTCTCTTTGTATATTTATTGGCTCACTTACAAACTAATATATTTCAGATTTTTTTACATTCTTAGTTTGCTTAGACATTATTGAAAAATGATAAATACTTATGATCAAAACATAATTATAAAAAGTACATATATTTAATAATTTTATCGTCACGCCTTACAGCATTTTTGGATGCACATATAAATAAAACAACTTGGAATGAAATAAAATCGATATTGAGTTATAATTTTAATAAGCTGTTATGGAGAATAATTAATCTTTCTCATTGGAACCGCCCTGTACCATCGTAAGAACATTTTTCGACGAAATGTGTATTTTCGGCCGCTGGCTGGTTAAACGCCATTAAGTCAAAATTTTGCTGATTTGACTTAATGACGCAGTTATATCATTCGGCGGTCACTCTTTAGTCTACGAAGATGCACTATTTCCAACCTATACTTTTCGAGATATTATCTGAACTACGTCAATTATACATAAATCTCTTCAGCGGATGAGTACTAAGGGACTTTGTGCATATTCCTTAACTATATTGATACCGTACCGTGATACGTAATTATAATTATACCGTGTGAAATAGCATTAAGTCACACTTAACCACTCAGCAACGTAAGCAGATATACATAGAAATCGTTATAACTCCGTTATTGTTCTAGTGACATCCCTAAAACAAAAAGTAGAAGCTCCATAATAAATCAAGCTACCCATCACTATTCAAGTTGTCCATAGAAATACATAAAAGACCTATTCTGTCAGATACATGGTAGACCGAAATTCTCGTATGAAATGGTAAAAAAGTGAGGTGACTGAATTGTTTATAATACGTAGAATAAGTATGGTTTTTTACATAATTCGTGATTTTAGTACCGTTTTCACATAAAAACATCACGTGAGTCATTTTTACGTTTTTTTAATGTCTGCATTCTAAATTTTAATATTTACAAATTTTAATATTTATTTGTAATATATTTGATATTAAATATTAATATTAGAAAGCTTATTTTGTAATCTTTCAATTCAGTATTCGGCTACGTTCATAAATGTTTAATTTATAGAACTTTAATTTTGAAGCGGAAATAACACAAAGTTTTCGAAAATCTGACATGTCGTTTAAGACGTAAAAAGTGCATATTCACGATACATCGGAGTGGTTAATGCTATTTCGTTGAAAGATTTTTTGTTTATCTGTAATATTCAAAATCTGATATTTGTGTATAAGATAAGTTTCTCGCTGACTAAATTGAATTATTATTGACAAAAATGTTGTCAAGAGCAGCAAAAATATTACAAAAGTAATAATATTCATTTCTCATTATTGAAGTCCATAATATACGTAGGAGTGAGCGACAAGAAGTTGTTGATCAGAATTGTGTTTATTTTTATTTATTTTTTTTATTACATTAGTTACATTTATACAGCAAAATTACATAATAATAATAATATTTTAAATAACTGTAGATATTAAAATGTGTACAAGTGTTATTATGTCTTGTACGTTATTAGTTCCTAGTGTTATATCAAAATTATGCAACAAAATGATTCCAATATCATATTCCAAAAAAAAAAATTTGACCGTTTAATGTGATAAAAAAATTTATTCAAAGTTGGTACGCTTCCACTCCTTCTGTCGACGAAAGCGAAATAATTGATGATTATATGAATGCGGCGGATGAAAATCATATTACATAAAACTATTTTGTAAAATATGTATTATTAAAATAAAAATGTAACATCACCAAACTATTTTTACTTCGGTGCTTGCAATATTGTATCAGCATTAAGGCATGCAATACTCTTGTTGTATTTCTGTTATTTTTAAATAATAAGTTCAGGCATAAGTAGACATTACACAATCTATTATACTCTATTCTTCCCTATAATGACTTCAACATATTTTTAAAAAGTTAACGTTGCTCAAACTTTCAAATTCAAGTATCTTGAAACTAGTATTTTTGACTTTGTGCTTTTCCGCAGTAAGCCCACGATATGGCTCATGTTACTTGCAATTTAAAAAAATTTCCAGTGTGCAGTTCACATGTGGTAGAAGTGAAACCTCTAGAAAAATAAAGTAGATAAGTGTGGGGAGGCCGATTATTCTATCTCCATCTTTCGCGGGCTAAATCCTATAGATGTATGTGTTTCTTTCTTTTTAGTGTTGCTTTTTCGTTTAATTGAGTTTCAAAGTGCAATGGTGCTAAAGAAATTTTCACTTTAAAAAAATTGCTTTGACAAGTTCTGATGAATAGAAGTTGCTATTTTGGACTTGTTTATTTAGTAATACCTCACATTATGACAAATTATAATATGTACCTATTACAAAAATCTTATTACAAAGTTGAAATAAACTCATTCCGAGGAAGATAAATGTAATGTCATCACTGCACCTGTAATATCAGATCTGTTAAGTGATGTCTTTTTCAAAACATAATTTTTTTGCAGAATAATTGAAGACGTTACTAGAACAACGATGAATGGCACACACAGAATAAGAACATGCTCTTAGCGCCATCCATTGCCCTGGTTTTCTCAACATCTGAATACTGTGCTCCAGTATGCACTAGACGCGCCCACACTTCCATGGTCGACGTTCAGCTTAATGCCGCAGTGCGAACCATCAGCGGGACTTTAAAATCTACTCCTCTCCCTTGGCTCCTTACTTGCAAACATAACCTTGCCAAATTTGAGGAGAGAGATTACAATACTGAGTGAATATAAGAAGACACTGCAAAAAAGCACTGTAGCTTTGCACGATGATGTTGTGATGCCGAATAACATGCAAGCTATACTGACTGTATCGGCTGATCAGGACTTGGACAAGCTAGCAGAAATCGCCGACAAAATGACAGATGTCTATAGCAGCAATGAAGTATGCCACGTAGAAGAAGGTTTTCCTAGTTCATCCTGCTCAACTAAAATAAGCGATGGAAAAGTAATGAAAATTAATAAACAGAGGCGAATAAGGTCACCAGCGCGTAACAGATATCAAACAAAAAAAGATTACAAAAGATGCTGGTATCATTATAAGTTCGGGAAACTTGCGAAAAAGTGCATCGCGCCCTGTGATCGGTCGCCGACGACAAAGAGTTCGGAAAACTAAAGAAGCTCTGCGTCAATGCAACTTACATAGAGCAAATTGGAAAAAGGTTGCACATCTGGGACCGGCAAAACAATATAAACATTTTGATAGATTCCGGGGCGGAGATATCTGTAATTACCACCAAATTCAAAACACAGCGAACAATTGAACAACACGAGCCAAATGTGGCCCTCTATGCAGCAAATGGTACTCTTATCAAGACGCACGGACTACGCCGAATGATGGTTAACTTCGGATTGCGTCGAACATTTCCATGGACATTTGTCATAGCCGAAGTCGAGCGCGCAATTTCGGGGGCAGATTTCTTAGAAAATTTTAATCTTCTAGTGGACCTTCGGAAAGAGAGACTCATTGACGCAACGACGGGGCTAACTTCAACCGGACAGCGTATTAACTATGCAAGTACGGGTATATCTACGGTCAACAATACAAGCCAATACCACCAATGTCTACAACGGTACCCTGCAATTACACGACCTTTCAACAGAGAAGTAGAAGTAAAACATTCTGTAGCCCATTGTATTGAAACAACTGGACCGCCCACCTCAGCTAGAGCCAGAAGAATGACACCGCTAATGTTAGAGGCAGCAAAGAAGGAATTTGCCCTTATGGTACAACAAGGAATATGTAGGCCATCAAAAAGCTGTTGGGCAAGCCCTTTACATATGGTACAAAAATCGGACGGCAGTTGGAGACCCTGCGGAGACTATCGCAGGCTCAATTCTCAGACGATTCCAGACCATTACCCGATTCCACAACTGAACGATTTCGCTCACAAGCTGTCTAAACCCAACATTTTTAGCACTATGGATTTGGTCCGTGCATACCACCAAATTCCTGCGTAAATTCCCGTAACGCGGCACAGACGTTTCAACGCGTTATAAACCAAGTACTGAATGGCTTGGAATTTTGTTTTGCATATATCGATTACATCATGATTGCATCCGAAGACGAAAATCAACACATGGAACACCTCGAAATGGTTTTCAAACGTCTTGAGGAACACGGTTTGATCATTAACGCCGAAAAAAGCACGTTTGGTCAATCCAGTATTAAATTCCTTGGCTACCAAATTTCAAATGAGGGAACTACTCCACTTTCTGACAAAGTGGAGATCATCAAAGATTTCCCAAGACCAAAAACAGCAAAAGACATGCGCAGATACTTAGGTATGCTAAATTATTACCGAAAGTTCATTCCAAAGGCTGTGGAGGCCCAACGATAGCCAACACAAATAAAGCGGATAAGCAACCAATCCAATGGACGGAGCTCATTTGGGCATTCGACCAGACCAAAGTTGATTTGGCTAATGCTACACTCCTCACACATCCAGAAATATCATCAGACCTCGCAATAATGGTGGATGCATCAAATTTCGCAGTAGGCGCAGCTCTCCAACAACGAACAGAAAAACAAAGAAAATGGAAACCGCTTGGATTTTTTTCGCGGAAACTTAACAACGCACAAAAAAATTACAGTACTTATGATAGAGAACTCACAGCCATTTACGAAGCAATTAAGTACTTCCGAGGACAGTTTGAGGGTAGAGAAGTGACCATATATACTGTCCATAAACCTTTATGCTTTGCATTCACCAAAAAAGCGGATAATGATTCGCCAAGGCAAAGACGACAGTTAGATTTTATTGCGCAATTTACAACAAAAATCGTCTACACACCCGGAAAAGAAAATCAGGTAGCCGATGCATTATCAAGGATTGAAGAAATACAAATTCCATCTCCAATCAATTATGAAGAGGTGGCGATAGACCAGAACAACGAACCAGAACTCATCGCATTCATGAACACCGAGACTTATCTGCGTTTGGAACGTGTCCAGATTCCCGGAAGTCCTACAACTCTTTGGTGTGACATGTCTACTGGGGTTGCAAGACCATTTATACCAAAGGCTTGGAGACAGCGTATACTTGATAACATGCACAGTATTTGTCATCCCGGCATTGGAGCTACCTACAAAACACTTAGGCAAAGATTCGTTTGGCCTAAGATGCAAAGAGACGTAAAAGAGTTCGTCACCACGTGCATATTATGCCAGAAGGCCAAAGTAAATAGGCATACCCACAGTCCTATTGCAACACTACCGTTGCCCAAGGAGAGGTTTAGAAATATCCATATTGATATTGTTGGACCCTTGCCTCCATCACGTGGCAACAACTACCTTTTGACCATTATAGATCGTTTCACTAGATGGCCAGAAGCGATTCCCATTAAGGATATCATGGCAGAGACAGTGGCTCTCGCTCTCATGGAGAACTGGATAGCTAGGTTTGGAGTGCCCGATACAATAACGTCGGATCAAGGACGACAATTTGAAAGTAAGCTCTTCGAAGACCTCATGAAATTGTGTGGTGTAAAACACTTAAGAACAACAGCGTACCACCCGCAAGCAAACGGCTTAATAGAGCGATGGCATAGAATACTAAAAGGTGCTCTAAAAGTAGCCTCCACAAGCAGTTGGTCAGAAAGACTTCCATTGATTCTCTTGGGCCTCAGATCTTGCATTCGACAGGATGCGAAAACATCACCCACGGAAATGACATACGGAACTCCACTTAAGCTCCCGGGAGATTTTTTTCACGGAAACAACACCAACAGATCCAGAGACATTCGCTAGAAAGGTCACCGATATGTTGAAAGATATTAAACCCATACCAGCTACAAACCATAACCATGACAAACCTTTTGTACACGGTTCGTTGGGAACATGCACTCATGTTTTCATTCGAACAGTCTCGGTAAAAGCTCCCTTGCAGGCGCCATATGAAGGACCCTTCAAAGTATTGATGAGGGATTCTAAGAAAATGTTGGTGGAAATACGCGGCCATCAAAAGTACATAAGCATTGATAGGCTAAAACCTGCTTTTCTCCCAACAGATTTGGAGGACAACGAAATTCCCACTATTAAACTGACCACACCAATAAAAGTTACTGAGAAAACACCAGAGAGAACAACTCGATCGGGCAGACGAGTTAGATTCCCTGAAAGATGGGCATACTAAGCACGAGATATCTTTGAACACTTGTGTCCTTCATTCCACACAATCATCTGTCTCTCCTTCATGTACCTATCATCCACCTGCTAGACTAGAGGATTCAGGACGACTTCAGGAAGGATGATCATCATTCTAAGAGGGGAGGCATGTGGAGTGTCGATACTCCCACCACCATTGGGACGAGAGGTGGGGAGAGACGCGGCACGACCCGTCACTGCTCAACTGCTCATTGTTATTTAAACATTGTATTTATCAATAAACCAAGTGAGTACAATACTTCTTATTTTATTTTAACAGAACCCTACAAATTAAATTTAATATTATGAGAGTTGGGAAACAACTCCCATAATGTTGTCTCTCACCCGGCATGCCGCTTGAAGTCCCGAAAACCCTTCTGGATGGAAGGAGAGAAGCTTCTCCGATTATCTCTCACTGCAGAAGATAGATGCCATCATGGGAAATGCCCATCTCGTACACGACCCCGCTCATTGTCTTGCAAACTCTGGTCTGCCATCAATAGGATAAGGTGCTCTCATAGCCGCTGTGCCCACATGATGCATAGATGGGGTCTTAAAGAGTCAGTGATGTGTGAATGCAGTTTGGTGCAGACCACCAAACACATGGTCCCGTTCCATTCATTCGTCGGCGGGATTGATGAGATCCACAGGGCGATGCCTGAGGCCGTAGGCTTGAAGGTCCACTGGCTCGAAGACCTAGACGCCCCCTTCTGACCCCTCCCTGTACCACACAAAAGAAGAAGAAGAAAGAACAATGATCTATGATCCCTAAATAAAACATTATGAACACTACTTTGGGGGTATTTCACCATCCTCTTGATAGTTTATCCATAAGAGAATGTACATTAATAAGTGAACAAATAAATATTCGTGGCAGGTAGAAAACTCGGCTAACTTATCTAATACATAGCCACTGTTTATAGGTTACGATTAAACGCATTTATAGCTTACTGGAAAAAAGAGTGCCAAAAGTACGAAAGACCATCCATTTTTCTGAATTTCAAAATATTTGTGGCCCTAAGTATATTGAAAAACCAATAGTTTTTTTTTTTCTGTAGATAAGAAAGATATTTTATTGTCATAATACATCATTTGCACGATGTTGAAATACGCAGTTATTCAGATTTGTAACTGTAATAGAAATTTGGTTTGAATCCCAGCTCATATACATGCAAATAATGTAGAATTGTATATTGAAGGATCACTTTAATGTAGTATGCTTTTTTTAAAGTAAAGTGTAAAGCATTTTCTCTTTTAAAGGTGATTCTTCAACATTCACATCTTCAATTCTAATTATTTTCAATTTCAGCTTGAAAAAATGAAGTCAAGGGTAATGTTTATACTCGTATTATGTAGAATCTAATTTAGTTAGTTAAAAAAATCGTAGATGTCGATGGTATACAAGTTTATTTTCTTCGTATGATTTTTATAATGACATGATGTTGTGGTTTTCATTTAATAAGATATGTACCTATTGTGACAAAGTCTGAAGATTATTCTCAGAACTCTTATCCTCTATAATATATTCTTCTCCGACTCCATCCTTCACCACATTTTCCAAAAGCAATTGAATTGCATCTGATTATAAAGAAGTACTGATCCTAATGGATACAGCACAGTTGTACGAAAACTAGTTGCCAATAAAATATTGTGGGTGTATACACTTACCTATATTCTTTTTGAATGCCCCACCACGATATTTTCCAATCAATAAACATTTTTTGACGCTAACACTTTGAAATGAGATCCCTGAGGCGTATGTGTGGTAAAACAATGTATGATCGTTTGAGAAATGTGGATATCCGCAAAGAATGTAAGGCTGATGTAAGAGCATAATAAGTAATACTAAGAAAGGGACCCTCAGATGGTTTGGGCATGTAGAGTGAATGAACGAAGAAACTAGTGCAAGAAGAATATACGATGCAAATGTGAATGGTAGAAGAAGTTGGGGATGCCCAAAGAAGACATGGCACGATCAAATGAATCAGATACTTGAGTCGGGCCATGTCAAAAGTCAGAATAATAGAAAAGAATGTATGAGACGATGTATGAATGTGAGTGAGGTAAAAAGTGTGTGCCAAGACCAAGTTGTTTGGCGGTCCGTCCTCTCTGCCTATTATGGTGACCCGACAATTCAGAATCATGCAACTTCAACACACCATTTGAAAAGTAATTTAAAGTGATGAAAAAAAAATTGGTCATATAGGTTAGGTTAGGTATTGGGCTATTTAAAAAAAAAATCATAACTTTTAATGACTTTTCGAAGGGGTGTTGAAATGCCGCTTTGTTGAGTTGTAGTGGGACAACATATTAAGAATGGTGTCGGGAAACTGGTGGTACAAGCCGGAAACTGGTGAATCTACATCAGAGAATTTCAACAACTTTTTTTTTTCTTTTCAAATATTTGTACCTTTCTAGAGCATTTCTAGAACATACTAGAGCCTGGCTAAAGTGTATGCAATGGTTACAGCTGATACAGCATTCGCCATCACAATGTCCAGCCAAGTGTACGCCTCCCAGCCCCAATAATTATTTATTCCATAGAAGCCTGGTTAATGTGTCTGCAATGATTACAGTTGATGCAGCATTCGCCATCACAATGTCCAGCCAAGTGTATGCCTCCCAGCCCCAATAATTATTTATTCCATAGACGCCTGGCTAATGTATCTGCAATGGTTACAGTTGATGCAGCATTCGCCATCACAATGTCCAGCCAAGTGTATGCCCCCTAGCCCCAATAATTATTTATTCCATAGACGCTTGGCTAATGTGTCTTCAATGGTTACAGTTGATGCAGCATTCGCCATCACAATGTCCAGCCAAGTGTATGCTCCCCAGCCACAATAATTATTTATTCCATAGACGCCTGGCTAACGTGTCTGCAATGATTACAGTTGATGCAGCATTCGCCATCAAAATGTCCAGGCAAGTGTATGCCTCCCAGCCCCAATAATTATTTATTCCATAGACTCGTTATGAAAAGCCTCTGTGTTGGTTGATTATTTTTAATTTTTTTTGCCATGTACCCTGCCAACGGTAGTCATTATCATTTGTTTTATATACGACTATTTTAATTTTCTTTCCTTAGTTGAATGAATTAATAAATGAATGAAATGGAATCTTTGAAGTGGAAATTAAACCACTTTCCGACATCCGATCGAGCTAAAACTTGGCAGGTAAACTCATTGTCGATGACAATGCATTCTTGGTGGCACTGATGATCATACACGCCCGCACACACGCATTAAAGTTACGAAATAAAGTCGGTATTATCGAATTAGAATTTGACATAGGTGTTGGCAGTGTTGACTCCAGTCCCTGGGGAGGAAGGTTCAATCCTCATTCAAACATTTTTTTTTTTAAGTTTTAAAATATATTTTAGAAGTTCACAGCAGTTTAAAATCAGTCCCTGGGGAGGTGGTTCAATCCTTACTCTATCTAAAAGGTTTTTTTCTTTGAAATTGGCTACTAGCTGGCCCAAGAGATGGCGCCACTAGGTCGATATAGAAAATAGATATAGTTTTTTGCGTTTGATTTTTTGTCAGATGTTAAGGGTATTATTAAGGAAATCAATTTTTTTGTACACTTTTAATGGAAATTATTACATAATATACAAACCATTGATAATAAATGAAAATAATATTTAAAGTTCACAAAAAACAAGGGCTCCCTTAGTTGAGAAACTTGGTGGCAGCGACAGTTGGAAAATTATTCCAAAATTCATACAAATTCAAAAAAGTCTCCCAATTAAAAAGTCTCTTGTGTGCGTCCCTTCATATATCGTAATAGATTTGTATGCTTGCAATTTTCGCAACGCAAATACCCCGCATCTAAAGTTTCTCATCTGTGGGCGCCTTAAAACTAAAGTAAAGTTAAGATGTAGAATTGTGTGTTAATAATATACAGACCAACATTTAATACCTACCATGATTGAAAATACATTTAAAGCTACACATTTATTAATTTTTTTTTTTTTTGCATTAATTTTTTTTTAATGAAAATCTGTCTCTGTTGGAATTCAGATTGTTATATTTTCTCAGGCACTGAAGTCTTTATCTCATGGAATTTCATTTCCTTATTAATTTTATATTTTAAGTATCTACTATACCTATGGAATATTTTTAAATAATTAAAGATTCCTATTTTACTTACGTTTTTACTCTTTACATTCTGTGAACTCAAAGTTATGTGGACACCGGTTTTTGAATCATCAATAACGTATTGTCCTACTTTATTTAAAATTATGTTCTGTTGAACACTGGAATCTTAACAAATTAGATAAGAAATATTATTTTTTATAATACGACTAAATAACATAGAGTTTAAAATAATATTACAAAGAAACACCAAAAAATGAAACCATTCATGTATGAAATGATGTGCAAAATTATAAAAAAATATGAAAAAGTAGAAAATGTTTCAGTTGACCATTTGGGAAGATTGCATTCCGGGAATGGCGTGTACGAGGTGCCTCAGTCCAGAGGAATACTTGTAGATCATCCAGAAGATGAAACCATAGAAGAGGATGGTGACCACCTTGTCGAGGTAGTACATTCTGGAAAGGAACAATATATATTGATTACACAAATTAATAGATATTTTTTAACTGTTTGAAGTGGTAAAATTTCTGATGTGACCCTTTTTATAAAATTATATTGTTTTGGATTGGACATTGGATTGCACATATAATATATGTATACACCGTAGCCATTATAGCAAATGCTCTACATCAGCGGTTTTCAACCTGTGGTACGTGTACCCCAAGGGGTACGCGAAGTAAAAATTGGGGGTATGCAATATCGTTTCACGAATGTAGGTTTTAAAACTCTAGCTCAACGTTTTCAAATTTATTTGTTATTCAGAAAATTATTTGTGGGACTTTAGTATTAAATTCATGTAATTCATTTGAGAGTAATCAAAAATTACAAATTTAACATGTCTTTCATTACACTTGTGCACAAGGCAGATAGAGAGTACGGGGTACAACGAATTTGTAGCAAGAATCGAGGGGTACACAGGCTCAAAAAGGCTAACAATCGCTGCTCTACATAATGTAAAAATAATAACAACAGTAAAAAACTTATAATTGGAGGCACTGCTGAAAACCAGCTGCATTTCGGGAGAAATCCTGAATTGTAGCTGAGCAGTGACCTTTTCATCAATAGAATCAATGATAAAAGAAAAAAATGTGTAATACTGTAAAAAAATCTATTGATGAATAAATGTTGTCATTATTCTTTTTATTATTGTAAGTCCATATATATATATATATTTGAATTATATCGAAAACGGAAATTTGAAATGTTGTGAAGGATAAAATGTTAATTGTTCCGGAGAGCGGAAAGAAATTTAAAAAAAAATCATATCTCCTGTTATACAAATATTTAATTAAGCATTTTAATTTTAAAATAACATTAAACAGATCTTTCGGAAAACTTTTTTTTTTTTAAATTTCTTTGAAAGATGCACTTATTTTCCTAGAAATATTTTCCCGACGCAGATGGAAAGAGAAAAATACAGAGAAAATGATATAATTAACTCACTCGTCTCGACACAGGTATATCTGAGTGAGACAGGCATCGCCAAATCCCATCTTTATATAGATAAATAAATAAAATGATTAGATTCATTGTCCTTTACACCATTTCAAATTTCCACTATCGAAATGGGTTTATTCTTACTACAAAACCTTTGATGTACCAAATTCACTTTCTTAAAATTCCCAAATTTTTGGCTGAGGTACTTGAATAAAACGCATAACATATTATTATATATGTATTTTTAAACTGTCGCTAATCCTACATTCGATAATGCGGATGTCTTTCTATGTATTTTTAGAGTAAGTTGGTCCCGCTGAGAAATTCAAGTTAATCCAGTAAAAATATTGGCCCCGGACTATATGTCGTTATTTTAAATGTTTTTATTAAGCTAGTCTCACATAAGCGCTATTTTCTATTAATATATGGGCTTGGTTTGTATTTCCATGGGATTGTATGGCATTCAATATGATAATATAGGCCAAGCTCACATATGCTCTGAGAGCAGTGGCGGATTTGCAGTCTTGGCCGCCCTAGGCCACAGGCCATGTAGTAAATACCAGCCGCCCCTTTCTCAGTACCCATCATGTAGACCAGTGGTCCCCAACCTTTTTATCACCGCGGACCGGTCAACGTTTGATAAATGAGTGTTGTTCACTCATCAAGATTCCACAAGCTTAAAGAATAGTTACACACAGATCAAGCAGATGATTTTTCTCTGGTGTGAACCCCGAATTTAAAGCATTTATCGAAACTGGTTTTAATTTAAGAGTGAATCTGTATGCGGGAAGTCTTTTTAATCTACACCCAGAATCTAAGAAACTGCAACTATTCATGTTCTCGAAAGGAACATTTGAAAGTCCACAAGCCATCTCACAATTGAGAAAAACCTTTTGTATGTTCCGATTGCAATTATTTATGTGATAGAAAGGTGACTTTGAAAACCGACAAGTTTACTCAAGTGGAGAAAAACCATTTTCATGTTCCGGCTGCAACTATTTATGTTCTCAAAAGGAACATTTAAAAGTCCACAAGCCGTCTCACAGTGAAGAAAAAACTTTATCATGTTCCGACTGCGACTATTCGTGTTCTCGAAAGTGACAATTTAACATCCACATGCTGACTCTTTGTGGAGAAAAACATACAGCCTGATGACGTTCACGAAACTCCCGAGCACGAGCGCGAGACCCTTGCGGCGAGCAATGACGTTCTCGTACGTAGAATAGTTTAGGTACTAGGAGTTATTTCTTGTTATCATCAGTGACTTTATTTGTCACGATTGGCCGCCCCTAATATCTGGCCGCCCTAGGCCCGGGCCTACATGGGCCTTAGGGCAAATCCGCCACTGTCTGAGAGTACAGCTTTCCTGTGAGACTAGCATTATAGGTCTGGTGTATATCAGCATGAGAATATTAAACCGAAATATTATCAGTTAAGAAAATAAGGGATAACCTACTTACTAGTAATATTGAATAAATGTGCCCATTGCTCTTCTAGATTGTTAGGTCAAGCCTTTTTTAATCAAGATTCAAGATTTCTCCAATAATAAGTAATATGTAATTTTACTCCGTCAGGGATATTTTGAGCTATCCAAAGTCGGTTAGAATGTCTAATTTTACTAATTTGGGCAGTAAACCAACTCATTTCAATTGACCATTATGTTAACTAACTAATCTTTGTAAAGAATATCAATGTTATGGAACAAAAACTATAATTTCTTACAACGATACTAATAATTGTGTTTTTGAACAACTAATTAATAATCCTTTACAATACATAAATAGTTGTTTATCAATTCTATAAAATTTTAAGCAAGTTTATTAGTAAGGCTGTTAGCGTAGGAACTGGTATACTTATGTTAAACTTACACATTGTTAACGAATCTGGCTCTGGGCAAAGAGGACAGTGGTTCCTTCAGGCAATACTGCCTTCCACCGAGGAGGCATCTCTTTAAGAACTCTTTGTCCTCAACCACTGTTAGGTCCATCGGGAAAACCGTCTTCTCCTTTACATTCAGACTTCCAAACAATTTGTGGAAATTGGACACGTTGAAATTCCATTCCCTCGTGGTGAAGAATTGGAGAACTTCCAGACCATCGGATATGCGACTTTGAATACGCACCATGCTGTAATACAAACAAGGAAACTATTATATTCCGTTTTAATGCAAAGACATTAAAACAATTTATTTATTATGCTTCTTTGAATATTCTGTTGACATTGCGCTTACTCACCTACAAATTCTTGTGGGTGAATAAGCGTTTGTTGATGGTCTCCGTCATTGAGTGGTTAGTTAGTTGAGTGAATCCTTGGCTATCTGAATGTGCAAAATTGGCGTGAATTATGAATGGGGCACTAGTATTCGTTGGTGGCTTGCCACGCCGGACTCACCTTCGTACAGCGATTCATTTTCTAGAGTTGATCTTGTATTCTGGTAAATAGAAGTCTCCTGTTTGTCCTTGTTTGTACACTCGACGGTACATTAATTTCAATATTGTTGGCACACTCGGGCGAGTCAAGGGCGATGTACAAAATTTTTGGTACTCACAAACGCTTCTGTCCAATGAGCAGCATGATAAAATCAATGAAGTAAGCCGGCAGCAAGTGGAAGAAGAAAACGCACAGGTCATGCACGAATTTGTGCTTCCTGATGTCTCCATCGGGATACCAGAGTGGGTTGTCGAATGGATATTCACGGACAATGGTTCTCCCGATCTCCAACACGTGACCCCAAGTTGTCTGCTTGGTGTCACCATTTGTCAAGTTGTACACTGGGACTTCCGGAGATCTGAAATTGTTAAAAGACATTACACAATCAATAATTAATATATTTGACAGTAGTAGATACCAACGAATGGCAATACCGAGATTCAGATGAATTATTATAAATAGGTACTTCTTTTTTAAAGAAGTTCATTTTATTAAAATTATAAGCATTATTATATCGATAAACATATTTCATTATTTTATCGATAAAAAGTAATAATGTGTGTATTTATTGTGTGGTAACATTTAATTTATATAATGACTATTATTTCAATTTAAAGGTTCCTACCCCCCACAAAACCTTTCCTTGGGTGTACGCGGGGGGGAGGGGGGGGGGGGGTTATTTCTACCTTAAACTAAATATTACACAACTGAAAAACAATGTTTTATCATACATTAAAGGTTGTTTATAAGTTTTTTTTATTTTTATTTACTTATTTATTTTTTATTTTTTTTATTTTTATTTTATATATTCAATAATTTAATAATAAAATTTATTGAATATATAAAATAAATAAAAATTAAAATGGAGTTCTACAAATTAAACTTGATAACAATAAATACGTTGTTTATAAGTGTGTAAAATTTTAAATATATATTCTTGATCACCGGCATATCCGTAAGAAAACATTTAAAAAATCATATATTTAGCTTTCGTGGGGAAACTACATAATGGTGATTATGTACAATTTTTATAAATACATATACACACAGAGACGGTACAATTTACAAAAACATATTTTTGCATAAAACAACTAAGTTACGATGAAAATAGAATCAGATGGCTCACGGTGATAATTTTGCAACGGCACACCGCGAGTATGGTTGATCAGTTGGGTAAAATTTAAAACACTTTTTTTAGTAATACTGTTTTGTTGTTGCCTTTTTTATTTTCATTTTGATATTTTTAACTCATTTTTAGTTATGTTTTGAATTATTTAATGTTATTTATTATTGAGGACTCTTTTCTGGTAATTTATATTTTTGTTCCTAGGTATTTGCCGTTCTGTTGACTCAAAGATGTTTAAAAATCACGCATTTTTGCCTGAGATTTGATGTTTCTGAATGGTGGGTTTTTATTTTAAAAACCTTTTTCACAACTATTTAATTTTTTGCCGTTAGATTCTTTAAAAATATGAGTTCCGAATAATATAAATATAATTTAATTATTAGTTTTGGACATTGATAAAGAGATTGAGTGATATTAAGTATACGTGTGCCACCCCATATTATTTATTTACCATATTTATTTGTGGATTGTCGCAAAGTAGGTTATTCGTAGTAGTTCGTGTAGATGTGGGTAGGTGGGGCTCTGTTTTGATTTGTTCCATGGTGAAGCGAAGGTATGTAATAGAAGATTTGTTTCCAATATCCGTACGTAGTTATTTTCCGTGTTTGGTGGATTGTTTGATACAAAACGAATTATTTGTTTTAAATGTGGTTTTTTTATAAAGAAAGTTACGTATTGTTTTTTTTTTTAATAAAGTTATTAGATTGTTGACAATCTATGTTTTAATGCAGTAATATCTGTTGTAGCCATTTTTTATTTAAATCTAACCATGCGTTTGATTTTAAGAGAAGTACTGTGTCATTAGCGTACGAGACAATGGTACAATATTTAGCGACTTCAAAAATATCATTTACATAAATTATGAACAAGAATGATCCTAAAACTGCGCCTTGTGGTATCGAGAAGTAACTACCTTTCAATTCAGTTAATTAATTTAGTAAATTTACCTGTTGAGGTATGTATATTTTTTTAATCTAAAAAACTTAGTATTTAAGTTAGAAGAGTCCATTTTAATAAAAAAAAATGGTTCGCGAGGCGGCGGTATCAATACCCGCCTTCCAAATTACATATTCCATATACATCCTTCAAGGATCTCATTTCTACTGCATTCAGTAAACTTCTACATTTTTTCTTTCTCTGCCAGTTCCATGCCTCACTCCCATACATTGATATTAGAACTCCAAGGCGGAATCTTTTTATTGACGCCATTGGTATTCAGTCCTTCATTTTTTTAATCCTTTATTTTTACATTTTTTCATTTTATACATACATTAAAGTATTCCTGTCATTCATGAACGGATCCTCTATAGTCTTTGGTTTATATTAAAAATATTATATATAATAATACTACTAATACTACTAATATATTGGGGTGATGATACTCTATATTTCACACTATATTACAATTTAGCACTTCCACAGGCAACAAACTTCTAGATTTTTTAAACAATTGTTACATAACTTACGGCTTATCAACAGTAGCCTCTCGGAAAGCGATGACAATGAGTGCATTAATGGCCATGTCCACCGGGATGACCTGAGCATGTAAATCCGCGTTGCAGTGCATGGACCTGATGACTCCCTTGCCGGCTCCAATCATGAGCCCCACCGGCCCGTTCAAGTTGTCTACCCATCCCTGGACAGGTTCTTCCCACGCTGGACACACTGGAAACAAGACAAGATTATTGAAGTGAAACTTCTCTAGCCTCGTTGTGATTTGGAATTCAGGTGGAACGGAAATGACGCATCACAGCACCTGCGAAGCATCAAACTCCGTTCATTGGCCGGTTTGATTATGTTGGTTGAGATATGAAACGGAAATGACGCTAGATCTGCGCTCATTGGCCGCTTGATTATGGCCACACTTTTAAATGCTCCATAGTTGTAAATTGGTTGAGATTGTTTTTGGTAAAGTCTCGCTTCTACCGCGTGTGAACTGCACTCGATTTTTTTTATTTATTCATTTTATTTTAGTAATTTGTACATTCAAGTTAACACATAGCTAATTAATTATAACATTACATAATATTGCATGCTAGATAATATTGAACTAGATAATATTGCATGCATATTTTCTAGTTCGATGTAGCTCCTACAATACATCTTGAGCCTTTTAATTGGTGCGGACTTTAAAGTTTCTGGTAGCATATTGTAACACTTCATCCCTTTGTACAGTAAACTATTCTGCGTTTTCGCTTTGTCCTTTTTTTAAACGACTTTGAAAAGGAGGAGGTTATCAATTCGACGGTTTTTTTTTTTAATGTTTGTTACCACAGAACTTTCGATTGGGTGAACCGATATTGATGATTCTTTTTTTATTAGAAAGAAAATTAAAAAATGAACAAAAATTTTAACAAAACAAAACGACTTCAAAAAATGCACTAAAAAGTAAAAAAAAAAAATTTCGTACGATTGTTATTTTTGGAGTCGGTGTCAGCCAAGATCTCCACATCTCACCTATAACTACCTATGTATGTAGTTACCTTGGCTGACACCGAATAAATTTTTTGTTTATTGTAGCCTGATTTCCTTGCACGTCTTTGTGTTAGGTCTGTGAATGTCCTGGTTACAAATAATTTCATTTGATAAGTATTTTGGTAACAGGTTGTTTACTATTTTATGAATAAATATCATCGTATTCAAGGTCAGAATCTGTTTCACGGTTAGCCAATTTAGTTCCTTTAACATTTTATTTACTTTTATGCATTTTATTTTTATTATACGGGTTCACATTGAATTATTGGTTGAATTTAATATGTGTATTTAAACTCATGATGAAAAAGGGGCCTTTTTGGCCCGGAGCTCTGTAAGCCAGTATATGTAATTACAGTACAGTAAATGAAATTGATATTAGATTATATACCACCAATAAAAGTTTTTGTCTGTAAAAAACTATATTTAATTACTAGAATATAATTAGCCGAAAGTTTAAATTCTTTTAAAATAATTACTTAAAAGTGTTTGGCACCTCTGTGCATTGAATCCGACAAGTCCCATGTGTAGTTCCCAGCAATAAACCATGGTAAAAATAATAATAATTTACTATTCGCCAGACTGAAACATGAACTCTAGGTACTTACTCTACAGCTGCTGTACAGTGTAATTCGTCCGACTTGATTAATATTTATTTGCACAAAAATTGATTTAATAATGTACCTGCCAATATAACCACACACATTTAGATTTGCAACATAATAAAATCATTTTTTATTTGCTTACCATACACATAGTACTCACTTTGATATTATATATTTTATAATTACATACTTTTGTATTCTTTCGTTATATGATTTCTATGTTTTATACTTTTCATATTCTACTACATTCTTTCTAACTCTTTTAAATTAAATTCTTTTATATTATTTTATGTATGTATTTTCTATTCTTGGACATTATTTATGTTGCATATGTTAATGTATCTACTGTTTATAAAATCGACCACCACAACACGGGCATGTGCCTAGCATGGTGGTCGAAAAATCCCCAATTTTATGTAATAATAATTTTTTCAATGAATAAAGAAAACTTAAAAAAAAAAATGGGTATTCTTCTATAAACCTAAAATGAACCGAAGAGGATTAGAAGAAGAGATTATTACCAATGCTCGGCCTTGCAATGACCATGGGCATCTTGGGGTACTCATTCCTGACGAGGCACTCTGCCAGGCGCTTGGAGTAGGTGTAGGTGTTGGGGTGAACGCCCAGCAGGTAAGGGGTGACCTTTTCCAGAGCCTTCTCGTCCATCCACTGGATCAGTCGCATCAGGTCCTGCGGGTTGGCTAGGGAGTCGATGACCTGACCAAAATATATTTTAGAACATTATTAGTAGTGGATCGAGGAGTTTGTTGTATTGCTGTAAATTTAGGTTGCTCTTAGTTAGATGAACTTTGACATCCTTGATATCACATTGTTACAGAGTTTTTAGTTGTTTTATCGTAATATGTAAATTTAAAATTATTATTACTATTTTCTTTTAATTTGATCACCGCAAAAGATTCCCAACTGCTCACATCTAGAACCAGTTAGATTATGACGTCCCCAATTGGGGTATGTTGTGAGGCAGAATATAGGGAATAGGGAAGAGGAAGGTGGGGAGGGGGAGATGGGGTAAGAGGAAGGAGGTGGGGAAGGGGAATGCGGGTAAGGTGGGTGGGTGAGTACCTAGCCATTCAGATCAAACATGGCTGAGTGTATCTGCCATCTTGGAATGTGCGACAAAAAATAAGCGATATATTATTTTTTAATTCATTAATTGTGAAATAATACAACAAATTAATCAAATAAATTTTTTTACGCCCACCGGGATTTGAACCCGCGCCCATCGGATTGCTAATCAAGAGCCTGACTCCTCGACCATGGATGCCGTCAAATAGTAAAGGTTATAGGTACACATGTGCACAAAATAATTTTTAAAATTTAAAAATTAGGTTGCTTGCTCTAAAGTTTTGTGGACTTTGCGATGTTTGATAAAATACTTTACGAGTAGGTACTACACCTGATAAAATAAATATATTATTATAGAAGAAACTTGAAACATGGTTTTTATTCAGTGGTGAATTTAGATGTTTTTTGAATAATGATGGTGATAATTATTTGTATAATATTAAAGTGAGATAAAATAAATGATATTAAATATTCATTGCAAGGAATTTTACATAGAATTAACCTTTCGCTTCAGATATCTATTAAAAGCATAATGGTAATTAAATTAAATTGGTTTCAAGCTTTATGATAATATGCCTTATTAATGGTAATAAAAGCTAAAAAAAGCAAATGATAATTTATTAGCCAACTGGAAGATAAAATAAACTTTTTTTTTGTAAATCGGCAAAAAATTGATTTTTAATTTTAGAACACCAAGCGATAATGACTGCCGTAAAAACATTTTTTAAAGTGTAAAATATTTTTATTTTCCTGCGAATCAATTTCATTGCCCATTTTGCCTAAATAATGACTCATTTTCCGATTTTACCTTCACAATACTAATAGAGAAGTACTTCACCCCACTTCTTCACCACCATTTATATTCGCGACATATTACTATGCTCCTTTCTTAGTGCATTCGCTCTACTTACCCAAACCATCTATTGAACCCTTTTTAAGCTTACTCAATACGCCTTGCATTCTTTTCGAATCTTCACACTTGTCCTCACACGATCATTCATGGTTTTATCACACGCTTGCCTCGGGGATCGCATTTCATCACCATTCGGTCAGCTCTCATCCTTTATCTGCCAGTTCCATGCCTAGCTTTATATATCAGGGTAGGTACCAGCATTCGATTATTTGGGACCGCTAGTTCGCTTCTTTGGATATTTTTTGTTAGCGTCAACCGTGTTCGGTCTTCCTTTGGAGTTTCCTGCCTTCACCCTTCTTTCGATAAGACACAGAAAAGATTCTGTTTTTTTGCCAGAAACTTCTCAATGAGAAAACTTGGTCCATGCCCAATGAATATAAAACTGTATGCAAGCAGGTTACACTTTCGCAATATAAAGTGATTGAGGCTAATGCGGAATTACGTTAGGACTCCAGTTGGTGTGATCAAGTTGTACAGTTGGAATATCATAACTGCCTCGATTAATCAATATCTTTCTAGTATGAATTATGTTCTAAACGTTTCAGAATAACAGTTTATTAAAGTTTCAGAATAACAACAAACTTAAAAGTTTCAGAATAACAAGCATTGCGACGAAAAATTCCTTGATGTTTCTAGTTTTCCGAGAGAATTCCAAACAAATATGTTTGTGTTGTTATTGTGTTTGAGTTTTCGTCGTGTTATTATAGATTTTTTTGGGAATGTGATTTCTCCCACAAATTTTTATGTACCTATTGATACTAACGGTAGGGTATTGGGTATTGTATTATGTATTGGTATGTGGAATAGGGTTGGAAATTGTGAAAGAAGTATGCGCTTGAAAATTTTTGTTTTTCAAAGTAAAAATTATATTTGAAATTTATTAAAAGTGAGGTGGTCGAAAGTTCGATGGGTAAGACTATCAACTAGCGGCTGTGTAAGGAACCTATTCGAATCAATGTTATGCTCAGTGATTAAATAATTAAGTGTTTTTCATAATTTGTTTTGTCTGTGGAGATAGATTTTATGTTTTTCTTTGGTAAGGTAAAGGATTGATTCCCCCTAGTGTTTACAAAAAGGCTAAAAAATAACAAAATTACTTTCAATTTGTTTTCATTTATTGCTCTCTACAAGTTTTTTGACCTCAGATTCTCGAATTCCTTGCACGTAAGAAGATAACCCAATTTTTGTAAACCTTATATCCGTGTAACGTGTAGTAAAATTTTGTGTTGAAAAAAGCTATAACATTTCAATAATTTATGCAATATTTAGCAAAACGCATGTAATATTTAACAACGGTTAAAAACAATAATTGCATATAAAATATAAATGATGGACAACTCCCAACTTCCAGCCTCACCGCATTAATTATTCTGTAATTCAAGACGCAAATAATGTAGTCAACCGAATTATCACGCAGAATTTTTGTGGTTTGTTTTTATAAAATGCAAATCCATAATTTCCGCATTTCCACTGCAAGTAATCGCAATACGAGTTGCCTCAGATTGTGCAAGAAACGCGAAGTAAATAGTAATACGACAGCGGAGGAATGGAGCAGTTGGTTAATGTTAGAAAATTAATGTTAAAATTGATATTGCTGGTATGTCTCGTATGTTATGACTTGTATGTACACACCTTCTCGTCTAGCCTTTCCAAGTCAGCGTAGCAGAACGCAGTCGACAGGTGAACGAAGGACTTGAGGTTCTTCATCTTCCTGCAGACTTGGATGACTCTCCAGGTGCCGGTGGTGTTCATGTCGATTGCATCCTTCAACTTAGCTTCCAACCTCAGAGTAGCGGCGCAATGGAAGACGATGTCGACCTCGCGTTGCACCAACTCAAGGGTCGGGGTATCCATACCCAGATTGTCAAAAAGCACATCACCCTGCACGGGAATGATCTTCTTCAACGCGTCGGGCTGCTTCTCCCGAAGCCTGTGGAACATCTGCAATAATAGAAAACAATTAATAATGCCGTAAAGAGGCAAAAAAGAACTGCATACTATATCCATTGTGGAATTATATTTTTCTAGTTGAAGATAATAAATATTCATAGAACTTAACTACCCGAGAATTTCGCGTTTGGAATGTTCATACTAAATTAATTCCGTATGGAATGTTCATACTCGTAATCTATGCCAGGAAAAATGTGGTTTCGTTCATACTCCTCTCTGATCTCTATCATTCTTCTCGCTAGAACATGAACTTGAGTAATGCATACCTAAGAATACAGCGCGCAGTTATGAAGTAGGTGCGCATAGTTAAGAAATAGCTTCGTTTGACGATGCATGATACTTACTGGGTTTGAGTAAGTATTGCAGCTTGACAACTAAGTATCGGATGGTATTTTCCGGTATTTACATAAAAATATTTCAGTTTTATTTACTCACCGGCAGTTTCCACATATCCTCAAGTCTCAGAGTGGTAGACTTTCCCCTCTTGGGCCTCATCAGGGCGTAGATCTTATTAACTCCGGAGCAGCTGTACAGAATCTTCTCGATGAGCACTTTGCCCATAAATCCGGAAGCTCCGGTGATGAAGATGGACTTCCCCTTGTAAAACTCGGCACATAATCCTTTTTCAGTCGCCATTTTTCTTGAACTAAGTTACTATCTGAAACAACTGCATAAAAAAGAAAATAACATTATAATAATAAATTATCCACATTGTGATAAGCATGACGCAAGATGCCATTATAATCATGTTTGTACAATCGCCAAAAACAGTCGCAAAAGCAAATAATATTGGAAAAAATTCAACAGTTCGCAATCATCATTAATCATAGCAGTAAGTGCACTCACAAGTTCGATTAAAATATACATGGATATACGTCGTTTGACGTCAAAAGTCACAAGTAATCATAACTACCTACGCGCAATCGCGTAGTTTAGAGTTTAGATCAATACATTGTGAATCCTATCTTTAATATTAACATAAACTTTGTATTTCTCCACTTAGCGCATAAATACAGTTGCAATCGCATTGTTTTGTATTACTAATTCCAATTCTTTAACATTAATATAATTAAACAATATAATTTCAGTTACGATATGACGTGTGTGATGTACGGAACATTCTAAAACACATAATTATAATATTTTAGGAAATATAATGAATTTATGCCATCTTTCTTAGAATAGTTGGTGTTGCAATGGTTAGAGCATAGTTATCTTACAAGTAGTTGATGGAGTTTCGATTTTTTTTTATAAAATTTATTTGTTGTACTTTTATTTAAAAAAAAATCTCATTATTATACCCAAAATCATTGAAGATTGCTAAGTATTTTTTTTCATTGGTCTGCACTAGTAATTACATCAATAATGTGTATAATATAAAACATAAAAAAGTTGAACTAACCAACTTTAAAATCTAAATTCGATTCCCTCGTTTAATTCAAATGAATTCTCTTTCATGATATTATTACATTGTATGTTAATTTAAATCGAAAAACATGTTACAGCAACAGATAATAATTATTGATAAATGCCTTGTAATGTAAGGCAGCATTACAATTAAATACCTAGGCACAAAAAAACATCTATCTGACCTTTGACACTCTACATAATAACACACTACATTAAAAAAAAATTCATCAAAGGCCGCTATTTTCTTTGAACAGGATACAAATTAAGCGCAAAAGTAACTTTGCCCATTAATTAAGCCCATTAATTGCTAATGCCAATTACTTATTGGCGTGTTGAAATCGCGTGAATAATATTGACACTATTTATAGAATTTTTCTAACAGACGATTATTCAAATAAACAAACATATTTTCTACAAACAAAAGAAAAACGCATGTCCCTTTTATAAAACATCACGCAACGCACCTTATTTTTTATTACAACACAACGTTACTTCAGTAATGACGAACCTTTTAATATTATTAAATGATTATGTAGATTCCTAGTGCCTAGGTATGTACCAGTATTTTTAACATTGTGAAATGCATATTTGAAAGTGGTTCAAAATGAGCATTATAAACTTTCAAAAATGTCAATGTACCTAGGTCTTCTCTATCAATGTCAGTATCAGCGGAGTTCAATTACTATCACTCCAACAAATTATAACTAAATAGATGTCGTAAAATGGAAAAGTTTTTTTGTAACGTAAATATTGAGTTCGGTATTTTTAGTCAGTTTTTGGAGTGAAAACTTTGTTAGCACCGTTGTGATTTGAAACTCAATCAAATGGAAACGAGTGATACTAAAAAGAGACAAACACACATCTATAGGATTTAGCCTGCGAGAGTAGATACTCGGTTCCAATATAATGCGATAAATCTCCACAATATAATACGATAAAACAAAAAGGACAAAACGAAAACGCAAAACAGTTTGTTATACAAAGGAATTAAGTTATATAACACACTACCAGAAACACTAAAGTCCTCACCAATTGCAAAGTTCAAGATGTATTGTAAGAGCTACATAAAACAAGAAAAAAATATAGTGAAATTGAAAAATTATAATTAATTCGCTGAAATATAAAATATTTTAATTAATTAGAAATTTGTAACCATAAATGTCCAAATTACTAAAATAAAATTCAAATAATAATAATAAACGCAAGTCTCTTTCGGTGTAGTGGTTTAAAGCGCCTGAAGAACCTGAGCAGACATTTAACGGATTGAGGATCAAATCCTACGAAATAAAAAAACAAATATTTTTGTTAAATCAATATCCAATCTTCAAACCACTCCAAAATGAACAGGCAAAAGAAAACATAAAAAATCGACATCTAGCAACTCCAAAAAAGAAAAAAAAAACTAATATTAAAAAATATATTAAAAAGTAACAATAAAAGTAACAAAAATAAAAATAACAAAAAAATAAAAGTAAAAGTAAAAGTAAAAAGTAAAAGTAAAAATAAAAGTAACAAAAATAAATAAAAGTAACAAAAATAAAAGTAACAAAATAACAATATTCATAAAAAGTAACAATACTCCATTGGTCACCATGAAACATGCAGCCGCCTAGTATGGTGATCCAATATATCTACACTATGTTAATTACTCAATTATGTATCATGTATTTTATAAATAAATAAACAAAATACAAATATTAATAAGATGACCAAATGTACAGGAAAAGATGCACTAAAATTCGACGACAAAAATATGGAAAAAATCATCCTTCACATTGATAAAATTGTGCTTCGTAGTCTCCCCACTTTTGTCTATTTTAGTTTCCTGAAGGTTTCAATTCTTCCGCGTGTGAATTGCACACTCTGATTTTTTTTACAAATAACTTATATTATATTGTGTAAAGTGTTCAGGGTATGTTAAGCCAATTCCCCAGGTATTTTTGCTGCGAACAAAGTGCACAATAATTACCAACATATTACCATTATGTAATTATATTATTTTACACCAGTGTAACAGGTTTTCCATCACTGGTCCATAGTTGACGGTCGAACCATTGCGCAAACATTTACACTCAGCAATTTCCACATAGAAGATGGAAGGTACAAACAGCGGAATATTTCAATTTAGGTTGTTCAGCACTTAGAACCTACAAATTGCATTGACAAAGTGAATTACGGAGACTTGTTGGCCAATTCGCTGTGCAACTTCTGCTGAAGACTTCTGCAAATACCTCCTCTTACCGCGGGGATTGTGATGTTTAATTGTCTGATATTTGAAAGGGTGTAGTAATAATTATTAATGTGGAGAAACAGGAAAACCGATTTTCCCTGTCTAATTCGTCAGGGAGGTATTTTAATGTAATTTACTTACAACCACTGTTTCACTGCATCTAATTATGTTGCACTTCAGCAATATATGAATGTACAATTTTTTTACATGACTATTCTTATGTACCTACTTATTTAACATTTAAGCTTTGTAGTCTTATATTTATTTTACAACTTTGAATGATACACATTTTTTTGAAGTAAAACTTTTTTACGCACGCTTGACTTGGGGAGTAAGCTAGTGATTTCGTTACGAAAGGTGTGATGCGAACGGTGATCGGGCGAGGCGAACGGTCGGGCCTTTACGCACAAGCTTGACTTAGGGAGTAAGCGGTGAATGCGTGATGAGAGCGTTATGAAAAGTATGATCAGGCGAGGCGAACGGAAGTTGATAGGGAGATATAAGTTAGTGAAGTTTTACTTCAGTCGTGTGGTCTAAAGTCTAAAGCACACTCGTTTTTTTTTTAATTTTCGTCTTTGGTAATGATTTTTTTTTAATAGAATAAAGAGAAACTGAATAACGTTAACTGAAGTCGGGCAGAAATGGTGGAATTTTTACAAAAAGCGTTAGACTCAGCGTTGATGAAGATTATTCTGAGATATCGCTATTTTGTTATTGAAAAAGTCTAGTAATTTGCATATTATTTTAATTTGAAAAAACTTTCATGTTATTAAATCTGCAAGCGAGTTGTTTAAAATATCTGAAACCGATGTATTCCAGAATAGACTTTTTATTTTTTTAAATCCACAGCTTTATCTTCGTGGATGGGATTATTTTAAGAAATGGAAGGAGAGATCCTAAATCATCTAGGAAACGATGTTATAGAACCACTTGGCTAAAATTGGACTCCCAATCAGTTATCACTATTTTATCCGCAAAACTTTACATATAGTTGCAGTAACTAAGTAAAGTTAATAGCCTACCGAAGTCACTTATTCCTAAGTTGTATAAAGAAAGCGAGCCATTTGATAAAAACATATACTTGACATATATTTGATCGGGAGGTCATTTATAGCGTGATGTCAGTGGGTTAATAATAACCAAGTGAAATCGATGAACAGCAATTAATGGAAGTATGGCGCGTATCATGGTGTGGTAGGCTTATAATAACATTTTGTTGATAGTTAAGCCTGCATATCTAGACCTTTTTCTCTATATATACCTACTCATACATTTTGATAGGCTAGCTATCTATGTCTACTGATAGTAATTTAATTTGTTTAATTTATTATTTTTTTGATGTTTGCAAAATTAACAAAAACATTTAAAAAATACGTTTTGTAACATCATAAATTTTTATCATAATTATGAAGGAAACTTGGTTGGTATTAGTCTTTTGTTAATGGTGTAATAAAAATGGAATAGTAAAAATTATAAATGAACATAAATAATGTTACGCTGTCATAAAATTGGCAGAGCCAATAGTCGTAATTTTTTCTGGTTTTAGAATTAAGTTAGGCTTACATAATATGAACTTAGCGCTTTGGATCCCGCGTAACATGGCACCTTTAGCTACTTTTACTGATTTTCCGTGAAGCACTAGAAATTAATAGCAATTTTGCGTAAATAATGCCACTTATATGGTAATGCTTCGCAAACCAGTCGCTGACCAACATTGCAACGTAATTAGATGGTGGTAATACTAAGAAAATTAAAACTTTATATATATATATATATATAAGTATTACGTATTTAAGTATTTACTAAACTGGATATTAAATTATACTCTTGTTATATGCGCGTAAAACCTTGAACTTGCTTCAGTAAACTGATTTCTCATCAACAGTGCCTAGATAGAACAATAAAATATCATTTTAAAAAAGTCAAATGGTAAATCATTTTCAAGATTCTCTTGCTAGTGTAGTAGTGTGCTCTATGAATCAAAAATAATTTTATTTATCAGATAGTAGTTTTTTTTAGAAAGCTGTAAAATGAATTAAAAAAAATACAAATGAACAGAAATGCTTCAAATATCATTGGGAATTTGCGGGGTTGGAGATAACCACGGGAATTAAACAATTTATACAAACTTTTTTGAATATTTCAATACTATCGGTGTGCAAAATGCATTCAAACGTCATCTTTAAAAGATGTGCAAATTTTTAGGCACCTGTAATATTATCAACCATCAGTATCTCAAACTTCAATTTATTATTTTAGTGTCATGTGATCATCTCTGTCGAAACTTACTTAAATAGTTTGTTTTGTAATAGCCACAAAAAGCAATATAGTAAAATAATTTGGAAAGTGTTTACGCAACTGTTTATAGATATGAATTAATTTATAATATCGACTGTGGTTTGGTAAAACCCCTCAAGCGACAAAACAAAAATTTTACTGGAGACGATTAAAACAAATATTTACGAATTCATAAAAGTAATTGAAAAACTTGAAATTTACAACAAGTAGTTGTTAGTTTTTAAAATTTTTGATGAAAAATATTGCAATTCTATTTTTAATTGTGAAAAATTTGAGGGTTGAGTAATTTTATCTATAGTTTAAAAAAAACTTTAAAAAATAAGCATAATTCAGTTTTTTGTTTAAAAAAATGCCCAAAATGAAAATGCCCAAAATGCCCAAATGATAAAATGCCCAAAACTGCAAAAAATATCGTTTACTTCAACGACAACTCGACACGAAACCACTGAAAAGTAACATTCCTAAAAATGTCGCTTGAAGGGTTTTACCAAAGAACAGTCGATATTAATACTGAAAAAAATTGAGTGCGCAATTCCCACATTCATAAAACTAAAAGAGACAAGAGTGGGGAGGGGGAGAGTTGGTAGACTACGAAGCACTGCACAAATAGGAGACCGATTGGCTAGCACCGCACAAAGGCGAGACCGGTTAGTCATTCTCTCGCAGGCCAAAGCCCGTAGATGTATGTGTTTGTCTCTTTGTAGTGCTATTTTTTGTTTAATCGAGTTTCAAATCACAGTGGTGCTAAAGAAGTTTCACTTATTCAAATTTTTAGAAGGCGGTCGGTAAGAAAGGAACAAATTCTTTGAAGAAAACACACAGTTATTGTTTACATTCTTCACGATTAGATAGCTTTATAAATACACTAGCTGGGTTACCCGGCTTCGCTCAGCACAACATTCGAAAGTGTTCTGTAATGTTCCATAATGATGTTCCCGATTCCCTATTCCCGAACATTCCACGACATACTCCGCCACTCCTTTCAGAACTTTCTAGAGCTCTATGGAATCTTCTAAAACTTTCCGAAAGACTGTTCTAGAAATTTCAAGATTTTCCAGCCCTTATATCTTCAAAAGCACGCCATTTAGGTAAAAACGGGTACCCATATTCCCTAGGGGGATAGAGATCTACCATACCTTATAACTCACTTGATCTTACCGGGACTCGTTTCTGAGTTTTAGCGATCCGCACGTTTTTTGGACTTTCTTTTATAATATATATTAATTAGTTGAAATGATGCAGAATTGCGGGATTAACAAATTTTATTATTGTATTATTAAAATGTGAAAGCAGGTTATTTACTATCTAACCTGCTCGTTATTTTGAGTTACTTAACTGTAAAAATATTTACATTTCAATAAATTTTGAACTGTAGCATCCACTGAATGTGTATAAAATAATCTTTAATATGTTTTATAGTCGAGTAGATAAATTAAAGATTGCAAATTAAAAATTAATAAAGTAAAGTAGAAAAATTTAAATTTTTATTTATTTACATATTTCGAAAAGGAAAAAATTACCCTTAGAACGGGTTGATTCACGAAATTGCATAATTTATCAAATTTTAAAATCAATATTCAGTTCTGTGAAAGTTCCATTTTTTAATCATTGACTATTTTTTGATTCTTGTAAAATGACAACTAGCTTTTTCAAAGTTTAAGTTTGAGGTTCTCTACATTGGAAATTCTATATAACAATTGGAAAATAAAGAATAAAGTTATATTACTATCAAAATACTGTAAAATAACCGACCCATGATAAAAATAATAACAGAACTTGAATATAACTTTCACAGGACACGATTTGACTTTGAGATTTGACTAATTGTTCAAACTCTGTGAAACAACCCATTCAGATTTTTAAAGTTTGCTTAGTTTGCTAAGATAATCATAAAATAGTAATATTATTTTAATTCCGGCTCACATGCACACCCACATACTATTACTAAAACACTGTGATGTAAGGTAGAAAAGTAAGGTAGTATATTAGTGTATTTTTTAAGGGATTTTTAAAGGGTTTTCTTTAGCACCGTTGTGATTTGAAACGCGATGAAACCAAAAAGAGACAAACACATACATCTAGATCTAGAGGATTTAGCCTGCTAGATGATATATGAATATATATATTTATTATATGCGTAAAGTGAGATCCTTGTTTCTCTATTATATTTGTTTCACTCAATGTGTGCATGTATATAAGCATTTACGTATTTTTGATTAGTAATTAATAAATCAAACAGTTGGTGGCCATGAACAAAGTTATCGTTTAATTACATTAATATGTCAAACAAAAAGTTACTGCTTTCTACCAAAAGGTAACTATTATTATCAAGTCATCACTTTTTCAGATAACTACTATCGAGTCATCACTTTTTCACCCTCAGGGGTAGGATGAACTACTATCAAGTCATCACTTTTTCACCGCAGGGGTGGGATGATCAAATCTGTATGGGCACAAACTCCATAACTGACTCGTATACTAGTCCCAGCGGGAGGGAGTAAGTGACGTCATCGTTCTAGCATCTTCTGTCTTTTTCATTTTCGTACAAGAAACATGAGAAAGAAGTGGATCCTCGTTGCGACGTATGTACGAATTCTTGAGGTCTACTGCTGACTAGTGAAACGTCCCGATAAATGTAAAGTTGTACAGGAAACATTTTTATCGAGCCAAGTCGTCTTCGGGCATCCCGGACCAACGTTTGCAATTTTGTGAGACTTACAAATTAATTAGTTCATAATAAATAAAAACGATATAATTCCTACGTTATGTTTAGACCTTCTGATTAATAAAAAAACTAATGTCAAAAGTGCCAGCCTTGCAAGTATCCCACCGGACTTGAAGAAACTTGTTTATATTATGATTACTTCTCGTTTCTTATATTGAATAATCTCGATACAAATCATAAAATGGTGTAAATCAATTATTGTAGTAATAATTGATTGAGCAGAGTAAAGTCCGGTTTAACTCGAACATTTGGCATTTTAACTGTTTATAAATTTATTTGTACATTCCGTTTCCTGAATGGAAATCTGCTGCATCCACTTTATTATTCAAGTAAGCTTTATTTTAATTAGATTACTACGCTTTACAATATTATGGCACCTACCTGCCTGAAGAAAGTGTAACAACGAATAGTCATTGAGATAGTGATGTTTCTTTGGACAAATTGTATAATTTCTTTTTGAAAATAAAAAATTCACATAAAATGTTATGCGGTTTAAAATTAAGCAGGTAAGCATTTAAGTTCCTACTTACAAATCTTTACATTTCTGAGGAAATTTTGTATTTGATTAATTAATTAAGAAAAAATTAAAAACACTTTAATTTAAGACGAAGTCTAGGTACTGTTCACATAACTTCTAGTCTTATAATGTATAAAATACTAGTAGTTTTGTGAACGGTAGACTTCGCGTAATGTGGATTGCTCCGACTCGACAGACCGCAACAGTCGCAACACTCATCTGCTCTGGCGGATTAAAAAGGTACTATCAAACACGGCTACCATCATAATAGGGTTGACCGTCAAACAAATTTACAGACAGACGAAAAGCAAAGTGATCGAGCCAAAACAGGAATTCGCTGTGCGCAGTCAATTATATGTAACTAATAGAGACATTCCTACCTAACTGCCGTGCAATCAATTCCAACATGTAATTAATTATATACAATGTGTGGGCTATTTGAAATGTATCCATTATAAAGCGATATTATACGCGATAGAAACATTACACATTTTAATGAAACACAATTTCATACATGAAATCTGACACGTATATATTATGTTTACGAGGTTACTTTTATAGAAATATTCACAACAGGAGATTAAAGAAAAGACTTGATTTTTCTGAAAATCAATAATAGTGCCAACCCGAGTTGGCTTATGTTTTAATACTCTTTTTTGGATTTCTATGGAAGTTAAAACTTCTTTAGCACGGTTGTGATTGAAATTCGATGAAACGGAAGCGAGTGACACTAAAAAGAGACAAACACGTAAATTTATATGATTTAACCTGCGAGAGAATGAAATAGCAATAAATTATTTATTTATTTCATGAGTACCCGGTACCAATATAATACGACAAATCCACGGTCCCACGCAAACCTCCTTTAGTCCAGTTATACAAACCTTAGCGGCCAGACATCCAGCGACAAAAGGTACACTGGAATTCGTCTACAAAAATATGGAAAAAAATCATCCATCACATTGATAAAAAAAGTGTAGTTTTCTGAAGGTTACACTTCTACCGCGTGTGGTGGAATCTGGGCAAAATCAGTATTGTCCTGAGATAAAAGCACCAATGGTTTATTTAACCAGTTCTACTTCTCTTGCATTATAAAAAAGGTTATTTCACAAATGACTATGTATCGACTGCAGAGTGTAAATATGTACACAATTAAAATACAGATAGATACGTGCTTTTTAGTCATGGTAAAATAAATAAAGTTATTTCGTATTCGTTAAAATTATACTGGATAACTCAAATAAATATCTGACAAAAAAAAATCTTTTGAATTAACATTTTTTTGTAAAAATCACCCCAAGAACGCTGTATAAATATATATTTTATAAAATAAATACTTACCCCCCCCCCCAATAGCAATAATGGAATAAAAAATGAGGAGAAGCATTTTTTATACGGTGCTCCAGATTTTATGTCCGGGTTGAATCTTTCCCAAATGAAAGACTAAACCCTTCCACACACTTTTCCACAAATGAATATCTAGTAAATTAACGCAATGTAAGTGCACTATATAAGTATAATAAATACAAAACAATACAAGAACAATACGTCAATCCACCAGAAACATAATGGGAAAATATTTCACCGACTCCAGATATTTTCATATCAAAGGGTTCGGCTCTGATGAAATCCTAACTGTTCCGATAAATCCTACTGACCCCTCAATATAAATATTCAAAAAATCTTTCGTAATCCTACATGTATTTAAAATGACCGACTTTCGCATTTTTATGTACAAATTTTTTGACAAATCTAATACGCCTAAATTTTGAATGAGAGAGCTAGGTATAATGCCAGTAGCCGAAATAACAAATGGTAATATTTTTATAGTCTGAGAATGCCAAATTCTTTTAATCTCATTTCCTAAATCTGTATATTTTCTAATTTTTTCAGAAACAGTTTTCTGAATATTACAGAAATTTGGAAAAGCGACATCAATGATGTAAGTTTTTTTTTTTTAAATTTTGTCATGTAAAACTATATCGGGTCCATTATGACTAATTGTTCTGTATGTTACTATTGTTTTATCATAATAAATTTTATAAAATTCATTTTTTAAAAATGAATTTGGTTCATATTCATAATATGGTACACACAAAAACGGCGCTCTACAAATTGTCCAATTATTATTATTATTATTATTACGGATTACGGCAGTCAATCAAGTTATGTTTAGTTACCAAACTTTGATGAATTATTTTTAAAACTTGATTGTGCCTAAATGTATACAGAAATGTACAGAACATCCCGATATAACAGAAAATTTGTCAACATATGTTTGGTTGAGATAATTGAAGTGTTTTGCGTGAAGAATTTTATTTGACCAGGAATCTAATAATTCCTGGTTGGTATTTATAAGAATGCTGGCATTCTCGTCGTATAAATTTAATGGTGAAATATTTCTATCTGCCTTGCAAATTATTTTGTGCATTTCTGAACTATCAGCTTTCCTATGGAAAAATTTATTAGCATTTCTACCTGATTATGTTTTAAAGATGTTATTTTGACTATACCTCTACCTCCTAAATTTCTGGGTAAATTAATTCGTTCTATAGCTGAATTTGGATGATGGGAAAGAAATTTTGTTAATGTAGTTCTAATTAATCGTTCTAAGCTATCTAAATCTGTATTAGACCATTTAATTATGCCAAATGAGTAAGTTAATAGAGGTATTGCCCAAGTATTTATCGCCTTTACTAAATTTTTAGCAGATAGATTGCATTTCAAAATTTTTCTGATCCTAGTTTTAAATTTAATCCTAATATCATTTTTAATACTAGTATGATCTAATCTATTTGATTGCGGATATCCTAAATATTTATAAACCTCACCCCCTTTCATACTTTCAATTTTGAAATTTCTAAATATACCCTCGTCTCCATCTACAATTTTACCTTTCTAAAAAAATTCAATTTACCTTTAAAAAAACACATTATTATTAGATTCACATTTAGTATTACGCCTCAGTTTAAATGTTTGTGCATGAAAGTGAAGCTTATTTAAAAGGAATTCTCAAATTGTTCACCTTAAGAAAGTGTGTCAATGTGTCAGTGTGCATAGCTCGTGAATGAGCTTATTTTCTATTTTGAGACAATGCCAACTCGAACTTCTGCAGCGCCCCCTAAATGCAAAATTTTAAAAACGCCCCCCAGACCTCCAAAATTCCCCGAGGGGGCGCTGGAGCCCCCGTTAATAATCACCGCACTAATCAATTCGAATGAGCAGCCTTAAGTGTTATGGCCTAAACGCTTTATAAAAAAGATCGAATATTACGATTAGAACTATTACATAGAAGATTATTTTTATTTTTTCGTGCATCTTTTAAAATCTTCCATTAACATTTGATGTATAATAAAAATAGATTGATTAAAATCATTACACATTCAAACATAAACGACGCATCTTATTTATAATTGGTCTCAAGTGTTAGGTATTAAATGTATAACTCTAATAAAAGAATTATTTTTTTACTTTTACTTGCGATAAACAACCGACCATGACCCACTGACGTTAACTGGTTCTTAGTTTTTCTTTCAAGTTTTGACTTGGAATTTCGTTAGCAGTTAGGCACCACGCGTCGAACAAGTGAGTACTATGTAATACATTAAGTCGTCAATTTCATAACAGAGTCCACTTAATTTTTATATTAAAAGTGCCACAATCTTTATTTTACCTGTGACACGAACATTTTCATATTGTGTTTATTATCAATGAAAAATATTGGCATGTCAACGGATTTAATTAATGACGAGATGTTTTAACATATCTTTTAAATTACCACCGATATGTTATGTTCGCTAATTAAAATAAACAGGTTGCAAAATTATTTCTAAACTAGCTGTTTCCCGGCATGCGTTGCAATGCCATATTTAAATAAATAAAATGTTACTCCCGTGCGTACATTCCCGTGCGTTAACCTCCAGCGTTCCACTTCCACCTTCCCCGCCACCGCTCTCCCGCTCCCCCGTCCCGCCAACCCCCCTGGCACTTCATTTCTTGACTCCTCTCCCGCCCGGCCCGTAGCAGAAACTTTTTTCTAATACTAACATTTTTAAACTCGTGATATCTTTCTAATTAAATATCCGAATTGAAAAATTCAAAAAGTTAAATGAAGGTATTGAAGCTGTCTTGAATTTGAAGTAATTTATTTTGATAAGGATTAACACCAAGATACAAATAAAAAGCCTTTTCAAACGGCGACATATTAATTATATTTTTAAAATAAAAGAATACTTATTGTGGCATAACCATAATAGTTGGACATATGCTGTCGCGACCTTTTTTGTAAATAATGATGTGTTCTACAAAGTCGTAGTATATTATTTTATTCTATCATCAATATTTTTCGCAGCGCACGCGATGTAAAGAATATTTTAGGTAATTTTTTTACACCTTGGGTTGCATTATTGGAGTTTTAGTAATGATCCCTAATTATTTTGAAAATATTATATAGCCTATGTCACTCAGGGATAGTGTAGCTTCCCAACAGCGAAAGAATTTTTCAAATCGGTTCAGCAGTTTCAGAGCCTATTCGATGCAAACAAACAAACAAACAAACAAACCTTACCTCTTTATATAGTGTAGTAGAAGTAGATTTGTTGTCATCAATGTAAAACACATTAATTTTAGATATTATTAAACTCGTGATATCTTTCTAATTAAATATCCGAATTGAAAAATTCAAAAAGTTAAATAAAGGTATTGAAGCTGTCTTGAATATGAAGTAATTTATTTTGATAAGGATTAACACCAAGATACAAATAAAAAGCCTTTTCAAGCGGCGACATATTAATTAAATTTTTAAAATAAAAGAATACTTATTGTGGCATAACCATAATAGTTAGACATATGCTGTCACGACCTTTTTTGTAAATAATGATGTGTTCTACAAAGTCGTAGTACATTATTTTATTCTATCATCAATAGTTTTCGCAGCGCACGCGATGTAAAGAATATTTTAGGTAATTTTTTTACACCTTGGGTTGCATTATTGGAGTTTTAGTAATGATCCCTAATTATTTTGAAAATATTATATAGCCTATGTCACTCAGGGATAGTGTAGCTTCCCAACAGCGAAAGAATTTTTCAAATCGGTTCAGTAGTTTCAGAGCCTATTCGATGCAAACAAACAAACAAACAAACCTTACCTCTTTATATAGTGTAGTAGATATTCCGATGACATTTAATTGAAAAAATTTTGTATCCCACAAAAACTTGTGATTCTAGTTTTCAAGAAGTCACTAAAATAAATATTAAAGTCGTAAAATTTAATTTAACTAAATTGTTGGAAGTGATCTTCAATTTAAAAATTGAATCCATGAACTTAAAATTGAAAAAAAAGATACTACCTACGTGTACCATGCAGGTTGCAATGTAGCATTGAAGAGATATGAAAAGCAACCACATTTGTATTTAAACATGTTTTACACGATAATCAAGCATTATAAATTCAGTTTTCTATTCAATATAATATGAAATATGTATTATAAGAATTACATGTCATATTTTAAAAATTTTCTGCATTTCCGCACATTTTATGTAACGTCTATATTTGTTAACATGTTTTAATAAAAAAGTTAACCTCCATACCTCACCTCACATTCTTATATCCACGACATATTTTTTTTTCAAAGTAAATTACTCTTTGGTGAACTGATGCTACCAATGGACAAATAAATTTCTCAGTCCTCTAAATTTTAAGCTGGTAATAAGTGTGATGAACGTATGTCTTGCGGTATGAGAGAGACATGCGTGTATGAGTGAGACAACATGAGGAACGTATAAAAGGGTGTGATTGTTGTCCATTTCGTCCTCTTACCATCAGACTTCCTTAGAATAACATTGTACCTTATCCCGGAATAAACATCACGAGACTACCTACGTCTTCTTATTGTATTGAAACCCTGTACTGAGAGTATCATATACAGAGGAATCTGGATCCAACAAAGGGAGTCCAGAATTACATGGGATAACCGGCCACGGTCATCACAATAAGGAACTCCAGTGAAAGCTATTATGGCTTAAAAAATTATTCATGTACATCAACAAAGTTGATTCTGAAATTTTAAGTTTTTATAAATATTATTATTCAAAGATTTATAAATCGTCATTTCAAAACAAATAAAACACCATTACATTACGGCACACCGTTTGATAGTGCGATTGAAACTGCTGATTATGACATCAAGGGACTCGGAATAATTCCACAGGTAAACATTTCATCGTATAACATTGAACCAATAAAACTCGAGTTTGTTTGTATTTAAACCATTGGGTTGTTTAATATTGTTGACGCAATTGAAACATAATGTAGGCTCTAATAATTAAAACCCGAATCGAAACTAATTCGGTTACATTCGGATAATCTTCCGATACACGTTCAAAGGAGATAATTATTTTATTCTAGTTTTATACTGATTATGTAAGTGCAGATTTTAATGGAAAAAAATCTTCAAAGTAAGAACGTCTTCACCATCCTGCGTTTGTGTAATGTTTGCTAAAAAATACATTTTAATTAAGTTCGCTCAGTTCCAGACTGTTTGCTGTTATGAACACGTCATATTTGACATTTTCTTTACTATAATATCTATTTTGTTTTCGAATTTGGTTTTAAAATCAAGGGATTTTAATATACATATTATTATAGTCGTCGTGATATTTATTATAAGTACCAGTATGTTTTTTTTCCAGTAATGCAGATTTTGGAACACTGATAAATTATTTATCATAAGCGTTCACGGATATACTTTTGCACTTTTGCAATCTCTGTTTTGTTTTAATTAGTTTGATTTTATATAGCTGACATTAAAATGATTAATTTCGCAGTTTGACATTCAATTTTGGTAAACAGTCATTAAAAACGAATAAAAACAATTAACAAAACATCTATAAAACTTCAACAATTCATCACAGTGACGACAATGGATAGTTTCCTAACTGAAAAAAATTACGATGCATTAAAAGATTACAGAAAGATACTATTCGATTAATATTTACAACCCGTCTACCAGTATTGTGTCACGGAAAAAAAATTATTTAAACAAAACAATGACAAATAACTCGTCAAACGTTTGATTGTGACAACTTTTTACCAGGGTATAAAAACTTTTATTACATTTTTTTCCGTATACAAAATATAAATATTTTTTTAAAATATGTTTTATTATTATAATTTGTTTTATTATTACCTAATTATCTTTAAAAAATTGCTTAGTTCAGTAGTTAACGTGATTAAATGTATTTCTTAATGACAACTGAGAATCGGCATGATGAACATTGGAATGGTGAACATCGTTATGGCACAGATTATGAAGAGACTGTTGAATGTCCGGTAGTCATTTTTGAATTGTGGTTTTGGTCATTAAAACTCAACACTATAGTCTATGACGTGTGATGAATAAAGAAATTATGAAATGGGGCGAACTGTAATACCTTGGAAAATTCGCGAAACAAAGAAATCATTCGTAGATCCTTACGTTAAAATAATCAAATGAAATTTTGTAAAAACCCGGAGAAACACACTGTCAGATAATAATAATAATTATAATTAAAAACATTTATTTTAAAGATGTTTACAAATTTATGCATCTTTTTTATTTTTAAAACACTGATTCTGTTGACAAATGGGCCACTGCTCAGTCAATACATTCAGAATTTCTCCCGGAACGCAACAGTGCCAAATATAAATACTATGTTCGAAGAAAAACCAAATTATTGAGGAAGGAATAACCTAATTTGATAACTACAGGTGACGCGGGGCCACAGCAGGTTGATAAGGTAAAGTTCCCTAAACCGGACGGTAACTTCAGAAATATATTTTTTCAAAGAAATTTATTTGTCAGTATACTCGTACCACATTAAAAAAAATAAGTGACGCAAAGTTTTTAAAGGTTAAAAGCCAATCTATGCGGGAACTATTAACATGCTAATCAGTTTATGTTTATGAGAGATGCATTCACTGAAATTTATTGAGACTTCGCAAAATGCATTATTTTTTTAATTGACATTAGTTTTAAAATTTCCATAATAATATTTTAAAATGCACATCTTTCTGAAAATGTTAAAAAATTCCTATAAAACTTGCAAGGCGTAGTCTACCTGCATCAGAATATTATTTTTTAAAATAAAACAATAACTTTGTAAACACCACTTTTATTTACCACAGTTACAAAGTTATTGTTTTATATTAAATTATAATGTCACATCACAAAGTAACTACTTCATATGAACAAAAAGAATATTATTTATTTATGTATTTGGAATTTCACCCCCGGCTGGGCTTTTACATGCATTTTTTTAAAATAAAGAACATCTAAATCTAAATGTGCATAATAAAAATAAAAAATTAAAAAAATCATAAACAAAACAAAAACAAAATCAAAATCAAAATCAAAATCAAAATCAAAATCAAAATCAAAATCAAAATCAAAATCAAAATCAAAATCAAAATCAAAATCAAAATCAAAATCAAAATCAAAATCAAAATCAAAATAAAAATCAAAATCAACATCAGAATCAACATCAATATCAACATCAAAATCATAACCAAATCTAAAACAAAAATAGAGTAAAAAACAAATTGAAATAAAAACAAAATACTCCACCATGCCAGATGGAAAAACTGTAGACTGGGAAAAGTGCAATACATGTGAAATAATTCGAAGCAGAGCTATGCAGTTGGATTAATTAAATTTGTGGTTCTTCTTTCTGATATAATAACAATAATATTATTACCAAGGGATTGAAGTGCCCATATTAGCAAGTTAAAGAAATAAAAAAATGAGTAAACTGCTCATCCTCGTCTAAACAGCATCGTGCTATAAAAATAGCCATACAGGGAAATAATAGCAACCATATGAAGCAACGCAACATGTAGTGTGTTGTGTTAAGACGGGTTTCCAGCGACCAAATGTTTTCAAAACATCGAAAAAAAACAAAACATTGGGTCGGGGCCCCAACATTTCTAGTTTTTCATCCACACATTGTGGACCTGTTCCAATGTTTCATGCTTGCACAAACTTTTGGTCCAATGTTTGTTGTAATATTGTCGCTGGAGACGCGACTTAAGGTTATAGAACTTTTTAAAACATGTACATATTTGTTCTCCGGGAAAACATTAAAAAACAATAAAAAACCATTCCGTGTAAGAATTTCTCCCATATAATTTTCACTATACTGGTTTTGAGGTATTTTAAAAAAAATTTTTAGTTAATGTCTATGGTTTTAGACAAATATTTTAATTGTATTATTATCGGAATTCACTATTTTTGATAAATTTTTCTCAAAATTTTATTAAAAAAAAAGTTTTTACTAATTAATATCGTCACCAAGAATAACTTACTAACCCACTTTCTAAGAGAATGCTTTTAACTTTCAATAATGTTGTCAGTTAATGGTTACACTTAACTAAGATGCACTGAACCAATCTTTGACTCCAAGATAGAACGACCAAAGAGATAAAATTTATAATAGCAACACGCGACTTCAGAATATTTTAATTCGATTTGAAAATCTTACTAATTTATAAATGCGAAAGTTTGTATGGATGGTTGGTTGGTAGGATGGTTGGTTGAATGGTCCTTACTCTTTCACGCAATAAATATCGAATGGAATTTAAAAATTCTTTCACTAATCGAAAGCTACATTATTTGCGAGTAACAACGGCTTATATATTGGTAAGCTCTGGCGTTATGAAATTATGTATCATACGTTTTCTGTCCCTAACAAAATCGAGTTATCGCAAACGTCAAACAAATTGCTACCTTGGAAAAAATTTAAATTTTAGGCTTAAAAAGAGTGCTTTGTTGTGATTAAAAAGAGTACTTTTTTGGCGTCGTAGTTAATATCTACATATCTCTAAAAATGTTTATTCTCCGAACAAAAAGCATAACGTTGCTATAAAGCATAGCGTTTGAAGTGGACTGTCATTTTCTTATTTTTTTTGGTTACTCTGGATTCAAATATGAATAAAATACTAATAAAGGGAGTAGGTACTTAAAATAAATTTCTATTTCTATAATTTTAATATTTTCTAAAATAGAATTTTTATTTGCGAAATGTCATTCTCAAATTCTGAAAATTTCTATTAAATAATCATTATTTTCTATTAGACAAAATAGCAAGAATAATAACAATTATGCCAATAATTATACCAGTAATTTCCCACTAATACTATGCGAGCGAAGCCGTGGGTAAAAGCTAGTATGTTACAAATTTATTGGGTATCATTGACCAGCAATACAAGAAAATGCCAGACCATTAATAAAGAGCAGATTATTTTCATCGATGGTAACTCTTGTTTAAACCAGTATCTCAGACTCGCCGTCCACTCTTGGCGCGATTCAAAGAGCCTTATTGAAAACCTTTCCTGGAGCAGAAATGAAGTATTTGCAGTGTTCACGTTGTGTAACCAACACAAACACTCGATTTCCGTAGAGACTATTGCGGACAAAATGCTAAAACGACACGTTTAGCTTAAGAATTCGCTTCAAAACATACTTCAAATAATTACACAACACCAGCAAATAATAATTTCTCCGAATTCATTATTAGAATCATCACGTATGCTTTCTTAAATTTGAAAGAGATTATTTGTGAGATCGTTTACTTTAACTTATTTACTTTTCAGACTCCTTGAGTTGACTGACACCCAAGTGCCTACGTTAAAATAGTGCCGGCATTACGTGATAATTGTTTTTTTTTTATAATTCGGCGTTAAGTATTTTAAAAAAATATGGACTTTGATCTCCAACCTAACGCTCCAATAGGTACCCCACTTTCGAGTGGGATACATCATGCCTGTAAGTTTGCCAACTTTTCTAACGACATTCAACTTAGTTTGAAACTGATAAAACAAAGTTTATTTTAAACTTTGTAGTAAAGAAAAGCAATTACTATTCTTCTTTATAACATGTAAAAATAATATGTACTTTTTGTAAGAAATATAGATATTTTTCCGCATTTAACTTTCAAGAGGCCACCACAATATGCAATTACACATGTTCAGATGTACAAGTTGAACAATAGTTTTACAAACCGCATGTGATTACCTTTCCCATCTCACGCACACAGATCGGTGGGTCCTCTGAACTAAAGCGGACCGCACTCCAAGACCGCTGGCCGTATCATATTGTTGTCTTAAGTGCCTCTCTGGCTTTTTTGGATTTCGTGGCCGAAAAAATTCAGAAACCTCTGATCTAGCCAACATCAACCATCAAAACTAACGTCAGTATTGACCATTGCGATAATGGCTTCTTGTTCTTGACAGAATGACTAAAAACGATAGCGGGCAGGTTTTTATTTACATAAGACTGCGGTTTGACTTCTCGATAGACACCGCAATATCCAAATGTACCAAAATACACTAATGTGCTAATGTACCAAAATACACTTAACAAGATCCTTGTACATAAATATTTAATATTATTTTATTTATAAACGGTCCAAATAATGAATTATTATAAGTAATGCTGTTTTGTTAACTAAGCAAAGACGAAATAAAGAAATAAACATAAGAAAATAAAAGTGACAAGTCTGCTGAAGTCTTTGCTAGAAGGCATCATAATGATATTTCTCACAGCTCAACGAGTACAAGCATGTTGACTAATACCAAAAAAAAAAGTTTTTACATAAGTTCATCAGTTCACATATTCTGTTCAATGGTGATTAATATCCGTAATTAGCTGAGTGTTGATTGAGGAAGAGCAGTTAATTTGTTCTGTCTATGTGAGGATATTTATGTACAAATAATAAGGAAATTCAGTAAGTAAATAAAAACAGTTTTTATTATAACAACTCTCTTTTTATAACTTTTTTTATATTCCCATCAATGGGTTCGTGACCCAGTTGCGACCGTTATCTGTTTATTTTTCTGTGTCTTGTTCTCTTTCATATTTTCTTTTAGATTATTAGTGTTATCTTCTTCTTCAATAGAATTCAAAAATATTTTTATAATAAGTAATACAAACAATTATAATACAATAAATACAACCATTAATTATTCTGTGTTCCTAAATGTTCCACCCTGCGATTTTTAAATTGAGACCGGATGAGTCATGATTTCAATTTTCAGATTAAATAATAGCTGTTCCGTGCGTAATTTTACATTGTATTCGTAATAAACCATAACTAAAAATCAATTTTGTTTTATTTATAATATGTGGATTCTTATACGAATTTCATTATCTCTGTGTCAAAGTAGCCCCCAGGTATCTCAATGAATACAAAATTTTGACATTAGTAAATGGTCTAAACAATTCAAAACGCCTGGATGTGGAACCTCATTTATTCCGAAAAACACGAGGCAGAAAAATTGCTATCATGCAAAAAAGTGGTGGAATAACAACATTCAAATAAATTACGTTTTTCGGCAATAATCAAATGCAAACATACTAATTTAATAACCTCCTTTTAAATTTTGAAATTTGAATAAATTACTTAAATATGAATAATCAGTGTGCCTTACCCATAAATACTTGAAACATGAAATGTGGTGTGTTGAAATATAGTCACGTGCTGTGCAAATACCTACGAAATAATATTCGAACGTTAAATTGTTCGCAAATATTAATTATTTCTCTATCACTCACAAATCTTTGACGAATGATGTTAAATAAAGTACAGAGCATAGGTACATAATTATTTTATACACTATATGACATATAAATAAATTTTAATAAGGCTTGTCAAAATACTTATTTCTTAATTTTTGAAACCGTTTTGAAAACTTTGATTCTTTTAAAGGAAAATGATTAATAATGAAAATATTGTAAATGAAAAATCTGTGAATATCAAAGGAAAAACAAATGTTTTAAGTCTATATATATATATATCGGTCTAAGGAATGATATTCGTTATTTTTTGGACCTGCTAACAAATGTATGAACACAGTGAAGGTGACCTCTGGTAGTAACATGCCCCTAGGTCCAATGCACCCGAAAGATTTTCAATTTTAATTCGAAAATCCAGATATAAGTCAGCGGAATTTTATTTTACTGCAATAAATTAGCATATTATGAACCTGAATCAATTTTTATTTATTTCTTTTATTCTAATTTTAAACCTTTAAAGAATTTCGTCAATTCAGTCCATTTTGAAAAAAAAATATTCCTTTCTATTCCCTATGACTGCTATAACTGTTTTCTGGATATATCTCCAAAATCTCAATTAACCTAACTCTTGTCCCGATGAAAGCATTACTTTCTTTTCCAAGGTCTATCAGTTTATATCAATAATATAAAACTTATAGAATATTGTGTCTCACACACAAACTTCCGACAGAATGCTTCATTTTCTCTGCACAGTCACAAAAGCTCTGCAACACGCCAAATCACACAATATTAGGAACGCCCTTATCCATTCTCACTCACAAATAAGTGCACCACCGCACTCAATTTTAATAGCGATTCTCTAATCTGCTTCTTCAGAGATCTCCTGTATTCTTTGTCGCTGTCTCATGTGTCAGTGCTCCTGGCCTAGATTCGGAACCCTCAGGTAATTTTGGAAACAAAGTTGTGGATTCTATTGCCTAGGAGTCCACTGGATTTTACCAGTTAGATGATATCCCCATTCCCGTTAGATTGTATTTCCCTATTCTAAAAAAAATTTGAGTGCGGTTAAAACGTGGTAGAAGCGGAACTTTACCAAAACAATCACAACCAATGAAGAACCAAGGAGCCTTGAAAATTGAGGTCATAATCAAAGCGGCAAATGAGCGCAGAACTATCGTAATTTCCGTTTTATATCTCAATCAATAGAAGCGTTGGTAGGAGTTTGATGCTTTGCAGGTGCTGTTTTCCACTGAATTCCAAATCACAACGGGGCTCTAGAAGTTTCACTTCAAAAATAAGATCCTACCTATAAACTCCAATAGTCTTATGAATGGAACATATCAATTACAAGAAAAGGTTATCAATACTCATTAACACAAACTTTAATTCCAGTCAAACCCTTGTTTCACAAAAATTTCTTTAAAACAAAATTATTCAATATATTTCCTCTGTGACCCTGTAGACTGACTTGTTGTCTTAGCCATCTCGCCAGGTGCCACATAGTCGTCTTATCCTTGACAATAATTTCTTATAGTGTCCAATTTACGACCAATTCCCAAACTTCACCCATAAATTAATAAACTTAAAATGGAAAATCCCACCAGATTTTCCTGCCTTCCAAGTCAAAAATCAGCTTCATTGAGATAATACATAAACGCTTGTTCGTCAAAACGAAATATCATTGATCTTAAGTAGTTTGGTTAAAAATATTTGTTTCAATTTTATTCTAAGCGGTCAAGATTAATATAGATATTAAAGTTATAGGTTTGTCTCAAATATGCTGGTTTAACCGGTCTCCGAGGCAAAATTCCTTGGTATCTAAAAATTATGACAAGATGTGGACAAAAATATTTTTTGAATAAATGATGTCCTTCAAAATGAGGATCCGGCAAGAATTTGCCTACCTACACAGACATTAATTATATTTGTGTATTTGTATACTGGTCGCAAAATTCCTTCGTCAAAGTTAGGCTAATAAAGTATTAATTGAAAGTGCGTATTATGTACATAAGAAATTGTTTTGTATGTACATTGTACTCGCCGACAAACAGTCACAAATATTTTCATAATTTTAAAGTATGTTTTATAAGTATCCCTGCCTGAACAGTGATCTCATCTAGAGGTTAGGAGGATATTTTCCTTGTTACCCGGTTGAAACATTGCGCGCTATCATCAATAAAAGAAATGTTGGGAAATGAATTTGATATTCGTATTTGTACTCGCATCTCGAGCAGAACGAGGTCGCAGATTACCCGTTTTTATGACAATGCGGTCGGAATTGAATATTTGAATTTCTCGATTTTTCTCTACTATAATAAGCATGGTTTATACATATAAAGCTTCCTCTTCAATCACTCTACCTATTGGTGAAAACCGCATAAAAATCCATGGCGTAGTTTAAAAGATCTAAGCGTAACATACATTTTGAGCGACTTCATTTTAAACTATGTAATGATGAATATTTGAATTTCTCGGCTTTTCTTTACAATAATATGCATGTTTTAAACATATAAACCTTCCTCTTAAAATACCCTATCTAATGGTGAAAACCGCATGAAAATCCGTTTCGTAGTTTAAAAGATCTAAGCGCACATACATTTTGAACGACTTCATTTTATACTATGTAATGAAATGATAATGATTGTGAAGCTGTGTTGTCGCACGTAAAAATAATACTACAAAATATTTATTTATTTTGTTACTGTCGTTGATGTAGAAAATGTCGATATCAATAGAACCTTCGTAGTCTATAATAAACCAAGCAGATTCTTTCATAAACAAATTGTGCGGGGAAACGTTATTTTTTCTGTTATGTATTACAGGAGTTGGCTAATAGGTCACTTGCATGGATTTCATAACGACTTGGAAAAAATCGTATGGATAGATTTTTTTTACTAAGATTACGAAAATGTTAGTAAAAAAATTTAGAAATGTATAGTTTTTTTTTTTTTTAAATGAATAAATTATTAAGCTCGTGACGGCACTACATGAAAATGTCACGTCTCCAATTATGTTTACTTAATTTTGTAAAATTCCACACTGATTATTTTTTTTATATGGCAACACTTTGATTTCCGGCGAATTTTTGAATTTGCGTTTAACGTTCACTAGATTTATTGTTTGTTCCACGCGAACTTATCCTTTGGTTTGATTGTTTGATAAAGATGGCTGTGTTTTTACAGATGTTACCAAGAGAACCTCGTACATTTTATTGCTATTCGTCTGGAAAACGTCTTTTTTTTAAATGATTTTCGGCTATGTAATTATCGTTTTTTCGCACCCATAAAATTATGTCCCGTCTTTCCGGTTTATAAAAAATGGTCTGATTTTTCGGTTTGAAATTTTAAAAAAATCGCCGGTTTTCAAAAATACGATTTAAAAAAAAAAATACAGAATGTCTATTTATAAAAATATATTTGCCTAAACCGGAAAAAATATTATAAAATGTGATGCAAGTGGCCTATTGATATTAGATCCGTAAACAAGATACTCCCATTTTCTATTAATCGACTGTATATTTTTGGTAACGGTGGTCGATGTATTTAGAGATGAAACGATTTCATCGTGCTGAAATGTACAAATTAGCCACTCCAAATGGATTATCATTATTGAAGTGAAAACTTATTTAGCACCGTTGTGATTTAAAACTCGATGAAACCAAAGCAAGTGACACTAAAAAGAGACAAATACATCCATCTATAGGATTTAGCCTGCGAGAGAATGAGATGGCAATAATTTTTTTTTTTATTTATTTCCTGGGCACTCGGTTCAAATATAATACGATAATCCACGGTCCCACGCAAGTCTCCTTTGGTCTAGTGGCATAAAGCGCCCGACGAACATTAGCGGCCAGACGTTCAGTGAACGAAGGTTCAAATCCCACGAAACCAAACAATATCTACTTCTACTTCTACTACACTATATAAAGAGGTAATATTTGTTTGTTTGTTTGTTTGTGTGTTTGTTTGCATCGAATAGGCTCCGAAACTACTGAACCGATTTGAAAAATTATTTCGCTGTTGGGAAGCTACACTATCCCTAGGTGACATAGGCTATATTATATATTTTTTTAAATAGGCATCCTTACTAAAACTTCAATAATGTAACCCAGGGTGTAAAAAAGTTACCTAAAATATTCTTTAAATCACGTGCGCTGCGAAAACTATTGATGATAGAATAAAATAATATACTACGACTTTATAGAAAAAATCATTATTTACAAAAAAGGTCGCGACAGTATACATCTAACTATTATGGTTATCCACAATAAGTATTCTTTTATTAAAATGTCGCCGCTTGAAAAGGCTTTTTATTTGTATCTTGGTTTTAATCCTTATCAAAATAAATTACTTCATATTCAAGACAGCTTCAATACCATTATTTAACTTTTTGAATTTTTCAATTCGGATATTTATTTAGAAAGATATCACGAGTTTAAAAATGTTAGTATTAGAAAAAAGTTTCGGCTGCGGGCCGGGCGGGAGAAGTCAAGAAATGAAGTGCCAGGGGGGTTGGCGGGACGGGGGAGCGGGAGAGCGGTGGCGGGGAAGGTGGAAGTGGAACGCTGGAGGGGAACGCACGGGAAAGGACATGCAAGGAGTAACATTTTATTTGGGAAACAGCAATATATTATAAAAGAAAGTCCAAAAAAACATGCGGACCGCAAAAACTCAGAAACGAGTCCCGGTACGATCAAGGGAGGTATATGGTGAGGTAGATCTCTATCCCCACTAGGGAATAAGGGTACCCGTTTTTACCTAAAGGGCGTGCTTTTGAAGATATAAGTGCTGGAAGTTTCGCCCTCTTGAAATTTCTAGAATAGTCTTCCGGAAAGTTCTGTAAGGTTCCACAGAGCTCTAGAAAATTCTGGAAGATGTGGCGGAGTATGTCGTGAAATTTTCGGGGGAATCGGGAACATCATTGAGGAACATTCCAGAACACTCTCGAATTTTGTCCTGAGCGAAGCCGGGTAACCCAGCTAGTATTAATATATTTTAGTAAAATGTTCAATCTTTAAACCACTCCAAAATGAATAGGTAAAGCAAACACAAAATAAAGCGACATCTAACGACTCCGAAGAATAAAATACAAATACTGATTATTAAAATCTATAGGAAAAGTTCAACGGAAAAGGTGCACCGGAATTTGACGACAAAAATATGAAAAAAAATCGTCCTTCACATCGATAAAAAAGTGCTTCCAAAAAGTCTCCCCACTCTTGTCTACTTTAGTTTGCTGAAGGTTTCACTTCTACCATATGTGAATGGCACGCTCTGATTTTTTTCTATATTTGTCCATTTTTTTATATTACACAATATTTAATAAGCTAATTACTTAAAGAAGTGCGTTTTCTGTAATATTTCACTTGTATTTAACTAATGCCATTTGCTTTGTTTCTTTACTTATTTTATAAATCAATTTCATATATTTACTCTACCATTGTTAATATGTACAACAAGTACTTAACACAACTCTATTACTTACATTTATTTCAAGTAAAATCCCGCTGGAGCGTAAATAAATATTAGTACCTACTTCAGTAACTAAGGTCAGTACAGATTACACATTTCAATGCAGTTTTTCAGAAAATGGGACACCTTTAATGTATTTATCTGAATATTTTTAAAAACACATCCGTTAATATTACCTAAGAAAACCATAATTCAAGATAATTTTGATACTTAATAAAAGAAATTAATTAATAATTAAATAAGCACCGAAACGACACAGTTACGAAAAGAATACGTGACAATAGTCGCATACTACTTTTAAATAACTCGTTAGCTAGCTCATTGACCTATCTATTTAAATAAAAAAGAAAATTATACAGAAAAATATGTTAATATAAAAAAATGGTGTAATAAAATTAAGCTTATGTTTGAAGTGGTTTTTGCGATTGTATAATATAAATTAATGCTCTTTATCAGAATTAATTTAAAATCTTGTCAAAATTTTTTCGTTGTTTATTTTTGAGGTGTTGTGTCATGTTGCGCTCCCTCCTTCTTTAGTCAACGTTTCGGATAGCGTTAAGGCGTCCATCATCATGGCAGAAACAGGAATACTGTAACGCTGTTCGAAATGTTGGAATTACACCTAAAAAATAAACAACGAAAATACTTTTGGCCGTGAAAATCTAAAATCATATCTTGTCAAAGTTAATTATTTTCGTTCCTCACCTTTGCCTGCGCATTTTCTCCATTTGAATTATCAACGTTCTTCCACCAATTTTAGCCCCTTTTTCTATCAATTATGAAACATAACTACAATTTCATATTGAAATGAGGTGATCTTGATAAAGCAGCCTTGAAACGGAATATTAACGGCTGCCATCGATGGAACCGCTTTAAAGAAAATTACGCAAGTTCACATTTTTTGTAGCGTCATGTTTATATAGTTCGCTGTTAATTTATTGGTTCTATGAAGGCCTACTTGAATTCTGCGGGGCAAAAACTCAATGCTGCAAAATATATCATTATATGCTTAAAATAGGTCACATACATATAAAAACAAATCGCAATCGAAATTAGTAATTTATTACTGAAGTTTTTTTTTCACATGATTTACATATGTTGTGTAAAATCCTATCATATTGGTTAACTATATGCTATTGTGAAAGCATTTCGTAAAACATAGATTTAAAGTTAATAATTTGAGTTAAGTATAGGTATTATATATATAGGTTTATAGTCGTATAAGCCTGCTGCGTCCTTGTTATCGACTTTCTATGCTCGCGTCCTCTCAGCTGTTTCTTAACGATCACAGTCTTGCCCCCATGTGTCTTGAATATTGAACGGCAGAATTAAAAAAAAAAAACGCTTAGTGAATCCCCGTTTTCGCAACGTGTATAAAAATAAATTTGCTATTGATACTCAGACATTAATTCAAAGGTAACTCGCAACTAAACAATACTAGATTTTGTACAAAGGTTACAATAAAATAAAATACTTTGACACTGTGAAGGAAAACCATACATACATTGACAGAAAGAATATTACATTTCTTAGTATAAACAAATACAAAGAAGCTTGTTTTTCTAATGCTATCAAAGCCCAATTAATATTATGATAATCAAATTAATTCAAAAAACTAATTGTTCACAACAAACAATGCTACAACGTTTTAAGTTTATGTTGCTTTACTTGTAGTTTTCCCGGTAACTAATTGAACGAAAATATTAAATATGATTCATGGTTAATACTCGTAACATTTGTGTTTTTATAACATTAACAAAGCAAAACAATAACAAAGCGTCCCGTAAAAAAATGGTGAATCGCACAAGTCGAGGTTTTTCACTTACCGTTGCGTTGATATCCTAAATTTGAAGGTAACCGTGGTGAACTTTCACTCGCGATAAGTCAAGAATGATACGAGTCTTGTAGTGTTAGCAAAAGGAAAGGTGGGTTCTCCGAGCAGAGATCGCTAGCGCACAATCGCTCCGTGGCTCTGCCAGACGCAGAATATAACCCAACTTCAGTAACTTTACCTGCGAGCACAGTGGCCTCCTCTGTTACGTCACCGCTCGGAGTCGACTCGGCTCGGCTCTGTTTTATTCCTCGGCTATCGCGTGTCGCCAATCCCAGTGCACAATCGCTACTTAATGCATTTATTGCCGATCGTTACTAAGTAATAAGTAATCGCACTGTTTGTGTGCATTTTTTCAAACATGTATTAACCACTTGTTTCCAGTTAACGCACATAAATACAAACATAAAAACTTTGTGAGTATGAGTGGGTATCAACTTGGCCTAGTAACCTAACGAGGTGTTTCGATAATTCATATTATTAAATCGAAGTACACAATGCATTTACGCAATTAAAAAAATCAGAATGTGCAATTCACACGTGGTAGAAGTGAAACCTTCAGAAAACTAAAGTAGACAAGAGTTTTTTTATCAACGCGAAGGATGATTTTTTCCATATTTTTGTTTTCGAATTCCAGTGCATCTTTTCCTATACATTTGGTTATCTTATTAGTATTTGTGTTTTCTTCTTCGGAGTCGCTAGATGTCGCTTTCTTTTACCTGTTCATTTTGGAGTGGTTTGAAGATTGGATATTGATTTTACAAAATTTTGTTTATTTTGGATTTCGTAGAATTAGATCCTCGGTCTGCTAAATGTCTGCCGAAGTATTTTCAGGCGCTTTATACCACTACACCAAAAGAGGCTTGCATGGGACTGTGGATTTATCGTTTTATATTGGAACCTAAATAAATATTTTATTGCTATTTTATTCTCCCGCAGGCTAAATCCTTTATATGTACGTGTTCGTCTCTTTTTAGTGTCGTTCGTTTCCGTTTCATCGAGTTTCAAATCACAACGGTGCTAATTATTAAATGTTCAAAAAAATAAATTTTACGTTGATTTCTAGTTACGTAACAACTATGCACAAATATTACAAAAAATATTAAATAATGAGAGGTAATTATGTTACATTTTATCAACAAATGTTTTTGTATATAACCGAGCTTTTAAGGTTCAAAGCATGATAACCGAATTGTCCACAAATAAGTTAAATTGAAAAACTTAAAAGAAGCTTTATATTTAATCCACCTTGGTGTAACCTTAGTAATTTTTTCCAAGGTCTAACAATTTCTATTAACTGCACGAGATAAGATGTTCTTACCAACCTATACATCAATTAAAACCAACTTCCATTTTGAATTACCCTTTCATTTACTCGAGTGTATCTAATTGCTCCGACTATTAAGTTAACTAAGTTTACTCCTCACGCCAGTTTATTAATTGTTAAGACAACTGCGAAAAAAACTTTAACCTGCAATTTAAAAAGAATACAACAAACAGGTGATTCAAATATTGATATTCTATGGGTCCCATCTCTGACTCGCAGAATATCAATACTTACCTTGTTAATGGAGATTATATATTGAAGAATGTTACGTTATTTTCTGATCTCTTGACCAAATAAAATTTGCGAACAACACCCATTTTGTGGTAGGGATATATTTTGTACGTTTTTTAAAGGCTGTATTAATTTTAAAATACGACACTCCTTGGCTTCGAGGCATGCGCAACAGTGGTAAGAGTTGTTGGTTTGTGATGATCAAGGTGAAGTGAAGGTGTGAAAATTGTACAAAATCAAACAATTAAAGAAAAAACTTTTTTGAAATAAAACAATCACTTTGTTTGTAACCACGATTTTAATAATTTATTTTTTTCAATACCGACCGGTTTCGCTTAGTACAAGCATCTTCGGGTATAAAATTGACCTGCTAATTAGGATAAAATAATAATATGATAAAATAATTAGGATAAAATTAAACTGATAAACTGATCATAAAATTAAGCTGGTAATTAGGATCAATTTAATTTTGTACCCTGAAGATGCTTGTGCTAAGCGAAACCGGTCGGTATTGAAAAAATTAAATAAAGCCCAACAGAGTTTAGGTCCAAACTAAAAACCTACCTTTTCGGGCTCTCATACCCTTAACTTAATTTAAATATACCTATCTGAGAGTATCATACTTGTATTGCCTATGATATGTCCTAATCACACTTTTCATACTGAATTAAAATTACTAGAATCCTTACACATCAATCTGTCTCTCGGAAGATCAAATCCTTGTACTACTGCACCGCCCACCATTAAATGTTGCTTTTACTTTCCAAAATACACTCATTAAAGAATATATTACATATTAATATTAAAATATTTTCAGGATTAAACAATATGTGTTCACAATTATGTCCTCTGCGTGCGAACTCTATCTAAATTTCTATAAATAGACAATAAACAGTGTTAATTTCAAGCGACCTCCCAGGTAAGTATGGTCCTGTATTAAATCATTTTTAGGCAGCATCGCGTTCATTGGTCAAAATATTGTACATATATTTTCGTATCGGTGATCAATGAACCGGTGTATGCAATTTTTAGCCATAAGTTGTTTTTAATTGTTTGTCTAGCTTGTAGTCTTTCTAGATTTTAGGCATGTATGGTAAGTTTGTACAGCGCCCTTGAGGTGATTTTTCACAAAAACGGCGCTTTATAAATCGTCCAAATATTATTATTATTATAAAAATCGTGGCTACAAAAAAAGTGATTGTTTTATTTCAATTAATATGTCAAACCACAAAGTTACTGCTTTCTATCAAAATACAAACTTTTTTTATTCCACAAGCGCTAATCATGTTCATATAAATATTTAAAGTGATAATGTTTTATTCTGTGTTATATTGTCCTTTATACAAACTCTCAACTCATATCTTATTTCAGCACAATAAACTATCAATATGTGTGTTAACCCAAAAATATTGACTGAGCCTTTTATAACCTGAAATTAATGCACACCCAAGTATGTGGTTGCGATCCTGAGACAAGTTTTGCTGGCGGTTTCGCAAACTCGGACGCATAATAAATCCAAAACGCGCCATGCAAGATTAAACCTGATTATAGGAACAATTTCTGTTTTATACCTAGTTGAAATGAATGGTCTCCCGTACCCTTGCTGAGCAGCTTACAGTGAGGCAATGCGATAATGGACGCAATTTACGTAGCACGCAAGTGAGACCTTTGATACCCTCGAACCCTCAACCCAAAGATAATTATTTATTATTATCTGAGAAAAATCAGAATGTGGCGTGTGTATCTACTTTTACAATCTATAAGTAGTAGGTAAGACCCTACTTAACATCATTCACTAAATATAATATCAAACTAACCTCACTCCTGTTTACGAAGATATGGACAACTCAGAATCATGCAACTTCAAGACCTGATTTCAATTTTAATTTTTTTCATTACTTTTGAAAGGGGTCTTGAAATTGCATAATTCTAAGTTGTCCTAGAACCCCTATTTACTGCGCGAAACTACAACCTATTGGAAATATTATTATATAACGTCGTTTTAAGCACCACAGCCATTTTTATTTTTAATACCTCCCGAAAATAAGAGTAGGTAAATTTCAATGCTTCAAATAATAATGTAGTATTATGGTTGTATAACAACAAGAAGTAAACGAAAGCCTACTACGATAAAAATGTAATTTAAAAAAATTGTTTCAAATAAAAAATAAATATTTCTTCTACCCACTACTCAAAAGAGCGAGTTATTGAATGAATGATGAACGCCAATAATGAACAATTATTATTTGCGTTTTTTGCTTATAAATTGAAAAAGGTATTTGTTATTATTTACAAGAATTCCATTGTATTCTATTATTTTTTTACTTAAGTTTATTTAGGAAACATAAAGTTGTACATTAAATCATTGTAAGTTAAATAGTGTGTACAAGATAAAACAGTTAAGTTACAATATTTTGTTATGGTTATTGTTAACAAAAACAAGTGGTTATTAAAAGTTACATAATATAAATAAAAAAATATATATTAAAAAGAAATAACAATACAGAACAAGAGTTTTGATTTAAGTAAATTGTAAGATAAATTTGATTTTAAACGATTTAAGGGTGCGTTGGAAAATGTCAATATATCTTAGGGAATTATAAAATTTGCAGATAAAATTTTATGTATAAAATATTGTAAATGAAAAACTAAAAACTTTACAAATCTACATTTGTAAAGTTTTTAGTTTTCTTACAAGAGTAATTGGATTGGTTCTATATTTTAAATCTTACTAATATTATAAATGCGAAAGTTTGTATGGATGGATGGTCCTTACTCTCTCACACAATAAATACCGAATGGAATATAAAAATTCTTTCGCTAATCGAAAGCTACATTATTTGCGAGTAACATGGACAGTAATATATTGGTAACCTCTGGCGTTATGAATAAGCTGTGGCGTTATGAAATTATTTATTATACGTTTATTGGCAAAGCGTGTTGCTAAGTAAATGTTTGACCTGGGCTTTCATATTGTTATTTGTTTAGGTTACTATGGAGATTTCTTTGATAGCGAAAATTCGAACAAAAGTATTCTAATATGAATATTTAGTGTAGATACAAATATAAAATAGGTACTAATCTACATTTTGACCTAAGCCAACAGCTATACTAATATTATGAATGCGAAACGGAGCGTATTTGATTGTTGATTGATTGGGGGAGGGGGAGAGGTAGTGCGTGGGGAAAGGGGGGAGTGAGTAGGGAGGGGGGAGTGGGGGGTAGGGTGTGGTGGGACGAATATGCGAGCGAAGCCGGGGGCAAAAGCTAGTAATAATATATATATAGAAACCTACAATTCGATGAACGTACATAAAGTTTTTAACTATGCGTGTGAAATAAACGATTCAAATTAATATCGCACATAGAATTTCACTATGGAACACAATAATCATGTGCTCACAGACATTTAAATGCATATAAAAACCTAAATAATAATTCACATATTGTAGCAAGAATGGAAATACGCTTTAGCAAAATTTTTGCGGAATGACGACATTATTTCAATTCATCGGCTTTTTAGGTCGCCACAATATTAAATCACAAGCGGTTTTTTTAGTTCATCGGAGTAAAAAATTCACCTAGCCGCAGATATATAATAATAATAATAATACATCCATGATAAGATGCACAATATGTGACCTCTTATTTGACTTATGTACATTCTCAAAGCACCGTTACCACAAACCAACTATCTGCAACAATAAATTCTCAAGTCTACTTACTTATGGAGTATACCTACATTGTTTACCTTTAAAATATTAATACTTAGTGACTACATTCTATACTAAACATTCGTTTTCGTTGAAATAAGTAAAATAAAAATTGTATTTGAGTAAAAGTAAACAAATAATTATCATTTTTACAAAAGGAAGTTGTAATAAGGAAACTCGAAAATTAACATTCTTGGAAATGGCTTTCTATAAACGTTGTCTATTATTTACTTTCCAGTGAATTGTATTCAGATCTGAGACGATTTCTCCGCAAATAAGTGTTAAAATCGATGTTAGCTGATTTTTTCTCTGTTTTTTTTAAACTTATTTAAACATAAGCGAACATTACTAAGCAGAGCTCGTTTATAATAAACTGTTTAAAGATAAATTTATAAAATAAATAAAAAAATTAAAATGGAGTTCTACAAAATAAACTTAATAACAATAAATAAATTATATAATCATTCCAAAAAATGTAGTGTATTTTTGCATTTAGCATTTTCACCTTTTTAAAATTTTGAATTCAAAATACAAACGTGTTTTTGGTTTAGACAGTATATATTTTATCTTTTCTACTTATAAACCTCTTGAAAAAACTTCACCTGCCGCTACTGTTTAACATACCCGTGTTAAAATGGAAAAGGTGTTTCATACATTACAAAAGTAGCAAACTTTACCACAATGTTATATTCATTGTCATTCATTCGCTTGACCAAATTTGGTATCCATGTTTTTATGCATTTGTGCTCTTACTTCGAGCATGGTTTTATATATATATTTGCAACAATAATACCTCAAATAGACAGGTGTCTGTTTTTGATTTGCTCCCGTAAAATTAATAAAATAAGTGTTAAAAGTGACGGAAATCTTCTGAAAAGTGCACAAATTGAACCATATTGCTAGTATTCTAGTCAAGTCACCAAAAAAGGTGGAATTAATTACAATTCAAAGCGACAGCTGTCTGTTTCTATTTCTGTTTTTTTGGCTCCTGCAAAATTAATAAATAAACCATTAAAAATAACAAATCATTGGAAAAATTAGACAAGTGCTACCTGAGTTGCTACTAGCTAATAGAATTATATTATGTCCGCAACGAGATCTGCCGCAGAACATAAAAAAATCATGGATTCACTCAAGGACTGCCTTGATAGCAAACTGGGTGAGCCAAAACACAATTGTTTACAAAATTAGAGACAGAAATAGCCGATCTTAAAAACCAACCCAATTTGTTAGTGATCGATACGATGACATAAATGAAAAATTAAATAAAATTTTGGATTTACCTAAACAACAACAAAAAATTATTGAAGAGAGGGAAAAACAAGGAAAAATAATAGTTTCTCTGGAAACAAAAATAGCCGAATCCGAGCAAAAAGAATTGAAAAATAGTGTAGAGATCAATGAATTCAAAGTATCGCTGAATGAACCGCCCCATGAAACAGCACCAGAATTAGTTCAGCCTTCGGATTAAATCTGGAACCAGAGGAAAAATACAAATTTATAAAATCTAGTGATTTAAAACCTTCACGTCTTATATATACGTTCAAAGATGAAATTAAAAAAAATTACAATGACGAACTTCAAAAAAAATAATAATGTCTCCCATTAAGCGGATGTCAATAAAAAAATTATGTGAATGAAGCCCTTACGCCTTACGCCGTACTATAAAAATCTTTTATGGAACACAAAAATAAGAAGAAAAAAAATCAAATTCATCTTATTCCGAAATGGAAAATTGCTGGCAAGAAAATCTGAGGACTCTCTAATAACTGAAATAATAAATTACCACGACCTTGAAAGTAAAATCATATAAACAAGCCATGTAATCTTTAACTATCTACAATATAATGAACACTTATACCAGAAATGGATCCATTAACTGATATTGAATATGATAACCCTTCTCCCGAAATCATCACAACTTCAACAATTCAAGAAATTAATGATTATATAAAAAACAATAAAGCAAAAACATTAAAAATACTCCACCAGAATATACGAAGCATTAACAAAAATTTCGTAGAGCTGATGGTAATGCTACAGAAATTTGATGAGGATATCGACATCATCATACTCACAGAGTCTCGTATACAAAAAGAGACATATTCACCAAAACACCTAGATAAATATACGGTATATAATTCCACACAACGTAAAAATCATAACGACGGAGTGATAATTTATATAAAAAATGAAATCCAAGGAATTGTACAAGAAATTCAACTCAGAGATGCTAACTTTCTACTCATATATAAATATTAGTAATGACATCACAGTATTTGGGATATACAGATCACCTTCAACAAGAGACATATCTCCATTTCTTCACTCCCTGGATGATGAGCTAACCCAACTACGAGATGTTCGGAACGTGTATCTAATTGGGGACATCAATATTAACATACTAAATACTGGACAGAAACACCCGCAATGTGATGACTACCAACTACTCTTACTGCACCATGGACTGATCAGTGCAGTTAATATACCAAGATTAGGATATAACGAAAATTCTCAAAAGGTATCTGCCTCCTGTATTGACCACATCATGATAAAAACAAATAAAGCATACGGTACCGCCGTTCACCATTCCAATATTACTGACCACTTTACACTGCTACTTACCATTCAACTTCAAAATACATATACTTATATTAAAAACACAATAGTCAAAAATAGAATTAATATTAACAGGTTAAATGATTTATTAAAATTGGAAGATTGGGGAGAACTACTTAAAATTAATGATTTTCAAGACTGTTGGCATTCATTTACAAGCATTGTTCAAACGAATATTCATAAATGCTCAGAATCATTCACTACACAAATTCCACACAAATTTAAAATAAAAAACCTTGGATTACTCAAGGACTTCTAAAAAGTATAAGATTTAGGGACAAATTACACTTAAAAACTAAAAGAAATCCACTTGATCTTTCATTGCTAAATCTTTACAAACATTATAGAAACATGTGTTCCAAACTTCCAAAATTTGCCAGAGGTAACTATTACAAACGTCAGATTCAAAACTGTAATAACGACCCTAAACTTGTCGGGAAAATTATTAAGGAAATGACATACACTAATAACAATAAAAGCAGTGATATTACCGAACTTTACACACCAAATAAAAAAATAAATATGAAAGAAAATCCAAAGGAAATATTTCAATTTGTTAATGAATATTTCTCAAATTTAGTTTCTAATTTAGCTAAAAAAATCATTAAACCTCCTTATACTGAAAATAATATTAACAACACACTTAGTAATAATGTCACCTTTAAATTAAATACAGTTACGGCAGATAACATTAAAAGCATTACAGATTCAATGAAACTATAAACTCACTTCAGGATCAGATGGCATCTCAATGTGAATAATTAAATCAACTAGAGATGAAATAATTCAACCTCTTCTCTACCTTGTGGACAGATGTATCATGGAAAGTATCTTTCCTGCAACGCTTAAAATGGGTTCTGTTATACCAATCTTTAAATCTGGCAATAAAGCGGATATAAATAACTATAGACCGATAACAATATTGAATAATCTTTCAAAAATAGTAGAGAAAGTTATAAAGAAGCAGCTCACTCAATATCTTGAAACAAACCTCATACTATCTGAAAATCAATACGGATTTAGAAAAAATATAGAAACCTCCGATGCCATCGCCTCTATTGTAAAAAGTATAAAACATAGTCTCGATAACGGAAATAAGTCTATGGGAATATTTTTAGATCTAAGTAAAGCCTTCGATACAATTGATCACACATATCTTCTAGAAAAACTCAAAAAGATTGGAATCTCAGGACGTGAATTGAACCTCATTAAAAGCTACATATCAGAAAGGTCACAGTTAGTCCGGATTCAAAATGAATCAAGTCAACCAATACAAATCCAATATGGAGTGCCGCAAGGCAGTGTCTTAGGCCCGATTTTATTCCTGATATATTTATAAATTATTTATTTGATCTAAACTGTCACGGCTCAGTAATTAGTTTTGCATATGACACAGTCCTTCTCTTCCATGGAAAGTCGTGGGAGACTGTATTCAAAAAGCTGAAAAAGGAATGAATCGGGTAAAACAATGGCCTGATTCAAATTCACTAACATTAAATGATACAAAAACTAAATATATTAAATTCAAAATACACAATAAACAGACAGTAACCTCAATACAAACCTAAACATAAAAAATCATAAAGACTGTATAAGGGTGATTCTACAAAAGTTGGGTAACTTTTAGAGATATTTTGATTACGATATTTTTTTAATAATATTCCCATAAATTTGGGCATGTTAGATAGCTAATATTGTTCGTGTTTAGGCCAGTCACTTTCAAGTATATTCTGAGAGACTGCCAGAGGACTGACTAGGGTGACATAGTACTGACAAAAAACACAATTTCATGAGATATATATGTTATTTAATAATATTTAGAATAAATCTCCATATTTTGAGTCTTGATGGATTTAAGTGACAATTAAAAACCATTAATATGTAATACTGTAAGAAAAAATTATCTCCACCTTTTAAACAGCTTTTCCTTCTAATCGAATTTTAATAACTTCCCCGAAAAGGGCTTTCTTCTCTATTTCCTTTTTTTAGTAATATCTTCACTCATTTCTACAATTCTGGTTTTTGAAGTTTTTTCAACAGATTTTACAACTTTCTTTAACTGGTTTTTAACTCGTTTATATTTTTGAGGCTGAGTATTCAGTTTAGTTCTCAGTTTTGAAACCATTTTTTCCATTTTTTTTAACTGTTTATTTCTAGACTTTCTATGCCTTTCACATCTCTTTTTTGCCTCTTTTGTCTTCTTTTTTTTAATTCTTTGCGGAGATGGTTTACGATTAGTTCCCGTGAGCAATTAGACCATAGGCCCGTTGTGCTATCTTCTATTTTACCTCAATCCTTTAACAACCCTGTCTCTTTAATAAAGTTCACCAGAGTTGTCAATGGGAATGAAGCTATATCTTCTGGTTCGACAATGTATCTTCCCAGGTTTCGTTTCCCCTCTTCACTCGTCCTTGGTTCCCTGAAGGCCCCACGAGGGAAGAGGGCTTCATCTCTCCTCTCCTATTCCTAGTTCCCCGAAGGCCCTACGACGGAGAGTTCACCAACCTTTGGTTCCTTAAGGGCCCCATAAGGGAAAAGTCCACCCCACCTTTCCCGAGGGTCCCTGGAGGGAAGAAAACTTCATCTCTCCTACTCACTCCTCTGTGGTTCCCCACAAGGGAAGAGTTCACAAAGATGGTCTCATTTCTCCTCTTCACTTCTACAGGGTTCCCTGACGGCCCCCCATGGGAAGAGGACATCATCTCTCCACCTCACTCCTCCTTGGTTCCTCAAAGGCTCCACGTTGGAAGAGTGCCCTTCCCCTTGGTTCCCTGAAGGCCCCACAAGGGAAGAGTTCATTGAGGTGACCTCAGTTCTCATCTCCACACATAATACATAGTATAAAAAGAAGTCGCTCAAAATGTATGTGCGCTTAGATCTTTTAAACTACGCAACGGATTTTCATGCGGTTTTCACCAATAGATAGAGTGATTCAAGAGAAAGGTTTATATGTATAATACATGCTTTTTACAGTAGAGAAAAGCCGAGAAATTGATATATTTAATTTAGGCATCATTACATAGTATAAAATGAAGTCGCTCAAAATGTATGTGCGCTTGGATCTTTTAAACTCCGCAAAAGGATTTTCATGTGGTTTTCACCAATAGATAGGGTCATTCAAGAGGAAGTTTTATATGAGAAAAGCCGAGAAATTCAAAAATTAAATTCAGGCAGCGGGAGAGGGCAGCGGGCAGCGGGCAGCTGCAAGCGGGTGGTGTGGCTTTAATAAAGGTTGATGGCGTTTAGTTTCGTTAGCCACAGCAACGTGTGGCTGGGTCTTCTAGTATAATATAAAAGAAAGTCCAAAAAACGTGTGGCTCGCAAAAACTCAGAAACGAATCCCGGTACAATCAAGTAAGTTATATGATTTGGTAGATTTCTATCCCCCCTCCAGGATGACGGTTCCCGTTTTTTACCTAAAGGGCGTGCTTTTTGAAAATATAAGGGCTGGAAGTTTCGCCCTCTTAAAATTTCTAGGACAGTCTTCCGGAAAGTTCTAGAAGGTTCGATAGAGCTCTAGAAAGTTCTGAAAGGAGTGGCGGGGAGTATGTCGTGGAATGTTCGGGAATAGGGAATCGGGAACATCATTGTGGAACATTCCAAAACACTCTCGAACGTTGAGTGAAGCCGGTTAACCCAGCTAGTATTAAATAGAGTGGGTACAAGATAAATGAACGTTCGTTGCCCGTATTTATTTGTAATATTTAAAATCGATATGCCTTTATTTTGACTAAATCTTCTATTGCATATATCAGGAATAGCCAACCGGTCGATCGCGGCTATTAGTCCAGTCGATCGGACGCATGGGTCCGGCCAAGGACTCGAGCCCAATAGACCCCCGCACAAGAACTCGGACCCGTAACCGGACAAGAACCCGCACAAGTGCTCCGCGTATCATCTTGGTTGACGTTCAAATGCCGATTTATCATGTTATTAGACCAAATAACAAATTTTCTTGAAGAGAGGAGTGATGGTTATTAGCTATGTAGCTAGATAGCAACTGTGTGATTTAAACTGGCAATGTGATTTAGCATTTTTAGCAGATTTTACCAGAAAACTGAGCACATTAAATCTGGAATTACAAGGAATAAATCATTAACAGAAATTAAGAATACTGTTGCAGCATTCCAAAGTCAAACAGATTTTCAAGCGCTGGGGGGGAGGGGAGAAGAAATCCTTTTTTTATTACGACCTCATCACATGTGACGAGTATTCTTCCAATAAAAGTCATGTTATAAATTCTACTACAAATTTATAACTTCTTTCGGCAATCGAGAATGGTATCCATGTAATAGGATTTCGCGTCTCAAATTTTTACACTGTGTTTAGAACACAAGGCAGGTTTTTACTTAAGATTGATCCTGCGTAAGAGTCCCAAAATAATAGTTACAAACGGAACAGTAAATTTCTCAGAATTTTTCTTCCCTAAATAAAGCTTCCCTCGGTACACGATAAATCTACAACTTGTTATTTAATTTATCGTGAAATTCTGAACACAAAACTGGTTTAAATTAATATGTTTAAAAATTTGAATTAAAACTACCCTCAGAATTCCTTTTCTTTGATTCTGGCAGCACATTCATAGTCCGCAATTAGAATTTTATAACTGCACTTCGAGTAAGAGAATATTTTCCTTCAAAACGTGTCAGTAGATGTATCCAACTGGAATTTAATATTCTGAACAGAAACAGGTTTAAATTAAATCTGTATGTGGGGAATTTAAAAAAAAATTATTTCTGGCTTTCAACCTTCAAGGGTGTTCTAGGCCATCATTTAAAATTACAGAGAAAGGGGAGGTGAATTTATATATTAATTTTTTTTAAATGTACAAATTTAAGAATTATATGGAAGATTGGAGTCGAGTTCAGACTTAGAAGAGATGAAATGTTGAATGGAGGGGGGGGGGGGGGGAATTTAGATAACGATTTATAGAAGAGGGGACATTTATTTAGTGAGGGACAACCAAAAAACATGTGATCTAAAGTGCCCACATCTAGACCACAGAATGTACAATTGGGGGAGTCAAGGATGTGAATTTTAAAAAGGTGAGAAGGAACGGAACAATGTCCGATTCTCATTCGAATAAGTGAGGAAATTTATTTTTTGGAAAAGTGGGGGAATTTTTGAAACCACGGTTTTGATGGGATAGTCATTTGTATTGAGGCGTAGTGGGCTCCCTTGGATTGACTAGCAATGTTCCAATACTCTGTGCCAAACATTGCGGGATCTATCTTTGATGATGGAAAAAATATCAGATAGGGGAATATGGTTTACGAGGGTAACAATAGGGTTGGACGCTCCTTGTTTTGCCAAAGAATCCGCAATATCGTTACCCACTATGCCAACATGTCCAGATATCCAAAAAAGAATTACGGTTTTTCCAGAGCTTTGAATCGAGGCTATCAGCACTCTAATAAGGCAAACAAAGTGATCATCAGGATGAAGACAGGATTTCAGTTTTTGGAGGGAACTGTCAGAGAGAACAAGGGAATTTTCGCATTTTTTTTTGGATTTTATATTTGAGTGCTTCAATTATTGGAATGCACTCAACAGAAAAAATTGAAAATTGGTTTGAAATTGAATAAAATATTCTATCATTAGAACTATTGTAGTAAACGTTAATACCTATACCACAGTTAGGAGAGTCTGGTGATTTGGAGCCATCAGTAAATAAAAGAGAAGAGTTGGGCCATTTAGAAGAAATAATGTCATTGAACATATTATTAACAGTATGGGCTGAGAGATTGGAATGACTTTTAAGGATGCCCATCCCTTTTAAAATTGTTGGGGATAGGGTGATGTGACTATATTTTAATTTGTATAGTGGAAGAAGATCATTTTGGATAATTTGAAGCTCTGAGAGAGAGCGAAAATTTTTACAGATGGCTGGAAGAGGTTTAGTTCGAGCTCTGATTGTAGATGAATGTGTTGAGTTTTTGAACAACGAGACTCTGGGAATAACCTGATGACATTTAGAATTTAAACATTTAAGAACAAATTTGTCAGCAAACAGTTGACGCCTTAAATAAAGAGGGGGATCAGAACATTCCACTTGAAGGGAATTGATGGGCGACGACTGCATCGCTCCAGTTATTATTCGCAATGGCTTCGATTGAATGTTGTCTAATTTACAGAGTGCATTTTTGGATGCAGTACTAAAAAGTGGGCAGGCATAGTCGAGATGACTTCGAATAAGTGCATTGTAAAGCAACTTAATGCAGGTATGGTCTAGGGCCCACCAAACGCCTGTCAATGATCTGATGATATTTAAATTTTTTTCACATTTAGTAACTTTATTATGAATATGGGAAGACTATTTAGTTTCCTATCAAATGTTACTCCCAAAAATTTAACTTCAGAGGCGTTGGGGATTGGAGAGTAAAATTTGAACAGGAGGATTTTTATGACGGCTTGAGAAGGTGACACACTGACTCTTTTGGACTGAAAGACCAGACCATTTAAAGTGAGCCATATGCAAAGGGCATCCATGGCTTCATTAAGATATTTGACGGCGAGTGGGATGATATTGGATGATAAGAAGAAAGCTAAGTCATCTGCGAACTCAATAACTTTTACTTGAGAGGGAATAGAGACATGCATATTGTACGTGTATATATTATACAGTATGGGGGATAAAGGATAAAACATCGCCTTGAGGTAAACCCTTCCAAATTGATCTACTCTGAGGAGTAACATCTGGTAGCTCAATGAAAAATTTTCTATCAAGAAATATATTAATAATAGATTGGACAAACATGGGGGGTAGGCCAAGGCCTAAAAGTTTTTTTTTAAGGATTGGGATGGAAACATTGTCAAAGGCGCCTTCTATATCTATAAAGACTGCCAGACATACTTCATGGTTAGAAATGGATAAATTAATATCAGTGCTGATGATGGCAAGGTTTTCTTGCGTAGAATTTTTTTTAGTAAATCTAAATTGAGATGGAGAGAGAAGCTGATTACTTTCGACAAAAAATTCTAACCGGTTTTTAATTAATTTTTCATAAATTTTACTGAGGGTGGATGAAAAAGCAATTGGCCTGTAGTTGGATCCAGAATTGCGTGATTTGTTTGATTTTAGGATTGGGATGATTATATGAGAACTACAGTCATCTGGCATTATGCTAGTCTGGAAGATTTTAATTAAGATACCTAAGAAGTGATTTAGAACATTATCATTACTATTTTTGATAATGCTATAAAGAATACCATCTCTGACTGGAGATGAGTCCTTGACTGTTGATAAACAATTTTTTAATTCAATTAAAGTGAATGGAGAGTCTAGCCAATGATCAGACATAGGAGTGTTGTGGATGGGAGTTATTTCATCTAAGTTAGGTACAGAAGGGGGGGCAATTTTGTCCAAGAACTCATTTATCCATTTAGAATGAGACGCTCGAGGAGATCATCGCGGAGACAGGAGTACCCTCCCACATTAAAATGGGTGGATGGAGTAAACCATGTCTCCGAGATAGCAGCCACAGAAACAAGGTTTGAATTTAATAAGTTGAGAAGGTTCGATTTGTTAGAAATAGCACTGCGGCACACTGAAGTATTCTGACATCTTGTAGAGCCATTTTGAACAAATGATTTTAATGTGGAAATAATAGAAGCAGCGTTGGACGGTAGATTAGTTTAAAAAGAAATTAGGTAAATTAGAAGCATAATTAGAGTTTTTATGAATGAAGAATTATCTTGGGAGAGTTGTTCAGAAAGCTTTTGACAGTGTGTTGAGGACGAATTAAAATTGTTTGCACACTCATTTGGGGCATTTGAAAGGGGACAACCATTGGGATTTAAGAGAAGCGAGTTGTGTTGTTGCTGATCGTATCTAGGAGCCGGTTTAGAGATAGGGTTTTTGTTTGTGAATTTAGTTGAGCGCGAAGATGTTGAGGAGAAGGGGAGAGGGTTGGATGGATAGTTACTGGATAAAACCTTGGCAAAAGATTTTTTGACAGGCGGGAATAGTTTAGAAGCCTGCAGAAAATACACGTTTTGAGAGGCCATTTTTAATATTTTTTTGGCGAGATTGTTCAAGGCAAGAAGAGTTGATGGCGGAATGAGCGCCTGAGCAGTTGAAACATTTAGGTGAAGAGAGAGAAGAACTTTGGTCAGCCGTGTGGTTTTCTCCACATTTGAAACATCTGGGAGGGGATTTGGTATGACCAAAACGGCAACAACTGTAGCATTGAGTGGTGGGATAAGTATACATTTCAACTGGTAATGAGTTGAAAAATAAGTAAATATGGGAGGGAAGAGATTGTCATTGGAAGGTGATGACGACAGATTGGGAGGGCTTCCAGGAAACGATGCCCTCAGAGGTGTCCTTATAATTTAGCCTCCTGGATTTTATGGGATTGTTGATATGTTGGGGAGTTGACAGTGAAGACAAGATTTCTGGAATGAACAGATCGGTCGAGATAACCCTGACCAGGCCCATACGAGTGACATTGAAAGTTGGGGTGTACGCCTTGAATTTAGAATTTGATGAAATAAATATGTTTTTGATAAAGTTATCGGTGACTGAACCTGAGAGGAATTCAACAGAGATTTGAAAGCGACCCTCGGCTTTTACACCTCCAGGCTTAATCGAAAGGCTCTTGTTATTTGAAAGGAATTTGCCAAATTCAAGAGGACGAATGGTTTTACCTTGCTCAGTTTTTTTTAGCATAAACCATGTAGGGGCTACAGGAATGAGTAGAGTTCAAATTGATTGGAGGAGGTTGAGGAAGAGCTGGTGGAGACTGAGAAGTAGAAGGAGAGTCATGCTTTACTGGGGAAGAGGGACTAAACTTCCTTTTTTTGTGGAAGTTAGATTCACTGTCAGAAATTGCAATATTTTCACCGTCTGGGGTGTCAGGGGAGGATCTGGGGCTTTTTAGGATGTCCAGGGGGGTAATCCTCCTCCATTGTTCACAAAATTACAAAAAAAAAAATTATGGAAAGTGACAGTAATGAAAAAAAGATTATAAATATCTGGAATCTATCAGAGGGGAAAAGAATCCGCAAGGAACAACACACTACACTTTACTGACCAGAAAACATAGAAACTTTAGTTAAAATAATGGAAAAGATTAATTTTTTAAGAGTGCAAAACAAAATAACTGATGACAGCCAAATGTTCAAAATTCGAATCTATGTGGGGAATTAAAACTACACAAAACGGTATCTCTTTGATTCTGTTGGCACATACATAGTCTGCAACTAGAATTTTATAACTGCACTTCGAATAAAATAATGTTTTTCTCTGAAATGTGTCAGCAGATCAACCCACAACTGGAATTTTACATTCTGAATACCAAACTGTTTTTAAATTGAGCGTGAATCTGCTAGCGAGTCCCCAGCTTTAATTGGCATTACTCTCATGATGTGCGTATGATTTTCCTACGAACTACGTATTTTGAAGAATGATTTGAAACAATAACTCCACTCGAAATATTAGAACGATTTTTTTTTCAAAAATGCGTTAGTAGATTAATCTGCTACTGGAATTTTGACAGATCATTAGGAAAATGAAACTGGTTTAAACCTAAGAGTTAATCTGCACGCGAGTCCTCAGCTTTAATTGATACTAAACCCAAATTATGATCCCTGAAACTTTCTCAGAATGGTCAAAGCTTCACCCACGGACCTCCTTTAATCACTCTCACAGAATATTTGTCATAAACAATCCAAGCTCAAAAAAAATAGGGGTATTCTTGCAATTCACTGCAGACGATTTTGCCAGTCGCTACGGTGATCAAGATGACATTATTATATTTTAATTTGAAGAAAAGGGATACCCCGGTTTCGTCACAGAATAAGTAATAAAACATTTCGTGCTTATTTCAATCGGTCCGATTCGTAGGTGCGCCAAAAATATCAAATGATCTGTATACATTTTTTATAAGATATTATTATTATTTACTGTGGAATTTTGCCCCCCCCCCCTTATAAGTGCCGCCCGGGGCGTTTAAAGGAAAAGATTCTCTTAGTCGAAGTGCAGTTATAAAATTCTAGTAACAGACTGGGTATGTGCTGCCAGAATAAAGAAAAACCATTTTCATCTGAGTGTTTTCGCCGCAAACACATATAAGAGCCCGTTCCCACTTCCGTCGTAAAAACGGAGATGGGTTCCGTCTTTAAGACGGAAGCCCTAGCCGCTGTAGTGGCTCTATGGAGCTGTTCACACTTGTCGGATCCGGCGTGAAGACGGATCCGCTATTTTTTGCCGGAGAATTCGCCTACGCAGAGTGTCCGTCGTGAAGCCGGAAAGGAACGCGCTAGCTCATACATTTCAATTGAGCTGTTCACACTACACGGCGCACAGTGGCTGATTTTGATGATTTGGCGCGACATCGCTCTCGGCGCTCGACCATTTGGCAGTTCATTGATGTTTTTTTAAGTATTAATAAGAAATACCACTTATTTTTTTGTTTATTCTTATTATTTGTAATGTTGATAATGATTTTTAATGCTTTTATAAAAGTAGCATGTAACTTGGGCGCTAAGTATTGTATTTTTATAGATTATAATTCTTTAAAAAACAAATAATAAAAATACAGTGAAAAATTTATAGATTATAATTCTTTTAAAAAAAGATAATAATACAGTGATAACTAAATATTTATAACTAGCGGTCCGTCCCGGCTTCGCACGGGTAGGTACGTATTTTAAAAAAATAATTTAGTTTTCATACAGATCCCTTACTTTTTCAAAATATTCTAGAGCCTATGTTAATGTGGAATAATGTAGCATTCTAATAGTTAAAGAATTGTTTGTTTAGTAGTTTTTGCGTTTATTCTTTAGACACATATACAATATATACATACAAACAAAGTTTTGCTCTTTATAATATTAGTATAGGGTCCCGCCCCGGCTTCGCATGGGTATTTAATTTAACTAAAATTTAAAAATTAAAAATTATAGTACACACCCTTATACCACATAAACCCTTCTATTTGCAACAGGTTACTAAAAAAATATAAAGACAGTTGGAATATTATTATTTAAATTAACTTTTATTTTTATGTTCTTAAAACTGAAACGTACAACACAGTTTAAAACACAATTTAAACAATACATTTCAAAAAATACTTTATTAATACTTAAATAACAACCAAAAGAAGACTCCTACCTGTAATTTTGTTCCAATTACGGTTCTTTTTCTCCCATTTTTCTTTTTATCGCGATTTCCCAAATTAATATTCTTACATTCGTGAAATGAAAAATATTCAACGAATATAAATCATAGAAATGCAGCAAAAATAGAAGATTTCTATTGGTGGAGTTAGTAGCCGGCGACCATAAACAATTCGAATGTGACTTATAACATCACCAAAAATCATTCCCATCCCGCCAGGCACGAAGCCGAGCGAGATGAGCGCGACCACGCAACTTTTTTATAATACTTACATTTTTAAACTCGTAATATTTTTCTAATGAAATGTCCGAATTGAATAATTCAAAAAGTCAAATAAAGGTATTGAAGCAGCCTTGAATATGAAGTAATTTATTTTGATAAGGATTAAAACCAAGATACAAATACAGAGCCTTTTTAAAAGGCGACATTTTAATTAAATTTTTAAAATAAAATAACTCTGATTGTGGCATAACTATAATAGTTAGATATATGCTGTCGCGACACTTTTTGTAAATAATGATGTGTTCTGCAAAATCGTAGTACATTATTTTATTCTATCATGAATATTTTTCGCAGCGCACGCGATTTAAATAATTTTTTAGGTATTTTTTTTTTACACCTTGGGTTAGATTATTGAAGTTTTATTAATGATCCCTAATTTTTTTGAAAATATAATATAGCCTATGTCACCCGGGGATAGTGTAGCTTCCCAACAGTGAAAGAATTTTTCAAATCGGTTGAGTAGTTTCGGAGCCTATTCGATGCAAACAAACAAACAAACAAACCTTTCCTCTTTATATAGTGTGTTAGATATAATTTAACATAGATACAAAATGTGATTTCCAGTTAGTAGTAACCCTAAGTTTATAATTATTTGGGAAAACTGTTGAAATCATTGAAATCTCTAATGACACCGAACCTGATAAAAATTGAAGGAGAAACCCAAACATTAGACATAACATTATTAATTGAAGTACATAGCAATAATACTCGTACTTGGGATTTTCCAGACAGTGGGGAATAACAGTTTAATAATGGGGATAATTAGCGTAATTCACCCTATACGCATATTTTAATGTGTAAAAGCTAATTGAATGCATTTACGAAAATATTATAGTCGGCACGTACTTAAAGATATATATAGGTAGGAGTTGATTATTGGATTCTGAAAAAAAAATTGACGAAAATTACAATAAATTCTTTAAAACGCAATTATTGGAGTAGCTGGCTATAGTTGGTGGTGATTTTTTTCTTCCATGTACGAGTAAAAAAGAGACACAGCAATAATATCATATAAAAATTGGAATGAAGACTCATAAAGCTTTTTATTCTTACACCATTAAAGGCAAAAATTGGAAAAAAAGTTTGGAAAAATAATGTTAAATTTGAACCAAGGCAACAGATATAATTAATGAAAATAATATTTTTTAAAGTTATTTAAATAAAGGATGTATCTTGAAGTATATTTTAAGTATTGAAAATATTGTATATCCAATGATAAGTAGACGCAATCCTTCAAAATCACCTACAGCAGTGTAAATGTGAGCCCAGTGTACCCCTGTTCTGCGACTAATAACAGAATAATTCTGCTTCAGATGTTAATTTAAATTGACAGTAATTGTGAATAACTTAAATTTTTTTCTAATGGTACGCAGAACTAAATATTACATTAAGTTGATCTTTTTTTGACATATCGGAGTCAAATATTGGATTCTGAAAAAAAAATTAATACAATCATTTCTTAAAAATGCAATTATGGGAGTGGCTGGCTAAAGTTGGTGGTGATATTTTTGTTTCATGTACAATAAAGATTCAGCAATAATATCCTATTAAAATTGGAGTGAAGACTTGTGAAGGTTTTTATTCCTACACCGTTAAATGTAAAAAATTGGAAAAAAAATTGTTAAAAAAAAACTTTAACTTTGAACCAAGGCAACAGATATAATTTATGAAATTTTTTATTTATTTTTATTTATTTAAATATCTTGAAGTATATTTTAAGTATTGAAAATAGTGTATATCCAATGATAAGTAGACAAAAACTTGGTTCCGCATTCCTTCAAAATCACCTACAGCAGTGTAAATGTGAGACCAGTGTACCCCTGTTCTGCGACTAATTACAGAATAATTAAGTTTAAGATGTTAATTTAAATTGACAGTGAGTAATTGTGAATAATCTAAATTTTCTTCTAATGGTACGCAGAACTAAATATTATATTAAGTTAATCTTTCTTTGACATATTGGAGTCAAAGATTGAAATCTGAAAAAAAATTGACGAAAATTAAGTACAATCATTTCTTAAAAATTCAATTACTAGAGTGGCTGGCTATAGTTGGTGGTGATTTTTTTTTTCCAAGTACAAAAAAGACCCAGCAATTATATCCTATTAAAATTAGAGTGAAGACTCGTGAAGGTTTTTATTCCTACTCCATTAAAGTCAAAAAATTGAAAAAAAAGTTTGGAAAAAAAACGTAAATTTTGAACCAAGGCAACAGATATAATTTATGAAAAAAATATGTTTTTTAAGTTATTTAAATAAAGCACGTATCTCCAAAAATATTTTAATTGATTTTTAAAAATACTTTTTTTGTATAATAAGTACACAAACAACCTGATTTCGCACGCCTTCAAACTCGCCTAGATACAGCAGCGCAGTTGCGCGCCCGAATATCTCAGTTCTGTGACTAATTACCGAGTAAGTAAGCTTCGGATGTCATTTTAAATGATTTTTTCAATATCAGTGGTTAATTGAGAACACATTTGTAAAAAAAAAATCATTTCGGGAACATGCCGATCTGGGGTCAACGTCGCGCCAGCGCTCAAATTTCAGCCACTGTGCGGCGGGACGACGGATCCGTTTTGAACCCGCCACACCCCGCTTCACACTTCACCACCGCCCGCTCCCAGACGCAAGCGAGCAGGCAAATTGTGTTTTTATGGGGCGCGCGTTTGGCGTTTATAATATTATTATATAATATATATGTTCGTTCAAGAATGCGATTTTTTCTATTTAATCTCAAGAAAATATTTAGTCATATCATTCATGTTTTTTAGTCATTTTAGTTATAATAATAATTGGGTGTACCAAAAATTTGCTTTTCGCTTTTTTCCTTCTTTTTAATAAGTACCGCATGACAACAAGAGCTTCATCGTCGTCCATTGCGCAGTGCGCACGACCGTCTACTGAAGAATGATAAAATGTTTTGGTCGTTGTTTTCGTAGAGTAGGATCCGTCTTGAAAACGGAAGTGTGAACAGGGGCCTAGGGCTTCCGTCTTAACGACGGAACCCGTCTCCGTTTTTACGTCCCGGTCCCCCCCCCCCGGCGCTTGAAAATCTGCGGTTGAAGTACTCAAATAAGGGGCGGCGGAACGCCACTGAGTAGATCGCACAGGTTTTCGTCAGTAAACGGTAGATCTTGGGTCTAATCAAGTTGGCCACCCATCGTATAAATTATTAGATATAATATATCGCTTCTTTGCTAAAAAATATTACATAAGATATTAACATATACAATCTATTACAACACAATCTGGTCTCAAAATAGAGGCCAGCTGCATTTCATTTTTAAAGAGTTATTTGAATAATTGTTCATCATTCTTTTGGTTAACCTAAAAAAAAGATTCAAGCCAAAACTTGGTCTCGCTTGAGCACAGGCCATTAAGCTCTGGTCGGATGGTACTTTGTTGTCACGTTGTTGCGCCACTGCGAAAACATCTCGAATATTATAAAACATAAGCAACGCAATAAAAAAAAATTGTGCAATGGTCCACGCACTTAAACTTGTGAGTATGATGGTTAGATTCCCATTACATTTCAAGAACATGTTAATGTGTTGCTTATATTTTATGTCATTGCTAGCTTATCGTTAATTTTACTGTCACTTTTGATAGACCTTTCGTTTTAGCTTTTTTGCTACAATACATACAGGTTGCTAAGGGACGTACTTGACTTACTTTAACCAGTGATTCCTGACGTTATTTGGAGTAAAAAATGTAAATGAAATTTTGGTTTCCTGTGACTTTTTGGATGACTTTTTTTTTGAATTTTTTTTCTTCAAAATCAAACCAAAAAAAAATCTTCTGCATGTCATCACTGGTCACCCAGCCAAGTAACCGAACAACACCTAACCCCGCCACCAACTTTCCTACACATACCATTTTTTAAATGTTTTTGTAGAAAAAAAAAACCTCAAAATTGTCACCGGAGACCAAAATTTCATTTACATTTTTTACTCCAAATAATGTCAGGAATCACTGGTTAAAGTATGTCAAGTACGTCCCTTAACACCCTGTATATATTTTTTTCATTAGCTCCACACAGGAGGCCCTGAGGAAAATAATGCCTCCTAAGGGTCTATGTCATATTTGTGGTTGCTGTGTGAAGGTTATTTTTAGGGAAAGGAAGGAGAGGAAGTTCTGGGAAGGAAAAATGTATGAGGAGTGGTTAGGAATCTGCGGGTCGGTGTGTCTAGGAGTAATGGACGTATTTATCTATCCCTTCCACTGCAGTGCAAGGCAATATTCTAAGAGAGTCCTGTTGGAAAGGTCCAAAGACCTCCCTCAATCAGTCTCTCCCGATCGGTGGGCAAACGCATCCGCTGCCAAGATCCGGACAAACCTGACCCCATGAACCCGGGCACCCCTGCCAAGTCACCAAACGTAGCGAACCACCTGGGGTGACCTATGGCAGAGATGATGATTATCCAATAAATTATTCCCGGGGCGGCGTACCCATACCCGCCTTCAAAATTAATATAAACTTATAGCACAATACTGTTTTGTTGGTTATGTAAGAAATAATGTACATATAATGTAAATAAAAATGGTTTTGATTTATCTTTATCTTTGAAACATTTTATTACGTGGGCAAAGAAAAACATGTTTCGTCAGATCGAGAATTTCGGCACCAAAACTAGTTTCTGCGTACTTGCGTTCCGTTGTTCGGCTAGGCCCGCTAGGCAATTCACAAGTTAATGAATAATTAAATTGAAGTGGATTACGTCAAATGTCAAAATATGAGCGGTTAGAGTAAAAATATTTATACTCACTAAAATAGATTAGATGTATGAAAATAAAATCAGAGTGTGCAATTCATACGCGGTAGAAGTGAAATATGCAGAAAACTAAAGTAGACAAGAGACTACGAAGCACTTTTTGAAGTGAAAACTTCTTCAGTGCCGTTGTTATTTGAAACTCGATGAAACGAAAACGAGCGACACTAAAAAGAGACACACACATAAATCTTTAGGATTTATTCTGCGAGAGAATGAGACTAATCGGTGTCGCATTGTGCGGTTCTGCATAGAATAAAATATTTTTTAAACTTTGTAACAAATAAATCAAACAATTATCCTAATCCTGATACTCTGCATTCGTCTCATTTTCTCGAAGTTTAGTTTTCTGAAGGTTTACTTCTACCGCGTGTGAACTGCCACACGAGTTAAGAATGATCACAGATTCGGCGGAATTTAGAGCTAAACTAAAAACACATATTTTTAGACAGTCGTATGCATAAGTTAAAAAAAAATTTTAAAAACCTTTCACCTTCAGCTTCACGGCTCGCGACATAGTAAATAAATAACTAATTTTGTAAAAATAAAACAAATTCTTACAATTCTCCAGTCTTTCAAATAAATATTAACCCAACTTTGGCATTAATCTTCTTATAAATATAAATGTAAAACCAACAGTGATGAGGGTAGCAAAGGAAAAGTCATGCAATGTCCAGTGTTTTAAATATAATGTCCTCAACGTGCAAAATCGTATCTTTTCCAAGCATAAACTTTCTAATAAAGTGTTTTTTTCGGAAGCGACCTGCAGGTAAGTATGTTTTTGTATCTATCTGTAAATAATAAAATTATCTAGAACCTAGGAATTCATGATGAATTATAAAGCGCCCTCGAGGTGATTTTTCACAAAAACGGCGCTCTACAAATTATTATTATTATTATTAACTGCACACTCCGTTTTTTTTTAAAATTATTTATTTATTTACACATAAACGCCACAACATGTGCTATTAACCATTATTGACATAATATATAAATCGTATAACATTATCAATGTGAACTATGATTTTTTTTCCATATTTATGTCGTCGAATTCCAGCGCATCTTATTAGTATTTGTGTTTTTTTATTCGGAGTCGCTAGATGTAGCTTTATCTTGTGTTTTCTTTTGCCTGTTCATTTTGGAGTGGTTTGAAGATTGGATATTGGATTTTATAAAAATGGGAATATTTATGTTAGTTTTCCATGATTTCGTAGTATTAGATCTTTAGTCCCCTAAATGTCTGGCCGCTGAGTCGGGCACTTTATACCACTACACGACTACACCAAAGGAGACTTTTTTTGTTTTATTTATTTGTTTTTGTTATAAAGAATACATCAGTACAAAGAAGCTTTGACTGTCCAACTAGGAGTCTCCCATTCTAGGACAGTCAAATTGACAGAAACATTTTGATATGCGTAAATTTAATTTACAAATGACCGATTTATATTGGGACACAATTAAAAAAATCAACGGCAAATAACTTTATCTTAGTTAATGAAGCTCAGTATTTTTTTTTTAATTATTTGTAATTAGCGGCACAAATGTCCTATACGTACATGTTTTTTTTTTCAATATGGAAAGAAGAAAGAAGTGTAAAATTATAAGATAACTTGTAAATAAACAAAATAAAAAAATAACACATATTAATACAAAGTTAGTGAAAGCAATGAAGAAGAAACAAACAGAAAAAACCTGTTATACAGTGACCTTTTTAAAATATGTACTGCTAAATTGTTTAATTAGTACATGCATGGGACTTTGGATTTATCGCATTATATTGGAACTGAGTACCCATGAATTGAATAAATAATTTTGAATCACGGTTCAAATGTTAAGTGGGCAAAATTTCATTGATAGGTCTATCTACATTTTTATGGGTCAGAGAAATACCTCATCCCGGTAAAAAGTGTACCGAAAGTGAAGACTTTTTTTTTTACATTAGCCCATCAGGCCCTATGTCATCTCAGGGGATGCTGAATGGAGGGTCTTTTTAAGGAAGGGAAGTATAGGAAGTTCTGGGAAGGAAAAAGGTATGGGGTGTGGGTAGGAATCTGGGGGTCAGTGGATCCAGAAGTGACAGACGTATCAATCCATCCCTCCAACTGCGGTACAAGGAGATGGAACAAGAGTTCGGCTGGAAAGATCAAAAGGCTTCCCTCAACCAGTCTCTCTAGATCCGGCCCGCCATACGACAGGTGCGCAGACGCATCATCCGCTAAGACCTGGACAAACATCACCCCATGAACCCGGGCACCCCTGCTAAGTCACCAAATGTGGCGAACCACTTGGGGTGACCTATGGCAGAAATGTTGGTTAACCCGTACCCGCCTCCAATATAGACAATGAATAGACATGTAGGAATAGACAAATAAGTATGTATAAACAAAAAATATAACAATAAACGGATAAAGATAAATTATTATGTTCAAAGTAATTATAAAAATGAAGTAATAAATAAAAAATAATTTTAGTAATTTAAATAGAAACATAATTTTCCCATTATGTTTCTGGTGGATTGACGTATTGTTCTTGTATTGTTTTGTATTTATTATCTTATATAGTGCACTTACATTGCGTGAATTTAGTAGATATTCATTTGTGGAAAAGTGTGTGGAAGGGTTTAGTCTTTCATTTGGGAAAGATTCAACCCGGAAATAAAATCTGGAGCACCGTAAAAAAGTTTTTATTAATGTATTTATATAAATATCAATTTTTATATAAATTCAAATAAAACAACATTGGGTTTTTAGTCAAAACAAAAACAAAATAATATTTTCAGATTATTTGTCACCTGGGAATGTTTGTCGTTCATCTCAAAAATTTAATTTATTTAAATTTAATTTATAGTTATTTTATCAAACCACTATTATAAATATAGAAGAATTTTAATGCACATCGGATGATGAAACTTTATGGTAATATCAACGAAAAAATATTATTTAAATATTTTTAGAAGCTTAAAAATATATTAATCATCGATTTATTTTTATTTCCTTACTAAATGATTTTGTCACGGCCACAAACACCATCGGCAGGCCAGGTTTTTGGGTTAGTAAGTAATAATATTTATAACGTCAAGACTCGTCCAACTTTAAGTTAATAATAGTAATAAAAAGAGTAAAAAACATTACATAATTTTCATCACGGCGTTCAACAATTGTTATTTTTTAGGCTCTCTCTAATTATGTATAAACAGATACAAAAACATATCTATTTACGTATTTACGTGATGATTTCGTTTTTTAAGTCTAAGTACTTCATTACTATCTATTCTTTGCTAATATTTTAATTCACGGATTAAGATATCTTATGTGAAAAAAATGAATTTTTAATTTAAAAAAAATTTAAGTGAAAACTTCTTCAGCACCGTTGTGATTTGAAACTCGATAAAACTAAAAATAGCGACACTAAACAGAGACAAACACATACATCTATAGAATTTAATCAGATAGAATTATCGGTATCCTCTTTGTGCTGTGCTTCGTAGCCTCCCCACTCTTGTCTACTTTAGTTTTCTGATGGTTTCAATTCTACCGCGTGTGAACTGTACACGTGTATTTTTTTTAATCGGTTCATGCATAAGGCAGCGAGGAAAATAATTTTCTTAGGTCCTATGTCATCTTAGGGGATGCTGTGTGGAGGAAATTGTATTAAATAAATAAATAGTAAGAGTATTTTTAAGGAAAGGAAGGAGGCGAAGTACTGGGAAGGAAAAAGGTATGAGGGGTGAGTTGGAATCTGGGGGTCAGTGTGTCCAGGAGTGACGGATGAATCCGCCCTTTCAACTGCGGTGAAAGGCGATGGGCCGAGAGCGTCTGGCTGGAGAGGTCAAAAGACGAAAAGACCTCCCACAACCAGTCTCTCTCGATCCGGCCCGCCACGCAGTTGGTGTTCAGACTCGTCCGCCGCCAATACCTAGACAAACCTCTCCCCATGATCTTGGGCACTCTTGCTAAGTCACCAAACGTAGCAAGTCATTTGGGGTGACCCATGGCAGAGGTTTTTGTTATTCAATAAATGTTTCCCGGGGAATATACATATTGACGAATAGTTTTCATATTCAAATAAGATTTGGAAAATTGCTTTCACAATGAGGTACATAATATTTGAAAAATATTTTCAAGAACAAAAATCATAGAAAAAAGTAAGTAAATAACCTATCGATGTGAAATTTACGTAGAGTTAGTATCTTATAGAAAAGTAGCACAACAATTTTCTTAATTTTTTTTTTTAATAGTGTAATTAATACCTCTCAAGAGTCTGGTGCTATTGAGAATATTGCATCCCCAATTCGGGAATGTTGTGAGAGGAGGGAAGGAGGCGAGGGAGAAAAAGGTGGGGAAGTACCCGGATATTCAGATCTGGTCACCAAATATGGCTAAAACCATTTCAAGCTTCAATTTGGGAGGCGGGAATGGGTACCGCCGCCCTGGGAACCTTTAATGGATAACCAACACAACCTCAAGTGGTTCGCTACGTTTGGTGATTTAGCAGGGGTTCCCGGGTTCATGGGGTGAGTTTTGTCTAGGTCTTGGAGGCGGATGACCAGGACATTCTGAGCCCGAGATTCGTACCCATCCCTTAAACCCTTTTTTCTTCCCAGAACTCTCCTCTCCTTACTTTCCTTTAAAAAAAACCCTCCACACAGCGTCCCCAAAGATGACATAGGCCCTGAAGGAAATTATTTTCCTCAGGGCCTCCTGTGTGGAGGTCATGTAAAAAAAAGCAACGTTTCAATTCTGAATGATGGTCTTACACCAGGGCGGTACTGAAAGTGTCTTTCACTCTGGAACGTGCCGCAAGCTAGTTGAGAGCCTTGCCCCTCGACCACGGAGGCTGTCAAAGCTAAGTACACAATTATTTAGGCCTATATTAATGCGAAAAATATAAATAATTGTTTTTATTAAAAATATAAACGTTAGAGAAATTTGAGAGTTGAATAAATGGCTCACCAAAATCAACAACCGACATGATTTAACTAAAAATATGCAAAGTTTCCGTCTACAATTCTCGCGAAAAAAAATAGACCACATCATATTGTTACTCTTAAAACCACAACTGTTTTATTGCTTTTGTCGATTTTATTATTTTTGCGCTGAAATGAAATTTACCGTTCAAAACTTTCTGTAATTATTAGAGATAATAAATATTTCCTTAGTTGTGACGCTTTTATTGCTAAAAGGCCTATATTTTCTTATCTTTTGCTAATTTGGCAGCAATTTTTCACAAAAATTTGAATTGGAAATATGGCGGCAATCATTATTTAAATCAGTGAGAGGACAATTTACAGTATTTAGCAATATTTCGATCAAGTTTATTAATGTACTAATTTAACGTGCCTTTCTTGACTGTACAATGAATGTAAAATAAGGGCCGTAATAATTTTACACGACTGATAATTAAATAAACCATTATTTTAGGGATTGGTTTCTCAACCTTTTTAGTGTCTTCTTAGTTTGTTCTTAGTGCCGGGAGAGTTTAGAGAGTGGTTTAAATGGTAAAAGAAGTAGGAGACGCCCGAGGAAGACTTAGGTATAACGCGGATAAAGATACGGAGTTAAATTAAAATCAATAAAATGCAGTTTTTGAAGTAAAACTTCTTTACGCACGCTTGACTTGGGGAGTAAGGTGGGTGAATGCGTGACGAGAGTGTTAAGTGTTAGGGAGATATAAGTTAGTGAAGATAGAAAGAGAGAGAGTTATGTTTCGTATATTACTGTAGGGGCAAGAGAGACAGGTACGAGCACACATTTTCTTTCTCTCTTTCTCTCATAGCCAGTAACGTTTCGTATATCTAAGACACAGTGCAGGCCTATTGTCTGTATTACACTGTAGGAGCAAGAGAGAACAGTGCGCGCACATTTTCTTTCTCTCTTCTTTTATAAGTTAGTGAAGTTTTATTTCAGTCGTGTGGTCTACAGCACACTCGTTTTTTTTTATTAGTAACAATTTGGCATGATGGAAAAAGTCACCTTCGAAACCTTGCATTAACTATGCACTATAATGACATACGGAGTAGAATTAAAGTCGATATAAAGTAATTTTTCAATTAAAATATTGTGGTCAACTTCATGATAATAGATGACAGTTCATTAATTTATGAATGGTAGAAAATATGAAACAAATATTTATTTGATTTTAAATGAGGCGAACGTGATGAACACAGAAAGAGGTGTAAGGAAAATGTATGACTTGAAAGAGAATGGTAGAAGATGTCGGTGTCGCCCGAGGAAGACATGGATCAAAAAAATCTTAATATGTATGTATCCAATTTGGGAGGCGGGTATGGGTACCGCCGCCCCGGAAACCATTTATTTGATTACCAACACCTCTGCCATAGGTCACCCCAAGATTTAGCAGGGGTGCCCGGGTTCATGGGGTGAGGTTTGTCCAGGTCCTACTGGCGGATGCATCTGCCATCCTGCTGCATTTCGGGCCGGATCAAGGAGACTGGTTGAGGGAGGCCTTTTGAAATTTCCAGCCGGACTCTCGACCCATCTCTTTACACCGCAGTTGGAGGGATGGATAGATACGTCCGTCACTCCTGGATACAATGACCCTCTATATTCCTACCCACTCCTCATACCTTTTTCCTTCTGCCTTCCCTTCCCTAAAAAGACCCTCCACACAGCATCCCCTAAGATGACATAGGCCCGAGGGAAATTATTATCCTCAGGGCCTCCTGTGTGGAGTTAATGTAAAAAAAAATTAAATGAATATTTGTGATAAAAACTGGCGTAGATGATGAATGAAGAATGTGGTCTAGGGAAAATGTGTGACGCAGAATTTAATGATAGAAGATAATGAGGAAGACAGACAAGATCAAGTCGAACATACTAAATTTATATACTGTACATACTAAATTGGTATACTTAATTGCATAATTCAAGTTACCATTGTTTTATTCCTTACAACAATATTATTTCAACTTTAAAATGTATGTAGCCAGTTTTCCGGTTCACTAGAATTCACAAACACAGAACTTTATACCAAAATATTAAAAACCCCGAGTAATTCCAGATACACGTCAACTAGTTATTAAATAAATAAATGAAAAATCATATATGTAAAACGAGTATTTCGCAATGTGACATTATAATGTATAATAATTTTGTAAGCACAAGAAGCGAAACTTGGTCGGCATTAGGTAAAAAAAATAAAAGTGGTGTTCACGATTTATTGCTTTGTTTTGAAATTTTGTGTTTTTTTTCTTTTTGCCGTCAGCAAACCCCAACATCGCATAATGCGACAGGTGACTTAAAGGGGAGTCCAGCAAAATTTAATTTTCAATGCGTTTTTTCAAATAAAAAAATATTATCGTTTACGCACAAGAGTCCCAACTGCACCCAATCGCCTGGGGTCAGTGAGACTATGGCTCTCCCAATTAAGGTATGTTGTGAGGCTGAAGGTAATGGGGAGAGGAAGGAGCCTGGAAATTCAAATCCGGTGAACAAATCCTTCTAAAACCATTTCAAGCAACGTTTCAATTTTGAACAGTGGTCTTACACCAGGGTGATACTGAGAAAATCTTCCATTCTGAAACGTACCGCAATTAAACTTTATATTATTTTTAAATTATTAAATTTTCAAATAACTCGAACTAATGAAGTTTAGTTTTGATTTAAATTTGAGCCCGCGACCTCCGGATAGCCATACATAATAGCCAATAAAAGTATAAATTTAAATAGTATGCATGTAAAATGCGCACGAATCACAGTTTCCCAAAAAATGTTTATTGCGAAGATGGTGGACATAAAACGAAAAAAATGGGCCTTAATTTTGAAAAACCTAATAATATATTTTTAATATTTTAATTTAAACTTGGAATGAAGAGAATCCGCTAATAATTCGATGAGCTACGATTCCAGCCTACTTGAAAAAGGGGGTTTTGAGAGAAAAGCGTTTAAAGTTTTTTTTGGTCGACCACTCCATTCTACCTGCGCACCGCTTCCAACTATATTTTAAGATCGAATTTGATGCTATAACTTTGGGAAATGCATTCTGCACATGTATAAAAAAGTTTCCTGGTAAAATGAAGGTCGATTTTTTGGATCGGCTGGACCAGACTCCCCCCTTAAGAAACGGAAATAAAATGGTATCTATTTTACATAATTTACCGAAAATCCAATAAAGAAAATATTAATAGGATAGGCATTTTAATTACACCACTATAATTATACAGATTTTCACGATTAACACACAGATTTAATATAAACCATCTGTATTTATTAACAAAGTTTTTAGCATTTATCACAATCCATAATATTTTTAAATTACTTGTTCACATGTTAAATATTTTGGGCACGTTATATTCCAGGGTTCGCTGTCCGTAGTTATTGTTATATTTTGGATTAAGCCTTCCTTCATTCTTTGAGAACCTAGTATTAGGTTCGCGTTCCACTTCCCTCTTATATTCAGACTCAGATATATGCTGAATCAATATTTCGTACCAATATAAGACCTACACCGGTAAGATAGTTACATTTCGATTCAAAATGAAATATGTTGTCCTTGTGAAAAATATGTTTTAAACTAGTAATTTAACCGTCGAATTTTGTACTGATTGAAGGTGTTTTAAAATGGTTTTGTAAAAGTGTCTCTAAGTGGTTATTCCATACCGTAACATTGATTCTGCGAGAGATAAGTAAATAATTTTTTAAATATTCACCGGAACGAAACATTTCAGTTTGTACAGCCCACCCACTATCGCCCTCAGCCTTTTACAAATGTTGTTTATCTGTATGTCCCATTTGAAATTGCAATCAACAGTCACTTCCAAATAAACATGTTCATTTACTAGTTCAATACTATCGCACGTGTAGGGCTGCAAAATGTTTTGATGAAGATATATAAAGTCATGAGATATTATTTTAGGCGTAATCTGAAATGAAGCATGTGGAGATAATATTTGCATCGATTTAGTTTTTTTGGTATTAATGATTAGTCCTGCGTCATGTGACCATTTATCAGGGACGAAAAGTCATGTTGCATACATTTAATCGCAGTGGATAATTATTTATCAGATATGACAAAAAAATTATCGTCAGCTATACAAAGTGTTTTACATATAAAAATAGTTTTTTCATTATTGATACAAATACCCGTATACTCTTATAAAGCGTGGGTCCCAAAATTGACCCCTGCGGGACTCCAGTAGTTACACATTTTTTTTATAAGAACATTTTTTTTTTCTTTTTTTTTTTTTCTCCTAATACTTTTTCCAATATTTTTACGCAGATACTCGTATGTCTATTAAATAAATAAATAATTGTACAACAAATTATGTAGCTTTCGTCTAATTCCAATTGCCTCCAAGACTTTTTAATAAATTTTGTGGATCAATAAATAGTACTAAAACATGTATTTTATGGTTTAATTCATTATTTATGTAATTTTAAAAATCTTGTATTAAATTTTCTGCAATTTTTTTTTTTGTAAGCCATATTGCTTTTGGTCTATAATGCAATTTTATACATCGTGTTTGTTTAATTTCAAGGAAATATATTTTTATATACTAATAGATCAGTAGTTTACTATTTCTGAATACTTTTGCTCTTTTCATTAAGGTCTAATAATAGCACATTTAAGATCATTAGGCAATTCAACTTGTATAATTAGTCTATTGACTAAATACATTATAATGGGCCGTAAATATCTATACCTATGTATTTTTATGTCGTACATTCTTATGTTGTCCATTCCCAATGAATTTGAAATTTTTAATTTTTTTTGACAATATTTTTTATCTCAGTTTTGCGTTGCATTAGGTAAAAACATACTGTGAGATAATTATACTGGATAAACATCGGATGCTTTAAAATCTCATCTCTGCAACATTTGGCTTATACGAGAACTATCTGAGAAATAATTTACATATTGGTTTGTTTCATTTTCTACCGTCTGTTCCTTTAACACATATCGCGAGATAACTTCATCGCAATTACTTTTAGTTTTACTTCACAACATTTTATCTTTCAGATCTTTGCTTGATTAGCTAAATATAATGGTTATGTTATGCTAAATACCAGTTATTACGAGTACCTGCATACTTTTATATTAATTGGGATAAATTTATTGGTAAACTTCTTTTATTTTAACTTTACATAATATAATATCAACCTAGTCTTGCGAGTTTTTGTGAAATATCACCCAGACATCATTAGCATATACCTGTTCAGGCAAATAAAACCAATACGTATATTTATGTTCATATAGTCACGTACATCTTTATTACAGCTGTTCTTAAAATGTCATGTAACAGTATATTTCTTAATGAAATTAAACAATAACTTTGTTTATAACAATGAAATTTTGAAAAAGTTTTAATGAAAAATGAAACTTCTTAAAGAAATACCTATGATATTTCTAAATATGTCAATCCACAAAGTGACTGCCTTCTACCAAAAAATAAAGTACATTTACTATCAGTTTTGTAAACATGACGCCGATGTCCCTGTAGAATGGTTGTTCCAAATTGAGAGAAAAAAAAACATTTACAAATCAAACAAACAAATAAAACAAACAGTTAACAAAATTCTTGCTTAAACAGACTACGTCTTAATTACAATAACATGATGTAAAAAGTGGACATTGTGAAATGCGAGCTAAATAATGATAAAAAGTTCATAAAACAATATTTTTCTGATATGTCGTGAGTAACTTTTATGTTGTTGTTTAAATTATTCTGGTATGAATTTAATTCATTTTGTTTACATACTGTCGGATCAGTAAAATGGAATCTTCAATACAAATTTAATATTGAAAGGTAAGAAAGAATTAAAAAAAAGTTTTTGAAAAACTTTTCAGAAAATCTAAAAGACTCGTTAACATCCTCTACCACTGCTGTGTGTTATTTTCTCAATCTCATAATGTTGTTTTTCTTTATGAAGTGAAACTTCTTTAGCCCCGTTATTGATTTGAAATTTGGATGGAACAGAAATGCGTCACAAAAATTTATTATATGACGGGTCCTCGGTTCTAATATAATGCGGTAAATTCACACTCCGCACGAGCGTCCGGTGGCGCAGCAGTATAACGCGTCAAATCTCAGCGGCCAGCCTCAATAAACATTTTAATTTTTGTAAATCAATATTTTAAATTTTTTCTATTTTTTTATTTCATAATTTTTTATTTGATACGGTTTTTTTTGCTACCACACTAGTAGTCCTGTCAGTGGGGAGTTTTACCTTGCAAAGGGTCATGTAGTAGCGATTTCAATATATGTTGTTTAGATTGGGACTCTAAAGAAGAAAAAACGTTTTCGACCTTGGAGGGGGGGGGGGGGGGGTCGAGTTCGAGCCGCCATCTTAGATTGAAGGTGCCAAAATTTGTTTTTTTTTTCAAAATAATTCCTCAACGGTTGACTTTACAACAAAAATGTCCACTGCAAATTTGAAGGAGACTAAATTTCGTACATTTTTAGTATTACAACTTTTGTTGTAAGTCTAAAAGGTAACGATTTACAGTGGCGGAAATGGGAATATTTTTCTAAAAAATGATGAAATTCTCAATTTTTGTTAATTTTTCGGGCTATTAAATAATTATAATAATTTTGGATACCCATTTCCACACCACCATGAGGTAGAGAAAATGGCCGTCGTCTTCCAATCTGCGATATGGAGTATTACTCTTGCATCCTTCCTGACATCATCCTCCCATCCCAGCCTAGATCTGCCCACCTTTCGTTTACCTCCCGGGAGTCCTGTTAGAACCGTCTTCGGTACTGGTGTGCTTGGCATTCGATGCACATGTCCGGCCCGTCTTATGGATAGAGGCCCATGAGTAGGGGTACGTAAATTTCGCAAATAAAAAATCGTGATTTCGCATTTAAAAAAACTCAAAATAGAAAATTTCGCAAAAAAAAAATACAATGTTAAAAACTCAATTAAAGGCTAGCATTGTTGTAATTTCTACATTTTCATCTTTCATTGTTTGCCTGCGATCAGTTGCGACAATGTTGTAGATACTAAAGTACCTCTCGGCATCAACACTATTGACAGGGCAATTGAGACATTGAATTGCTATTTTTGCAAATCCAGGGTAGCAAGATTTTGATGTAACTAAAACTTGCATTACATCCACAGGAGCTTCTTGGCCGACCAATTGAAGTAATTGTCTGTGAAAATGAGAGTACCCGTCAATTAGTTCTTCTTGTGGAATACTTTTGAAAAACGGAATTTTTGCGAAGCTTTCCACTATGGAATTTGAATTGACAGAAGAAGATGGCACATTTGCTGCTTCCGATGGACAAAATAATCTGCCAATGTGCTTGTAGCACTCATTTGTTGGATTCGGCCTCATGTGTACCAACAATTTATTCAAGCTCTTTTGAGCTGCTGTCTTCAACATCATGCTGTGACGTAAAAAGGTGCGAAAGTATTTATTTTTCAAATTTCGCTTTTATCGCAAATAAAATGCAGATTTCGCTTTTATCGCATCTATTTCGTAAAAACGAAATTTACGTACCCGTACCCATGAGCCTTAGATGGATAGAGAGTCTGGGAGCTTGGTAAATATCATAGTGCTTTGTTGGGGCGGATTCTCCATGCCTCTCCTTCTCGCATCGCTCCTAAGATTCTTCGAAGTACCTTTCTTTCGAAGGTGTCCAGCTGTTCCGCAGACTTTGCTGTCAATGTTCCCGCCTCACATCCATAGGCCAAGACCGTTCTAATAATTGTTTTATATAGGGTTTTCCTATAGACGTTGCGGGATTTGAATACTGGCAACAACGCGAAGTAAGTGTTGTCAGCGTCTGTGATGCGCTTTCTTACTTCTACTGGGTCTTCGTTATCCTGCGTTGTGATGGAGCCCAGGTATGTAAACTCTTCGATCATTTCGAAATTATAAGTGTCCTTAAATTTCATTTTATCTTTTATTCTGCGATGTGGGGTTCTGGTTTGCATCATGGTTTTAGTTTTATTCTCATCGATTTGCAAACCCACCTATCTTGCCGCAGTCTCCAAACACCTCTCTTACAACCTGTAGGGATCTTCGGACAATGTTAAGGTCAGTAGGTCTATTCCACAGATATTCCAGCGATGGTAGATTTCGAAATGGCGCTTGAGCTGCACAGAGATCGATTAGTATTCGTAATTAGTAATTATGTAACATATTCGCTATTGCGTAATAATATTTTTTTGTTGATCCCGGTTGGTAAATATTGACATCTTCATAATAGTCTTCGTCATCAATGTCATGATCTAACTCATTGTCTGTGGTACTCAGAGCCATTGACGAAATCTCTTCATATTCAATTGCATGAAATAAATTTAAATATAGTCTCGGGTGCTGGTTACTTTGTCATTCTTACTGAAACAAGCGCATTGGTGCCACGTTTCCAGCCCCAAAGATTTTTTGGATTCCATACCATTTTTGGACTTGATGGTATGTCTTAAATGCATGGTACGGTGCAGCGCCTTCGGTGGTGGCAAAAGGGCAAGATTGAATTTGCTTTTTGTTGTTGACTTTGCGAAACGTTGGTAGCGAACTTCTTCCAAGGTTTCCTCATCCACGTCACCCCCGTACAAAGCAACAAGAAAGCGTGTTCCTGCATCTGCTATGTCTTCTTGTTTTGCATCATGTGGTTTTCGTTCGTGTACTCAAGACGCACTGGGAGACCAGCTTTTTTAAGGCTTACTAAACATTCATTATCACTACAAATAGTTTTATCCGTGCATTCGATGAGATAGGGTTTGTCATAGTGGGATCCTAGCCTGTAGCAATATAGGCACTGAGCTGGCAACGCTACGGTCAGGACTGCAGGCACGCGTTATGTCGCCGTCTCTTTCTCTCCTCTACGTAACACGAAAAATTACTGTAATTTGAAATTGCTATATAAATAGGTATATTGAGTTGTGGAAATACGTTAAAATGATATTGTGTAATATGTTCTTACAAAATTTAATTATTAATTTAATTAATTTAATTTAACTTAACTTGAGTTTTACGATTTTTGTCAAAATTTTATTCTTTCTACCGATGTAAGTCATTATGTATTAAGTTTAAAAAAAAATTTAAACAAAAAATGTACATAATTTAATCTTCTTCAAATTTGCCTTTGACATTTTGTTGTAAAGTCAACCGTTGAAGAATTATTTTGAAAATACCAAATTTTAGCACCTTCAATCCAAGATGGCGGCTCGAGCTCGACCCCCCCAAGGTCGAAAACTTTTTTTTTTCTTTAGAGTCCTAATCTAAACAACATGTATCAAAATTGCTACTACGTACATGACCTTTTGCAAGCTAAAGGCCTTTTTATCCCCCACTGACTGGACTATTGGCTAATGCCCGTGTTGTGGCAGTCATACATTTAAGTGTTAAGAACTCGTGTATTCTATACAAATACATAATTTAAAACATATTTATTTATTTATTTATTTACGCCCTAGTGGGCTTTTACAACAGAAATTAAAAACATAAAAAATTAAACATCATAAAAGAAATGAAATACTATGAGTAATAAGAAAAAAATCAGTAATAAGACCAGAAATACAATAAAGTGCAATGAGTAAAAGCTATTTAGTAGGTATAAACAAACAATTATATGTGTATAATAATGTATGATGATAAAACAGAACTAAATAGAACAGCAAAATAAAATAAAATAAAATAAGGTTATAAATTACTGGTAAGATTTTAAATGAGAGGATATTTTATGAAAAGAACAAAAATAAGAAAAGTTAATTATTAACAGATAAAATAGAGATGAGTTGTCTCTTGAAAATTTCGAAACTGTCAACACCAAATATATCTATAGATTCACAATGTTTATTTGCAAGGCTATGCATTCTAGGGATTGGTGAATTAATAGAATAGTTAGTATTGAGGGTATTGTTAAAATTGAAAATATCTTTATTGCGAGTTAGTCTAGCAGGTACATTAATACAGATTAATTCTAATAAATTAGGGCAGTCAACTAAAGATTTGATAATTTTGAATAAAAATAACAAATCAATTAACACTCTTCTATCTGATAATTTAAGGAGTCTGGTTTCTGCGCGTAAGTTATTATAATTTATAAGTTCAATTGGAATTTTCATTTTAAAATTAATATACCGAAGGAATTTGTTTTGTACCTTTTCCAATAATTGAGAATGGATTTTGTAAAATGGTGACCAAATGGTGGAATTGTACTCTAATTTGCTTCGTACTAACGAGCAATACAGATTTTTTAATGTTGATACATTTTTAAAATTTGCACCCATTCTCAAAATAAAACCAAGAATTCTCATTGCATCACTTGTTATTTCATCGATGTGAACATTGAACTGTAGACTCTCATGGAATATGATACCAAGATCACGAAATGAAATCATATATATAAATTGAAACAAAAATAAAAGTAGGTGAAAAATTAAGAGAAAAAAAATAATATTTAAAAAAAAAATGGAAATAAAAATATTGAAATGCTAAAATTAATAATTAAAATGTAGTGTTAAGAACTCATGTATTCTTTGAAGTACGCTCGTTCCCTTTCAAATATCCAATGTTGTACACGTGCTATATAAAGTAATTTAGAATTACTCGACTTTATGTCAGTACTCAGAGCATTATATATTTTATGAGCGATGAACCAGAATTGTCGTTGAGCGAATGAGGTATTTGTTTTTTTTATTTATACGTGCACATATGTATTTTTTTAATATCCAATCTTCAAACACTCTTCAAATAAACAGGCACAAGAAAAGAAAGCGACATCTAGCGAATTTCTAGATTCACTTCTACCGCGTGTGAATTACACAACATGATTTAAATCATGTTCCTAGCTAGAACCTTATCTTATGATGTGAAAATGTGTTATTTTTATATATTTTAGTAGTTGAATTTCATATTATCTACGTTACTGTGTTTTTTTTTATTTCTGTTTCATATAAGTTTTTTTTTTCTTTTTCATATAATTTTTTTTCTTGTTTTTCTACCATTTTATGTTTTCTTTAATCATATATGTTTTTCTATGAATACTATGAACTTTTGCGGAAACTTCGCTGGTTGATGCAACTATGTAATATGTAATTACTTTAATAAAATATGTATAACGTCATTACTTTAATGAAATATGTTTTCCTAATAAACTAAAATAAATAAAAAATACTGTTTTCTTATATATTTATCTGTAATATATATATATATATTTATTTTATTTTTTAATTTTACGTAATTTTTTTCATTTCGAGGATATGAAAAGACAAAGAAGGGCGATATCCGTTAGGGCAGGTATGCTATCAAAGCGTTTTGACTTCTGCAGTCCAAACTTAAAAATAATACTATTCAACGCATTCTGCCCATCGCTGTATACGTCAGACATTTGGGTCGATTATAGTGCATCCCAATGGTTACTACCTACAATAATGATTATCGCTAACTATTCCGCCTACCGAGATACTGTAGCGCTACGGAAAAATTCCTGGGGGGAAGAGTGCACACTTTCAGAGTACTTCTCCACTACTGTATGGGTAGCTTATGGCGCAGACTACGCCAATCGCAGAATATAAATAACAATTTGGAAGGCGGGTATGGGTAACGCCGCCCCGGGAATTATTCATTGGATTACCAACACCTTTGCTATAGGTCACCCTAAGTGGTACGCTACGTTTGGTGACATCGTAGGGTTGCCCGGATTCATGAGGAGCGGTTTGTCCAGAACTTCGGTCTACGTCGGCAGGTTCGAGAGACTGGTTGAGGGAGGTCTTTTATCCTCCAGCAAGAATCTCTCGACCCACCGCCTTGAACCGCAGTTGGAGGGATGGATTCATACATTCGTCACTCCTGGGCAAACTGACCCCCAGATTCCTACCCACCACTCATACCTATTTCCTTATCAGAACTTCCTCTCCTTTTTTTCCTTAAAAAAACTCTCCACACAGCTCCCCTAAAATGACACAGGCCCTGAGGGAAATTATATTCATCAGGGCCTCGTGTGTGGAGCTAATGTAAAAAAAAAAATCATGACTGCCTGAATGGAGTGCCCCCTGAGAGCCCTCTGGAGATGGGAAACAGCCATTTTTCCCCGATAAACGGCTGCTTACATACATCTTTTAACATTTAATTTTTTTCACTTTCATATTCATATTTTTCACTCATGTTTGTTTGTTTTTTTCTCTTTTTATTTGTCTAATTTATTTTTGTTAGTTCAAAATATGGAATGTATTACATTGCACTACCTTGCATACAATCTGGAATAAACTGTTATTTTTTTTCTTAAACGAGGTGAAAACTATCGTTGGTTAAATTTTAGGTAATGCATAAAATGATAAAATGCAACGGCAATTCTCAAAAGATTAATATATTAATCTGTACATTGCACTTGTTATTTAAAAAAGGCTTATTTATATTCACGACAAGCAAACGCTTCTTTAATTTTTTTTTAATTAAAAAGGCTAACCGGCGCGGAGCTCCGCGGCTGTCCCCTTATCCAGAAGAAGCTCCTGAAATTCAAGTAGACACCTTGTAAGGTGCAAAATTGTAATAGGCAAATTTTACATTGCTTAGAATGTTATTTTTATTTATTTATACGTCAAGAAATAGAAATATGCTAAGAAAGTTGTTTTTTTTTTAATTCACCTAACGAAATTGAATTTAAAAGAGCTACTCCTGAATATAGGCAATTTGGAGAGCACTGAATAGAAGGCGCAATTTATTGCATTATTTCAGCAAAATGGATGGTGTTGCCGATTGAATTGATTGCAGCATAGTGGTTTAAAAATATTATAAGAAAGAGATAGTATAACAACCGACATGGACAAATCACCTCAGCGAAGTTAAAAGAATTAGTATTTCATATATAAAGTAGTGACACCTGTGGATAATCAATGGAACTGTTGTGTTGGGCAGCAATCAATCGCAGGTTTACTAAATCGGAAATGGTATAGGTACCAAATTTTTGTGTACCATTTCCGTAAGCATGGCTCTTAATTAAAATACAGTTTTAGTTTGCCTAAATATTTGTCAGATGTCCATAAGATTCTTGGGTATTTTCATTTTGATTGGCGAAAATATTTTCATAAATGTTTAATCGGTATGAATCTGATAAATTATTTACTATTTCGACATACGGTATTTTTGGATGAAGCGTATTAATTTCTTGAGAAATTCAATCATAATATATGTCGTCCTGTGTCTTATCATTGTACCTATAGGTTATTTGTCAGAAAGATTAACGTTTATTCATTATCATTAATGTATTTATTTATAAACAGAAACAAACAATACATTATATTATCTATTGGTGAGAAAAAATGTACAATTAATAAATATAATTCATGGTGGGTACCTATTATGTGTTTCATTGTAGTGTCTTATTTATGGTGTGCATATTAAGCAATTACCGGGTGATGTGTGTAGTGGGAAGGTGTGTGTGTGTGTGGGTATGTGTGTATGTATGTACGTATGTATGCGCGTTGAAGAATTTATATGTTTGACATGATGCTCTTTTAAAATTTGGGCAGTGGATCGGAGAAAATGTCGATGTTAGAATTTAGATTAATATTATAGAACAAGCATGATTGATTGGCGTATTAGTTGCTGCATTTGTCTTGTAATTAAGCGTGTGGAATAGTTATGTATGGCGTGTACGCCTTAATGGTATGTTAAAATTAACTATGGAAAGAAGTTCGGTACAGTCAATGTTATTATTTAAAATTTTGTGTATAAATTTCAAATCAGCTATTACTCGCTTTTGTTGCAAAGTTTGAAATATGCATTCAAAGTTATAATTGAATTTGTAGGTAAGAAATTTTATAAATTTGTTTTGAACATTTTCTATGCTGTCTATGTATACTTTGTACTGCGGGTTCCAAATTGGTGAGGCATATTCCAGTATACTTCTGACTAATGCAATATATAACATAACTACTGTATGCGGGTTACTGAACACTTTACTTATACGAAGAACAATAAACAAACAACCAACTTATAATTATCTTAGGAGAAGAAGAAGTTAACAATAATAATCTAAACCAAAATATGAACGAGAACAAGACACAGAAAAAGACAATGGTCACAACTGGGGCTCAAACCCAGACCTCTCGTCTAACCGGGACGTGCGCGTTAATAGTTGCCATTAATGAGATTTAATAGCTAATAGTTAATGAGATTTATAATGTGATAACATCATTATATTATAATGGTCTGCTGCACACACCAGAGGGACTACGACTTACGACATCCATACATTTACAATGTTTTATTTCAGAAGAAACTGGTGATAAGAAGATATGTAAGAGATATAGAAGTATTTTTCTGAATACAAGAAATGTTTCGATTCTGAATGGGAATCTTTGAATTTAATATCAACTAGCTGATGTGTAGCAGGCGTTTCTCAGCGTTATAAATGACTTGGATTAATATTTTGAGATCGTTAATTCTAACAAAGCAAGGGTAATTTTAAGCTCGAAACAATATTATTGAAATTTTTAAAAGAATTTGATTCACTTAAACGTACTATATCTTCCATGGGCGTTTCCGATTTCTACTACCATTCACTTCCACTTCATATAATATCTTTACACTCCTTTCTTCGTTCATCCTCTCTCTATGGTATTCATATCAGCGACCCTTTTTTTAACCTTATCCATTTTTCTTACAGCAGCCTTGAATATACGAAACATTTTACATAAGTATTTGATTAACTTGATAATGCTATATCTTCCTCGGACGTTCTAGGCTTCTTCTACTATTCATTTCCTACAAATTGTTGTCATTATTCAACATCCTAAATAGCAACTTCCCACACACACAAACCCATTCATTTGCTCAGAGTATTAAACAATTATTTGTAATGAAAATTAAACAGATTTTTTTAAAGATTCTGAACAAATGAGTTTCAGGCCCATATTATGAAACTAAATAATTGGGATGCTTAGAAATAAATTTGAATTTTTGATTTCCGTTTTCTTCCCAAGGCCTCAAGACTGGTTATTTTACAGAACTTTATAAATTCACCAATTTTTTCAGTTAAAATTTAAGTTCTGTTATTGTATAATTATGTGCCAGTTCCAAATTATGTGAAATAATAACAGAATTTCCGCAGAACTTGAAAATTAACTTTTGAAATTTGATGAATTGTTCAAATTCTGTAAAACAAACTGGCCCATACTTTTTTTAGCGTTAATTGGTTTAGGAATGTTTCATTTTATATAAGAAAAAATTTGGTTTATATTTTTTGTTTTTTGGTTTTTGTTTTATATAATTTTTGGATTTATATTGTTTTTTTATAAAATTAATTTACTTACTCTTATTATGCTGTCTCAGTCAAAGTAAAGTCACAAGGAGGAAATCCATAATTGGTTTTATTTTGGCTATTTAATATTATGTACAAACTGAAAAAAAATGTAAACTCTCGGTTTCCTGAAAATTAATAAATAAATAAATAAAATAACGATCGATCATTTATCGTAGCAGTTAGTTTATTCGTTTATTGTTTAGTTTTTCTTTATTAGTTCGTTTTTGCATTAATTACCTGTCTTCTTACTTTAATCACCAGCGGATCGAAGTTTTGACTGGGTTATATATCCCATTTATACCTAAGCTAAATTATGAATTACACAATGATATAGTTAATAACCATGTTAATTTATCCGATTTTTCATATTGTGACCTACACAGATAACTGTCATGCCTCCTCAATCAATTACATAAGGTATTATCTTTTATTATCAAAAATAGAAATTGCTTCGCGAAAGATAATATTTGGTAGATCTGAGATAAGCGCAATAAGAAGCGGTGTAAATAAACTTTTAATCTTGGCAATAAATACTAAATAAGGTACTCCATGTATAACGAGGGCTTGATGTTTATAAAGATAGTGGGCCTGACTGAATACCTGCCCTGGTACTGCAGAGGTGCGCTGCAGAAATAGCTCCAATTTTGACGAAGCTTTTTAAAATGTTTCTGATGTCTGGCTCTGTGCCGTCTGGTTCTAAAAAAGCGGTTATCCATCCTATTCGATTGCGGCGGAACCGTAATTTTCTCGCGTATGTGACGCGTGTTTCGGGGCGGTGCCCGGAACGTTTCGGTGAAACCCAAACGGTTGCACTGGACATATCCAAGGCCTTTAACCGGGTTTGGCACCGAGGACTTGTCAACAAACTGCCTTCTTACGGACTTCCCGAATCCTTGTGTACGTGGATTACCGACTTTTTGAGGGAGAGGTCGATTCAGACGGTATCCGATGGTTTCACTTCTTCCTCACACTCGATAAATGCTGGCGTCCCACAGGGATCGGTTCTGTCTTCCACATTGTTTTTGTTGCACATCAACGACCTTTTGTCATGTGCACAAATTCATTGTTACGCGAATGACAATACAGTCCATGATATTTTTTGGTTTGATAAGTTCCCAAAGGGCTCGTAAACTTTAACGGTTCGGAGGGCTTTGAAGCAAATAATGAACGGTTACCTCGAGAGTGTTTTCTCCTGTGGTAAAAATAATCTCGTTGAATTAAATGTTTCAAAGACCCAATCATGTCTGATTACGTCTAAAGGTACCAAATTGAAATGAAAATCTAGTCTCCTTCAACGGAAGCAATCTTTCGAACAGGCCCTCCTTTGATATGCTTGGTGTAACTCTAAGTGACCAACTAAGATATGTGGGATCCATCGAAACCGGAGTAAAGTTATATTAGCCTCTCGTAAACTGGGTGTGTTGTATAGGGCCCGCAGATAATCTAATAGTACACAACTTCTAACCCTGTTCAAATCACAAGTGCGCCCCACGGTTGAATTTGGCAGCCACCTCTGGTCTGGAGCTCCAAAATATCTGAAAAATACCCTCGACTCTGTGCAGAAACGTGCGGTCCGTGTGATAGATTCTCCAATTTATAGAGCACATGCGTCAGGTGGAAATGCTTTCCTTGTTGTACCGGTATTTCAATGGAAGATGCTCCGAGGAATTAGCGTTTCTTATAATTAATAATATGTATTTATTCCGGTAAGTTGGGAGCTTTGTGCAGTCCATAAAGAGTAAATATTAGATTATAAAATAGTACCTATGTAAATAAAGTACATACTTAATAACAAGAACAAAAAATTGTATGTTGGTAGAAAGCAGTCACTTTATATATCATTATCATCATCATCATCATCATGATCTTTTAAAATACGCAACGGATTTTCATGGGTTTTCACCAATATACAGAGTGATTCAAGAGGAAGGTTTATATGTATAATACATGCTTATTATAATAGAGAAAAGCTGAGAAATTCAAATATTCAATTCAGGCAGCGGGCAGCGGGCAGCTGGCAAGCGGGTGGTGTGGATTTTATAAAGGTTGGGTACTGACGTTGTGTTTCTTTAGCCACAGCAACGTGTGGCCGGGTCTGCTAGTTTGTATTAAATTTCAGAATTAAATTTATGTAGATGAGCGGAAGAAAAGAAGTCAACCAACGCACAACCAGCAGTGTCTCCTGGAATGTTTGGTTTTGCCCTTCCGTTAAATTCCAACTCATTTTGGATATGTTATAGTGGTGAATTAGATTACGGTCGTAGTAGGTATTTTGTAGGTGATACATGCAGCAGATCATATGTACATATTTGAGTCTGTTGTTGCCAGTATTGGAACGGATGTCCAGATATCCTCAATACGGGTGCATTCTGAGCATTAAGAGATTTGAATGTTGCAATAAAGAAGTTGAGTGAAAAATATTTTGACTTATAAAAAATATGCTCATTTAGATCAAAAAATATCGATAATAAATATATTTCTATATTATTGTTCTTAGAATTAATAAAAAGTTCTTAAAAAATGCATAAAAAGGCGTGAACTGAAAACGCTTCATAATTGGTCGGAAGATTCTGACGTCATCTGATCTCGGGTTTGTACGGTATTGGAATGACTATGGTGCATCTCTTTCATACATGAGAGATGGTTTGTTTATCATGAGAGAGTTATACACCAAACAGTTTTGCTTGCTGTCTTGTTATGTGTCTTTTTAGATTAAGAAAAGCCTCGATGACATTGAGCGGGTTTACAAGCTACTAGCTGGGAAATTCACTATCTGTTAGTAAACTCGCTCAGTGTAATCGTAATGTTCATTTTTGCGGAATTAGGACTCCATGGATTCGCCAGCCTGATGAGACACCAGGTCACTGGAGCCAGGATGCGGCTAATGGCCTCCGACAACACGGTGGCGACCGCAGCCTTCCATCACCAAGCGTCACTCCTAAGTAACCGTTGGGCCCGAGCTCACTCAAGACCGTTCCCGAATAATAATAGGTTTTTTATTTTTATTTTTAATTTTTTTTTATATATATATTTTCTTGTGTTTTTACTGTGTAAATATATACATATGTATGTATAACTACATATATGGGGCGTGTGGGATTGCACTATCCTCCCCACATCCTGAATTATTTATACGGTGCTCCAGATTTTATGAAGCACCGTATACATAATTCAGGATGTGGGGAGGATAATACAATCCCACACGCCCCATATATGTAGTTATACATAAATCTAAATACATATATGGGGCGTGTGGGATTGCACTATCCTCCCCACATCCTGAATTATTATTATTAGAAGAATTATTATTACTAATTACTAGTTAACAAGCAGAAATCTACCAAAAAAGTTGAAAGGTATTGTACGCAAGCGCTTGCATCAAAGTGGCCACCTATCAACAGCTGATTGCGTAACTCAGAATTAGTTCACGCGGGGATCGTCATTCTCTCTACTGACTAGCGTGAGGCGCTAACGTCGACTTCAAATTTTATGCAAAAAATTGGTCGAAAAGGCGGGAGAAACAAAAATTCTAATTTTAAAAATTAATTTAACTATGAAATCTTGATATTTTTTAAAAAAATACCATTATTTCTGACAGACGGTTAACATTGATAAAAAAATTTACTGTAATATCTAATTGAAAAATTAAGAAAACCTACATACAAAATGCTAAAGCGACGTGTTTTCCAGAGATCAAATGACGTCACACACACACCCCGCCTCTTACCGCTGGTATAAGAGGAGAATTAATTTAATTATGATAGCGAACTCCAAAAAAAGAAATACTAGTATTTAAGTTTGAATGTGAACATTGATAGAAAAAATTTAAAATGGACTCAACTTACTTGATATTTTCTGAATACATTATTCATACCTATTTTCAAACAATTCATTATTTTAGATTATTTTAGCCAAGGTAAAAATAGAAAAAAGTTTTAAAGGGTGATTTAAGAAGTTATCTTAAATCTATATTTAATAAATAGGTAGGTACTAAAATAAAGTAAAAATATTTACAAGTGGATAATTACCTATATAGCTAGTAACATGTGGTATTATTACTTAAAGTTTATCGTAGTTTGAAAATCTCTTAATTTTGAAAAATTATTTGCATACCTATTTTAAAAATATATAACATGTCACTAGTTGATTATTCTATAGATTTCCTTGGACCATCACTTCAGACCACGGTGGCCTTCTTCCTTGTCATCATGAAGTAGACGAATGAGATTGCCACTAACCCCGCGCCCACTCCTATGAGGGTCCACTTCACTATCTCCAAGGTCTCCAGGACGTCGAACAGCTGCTCGTTCAGCATGTCAATCAGTTCATCTGGCAGTTCCACACCCTGGAAACAAAAAAAAAACATTTTATGAAGTGCTAAATGGGAACTCTCTCATCCAGCCTATCGTCTAGTGATGGTGAGTTTTCTTCAAGCCACTACAAGGGCTAAATGTGAACACTCTCATCCAGGCAGTCGCCCAGTGGCATAATGCGTCTCTTCGTCTTAAATGGAGATTTCCTATCAAGCCACTGTAACACAAATATGGAAAATGTGAACACTCTAGTCCAAGCTGCGCCCAGCGACATAGCTTGCCCCCTACATCATAGATTGATATTTACCCTCAATCCACCGTAATACAAGTACTAAGTGTGTATATAATCTAATTTTAATAAGAGGTTTTTACAAAGTGATTTATTTTCATTTATGTGAATATGTTGCCAACACTTCTAGGTCCCGGACAAGCCACTGAATTTGATATATGTTTAATAAAGAAATTTGAAATCATCATTTTACCCATTAATTTAATCAATTTATATTTTAAAAAATACATTTTTTCGGACCAAGATATAGATAGGCCCACAACACATTTATTTTGATTTAAAATAAAACAATAACTTTGTAAACACCACTTTTCTTTTTTATACTTTATGCCGACCGGGTTTCACTACAACGGTAGCTTCTTCAGGGCAGTACAATCTCTACTTAAAGAGATTGATTACTATAGAGATTGTACTGCCCTGAAGTAGTGAAACCCGGTCGGCATGAAGTACACAAAATAAAAGTGGTATTTACAAAGTTATTGTTTAATTTTAAATTATAATGTCACATCACAAAGTAGCTGCTTCATATGAACAAACATTCATTTTGATTTATTGAATCAGTGAACAAAATTATATTTCAGTTTTTATTACAACCGTACATATCGTTGGTCAGAACAAGGGATGATACACATCATCAATTTTCTTGACACTTGATGCTAGGTTAGTAAATTTGACCTTGTGTAGCGGTCCAATTTTGCGTGACAAGTGAACTTGAAGACAAAATATATATTTGATCCTACCGTCGTAATCGTTCAAATTTGACTGTATCTTGATCGTGTATAGAATAGACACCATGAATAAACTTATTGTCCATCAAGAAAATCTGTAATTTATAAAGCAGACACAATTCTGTCTTTGTTGAAGTGTACCTTCGTACTTAGCATTTAGTATTTTTGTAAGCTTAATAAATAGCTGATATAAACGTTTTATTGTAAATGGGTTTATTCATATTTGTATGGTAAGCACTTTGATAATCATAAAATAAAAGTGTTGAGTGCCATTCGTGACTAATTTTCAAATTTAAACAAAAACGTTTTTACTGAGGAAGCATGACTCAACAACATGTTAATTCACGCACTTTGATATTTTATCGTAATTCATTCGTAATCAGTCAACTCTGTTTAAATGGGACACATCGGGAGCCAAAAATTTTGTCCCAAATAAGCGAAGTTTGAGGGAGACAAAAATTTGTATTTATTCGAGATCTCTTGAATAAGTTTTAAAACTCATTAAATTTTAGAAAAAAAAAACTGACAAATAATTATGTACTAACTAGAGGCACCATATCGTCGCTGGGTGCGTAATACTTCCAATATGAAAAAAAACACATTTTGAAACAGGAACACTAAAAGAGACTTCCATGTATTTTTATATATTATATACATTATGTAATAATCATTACAAATATATTTATATTCACCTAAATATTATTTTGAGGTCCACCTTCATTTTCCTGCATCAAAATTGTTTTTTTCACTCTCCTCTAAAACATATTTAATTAATTTCTTGTAAATTTTAAATTTCAATCCTGAAAAAATGGCATATCCTCTCCTCATCGCACAGCATACCTATTAACTGAAATTCAATTACTGAGACACGTCTTGTATCATCGACAACAAATCGGAATTTGTTCCAATGAGAAATAAAATAGTATTTGTTTTTTTATATGGTTTCTGTTCCTTCGATTTTGTCCCAAATAGCCAGCTATCCCGATAAACAGGCGTACCAATTAAGCGGAATATCTCATTAAAAATAATAATAAAAACACGAAATATAAATGTAGTATAAGTTCCTATGATTTTTTTAAAGAAATGATACGCGCGATTATTATCGATTATATACAAGCAGATTTATCATTTTTACAGATGTACTTAAATCTACTGAAAATGCAAGAATTTGTGGCATATGTCATTAAGGATTGTAATAATACGGCAGGTAGGTATAAAGTTCAAGATAATATTAGTAGCTCGATAAACAAATAAAAATGGATTTTATTTTTATCTTTTTGGCCCACGTCATTAAAAAAACAGGTTTGTTAAAAGGTGATTCTTCGCTTTACAATGTAAGATACGTCTAATCCCAAACAACAGATAAAGAAAATTAAATAATTGGGTCCAGTCTAATCGTTTTAAAAGGGACAGATTTGAATGTTTTTGTGTACACCGATAGTAGATATCGAAAGTATAGAATGGTTTTTCGCAGAACAATAATTATAAGCGAGTTATTTCATAAATTAATCAATTTAATCGCCTTAAAGTCTTAAATAGAACATTGTTATTGTTAGAAAAAAAACGAGTGTGCTTTAAACCACACAACTGAAGTAAAACTTCTGCTCCATATACAAAGCGTTCGCCTCGCTTTTCGTAACGCTCTCGTCACGCGTTCGGCAGCTTACTGTCCAAGTCAAGCGTGCGTAAAGAAGTTTTACTTTAAAAATCAACCAGTGCAAAACGAAGTTTTTTTAAACGACTTCGAAAAGGAGGAGGTTATCAATTCGACGGTATTTTTTTTTAATGTTTGTTACCTCAGAACTTTCGTTTGGGTGAACCGATATTGGTGATTCTTTTTTTATTAGAAAGCTGATGTAGTCCCATTTTAATTTGATCCAGTTCTGACAATGGGATCCATGAGAAAACCATATATGTCTTAAATTTGCAATAAGTATGTGCGCGACAAATGGACGAATAACTCAATATTACGCCAACAGATTTCGATGATTCTTTTTTTGAAGTAAAACTTCTTTACGCACGCTCGTCACTAAAAATCAAAAAATAAACAAAAATTTTAACAAACAAATCTCCACATCTCACCTATAACTACCTATGTATGTAGTTACGTTGGCTGACACCGACTCCAAAAATAACAATCGTACGAAATTATTTTTTTACTTTTTAGTGCATTTTTTGAAGTCGTTTTTTGTTTTGTTAAATTTTTTTTAAATATATCTTTATTTATTTTCAATTATCTTTTCAAACTTTTGGTTTTGTCTGAGGTTTGAACCTTCCTGCTCAGTAATCGGAACCAAAAAAATTCGAGAGCAGTTTACGCGCGGTAGAAGCGAAACTTTACCGAAACAATCTCAACCAATACTTAAAAAGTCAGGTCGTAATCAAAGCGACTAATGAGCGCAGACCTAGCGTAATTTCCGTTTAATGTCTCAACCAATAGGAGCCTTTAAAAGTGACATCATAATAAAAGTGGCCAATGGGCACAGTTCATGCGTCGCAGGCGCAGTAATCGTCATTTCCGTTTCATCCGAAATCCAAATCACAGCGGGGCTATGGAAGTTTCACTTCAAATTTTTATTATTTTTATTTGACTGATTTTTGAACCGCGATACCACCGGGACAAATCGCAATTAGGTAAGGCCGAAATTTATTGCGTTTTCTTTAATTTCTTCGCATTTCAAAAAATACCTCCTACAAAAATGTCCCCGTGTGTGTGCGTGTTCGACACCAAAAGACAGAGTGCATTATCACCCACAACGAATCTATCTGCCTAGTTTCAGCTTGATCGAGTATCGGGAAATGTGTTAATTTCCACTTCCAAGATTCTGTGTCATTCATACATTAATTCAATAAACACAACAAAGGTGAAATTCAAATAGATGTATATAAAAATAGCCATTTTTGCATATATTGTAAAAAGTGCTGTAATGAAAATTGACGAATTGTCTGAGGGTCGTCCTTGTGAAAAACCGCCATTCATAATCGGAACATCGTTTGAAATTGCTGTAATGGGATACCATATTTGAGTAGCCAAGTGCTTTATAACCTCCCACTCCCTCGTCTCCTCACAACATTGGGGATGCCATAGTCACACTGGCTCTCATGCACTAATTCAAGATATTGAACAGGAGTGAAAGAGAGTGCAATGAATTCCTTTTTAAATAAAGACCCGAAGGCATGTAATCAGTAAAAAACGAGTGCGCTGTAGACCACACGACTGAAGCAAAACTTCACAAACTTATAAAAGAAGAGAGAAAGAAAACGTGCGCGTGCACTCCTACAGTGTGATATAGACAATGGGCCTGCACTGTGTCTTAGATATACGAAACGTAACTGGCTATGAGAGAAAGAAAGAAAGAAAGAAAATGTGTGCTCGCACCTCTCTCTCTTGCCCCTACAATAATATACGAAACGTAACTCTCTCTTTTTCTATCTTTACTAAATTATATCTCCCTCTCAACTTCCATTCGCCTCGCCTTATTACATTCTTCGTAACGCTCTCGTCACGCATTCACCAACTTACTCCCCAAGTTAAGCGTGCGTAAAGAAGTTTTACATCAAAAAGATGCCATAAATTAATACTTTCTATCAGGTATTGATGTTTTTGATACATTTTGGTACGACGATAAATGTGACGATAAGGAGAAGGTACTTGGGGAATTGTATGACACTATCTTAATTAAATCTTATTTTTAAATTTAAAATTAAATATCTACTGTAAAGATATTGTATTGCTGTCGTTTTTAATCAAATTTATTGCCTTACGTAGATTAAAGGATAAGTATATAATGGCAGTCATCATTTTGTAATAAAAATAATTTGTATAGCGCCGTGTGAACTAATCTTTTGTTATTAGGGTAAATTAAAATGGACGAACTTTTTAATGATTTGATTACGTATGTTGTAACATCGTATTGTAACAACACAGTTCTTAATTTTGATCAATACAAATAAATAATGGTTAATGTACCAAAATCTCTAAAATTTAGAGTTTGGTATGCTTTTTTTAGAATTTCAAAGTCAACGCAACTAGTTTTAGATCACGTCGTCTTTTCAATCATGGACTAGATCATTGAAGTGTCTCTGTTACAATAAAAAAAAACATGGACACTATTATTTCATTTGTTCAGTAAGAAAGGTAAATAAAAATGTTACTCCTTCGGTAAAATAACATTTTTGAAGTGAAAACTTCTTTAGCACCATTGTGATTTGTAACTCAATGAAACGAAAATAGCGACACTAAAAAGAGACAAATACATACAACTATAGAATTTAACCTACGAGATAATGAGATAGAATAATCGGTCTCCTTTTTGTGCGGAGCTGCGTAGCTTCCTCACTATTGCCTGCTTTAGTTTTCTGAAGATGTCACTTCTACTTATACGTTATTTGCAAAATCAAAGGTACATGAGAATGTTATGCATACGATATACCTTAAACTACACCCAGCGAGAGCTCGTGCGGACGTCATCGACGTTCATCCCTTCTCACGCGTCTTGTTTCAAAACGAAAAATATAGAAGTTAGGTACTAGAACGATGACATCACATACGATCTCTCGCTGGGACTAATATAGTGTACATTTATATATGTTAGTATTCTACAATAGATTACAGTGGAAGCAATGGGATTTAGATCCTATTTGAAAAGGTAATAAAAAATTATAAATAATGGGCCTTTAAAATATCCACGTGGTCCTTTGATATCGATACTATAGCTTTCATCCTACGTACATGTTAACTTAAAAACAAATGTATACATTACCGAGAGCCTTAGCAAGTAAAACATTTACAATATTTTTATAGGCGCAACTCCTAGCACAGTACTCAAATAAGTACAATAAACAAAAATTTTAACAAAACAAAAAACGACTTCAAAAAATGCACTAAAAAGTAAAAAAATAAAATGACACCAACTCCAAAAATAGCAATCGTACGAAATTATTTTTTTACTTTTTAGTGCATTTTTTGAAGTCGTTTTTTGTTTTGTTAAAATTTTTGTTTATTTTTTGATTTTTAGTGACGAGCGTGCGTAAAGAAGTTTTACTTCAAAAAAAGAATCATCGAAATCTGTTGGCGTAATATTGAGTTATTCGTCCATTTGTCGCGCACATACTTATTGCAAATTTAAGACGTAATGGTTTTCTCATGGATCCCATTGTCAGAACTGTACCAAATTAAAATGGGACCACACGGGAAAACCAGCTTTCTAACAAAATTCGAACAAAAAAAGAATCATCAATATCGGTTCACCCAATCGAAAGTTCTGAGGTAACAAACATAAAAAAAATACAGTCGAATTAATAACCTCCTCCTTTTCGAAGTCCTTTAATAAGGATATACACTGGCAACGATAGCGGATCTGTGCACGCATTCCGCATTCCGAAATATCAAACGCCAATCAATTAGTAAAAATATTTATAATTTGGCAATTTCGAATTAAAATACTAACCTAAATATGTATTGGCAGTGTGCGTTTACTTTTTGACACTAAACGGGAGTTAATCAGTTAATCAGATCTTTATTCGTATTTCAACCACTTTAGTTTCTCGAAAATCGAATGGAATAAATTTTTCGCGTCTTAGTTGAATTATTTAATTCGATGAATCGCTACAAAACTGCTTTCCTTTTTAAAACCTTCGTTAATTCAATCCGTTCATTAAATAAGCCAGTAATTTTACATAACGAATGACATCCAAATAAATGCATATATTGACAGCTAACCGAAACCTATCTATTATTAAGGATGCCGGGCTAAGAGCTATCAATCGTCGGTCAGAATATCTCTTATTAATTGTTGACCGTGATTGCAAATATTGATAACTGACCACAGACGACGGATTTGGTCGATTTCGGTTTCATATAGGGTTTTATCGATCGTCCATGATAGGTACCTACCCCGGTACCTAACCCATAATATTAAAAATAATAAGTGTGTACCTACCCTTATAAAATACAATAAAATCGGATAATTGAGAAAAATGTTTTTTTCATATTAAAAAAAAATAAAAAGACAAACAAACATTCCTGGGTCAACACCTGCAAAATTTGAAAATCTCCTATTACAATCGTGATAGAGGACTTAGCTATTCCGAGAATTGAACTCACGACGCCTTAGTTGGCCTTGATAGAAGCGATGCCAACTCAGCCACTGGCTAAACAATCTTTCTACAAGTATTTATGCAAAGATTTAATTAAAAGATAAAATCTATCAATCTTTGATTCATCTATCTACAAAGAAATCCAATGTTTACAAATGTAAGTGTAGGTGCTTTATCAATATATTTTAATATAGTAGCAACATAATAAACAATAAATAAATCGTTACGCGTATCTGCGTGTAGGTTGTTAACATAGATTACCATATATTTATGAATTCACATCAGTGACCAATAAATTTTTTTAATGTCAATCCCTTTACAGACCTTGAACCTGAAAACATTTAAAAGCTTTTACAGGCGATTTATGGCCAATTTTATAATTTTCCTTATTTGGACTTTTGAATTATTGATTCGCTATTAAGTTTGAGACATGATTTTATGTACCTGATGTTTTAAGATTTCGTTTGATCTTAGATTAGTAATTATTATAATAAATCGTTTCCTCTTTTGAAATTCCGTGGTTCTTAAGAGATCTTTTATTAAATTGTTGTAATTTTCGGTAGCAAATAAATTTGCAAAGTAGATTTTACCGGTATCTCACGGATTGTACAACATTTGACAACTAATAATAGATATTTATAGAGATCAGGTAATAGTAATCCACGAATCAACAAATTAATAATAGCAAACTGTGTGACGAACGACACAAAGAGGGAAATACTGCATTGTATCTTGTACTAGCGAGTTCCCGGCATGCATTGCTATGCCACTTAATAAAGAAATTGTTTCTCCCTGCGTGTCCTGTCCCATTCATCCCGTTCCCTTTCCCCCCCCCCCTTCCTCTCTCGCATCCCCTTCCCTTCAAGCATCCCCACTCCACCTTCCCTCTTCCCTCTCCCGCTTCCCCCGCCCCGCGAACTCCCCTCTCGAGTTCCCCTTCTAATTTAACTACTTGTACGTATAACTAAACGTTACATCTCAAGGGCTTACGCTTTTTATGAATATCAACCATCACTTTGATTTTTTTTCATTTATCACGAATTCATCGCGAGAATACGTGATCAAAATAATCGCTTTGATGTCCGACAGATGTTTTTGATATATCGAACAAGACTTTACTGTGTACCTGTCGTAATTCATATGACTGTTTTTATTTATGTGATTTTTTAAACATTTAATTCGGCATCTAAGTTTTGTGCTACGACTAACACAGAAAATATAAAATAAGTGATTACATAAAAAAAAAATCAATTAACATTAATATTTAACTTTTGTATTGCGTAGTAATATCACAAACTCGATAATGGATTTGTAATATAATCCGACGTGTCAGTTTAATTACAATAATACGAATTAAAGCAAGCTTCATAAATATAAAAAATAAAAATGGTTTGATGCTTTTTGGCACGTTTCCACACGTTTCAAACAAACATCAATTTGGAAACTTACACACCTTGGTATTTGATATATGAAAAAAAAACGAAAGTTTATAGTTCTGACTTGATTTATGATAGCAGAAAAGAAGATATTATTGTAATATCCAGCGATATCACACTGACGCATATGCCGATTACATTAATAATAATTATTATCTTCACTCAATGTTGTCCGACATCCAAGGATCAGTGTTGTTTAATTAACGACATGGATTAAGCCTAAAGGTCGCTGCTACAAAAAATGGTTTTCATGCGTTCCTTAGATCATCCACGAACGATCGTGCGCTTTATAATGACCGCCAATAGTTGTTATTATTATATGTTAATGTTCTGTTTACAGAAGGAAACAATAAAGCAGAAAATATGTTATCAGAAGCAGCGAAAACTAATGAAACACTCCTTGACATTTGATAGAGCTTTTTTTGTCATGTACTGTCATCGGTTGTCATTTGTCGTATGAGAACGGGACATTTCTACAAACTCGGCCGGCGTTTGTCTTTCCTTTGTCGCGCAACATGGGTCACGTAAAGACTCATTTAGCAAAGCATCCCGAAAGGTGATATAGGCCCTGAGGGAAAATATTTTCCTCGGAAATTCCTATGAGGAATTAGTGTAAAAAATAGGCAAACGATGATTACGAAGCAGTAAACTTTTAAATTGCCCTTGCATTATGAAATTTGGGCAGTTACTTTATCTGAAATTAATTTGTCATCTCTTATTTTATAATGCAATAACATCAAACACGGAGGTGAAGGGCTCGAAAAAATTACACATTTTTTGTGCTTGGGATGAATAAAATTTTATTACTGAAGCGCAAAAACCCTCAAATAATGAGGTTTGGACTCGTGACTTTTTGTAGATTTTCAATCATTTTTCAGCTCGCGTAGTCTCTCTCAAAAATATAATAAGTTGTTAATTTTTGTGTCCAAACATCAAACATAATAGATGAAGGTAGCAGCTAGAAAGGAAAATCATTTTATCTTAAAAGAGTACTTCAGAATTAGTGTAACGCCACTCATTGTAAGTATAAGTACCTCCCTGAATATTTTTTCTTGTTTTTGGTGAAAACCCTAGGAATTTTTTGTGGGTATATAAAGATATAAAATTTCATTTGTGTATTTATTGAAACGGTGAAAACTAACAATAAACATTGGTAAATGTATACTTGATACTCACAAATATAAATCTTGGATTTATATCGTAAAATGTCTCAGAGAATATGAAATTCATTAAAAATCAGTTAAACCGAACATTAGATATATGAATCACAAACACAATCACAGGAAAAAAAAATTGCTCCTCTGTATTATATGTAAAATTTAAACTTTGCTTCGGGCGTATTTCCGGATCGTTTTTAAAAATCAATAACTATTGTCCTAATACACAAGAGCGGCTCAAAAATTCTCGTTTCAAACTTTAGGTCAACTTTAGGAGGAACAAATGATGGCATCTCATTTCTCACGGAAACTGTACAGGAAACATGGACCGTCTGGCATGAAAAACCTTGCCTTGATCCTAGCCTAGACCTGACCAAGACTTTTGATAATATCGCATAAAATATTTTTAAAGAGAGCAAAATTGGATAAAAATTTGGAAAAATTTCCCTTCCCAAAAATGGCTAAACGGAAAATGGATTTAGACAGGACAGAAACTAACGTTGCAGCTTATTAACAATATTGTAATTGTTCATTTAATGATAATAATATATTTCAATGAAATTTGCAAAATTATAACATCATATTACGAAAGATTTTTAAATATTTATATTGAGGGATCAGTAGGATTTATCGGACCAGTTAGGATTTTATCAGAGCCGATCCCTCTGATATGAAAATATCTGGAGACGGTGAAATATTTTCCCATTATGTTTCTGGTGGATTGACGTATTGTTCTTGTATTGTTATATAGTGCACTTAGATTGCGTGAATTTACTAGATAATCATTTGTGGAAAAGTGTGTGGAAGGGTTTAGTCTTTCATTTGGGAAAGATTTAACCCGGACATAAAATCTGGAGCACCGTAAGATAGTACACGTTCAGTGTAAGGTTTATAGGTTGTACAAAAAATTAACAAAAAAAAAATGATGAACAGTAGGTTAAAGGTAGTTTAAAAGTACAAATTTATAATGATATAGTTGGGGATTCTTACAAACCGCCTCACTAAGCTATCCTATGTTGAGGCAGTAATATTGTAAATCAATCTAGAATGCTTATGAACATATATACACTTTTAAAATATAATGATTGCATTAATAATAAGTTCGAATAATACCAACCGATGCATTGGTATCATTAGTTATTTCGGATTTCGTAGCGTGTACCGGTAAAGACTCTATCATTACTTTTAATCAAAAGTTTTATGTTTTCTTTGAAAATTTTTTGTTACGTATAAAATTATACATTTATATATTTTTATATATTTTTGTTATATATTAATTTTTGTTATATGTTATATTATAATTTTCTCGTACCAAATTTTGTTCTATAGATAAAATGAAAATATGTAACTGAGACACCTTCTAGGTTGGAAATATATAATGTTAAATCATTCTAACAAAGGCAGCTTAAAAAAAGGTAAGGAAAAACATATCAGGATAATATTAGTAATTCTTTAATGAATGTACGAAATCGGTAAAAATTATTGAGTTTTATTAAACCTTATCAGCTCAAAAAGATATTTTCACAGTTTTTTTTATTTTCCAAAAAAATTATGAAATTGAATTTATTTTTATTTTAATAAATAAATTTTCCATAACGATTTAAAATGTGCTGTTTTCGATTTGCCGCTAAAAAGACATTTACAATGCGGGGTTGACGTCACACCCGTCTTACCAGGCATTGGCGTTTTCTATGGCTTAATGACATTATAGCCAGTTGGAACCATTTCAGAATGTGCGGTTTTTCAAATCAATAATGCAATAATTAATGAAAATATTAAAGTTGCACATTTTTAATATAATAATCAGAATTTAAAAAAATCAACTCTATCTTCAACACATTTTTAAAGGTAGAATTTATAGTTTGTGGAAATGCCCAATAGTGTTGGTCTAGTTATCTTTTTATTTTAGTTGTCTAATTCTATTTTCGTACTTTAATTGCGAGTTGTTCATATTATTTTGAAAATTAAATTATGATTAGCAGATTTTACATATTTACGAGTAATTACCTACCACTATTTAATTGTTCAGAATTGAAACGTTGCTTGAAATGATTTTATCAATGTTTAATGATTTCAAAATAACAAAGTACTTTCCAAAACTAATCCATTTCTTTCTTTCTATTTCTTTACTTCCTTCAGCCTCAAAATTTCACTGGTTAAATTCCTAGCAGAAACTAATACCTTTTTACCTTTTCAATTTGATAAAAAGAAAATCATCCTAATAAATTGACATGATAAAAATAAAAGTTTTATTTTTATAATATTATTCACGAGTTAATATTTCTATTTTTGAAACTGTTAATTCGTGGTGGAAGTCCATTATAATAGATTATAATAAAACAAATAAAAAACTTTATTCCACTTAATTTTCGTTAAAATTAAGTGGAATAAAGTTTTTTATTTGTTTTATTATAATCTATTATTCACGAGTGTTTTAATTGTCGATTTTTGAATTTATACAGAAAATAACGGTACAAAATTGTCTACCAAAAAAATTTTTAGACCATAAAAAATTGCGTAATGTTACGTAATAATATGTTTGCTGAAGCAACATATTGGCAGCTTAAATAAACATATATACAATAATGCATGCTCATGTTTATGAAATACTCTTTTTTTATCTGTTAGGAATCGGCTGATTACGGGGATATTTTAGTGCTTCTTCTTGTTGTTTATTCATATTTTTATGTAATTAATTCTTTGTTTTACCCCAACACCGAATACGCTAATTAATCAAAATAGATTACAGATTTCCAATGTCCATAAACATGCTAATAATTATTAATCAAGTATAAATATTCAAGAGATTTAAATCTACTCTTAGATATTACGTAGTGAGGAAACCGGCACCGCGGAGAGATCTAGTGTTGAACGCAAAATGATAGGAATATTGAAAAATTCAGGCGGAATAGTTATAATAATATATATAACTAGCTGGGCTGCCCGGCTTCGCTCAGGATAACATCGAGAGTGTGCTGGGATGTTCCACAATGATGTTCCCTATTCCCTATTCCCGAACATTCCACAATTTTCCAGAAAGTTCCGGGATATTCTGGAACGTATAATAAACTCTCAAATACTCTGACTGGGGTGTCCGGCTTCGCTCAGGTATTTGATGTGAGATCGAATTGATGTTCGAATCCACGACGGATCTTGCTTTATATACCCTATATGTGTAGCCCCCATACCAAAAATAATTAATGTTCCAGAATGATGTTCCAGATCATTCGAAAACATTCACTAGTGTTCTGAAATGTTCCTGAACGTTCCATACTATTCCCGAACATTCCACAACATTCCAGAATGTTCCGGGATGTTCTGAAATGTGGTGGAACGCTCAAGAATACTCTTGAATGTTTTGAACTGTTCTAGAAATTTCATGGAGGCGAAACTTCCAGCCCTTATATCTTTATAGCACGCCCTTCAGGTAAAAACGGGAACTTTCTTCGTGGATGGGGAATAGAGGGCTACCACATAATATAACCCCTTTATCGTACCGGGACTCGTCTTTGAGTTTTAGCGGCATGCACATTGTACACTTTTTTTAATAATGTATATTGAAGATTAAGATTATCCAACTTCTAGAACTTTCAAGAACCTTCTAAACTCATCGACACACTCCGCCAGTCATTTCTGAAAGCTTCTAGAACTTTCTCCTTCCATAGCATTAGGGAACCTTCTAGAACTACCTAAAACCTTCTGGACTCATCGACACACTCCATCTCTCTTTCCAGAACTTTCTAGAGCTTTGTCCAGCCTTCTAGAAATTTTAGGAATTTTCTAGACTCACCGACATACTCCGCCACTCCTTCCAGAACTTTCTACATCTTTACCGAACCGTATAGAACTTTCCGGAACCTTCTAGACTCACAGACATACTCAGCCACTCCTTCCAGAAGTTTGTACAGCTTTATCGAACCTTCTGGACTCACTTACGAACTCCGCCATTCCTCCCAGATCTTTCTTCAGCTTTATCGAACCTTATAGAACTTTCCAGAACCTTCTAGACTCACCGACATACTCCGCCACTCCTTCCAGAACTTTTACAGCTTTATCGAACCTTCTAGACCTCTCCGGAACCTTCTAGACCCACCGACATATTCCCCACTCTTTCCAGAACTTTTTGCAGCTTTATCGAACCTTATAGAACTTTCCAGAACCTTCCAGACTCGCTGACATACTCTTCCACTCCTTCCAGAACTTTATAGAGTTTTATCGAATCTTCTAGAAGTTTCCGGACATTTTTAGAGTCTTCTTGAAATTTCTAGGATATTCTTAGAACTTTCAGCCCTTATATCTTCAAAAGCATGCTCTTAAGGTAAAAACGGGTACCCTTATTCCCTAGGGGTGATAGAGATCTACCACACCATATAATTCCTTTGATCGTACCGGGACTCGTTTCTGAGTTTTTGCAGTCCGTACTTTTTTTTGGACTTTATTTTATAATATATATTGATTATTATACAGTGGTAGGTAAAAATGTTTGTGTGTGTCTTATTAAAAATTCTCGAACTGCTAGGTATGGCTTTATGGAATTTCAATTACGGTTTTCAGACACTTTTACCTCAAAAAATTTCTATAGGTATACTTATAAAAATTCTACTAGTTTACTTGTAAAATGTATACGAGTGTACTTGTAAATTTTTTCCATCATAAAGAAACAATCTTTCAGTACCTACCTACATTTTCACAATAAGATAAGGAAATGATTTATTGCATTTTTCTCACACATTAATTCGCTGCGTATGTGAGCCGAAGGATATCCGTTCTCTCTCCGACATCCATGAGTAGCACAAAATAAAAAAAAAAACATTTTGGTATGATTGGTAGGATCCAATATTTAATTATTGTTTCTTTAGATAAATAAATTCCTCCTCTTTGATGGGACGCTTAGCTCAAAGCTCGTTGAGATCGTAACCATTAGTCGATTTTGCTTTTTCATTTTTTTCTGATTGATTCGGGCATAGGCATGTTAATGAAGGCATTAAACTCTGTGTTTGGTATACATGTTAATGTTTCAAGCATCGTATCTTAAAATGTATATACCTATGAATATATAATGCAGAATAGTTTATATTACCAAATACGTTTTAATATTATTTTATTTTACCAAATACGTGTCTTGTGATACGTGTTTTTCGTTTTATAATGGTTAGTTCCTAATAGCCACTTGCATGGGTTTCATAACGACTTGGAAAAAATCGTGTGGATAGATTTTTTTACTAAGATTACGAAAATGTTAGTAAAAATTTGTAGAAATGTAGTGTTTTTTTTTATTTTTAAACAAATAAATCCATTATTTGAGCTCGTGACGTCACTACATGAAAATGATTTTTTTTATATGGCAACACTTTGATTTCCGGCGAATTTTTGAATTTGCGTTTAACGTTCACTAGATTTATTGTTTGTTCTATGCGAACTTAACCTTTGGTTTGATTTTTTGATAAAGATGGCGGTGTTTTTACAGATGTTACGAAGAGAACCCCGTACAATTTATTGCTATTCGTGTGGAAAACGTTCTTTTTTAAAAATGATTTTCGGCTATGTAATTATCGTTTTTTCGCACCCATAAAATTATGTCCCGTCTTTCCGGTTTATTAAAAATGGTCTGATTTTTCGGATTAAAATTTTCAAAAAATCGCCAGGGTTACAAAAAAAAAGTCTTAGAATATTTGCCTAAACCGGAAAAAAAAATTAAAAATATGATGCAAGTGGCCTATTGTTACGGTTTTATGTTTTAATCACGATTGCAAACATATAATAACAAAAAATTCTAATCAATTCAAATTAAAATTATTTTGCTAAACTCCAAAATTTCTTCTGGACAGGTATTTAGTTATACACTTCCAATACTGTTTCTTCAATACTAACGACGATCGAAATTTGGAGTTAAGTGTTAAGTATAGAAACGTGTCTTATCAGTCAGGTAGGTAGCAACTTCCCAATCTTTGTCTCCTGCTAAATAGTAAATTTCTGAGTCTCACTGGCTCTGGGCTGCATTAACATGAAAAACTCACTTTCGTTTGTATTATGCTGCAATTCTTGTTGATGTGATGTTAATCGTTAAGACGTGCATGATAAACTTTGTAAAAATGACTTCAACGGCCAAGAAAAACAATGTCAAATATATGAACGCACTGCTTGAAACTATTATTAATGCGAAACGTGTAATAAATCTTTAGTGTCAGTTTGCTTGGGTTTCGGTCAAAACCTTTTGTCTGCCGCCTAGTCATGGTAAATGGAGGTTTTGGTGAGTTGATAGAAACCTCTCCAGTGACAAAAAACTACGCCTCTATTACGCGCAGCCAACACTTGGCTGCAGACAAAAGGTTTTGACCCAAACCTGTTTCTACAAGGCGCGTCTCAGGGGTTTTCCAATATTTGCGTAAAAAATATTTTAGTATTATGATAAATATTGAACACGCATTCTAGCCTACAATACCCGACATCTTTTTTCAGCCCGATTCCAATTAGAGACCAAAGTCAATATTTTTCGCTTTACGCGGTCGTTATTTTCATCTCTATTTTATTATTTGCGACTTCAATTGTCATCACTGCAAACTAGTGAAAGCGTAGATATGATAATAGAGATGAAAATAGCGATAGCGTAAAACGAAAAATATTGACTTTGGTCTCTATCTGGAATCGGGCTGAAAAAATATGTGTGTATTGTAGGCATAGGAGAATGGTGTGGACATATAAAACGTAACGCCAAATTTTGTACGGAGTTTATTAACACTACAGCCTAAGGAAAAAAAGTATCGAAAAATAAATTATGGTCAATTGTTTGGTAAATAGGACGCTTCGCCGACCGTTGGGTGGAACTTTTGCGAATTTCGATCGTTTAAAGAGAAACTGTGAATAAACACAGAGAAGAAATGAGTGGAATTTATTCAAAATATCAAAAGACAACTTCAAAGCTAACGAAAATCTCCAATCTCCGATGGAATACGATTTGCATAAAACGATCGATCGCACTTAGATATTAGATATAACTATAAAAAGGTGTCAAAGACTTGAAAGAAGAAATTCTCCGAACAACTTATGACAGTATTGTTATAAAACGATTCGATTGACTTTTTGGTCAATCCCCGCGTTCCGAGTTGAAGATGTTTTGCAAATATTTTTAAAGTTCAAGACGACCGCTATAAAAAAGTTATAATGTCATACGCGGATACTAAATTAGCATTTAGGTAATTAATCACTTTGAGCAAGCCGTAAATCACAGTGAAATGTTTTGCTCTACAACCAAATTATTATCAAACACGCTCATATCAGATTATAACCATAATCGATTTTGGTATTAACAAGACACTATATTATGTCAGCTGTTTTTGGTGGATGAGTATTCACAAAAAATACAACAAACTGTTCAACATGTCATTGCATACATCTTTATTTTCATATTATCAGAATATCTCTATTAAAAAGTGTATTTGTTTCTTCGAATAGATTCATAAAAATATAATATAACATTTTCTTCGCTCGGGGTGATTTAAACATCAATTAAACATCAAATTTGCAATTTTGTAATATTCCTTAAAGTTTTAATTTGTACTTAGTAGTTCTTAGTACCTTTAATTAAATATATATATATATACATCCGTCCAGAAGTCCAGAAAATTATGTAAAATTACCTCAAGAATCAAAATAAATCTGTATAATTCTGCTCCAGTGTCTAGGTATTTTTGTTACCACTAAGGATATATTGGAACACAAAGTTAATAATTTTTATTTTGATCATTGGCAAACAGGAAAAATGTTTTATTATGGAAAAACGCGACAAATAGTCAAATTTTTACTTCACGGAGATACCTTTGCAGGTTACCATAATATGACCATAATTCATGTGCAAGGGAGCTGGATTTCTATGCTGACTCTAAAGTATTCCTTTTTTTACATGAGTTTTTCTAACAACTAAATTCAAAACAAAATATGTAAGCATTCATCATCGCTATAACACATCCCTTCAAGAAAAGTCATTATTATAAAAAATCACTTTAAATTGACAAAGATATATTAAAACCAGTCTAGCCGGTAATTAAAACCAAAATAATATATTTTTATAAAAGTTTAAAGTTCAACAGCAAATTTAGGGAAAATTTGAAGCAAATTTTACGTTGACCTTGTGAATTCCTCCATCTATTTTCAGCGGATAATTTTGCTTGTGATATAAATAAGGACTTCGTAAACACAGGATAGAACCCGCGATGCCTCGGTGGGACGCTTTGGCCTGTTCGACCAAAGACTAACGACTAAGTACTTTGTTGATTAGTATTTTTTTAAATCTAGTTTTTCACTGGTTTCTTACTCCTTTCACGTCATACGTCTACTTAAAGAAAAATTTAAATTTACGTACCTCATCAACCCACACAATGGGGAACAACGTGGTGTTGAGATTTTTCATAACATTTATCACCCCGACCGGTCTCAGGAACATGTTAAACTGCACCCTCTTCCCGCCGCGGAGAGGCGATCCCGTGTTCTGAAAGTTACAAAGCAATATAAGTACGAGTACCACCCACATAAATTATTGTAATGCTTCTCAGACATTTCGCGTAAGTAATTTGTGTGCATGGTAATGCGCAAAATTATTTAAAATCGTATACCCTATTTCATATTGTCGTTACAAATTTGTTCTGTCTACCTCAATCACAAGAAGTCTTATTTATTATACATTTCGTAATGATATTTTGGTGGATGCAATACACACACAAAACATAATTTTTGTGAAAACGTAGCATTTTATGTAAATTATTTTATTGATCGCCCATATTGTTGTGCATTTTAACATTGTACATAGTAGGTGACAACATACACAATTGATTCATTGTAATTTATCATCGTAGTAAATCATAACCACAAAGTGGCCCTCGTTTCACAGAATTTGAAAAAAACAGGAAAATTTCAACGTTATTTTTCAAGTTCTGTAAAATTTCGATTCAAATTCTGTTAATTTTTTAATTCTGTGAAGCAACTGACCCGTAATGATATTAACAGAAATTAAGTACAAATTTCACAAAACTTGAATTGACATTGAAATTTAATGAATAGTTCTGGAGAATCATTATATACCTAATAATAAAAAACAATATTTTTTTACATAAAATACCAATCTTTCGGAATCAATTTAAATATATAAAAGAGTCGCTACGTCCAAAATTTCATTTAAAAATGACATATTTCCAGTTGTGTCTGGTTATTCGCCCCTAATTGTACGTCACCTCGATATCACGATCATTACGATTATGATAAAAATATTTTCAAAGGCAAAGTATCAGATCAGTCAAGAATAATTAATTAATTAATCATTCAAGATTAATCATAAATTAGGTACAATAAATCAAATCTAAAAAGTAATTAATTTTTAAAAATTAATTAATAATCTAAATATAAAATTAAAATAACGCGGTTACGTATTATCTTATTTAGCAGTCAAAATTGTTTATTTATTTATTCGTAATTGTTTTAAGAAGGTTATAATGGTTCAAATTTGTTCACAATCCATCTGTTTTTTAACAATACTAGGTACCCATGTAAATATATTTTTATTTGTTACTTGTTAGCTAATAAATTTTTGGTTATACAGTCTGTAGGTATCTTTGATGTGAAGGATATTAGTGTTTTCTTACTAAATGTTGGAAAAGGAGCTATATAAATAATTACTTCATACAACAAAGTGATTCGCAATACTTATAATTACCGTGCGCCATGTATAGCAATTCGAATGACGATGATGATGATGGTGATGATGATGGTATGTAATATTAGAAGAAAAAAAATACCTTTTAGTACACGTAATTTACTTACCTCTTGCCTGTCTCAAGATGGGTGAAAATTCCCAGTGAGATAGGAATAGAACAATTAATTATAATTAAATTTCGTTTTATCGTGGTAAATAAATAAAATAATTTAATACATTTTTAATATTAGTCAATACAATCTCTACGCAAAATTTACATAAGCAAAATGGCAAGCACGCGCAAGACAGTAACTTTCATGGCATTCGCATAATAAAGATTAGTTTTAAAGGAGATTGGGCGCCAATCTTACCGGTTCCAATTCCAGCGTTGTTTGGTGGAGGTCCGGGTCTGGGTGCATTCCATCCACGCCATTCTGGTAGTCCTCATCGGCCATCAGGAAATGGGGGAATGTCAATACCAAGTGGGCGTCTGTTGGAAATAGTTTCATCACGATCAGCAGATTACATTGGCAATAGGCGTAAATAAATTATCTTCCATGGGATAAATAAATTAACATGCCAGATTCACCCCTAACCCAACGCGTATTGGTTTAATCACTTACCCTATAGTATTATTATTACGTCCTAACATGTTGGCAGTATCAACAACGCTGACCGCTAGAGGTACTAGCAGCATATTGACTTTGACGTTTCTTTTAATTTATTTGGTAGGTACTCGGTAGCGGTGTTTTGCGCTTTCTAATTTGTATTTTCAGAAATATTAATTTTAAAAAATGTGTCCCATAAAGTAGGTTCGGTGTGTGCAGTTTACGGATTTTATAATTACAATCAACAATTTGGGAGACAAGTTTGGGCACCGCCGACCCAGGAACTATTTATTGGATAACCAACACTTCTGCCATTCATACTTCTGTCACTCCTGGACCCTGACCCCCATATTCGTACCCACCTCTTATACGTTTTTCTCAGGGCCTCCTGTGTGGAGCTAACTTGAAAAAACAAAAACAAAAAAATTACACACACACAAGTCGTTTTCAGGGTTCCAAAAAACATTGACAGGTTAGTTGGTGAAATACTCGTATAATATGAGTTCGTTAAATCCCAGCAAATAAAATGTTCTTGATTCCATAAAAAGTGTTGTAAAAATTGTGAAAATTCACGAGGGTATATTTATATATTATACAAACATATTGAGGTAATCGATAACCTAGTGGGTAAGATGGGCATGTAGCAAGCAGTAGGATGGAATAACTTCGATATTCACAGGGGGGACGTATTCTAAACAAAATGTGTCATAATATTATATCGCCACATATCCATCAAAAGTAACAAAAACTTTTAAAAAATTAAAAAAACTCCGAGATTTCAGAAGTTGAAATTGGAAAAAATTTATGCATTTTATAATTTGTAACTATTAATATTTATAACCGAACAAATATCCAATTTAATTTTGAATTTTAAATATACAACGCATTAAACAAAAAAAAATCAGGTGACGTGGTTATTCTTTTATAAGCTATATCACATTTCAACCAATATCTAAAGAGTGTGTCCAACGACACAAAACTGATTATTTTATCAAAAGAAACCAATATTTTTTACGATTTTGGGAAGATACAAGCATTTTCTAAATTATAATAAATGGCTAAGCGTGAATTATACTGAAATTGGAAAAGTCGGTGCAAGTGCAGTGGTAAGTTTACAATCTCAACTTGTCCAAGGGTCCTACCCATCTGGCTATCGACCACCTGTAATATCGCAAAGACTGGATGTATTTAATTGAAACTGCATTTTAAATAGATGACTTGACTTACAAATTAGAATATCGTCAAAATTGATGAAATTAAAAATGCGCATTGACAAAATTTTCAATAATATAAATGCATTGAACATTATGAAGTCGGTATCCCGGCACAAATAAAATAAGATAATTAAAGAGTTGAATAATTATATCAGGAATATGTGCCACACTACTTCGACGAGTGCTTGGTATGCTTGAAAACACCTTGTTTGCATAAAATTTTGATTATCTCTTTTCTTTGATCCTCAAAGAATTCGAATGCGAAGAGTCAAGTGGATCCTACATAATATTAACAATCTACAAGAGATTACGACTTAATTCTTTTTTTTTATTTAACACTAAGTATTTATGTAAATGGATGGTAACATACAAAATATCTTGTACTAAATTGCTTTCCAGACGGTCCTAAGATGACATAAGCATAAAAATGTTGAATTTTATTGGTGGTGCATTAACAGAGCGAAAACTTAAGGCTACATGCCCGCCATACAAACGCGCTAATCTTTCCTTTTTCGAAACCAAATCTGGTTTTTCAGGTTTGTGAAAATATACCTTTGTGTAAGGAGTTTATGACTTAATAGGTATGAGGACTCAGGTTTGAAAATATTTAAAGTCGTATGCAAATTAACGACTTTGCGATAGCACATTTTTAAACGAAACTTAATAACTTTGCGTATTTTATTTGCAATTCTTCCAGAGGTAGAATAAAATTATATTTCGGGTGTAACTAAGGGATTTTACATCACCCTTGGTCGAGAGTCGTATCAGTGGCATATTAAGCTTTTGAATAATTTAAATTATTACGTAAGTACGTTAAAATGTTTATTATCACGTTAAAAATCGTTATTATCACCATCCCCGTCGGCAACTCCTGGATTTATCCGTGCATGTTACCTACATGAAGGCATCACGACTATTTTTCAAAGAAAACAAATTTTAGTAGGTTTGGATTTTACTACTGCTGTCATTTTTGTACGGACAAAAATGTGTCAGTACAATAAATTATTAATTATTACAACTATTTCTGATTACAAAAATACAATACAAGTATTATTTTTATGGAAAATCATAGTTTCCGCTTTTTGCTATATGATCGCGGTAGTTTCTCCGTAGACAGCTGGTGATGATGATAACTAAAACTACGATTTTTATTTTTTGAAAATTCCAACAGCAAAAGCACCTTAACTGACAAGTATCTCTTGTATGAATAACTTTCTCCGTCATAGATCAAGTAAATTATTTAAGTGTTTGGTTGTTATTTCATCACGACCATTAATAATTATATGATCATCTTCAATGGCCATGCTGCTTCATTACACGAGGAAACCTTGGTGATTGTGGGTTTAGTGTGCATAATACTTAATACTATTATATTACATTACATAGCCTGTCGAGGTAAATATTTAATTCACAAAGAGTAAAGGCGTGACGGCGTTAGTAAGAAGCCACGTGATCATTATCAGTAAGAGGCGTATCCCAGGTTACGACCTCTCCAAGAAACAATTTGCTGATCCAACTGCTGTTTTTTGTAATAATCTCAATCAATGTTTTCTCACGACGCAATCATCACACCCAATGATCCTTCAATCAATGAAGATAGGCTGTAATATTCTGTCTGCTAGTATAATATAATATATTGTACGAATTACAATAATTATTATACAACATTTACATTGAATATTGTAATTTAATGTTGGAAGTGTCCATTCGTCGCTGAATCCTGGTATAAACGGAGGAAAATATTAGTATTTCACAATTTATTTAATTATTTCACAATATTATTCCTCCCTTTATATTGGGGAACGTACGTTTTATATTTGAGTTATATAAAGTATCACGTTTCATCGACTGTTTAACTCTCACGTCTTGAAATCGTACTATTAGTTTTTGCTGTATGTTATTTTTTTCTTATCACGCGATATATAAATTATAAGCTACGGAGCTATTGGAAAACATAGGAAAATCCATATTTAAACAGTGTTAAAACTCGGGCGAAGCTGGGTAGTGCACTGGGCAAGTGCACTCCATAATTACATGTTGGCAAATCGCTATAATGTCTTATCTTATCATAATTTACAAGTGTTTTGTTGTGTTATTTCGTGCCGCCTGCTTTAGTATATAAATAAATACATAAAAAATCTAATTCAAATAAAAAAAGCATTTATTGAACAAATTACAGAAAGTATAAAGGGTATCGCTTTTAGGTACGTCCTATTTTTACAACTAACCTTATTCACAGGGAGAGTACATTATGATACTATATATATATATATATATATTCAAATGATTTTGTAGCCAACAAATTGCCCCAAATGTACTTAAACGTTAACCAAAGTGAAAATAACCATAGGTCACCCCAAGTGGTTCGCTACGTTTGGTTAGCAGGGGTGCCCGGGTTCACGGGGTAAGGTTGGTCTAGGTATTGGAGGTGAATGACCAGGATACACTGAACCCCAGATTCCTACCCACCCCTTAACCCCTCTTCCTTCCCAGAACTCTCCTCTCCTTCCTAACCTTAAAAAACCCTCCACTAGCATCTCCAAAGATGACATAGGCCCTGAGGGAAATTATTTTCCTCAGGGCCTCCTGTGTGGAGAAAAAAAAATGTAAAAAACCGACGATAAAATGGTCTGTAGTGATTATTATGTAAAATAGCGAAATAATTATAATATGTACGTTTTGTAATAATATAATTTTTTTTTGAAAAATCTTCAAAACATTACTCTAAAAAAAATTATTGCTGTTAAATTAATTTTATTTAATCACGATTAAAAAATATCTAAATTAAATAAATTTTGAAAAGAAACGGAACTTTAATATTATTATTTTTTTAATACAATCTAAGAACGATTTAGTATTTCGAAAAGTACTCTCTTTGGGTATTGCCAATAAATATAGACAGATTGAATGGTTTCTAGAGTGCGGCTGGCTACAATAGTAGTCAAAAAAATTCAGGCCCACACTGCGGATAACTGCATTAACAGCCCGTATGAATTGTTCACTTTCATTGCTGATTTGAACGTAAAATTACCAGCAATTTTACGTTAAAATCAGCAAGGAAAGTGAACAATTCGTATGGGCAGTCATTTGCAGTATGGGTCTTAATTTATTTGTCTGCTATTGCAGCCTAAGGATTAAACTAAAGGCTTAGATTGATTTGGATTTGCTGTTAGTTGGCATAACTGAAAATAATAGTAAACGTAAATTAATAAGAAGAGCCATACTAAAAAGATAAAGTGACGCAAACTGGACCGGCACAAACTTTCATCCTTTTAGAGATATTTAACTGGACTGGCACAAACTTTCATCCTTCTAGAGATATTAAACTAGACTGGCACAAACTTTCATCCTTCTAGAGATATTAAACTGGACTGGCACAAACTTTCATCCTTCTAGAGATATTAAACTGGACTGGCACAAACTTTCATCCTTCTAGAGATATTAAACTGGACTGGCACAAACTTTCATCCTTCTAGAGATATTTAACTGGACTGGCACAAACTTTCATCCTTCTAGAGATATTAAACTGGACTGGCACAAACTTTCATCCTTCTAGAGATATTAAAGTTTGAAAATACACCGATATAAACTGTCGCTCAGTTGGGCGCGATTGCCTTCCAACACCCGGCATAGATTTTTATAAAATAAAAACATTATTATAATTTTCCATTTTATCAGAACTTTATATTTCTCAATCTCATTATTTATGTAGCACCCAATTAATGTATTTGAGCAACATTATAATTATTTTCTTTGCGTTTAAAGATTGTTCATTTAAAATCACATACATTCAATTATGCAAAAGAGCTGTCATTGTGACCTTGTGATTATGTTAATTTATTGATGTCATCGGAAATTCACATTTCGTATAAGTCATAACTCACTCCAAGAATCAGAGATATTTACTTTTATAACCACAATGTTTAAATAGGCTTCGAATAACTACAGACTTTTCCTGACAATTCTTTCGAGATTTCACAATTTTAATATTATCTTGGAGACGAAATGTCTTTTCAAAGCCATTGATGTTTGTTATTCTTATTAAAAAAAAGCCATTCTCGTGTGGTATGCAAATAAAAATTTCAGATAAGTCAGACCTCAGCTGTCGCTGGTTAAGCTATTAACTGAAATGTTGGTATTTGGAGAATGCGTGTTCTTTAATTCTTCAAAATTTTCTAGGAAATAAAGGTTAAAACGAAATTTTTAATGCCAGCAAATGTTAAATTCAATTTTTCAATTCCTAAAAAAATTGTGTCATCGCGTGATATATGGAAACTTAGTGTTATATGAGTGTGTGTTTACTGTAGGTAAATAAACATCCAGTTTACAAAACATAATAATTGTACTGCGATTAATTTTAATCCAAAAAATATATTTTTCTCTCACTATACTTAGGTATGTTGGCATTTATTCGAATCCTTATAAAAGTACGAAATCATAATACTTATTTCTCTTGAGTATCATACATTATCGCAGTAAGTGTAACCGAATTATTAAATTTAGAAAATCAAAACTTCCTTTTCTCCAAGTAGGAAAAAAAACATTGTATGCAGTTCGCACGCGTGAAGTGAAATCTTCATAAAGCTAAAGTAGGCAAGATTGGGGAGGTTGCTAAGCACCGCACAAAGAGGAGATCTATTTTTCTATCTCATTCTCTCGCAGGCCAAATCCTATGGATGTATGTGTTTGTCTCTTTTTAGTGTCGCTTTTTCGTTTCATCGAGTTTCAATGATGTTGTGTCTTTATAAATAAATAAAATTGACTATTCTTTTCAATACAATCAAATTCTAGAGCAATCTGTGGGCCTTCTCTTAATCGAAAGCATATAAGGTATTAAAAACTGATTACATTATAAAGTTACAATGATCATAATAAAACAATAAACTTAATTTAATCATTTTATTTGATGTGGCTTTTTGTACATTAACATTTTACAACAATACAATTTATATGAAGGTTCGCAAAATTGGCCCTATGACAAAAAAGGTACTAATAAAGAAAATAAATTATCAGAAATGAGTGTTCTTATATAATGTACCATTTTTTCATACGAAGGATTTTTAATTAATTCCTTTAAATTAATAATTATTTTCGTTAAATCGTAAATTAAACGAATAAAATGTAATAAATACATAGGTCGCATAAACGCCAATTAAAAAAAAAAAAAAAAACTAATATAACTGCTAATGATTAATTTTTCAACCATGCTCATAAATAATATACATAAACAAATTAATATTTACGTAGATCACGCTTTAAGTGTGAGCGAACATGATAATAAGCATTTAGAAAAGGGAGGAATGGGAGAGTCCATGGGAGGCCAACTCCATACTAAATAATCATATTCTAATAAGCAATGGTCTTGATCTTTGACATGAACATGCCTACCTCTATCGCATTAATATTGTGTTCACGAGGAACACGTATACACACCGCATAGTAATTTAATGTATAAACACGATCATTACAAGTTTAAGCACAGCAGTGTAACAGCAAATAACGCGCAAAGAGTTGCCTAGCCTTCGCTCAGTGCCAAGGAACATTTACAGGCAAGATTATTTACCAAATACACAGAATGCAACAATGGTTGTTGAATCTTCACAATACTTGTTGATTCTTCACAATACTTGTTGATTTAATAATACCGGAACACCCCGAACGGATCAAACGCTGTGTATTTAGCCTTTTCACCGTGAAACACGCTATTCACAACGCTTTGACTAACTGGAACACGATCGGTAATTTGTCCTAGGCTTGAAGATGTGATTTTTCCAAAGGGATTCTTTGATTGAGTGGAAAACTTGATCGGCACGTTCGGCGAAGGACTTGGTTTAAAACTAGTATTAAATATATTTCGAGGAGTTGATGTAGCTGCTGATATTTTCTGTGTTGTTTGAGTTTCTTTGAAAACCGGCAAACTCGATCCTTTCATTGAAAAGCGCGTGAAATAAGGTGAAGGTTTGTCCGGTAACGTTTTAAAGGTACTAGGTTTCGCGTAGAAGTTAAACGTCGGTTTGTTTATCGCTGTAACGCTTGCGGGGAACTTTTGTACTCGAATTGTGCTGTAGGGGTTTTGTGTCGAGTAAGGTGTTGATGGCTTCGGAGTTGAAAGAGGAATGTAAGAAGAAAAAATCGGTTTTTTAGTCGGAAAATTAAATACTGGGCGTGTGGTGTAGATTTTACTTTTTGTTGTAAATAAAGCGGATCGAGTGGTTTCTCTCGATGTACTGGTGAGTGTGGGAATGGTTTTTTTTGTAGTGGAAAAGTAGTACGGTACATACTTCTGAGTGATTGGATTTTGTTTACGAGTAGACGGAGTCACGTAATATTTAGTTGTTGTAGGCTGTGTTGTTGTACGCTGTGTTGTAGTTCTCTGGGTTGATGTGGTTGGGCGAGCTGTCGTTCTGTATACTTTTAAAGTAGTAGGGATCATTTTCGTCGTTTGAAAGACGAACTGCACAGGTGGCTCGGTTGGTTTCTTAGTAGATGTCAAATTTAGGACAGGCAAACGCGGATAATCTGGTATTGTGGTATACGCAGGTGGATGGGAATACTCTAGAACTTTTGTATACACTGGAACTTCCGCAAGCTCAGGCTTTTTAGAATATTCAGGCTTATAATACTCTGTTGTTGTGGTTTTGGTAATCGGAAGCAGTTTATCAATATTGGCAATGGTAGGCAAGGGTCTATAAGTTGACACAGGAGGGGATTTATAATGGTCTATCACAGGTGGCGTCTCACTATCACGGTCACTATTGTATCTGAAGTTGATCGCGTCCAACCCAGCGTCACAGCCCGCCGTGTACTTCTTGATGTTCTTCCCTTGACAGTTCGGGCGGTAGACGGACCAGGCCGTGTAGCCGTCCCCGGAGAGGCGCTCGTGCTCGCGATGTATATGCAGGGCGCAGCGCACATCGTCCTCCAGGTCGTCATCGCGCAGGCTGGAGCACGCCAGGCCGCACGCGCCGCCCGGGTAGTCCGGCTTGCACCAGTACAGCTCGCTGATCTGCAGCAGGCCGTGATCGTGGCTGCCGTCCCCGTTGAGGCGGCCCTCGGAGGCAGTGTCCAGGCGCGACTCGTGGTAGGCGATGCACACCCACGTGGCCGTATCCACCAGCGGCACTTGCAGCCGGGCGGCCAGTTCGCGCGCCAGCTCGCAGCGCTCGTAAACCTTGGCCCGCGCGCCGCCCAGCGCCAGCAGCACTGCGCACAGGGTGAGCGCGCGCATGTCTGGCCGCTGCCCGTCGCGGCGGCCTGTTTATACAAACTCCGCAGTCACGTGGCCCTCTAACAACTCTAGCCAGCCGGTGCCGGTGGTAAAATGCAAATGAGGACCTGCTTATTATTTTACAAACGAAACCGATTTTACGCGGGTTTCAATTTTCCTCTAAAATTAGCTATGCAGCAGGTGGAAAAAATAGAATGACATTTTGAATGCGAAAATGTATATAATGACGCGATCAAAAATCATAATTTCTTTTTAAGTTAGAGATTTATTTTTCTTTAATAATAATAATAAATTATTCTTTAATTTCTGTAAACTGACCTCTATGCTGACAGTACTGGCACCTGTAGTAAAAAAAAAGAAAGAAGAAGAGAAACAAGAAAGTAATATTAATTTCTCGTCGTTAATCAATCGCCGTCGCGTCGTTAAGAAAATACTCTTTTGTTTATAACATACACTTTTAAAGTCCAAATATTTTCCAAATATCGTCCAAAACCCTTTTTTTTACTAATACCTGAAGTGGGTAATAAAAAGTCTACAACTTTGCAGGGGTAGTTCAACGAGTTTTCTTCAACAAATAATAAAAATCATTAGTAGTAGATTTTTTTCTACCAGTAAACACAAATATTGATATTAACTTGTTTGCTTAATCGTGTATTTTTTATTCCGTAAATTCTACTTCAAATATCTTAGCTTGTGTGTTATCTATCAATAGAATCTTTAAGTTGGCGATAATCTTGTGTGTTACTCATTTTCAAACAAAAGAAAAATGAATAATTCTAATTTCTGTCCAACAGATAACAATTTGTTTGGTTGGTAATAAAAATAACAATAACAAGACAATTAGGCAACAACATAAAAATTGTCCAGAAATCCCACGCAGGTAATTATCGTTAGACCGGTCCTAACGAATTAGAATGTCATATGCAGATTTCATGTGAACTGTCACCTCTAAGCGCATTGCGTATAAAGGAGTGTTCAATGCTTTCAAGCTCGTCAAAGTTCAGGCAGGACTTATCATTCGAGAACCTGGAAACTTATTTCTGTGACTGAACTAAACTTTACTATTGCTGGTGTTCATTGCTGATTTTCTTCATAGTGATGTCATAATATCAGAAACAAAATATGGTGTAAGTGGCATAAATAGTATTTTTAAGATAAATATGGTTTTTTTTATTTTTATATTTGAAAAACTCTATTTTTATAACTTTTGAGGGTTATTCCCATCAATGTAATATATCAATAAATTAGTTGAATAGTTGTATAATATTTTAATTCTAAAATTTATATCAATAAATTAGTTGAATAGTTGTTGTGTAATATTGTTAATTCTAAAATTTTAAATAATTGATTGACTAATACGACTTGACAGAAGGTTTCAATGGCGGAATTGGTAAACGGTTAGACGAGAGGTTCTGGGTTCGAGATCCAGTTGCGACCGTCATCTTTTTCGGTTTTTTAGTGTCTTGTTTTCTTTCATCGCTTAGATATATATCCTTACATGTATAAACATACTTTTAGGAGTGTGTGGATTTGCTCTCACCTCCCCACAATCCCGACTAAATAATAATAAATGAATATTACAAAAAAATCTATTTATGGCACTCATACCACATTTTGTTTTAAAGGTGGTTCTTGGGTAATGGGTAATGGTCATTTGGGAGGAGGGAATGGGTACCGCCGCCCAGGGAACCTTTATTGGATAATTAACACCTCTGCCATAGGTCACCCCAAGTTGTTCGCTATACGTTTGGTGATTTAGCAGGGGTGCCCGGGTTCATGAGGTGAGGTTTGTCTAGGTCTTGGAGGCGGATGACCTGGACACACTGAACCCCAGCTTCCTACCCACCCCCTATACCATTTTCCTTCCCAGAACTCTCCTCTCCCTCCTTTCCTTAAAAAACCCTCCACACAGCATGCCCAAAGATGACATAGCCCCTAAGGGAAATTATTTTCCTCAGGGCCTCCTGTGTGGAGCTCATGTAAAAAAAAACATTAAAGCCGTACGTAAAATTTATGAACAAAGCTTTTTAAAATTTTAATAAAACATAATTGAGAACTGCGAATGGAAGATTATGAACTAGAAAATCTTGGCGTTTGCTTTTCAAAAGTCGTGTATATTAAATGTTTTGTATGTGGGAATAATTATAGAAAATAACAACTTACGCCACTACTTACTAACACCTAGGTACTTAATTATTTTGGGAGTATAAAAAATATTCAGATTAATTTGGTTTTAGATCCTAACACAAATTTACTATATGTTGGTTAACCATTTTTCATTTCTATTTCTCGATTTTATTGTTGGTTTATTGAACTGATTTATTAAAACAGGTCTTTGCATGTACCAAAATATCAAAAGTTAAACGGGATGTTTTCAGATATTTTAGGAATGAGAAATGTCCCTAACTAGTAAAACTTATAAAATTAATATTTATTAAAAACTGAGTACCCGGCATGCGTTGCGTTGCCACGCAACGAAAAAAGGATTTATGCTTTGAATCTGTTTATTGAAGTGCTTTCGGATACACAATATTTTTTTGTTTTTCCATCTGGTGCGTACACGAATAAATCAGAAGTTTTCCGAGGCACGAGCACTATGTGCAGGCCATGTTCAGCTGTCAGTATAAGAAGCATAAATTTTTCAAATTTACCCTCTGCTATCCGCTACCGTTAATGTATCATTTATGATCCCTCCCTCTGCCCCTGTCTCTCAACCCACCCCTGCGTGTCCTTTCCCATGCGTCCCTGTTCCCGCCCCCGTTCTCCTCCCACGTTCCTTTTCAACCTTCCCTGCTTTCCCCCCTCGTTCGTACCCCCTCCCACGAACCCAACCTCCTTCGTTCTTTTCCACCACCCCCCTCCCTTTTTCCCTAAAATATGACCGGTAAACATGTGAAATACACTCTTTTTTCAAACAACTCGCGCGCCAACTATTGTAAAATTTTAATAAAAAATATATAAAAACCTTCACGGGCGTGCGAACAAACACCAAAATTTCATCGCAATCGGATCAATAGTTTGCCACCAATTTCGTAACGCCAGCGCTCACCATTATGCATATAGAAACCTTTGCGATTTTTGCACAAAAAATCACCAAAGTTTCATTGCAATCTGATGAATGGTTTAGGAAAGCATAAGGGACAAACAAAGAAACATTCATTTTTAAATATTAAGATAAGAGTAGCAACATCAAAAAAAAATTCTACCAAGGCATTGTCAATATGTATTACAGAGAATCTAGGACAATATACACCAGCAATAGTTATTACAAGACTATTTAAATATGTAATGTTTGCAATCAAAATAAACACTTTTTATCGTGAATTATAATTATCTATTCTTTGACCCAGTTTACCGTAGGTTTGGAATTCACCAGCACACGTAAATGTGAATGAGACTGGAATATGACAATCTGCTTAGAAAATATTAATCTTAATTATATAAAAGTAAAACTGTCTGTGTATCCTATTAAACTCACAAACTCTGAGTTCTGGTGTCGTAATAATTGCACGAATTTTCAGCTTAAAACTTCCATTACTTTACGAGCTTCGCAGCTTCTTAAGGTCCATTTAACTATTTTATTAATGATTTTATTTGTCCAGCATTTTTCAATTTTCGATATAAAAAAGAGTTATCGAAAAAATAATATTAAACCCTCCAAAATGCGGCAAAACCGAGTAATACCCATAGAATGATACACTTGTCCTTGCAAAATATCAAACAGAACTATAATTTAATCAATGGATTTTCTTGTAACCACAATATATGAAGTGTCGAATCCCTCGTTAGTGTTTGTAGGTATATTTACGAGAAAATCTCTTAATAAAAAAAATCGTCACGTGCTGCAATCAAAGCGTTCGCAGTATATTTACGCCATTTCTCCGCAGTTGTAGGCAGTGATGATAGACCGCCACATAACGATTTCTTGACACATACTCCTTGCTTCATTCATTTTCACACACCGTCTATCTCATACATACTATTTTATTATTCTAACTCTTGACAAGGCCCTACTAAAGTAATTGATTAACATAAAAAAGTCAGCAGAGACCAAATTTTAATTTAAAATTTTGACTCCAAATAATGTCAGGAATCACTGGTTAAATTAAGTCAAGTATGTCCCTTAACACCCTGTATACCCAAACTCTATCTAAGCGCCCCTTTTTTAATTATTATATCAATTCTTCCATCAATTCTTGCATTCTTTTCAAATCTCCACAATTTTTATCATAAAACGTCTTAACACACATTAATTGTGAATATTGTTCATTACGCTAACATCACGATTTACAGCAGAACCCCATATGGTTTTAGAATACATACGCCTCGGGGATCTCATTTCCACAACATCCAGTCTCCTTTCATCATTCAAGGTTGGTTTCATCATTGGCACGCCAATGTGGACTGCAAGGTTCACTTCGTTTGACAATTTTAAGTGTTAACCGCATTGAGCCCTTGCAGAACACCAGATTTATTCTCATCACTGCTCGTTTTTTTAGTTATTTACTCAGTTTCATCACGCATGTAGTTTATTTATGGATTGTTATTTACACATAGGATTTTTTTTAAGTGGCAGTAAAACATATCACTAGGCTGTCACAGTGTATAACTAGTTATTTTGTAATAACTTACCCTGACACTTGTACAATTCCATTGCGCCTTTCTTGAGGCACCCATTTTCCTGCGTGATGCCCTGAGTGATATTGATGCAGAAGCACATGGTCCCATCTTCCTCGGACGGTGCGGGCAACATGTCCTCGAACGCCCGGAACTCGTAGTTCTTTATTCCCTTGTACTCGTTCTCGCGGTTGTAACGCAGAGTTACAGATCTAATGAAAAATTCTCCATCAGCATTCTTCAATCGGTTGGTGGTTGGAGGGTTGATGCTAACATGGTACCCACACACCTCCATGACTTCCATGCAGCATGTTTGAGTGCCTCAAAGCATTACGTGCAATGTAATAAATAAATAAAAACTTCACAAAATAATATTCCAATAAAATTGAAAGTTAATTTAATATAAAAAAAAAGAACACACTTAAGCGCCCCTAAGGTGATTTTCGCAAAAACGGCGCAGTAGAAATGATCCATGAATTATTGTTATTACCTTCTTGCAAATACACCAGAAAAATCACGGAATTGCCTGAGTTCTTCATTCTTAACCAATTCCAACTTTTAAACAAAAAAAATAACAGAATCGTTATGCAGGCTCTTCGAATTGGTCACACAATCAGTTACAATTTTTGAAAATGATACTTAAATTCAAAGCAAATTTGAAATTAGAATGTTTGATTATTTAGGGAGAAACATCCAGCCCTTACATCTTCAAAAGCAAGTCCTTTAGGTTAAAATGTGAACCTTCTTCTATATAAGGGTTAGAGTAATACCACCCCATATAACTCCATTGATCGTTATTCTCCCGGTATTCGTTTATGAGTTTTAACGGGACGCACATTTTTTTACACTTTCTTTTATAATATATATTGATTATTGTCACCATTCGAAAGCTTCATCTTCTTCTTCAATGGCGCTACAGCCCATTTCGAGCCTTGGCCTCCTTTCAAAAGCTTCATCAAACTGTCAATATCAATCTGATAGAATTAATAAGCTAGCGACTGTATGGTTGAAATTTAAGAACCTACTTCCAGTACATCTCTGACGCCGCGCCTTATGCAAAACCATTTCCGCATGTGGAGTTTGTTACAAAGCTACCGAATGGGTCGTCCGCCGCCCTCAAGGAGCCCGCATAAATATAATATGTATTAACTGCTAGTAATACATATTTTGTATTATTACAATTCATAACTTATAACGTGATAATATTCCATCGTGTTATTACTTATGTTACAAAGTTTTAAATAGATATACCGATCATCCAATTGATTAGTCAGACATCTCAAAATAATAAGTTATGAGATACATAATGAGGAAAGGAATATTCGAATGCTCATCATAAATTAAATATTATTTATTTAATAATAACAAATCACTTTGTTTAAACCACTTTTTTAATTAACAATATCGACATGTTTCAATAACAATGTTATATTCTTCAGGATATGTTAATATAAAGAAAAATAAATGACAAACAAGTATAGACAAAATTAGAATAAAATACAACAAATACAAAAATTTGTCTATACGTGTTTGTCATTTATTTTTCTTTATATTAACATATCCTGAAGAAGATAACATTGTTATTGAAACATGTCGATATTGTTAATTAAAAAAGTGGTTTAAACAAAGTGATTTGTTATTATTAAATAATCAATAATGCCACAAAGTTATTTTGCAAAGTTTGAAGAAGTAAATATTATTTGTTCGTATCTGTGTTTTACATATATAATATGCAATAAAATAAAACCGGGAAGCATTACGATCCGGTATATTAGTACCTATGACATTTTGAAATTTCTTACTAATAGCCCACAATTTTTTTGTTTTTTTTTCACAAGTTTTTTATGTATTATAAATTGATTTGGTGGTGTTTACGATTATTGTAACAGGGTACATTTTTTATATTTAACTGCGTATACAACTCAAATTTAGATTTTTCGAAGATGTTTGACTAACCAACTGGGCGATCGGTATATTTTTTTATACGTTCTAAAAAAATTACTAATTAACATTTCAAAACACTTTAAAAGAGAGAAAATATATAAGATAAGATAAGCATATTTAAACTAACAGCAACAAAGCTTGCCGTCTAAATTGTGTTTTATTGATGTGAAACATATCGATATTCGAAGTGATTCTATACAGGGTGTCCTGGGGTAAAGTGCATTAACTTCGAAAGGTGATTCTACATGATGGTAGGAGTAAAAAGTTTAATAACTTTTCCCAAATTTTAACTTTTTTTTCCCATACAAAAAGACGTACCTTCTAAAAATCCTTAGTATGAGGCACGATCTTACTTGCTGAGTGGTTGTGATTGGTCTATATCGTAACAGCGGAAAATAATAAAGCTAACAATTATTATATTGGTTACCTTTATTATTAATTAAAAATAATAATTAATAATAAAGCTGGCTGCACACGCCGTTCTAATTTTAACTTTTTACCACAAAACTACCCCTAAAAGTTGGAATTTCGAAAAAAGTTATTTTTCTTTTTTACTTATACCATCATGTAGAATCACCTCCCGAAGTTAATGCACTTTGCCCCCGGACATCCTTTATTACAACAAAGCAACTCTCCCGACTGGCACGACCATTGGCAAGTTCGTTCTGCAAGCCGGAAGATAAAAGAGTATATGCTAAAATAAACATAAGGTCTTGGGGGCTCACCTGCATATATCAGTGTTGAAAATTTGTATAATGTCGTTCTTGGAGACAAATGGAGTATAGATGCTGGCGTCTGAGCCATTGATCATGTTACAAATAGTGTCATTCTGGCCGTATTCGGGCCAAATGTCCAGTTTTTCTTGGTTCTCCCACCGCACAATTTGACCAACCTGAGATGGCTCCCCTACACCCGACTTCACCTCATAGTACCCATCGTGGGAGAAGTTTTTCTGGAAAATAATGCCCAAATAAGAAAACATTGAACTAAATCTATTTCTCCTTCAACGGAATCAATCTTCCGAACGGGACGTCCATTGATATGCTTGGTGTAACCCGAAGTGATCAGCTCAGGTATGGGGGCTCCATAGAAGCCAGAGTTAAGTTAGCCTATCAGAAACTGGGCGTACTGTACAGGGCCCGCAGATACTTTAATAGTACACAACTGCTAACCTTGTACAAATCGTAAGTGCGCCGCGCGGTTGAATTTGGCAGCCACCTCTGGTCGGGATCCAGACCCGATACCTATACCTAAAAAAAAAACTTCGACTCTGTGCAGAAACGGGCGGTCCGTTTGATTCTCGTATCTTAACAAACGGATTGCAAACTTTAGAGCACAGGCGTCAGGTGGAAATGCTTTTCTTGTTCTACCGGTATTACAATGGAAGAATTCCGAGAAACTAGCGTCATTGATGCCCTCGGCACCGGTGCGTAGTCGGAAAACACGCCAAACACGCGCCCAACATTTGTACACGGTTGGCATTAGTCACATGAGAACGGGTCGTTTCTACAACTCGTTCTTGAGTTCAACGGCTCAGCTGTGGAACGATTTGCCGGCACCTGTGTTTCCTCCCTCCTACAACATGGGTCTTGAAGAGACCTTGTTCACTCCATCCTCTCCTCAAAAAGACCCTCCACACAGAATCTTCAGAGATGACATAGGCCCTGGGGGAAATTATTTTCCTCAGGTCCTCCTGTGTGGAGTTAATTAAAAAAAAATTATGCTTAAATGGTTTAGAAGTGTAAAGACAAAAAATATGTGGAAGTGAATATAGGAAGAAGGGAGCTCTCGAATAATGGCACAATCAAGTGAATCAAATCAAGAGCATTCATTCTTTACCTTTTTATATATTTGTATTCAATACATTTTGTACTGTTTATCCCTTTATTTAGATTTTTTGTAGTTTATACTTTTCACCTTCACCTAATTTATTTTTTACCTTTTACTTTACACTTATAAATACTGTTACATTCTTTATGTTTTTATACTATTCAAATGTTAATTTAACTATGTTGATGTCTCATATTATGTCGTGTACGTGGAAATAAATAAATAAATACATGAATGTACGCATGTTTGAATGTTAATGAAGCAAGGAGTGTGTGCCGATACAGTTGCGCGGCAGTTTCTCCTCTGTTTATGCTGACGCGACTTGATGCTTAGTTAGTTTGAAGTTCTTTAGCGCCGTTGTGATTTGAAACTCGATTAAATCAAAAAGCGACACTCTCGATCTCCTTTTTGTGCAGTGCTTCGTAAATAATTTTTAAACTTGGTAACAATATTATAATAAGTACACCCTACAATTATTCTACTCCTGATTCTCTACATTGCATTGGTCTCATTCTCTCGAAGTTTAGTTTTCTGAAGGTTTCATTCCTATCGCGTGCGAATTTGACTGATATGTCAACTAAGTGACGGAAAATTTGTTGTTTGTATATCATTAAAAATAAAAATGATACGGACGGTGAGAAACACACTCTTTTAAAATAATCTAAGATAAAACAGAGTGTTTTTTGGATTTCTAAGGATTCGACCCCTGGTCGGCTGAATGTGTGCAAAGATTCGTCGGGCGCTTTATACCACTAAACCAAAGAGAATCTGGGTGGGACCGTGGATTTACCCGTGAATAAAATAAATATTTTATTGCTATCTCATTCTCTCGCAGGCTAAACCTTATAGATGTATGTGTTTGTCTCTTTTTAGTGTCGCTGGTTTCCAGTTCATCGAGTTTCAAATCACAACGGTGCCAAAGAAGTTTTCACTTCAAAAATTATCTAAAAACATTTGAAAATATTTTAATAAATTTTTAAATGTAATTTTGGAAAAAATCATACAATTTAACTGGCTATCCAGGCCTTGTTATATACTTAAGAGGTTTTGTGCGAATCCCGATAGAAACCATTAATACGCACCAATATATGTATTAGAATATGTCTCATTCATTGTAATGGTACCAGCTATTATCATTTTTAAAATTGACGTGCATACAGAGTTTGTTTTTAATATTGCATCAGTTCACAGTTCATATGATTATTAGGATAGATGTATGCATGTTCACAAATACATATAATTATACAATTTACTTATATTTTAAAATTAATGCCTATTATCGAAGGCTTATGTACGTACACCTGTTTGATTATGAAGATTGGACTAGGTCGCATGTAACATTTAAATTCAGGTTCTACAACATCTTCTTGTGTGATATAGGAGAATATTTCGATTATTTTCACAAATTGAATTCAATTTAGTAACACAACCAGTTTGAAATTATACGCAAATTAGTCATTGGTCGTTTTGAATCAATTTGGAAACCATAAAACACAAACTGTGTGATTAGACGGAGAGGTACGTAAAAATTTGCGGCTAATAAAACGACATAAGTAAGTACCAACTTAAAATATTTTAAGAAATATTTATTACGACTGGTTGCAGCCCAGTAAAGTACCTTCCCTACTATAAATTCAAGAAATAATTTTTAAATATATTCATGTTATTCGTGACCCGGAAACTATTTTTTCTAAGAATAACAATCTTTTTTAATAAGATAACATTAATAATGTGAACTAAAATATGAAAGAGAACAAGACAGAAAATAAAAAAAGATAACGGTCGCAACTGGAACTCGAATCCATAACCTCTCTTCTTTTGTCTTTTGAAACGTAAAATTTTACATTTAGCAGCTGATATCAACCCCCTTTTTTTATAATTAGGCCTAAAAAATTCGATCTTCGGACTTACTCGCTTACTCCAAAACGAAAGCTCAAAACAAAATAGATATAGGTACTAAAAATCAAATGGGATGTAGATTTACTAACTTCCAACTTGCTCTACGAGTTTCTGGACACCGTTTAGGTGTAAGTCAGGCAAGTTAAACGTTTTAATTTTCAAGATGAGTAGGTACTTAATTACCCATCTTTAGAACCTAATTTTTTCTTTTTTTTGTGTAAGAGGATAAAAGTTTTTTTATGCATTAGTTGCCGAAAAAAATTGATAAAGTTTAAAAAAATCGAAATACTCACATCGAATAAAAATATTTTTGGTTTTACTATGTGATATGAATTCACCGGTTTTCGATTTATATCGCGAGTTTCCGGACTCAGTAATTTTGAGTATCTAGTTTAACTTTATTATTTGAATTTGTTTTTGGGACAATATAAATTATCATTATATGAAAACATTGTTAAAAAAATATATTGCGTGATTCAACCTGATACAGTCGTTTACAATCGTTTTATTTACCCTAAATTATACATATAAAAATTTAGGTTCCGTATGTTTGGGTTCGCAAATCTCGGAAAGTAATCGATGGACTGAAAAATTTTACAGAACATTGCATTTTAGCAGAAGAGTTTTTATATATATAATGAGAAGCTCTGGCGTTATTAAATTTGAATAAAAAAATTACTACTGACCAAAATTAAAATTATTCGCCTGGTGCTGAAAACATTAAAAGTTGTTTACGTAAACCCTGAATACATAACAAAACTAAAGTTAATTTGACACATTAATATCCATTATATACAGAAAACGTAAAATTTTGCCGCATACATTCGGATACATTTTTAAAAGTCTCAATGAATTCAAAACTTAAAGAAAAAGTTTTGAAAAATCGATACTTCCAAATTTTTTCACACTAAAACACAAGTAAAATAGTTATGATAATCACCTGATTTACTAGATTCCATCATAATCATTCAGAAAAACACAGTAGTTATACTTGAATTATCACGATGACGTGCACACGTCCATCTGCGGAGAGATCTAAACTTGACTGACATAAAATTACTCGTTCGCGTTTCGAGGAAGTGAGTATTTTCAATGGTGGCATACGTCACAAGCAGCTAAAATGTTATTTATTTTTTTAAATTCTAAAAAGAATAGACATTAAGGTACGAAAGAAACCTTGGATTTTATAATAAAGTTGAGCTAGATACCTCAAATTATTAACTGTGCTCCGTGTGGATGAGTATTATGAGCCTTTTTAATTCCTTCCATAATAACTAATATAATATATTTTCCAGATTAAAACACTTTTATCATTATTAATTGGACCAAATGAAGAGAACATGTAGATTTTGTATCTAATAAAGTGTTGAAAGCAAACAAATTTAATTTAATAATAACTACCTTCAGAACAACAACTACTTACCTACCAACTGGATGGAACTTTGTCGGGACTCACTAATCCACTAATAATATAATCCTAACTGCTTGAACCCAAAAATTACGATTTTTGTATGCTTAGATACTATCCATAGGTATCATTGTTTTTAACTATAGATATTAACAGATTACTTTGCATCGATTACTGAACAGATAACACTAGAGGGAGGTAATTTTTTTAGGTAAGAACCGAGGATTAACTGAAATATAAGGTTCAAACCAGAGTACGCCTCCGCTGTGTGGGCCCCATATTGGATGAAATACAAAAAAATCGAGTGCAGTTTACACGCGGTAGATGTGAAACTTTACCAACACAATCTCAACCAATACTTGAAATTTTAGGTCATAATCAAAGCGACAAATGAGCGCAGACCTAGCGTAATTTCCGTTTCATATCTCAACCAATAGGAGCCTTTAAAAGTGACACCATAATCAAAGCGTAGAAGTTTGACATTAAAAATCAGGTGTATTTACGATACTGTGTATACATTGATGTGTATATTACGAACCGAGAGGCGAATCCAACAACGAAATATGTAAAAGGAAAAGACTCAACCGCATGCGACGTTTCACGCCGCTGAATTTCTCTTTGGGACGCACTACCAAAGTCAAAAAGTCGAGAACGAGTGTCTCCCTTACAGTAATAGCGTAAAAAATTATGCGTAATTTGATAGGTAGTTAATACCTTCTGGAACGATCTAAGTTGTCTGTATCAAACAACTATTTCCGGAGGAATTACCTCGATCTGCTCTGCATTACATATGGTGGAATTTGTGATAACGAAAAAAAAATTATTGCATGTATTTTATTAGTCAAATATTTTATAAAAGTTTTTGTTACATCACCTTTTGTTGTTTAATTAATAAAATTTTTTTTTTTCAAATTGCGATCGGTAACTTTGGTTTCATAAAGGTGTACATTTACTCTTTTTAACACTAACAGATCACATTTTTTACCATATATATGTAAAGGAGACACGACGATTTCTATGACCTACTTATATGAGTTGTTCCCAAAAGATAACAAACTAGCCTTATGGGAAAAAAGTAACTATCCAGAAATAATAAATTATGTTTTTCAAATCGATGTAAGAAAGGTTTACACCAAAAAGTTACGAATACTTACATGGTTAAATAAGGAAAAGTAGATGGCATCTTCTTCAACTCGCATCGTCTTAGAGTTCCTGGCTTTAACAGCATTGCAAATAATTGCTGGGGTGTTCTTCTGGCACAAGCGAACCCCCTCGAAGAGCAGGGTCCTCACCTTGGTCTCGAGGAACGGAGTGTTTGTTTCAAATAATGTTTTATAATAAGTATTTATAAGCACGAGGCCGATTGCGCCACCTGTTTCAATTTGGGTCTGCTGGGCCACTGCCTGTGAAATCAAAGCACTGAATGGGTTACTTTTTAGAGCATAATTAATCAAATATCTAACACTTATCTTGGAACACAATTCTTCCTTCAGTCACTTTCATACATTGGATCAATACTCTTCTATTATTCTAACTCTCGTCACCACTCTACTCAAGTATTTGATTCACTTGATTGTCCATATATATTTCTCGGGTGCGCTCGACTTCGTTATCCATTCGCTTTCGCATCATACATTCTCCTCACATTCCTTTCTTCGTTCCTCCGCTCTATGTGTTCAAACCACATAAGCGTCCCTTTCTTAATCGTTTTAGTAACGCTAACATCTCTACATTTGAATAACGGTCATATATGACGGAGGTCATATATCAGGTCATATAAACATATATTTCTTGGGTGCGCTCGACTTCGTCTACCATTCGCTTTCGCGTCATACATTCTCCTCACATTCCTTTCTTCGTTTCTTCGCTCAACATTCGCAACAGAGTGTCCGAATAAAATGCAATGTTATAATATTTCTATTTTTGAAACTGATAATTCGTGGTGGAACTCCATTATAATAGATTATAATAAAACAAATAATAGTATATTAAAATATAAGTGGATAAACAGGTCTTTAAAACACGCGCGATTTTTCGAGCAGGACGGCGTAGCCGAGTGCTCGAAATAAAGCAAGTGTTTTAAAGACCAGTTATCTACGAATACTTTACGCTATTTTTTTTTATTGGTTCACTTTGAAAACATAAATATTGATATTATTATTAAAAATTTGGAAATAAGAACTATTAATGAATTCGTGATGTGACATCACAATATCTTGTTGTCATGGAAATGAAAAACACAAACATTAATTTGCAATCTGTCACATAAGATTAATAGTTGACATGACAGTTTTTACTAGTTATTGTGTGTTGTAAAATGAGTTCTAACATTGATAATTTAAATACCAAAGCAGAATCGCGGTTAATACCTGAAAAATCCAAAGACGTTTATAAAAAAGAATATTAAAGGTTCATAACATGGATGGAGGAGCAAAACGTAGTAGATGTAGATGAACGAGTTGTGCTTGCTTACCTTCAGAAAATGTCGGAACAGTACAAAGCATCGACTATATATTAATAATTAGAATGTAAACGATGTAAAAAAAATGTTAACTTTGAATAAAATTTTTGAAACATTTGTAATGTTTTATTTGACGTTTAAAATATTCCTGTCAGATTTATAGTTAAAAGTTGACATTTAGACTTCACATTTTGTTGATTTGTTGATGTTGCCATGGTAACTTTAAAAAACGCGCGTTCCATAAAGTGCGATTTAAACACGCTAGAGCGTACTTTAAATGAGTAAAAAAGGGCACCAATAAAAATAAAAACTTTATAAAAATAAAGTTTTTTATTTGTTTTATTATAATCTATTGCAATGTTATACATATAGGTATATAGTGTTGGCAAATTGAAAGTATAAATTATTAATATTAAAATTTGGTTCGTTTCAGCTCACATTCACATCAGAGATCTCATCTCCGCAGCATTCATCTACTTTCTTACTTCATCTGCCAGCTCCATGCCATACTGCGATACATCAGGGTTGGTGTCAGCACTCATTTGTGGACTGCTAGCCTTGCTTCTTTGGACAATATTTTTAATTTAAGTGTTCCGCCCCCTTTGATGTAGTTAAACCAATGATTTTTTTTCCCTAAATAATAATTTGTTAAATACCTGCAATTTGACCATTTAACTAACTATACCTTTCTTTATTATTCCACAATATGAAATCTTATTTCATAAAAGAGTGTTTAACTACTTAAAAACCTACGCATAATTTTTAATAACAAGGTGGTACCTACGAATTTATATATTCTCTAATAATTTATGGTGCTCCAGATTTTATGTCCGGGTTAAATCTTTCCCAAATGAAAGACTTAACCCTTCCACACACTTTTCCACAAATGAATATCTAGTAAATTCACGCAATGTAAGTGCACTATATAAGTATAATGAATACAAAACAATACAAGAACAATACGTCAATCCACCAGAAACATAATGGGAAAATAATTCATGGACTCCAGATATTTTCATATCAGAGGGTTCGGCTCTGATGAAATCCTAACTGGACCGATAAATCCTACTGATCCCTCAATATAAGTATTTAAAAAATCTTTCGTAATCCTACATGTATTTAAAATGACCGACTTTTGCATTTTTATATACAAACTTTTTGACAAATCTAATACGCCTAAATTTTGAATGAGAGAGCTAGGTATGTATAATGCCAGTAGCCGAAATAACAAATGGTAATATTTTTATAGTCTGAGAATGCCAAATTCTTTTAATCTCATTTCCTAAATCAGTATATTTTCTGATTTTTTCAGAAACAGTTTTCTGAATTTTACAAGAATTTGGAATAGCGACATCAATGATATAAGTTATTTTTTTAATTTTGTCATGCAAAACTATGTTTATCGGGTCTATTATGACTAATTGTTCTGTCTGTTAGAATAGTTTTATCATAATAAATTTTATAAAATTCATTTTCTAAAAATGAATTTGGTTCATATTCATAATATGGTACATTACAGCAGTCAATCAAGTTATGTTTAATTACCAAACTTTGGTGAATTATTTTTAAAACTTGATTGTGCCAAAATGTATACTCGGACAGCGCTAATACAGAACATCCCGATATAATATGTTCTATAGTTTCCGGAAAAGCCAAACATTTTCTACATAAATCATCAATTTGATTTGCATCTTTGATGATATGCTTCCTATAATTTTTAGTATTAATGACTCTATCTTGAATGGCAAGCATAAAGCCTTCTATTTCTGCGCTCAACTCTCCAATACTCAACCATTTGTTTGACGAAAATTTGTCAAAATATGTTTGGTTGAGATAGTGTTTTGCGTGAAGAATTTTATTTGACCAGGAATCTAATAATTCCTGGTTGGTACTTATAAGAATGCTGGCATTCTCGTCGTATAAATTTAATTGCGAAATATTTCTATCTGCCTTGCAAATTATTTTGTGCATTCCTGAACTATCAGCTTTCCTATGGAAAAAAATTTCTTAGTATTTCTACCTGATTATGTTTTAAAGATGTTATTTTGACTATACCTCTACCTCCTAAATTTCTAGGTAAATTAATTCGTTCTATAGCTGAATTTGTATTATGGCAATGAAACTTTGTTAACGTAGTTCTAATTAATCGTTCTAAGCTATCTAAATCTGTAATAGACCATTTAATTATGCCAAATGAGTAAGTTAATAGAGGTATTGCCCAAGTATTTATCAGATAGATTGCATTTTAAAAATTTTCTGATCCTAGTTTTAAATTTAATCCTAATATCATTTTTAATACTAGTATGATCTAATCTATTTGATTGCGGATATCCTAAATTTTTATAAACCTCATCCCCTTTCATACTTTCAATTTTGAAATTTCTAAATATACCCTCGTCTCCATCTACAATTTTACCTTTCTCTATATGGATCGTTCTACATTTATCTAAACCAAAAGTCATTTTAATATCATCTGAAAAAATTTTAACTACTTTAATCATTTCTCTAAATTTGGTTCAGAATTCGAATATAATTTTAAATCATCCATAAATAATAAATGAGAAATTAGAAATTAGAAATTAGATTTGTCAAAAAATTTGTACATAAAAATGCAAAAGTCGGTCATTTTAAATACATGTAGGATTACGAAAGATTTTTTAAATATTTATATTGAGGGATCAGTAGGATTTATCGGACCAGTTAGGATTTCATCAGAGCCGAACCCTCTGATATGAAAATATCTGGAGTCGGTGAAATATTTTCCCATTATGTTTCTGGTGGATTGACGTATTGTTCTTGTATTGTTTTATTCTTATATAGTGCACTTATATTGCGTTAATTTACTAGATATTCATTTGTGGAAAAGTGTGTGGAAGGGTTTAGTCTTTCATTTGGGAAAGATTCAACCCGGACATAAAATCTGGAGCACCGTAATAAAAATATTTCTCTCTCTTGTATTACCTTCTATTTTTATTCCGAACTTGCTTTTAATTAACATTTTAGATAGAGGATTTAATGCTAAGCAAAACCAAAGAGGACTCAATGAGTCTCCTTGAAAATCCCTCTTTTTATTGAAATGCCCGGTACTATAATTTTCTTATCTTTCAAATTCACAAGCAAATCGGTATTCCAAAATGCCATAATTTTTTCCAAAAAGCTAATAATAATTGGGTTAATTTTGTATATATTCAAAAATTTTATCAGCCACAAGTGCGGAACACTATCGTAAGCCTTTTGGTGATGTGTTTTAGAATTACAGAATCAATAACTAATTGTTCTTTACATCCCATATGTTTTCTGCGACAACCTTTTTGTTGTTCAGATAAAACATTTTTTTCATCTAAATGAATGTATATTAAATCTGTCAAGCAAGAGGTTAAAAGTTTATATATTATCGGTAAACATGTAATGGGTCTATACTGAGAGGGATTATTAATATTTTCGCTTTTAGGCAACATATAAGTAATGCCCTTGGTTAGAAAATTTTATAATTTTTCTCATATTTTTATTTGATTTGTCTTTATTATTCCTGTTTTTTTAATCATATTCAATCGTTTTTTTAATCCGATAATAATAAATATAATGTGTTTGTGTTAATCGAGGAAAAAATAAAAATAGTGTCTACAATCCACCTAGTTTTTTTCTCACTAGTAACACTGCTGGCCCTACCAATTAACGTCATTTTATTTTACATAATTTAGCATTAAGTTTTTAATTTTTTTATGCAATTAACCCTAAAGAGAGTGCTTTGTGTTGCATTAAGTTATTTCAGTTATTATTATTGCTTTATTAAGTTACCCACACAATTGAATAAACCTAATCTAACTTAACCTTACCAATGCTACTAAACTCTTTCCCTCATAGCCAGTTACGTTGAATGGTGCAGGTCTATTGTCTATATCACACTGTAGGAGCAAGAGAGAGCAGTGCGCGCACATTTTCCTTCTCTCTTCCTATCATATAGAAGGAGCAGAAGTTTTACTTCAGTTATATGGTCTAAAGCTAACTCGTTTTTACAATGACTCCATACAGGAGGCCCATAGGAAAATAATTCCCCTATGGGTCTCTTATCTTTGAGGATGCTGTGTGGAGGGTCTTTTAAAGGAAAGAAAGGGGGGAAGTTCTGGGAAGGAAAAATATATGAGGGGAGGGTAGAAAACTAGGGGTCTGTGGGTTCAAGAATGACAGACTTAGACAAACCCTACCCCATGAATCCGGGCACCCCTGCTAAGTCACCAAACGTAGCGAACCACTTGGAGTGACCTATGGCAGAGGTGTTGGTTATCCAATAAATCGTTTCCGGTATAATCTTTTACAATGTTGGTTCCATCTTGGCCGCCATTTTTGTTTAACCGTTTCGACAGAATGTTTTATTGGATGTCTAGTCCTCTCTTAGGGCATTTTATTTAAGCGTAAACACTAACACTTACCTAACTTAACTAGCGCATTTTCCCAAAAAATCCCACGTCGAACGTCAAATTAGCCTAAGGGCTGACAGATTTCAAGAGTAACTATTAATTTAAAGATGTTTTGTACTAAATTTTGCTCAACTGTTGTACAACTATTAATGCTGGGTAAATGCCAAATGGTTGTTTATAAGCTGTATAAAATTTAAAAATTATTTACTAGTGAGAGGGTAAATGATACACTGAAAGTTTACCCACGTGAAAAGGTATATGTAGAACTGTGATCTCGTCATCTTGATCAAGAGGAGCGGAGGCGGCTGCGTTGAAATCATATGTCTGTCGTTCGTAATACGACAATACTCCATTATCTCTTGAAATGTTGAATTTCTGTCTCCTTTGACTGAAAAAAATAACAAAGCCGGTAAGCAAAGCATATTTTTTGTTTGTTTTTTATTCAGTAAAAGATACATAAATTACAATAAATTTTATACAATAATTAATTACAAAGTATACATATTTGATTTACCCCCATAAATAAGCAGGGCTTGTGTGTATGGGGGTTGTTATTATGTTGGTTTAATTTATCATGCACTTTTTTTGAGATTTTCACAGCCAAAAGTATTATAGTGATATGTTTTGGGGTGTTATACTGTATTACGCTATCTCCTTCTTTAGCCAACGTTTCGGACAGCGTTACAGTAGCCATCTCAGGGCTGATGTGGAGTAAATTAAATCAATAAATTACACTTTATATTTTCTACATTAGCTTGACACAGGAGGCCCTGAGGAAAATAATTTCCCGCAAGTCCTGTGTCATCTTTGGAGATGCTGTGTGGAGGGTACTTTAATGAGAGGAAGGAGTGAACGTGGATCTTGAAGAGACCCGTAGGATTTATTTATTTATTTCAAAACATACGGCACAACAAGTACCATTACCATAATTATATTTATATTATAATACAATAACATAGAGAAAGTAACATATAAATGTAAAGTTAAATCTAAAAACAAAAGGTTAAAAAATGAGTTAAGGTAATAAGTAGTAAAAAAGTAAGATGTATAAAATGAAAGTATAACGTAAAGCATAAAATATGAAGTATAATGTAAAAGTAAAAAGTTTAAATAAAAGGTTTAAATGCAGGAAATAATATGGTAGAAAGTATAGACTACAAGATATTTTTTTAAATAATAGAAAGCACAAAAGTTATAAATATAAAAAAGTAAAGACTAAGAAATGCTCTTAAGAGCCAAAACTTTAAGGTAATATATAATTTTAAAAACATAAAAGAGTTTTAAAGTACCTATGTTTCGAATCCATAGATATTAGTGTGCGTACTGGAACGACACATTATGGTTACATGATTATTTTATGATTACGTGGTAGTACTAGCAGACAAATTTTGTTTAATGCATCTTTTGTATGATGAGAGACTTCCGGCATGATCGATATGAGCAAATTCATTACCTAAAGTATGTAAACGATGTATTATTGAATTCTGTTCTGCATTATTGAGAGTATTGTTGCAATAATAAGGTGTTTTGAGTCGAGTTGTTCTTCTAGGTACATGATAATTTATTAACAAAACTAGTTCAGGGGAGACAAACCAGTTATTGTATATTTTAAATAAGAAAATTAGATCATTAAGTATTCTTCTATCTTTTAACGAAAACAGTAGCATTTTTTGTAAAAGAGAATCATTATTAATTTCAGCCACAGGAATTCCTAATTTAAAATTTACTGATGTGAGAAATTTGTGTTAGATTTTTTCAATGGAAATTGCATGACTTTTGTAGAAGGGATTCCATATGGGAGAATTTTATTCTTAAAGACTTCTAACTAGAGTTGAATAAAGTTTTTTAAATGTATAGATGTTTTTGAAATCTTTCGATATTCTTGTAATGAAGCCCAACATTTTCATTTCCTTACTAGTAATGAAATTAATGTGGTCAGTAAATAATAGTTTTGTATCAAAAGTTATACCGAGGTCTCTTATTTCAGGTATTGACAATAAAATATGGTTGTTCAGTGAATAATTGTATTTGAAAGGATTTTTTATTCGGTAAAAACTCATGATATGACATTTCTTAATATTAAGTGTAAGTTTGTTTATGGTACACCATTTTGCGAATTTTATAAAATTGGATTGTAGGGACAAGCAGTCGTACATATTTTTTATGATTTTATATATTTTCATGTCATCGGCAAATAATAAAATATATTAACATCAGCGAATATAGAAGTGACATCATTTATAAAAAGTATTAATATTGGACCAAGGTGCGAACCATGGGGCACGCCACTAGTGGCTTCAAATTCGTAAGACAAGTGTTCTTTAATAAAGACAGTTATTACACTTTTGATAAATAATTCTTAATCCAGAGTTATAAATTACCACTTATTCCTAGTTTTGACAATTTATTTATAAGAATTTTAGTGCAAACCTTATCGAAGGCTTTACTAAAATATGTATAAATCGAGTTAACTTGTTCTCTATTAGCAAGGGCACCTGAGATAAAATGTTCGTATAGTGTAAGGTAGATCGTCAAGAAATAAAACCATGTTGAAATGATGAGATGTTAAATTTTATGCAAGAACATATTTTTTGAAGAATTAACGTTTAAAAATTTTGTGGTATCGATGATTGTATGCATATTGGTCTGTAATTTTCAACTAAAGACTTATCTCCGCTTTAAAATATTGGAGTGAGAAAGCTATTTTTCCATATTTGCGGGAACTTGCCTGTTAAAAGTGATTGATTAAATAATAGGTACAGTGGGTAAGAGACACTACCCCCACAGTTTTTAAGAAATATAGGGGGGAATTTTATCTGGCCTTGAGCAAGATTTAGGTTCCAGTAGTTTGATACATACTGCGATTTCTTTAATCTCAATATGTATCTGAGATAGTTGTAAATTTATATCTGACTCGAAGTTTGGAATGTCTTCATCAGGGATATCTGTTTCATACACATCCTTAAAAAAGTCTGCAAACAAATTGATAATTTCATTGATTTTAAAGGAAGTTTTCAGTTTGTAGTGAATAGTTTCAGGTATGCCTGGGTTATTATTATTTTGGGATTTACAATAGTTGAAAAAATGTTTTACATTGTTAACAATCGAAAATTCAACATTCTTAATATAGTTATTATAACAAATGTTTGATAATTTATTATAATCTTTTCGCAGCTTGCTGAAAATTGTAAAATCAGAAAGACTTTTTGTTTCTTTGTATATTTTATGGGCTTTTTTCTTCTCAATTACTTTGTTAATGAAGTCCTTGCAAAACCAGCTAGGGAAATTTGAAGATAATTTATAACTAATCGGAACAAAGTTTTCTATGGAGACTCCTTTGTATGCCCTAAATGTACAGGTGGTCACAGAAGTGAAGAATGTACTATTAGAGGAACAGAAAAGTGCATAAATTGTATCAATGCTAAAAGCAAGTTAAAAATAAACTTAGACTCAAATCATCCGGCATGGAGCTTCGAATGTCCAGTATATAAAAGAAAATTAGAAGTGGAGAAGAAAAAGGTTAATTTTTTATAAAAAGCAACCAACTACAAGGAATTCTATGTTTAAATATTCAAAGTTTGATATCGAATAGTGAGGAGGTCCAGATACTGATCGAACGAAATAATCCCACAATGGTAATGTTATGCGAGACTCACGTAACATGCGACATTGAAGACAGCGAAATTACTTTTCAGGGATATAATACAGTACGTTGTGACTCCTACAGTAGACATACAGGGGGAGCAGTGATAATTATTAGAAAAGACATACTCTATGAAGTAATTTCCAACACACAGTACGAAAAGAACTGCTGGATACTAGCAATAAGGATAACTTCTGGATATAAGAAAGGAGTTTATGGAGTAATTTACCATTCTCCAAATGCAAGTACCAAAGACTTTCTATCATTTATAGAGACCTGGTGCACCCTAAATCTTCAAGAAGAAGAAGATAATATCTTAACTGGTGACTTCAATATAAATTTCAATAACTTTAAGGATACATATACTAAAAGACTAAAACAAATTATTCAAACTTTGGGAATGAAACAACTTGTTAAAAGTGAGACACGAATAACAGATAAATCCAGTACGTTAATTGACCTTGTCATATCCAACAGATTGGATTTGAAAGTAATAGTTCTTGATGAACCGAAAATAACCGATCATAACCTTATCCACATTACAGATAACATAAAAAGAAATAAGACGAAAACCAGCAAAATAATAACATACAGAAACTATAAAAAATATAGCAGTGAAAGATTAATTGAACTTCTGGGTGATATGGATGAACTTCATCAAATGGAATACAACGAAAAGTCTAAATCATTAATAAATAACCTACAAGAAGTAATTGATAAGTTAACACCAATCCAAACTACTAAAATAACAGGAACAAATAAATGGTATAATATAGAACTACAAACAATACAAAATGAAAGAGATAGATTGTACAAAATTGCGAAAATCTCAAGAAACTCTCAAGACTGGAAAGCATTAAAAAATATGAGAAATAAATACACAAAAAAATTGAAAATTTGTAAGAACGATTACTTCAAAAACAAAATTATCTCTGAAAAAGGAGACACTAAAAAAATGTGGAAAACCATAAAAGGATTACTGCAAACCGAAGATAAAGGGATGAAGTACGACATTGAATTTCCTCATCAGATACAGGGTACCATACAGAACTGTTTCAACAAATATTTCGTAAAAAGCATAATAGAATTGCATCAGAGTATACCAATACTGAAGAAAGACAACTACGTGAGAAATGTTCGGCTAAACCGAGAAAAACTTGTGTTTAAAGAGATTGATGAAACATATCTTTTACAGATTCTTAACAGCACCAAATCAAAAGAGAGTCCAGATGGAATAAGTTTTAAAGTTTTGAGAGATGCAATGCCAGCGATAGGACATCATTTACTGGATATAATAAATGAATCATTAAGAACTGGAAAATTTCCAAACACATGGAAAACTTCTACTGTGATCCCGATTCCGAAAGTTGTTAATACCAGAAAATGTGAAGAATTTAGACCAATAAATATGTTACCAAAATACGAACAGTTACTAGAAATTGTAATAAAAAACAACTCGTTGAGTATTTGGAAAAACATAATATATTATGTGACGAGCAATCAGGATTCCGGAACAACAACTCTTGCGAAGCGGCGATAAATATAGTGATTGATACATGGAAGAAAGAAACAGATAAAAAAAAAATCACCATTGCAGCATTCTTAGATTTCAAAAGAGCATTTGAAACGATAGAAAGGAAAATACTTTTGGAAAAACTAGAAGACATAGGTCTTTCTGACGTAGCTCTGAATCTATTCAAAGAATATCTCCAGGAAAGAAAACAGGTAACGAAAGTTGAAAGCTCAGAATCAGAACCGATAGAAAACAACCTTGGTGTTCCGCAAGGGTCGGTACTAGGTCCGATTCTATTTATAATTTACATAAATGATATTATTAAAACTATTAAACATTGCAAAATTAGACTATTTGCAGACGATACCTTAATCTATATTTCGTGTGAAGATTACATAGATGCAATTAACAAAATAAACGAAGACCTACAAAATATATCAAAATGGCTGATATTAAACAAATTGAAACTGAACGTAAACAAAACAAAATATATGGAAATAGGCAATAAAAAACGTAACACAGGGTTAAATTTGACAATTAATGGTGAAAAAATTGGAAAAGTAAATGAAATCAAATACCTGGGTGTAATACTCGATTCAAAACTGACTTTCACAGCAAACTTTGAATATGTGCTTAAAAAGGTGTCAAAAAAGGTAAATTTTCTTAGAAGACTAAGACATAAATTAAATAGAAACACTACGGAGCTCATTTATAAAACTATTGTTGCTCCACATTTGGATTACTGCTCTACAATGTTATATTTGGCCAATGAAGGAAATTTAAACAAAATAGAAGTTATACAGAACAGAGCTATGAGATGTATACTGGGAAAAGGCAAATACGCAAGGATTAATAAAATGAGAGAGGAGCTAAATTGGATTCCAATAAAAAAAAGACTACTATTTAATGTATTAATTTTTGTGCATAAAATTATGAAAAACCAAATGCCAAAATACTTTAAGGATGAAATTGTTTTTAATAGAGACGTACATAATTATGAAACAAGAAATATAAACAGAGGTCGATTGCCACAAATGAAGAAATCAAAATCACAGAACTGCCTAATGTACAGAGGACTAAAGATGTATGATGAAATGCCTGAAAGTATGAAGAATGAAGAAAGAATGAATGTATTTAAAAAGAAATGTTATGCTTACTGTAAAAATATTTAAATTTATCAAATGAAATGTTACATTGTGCTTATTAGTTTATACTCATGTAGTATAAACTAACTCAATAAATAATAAAAAATAAAAAAATATATAGATGATCATAAAAGGCTTTAATATTTTCATCGAGGTTACATCCTTCTAGTACAGACCAGTCAGTGTTATATAGATAAACATAATTGGCTTTATTAAAGTTAAGAAATTGCGTCTGGTTTTTAATTTGGCATTTTATAGGGTTACATAATATAGTTATGTCTAAAGGTGGGTGATGAGAATCGGGAGCAAGAACTGAGTCGAGTGGCTTATCAACCGCAGTTGCCATTTCGATCCAAAGAACGAGATCTAGTAATCTATTATTGTCATTTTTTACATTGTTTTATTGAACAAGGTTAGGGAAATCACATAATTCAACTATTTCTTTTTCTGTTTCAGATAGGCCAGAGTTTTGTAATACTGTAGAATTATCGCGGATGCCCCAATGATGGAGGAAACACAGAGAGCAGCCGGTATGTATGGCCAGTTTCCACAAAGGCTAACTTAACTCTGGCTTCGACAGAGCTCCTGGTACATCTGCACTGATGATGACACTGTTATGCCGTCCAAAACGTTGGCTAAAGCAGGAGGTAACGCAACAAAGCACAATACCCCAAAAATTAATCACGATAACAATTCGTTTACTGCTCTTTTTTGTTGTTTATTTTGTATTTTTAATGCTTTGTCACGCACTACTTAACCCGAGCTAAAACATCAGAGAGGAAATTATGATTATTATATTATTATTACTATATGCAGTGGAGTAACTAGCAGTAGTCGACAGTGGCAATTTTTAAGAGATGTGAACAAAACCCTCCATTATTGTATAACAAAAGATTCATATGGGACGATATTAAATATATATTTTTTTAATTTCGGTAGTTTCCAGCTCAGCATGAACGATCTTTTAACGAAAGAGCACAAATATAACAAAAAATGTGAGGAGTGATTTAATGATCCAGGTCGGAACAATTTAAATGTTTTTTAAATCTAGCATTATCAATGCACCTATTTTTTTTAAAGTTTTATATTGGTAGATGGGTATTGGTACCGCCGCCCTGGAAACCATTGATTGGATAACCAACAATAGGTCACCCTAAGCGGTTTGGTACGTTTGGCGACTTCGCAGGAGTGCCCGGGTTTGTAGTGTGAGTTTTGACTGAGTCTTGGCGGTAATTGCGTCTGCCCACCTGCTGCGTAGCGGGGCGGATCGAGAGAGACTGATCGATGGAGGCTTTTTGACCTCTCCAGCTGGACTCTCTCCGGATTGTAGGAATGGATTCGTACGTCACTCTTGGAACACTGACCCTCAGATTCCTACCCATCCCTGATACCTTTCTCCTTCCCAGAACTTTTTTCTTCCTTTAAAAAGACCCACCACACGGCATCCCCTAAGATGACATAGGCCCTTATGGAAATTATTTTCTTCCGGGCCTCCTGTGTGGACTAACGTAAAAAATAGGAACTCATATATATATATTTACTATTAGCTGGGTTACCCGGCTTCGCTCAGGACAATTCGAGAGTGTTCTGGAATGTTCCACAATGATGTTCCCGATTCCCTATTCCCGAACATTCCACGACATACTCCGCAACTCCTTCCAGAACATTCTATAGCTCTATGGAACCTTCTAGAACATTCCGTAGAACTTTCATTCATACCAATAACTATTCTAGAAATTTCAAGAGGGAGAAACTTCCAGCACTTATATCTTCAAAAGCACGCCCTTTAGGTAAAAGAGGATACCCTTATTCCCTAATAGGGATAGAGATCTACCCCACCATATAACTCCCTTGATCGTACAGGGACTTGTTTCTGAGTTTTTGCCAGCCGCACGTTTTTTTGGACTTTCTTTTATAATATATATTGATTATAAATAGATATACAATATATTAGAATAAGTTAACAATAATAATCTAAACGAAAATATGAAAGAGAACAAGACACAGAAAAACTGAAAAAGACAATGGTCGCAACTGGGGCTCGAACCCAGACCTCTCCGTCTAACCGGGACGAGCGCGTTAACCAATTTCGCTATTGCCACCTTCTGTCAAAGCCGTCATATTTGTCAATCTCATATTTTCAAATTTCAGAATTACATTATTATCAACTAATTATTTTTCTCCATATTACGGGCAACTAAATTTTTTATTGGAAACAATCATTCTAAGAATTGGTTTGAAACCTGGATAGCGTCTCGAATAGATATCCGAATTTATTTATATGGAACAATTGACTTTTACGAAAGCCTAAATGAATATTCAATTTTTATAAGAAAAACTTTCTTTTTATACTTTTGGCGTTTTTTACGCTCTTGTTTGATTTCAGGTGGAGGTTTTCTATGGTTCTGGAATTCAATGTTCCAAAATAATGTTCCCGATTCCCCATTCCTGAAAATTCCACGAAAAACTCCGCCACTCCTTTAAGAACTTTCTAGAGCTCTAAGGAACCTTCTAGAACTTTTCGGAAGACTGTTCTAGAAATTTAAAGAGGGCGAAACTTTCAGCCCTTATATCTTCAAAAGAACGCCCTTTAGGTAAAAATGGACACACTTATTCCCTAGGGTCGATAGAGATCTACCACACCATATGACTCCCTTGATAGTACCGGGACTCGTTTCTGAGTTTTTGCGTGCCGCACGTTTTTTTGGACTTTCTTTTATAGTATATATTGATTAATATTATAAAAGAAAGTCAGGTTAATGATCTTATTTAAAGGGGTTAAATAACAAATGAAAATTGAATGAAAAATGTATTTTTACTTTATTCAGTTCCACAACAAACGTTTGTTTGTAAAATCCTTCAAAATCAAGAATACCTTCTTGCTTACTAAATTAACTTAATTTTCACAATAGTTAAAAATGTATGTATGTGTATTATGTATCTTACTTGTAAACGTAGGGACCAATTTCTTGCATGATAGGTTTTTCCCCATTCTGGACCTCTTCGGGGTTGGTCACGTTCCAAATGTATACTTTGAACAACATCGCGAACGGCAAGGACTCCCATCGCGTGTACTGATCGGTATTCGGCGCCAGCTCAACGCTCTGCAAACAACGCACATTATTATTCCTCTACAAAACTGGACAGTGACAAAACAGAACGTTGAAGAAAAGTGAAGAAAAAAACAAACAGCAATACTCACGTAACCTTATCTAATCTAACATAACCTAGTCTCACATAACCTAACCAAGCATAAACTAACCTTCCCGAACCTATTTTATTATCGCGTTCTGTTTTGTAACTTCTGATTTATGGGGCCAACAGAATTAGCTATAGAAGATAAAAGATCATTTGGCTTGGCGCTTTTGGGCATATCGCTCGCCGTACATTTCCAATATTACCAATAGTAATGAACAGCGAGCGATATGCCGAAATGCACCAAGCCAAATGATCTTTTATCTTAATAATAATAAATAATAATAATAATATCTTTATTTGGAAAACAAACAGCTTTACAAAGATACATAAAAAAGAAAGAGTGCTAAAATAAAACAGTAAGCCTAAAAACATGTTTATAGTTTTTTTTTGTAGCTAGACAAGAAAAAAATAAAAAAAAAACTAAGAAAAAAAAATAGTTTAGAGAAGTTAAATTAAAACATAAAGAAAAAACTAAGAAAAAAAATAGTTAGGAGAAGCTAAATACTTAAATATGCATGATAAGAATATAGAAAAACACAATAAAGGGTAAGCTTATGATCTTGTAGGAGTATAAGGATGATATATATATGTAATTAGGGAATATGTAAATATAGGGCAAATTACAAAAAGAAATCTGATTAATAATATAATAAATATAAATATGGATGTTAAGGGGTGTGTTGTGATGCATTACATTTATCTAATAGTGTTGCTTTGAATTTGTTGAAAGTTATATTGAAGATGTCTGTATATATGAGGTGTGTGTTATGATAATGGCAGGCTCGATGTACGAATTCATTTTGTAAGAAGTTGGTGTTGGAGCGGCTTTTATAAAAAAGGGATACGTTTCTGCTATTACGACCAGGAACTCTAATATCTATTTTTTGTAAAAGATGCGGGGAAGATAGCGTATTATTTAGGATTTTGTACAATAACAATTGATCAGAAATAATTCTTCTACAATTTAATTTCGGGATTTTAAAGAATTGACGTATATCTTCATTTGATTGGAATACATAAAACGACCGAAAATTTATGTAGGAGAGAAATTTTTCCTGAACACGTTCTATTCTATGAACATATGTTATATATCTTGGATTCCAAATTTGTGGAGCGTGTTCTAGGTGCGGATGAACATAGGTATAATATAGCAAAATAAATGTATCGAGATAATAAAATAGTTTTGATGTTCGTAGTACAAATCCTAACATTTGGGTGGCTTTAGTGACAATGTTATTAATATGTAATTGGAATGTAAGTTTGGAATCTAAGGTAACACCCAGGTCCCGAACTGGTTCTTTTCTTTTAATATCGACATTGTTTATTGAATATTTAAATATTATTTTGGTCCTATTTCTTGTAAACGATATTGAGTAACATTTATCTATATTTAGGAACAAGCAGTTAATTTTGCAATATTCGCTGAGATTATTTTTATTTATTTATTTCAAGACTTTTGTTTTTACATTAAAAAATGATAACATATGCAAGGTTATACAACTTTTTTTTTTTTATTCTACTACTCCATAAGTTGAGTTCTAGGAGCTCGTGTTTATGGGAGGAGTATTTATTCACATGCAAAAAATAAAATAATAATAATTTTCTAATTAAATGTTTAAACAATATTCAAATAACTTATGAAATAAATACAAATATTAATTGACATAGGTTCGTAATTTAGGAAAAAAATAGTTATACAAGGTCAATACTTTTTTTTAAAATATTAAATATTACAGTTAAAGTAAGGGTAAATTAAAATAAATTAAGGGTACAATATATCATTATCCAATTTTAGGGAATTAATTTGTTTTTTGAATTGTTCATATTTCAATGTTTCAGTTACACTAATTTTGTTTTTGGATAATAATATATTGTACCATCTTACACCTAGATACAGATAGTGGTGCTGAGCCGTGGTAGTTCTAAGCATAGAGATGGCTACTAAGCCATTCGTTTTAAATCTATTGCTTATGCTATCAGAGGGGTGAATTTTTTCAATAAAATACTCTTTATAAATTTGATATAAGGCGTTTCTCTTATACAATTCTGTGATTAATGGTACATAAAATTCCCGAAATAAGGATAATTTTTATAATTATTCTTTGAATTATGATTATGGGCTGTAAGGAATCTTTAAAGGCCCCTCCCCACCCAATAATACCGTACTGTAATAAGGACTGAATTAATGCAAAATATACAATTTTTATGGTTTTCTTGTTTAAAATATTTCGTATGTTATAGAATACATAGATAAGTTCCTCCTGTATTAAGGTCCTCCTGTATTTTTAAGCAGCACGCGATATCATCGATTGGAAGGTATAGTTTCATATCGTCTGCATATAAGACTGCCTTGCAGTGTATAAAACAACTTGTAATGTCATTAATATAGATATTAAACAGGAGAGGACCCAAAATTGATCCTTGTGGAACTCCTGACGTAATATTGACCCAGTTTGATTTGAAACCACTTAGCACAACAGCTTGCGAACGGTTTATGATATATGAGTCTAGCCATCTTATGCTGAAATAGGCCAAGCCAAATATATCTATCGATATAATATAGATATTTTATCTTTTGTAGCTAAGTGTGACGGCCCACTTATCCGGTTACTGAATAAATAATATTTTAGAGGTCACAAGTTCTAAGCCCGGCTAGCGCTTTTAATTTTTGTTATTTCACATGTAATTAAAATTGCAATATTCTTATATGTATTTACTTGTAGATATCCACTCTCAGTGCAGTCCTGACAAAATATTACCATTCAGTATCGAAGTTTACTTGAAATTTGCATATAGCCGTATTTGGTGACAAGATCTGAAGAGAATGGATCTTGTTTCTCAAAATCATCTTCCATATCTATTTTCTCTCTCCACTACTAGGTGGTATTGCAAGGAATTAAATAGAGATTTTTTCAGTGGAAACATTAGACATTTTCCTTACTACCCGTTTAAAAAACACAGACGTACATATTTAATTTGTAAAATGTTGCTTGCATTAGTAATGAATAAATGCCAACACTAAGAAATGAGGTTAATTAAAAGTTTGTACATTTGCATCGTGATAAACAATCTCTGTGATATTAGTAGTTAGTATTCAATCTAATAAATACAAATCTATGCGTTATTTATCATTACTACAAAAATAGTGCCGATTTAATGATAATCGGCATAATTATGACTACTAAAGACATTTAAAATAAATTGTCCACGGTGTTGTCCAAACAACTTTTTCTAGCAACTATTCTAAAAATTCACCTAATGCAAGAAACGGCTTCCGAATCATCTTTATAATAATTATAATACAATCACAGTTGGGTTGGTAGCGGTTAATATTTTTAATTCTGATTTTGAAATATAAGGATCGGTGAAAATTACAGAAAAAATATAGGGCCAATAGCCGAGATGGTGAAGGAGCTGTGTCCCAGTAAGATAAGAGGTCAGTTATAACCGTTACCTTTTTATTTGTCTATGTCTTGATCTGTTTCAAATGTCATCAATGATATAAAAATTCTTAGTCTGAAAATTACGTTTTCGGTGCCTACAAGCCCGGTAGAATAACCAAAAACTACCATGTTGGACTTTCTCCCTTAAACCCATCTGAAAACTTTTTAGACTTCATATCCATAAACCCGCTACACTTTGACCAGATCAGATGGTACCTCTCTTGTAGTGCTAACATAACCTGGTTACAAGTCTTTCTGAGCAATAAAACACAAATTAAAAGAATGGAAATAATTCAGAACAGAGGCATGAGGTCTATATTGTGCTGTAGCAGATATACCAGGATAAAAACCATGCAACGCCAACTCAATATATTAAGTGTGTGGCAAAGATTAGTTTTCAATACCCTAGTTTTTATTTATAAGTTAAAAAATAAAATGTTACCAGATTATATGTCGAATAATGTTAGAATCAACAGTACAGTTCATTGTTATCCTACGAGAAACTGCAACGATTTTAGGCTTCCTAAAACAAATTTATCGGGAACACAAAATAATATTTATCATAAAGGTTTTAAAATGTTCAATGAACTCCCTGTAAATGTTAAGGAGGCTAAAAGTCTTGCAGTTTTTCGTGGATTATGTCTTAATGTTGTAAAGTCCAAATTTTAGTCAGTAGGTAGTAAATACTATTGTAGTAGTCATAGAAAAGAAAACATTAGATGTAAGATGTCAAATTTTATATTTAAATAAAATACACAATAAAAAAAAAATTATCTTATTGGATCAATATTACCTATTCGAAGCTTTTTACACCAATATTTTTCTAATTAGGCGGGAAGAATCACATTTTGGGTGAACAAGTCCATTCGAATCCTTGGCCGCCTAATGGAAAAATTGCTTTTCCTTTCCAAAACAAAAGTAAGGACGGGTTGTTTAAAAAGATTCGAACAATTCATGAAATGTTTGAAGTTAATTTTCGCATTCTGTGCGAGTTCTATAGAAGTTCTGTTATTTTAGTTACCTTTATAGGCCGGTTGCTTCATAAAACTGAAATAACCACAGAACTCGAATCGAACTTTCACAGAACGTGAAAATTAACTTTAAATAATTGATGAATTGTTAATTTTTTTTTTAAACAACCCATCCTAAGGAATTAAATATAATATTTTTTAAAAACCATATTATGCATTCCAATAACACGAAGTGCGCAGAGTTTTCAATATTATATCATCTGCTGCATTTAAAATTCTCTATAAAACAGTAACAGTAATAAACAGTAAAGTGCCTGCCAGGTAAGTATGGTTCTATTCTATATAATATCTTTTTCTGCATGTATTAAATATAATATATTTTTTTACCCAGCATCCAGCCCATTAGGGATGCATTTTGCATATGGTTTATTTTTATGTTATTGATTGATGAGTTAAGTGATGTTATATGTTGTTGCAATAGATTTTTTACAGTTAGTACTAGTATAGAGCCTTGGAAAAAAATATTTGTACAACGCTCTTGAGGTGATTCTACTCAAAAATAGCGCTGTACAAATCATAAATATATTATTATTATATATTATTACAAAAAAATACAAGGATCAGATATTCTTGTTAATCAGGATGTCAACAACAGCAATTTTTAAATAGTTTGATGTTCCAAGTAGACAAAAAATCAACGCCGAAAACATTTTGGTTCATCACCTCGAAAAAGACGCAGAGGCAAACACTTCACACACTCATAAAACTAGAGCCAAACAAACAGACTAAATATATCAAAGTGTAATTCTACCTGAGGACAAAGTTTTTCTTAATTTTAAAAAGAAGTTCTGATTTTTAGCAGTAAACGTTTATAACACACTCCCACCCAATATCAAACAAATAAAACCAAAAAATATAACTACATTAAGGACATTTAATCTTGACTTAAGGAACTATCGGAAAAAGAACTTACTTATATTAAAAACATCGTCAAAGAAGTTTCTGAAAAACCTTACCCAAAACATGAACTTGTACCATAGAACCACTATAACACTTTCCTAGCATGGTGGTCGAAAAATCCCATGTAAATAACCATCAAAGTAATGTATAAAGAAATTTTTTTAAATAAGTCGCTGTAAACTTTCCCAAACATAGTCCCCCTAAGCACAGGATATCCTTGTGAGGACGACTTTGAATATAATCTACTTCTATTTTATATACACACACAAGTATCTTCTATAAATTAAAAAATTAAAATATGCTTATTTAAAAAAATATATACCTCATAATCGTGAATCATTTTTATTTTTAAATGTTTGTCTTATTTAATTAAATTAAAGTCATTTAATATCAGATCTGTAGATACATCATGCAAAACAATTAAATAATAATACTATATATATTATGAAATTATGTGTCATGAGAAAAATAAGCTCCTTAAAATTCCAACAAAGCAAATTCGGGATTAAGAGATACGGTGTATTTATCTCATAAAGATATCTCTATTTTAGTATCGATATAATATTATCATATTTATAAAATATGCTATGTAAAAACACACCCACAAAAACTAATTGGTTTCGTTGAGATAGAATTATATCAGAAAATAAGATATGTGATTCTACTAACATACCTCCTGAATATTTAGCAGAATGTTACAGATATAGCAGATTGTAGTTTATTAAAATGCATGCAAAGAGCTATTTCACACTGTCAGTAATCAGTTCATTAGCGCTACTCTTATAGCTTGTACCTAATATATGTAGGGTAGTTACAAATGTCTATATATATATATATGCAGGGACGTACTTGACTAACTTTAAGCAGGGATTCCTGAAAATTTTTGCAGTAACAAATTTAAATGAAATTTTGGTCTTCGGTAACATCTTTTTTATTCAACTAAAACATAGGTTCTAAACGTGGGTGATAACGCCCCCTTGGGGGCATTTCTGACCTTCAGGGGGGGCGGTATAAGACCAAAAGAAAATTTGGGGGCGTTTTCGATTTTCAGGGGGGCGGTAGGAGACCCAGAGAAACCCATCCCATCCTATCTTGCCCCATCCCATTATAATCCATCTATAAATTACGTTACACCTTTGAATATTTTCCCTATCCCATCCCGCCCCCTCCTTTGTGTCAAATGTAACCCCATCGTGGTATCCCATTATGCCCCCTCCCTCGTGGTATACCGTTACGCCCCCTCCGTTGTGGCAAATGTAACCCGTTCGGTAGAATTCACGACTTAGGGGGCGCTAGAAATAAAAATATTCTGAAAGTGGGCGGTGGGCAAAAATGGTTAAGAATCTATGAAGTTAAACATAAAAAACTTATTAAGTATTGGACAATAAGAATGGGGGTGAAGGATAGGCCGGTTACTCGGCTGAGTGATCAGTGATGACATGTGGAAGAATTTTTTTATTTTTGATTTTGAAGAAAAATAAATTGAAAAAAATAATCTAAAAAGAATCACCGGAGACCTAAATTTAATTAACATTTTTTACTCCAGATAGTCAGAAATCGCTTGAGTAAATCCCTTGACATCCTAAATAGTTAAAAGATTAATTATATATTTATTTTAAATATTATTTCAAACAGTGAAATACTTCATAGATATGCCTTCCATGTAGATTTGAATGCAAACTAATATCGCCACTGACGTCATACCTTTTGATCGAGACAGCCAAGCAACATTGCGAAGTTCGTTTCATTTACACTGCGTGATATCGTATTCGCCATTCAATTTGATTTTGAATCTGTACTGAAACTGAATATTTGTATTTGAAATTTAAGCGAAGAATAGTCAGACTTTCGGATCATCTTTCACGAATAACAATGCATTTATTGTGTTTCTTTTTATTGTATAATTTCAAACGTCTTAAAAATAACATCTAAATTCTAAGGAATACAAAAATTATTTTGCCGTTAAGCCTTATCAAAGCACAGTAATTATTATCTTGAAAGATTTGTACGTTTGACCTTTTATCTGTTGTGTTCAGTGGGTACAGAAGTGATCGATGGGTTTTTTGCCTGTAGGGGAATTACCTGTAATCCCAACGTATTATATATTGGCAGATAAGGCATTTGTTACACACGATCAGATAAAGATATAGGTACGCCTGTCCGCTCCGAGATTTGGGACACTTCAATGACCACAAGCAAAACATTATAAAACTAATAGGCAACATGCGGTTTATTTTACTTTTATGTTTTTCGTACGTAGTACTTTATTACAGTTTCTAATAAATATCACGGAAGGAGTGACTTAGTTCCATTATTCAACTCTAAAGTTTATATTGGGAATGATGGTCGGAAGACGATTCATAAAATCAAAAATCATCAAAAAATTGTATTACGAGTACTTTCAAGAAAATTGTTTTTCAAGACAGTGTATTTAGCTTAGAATTTAGACTAGGACAAGGTTCGATTTATCTATTTTTAAACGACTTCGAAAAGGAGGAGGTTCTCAATACGACTTTTTGTTTTTGTTTTTTTGTTTGTTTTATGTTTGTTACCTCAGAACTTTCGATTGGGTGAACCGCTATTAATGCCTTTTTTAATTAGAAAGCTGGTGCTTCCCGTGTGGTCCCATTTTATTTTGGTCCAGTTCTGACAATAGGATCCATGAGAAAACCATATATGTCTTAAATTTTTAATAAGTATGTGCGCGACAAATGGATGAAAAACTCAATATTATACGCCAACAGATATCGGTGATTTGTTTTTGAAGTAAAACTTCTTTACGCACGCTCGTCACTAAAAATCAAAAAATAAACAAAAATTTTAACCAAACAAAGAACGACTTAAAAAAATGCACTAAAAAGAAAAAATAATTTCGTACGATTGTTAAGTCGTTTTTGTTTTGTTAAAATTTTTGTTTATTTCGATTCTATTTGAACGATTCGAATGAAATTTTGGAAATGTGTATTATATGTATATGATTCGGTAATAAAATATTAAAAAATGCCAATAAAATAATAATATATCTAATTTAAAAATCATTCTTTGGTCCTTTACGTTCCTCGGTTTTTAGAAAAACAAATTTATTATTTTTTATCGCAATATCTTTAAAATCCACTACTTTTGAATGTGTACTAAAAAGTAAGATTTTTGAAGTGAAAAATTCTTTAGCACCGTTGTGATTTGAAACTCGATGAAACGAAAAAGCGACACTAAAAAGAAACAAACGCATACATCTATAAGATTTAGCCTGCGAGAGAATGAGATAGAATAATCGGTATTTTATTTGTGCGGTGCTTTGTAAATAATCGATCTCCTTGACTACTTTAGTTATCAGAGAGTTTCACTTCTACCGCGTGTGCAGAGCACACTTGCATTTTTTTAAATAGATTTTAAATCCGGGTTAAATCTTTCCCAAATGAAAGACTAAACCCTTCCACACACTTTTCCACAAATGATTATCTAGTAAATCCACGCAATGTAAGTGCACTATATAAGTATAATAAATACAAAACAATACAAGAACAATTCGTCAATCCACCAGAAACATAATGGGAAAATAATTCATGGACTCCAGATATTTTCATATCAGAGGGTTCGGCTCTGATGAAATCCTAACTGGACCGATAAATCCTACTGATCCCTCAATATAAGTATTTAAAAAATCTTTCATAATCCTACATGTATTTAAAATAACTGAATTTTGTATTTTTATGTATAAATTCTTTGACAAATCTAATATGCCTAAATTTTGAATGTGAGAGCTAGGTATAATGCCAGTAGCCGAAATAACAAATGGTAATATTTTTATATTCTGAGAATGCCAAATTCTTTTAATCTCATTTCCTAAATCTGTATATTTTCTAATTTTTTCAGAAACAGTTTTCTGAATATTACAGAAATTTGGAATAGCGACATCAATGATATAAGTTATTTTTTTTTTAAATTTTGTCATGTAAAACTATATCGGGTCCATTATGACTAATTGTTCTGTATGTTACTATTGTTTTATCATAATAAATTTTATAAAATTCATTTTTTAAAAATGAATTTGGTTCATATTCATAATATAGTACACACAAAAACGGCGCTCTACAAATTGTCCAATTATTATTATTATTATTATTACGGATTACGGCAGTCAATCAAGTTATGTTTAGTTACCAAACTTTGATGAATTATTTTTTAAACTTGATTGTGCCTAAATGTATACAGAAATGTACAGAACATCCCGATATAACATGTTCTATAGTTTCCGGAAACGCCAAACATTTTCTACATAAATCATCAATTTGATTTGTATCTTTGATGATATGCTTCCTATATTTTTTAGAGTGGCTGATAAAAGTTTTATATACATACAAAATTAACTCAATTATTATTATTTTTTTGGAAAAAATTATGTCCTTTTCGAATACCGATTTGCTTGTGAATTTGATAGATTAGAGTTGTAAAATTGTAGTACCGAGCATTTCAATAAAAAGAGGGATTTTTTAAGGGGACTCATTGAGTCCTCTTTGGTTTTGCTTAGCATTAAATCCTCTATCTAAAATATTAATTAAAAGCAAGTTTGGAATAAAAATTAAAAGTAATACAAGAGAGAGCAGTATAATTTCGCATTTATTATTTATAGATGATTTAAAATTATATTATTATTACTATATGTATATTATATACATACGTATTATAGGGGTTTGCGCTTCTCATTTCAGTAAGTTAATTCCATTGTTGCAGATAGTGCTATTTTAATAAGAAAATGGCAATACTAAACTAAGCCTACTATTTAGGATTCCCAAACCGATATCCGAATACCATTTAAAAAAATCTACCAAAAAAAACTATAACTATTACTTCACATCTCCATCTGCCGTTAGCGCTAGTCCGAAAATGTAGGTAGGTACGAGTACTTTATCTATACTCTATCTCTATCTACGTCACCGAACACATCAGATGATTATGGACTGCTGATAAATATGAAAAACACAGTATACACGTAGTGAAAAACACTGATTATAAGATCAAAAGAGATGTGCAAATGTTTTTTCGAAATAGTACCTGCCAATGACAATCTTAATTTGCGAAAACTTATACTTTTGAATTAATCTCAAACGTTTTGTATTATTTTTTTCTATTAAAGAATTGTGCTTCCGAATAACATTACTTGTTTTTAAGCACCTTTTACAATGCCCGAAAAATATTGTGATATTATAATATTTATTTATATGTTTACGCCTTTAGAGCTTAAAATAATTAATAATAATTGGAAAATTTATACAGCGCCATCTTCGTGGAAAATCACCTCAAGTTCTACAAAAAAATATGTCTCAATAAATACGTTAGTGCGTTAAAATTATGTAACACATAATCCTAGAAATAATGGCAAGAATATATTTAAATCAAGTATTGATTTAAATATATGTACCTGCTTAGAGTAATTAGTAAAATATCAACTTTAAATGAAAAAGTGAATTATAAATATTATGAATATTAGCATAAAAATAAGCTACAGATTATATACGAGTATAATAATATTAGGGAAACAAAACTCTATAAATTTTGGTATAGAATAATTCATAATAAAAAGGAACTGAATTTATTTCCAAGCCTGTGTAGCCTTTGGACTGGCGAATGAATGAAATAGTTTGTTTTCGATGAATAAATAAAGAATAGTTCTGGAAGCCTCGTGTTACGATTTGGTACTCAGAACGGAATGTTAGCTTTGTTAAGTCAGATGCATCCATTGAGCCTTTAACTGATTTGTATAAAATACCAAGTCGCTCATGGTTCTTCTTCAAGATAAGTCGGTTAAATGGAGTAATTTCACTAAATTATCATAAAAAATATATTATTCTCTCTCAATGTTTATTTGATGTGTTGTAAAGTATAGGGACCTGAACGGTAGTGTAATTATATTCTAAATTGCTTCTTACAGAGTGAAGAGAATCTTAAAATAAGAGAAATAATTTCTTTCACCACTCTAAAAATAAATCCCATGAATTTCAAAGTCTTATTTGTTGCTTCATTGATGTGTGGGACAAATGCTAATTACAAGGTCATACATACGACTTTTCCAGAATCGGTCTGGGGGGACTCTTTGCTATATTTGTACAAAAGTGTCGTGAACACTACTGTCAAAAAAGGTTACCTAAACAATTTTTTTAGATAGACAACGAATGAGCACACAACACCCCAATAGAAATTTTCAAGGCAACTTTATAACATGGCTTTGAATATTTTTGACTGCATTATGTTGGTTTTCTGCCAGTAGGTACCTGGAACTAGAATCAGGGATTACATTCCGAAAAAAATTAAATTATTATTAAAAATTTATTGGTTAATATTATAAAAATTACGTATCTAATAATAAAACATATTGTGTTATATTTTCACGTTATCAATATATATAATTAAAAGATTACCTACTTTAATCTACCTTACTATGTTTAGAAATTAAAAAAGAGATTACATTCTACATTGCTACCAATTCGCGGGTAATCATTACTGTCAGAGTCATTTCGTAATACCTACTGCTGCTATACGATTAGTGCGTTTATCGCAATGGTTAATATTACCAATGTTTATTTAATAAATTAATGTCAAAAGTCGACGGAAGTATTGTGTTTATTCCTAGTTTCCCTTATTAAAACGATTTTCAAATCATAATATTATATGATGTTTATTTGTTGCCATTTTTCATTTGATTATTAATTAAATAATAATAATAAAGATTATTGTATCTTATTATTATCTTGTTTATTTACATAACATTACCAATGCGTAATAGATACACCTACACAATTATAATGTTGAATTTTCAGGCTGAAAATTATTTCACGATAAGATCATCAATAATAAAATTGACACTTTATTTATTCTCGAAGAGCGTAAATTAACTGAAATATTAATTAAATATTAACTGATCCAACCATGACCCAAAGGCATTTTTAATTAAAATGTGCTGTTTTTTATATTGATTTTATGATGGGATTCCGCTTTTTCTTGAAATAAAATTTAGGAGAGTATGTACCTAGTAACTTTTTTTTTAAAACTACTTTGAATAGGTACATACATATGTATATATTTAAAAAAATTGTTCAGATGCCAATCAGTTTCAATACGGCTTTTATCTTCATCAAGCCAAACATAACAAAAAATATGATTGTAAGCCTAAATTTTGCAATAAAAACCAAATCTAATCAAAATTATAAAGATTAAAAAATAAGAAAAAAATAATGTAAGTACCTTTATAAATAATTGAGTTTTACATGACAATCAAGATGGAGGTTTTTTTATAATATATATTATTTTAACTTATGCAACATTTATCTTTTTCATCTTCTACATTCCATTTCATCATGGAAATTTGAAATGCTGTAAAGGACAAAATGTTAATTGTTCAGGATAGCGAAAACTAAAGTTTTTTTCACGAACTATTTTTTGAGGACATATAATTATGACTTGTTATCATAAAATAACATTGAACTGTTCATTCATAATTCATAATACATTTTTTGTAAATTTCTTTAATTTCACAATTTAATTTATTTCTAATTTTTCATTAAAAAAATCCTATTCAAAAGCAAGTCATAACGTACACACTTATTTTTAAACGGAGGAGTTTATCAATTCGAGGGTGTTTTTTTAATTTTTTTTTGGTTGGGTGAACCAATATTGATGATTCTTTTTTATTAGAAAGCTGGTGCTTCCCGTGTGGTCCCATTTTAATTTAGTCCAGTTCTGACAATGGGATCCATGAGAAAACCATATATGTCTTAAATTTGCAATAAGTATGTGCACGACAAATGGACGAATAACTCAATATTACGCCAACAGATTTCGATGATTCTTTGTTTGAAGTAAAACTTCTTCACGCACGCTCGTCACTAAAAATCAAAAAATAAACAAAAATTTTAACAAAACAAAAAACGACTTAAAAAAATGCACTAAAAAGAAAAAAAATAATTTCGTACGATTGTTATTTTTGGAGTCGGTGTCAGCCAAGATCTCCACACCTATAACTACCTATGTATGTAGTTACCTTGGCTGATACCGACTCCAAAAATAACTATCGTACGAAATTATTTTTTTTCTTTTTAGTGCATTTTTTAAGTCGTTTTTTGTTTTGTTAAAATTTTTGTTTCTTCTAGAAATATTTCAACGACGGAGAAAAATGATATATTAAACTCATTTTTGGATTTTTTTGTCCTTTAAAGCATTTCAAATTTTCACGATCGATAATATATCAGAAAGATGGTACTACAACAGAGCTTTCAATTGCAGTACTTATAAATACTTTCAGCTTCACAAATCCTACAATCGTACAATCATTATACCCCGTGAATATTAACCGTCTGAGACGACTGTATTGGATTGTATGGCGAGCGATATTGTGAGGTGGGTCGCGCCCTCGTATTGTATTTCCCAATATTACAATTCCCTCGCGACATCGACTGATCAACAGCTCATTATATTAAAAGCTTAGAGTAACAATCTTATTATAACATTTTGTGCTACTCTAAATCATAAATATGATACCACCACTGAGAACTCCGTCGGAAGTTCTTTCTCTGTTACCTGGCTTATTGGAAAACAGGGAAGGGTGATTTTTCAACCATGTATCCCATACATCCTTCGACAACATCAGCAACTCTTACGTGATGTATCGTCTAATTTTATTCTGTAGTACTTAATCTAATTTTATATATTTTTAAATTACGTACTTTTTATATTATTTCATGTACTTATTATACTTTTATATTCATTTGCATTCTTTTATAATTTTTTTGTGTTGTATTCTTTTATATTATTTTATGCTCTTTTATATTCTTTTACATTTCCTATTTTAATGTACTGTTTATAAAATTGACCACTAAAACACGGGCGTGTGTCTAGCATGGTGGTCGAAAATCCTCAAATTATGTAATTAACAATTCAATGAATAAAGAAAAAAGAAAAAAATTAAAAATGTATAAATCAAGTGGGTTGCTAGCAGTGCCGATCACTTCAGTGGCGTTCACAAATCTATGACAGAAATTAGGCTGTATACACATTCAAGATGGTTTGAAGTTTCAAAATCGTTTACATAATAATGGACAATAAATAATAAATGCATTTTTATTATAATTTTTTTGTTTTTAATTATAGAGTTTTGGATTATTAAAATACACATATGGGCTTTTACATAAAATAAGACTTGATAAATTACATCAGTGCATTAAAATTTACATAATTACTTTCGCAAACCAACAAAAATCAAGTCAATATCAACCGTAGGTACTATTGCGACAACTCCATGACGGAATTAAAATTGTATACTCTCGTTCGCCGTATACAAAATTTGGGGTTTTGTTCAAATATTAAAATAAACAATCACTAAATACAAACAGTTCATAATGGAATTCAAATCGGAAGGCAGAACAAAAAAATTGCCTAGCTTTGCTTCGACTTATTTATTCCCAATCTACCATTTTTTCATCTTTCTTGGTGGAGTATTTTGTTTTTGTGATATTATTCTCATTCGGATGTTCTTTGTGTAAAAAAAAATATAAAAAAGCCCAAAATGGCCTGAAATTCAAAATAAATAAATAATTTCAATCTACATGAATGGGATATGCAATTCAATTTAACCGTCTTGACACTACAGCAAAAAATAAAATATATGGAACTGAATATCATGGATCTAAAATTGATAACGTGAAAATTAAATTATAAACCTCGAATTTCTTATATCGTTCCTTTTTCTTAGAGTAAGCCCAGCTTTTCAGCCTTTATGGACGGCAAGTCTCTGGTTTCTAAGAGTGTAACAGACCATGTCTCAAGGTGTCATTTTACGGTAAAAAACATGGTGAAACACAGGCGCATGGTAATAATATTTGCTTAGTTGTGGCCTTTAGAATATTGCTTTCATCGTTAAAAGTTGATATTCAAGCTCTGTTCTGTTATTATTCCTGTGAAACAACCGACCCATGATTAAAAAATAACACAACTTGAATTGATGAAATTCGATGAATTGTTCAAATTCTGTGAAACAGTCCGTCCCAGATCTCTGACTAATCAACTGGACTAGCCTAAGTAATAAATAATATGGTGATAAAATTAATAATTACCTCCCCAATCTTTTCTTCCACGAGCGGCGGGAACACGGCCCACCCCAGGACGGCCCCGAGCACCACGGCTATCAGACCCACCACGGCCAGCGTCACACTTAACCACAACATCACCTGTTCGTGTGTTCCTACTGAAATATTATGTTATGTTACTTCCCACACACCCGATTGTTGTGGCCGTGTCTCACTTACTAATTATCGTTTCTGTTAAGTGCGCCAAAAAAGATTAAAAATGAGTAGGCTTAATTGTGACTTTTTGTATCTGTGTATTAAGCGGGCTTGATATAAAAATGGTTTCATGATAAAATAGAACAGTTACTTAATAGAACTTTGAAGAAAATTAAACAAAAAAAATACACACACACTCTTCCTTATCTAACTTAACCCATTCCTTTGTCAGTGTTCTATTTTATCCATGTAGGTACCATACATAGCTTACGTATACCTAAGTATTTAAAAATATTATAAGAAAATTGATTAATATGTAATGCAAAATTGTCAAACTTACTAACATCTCGGAGAGGAACACTTTCGAAACAAACTCTTTCACATTTTCACAAACGAATTTCACATTTCTTCCAATTTCGGGGTTTATTTTAACGTTCTGTAAAAGTTCTGTTATTATTTCAGTTAGTTGAAACAAGTGACCAATAAATAAATAATAACAGAACTTGAATAAAACGTTTGCAGAACTTCTATGAAATTCGATGAATTGTTCAAATTATGTGAAACAACCCGTCCTTGATCTGTTTTTATGAAAAACACATTTTTTTATTTAACCAAAAGATTTTAACTCGGTGGTTATTAAAAAAAAACATTTTTTACAAAGCACTCACAATTTTGTTAGCTGCTTATCAACATCTAGATACTAGTACATAATATATTATCTCCGATATGTGAAGGTACATACTTAAATAAATCGGATGATTTAAAGATTAAAAAAATGCACAGATTTGAGACCGATCGATAGATATTTCGATAGATTGTGTTTTATTATTATTAGGTTGGTAGGTAAAATTTTATATTATTTTTTACTGATTCTTCTCTTTACCTTCATCAGTCATAAAACATACCCCAATTTGGGATGCAATAGTCTCACTGGCTCCAGACGGAAGCAGTAGGGACTCTTGTGCGGTACTCACATAATTTAAAAAAAACCATCTCATCCCACTTCACCAAATTTTGCTACAGATTGGAAATGGACAAAACATACGCTTCTTAGAATGTTTAGATCTAAGATTGACATTTAAGAGCAGAATACATGGCAGAGCTTACGGAGTATTTTTACTGTGGCAGATTCATTCCCAGGAGTGAATCGATTCAGTCTGATTCCCCCGGTTTTGAATTGATTCCTTTTATTCGTTCCTTTATTTCAATTAATAAAAAAAAAACCTTATTTATACGTATACATAGATATATTATCTAATACGCGGTTTTCAATTAAGAAAACTAAAGTAGACATGAGTGGGGAGTTTTCATCGAGTTTCAAATCACAACAGTGCTAAAGAAGTTTTCACTACTCTTCTTAGGGTGAATTATGTCGTTCTGAAAAATTGTAGGTAATAAAAACGAAGCGCGACGGGGTTAATGAAATATTTTACTGTGTACTTAGATATTATTTTGCAAAAAAAAAAAAAATTGACAAGAAAAATGTATTTATATTAGGCTAGCAATTAAATTTTAAAATTAAACCGTTTTTGTGGTTCACCCTAAAGTTTCACTTATTGTATTTTATTTATTAAACTTAAAATTGTTCTTATTGTAGAAAGCAATCACTTTGTGGTTTGACATATTATAATAAAATAAAAGACTTTTTTGTTCAAAACCACGAGTTTTATTAATTTTTTGAACCGACCGGTTTCGCTTTACTCAAGCATCATCAGGGTACAAATTAATACTAAACAATAAGTCATAATATGTGCTTATATAAAACAAAATATAGAGGGAGACAAAATATAGAGGGAGACAACATGATACATTATAACAAACACATCGACGGCCATAAAATACATTAACCTAAGTGCAGAAGTAATGGAAAAAACCGAAATATATTTATGTGACTAATGGGTTACAATAATAAATTTGTAGAAACAAAGCATCAGCTGGTATGGTGGTAAGGAGCACTGGGAATTTTTTTATTAAGTCATATACTTAATAATCAATTAGACATATCAAGAAGATGGAAAAACTCACCTACCAATAAAACTTACGAAATAAACTACAAATCATCCCGAAATACTGTTTCCAAATTAATCACAAAAAGTAAAACTGCATATTTTAATGAAACATTTAAAAACCATTTCAGCAATTCTAAAAAAACGTGGGATCAAATAAACAAGTTATTGGGACGTAAAACAAAAACAAACTGCGATGAAATTATTTCAAAGTATATGCTAAATAGTAACGGCCAAACAGAGGAAATCGTAGTAAATAGATTCGCTGAGTACTTTTCAAACAGTATCAGCTCGATGTTACACAAATGTGACTACAAAGCGTCTAACATAGCTCCCGTTGAGTTGCCGCATAGCATGTACCTTCCCAGAGCTACGTGTGAAGATATACGCAGGATTGTCAGTCAACTTAATAATTCTAAGTCGCCGGGGATTGACAATATTCGAATGTTCGACATTAAAAAACATATAACTATTCTATGTCCGGTAATTACCCACATAATTAATAAAATCTTATCGCAAGCAGTTATACCTGATGAGCTTAAATGTAGCATTATTAGGCCAATATACAAAGGGGGAAAACATTCTGAAATAGAAAATTACAGACCAATCAGTATACTGCCAGCTATTGAAAAAATTCTAGAAAAATACATCTCCGTAAATTTAATAATAATAATAATAATAGTTTATTCCAGAATGTATGCAGGGGTAGTGCAATGCAATACATTCCATATTTTGAAAGAAAAAATGGGTTAATAAACTAGATTACTTAAAAATGAGGGGTTATCCATTCCGAAAATTATAAATAAATACGGACAACGGACATTCGCTTATCTTGTCCCTACCATATTTAATAAGATGCCAATGGACGTAAAAAACGAATCTAATTGCACCACCGATCTCAAACAAAAATTAAAAAAAATGGCCAATAGATCAGGTCTATTTATATTGAATTTTGTTTATATCTTGTGTAAAATATGACTATAAGTAATTTGCCTGGATTATATCTGTGTGTCTTTGTATTTTATGCTTTTATATTGTAATTGCTTAAAAGTTATTCTTCTGTTTCTATTTTCTATATTGTGGTATCTTGTTATAATTGTTCTTCTGTGTTATATTAATATTGTTAAATCGACCTGCTGACAAACTGCTCTGGCAGTTTAGCGGGTGCTTAAAATGAAGAATAAAAAAAATAAAAGTAGTCCAATATTAGGTCTGTTTCCAATAAACCCTTAATAAAAAAAATTCCCAGTGCTCCTTACCACCATACCAGTTGACGCTTTGTTTCTCTAAACTTATTATTGTAACCCATTAGTCACAATATTATATTTCGGTTTTTTTCCATTACTTCTGCACTTAGGTTAATGTATTTTATGGCCGTCGATGTGTTTATTATATTTGTATCATGTTGTCTCCCTCTATATTTTGTCTCCCTCTATATTTTGTTTTATATAAGCACATATTATGACTTATTGTTTAGTATTAATTTGTACCCTGATGATGCTTGAGTAAAGCGAAACCAGTCGGTTCAAAAAATTAATAAAACTCGTGGTCTTAAACAAAAAAGTATTTTATTTTATTAAAATTGTTCTGCTTCACGTGATCTAAACTTCCCACTACCTTCAGCTTCACAAAATATCACGCGTCATACAATTTATTAGAAAAATAAAGGAATAAATCACTCGATTGTCATTTATCACGGTCCGACAGCGACTGATGTTTTGTTTACGGCTAGGTAGACAGATACCATAAAAACAATGAAATAAATAAACATCGTTTTGTTTCTAAACATTCTATAAGCATTGCATAATTTACGCACGTGTGAGGAAGAAAAAATATGGGATTAACTTTCGCTTTTTGGTCTTTAGTTCAGGGTCCCTTTAAAGTTTTCCGATCTCGATCTCGAACCGATTCTCTGCGGGCATCAGGGAATGAATTTAACTAACTTCTTTAATGGACTTCTGACTAATAAGTGTCTTTTGTCTTGCTGTGACTTGAATAACTTGCATTCCGCGGACCTAATAATGACTCGATATCTTCAAAAGATTGGAATTGAGCTGTCCGTCCGGATCGACTCAATTCGTGGGACCTGGGATTTGGTACGACGACGTCACAAATGTTTTGATTCCTTGAATAAGTGAAACAGAGATTGGGGTTGATTAAGAGGACATTACCAGAGAAACCAGAAATATGTCATTTTTAAATCAGTGTTTAGACTTATTGACTCGTTTCCACAAAAAATTATAAATTGATTTTGAAAGATTGTTCTTTTATCTACTAAAGTTATGGATTACATTTTGAGAAAAAATGTTTATTTTAAGTATAATAAGGTTATACCATAGGTCGTTGGCAGATTTGTTATATTTTCAAAAAAGTACATGTATTATACAACACCAATTTCAAATCATATTATCATGCAGTAAAATAAATCAATACATTATCTGGTAACCGTATGTGTCAGAATTTTAATTTAAGTTTAAATAAAATTATAAAAAATATATATACGTACATGTGTTTCTTGACGAAAATTGGTCCGTTTGTTTATTTATTTGCGCACTTACAAACTAATATATTTCAGATTTTTTTACATACTTATTTTGCTAAGACATTATTGACAAATCATAAATAATTTTAATGGAAAATAATTTTAGGGTGTATTTAATATTAATTAATTTACAGCTTCGCATTTCACAATTTTTCTTATCAACGACAACACGAATCGAGAGCGCTCATTCAGACCGCAACTGCGGCCACCGGCGGTTGTCTTCGCGGCGCTCTACATCGTAACATTTTCAAACGAATAACGAAGGAAAATAAATACGATTTCATGTTTGTAAAATTTATAGGGTTGCCCCAACGCAAAATTTCATGATCATTGAATATTTTTATGATAAAATTTTTATAATTTAGAAATTTTTTTAATTGTAAATTATTCTTATGTGAATACCGCACAAGAGTCCCAACTGCCCCAAAATATTTATTTTCAAGTAAAACTTCTTTACGCACGCTCGACACTTGGGGGGTAAACTGGTAAATGTGTTACGAAAAGTGGTGATTGTTACGAAATATTTCCTGCGAACGGTAATCGATGCGAACGGTGATCGATTGCTAGGTGGGTCGTGCCTTTACGCACGCTTGTTATTCGTGTTATTGTTTTATTGTTAATAGACTATTTTTGCGTAAATAAATAGATAAATTAAATTATTTAAAAATATATACGTACATGTGTTTCTTGACGAAAATTGGTCCGTTTGTTTATTTATTTGCACACTTACAAACTAATGTATTTCAGATTTTATTACATCCTTATTTTACTAAGACATTATTGACAAATCATAAATAATTTTGATGGAAAAATAATAAACACGAGAATCGGATATGGGTACCACCGCCCCGGGAACCAATTATTAGATAACCAACACGTCTGCCATAGGTCATCCCAAGTGGTTCGTAACATTTGGTGACTAGCAGGGGTGCCTAGGTTCAAGGGGTTGAGGTTTGTTTAGGTCTTGGCGGCGGATGCGTCTGCCCACCAGCTGCATGGCAGGTCGGATCTGGAAAAGTTAAGGGAGTCCCTTTGACTTCTCCAGCCTTACTCTCTCGGAACATCGCCTTGCACCGCAGTGGAGGGATGGATTCATACATCCGCACTCCTGGACACGCTGATCCCCAGATTTCTACTCACCCCTAATATCCCTTTCCTTCTCCGAATTTCCTCTTCTTCCTTTCCCTAAAACGACCCTCCACACAGCATTCCCAAAGAAGAGATAAGCAGTGTGTCGAGCGAGTGTAAAAAAAACGGTCTCTCCCGATCCGGCCTTCCATGTAGTTGGTGGATGTACCTTCCAAATTACTGATACTACCTATTGACGGCCGGCGTGGTCAAGGGGTAAGGCTCTTGACTCGCAATCCGAAGGTCGTGGGATCGAATCCCGGCATAGGCAAATAAATTTTATTTGACTAATTTGGGTTATTTCACAATTATTTAATTTAAAAATAATATATTTGCGTCACGTTTTAGAGTAAATGATACTTTCAGTATCGCCCTGGTGTAAGACCACCATTCAGAATTGAAACGTTGTTTAGTGACCAGATCTGAATAGCCAGGTAATTCCTCGCCTTCCTCTTCCCCCACCACCTTCAGCCTCGCAATATACCCCATAGTCACGTCATAGTCTCACTGGCTCCAGTAGGAGCATTTGGGTCTCCTGTGCGGTATTCAGATAAATATAAAATAAAAAATTGTGCATACGAATAAATATTTCAAAATGAGAAATTTTTTACAATCCAACTGAATATTACACTTTTTTCATAAATATACCGCACAAGAGTCCCAACTGCTCCTGTCTGGAGCCAGTGGGACTATGGCATCCCCAATTGGGGTATGTTGTAAGACTGAAGGTAGTGGGGAGGGTAAAAATATAGGGAAGAGGAAGGTGGGGAAGTACCTGGTTATTCAGATCTGGTCACTAAACACGGCTAAAGACATTTCAAGCAACGTTTCAAATCTTAATGGTGGTCTTACACCAGGGCGATACTGAGATATCTTTCGCTCTAATGGCCGTAAAATAAAATTAAAAAACAAAAAACCAAAATATTAAAAAGAATTTAACACATTGTTTATTCATGTAGGTATCTATTTAATACCTACTGTGTTTACGCATTTTACTTGTATCTATTTATGTTTATGCACTTCGATATACAAATTACAAATAACTACTACTAATTAAAATTCTGGACGCGAGAATATAAGCATACCGTAGCCATGTAGCCGCCCTAGCTCCGCGCGATACACAAAACCTAGTTTACAGCGGAACGTAATCTAATTCCAAAAACTTCCGCTAACAAGCTCTGATATGAGAGCGCTGGCGCAGGAATCAGAATAATGATTAGCTGGTAAGATACTCTTAACTTACCCTCACTGATATAATTATACATAACAAAAAACGTGACAAAGATGTCTGTAATATTTCATGTACCATATTAAACCATAAGACGTCTGCAATCATTCACATACCATATCATTAGGCAAATGATATGGTATGTGAATATATAGGTGAGGTTTTGGGAGTGTATATTAAGTGAATGATTATTATTATTGCAATCAGAATTATTCGAATTGCTAAAAATCCGGATTTTAGGATAGATACATGAAGAAAAAAATCTGATTATACGAATATGATCATTTCAAAAAATGTTATTTGCAACGAAATGTCTTATGAAATTAACAGTCAACGGGTTAATAGGTATGCAATACTTAAGAGGAATACGCAAGCCAAAAACTGTCTATTCTTGGTGCGAGAAAATACAATATAAATCCACCAAAGATGTAGGCAATAGGCATAAAAATCGCTTTGCCAACGGATTCTACAATCAGTCGATTTTGGCAAAAAGTGATTTTTATTTATTTTGTGAATATTTTTATAAGAATGATAAAATTTAATCAAGGAAAACTGTCACACTTAATTTTAGCTATAAAATAATACTTTATAAAAGTTGTTTTTTATACGCGTACACAATTTTATAAATAAAAAATAATTTCGTCTTCAAACTTAGCAAACACACTTTGTGGCGTTTTTAATTAATTAAATGAAAATAAATTACTTTGACGAACACTACTATATAATCTATTTTATCGACATGTTTCAAAAACAAAGTTTTCTTTGTCAAAAAAAGAGATTAATATAAAAATAACAAAAGACAAACAAGTATAGACAAATAATATAGATTATGTTTTGGTGTTATACAAAGTAATTTGTTTTCATTTAAAAAAAAATAAAAATTTAATATTTTACGCTTAAATTTTTTATAGAGCAATTATTATTGTTTTAATTAATTCATTTTGTTTTAATTCTATTCTGCACAACCATAGAAAAAGCTGCAATTTATCCAAATAATTATTTTTGGTTTTCATTAGGTTAACCCAGAGGTTCCCAAACTTTTTTCTCGTAGACCACTTTCAAAATTTTACTGGTTTCGGTGGACCCCCTGCTACTATGCTACTAAATTTCCACCATATTCCCAAAACTCGTCAAAAGTGTGAAGTTTAGATCTAACGATGGAAATTTGCGTCGCGGCTAAGTTCCAACACTATGTAAATTCGGAATGGTAAAATAAAATGAGGACATTTTCATGTGTTCTATTTATTAAAAAAATATTATTACAGACTTAATAGAATTTAAACTAAACATTAATATCGAACCGTAACTTCTAGAATGCAAATCAACAATAAAAAAGTCATTATTTTAATGGGAGGTATGTACTTTATGGATTGACAGCAAATTATCAATATTTGGCTTAAGTTTTGTAAGGAATAACCGCAAATCTCTCCGTTCTGTGATGTTCAATCTGCTACTTTATTATTATTATGTTTTCATTAGGTTTGTAACGCCACTAAACCCTTTTTCGACAAGGTATGACGAGGGAAACGCTATCAAACGTTTTCGGGTAGCTCAGCCAGCAGCCAAAATCTTTGATAACCTTTTTTAGTAACAGTTGCTGACCTTCTTAAAATACACTACTCAAAAAAATTAAGGAAAGTTTTTAAAAAAGGAAATTAATGCTAAATAAACAGGCTATCTGATCTATATGCCGGTCTAACTGAAAACAATTTCAAGCGCGTGGACCAAAAAAGAAAGCAAAAAGTTTGCTAAATTATTTTTTCGCGCTATATGTTAGATTGGCATGAGAACCGTAGCTCCTAAAAAGTGTTAGCCAAAAAAATAAAATTTTTAATAATTATTAATTTTCGTGGACCTCCACTTACAACTTGTGAACTCCCATTTTTTATCACGCCAACGTAGACCCTCATCAAGTGTCCCGTGGACCTCTGGGGGTCCATCTGGACCACTTTGGGAATCACTGGGTTAGTAAAGATTAATCGATAATATTGATTTCACCGAGAGCTTCACCATAATATTTATGAAGACGTTTCTTAGATATAAATAAATTTGTAATTAAAACCCAAAAACTAATGTTCAAATTTTGCACAGATAAGAGATTTCGTTCAAGGAATTGTGCAAATTATTTAGTCAGAAAATATTAAACATAAGAAAGAAAAAATAATATTAAATATAAGAAAGAAAACGAATAATAAGGAATAGAACAAAATATTGTTTGGTCTTAGACTAAATATATTACGCGCAATGAATAGGAAAATGCAACCTAGATCAAGCAATCATAAGTTTGCAACCCAGAGTTAAAATTTAATGGACGCCTACTTAACGAGTTCTAAAATGTCAGAAAAAAGTTTTAGTCTTCGTCTTATTTTTTCGGTTATTGAAATTTTTTAAAGTGTTTAGAAATTTTACTTTTAAGAAAATCCGGATTTTATGCGATTATCCGGATATTGAGTTACACGAAATCAGAATATCTCGGTTTTCTGAAACCGCTCCATGTTCGCAAACTTTACCCACCGGTACCTATCCACAGAGTTAAAATGAATAAATGTATTCCAAGTAAGATAAAACAAATTCTCCATAATGACGACCTCTAAACTGTAAATAATACCCATATTTGAAACTTTACGGATATTTATTATTATATAAACACCACAAGATTTAGTTAGAAGCAAATGGGTAATTTTAAATTCACGCGTGTTTGTGCATGAAAATGATTTTTATGGCATGCTCATTACGTTTGTTTACATATATGAACATCCAATATCCACCATTAAATAATAAATTAATATTAAATGTAAAACTATGCTAATTATATTATGTTAGTGAACACATATGCAGACGCTAAAGACATTTTTCAGGCGCCACAAGCTCATCAGTATTTTAAGTTAACATTATTATTCTGCGCATTTTTGTTTGTCACACTTCAAAAGTTTCCCTGTGTGTAGGCACTGTGTACTTTATACAATCAAATGAAGTACAGATGTTCAGAAATATTTCGCCAATCCGATAGGCAACATCTTGGACTCATAACACAGTCGATCAAAAAGGATTGTATCGAAAACTTTCGGTAATTTCTTAAAGTTCCCTAGAACAACTTCAGATCGCTAACGTACAATGTACAAACAACAGTTAATGTCATTAAGAACTGTTATTTATTCGTTGGCGATCTACAGTCGTTAAAGTTATCGATACAATCCTTATCGATCGACCGTGTTAGGAGTCCAAGATGTTGCCTATCCGTGTTAGGAGTCCAGAATGTTGCCTATTGTAGTTTAATCCCCGTGTAAAGGAATCTATTTTTTTAATGGTTTTTCACCCCAAAGGAACGTTCTGGCGAGTGTCAAGTGAGTGATTTTGTGCGTGTAATTTTGGGTTAGTATTTACAAATTTGGATTTAAAACAAGAACATATCTACATTATATAATAATACTATGCAAATAAAGATCACGCTCCAGAGTCCAAACTGCCGAAATGAGGTACCTACTTGAGAGGAGTGGCAGGGGTTACGAAATGGGATCATAAAAGAAACTCGACGATCCGAGATGATCTAAACATTAAACCACTGCTACTCTTCATAGAAAAATCGCAATAAAGGTGGCTTGGGCATGTACTAAGAATGTCTGATGACCGAATTCCGAGGAAGATACTGACTGCGATTCCAGAGGGCAGACGTCCAGTGGGCCGCCCCAGACACGGTTGGGCGAGGCAACTCCAGAAACTGTGTGAGGAGAGGATGGGTCTACCATGGACAGAGACCGAACAATCAGCACAAGACAGGGATTTATGGAGGAGCCTTGTCGATGCAATGGGTCCCCGACCCGAATTGGACAAGGGGAAGAAGATGTATGTATACAAATAATAATAATAATACGCTAAATTCTTACAATACGAGATGATTTTAATAACATATTACAAGTGGAAGTAACAGGAAATTAATAAATATGCGATGAAATGACCTTTCTATTCCAACAAGCAACACGGCGGCTTTTCAGATGATATTCTCTTACCTGGGACCGAAATTGTACAACAGAATCCCTTCACAATTGAAATGGGGTGACAAAGTGGTTGCTGGATTTGGGCAGGACGGAGTCGGAAATATTTATTTATTTTTATCTAGAACATTACATTTGATACATTTGTATAGCAAAAATAATGTTGACTTTTTTTTTTTTTTTAAATTAATAAAAATTTATTCTGTAACAAAATCAAGAAGAGAATAAGAAGGGAAAAAAAAAGTTTTTTATTTTTCATTTTTTTTTTAAATTTAAATACTAATTTTTTTTTACTAAATGTGCCGTTAATAGGAAATGTAAAATTTTAAGCGACATTATTTAATAGTTTTTCAGATTCCACCCTGCCTAAGCCAATCAGCCATTTCGTTATTATAGAACCAATGTGAAACATTTTGCAAACTTTAATATTTAATTCTAGGGGAATTTTGTTGTATATTTTTGGTCCAGGATATGTACGTTTCCTTTGATACTTTGCCGTGTTGCTCCCTGGGACCATGGGATCCTTTCTAATGTGACTTCTTGTGATGTGTTTATGATCGATTTTTGAATATTTTCTAGATTTTTATGTGCGTGGATGATAGTCCTTTTTATGTTGTTTTGACGAGCATCAGGTGCATGGAAGTTTTTGTGGAGCTGATCGCTGGAATACCTATAGGGTTTACGCAAAATTACTCTAATTATGGATTTCTGGGCCTTCACAAGCGGATCTAAGGTTGTTCTACCCTACGCTCCCCGACCAATGCGGGCGTACGTTGGGATGGGGTTGCACAGTCCGGGATAAGTTTTTCTTGGGTCTTGTTTAATTATGTTCCGTAATGCAAAGAATATGTTAATCAATTTTCTTACCCTTGTTGAGGGGTTTTCTGTGTAATGTTCCGTTTGAGATGGTTGTCTATAGAAACATCTAGATATTTGATGTTTTCTACACATTCCAAAGCTTCACAGTTGCAGCTATGGAATGTGTAGAAAAGTGCATATTACGTCACTATTTTTTATTTTTTATATTACTCTATTTTTTCCACGCTTATGAAGCTTCTTTCGGATTTAGTTTTATTGTAGTGGCTGATTAGTTCTTTAAAGTATGATTGAAAACACTTTAAACATTTTTGAAAACCTTTTATGCTAATGATTCTGATATTTTTTTGTATGCCTCTACTGAAGTATAAAGCTGTACTAATTAAACAATTTAGCAGTCCATATTTTAATAAGGTCACTGTATAACAGGTATTTTCTGTTCGTTTCTTCTTCAATGCTTTCACTAACTTTGTACTAATATGTATTATTCTTTTGGTTTATTTACAAGTAATCTTTTGGTTTATTTATGTATTATATATTATGTACTATTTTTCTTTGGTTTATTTGGAAGAAATCTTAAGATTTTACATTTCTTTCTATATTGAAAAAAACATGTACGAAAAGGACACTATGTCGTTAATTATAAATTATTAAATAGTTTTTGCCTCAGTAAGAAAGATAAAGTTATTTGGCGATGATTTTTTGATTTGTGTCCCAATATAAATCAATCATCTGTAAATTAAATTTACGTCTATCAAAATGTTTCTGTCAATTTGACTGTCCTAGAACGGGAGAATCCTAGTTGGGCAGTCAACGCTTCTTTGTACTGATGTATTCTTTGTAACAAAAACAAATAAATAAAAAAATAAAATAAAAAATGCTGATATAATTTATTATGCGTAAAAAATAAACTAAATAAATAAATACATGAAATTAATCTTAGTTACAAATTGATGCTGTTAATATTCAGGAAATTAGCCATGACTCTATAAACGCATTTGTCCACAGAAGATAACAGACATGCAATGTTGTGGGGGGGGGCAATATGCCCGAACAGATTAGGTGAGGGATGAAATTTTTGTATGAATTATGTATAGGGCAACTGAAAAAAGTATGATTGAGGTCAGGGCTGGGCAGTATTTACTGAATTACTTGTAATTGAAATACGTATTTGAAATACAAATACGTATTTTGTATTTGTATTTCAATTACTTCCTAAAAACGTATTTTGTAATTGGTATTTCAATTCCCTGATGCTGAGATATTTTGTAATTTGTATTTCAAATACTTGTGGCTTCAAAATACATTTTCAAATACATTTATCGATCATAATTATGATAAAATAATGCCATAGCACTCTTACTAATGATTATTTGTAGTTCTCTTATTTTAATAACTAGCATGATATAAAAATTATAATAATTATTATTGTCCTGTGCTATAATAGCACTGTTATTGTACATTTTCTATCATATTTGTATCATATTACATTATACTTGTCATTGCTTTGTATTGTACATTTTTGAGTCATAGTATGAGATCAAGCACTATAGGAATAATTTGACTAAATACTAGATTATTTTAAAGTTAATAACAGTTGAACGCACCTGAAATGAAATATCATAAAACTGCGGTATACAAATGTAATGTTATTATAAAAATAATTTATATTATCTAACACCTGGGTTCTATACCGCAAAACTTTAGAAGTGGAGCGGAGATGAGATGTTTCTTGTGAACAATATGATTGGACTCCAGATACTAATATCTACAGCCTGTATGTCGGAAGAATATCTACAGCTCAAACTGCTCTATGATAACCAAATTTAGGACGAATATCTACAGCTCAAACTGCTGACTAATATCTATGAGAACCAAAGTGAGGACGAATATCTACAGCTCAAACTGCAGTGCCCATCTCTACGAGCAAGATATGATACAACTGAAAACTAGCTATCCGGAGGCGTACGTTTTCAGAAAATTCTTACTTCACTATTAATTGCACAGTTACACCTTGGGCCAGTGGCGGACTAAGCCCGTCAGAAGCCCGGGGTGGCAAAGCTGAATGAGCCCCCCCCCCCCCCCCACAGTATAAAAAGTTGATGTAATTTTATAAGATTTTTATTCAGTTCACACGGGCCTCTGATCCTGGGGGGCATCACTGTAAAAAAAAAATAACATTTTTTTTTTTTTCATTTTCTAATAAAATCCATTTGTTAATAATGCCATAACATGCTTTAAAGAAAAAAAAATCAAGAAAGTTTTAAACAGTTTGTTTGTTGAATTAACCTTCAGAAAAACTTTGAACGCATTTTTCTCAAAACCACGTGGTTATAATATGGTTGACAACATATTAGAAAAACTATTCATCCGATTTGCATCTGTTAGAAAATCCAATAACTATGGCACCACGTAGGGATTTTTTTTATAAAGGGCCTTCTTCTATTTTTTTTAAGAACGCTGAAAATTTTCCATAAAAAATCGAATATAAAATTCGCTGGTCCGCCATTTTTTCTTTTTTTACATATAAAAATTCCCCTACGTGGTGCCATAGACACTGGATTTTAAGAGTTGGAACAGTTTAAGAGTTGGTGCATGGTGCATGCAAATCAGATGTATAGTTTTTCTAATGTGTTGTCGACCAGAATGAAAAACATAGTTTTGAGAACCGTAGTTTTAATCCGCGCGCTACTCGAATTTCTACCGATTTCTTACATATCCCCTTCAACATTTGAAGTTTTTAAGCTCTTAAAAAAATATATTTTATTTTAGAAGATAATATCTATACATTCCCCACGCCGGAACGCAAATATATGAAATTCCCTCGATAGAAAAAAATCGTAAAGTATGCTCCGAAAATCCAGTCACTACAGCCGTGGCCGTATTATCCATAAGACGTATAGGCAACTGCCGAGGGGGCCCAGCATTGGTTAGGGGCCCCTAGGGTAAAGGGGCCCCAAGATGTGCATTGCCTAGGGGCCTAGCAGGGACCTTTTGTCCATAAGGCAGTGTAGGCCACTACCTAGGGGCCCCGGCATGTTTAAGCTGGCCTTGGTAGGGCCATATTGTCCATAAGGCAGTGTAGGCCTCTGCCTAGGTAGAAAAACTATACATCTGATTTGCATGTACCATGCACCAAGTCTTAAACTGTTCGAAAATCCAGTCACTACAGCCGTGGCCGTATTATCCATAAGACGTATAGATAAATGCCTAGGGACCCCGCATTGGGTATGGGCCCCTAGGGTAAAGACGCCTCAAGACGTGCATTGCCTAGGGGCCCCGACATGTTTAAGCCGGCCCTGCTAGGGCCCTATTGTCCATAAGGCAGTGTAGGCCACTACCTTAGGGGGCCGCATCGGGTAGGGGTCCCGAGACATGCATGCCTAGGGCCCCGACATGTTTAATCTGGCCCTAACTATGACCCTACGTAGGGATTGTTTTATAAATGGCCCCCTTCTATTTTATTTTATTTTTATGAACGATGAACACTTACCATAAAAAATTCATTCAAAAATAAAACGCATTCAAAGTTTTGCTGAAGGATAATTCAACATACAAACTGTTTCACATAAAATGTTGTATCTCCGTAATTTAAACTTACTAGATGAAAATATTATAGAATTAGCTAACTTACTTCATAATAATATAAATAGATATATCGATATAGAGCCCACAGTTAGACCAAAATTACCAAAATTACATACGTCAAAGAAATTATCTTAATTAATTTCTGAATTAAATAATATAATTTTTCCAAAAATAATATTTGATGACATTAGTTTTTTAGATCTTCATACAATAGTGTATGCTAGTGCTATCACTATATGTAATAAGTTAGGAGTTAAATTAACGTCTTCTGATGATAGATCATATAGTTATAGAAAACCAGAATGGCAGAGTAGATTAGAAAATGATGTAGTCTTTTTAAGAAGTAGCATAGCTAGAGTAATAGAGTATAAAAACGGAAATAGAAGTAGGAATATTTTGAGACATGTAGATGTAATTGGGAGAAAATTTGGTTATAGCATTGGTAGTAATAATAATGAAAATATAATCAATGATTTATTAGATTTGTTAAAACAAAAATTAGGTGTAAAAGCTAGTACATTAAAAAGATATAATTATACGTATAATAAAAAAAATAATAATAGATTATTTCAGAAAAATGAGAAAATATTTTATTCCAAACTTGACGATAAACAAAATATTATTTGGAATAATAATAATCCGTTGCCATCTGAATCAGATATGCGCGATTTTCGGACTAATATTTGGAGTAGAGATATAAAACATAATGAGTCAGGTCCGTGGATAGAAAATGAAGAACTCAATTGTTCAGACATTGAACAAATGAGTTTTTCTGATATATCGGTTGAATTGTTAGCCAAAACTATAAAAAATACTCATAATTGGAAAGCCACGGGTTGCGATTGGATTCATAATTTTTGGTATAAACGTCTGACTACTTTACATCCCCTTTTGGCAAAAAATCTTTCAAAATTTGTCAGAGAACCTCAAAATTTTCCAAATTTTCTAACTAAGGGCATTACTTATATGTTGCCTAAAAGCGAAAATATTAATAATCCCTCTCAGTACAGACCCATTACATGTTTACCGACAATATATAAAATTTTAACCTCTTGCTTGACAGATTTAATATACACTCATTTAGATGAAAAAAATGTTTTATCTGAACAACAAAAAGGTTGTCGCAGAAAACATATGGGATGTAAAGAACAATTATTAGTTATTGATTCTGTAATTCTAAAACAGATTCAAACCCAAAAACGTAATTTACATATTTGTTATATAGATTACCAAAAGGCTTATGATAGTGTCCCGCACTCGTGGCTGATAAGGGTTTTAAATATATACAAAATTAACCCAATTATTATAAGCTTTTTGGAAAAAATTATGGCATTTTGGAAAACCGATTTGCTTTTGAATTTAAAAGATAAGAAAATTATAGTACCAGGCATTTCAATAAAAAGAGGGATTTTTCAAGGAGACTCATTGAGTCCTCTTTGGTTTTGCTTAGCATTAAATCCTCTATCTAAAATTTTAATTAAAAGCAAGTTTGGAATAAAAATTAAAGGTAATACAAGAGAGAGAAATATAATTTCTCATTTATTATTTATGGATGATTTAAAATTATATTCGAATTCTGAACCAAATTTAGAGAAAATGATTAAAGTAGTTAAAATTTTTTCAGATGATATTAAAATGACTTTTGGTTTAGATAAATGAAGAACGATCCATATAGAGAAAGGTAAAATTGTAGATGGAGACGAGGGTATATTTAGAAACTTCAAAATTGAAAGTATGAAAGGGGATGAGGTTTATAAATATTTAGGATATCCGCAATCAAATAGATTAGATCATACTAGTAATAAAAATGATATTAGGATTAAATTTAAAACTAGGATCAGAAAAATTTTAAAATGCAATCTATCTGCTAAAAATTTAGTAAAGGCGATAAATACTTGGGCAATACCTCTATTAACTTACTCATTTGGCATAATTAAATGGTCTAATACCGATTTAGATAGCTTAGAACGATTAATTAGAACTACGTTAACAAAATTTCATTCCCACCACCCAAATTCAGCTACAGAAAGAATTAATTTACCTAGAAATTTAGGAGGTAGAGGTATAGTTAAAATAACATCTTTAAAACATAATCAGGTAGAAATGCTAAGAAATTTTTTCCATAGGAAAGCTGATAGTTCAGAAATGCACAAAATAATTTGCAAGGCAGATAGAAATATTTCGCCATTAAATTTATACGACGAGAATGCCAGCATTCTTATAAATACCAACCAGGAATTATTAGATTCCTGGTCAAATAAAATTCTTCACGCAAAACACTTCAACTATCTCAACCAAACATATGTTGACAAATTTTCGTCAAACAAATGGTTGAGAATTGGAGAGTTGAGCGCAGAAATAGAAGGCTTTATGCTTGCTATTCAAGATAGAGTCATTAATACTAAAAATTATAGGAAGCATATCTTCAGATGCAAATCAAATTGATGATTTATGTAGAAAATGTTTGGCTTTTTCGGAAACTATAGAACATATTATATCGGGATGTTCTGTATTAGCGCCGTCCGAGTATACATTTAGGCACAATCAAGTTTTAAAAATAATTCACCAAAGTTTGGTAATTAAACATAACTTGATTGACTGCCGTAATGTACCATATTATGAATATGAACCAAATTCATTTTTAGAAAATGAATTTTATAAAATTTATTATGATAAAACTATTCTAACAGACAGAACAATTAGTCATAATAGACCCGATATAGTTTTGCATGACAAAATTAAAAAAATAACTTATATCATTGATGTCGCTATTCCAAATTCTTGTAATATTCAGAAAACTGTTTCTGAAAAAATAAGAAAATATACAGATTTAGGAAATGAGATTAAAAGAATTTGGCATTCTCAGACTATAAAAATATTACCATTTGTTATTTCGGCTACTGGCATTATACCTAGCTCTCTCATTCAAAATTTAGGCGTATTAGATTTGTCAAAAAATTTGTACATAAAAATGCAAAAGTCGGTCATTTTAAATACATGTAGGATTACGAAAGATTTTTTAAATATTTATATTGAGGGATCAGTAGGATTTATCAGACCAGTTAGGATTTCATCAGAGCCGAACCCTCTGATATGAAAATATCTGGAGTCGGTGAAATATTTTCCCATTATATTTCTGGTGGATTGACGTATTGTTCTTGTATTGTTTTGTATTTATTATACTTATATAGTGCAATTACATTGCGTGAATTTACTAGATATTCATTTATGGAAAAGTGTGTGGAAGTGTTCAGTCTTTCATTTGGGAAAGATTTAACCCGGACATAAAATCTGGAGCACCGTAAAATTATTTCAGAAAAATGAGAAAATATTTTATTCCAACCTTGACGATTAACAAAATATTATTTCGAATAATAATAATCCGTTGCCATCTGAATCAAATATGCGCGATCTTTGGACAAATATTTGGAGTAAAGATATAAAACATAATGAGTCAGGTACGTGGATAGAAAATGAAGAACTCAATTGTTCAGACATTAAACAAATGAGTTTTTCTGATATATCGGTTGAATTGTTAGCCAAAACCATAAAAAATACTCATAATTGGAAAGCCACGGGTTGCGATTGGATACATAATTTTTGGTATAAACGTCTGACTACTTTACATGCCCTTTTGGCAAAAAATCTTTCAAAATTAATCAGAGAACCTCAAAATTTTCCAAATTTTCTAACTAAGGGCATTACTTATATGTTGCCTAAAAGCGAAAATATTAATAATCCCTCTCAGTATAGACTCATTACATGTTTACCGACAATATATAAAATTTTAACCTCTTGCTTGACAGATTTAATATACACTCATTTAGATGAAAAAAAAATGTTTTATCTGAACAACAAAAAGGTTGTCGCAGAAAACATATGGGATGTAAAGAACAATTAGTTATTGATTCTGTAATTCTAAAACAGATTTAAAACCAAAAACGTAATTTACGTATTTGTTATATAGATTACCAAAAGGCTTATGATAGTGTCCCGCACTCGTGGCTGATAAAAGTTTTAAATATATAAAAAAATTAACCCAATTATTATTAACTTTTTGGAATAAATTATGGCATTTTGGAATACCGATTTGCTTTTGAATTTGAAAGATAAGAAAATTATAGTACCAGGCATTTCAATAAAAAGAGGGATTTTTCAAGGAGACTCATTGAGTCCTCTTTGGTTTTGCTTAGCATTAAATCCTCTATCTAAAATGTTAATTAAAAGCAAGTTTGGAATAAAAATTAAAGGTAATACAAGAGAGAGAAATATAATTTCTCATTTATTATTTATGGATGATTTAAAATTATATTCGAATTCTGAACCAAATTTAGAGAAAATGATTAAAGTAGTTAAAATTTTTTCAGATGATATTAAAATGACTTTTGGTTTAGATAAATGAGGAACGATCCATATAGAGAAAGGTAAAATTGTAGATGGAGACGAGGGTATATTTAGAAACTTCAAAATTGAAAGTATGAAAGGGGATGAGGTTTATAAATATTTAGGATATCCGCAATCAAATAGATTAGATCATACTAGTAAACAAAATGATATTAGGATTAAATTTAAAACTAGGATCAGAAAAATTTTAAAATGCTATCTATCTGCTAAAAATTTAGTAAAGGCGATAAATACTTGGGCAATACCTCTATTAACTTACTCATTTGGCATAATTAAATGGTCTAATACAGATTTAGATAGCTTAGAACGATTAATTAGAACTATGTTAACAAAATTTCATTCCCATCATCCAAATTCAGCTATAGAACGAATTAATTTACCTAGAAATTTAGGAGGTAGAGGTATATTCAAAATAACATCTTTAAAACATAATCAGGTAGAAATGCTAAGAAATTTTTTCCATAGGAAAGCTGATAGTTCAGAAATGCACAAAATAATTTGCAAGGCAGATAGAAATATTTCGCCATTAAATTTATACGACGAGAATGCCAGCATTCTTATAAATACCAACCAGGAATTATTAGATTCCTGGTCAAATAAAATTCTTCACGCAAAACACTTCAACTATCTCAACCAAACATATGTTGACAAATTTTCGTCAAACAAATGGTTGAGTATTGATGAGTTGAGCGCAGAAATAGAAGGCTTTATGCTTGCCATTCAAGATAGAGTCATTAATACTAAAAATTATAGGAAGCATATCATCAAAGATGCAAATCAAATTGATGATTTATGTAGAAAATGTTTGGCTTTTTCGGAAACTATAGAACATATTATATCGGGATGTTCTGTATTAGAACCGTCCGAGTATACATTTAGGCACAATCAAGTTTTAAAAATAATTCACCAAAGTTTGGTAATTAAACATAACTTGATTGACTGCCGTAATGTACCATATTATGAATATGAACCAAATTCATTTTTAGAAAATGAATTTTATAAAATTTATTATGATAAAACTATTCTAACAGACAGAACAATTAGTCATAATAGACCCGATATAGTTTTACATGACAAAATTAAAAAAATAACTTATATCATTGATGTCGCTATTCCAAATTCTTGTAATATTCAGAAAACTGTTTCTGAAAAAATAAGAAAATATACAGATTTAGGAAATGAGATTAAAAGAATTTGGCATTCTCAGACTATAAAAATATTACCATTTGTTATTTCGGCTACTGGCATTATACCTAGCTCTCTCATTCAAAATTTAGGCGTATTAGATTTGCCAAAAAATTTGTACATAAAAATGAAAAGTCGGTCATTTTAAATACATGTAGGATTACGACAGATTTTATAAATATTTATATTGATGGATCAGTAGGATTTATCGGACCAGTTAGGATCTCATCAGAGCCGAACCCTCTGATATGAAAATATCTGGAGTCGGTGAAATATTTTCCCATTATGTTTCTGGTGGATTGACGTATTGTTTTGTATTTATTATACTTATATAGTGCACTTACATTGCGTGAATTTACTAGATATTCATTTGTGGAAAAGTGTGTGGAAGGGTTTAGTCTTTCATTTGGGAAAGATTTAACCCGGACATAAAATCTGGAGCACCGTAATATTATTCTCAAAAAGTTTCTTCAATAAGGGATCTAGGAATCACTCTTGATTCTAAATTCATATTTGATGTACATATTGACAACATTAACTGCAATTCATTAAAAATGATGGGATTTATTCACAGAATATGTAAACCTTTCAAAGATCCTCGATCAAATCTAACTCTTTACAATGCCTTAATTAGAAGTAAACTTGAATATGGAAGCACTATTTGGAATCCACATTACTGCAAATATGAAAATATTGTAGAATCAGTTCAAAAAAAATTACTAAGAATGTTATCCTTCGAATGTGGACTACACGACCATCTCAGATCATATGATGTACGTCGTGATTACTTCAAGATTGATGACTTAAAACTAGAAGGCAATTGACTGATCTAATATGTTTACATAAAATTATTCACGCCCATCTTGATACTCAATTATGTCTTAACAGTATTAAAATTAATGTCCCCAATTCCCATTGTTTAAGACGCCATAACATTTTTCATTTTAATACATTTAAAAATAATATCGCCTACTTCAGTCCTCTGACCCAGATGTGTCGACTGTATAACAAGATAGAGTGCGCTGATGTGGATATTTTCGTTGATAATTTGTACAGTTTTAAAAAAAGTTCTAGCCTGTTAAAAAGTACTAACTAATTATATTGTGTGAATTGTCCCTCTATGCATGCTCGCGTATTCCATGTCTTTTACCACTCATTGTAATGTGTTACTTGAGTGACCTTGTATATAATTTTGTATTTTCATTTGTGATGTTTTTGTTTTTCTAATTGTATTTATTTGTATTTAATTGTACGTAATTGTAGATTTTTATAATTGTGTAATAACTGAGTTTTATAACTGGATTGTTCTCATGTAAATGTAAACATCTGTAAAACCCAGTATAAATAAATAAATAAAGACACAAATATTTGTAATATTTTTATTAAATATGAATTTCAATATAAAGCATATATTATGACATTATGTGGGTAAGTTTGTAATTTAGTGGAAAACAGAAACAATAGGGAAGTTGAGTGAAAAATATTTTGGCATATAAAAAATATGTTCACGTAGATCAAAAAATATCGATTCTAAATACATATATAAATAAATATATGTATTTAGAATATTATTAATATTTCCATATTATTATTCTTAGAATTAATTAAAATTTCTTAAAAAATGATTAAAAAACTGTAAAGTAAAAAATGCTTCATGATTAGTCGAAAGAATTTTGACATCATCTGTACGCCGGTTTGTAAGATCATTGGAATGTCTATGGTGCATCTCTTTCTATTAAATGAGAGATGGTTTGTTTATGATGAGAGAGGTACATGCCAAACGGTTTTGCTTGCTATCTTTTTATGAGTCTTTAAGTAAAGCCTCAATGACATTGAGCGAGTTTACAAGCTGGGAAATTCTCTATCTGTTAGTAAACTCAGTACATTTAATCGTATTACTAGCTAACTAGCAGATTGTGGACAATATACGACAAAAGTTGAAAGGTGGTCAACTTTTCTCGCTACTTGCTAGCGCTCGCACCAACAGCTGATTTCATAACTGTCAGAATTAGTTAGCCGTAATTCTCGCTACTGAAAATGTCGACAGAATTGGCGTGGGAGACATTATTTTAGCTATGTGAAAAAAATAGATTCAATCTATCGTCAAATAAATGTGTTTGTTGTAATGATTATATGAAATGGATTTCTAAAGATACAAATTAGTACTTTATAATAAATAATATGTTGTTTATTGCATCCCTTCGCAAAGTTCAACAACAATTGTCACTTAATACCGTGCTGCGAAAAGTTTAGGCAGGAGAAACACAAATTCTAACTTTAAAAATTAATTTAACTATGAAATCTTGATCAATTTTTTTAAATGCCATAATTCTGATAGGCGGTTAACATTGATTAAAAAAATTACTGGAATTCCTTATTGAAGATCTAAAAAAATCTCCACACAAAATGCTAAAGGGACATGGTTTTCAGAGCCCAAATGACGACACACACACACCCCACCTCTTACCGCTCGGAATCCGCTCATTTTGGTGGGCTTAATAAAATTTAAACTTGGAGAATTAATTTAATTATGAAAACGAACTTAAAAAAAAAAATACTAGTATTTAAGTTTGAATGTGAACATTAATAAAAAAAAATTAAAAATTGACTCAACTTCCTTATTATGTGGGAGTTCCCATTTGATTCCAGAGATCAATGAAGAGTTTTTATTTTTATCTTATTTTATGTTTATACATACTTTCATCCAGCCTCACAATTTACATTTATTTAAAAATCGAATTACTCTATTATCAACAGAATTGATGAGAAATACACAGATATCTGGAAATCGGATGTTGCATAAATAGGTGATTTATGAAGTTTCACTAAGATACATAAATTCTATCAAAATGTGCCGTATGATGAGATAGATTGCGTTGAATAGGTCAACGTTGTAAAATTAAAAAAAAAAATTACATTCACACAAGCATAAGCTCTCTTTCTCGTGTCATTTGCGATTGCTCCCTAATATCCCTCCTAGTAATATCTACTCACAGCCCTCGATGTCACTAATCACTCAGCATTATAATTCATACATGAACCAAGACTTTCTCACCATGCCTTCTTATACTAGATATAAATTAAACTTTGCTGCCTACGTTTTTTCATCTTTGGGTAAATTTTCTTGCTTCAGTCGTTTCACTTAATTTAAAAAAATATATATACTTTTTACGAGTCTTCTAATTCCACTTAATTTCAAACGTAAGTAAATTTATCCTTCTTGGACCATTTTGTACAACACCAAAATAGAACTTGAAAGTTTATTTTTTTTGTGTTTCTTAAAACTCTTAATCAATGTCTCCTTTCTTTTTGCCTTCAGTCATCTTCCTCGTCTCCATAACCATCTCCATCCTCATCTTCGTCATCGTCTTCATTTTCTTCTTCATTCTCATCTACTTCAGATTCTGAGTCGGAGTAATCAAACTGTAAATAAATAAGTGCGGTTAGTAAAAACTTATTACCTAATAGCAAAATCAAAAAATATTTGAAGTATTTACATCATGTTGCACTATGAGGTGAAGATACACAGCGATAAATCGATATGAATTTACAGCATTCCATGCATGTGTCCCTTTAGGACAACAGCCTCTGCATCTGTAAAAAATAAGTTTTCACAATTATGCTTTCAACGACATAATCATAATTTAGCAAGATGTGGTCGACAGCATATACAAAGACGAGCTTTTTGATTGCCAGTACCACTTGTATAGAAATTACTATTCTAATAGGTAAAACTAAAAGGGGATATATACATTGCTTTAGGTATGGGGGCATCCATTAATTAAGTGAGAAGTTTTCCATCCTCCCCCTCCCCCTCGGTGAGATAAATGTGGGACAATTCGTATATTTTTGTATGGATGGATGTAATTAATGGATGCCCCCTATAAAAAAAATAATTTAAGTTCAGTCTCAAAAATCATTTGAATAGCTGACTTGTCACAGCATTTTGAGAGTGAGTGAACATACAGTAATCATTTCCCGTTCCCCGTAAGACGTGACTTCATCTGTTCGCTCACATAAAGAAGTGGCTTGTGGCCCAGCCGATGAAGATCTTCAAAATGCTGTAACAGATTGGCTACATTCCCAAGCAACAAAGTTGTATGCAGAATGAATTTGTAAATTGTGAAACGATATGACTAGTGCTTGAATTTAAATGGCGATCATGTTGAAAAAGAGTGGAAAGCTGTATTTTTAAGTAGTGACCGACCGAAGGTTCGATTTGGTTTTGATTTCGGCGAGTTTGGCAAAAAAATCTAGTTTCGGCATCTGTTTCGGTTAACTTTTAGTCGAACTGAAACTCCGCATTCGTGAATTGTCGCGTGTCGTTCAGCTGACTTCGGGTGAGTTTGTGGCTTGTGTGTCACCTGCCATCATCAGCAGAATTCGCCGGCCGGTCCGGCGTGATTGTGTTGTACGTTTATTTTTTTGTTTGTTTTATAGCAGTAATATCAAAAAAATATATTAATTCAATAATTGAGGTGATTTTTCACAAAAACGGCGCTCTACAAATTGTCCAATTATTATTATTATTATTTTTAATTTTTTTTTTTATTTCATTTCATGTGTAATAAGATTGTTGTGACAGTAAACGCAATTAAAATTAAAATACTCAATTAATGAGGTCCTTCCTTTATAATGTTAAGTGTTGATTATTGACAATTTTTTGTTCCAAGAAGTATTGTTCCAAGATGTTTTGTTAATTTTTAAATTTTTTGTTTTTAGCAGTAATATAAAAAAAAATTCACATACTTCAATAGGCCACTTGCATCACATTTTTTTTTTCCGGTTTAGGCAAATATTCTTAGACATTCTGTATTTTTTTTTTTAATTGTAATTTTGAAACCCTGGCGATTTTTTGAAAATACCAATCCGAAAAATCAGACCATTTTTTATAAACCGGAAAGACGGGACATAATTTTATGGGTGCGAAAAAACAATAATTACATAGCCGAAAAATCATTTAAAAAAAATAACGTTTTCCATACTAATCGCAATAAATTGTACGGGGTTCTCTTCGTAACATCTGTAAAAACACCGCCATCTTTATCAAAAAATCAAACCAAAGGAAAAGTTTGCATAGAACAAACAATAAATCTAGTGAACGTTAAACGCAAATTCAAAAATTCGCCGGAAATCAAAGTGTTGCCATATAAAAAAAAATTAATCAAGGTGGAATTTTACAAAATTAAGGGAACATAATCGGAGACGGCGCGTTTTCATGTAGTGACGTCACGAGCTCAAATAATGGATTTATTTATTTAAAAATAAAATAAAACTAAACATTTCTAAAAACTTTTACTAACATTTTCATAATCTTAGTAAAAAAATCTATCCACACGGTTTTTTCCAAGTCGTTATGAAATCCATGCAAGTGGCCTATTCTTGTTTTTTATAACTTTAACATTCGTGTTAACTGTCTGTAGAAGTGTAAAAAAATAAGCAAAATTTCAGTAAACAATAGATTTTTAACATGTCTAAAAAGGTTTCGGTTTCGGCCGAAACTGAGACAGACACCGAAGATTCAGTTTCGGTTTCGATTTCGGTAGGAAGTTCTGTTTCGGTCGGACACTAGTTTTAAGAGGCACTTAATATAATATTTGTATCTATGCATGTTTTTTTTTAATTTACAACCAAACGGTGATTACTTTCCGAACAGCCCTCATATTATGGTTACTTTGTTACACATATTAAAAAAAAAGTGATTTACGCACGTATTCTTATCTCCAAGGCACAGCGCCACTTCAATTGCAGCTCCTAAAAAGTATGTTCTCCCACGGCTTGCACTGAACCTAAAAAAATGAAACAATATGATTAAATTATATACAATGTGCTCTGAACCTAAAAAGATAAAATACAAGAAAGTATGTTGCCTGTTGTATGCTGATGATGCGGTGCTGATATCTAACACTACGGAAGATCTACAGATTCTCTTGTCTAGGATGAACGAAGTATGTATGAAGAATGAGTTAATGATGAATGTAAGTAAGTCTAAAGTCATGGTATTTGAAAGAGAGAGTACGGAAAACATTGTGGAACATAGTTGTGAATGATGAATACTTGGAGCAGGTGGATGAGTTTGTTTATTTGGGAAGTATGTTTACGAGAGATGGGAGGGCTGATAGAGATATTTAAAGAAGGATGAATGCAGGTAACTCTATTAATGGAAGACTGAACGCCTTCGGCACCAATAAAAAACTGTCCAAAGAAGAGAAGCTAGCCGTCCATAATGGAGTACTGGTACCTACCCTGATGTATGGCAGTGAGGCATGGAACTGGCAGAGTAAGGATGAAAGTAGACTGAATGCTGTAGAAATAAGATCCCTGAGAGTATGTGTGGTAAAACCATGTACGATCGTGTGAGAAATGCAAGGCTGATGTAAGCGTTCATTCGCTCCGATGGTTTGTGCATGTAGAGCGAATGAATGAGGAAAGGAGGTAAGGAGAATATATGACGCAAATGTGAATGGTAGAAGAAGTCGGGGACGCCCGAGAAAGTCACGGCACGACCAAGTAAATCAGATACTTGAGTCGGGCCATAACAAGAGTCAGAATAATAGAAGAGCATGTATGAGACGATGTATTAGTGTTAGCCGAGATCGAGTTGTTTGGCGGTCCATCCTCTCTGCCACCCCCCGCGGGGAAACGGCCTGATGGTTAGTTGGTTATGTTTAGTTTGTTTGACCGAAAGATTGACACAAAACTTTATGCTTATATACAAACCTCTGTTTAAGAGTGTTGGATCCTGTCGTGGAGTGCAGGACCCTCTCCAGCCGGAAGGGAGCGTCTTGGCAGTTGCCCATCATGAGAGCCTGGTTGACCGCCCAGGGGGGCACGTGCCAGAAGCCCCTGTCCCATTTTGGATTTGGATTCTCGAAACCACGGATTGGGAAACGCACCCAACCTGAGAGACAAATATTTATTCATAAAAATGATATGGTAACAATAGTATTTTTTTACAAACACATTCAATTAAATATAAATTCAAAATACATATTCAATTTTACATACATCTTCAATTCAATTCATTGCAGTTATACTTCATAGCCGCACCTAAATCATAGTATGTGATTTAACACTAGAAAGACCGGAGCCTTCATTTTGACGGCTGGCCGAAGTAATGCAACGATATAATGCTTAATAATTATTGTATTGGTGTGATTTTTTTTTACATTTCATGATTTATGATTTGTCAACTATGGTGAAAAAAACAGGAATGTGTCTTGAGGACTTTTTGAGATATATTGATTTATACCTATAAAGACCGCCGCCGTCAATGTGACGGTTTGGGCCATTATGCTGAGTTTGTTTACAACATTCTTTACCCAAGTTTACAAAATACCCATTCCTCCTCGTTTATGATAGTACTAATACATCTGTCTGTTTCTTTCGCTATCGCGTATCATATAATTTATAAAAATACCACAAAAAATATATTTTTGGCCCAAATTTATTTTATGACTAGTTGGAGAACTAAAGACAGAGTGTGCATACATATACCAAAGTTGGTCTAGCTGGGTAAGCTCCTGAAGAACTGGCAGAATCATTTATTGGATAATCAAAACCTCTGCCATAGGTCACCGAAAGAGGTTCGCTATGTTTGGTGACTTAGCAGGGGTGCCCAGGTTCATGGGGTTAGGTTATTTTTACATTAGCTAACAGGAGGCCCTTAGAAAAATAATTCCCCTCAGGGCCTATGTCATCTTTGGGGATGCTGTGTAGAGGGTATTTTTAGAAAAGGAAGGAGAGGAAGTTCCGGGAAGGAAAACTATATTAGGGGTGGGTAGGAATCTGGGGGTCAGTGTGTCCAGGTGTGACGAACGTATGATGTAATATCCGTGATGTTCCGAGAGAGCACGGCTGGAGAAGTAAAAGGGATTCCCCCAACCAATCTCTTCCGATCCGGCCTGCCATGCAGCTGGTGGGCAGACGCATATTTATTTGTACAGCGCCCTTGAGGTGATTTTTCACAAAAACTGCGCCATATAAATTAGCCAAATATTATTATTATCTGCCGCCAAGACCCGGACAAACCTCGCCCCTTGAACCCGGGCACCCCTGCTAAGTCACCAAACGTAGCAAACCACTTGGGGTGACCTAAGGCAGAGGTGTTGATTATCTAAAGAATGGTTCCGGGGCGGCTGTACCCATATCCGTCTCCCGAATCTGGGATTTGTTCGGGGAAGATGTGTTCGGATCTTGGCGGCGGATGCGTCTACCAAACGATTGCGCGGCAGGCCAGATTGGGAGCGACTGGTTGAGAGAGATCGTATGACCTCGCCAACAGGACTCTCGGAACATTCCCTTGCACCGCAGTGATAGGAATAAATTCTTACGTCTGCCACTCCTGAACACACTAATCTACAGATTCCTATCCACCCCTCACACCTCATTTCCTTCCCATAACTTATTCCTTTTCCTTTCCCTATAGTACCCTCCACACAGCATCCCCACAGATGAAAAATGCTCTGACAGGAATTATTTCCTTAGGGTTTTTTGTGTGGAGCTAATGTAAACGAAAAAAGAAAAGATACCGGACCCTATGTCATCTTTGGGGATGTCATCTTTAGAATGAAGGAAAGGAATTTCTGGGAAGGAAGAAGGTGTGAGGGGTGAATAGGAAAAATTGGTTAATGTATCCAGGAGTAACGGATGAATAAAGAAGGTGTGAGGGGTGAATAGGAGAAATTGGTAAATGTATCCAGGAGTGACAGACAAATGAATCGATTCTCCCACTGCGGTGCAAGGTAACGGTTGGAGAGGTCTAGATTAGGTCTCCCTCAACAAGTATCTTCTGACCCGGTCGGCTACGCAGTAGATGGGCAAACGTACCTATTCGCCACCTAGACCCAGAAAAACCACACTCAATGAACCCGGGCACCCCTGCTAAGACACTAAACGTAGCGCAAACACTTTGGGGTGTCCTATGACAGAGGTGTTGGTTGTCCAATAATGGTTCCCGGGGCGGCGGTACCCATATTCGCCTACCAATTGGAAAAAAGTGATCAGCCGTCAAAATGACGGTCGTGGTCTTTATAGGTATGGAGAAGTACCCGGTCTTTCTAGTGTTAAATAGTTATAAAATTATAATTAAAATAAACATAAGGAATGTTCAAATTTTTGTTTTGGCCTGCTACGAAAATAGGAATGCTTGTCACTGATCTAATTATACATTCTCTTGTATTTATAAAGCCAGATCTCTAGTGACAATATTACCATAAACATTGAACCAAATATTCATTCAAACATTAAACATTGGGGCGGGACCACAAGCCGATGGAAAACAAAAAAAAGGTTGTGGCCCCGACTCAATGTTTTTGTTTTGTCCGATGTTTTGAAAACATTTGTTCGCTGGAGACCGGACTTTATCCAAACACTAGTTGAAATAAAAAATTTAAAAATCACATAAACTATTATTATATAAAGACAGTTATAATTTTTTTTTGTAATTAATCAAACTTAATAAACGCATCCAGACTGGCAGTCTGTTTCAATAATCGCATTGCCATAATAAACCTTAAACTAAAATTTGCACTAAAAGATCGCATAAATACCATTTTCCAACCAGAAAGATTATCAAATGAAGAACTAACAAACAATATTTCACATATTTATTATTTATGTATGTAATTCTTTTGTAGTATTTGTAAATTAATGGAATCACACAATGTGCTATAGCACAGCAGCAAATAGGTATGGAAAGATGATCAATAATCAAAGGGTTCAAATAATAATAGAATACACACCATGAGGAATCCTGCCGGAGGGAACTGCCAAGCAGCAGGCGTGGCAGAAGCAGCGGGGATAGGTGTTGGAGAAGCAATCAGGTAAAATCATTTGCTGCCTGTACAGCAGTAATTGCCTCATGTAGACACAGCTCATGTTGTTGCAATGAAAACCCTCTGTCACCGGATCACCTTCCAATTCGCAGGATCCAGTCAATAAACCATTATTGGTGAAACCATGATTGCAATCGTTTTCCGGGGTCCGGAATTCATCTCCCGTGGCGATGGAGGCTTGATCATTCGTGTCTGGTCCATGATAGACACTAACAATTGCGTTTTCGATTTCAAAGTGCTCAATCATTGCAGTCATTATTTGGTTAAATTTATCAGAATTCGGTTTCCCAGGATCCTTGAAGAAGGCTGGAAGTGGAAGTTGTACATTGCTGGCTCCAGCAAAAGCTTCTGGAGGAGCTATAGCAGCCGCAGGGGCAGCTGACATGTGCTGAGAAGATAGGCTTCTTGATAGGTTGCTGACGCTGCTCTTCTCGTCTTCTGATGTAAAGGGGAAGGAGTGTTGGAATGGTGACCTAGGATCAGTGATACCCATCGAAGGCGGCAAATCAATGGAGTCGAAACATTTGGTCCAAACATTGCTGCATTCTTTGCGTTGAATCGACAAGACTGACTTGTTCTTTATTTCAATATTCTTCAACTCATTTGCCACGCATGGGTTTTGCATAAGGATGTCAAGACTTTCATCATATGATATACTCTTGGCGATAGAAGAACCTTCGGGAACTTTGGCAAAATCTTCATATCCATGAAAGGTTTCTTTTTCATGATATTCCAGATCTGCTTTCTCGCACTGCTGCGTGGCATCATAGCCTGATGCAATGTCATCATTATGGGTGTCGTCTATTTGATTTCCCTTAACCGTCACAGTGACAGAGTTAGATAGATCATCTAACATAGACACCTCCACCGTATCTCCATCCTCCGGTGCATTCAAGAATGCAGCCTGAAACAAGAGAAATAATTCCTTAGTGGGATGCGAATTGCGTATCTACCATTTTTTAATTGAAGGCGATATCCTCAATGGCTAAATAAAATACCCTATGAGAGGACTTGGCATACCAATAAAACATTTGTTCTAATGGTTATACATTTATATATATTTGTCCAAATGGTTGCTTAGATGGAACCAATATTTATCACTTATCATACAAACTGAATAATAACCATGGAAACGGCCGCCATTTTCTGAATAACCTTTGACAGAATTTTCAGTATATATTTGGATCGGTATGCAAAGTCCTATTCTCTGGAAAATTTGTTTAGTCCCATCCCATGTGGACATCCCACACTTTTTGGTTACGACACTAAACTTTGCAGAAAAATAAATACCTGTAAATATTTAAATAATCTCTAAAAAATTTGGACAGTAATCAATAATCAATGTTTCTGCGGAAACATTAGGCTATAAACATAAATTTTGTAGGTGAAAAAATAATTTCTTAAGCTCCCCACATTTTATAATACCTTTGACCAAAACACACTCATTATACTTTGGCTAAACTGCAAAGGACAAATTAAACACAAATGAAATAAAAAACGCAAAACCGCACAGTGGTAAATAAAAACTACGCAAATTTTTATATATTTTGACGCATTCAGACATAAAATAGCAAATTGGCAGACAAATAAAAAGACATTCACCTGCTCGCATTTTCCATACACATCGATGATGGGGTATAGCTCTCTGAACTTTGGGTTGATTTTCACAAAGGTGCCAAAGTTAACTCCATCTACTACCATTTGTAATTCTCCCTGCTCGGTGAATAGAATGGACACAATGGCTCCAACGCGCAGCCGATCCAGAATCTGACCATAGTCAGTCTTTTTCTGCAATCATTAATAATGTACGGAAAATTGTAATCATGAAGTATATTATGTTGGTTGACTTTGGGTTGTTGAAAGAAAGAGTCAGAGGTAGTCAAATCCTCCTCCATCTTACAACATCCCAAAAGTCTACCAGCATAATACATGTAAGTAATATAAAATCATTATAAACCTTAAGTCATTTCTAAATGATTAAGAAATTGTTATGTTTAATAAAGTCCTCCTCTTTTCCTCTTCTGATAAGGCACCCCCAGTTGTCCCCTATTACACTATTTTGGTGGCATTGATCAATTCAATACCCAGTCTCTCTTGAAGCAGCAGTCCAAGCTTTTTCTAGGGAAGACAGTTTCCTGCTTCCTTTGGAACTTGTTGAGAAGATACATTTAGAATGGTCAGATTCATAATGTATAATAATTCAAAAAATTACCATACAAAAAAATTGACCACCATGCTCGACTGACCCTTTTGGATGAAAGCAATAAATCTTAGAGTTAACGGTGATGCCTTAATATTAGATGTAATTGAAAGAATGTAGTTTGCCTTATAGCCATCAAGGTACAAAGTATCACAGGTGACGATCCAGTAGCCCACGCCGAGGTCAGCGGCGGATGGCGGGAAGCAGTTGGGCAGCCAGTGTCGCGCCGCACCTACGCCAAGGCTACCTGTCCACTTAGTATTTATCCTCTGCACCGACACCTGTACAATAATTACAAAAAGTGTCAAGGAGATGCGCATAACATATATGTAAACCGTTTACTTAATATGTATATTAAAATCATCATTACGGATTTGGGCTTAACTATATTGAAGAGAGCTGTGGATTAATTAGCATTAAAAAGCTCCACTTTACAGGCAGGCTTTTGGAAAGATTAGTCTACATAAAATATTCTACCTGATAAGATTGTCCGCGGAGTATTTGTCGGTTGGCCACCACCAGTCCATGGTTGTATGTGTTCTCACGATACACTGACCTCGCTAGAAAAAAAAAATCTTTATGTAATCGAAATACGAAGTATGTAAAGGACCCAGGTTTTCAGGTGGTAGGAATTCTCAGAGGGCCTAGACTCGATTGAAGATAAACCTAAGAAATAGCCTAAGAATCGGGGTTCTTGTAAATCTGATTTTCGGTTAAGAATTATCAGGGAAGAGTTAAATGTAACTCAAAACCATTCATCTGGTTTTGATCAATGAATTGGGGATGAAAAAAATCTGAGCAGAAATGGTGTTTGAAAAACCTTTTCCAGGATCAAAAGGACAGCAGGAGGGTAAAGTGTCTCGACTTTTTATATTTGGTGAGGAGTCTTGGTTTTTTTAATATGACCTGGAAAGGACACCATTTTGAAATATTGGAGAACATTGAAGAAGCCGTAACAGGCCACTGAAAGTCATTCCAACACTGCTATTAAGAGTGGAAATACCATCTTCAGCGCCATGTGGCTTTTCAAGGCAACTACTTTGAAGGAGACAGGTGGAATTGTCATTATTTCAAAGGAATAAAAAAAAAAAATAATATAACCAATATTTATATATATATATTTATATATATATTCATATATAACCACGGACGTACAAAATATATGGACATGCCCTTACGTGTTAAAAAACGTGTTATTTCCCCCTCCCATTTGATCCATTTTTCGGAACCGGCTGGGCGTGTCCGGACCAGTGTCGTGCTCTCATCGTACATTTTACGCACGGACGCTGTATGTCTATGAAACACATACTTAGACATCGAGATACATAGCGACTCGAAACACAAAGCCGCTGTTTACTGGGTCAAGTAAATCATGAAACATTTGTAAAAGTGTCTACGGAAACAAAATATTCCACTATGAAAATACTCTGAACCTTACTTTGCGAATTTGGATTTTACACATCTGTTCATACCGTGGCATGCAATTCGCGCTCCCATATAAAAAGGTCTATTCATTCAAAAGCAGATTTTACTATCAAGAACTAAATAGTGATATTATAGTGCGAGGTGCCTATATACTGTTAGATTGATTTATTGGCGAATCACAAGTCTCTTTCCTCTCTTCGCCCCGCCATAGTTGGTTTTTACCCCTCATCTGTAAGTTCTCGTCTAGTTATTTGTATGTCTATGTATACAACCAATATTTATATATATATTCAATATTTATATATTTATTCGAAGGAGCCGACTCCCCCAGAGTAGAATCTAACTAAATCTAACGAATCTAAAGTATGGTTTGCGGTGTATGCCGCTTTCAACAGGACACTTGCTTTTTGGTGGTTGACAGCGATAAAGCCACACGGTTCATCAGGAAAATAAAAAATATGTATATTTAGAAACTAGACATATAGGTTTTTGGCACCACGTAGGGGAATTTTGATATCTAGAATGAAAAAAAAATGGTGGATCTAACGAATTTTATTTTCAGTTTTTTTTGGAAAATATTTAATTAAGCTTTATAAGGTTGGTACTTTCTACCATAGAAATTTTTTAAAGCAACAACCAACAGAAGTACGTCAGATCGGGTACTTCTGGGACCACCCTCAAATTATTTTGTATTTATGAAATGTGAAATAACATTTATATTAATCAAGTAAAATTTATTTTCACACCCCACAATTTGAACAGACGATCTCTGGATTCATATCCGGCTAGCGAGATCGGCCATGAAGATCGGCAAACTACATGTTTGTCGATCATCAATATGCGATCAAAAAATGCTACCAAAATTAGGCGTAAGTACTTACCCACAGTTTACGATGCGTCGGTGAAAAGGGTAAAACATCCCTTCACACCATTAATCGCTTCTGTGCCAAGAGCGAGATTTCTCGCATTCTTGGCCGTGCCCAGCAGGCCGGCCATAGAAAAATAGCGAGTATTCTCGCTCTTTTTGAGCCTCTGTATCATACATATGTCCCATTTTTTATTAATTTAAAATATGGAACACACAGAGACATCTATTGGGATGATTTTAATTTTTTTATTTTTTATTTTGATTTTTTTTTTAATATTTTTTAAATAAGATTTAAAAATGATTTATTTTGATTAAAAGTTCACGGCCTGCTGTGCACAGCTACACTTCTACCTACTGGCATTTAAAAGGTTAACCGACAATCCAGCGAGGTAAAAATACTTTTCCCACAGTTAGTGTCACAAAATAAATTTATTGAAAAGTGGAACAAACCTTCTGGGTCAAGGATTATGTTAGCTCCGTGATGGCAATAGAACTCTGGGGTGTGGAACCCAACAAAAGGCAGACTGGGCCGACGCTTCGTTTGAGTTCCTCGCATTATGCGGTTGACAGGAAGGTAGACACAATCTATTATAATAAATACAAACAAATCATTTTAATTAATTCCTTTTTATATTTATTTTATTTAGTAACACATACAAAATATTTACTTAAAAATGTCAAAACAAAATAAATAATGTAAATATCTCAAATAAATGTGTTTACAACATGTTCACGATAAATCTTAAGAATTATTTAGTTAAAAACAACAATGATAATTTTTCTACCGAAATCAGAAGACAAAGCGATTTTCAAATTGCGTGCAAAAAATTGAAATGTACAATGTTGAAGGCAGAACAAAGTCATAAAAAAAATATTGAAGATTTAGCTTAGTTTATTATTGATTTGATAAGGATTATAATTAATTTGAATCATATTTTAACTAGCTGGGGTACCGACTTCGCTCAGGACAACATTCGAGAGTGTTCTGGAATGTTCCACAAAGATGTTCCTGATTCCCTATTCCTGAACATTCCAGAATGTTTCCGGAACCTTCTAGACTCACCGACACACTCCGCCACTCATTACTGAAAGCTTCTAGAATATTCTCCTTCCATAACTTTCTTAGAGCATTAGCGAACCATCCAGAATGTTCTCCAAACTTTCAAATTCACCGATTCCGCCACTCCTTCCAGACCTTTCTAAAGTTTTATCAAACCTTTTGGAACTTTCCGGAAGACTGTTCTTGAAATTTCTAGAGGGCAAAACTTCTAGCCCTTATATCTTCAAAAGCACGCCCTTTAGGTAAAAACGGGAACCCTCATCCTGGAGGGGGGGGGGGGGGTAGAGATCTGCCACACCATACAACTCTCTTGATCGTACCGGCACTTGTTTCTGAGTTTTTGCGGGCCGCACGTTTTTTTGGACTTTCGGAAGAAATACTAAAAAAAACAACAGAGTGTGCAATTCACACGCGTTAGAAGTGAAATCTTCAGAAAACTAAAAAAGACAAGAGTGGGGAGACACGCACCGATACGATGCACCGCACAAAGAAGAGACCGATAGGCTATGAAGCACCGCACAAAGAGGAGACTGATTATACTATCTCATTCTCTCGCAGGCTTAATCCTATAGATGTGTGTTTTTCTCTTTTTATTGTCACTATTTTTCGTTTCATCGAGTTTTAAATCACAATGGTGCTAAGAAGTTTTCACTTCAAATAAATCATCAGCTATGGCTTTTTGTAACGCGTTTGTGAATGAATTAATGGACTATGAAAATATGTCAATATTGTGGAGTTTACTTGATCATTGACATAGACCCTGCAAAAAATAATTTCCCTCAGGGCCTATGTCAGCATGGAAAGAAACAGGTTGTACGGAGGCATTGTAGACGTTGTTGATAGGATTTGTAGACCATTGACCATAGGTAAGTTGAAATCACCAACTATTAAGTATGTATATATATCCTCTGGTGGCATTTCAGAATGAATAGATTGACATTTATGTATAAATTCAGTTTACAAATCTATAAGTGTGTCTGGCACCAGATATGTAGTGCATAACATGATGGTCTGCCTAGATGATGCATATTGTTTTATGCTCAAAAGATAACTTCCATTGATTTTGAGTTGTTTTGGGTTTGCAGAAGATATGATACTATTTTTAATAGCGATAAGCAAACCTCCCTCTTTCTTTTTTACAAAGAATGATATTTCTCTGTCCCGCCTAAAAACTATTTCTCTATCCGAGTCAAGCCAGTTTCAGTGAAACAAATAACAACATAGTTGCAGCTTAGGATTTCGCAATATACATAAGTTATTCAGTTAACTTTTTTTTTGTGTACCATACCTAACGTGTGCAAAAATAAAACTGTTTTAAATTAATGAGATTTAAGATTTTTTAATTTTGAGATTCTCACCTTCGCTATGATTTCCAATTGAATCAATCATGTGTACACTGTGCAGATTGTCTTCCGGGCCCCCACTCATGTCCAGTTGGCCGTCCAGGGAAGTCACTCTTAGCCCCTGCGGAGGCCCATTGATCTCCACCACCACAAACACTTTCTGCAATCAAAATAATATAATTATCACACATTCAAGAAGCTCTCAAAAGTAGAAGAAAAAAAATTAATATGTGACACCTCACAAGAGCTCTTCTGTCTATACATTGTACCTTTAAGGGGAGTTATGTCTCGTCAAGTGGTTGGGCAACATTGGGAGGTGGGTAAAAATCTGATTTCTAAGATGGCTAGGCGAGCTTGCGCACTAATGAATGCCAAATGAAATTATTGTTTTTTATTATTAACCTCTAGGCTGCGTCAAAATGTGCGTGTGCCGACACTACTACTCGGCACGTTTAATATTTTGATCGAGCCGAACAACATCACATTTTAAAAATGTCATTAGATATATTTTAAATGATTGTTCTTTGTTTGAATTCAGGTCAATAAACTCGTCCATGCTTTAGCTATCCATAAATAATCCCGAATGTCGTTTTAGAATGATGTTAATATAAACAAAAATTATTTAACAAGAGTCAGACGTAAACATTACAGAATTATCTTTATGGTGCGTGGTACTTACGTCTGCCTGATTCTGCCGCGGGTCTCATGTTACAAAGGACCGATCAATGCGCCGAAATGTCGGACCATAGAAACTGTTTTGCTGTCATAATAATACGAAGTATTTTTACACGAATGGGCATATTTTATGCGCACTTTAAAATGTATTAACCACATCACACTTAGGTACTACACATAACTATCTAATTTCTCGTTTTTAACATTAATTATATAAACATATTTTAAACTATTTTTTATTCACATGCACATATTTTTTTTGTTAATAATTATTTTTATGATGGTAATCTTTAAAACACGGAACTACACACAGTGCAACATTACATTCTAAGCACATGTAACGTGTAAATTTTTTCGTCTTAACTCTAAGTGTTGTATTTGCACAAACATGGCATTGACGACAAGGATTTGACCGTTTACTTGTAGGGGGGACAAAACCGGGCATATGATTCGCCAATTCTTTGGCAGCCAAACGTAATGGGCTATCGGATGATTGTTGATTTCTTGTTGATGGTATGTGATATTTCTCCAAAAGTTGTTTTATGATTGCGTATTGAAATTGAGTCAAGGTCATCTGCTTTTCGGAAACTGTTTTGTGAAGAATGTGTGCATTTAGTAGGAATAAATCAACAATATGGAAAGCAACCTTCTTGTACCATTTTATTGATTTTCTCATACAACTTAGATTACTCAACATCATGTCAGCCTTATCAACCGAACCCATACATTTATTATAATCTAGTACACACTTCGGTTTTTTTATTTGGTAGGCCTGTGTTTCTATCACACTTTCCAGTCTCTGCAAAAGAAGCATCGTGCACAATTGTTAACAAATGAATCTCTCGTTTATCATGCCACTTGAGGGCTAACAAAGGGCCTGTATGTTTGGATTCATGGTCACCTTTTTTTAACTTATTAAATTTAGGCATTCCCTTTCGACTTGCTTTTACAGTTCCACAACTGTTTGTTTTTTGATCATGCAAGAATTTAAGTAATTTTGGACTTGTATACCAATTATCAGTCCATAGTGTGTGATTTTTTCCAAAATAATCAGTGAGTAATGTGGTTACCACTGCTCCAGAAACACCTAAACATTGGCCGTCTTGGATGTCAGTTCCTTCTCCACAGTATATAATGAAATCTAAAACAAATCCCGTGGTAACATCGCACAGTACAAATAATTTTATTCCGAACCTATGACATTTACTAGGGATATACTGCTTAAATTTCAGACGCCCTTTAAACACGATTATGCTTTCGTCAATGCACAAGTTTTGGTAAGGGATAAAGGTTTTTTTAAATATTTCTCTGCAATGGTCAACCAAAAGTTTTATTTTATGAAGTCTGTTTCCGGGGGTTTGTGTGGCAGGGTCAGAAAAATGAAGCATTCGAAGAAGAATCTGATATCGATCTCTCGGCATAATCTTTCCAAATTGAGGAGACGCTAAAATAGGATCCGTTGTCCAATATTCCTCAATCGATATGTGCGAAACCCTAGTCATCAGCATAGTTATAGCAAAAAATATATACATTTCAGGCACTGACGTATCTTTCCATTGATGGAGTCTAGATTTGGGAGCTATTGTAATTTGGTTAACTGTAGCTCTATAGTATCTGTTGGATTCTAGAACTATTTTCTCCATTATTTCTAGATTCAAAAAGTGTTCAAAAAAATCTACCTCTAATGAATCTTTTGTCAATGTCATGTTTGTGATTCCTGACGAAAAGTCATCAAATTCATGTAAGACTGGAATAAATGGACCCGACACCCATGAGGAAAAAATGTCACTGTTTATCGAAGATGTGTTTTCACGGATGCTTGAAGTGCCGGGTTCACTGGTATCGGATGCACTGTTACCGGGCACACTCGTACCGGATGCACTGGTAACGGGCACACTAGTGCCGGATGCACTGGTACCGGGCACGCTGTTACCGGGAAGAGTTACACTGTGTTCACTTTGAACTTCATCATCACCGTCACCGATATCAAATAAAATTGATTCAGCGTCACTATCCAACTCTAAGTCGGATTCTAAATCTAACACGCTCTCAAAAATTTCTTTATCACTAAGACCCCGTGACATTTTGAATATTATAATATAAATAATAACGAATAAAAGTTTTGTTGAGTTAAACAAGACAAATATAAAGAGCCACGAAAACTAAAAGGTACACCATAAAATACCTAAATGCGAAAAAAAGTGTTTTTAATTTCACAAATTATAACAATCAAATCGATGTACGTAACAGAATGAAAAAGTGTACAAATAAAACAATCGGCGCAGTGTTCTATTGAAGCACCTTTGTTTGTTCTACTGCGACTGAGCGAGATTAGTAATGGTTGGTACCGACGCGCGAGATTCAAATCGACTGACGGGGAAATTCTGTCTCCTTGGCTTTAAATGGTTCCCAAGAATAAACAAATAATATTTCGGGATAAATTTAGACAGATGTCGCTAGAGATATGATTGGAGATTTTTTACATGTAGAATTTGGCCCTCTACCTTGCATGTACACGATACAGCAAGGATTCAAACCTCGAAATAACTATAGTTGGCTCCCGCGTGAGAGGCAAGTTCGCTGAAATAACTAAAGATTGTTCCCGCCGCCTGGAGGTTAAGGAGATAAATAACAATCTCACTCACATCGGGAATCTTCTCAAACACAACTCCTCGTTCAACAGAATTAATGATTAGGCAAACAGCGTCCGTGTATCCAATGCGCCGGAGGCCGACTGTGTCTTTGCTTCTTAAATTCCTCAGATTGAATGTTGAGAAGCCAACATTGCTGTTGATATTGTTTTTCAAGAATTGCTCTGAAATAAATAAATAAAAATATTATTCATGGTGTATTATATCTTACTAATATTATAAATGCAAAAGTTTGTATGGATGGTTGGATGGTCCTTACTCTTTCACGCAATAAATATCGAATGCTATTTAAAAATTCTTTCACTAATCGAAAGCTACATTATTTGCGAGTAACAACGGCTTTATATATGGTAAGCTCTGGCGTTATGAATGAGCTGTGGCATTATGAAATTATGTATAATACGTTTCCTGTCACTAACAAAAACGAGTTATCGCAAACGTCAAACAAATTGATACCTTGGAAACAATGTTTTTTTTTTTAATTTTAGGCTTAAAAAGAGTGCTTTGTTGTGATTAAAAAGAGTACTTTTTTGGCGTCATAGTTAATATCTACATATCTCTAAATATGTTTATTCTCCGAACAAAAAGCATAACGTTGCTATAAAGCACAGCGTTTGAAGTGGACTGTCATTTTCTTATTTTTTTAGGTTACTCTGGATTCAAATATGAATAAAATACTAATAGTAGGTACTTAAAATAATTTTCTATTTCTATAATTTAAATATTTTCTAAAATAGCATTTTTATTTGCGAAATGTCATTCTCAAATTTTGAAATTTTCTACTAAACAATAATTTTTTTCTATTAGACAAAATAGCAAGAATAATAACAATTATGCCAATAATTATGCCAGTAATTTCCCACTAATACTATGCGAGCGAAGCAGTGGGTAAAAGCTAGTATATAATATTATTCATAGTGTATTGCAAATACATACATAATATTTGAATTGAGCAAAAAGATTGATATAGTCGAACAGATACCAAATGCACTCCCAAAATTTTGAATGTACAGTCAAAACTCCGAAAAACCCAAACTCGAAAGACACTCCACCATTAAAATATTAATATTTATATTTTTCATTTCTTATTATCTAAACGACCCTCGAAAATTTCGATTTTGAAAAACATTAAACTGGATTCTAAAAACAATATTTCAGACGATACCTAACAATTATACGCTGCAAAACAAAATTTAGAAATTCCAATGGAGGTTATTCCCGTGAATTAGGCGACTAAATCCTTTGGAAATTCCATTGCTATTTATATCATGCTACTATAAAAGCAAACAATTAATGATTCTATTTTTAGTAATAAGTAGTGCATTGAGTTCATAAGATCAAAAAAACAAGTCCATTACTTTATTTTCGATTTAACTACTCAGCAACATAAGCAGATATACACGTTAATATGCCGACATCAGTTAAGTACAATAAGCGTTTTTACACGTCAACGCGTATGTTTATACAGAAATCGTCATAACTCCGTTATTTTTCTAGTGACATCCCTAAAACAAAAAGGAGAAGCTCCATAATAAATCAAGCTACCCAGATGTCCATAGAAATAGATAAAAAAAATCTTTTCTGTCAGATACATGACAGACCGCCAAATTGCCTATCCACTGTTCGACATCGTCATTTTTTTTATTAAATATTCTTGTATGAAATGATAAAAAAACGAGTTGACCAAATTGTTTATTATACATTTATAAGATAGAATAAATATTGCCTTTTATATAATCCGTGATTTTAGTACCGTTTTCACATAAAAACATCACGTGAGTCATTTTTTCATTTTTTTAATGTTTGCATTCTAAATTTTAATGTTTACAAATGTTAATATTTATTTGTAACATAACAATTTGAAAGCTTATTTCATTTCCTTTCAAAAACAGTTCTTAGTATTCGGCTAAGTTCGGAAATGTTTCATTTACAGAGCTTTAATTGTCAAGCGGAAATAACATAAAGTTTTCGTAAATCTGACATGTCGTTTAAGATGTAAAAAGTGCATATTCGCGATGTATCGGAGTGGTTAATATACTTTATTTATGTCATTTTGGAGTGATTGTCATTACATTTCATCTAATACCAATGCGTCTAGAAGATAATACATATTTAAAATGGTGAATGTAAATCAACGATACGAATTGCAGGCAGGTGAAAAAACGATGGTTTATAATGTTATCAAGTTTTTCCAAAAAATCCTTGACAATCCAGAATACATCAAAACATTGAACTTCAAGCAAACTTGAAGCTTTTCATTTTCCATACGCAGAAGAGGTAAAAATGTTCCATCAGCCTCGTAAAAAATACAAAAAACCTAACGGTAACGGGATTGGATGATTTTGAAAAAGATGTTGTGCGTCGCAGTGTGATGGATTTTTATGACAATGGCCAATATCCCACTCTTGCAAATCTTAACAACGTGGAAAAAAATACATTTTTCTGGATCATTGGAGTCATTGTGATGTACTTGTATTTTGCATGATATTGGTTTCCAATTCAAAATACGCAAAGACGGAAGAAAGTACTGGGAAGATAAGACATTGCTACAGCTCGTGTAGACTTTTTGAGAAAAATTAATCAAATATGATCACCCAGCGACGGACGGCAAATAGTCTACTTGGACGAGATTTGGGTGAATCAAATTCACTCGACTACACACATGTGGCAAGATAGTGAGGGCAATGGGGGTTTAAAAGTGTCAGTTGGAAAAGGAAGCCGGCTTATCATTTTGCATTGTGGTTCCGCAAAAACAGGTTTTATCACGGGGAGTAAATTAATATTCCATACGAAAAAGCTTATGTCGAATACAGATTACCATTCTGAAATGAATTCCAAAGTCTTCGAAAATTGGTTTGAAAATCAGTTTGTGGCATTCCTCGAAGAACCCTCTGTAATTGTAATGTAAAATATATATTTTTTAATAACAAATGCAAATTTACTGAAGTATCATGTATTGTAAACAGTATGTTGTTTTGTATTGATGTGCACATTTAGGTATTTTTGTCTTTAAAAAAATAAATTTGTAAAATCCCAGCCGGGGGTAAAAATCAAATATTATTTTATTTTATTTTATTGTAATATAAAACATGAGTTACATGATATATATACATATATATTTTATAAAAATATTATAATAAAGGTCGTTATTGGTCATGTATACCTTATCAGAAAAGAGGAGCTCTTGTGCCTGACGTTGTAAGTTAAAATATTATAATAAAGGTCGTTATTGGTCATGTATACCTTATCAGAAAAGAGGAGCTCTTGTGCCTGACGTTGTAAGTTTATAATGTTTTGTATAAAATTATTTACTTTTTACTGTAATTTTTTTTTGAAAAATTGTTTAATTTTATTTATTTGCTCTGATTGGTTGATGATACAGCGTAATTCAGAGGGAGGTTATTAAAGTGTTTTTTGGCTTGGAAAACATAATGATTTTGCAATTGAGTTGTTTTAAAATTAGGTGTAATAAATTAGTTTCCATTTCTCACTAGTTTGTAAAATTCTTGATATTCTTTGTTATTTTTTTCTTTGCACATTTTTATAATGGAAGCTTGCTTGAATATGTCATCGACATTTGGTACTGGAAACAATTTAAAAAGTGATTCTGTTGAGAAGGTAGATTTTTAAAAATTTAAATGTCTCATAAATTGGTTACCGCTTTATTAATTAGCATCAGATAAAAACTGTCTAAGAATTTTCTTGATTCTGAAATATGTATGTAATATGAGTTACCGGACACCTTGTAGGTATTTTTAAACACCTACGCATTTTTGTTCAATCCTTATTAAGACTTAAATTCAGTCCTGAAGAAAATAAAAACATTTTGTTTAATAAAATTAATTTTAAATCGTGAACCTTCTCGTGGATTCGAATTTTGAACATTTGGCTTTCATCAGTTATTTTGTTTTGCTCTCTTAAAAAAATAATCTTTTTTATTATTTTAACTAATATTTTTATGTTTTCTGGTCAATAAAGTGTAGTGTGTTGTTCCTTGAGGATTCTTCTCCCCTCTGATCTTCCAGGAGTCACTTTTCGTTGCTGATTTCTAGATATTTATAACCTTTTTTTCACTACTGTCACTTTCTATACATATTTTTTTTGTAATTTTGTTAACAATGGAGGAGGATTACCCTCCTGGACATCCTAAAAAACCCCCAGATCCTCCCCCTGACCCCCCAGACGGTGAAAATATTGTAATTCTGACAGTGAATCTGTCATTCTAACTTCCACAAAAAAAAAAGGAAGTTTAGTCCCTTTTCCCCAGTAAGCATGACTCTCCTTCTACTTCTCAGTCTCCACCAGCTCTTCCTCAACATCCTCCAAACAATTTTTACTCTACTCATTCCTGTGGCCCCTACATTGTTTATGTGCAAAAAACTGAGTAAGGTAAAACCATTCATCCTCTTGAATTTGGTAAATTCCTTTCAAATAACAAGAGCCTTTCGATTAAGCCTGGAGGTGTAAAAGCCGAGGGTCGCTTTCGAATCTCTGTTGAATTCCTCTCAGGTTCAGCCGCCAATAACTTTATCAAAAACATATTTATTTCATCAAATTCTAAATTCAAGGCGTACATCCCAACTTTCAATGTCACTCGAATGGGCCTGGTCAGGGGTATCTCGACTGATCTGTCAATTCCGGAAATCTTGTCTTCACTTTCAACCCCCCAACATATCGGCAATCACATAAAAGCCAGGAGGCTAAATTATAAGGACACCTCTTAGGGCATCGTTTCCTGGAAGCCCTCCCAATCTGCCGTCATCACCTTCGAAGGACAATCTCTTCCCTCCCATATTTACTTATTTTTTCAACTCCTTACCAGTTGAAATGTATACTTATCCCACCACTCAATGCTACAATTGCTGCCGTTTTGGTCATATCAAAGCTGCATGCAGATCTCCTCCCAGATGTTTCAAATGTGGAGAAAACCACACGGCTGACCAATGTTCTTCTCTCTCTTCACCTAAATGTTTCAACTGCTCAGGCGCTCATTCCGCCATCAACTCTTCTTGCCCTGAACAATCTCGCCAAAAAAATATTAAAATTTCTATGGCCTCTCAGAACTTGTCTTTTCTGCAGGCTTCTAAACTATTCCCGCCTGTCAAATTTTTTTTTGCCGAGGTTTTATCCAGTAACTCTCCATCCAACCCTCTCCCCTTCTCCTCAACATCTTCTCGCTCAACTAAATTCACATTCAAAAACCCTATCTCTAAACTGGCTCCTTGATACGATCAGCAACAACACAACTCACTTCTCTTAAATCCCAATGGTTCTCCTCTTTCAAACACACCTACATTACAAGGTCGAAATCCACAAAACTACTTAACATCCCGCAATTAAATACATCTTTTGGCCAGAAAAACCATAATTTCCATGCGACAAAATTATATAATGCCCTTCCAATTGAAACTAAGAACACCTAAGTTTAAAAAAGATATCGAATTATGGTTAAATAAACAGGACGATGAGGAAATCATTAAAATTATGAAGTAACCCCAATGCAACCTGCACACAACAAACCGATACTTTTATTTTATTTATTGTTTATTTTGTTTATATTGTTTATCTATAATCAAGAAACTAGAAGATGAGGAAATAAAGATCAGCACCCATTCAGCAACATACAGTCCGCCTCGGAACAGAAAAACCTAGTGAGGAGGACTGTAAACAAACCACATAACTTGGTATTTTTACTTATTGTGTAATTTTACTTTATCTTATATTGTCATTAAATAAAAAAAAAAATATAAAAAAAATGCCACAACCACAAATGGGTGAGCAAACAATTATAATTCGTCCTCATCAAACTGTCAAAAGCTTTCTGAACAACCCTCCCAAGATAATTCTTAATTTATACAAACTCTAATTATGCTTCTAATTGACCTAATTTCTTCTCAAACTAATCTACCGTCCAACGCTGCTTCTATTATTTCCACATTAAAATCATTTGTTCAAAATGGCTCTACAAGATGTCAGAATACTTCAGTGGAATAGCCGCAGTGCTATTTCTAACAAATCGAACCTTCTAAAACTTATTAAATTCAAACCTTGTTTCTGTGGCTGCTGTCTCGGAGACATGGTTTACTCCATCCACCCACTTTAATGTGGGAGGGTACTCCTGTCTCCGCGATGATCGCCCGGAAGGTTCGGGCGGCGGTGCTGCCCTTTTTATTAAAAAATCCCTACCGTTTTTCCCAATAAATAATATCAAACCCCCCAATGCTGACTTTCAAATGGTTGCAGCTAAAATAAAGGACACATCCTTTGTTTCTATTTATATTCCCCCAACATCGCACTTCAATAAGCAAGCTTGGTTGCAAATTGTCCGTCAACTAAGCCCTCCTTTCTTTTTATTGGGCGATTTTAATGCCCATTCCCCCGTCTGGGGTTCTGCTTTCTCTGATCGAGACGGTCGAAGTGTGATGGATTTCTTAGATGAATCCAACTTTTTCCTTTTGAACGACGGATCTCCTACGAGAATCTCTCGCCCCAACATAAACCCCAGTGGAGTGGATCTCTCCATATGCTCTACAAATCTGGCACCTCTCTCCTCGTGGGTGGTGTCCCCCGATCCTTGCTCCAGTGAACATTTTCCGATTACCATCACTTATCAAACTTCTTTCCATTCAGACAAGTCCCATATTTCGACGAAGATTAAAACAAAACACACCAAATGGGATGAATTTAACTCGCATATGGATAACTTTATACAAAATTTACCCTCTACCGATATATTATCTGTCAAAGATGACTACGATAACTTCAAATCAATGCTCATAACTGCAATAAATAAATCAAATCCTCCCCCTAAAACCAAATCTCTTAAAAAACTACCTCCGACTCCCTGGTGGGATGAGGAATGTTCCAAGGTAGTGAGAATTCGGAAAGCTAAATCTCTTTCCTATCGTCACAATATGACTATGGAGAACTATCTTATATACAAAAATGCCGAAGCCAATGCCAAAAGGGTATTGAGGTCAAAAAAAAGATCTAAGTGGTACAACTTCTGCAGTTCAGTATCTCTGAATACTCCAATTTCGGAAGTTTGGTCTATGATTCGAAGATTTCGATCCTCCTTCAGTTCAGCATCTCCTCAAGTATCTCATTCTAAATGGATAGATGAGTTCTTGGACAAAATTGCCCCCCCCTTCTGTACCTAACTTAGATGAAATAACTCCCATCCACAACACTCCTATGGTGATATTGGCTAGACTCTTCATTCAGTTTAATTGAATTAAAAAATTGTTTATCAACAGTCAAGGACTCATCTCCAGGCAGAGATGGTATTCCTTATAGCATTATCAAAAATAGTAATGATAATGTTCTAAATCACTTCTTAACCACTCTGATACATCGCGAATATGCACTTTTTACGTCTTAAACGACATGTCAGATTTACGAAAACTTTATGTTATTTCCGCTTCACAATTAAAGCTCTATAAATCAAACATTTCCGAACTTGGCCGAATACTAAAAACTGTTTTTGAAAGGATATGAAATAAGCTTTCAAATTATTATGTTACAAATAAATATTAACATTTGTAAACATTAAAATTTAGAATGCAAACATAAAAAAAATAAAAAAATGACTCGCGTGATGTTTTTATGTGAAAACGGTACTAAAATCACGGATTATATAAAAGACAATATTTATTCTATCTTATAAATGTATAATAAACAATTTGGTCACCTCGCTTTTTTATCATTTCATACAAGAATATTTAATAAAAAAATAACGATGTCGAACAGTGGATAGGCAATTTGGCGGTCTATCATGTATCTGACAGAAAAGTTTTTTTTATCTATTTCTATGGACATCTTGAATAGTGATGGGTAGCTTGATTTTTTATGGAGCTTCTCCTTTTTGTTTTAGGGATGTCACTAGAACAATAACGGAGTTATGACGATTTCTGTATAAACATACATGCTTATTGTACTTAACTGATGTCGGCATATTAACGTGTATATCTGTTTATGTTGCTGAGTGGTTAAGCATCTTAAATAAAATCTTCCAGACTGGCATAATACCTGATGACTGGAGTTCTCAAATAATTATCCCAATCCTAAAATCAAACAAATCACCCAATTCTGGATCCAACTACAGGCCAATTGCTCTTTCATCTACCCTCAGTAAAATTTATGAAAAATTAATTAAAAACCGGTTAGAATTTTTTGTCGAAAGTAATCAGCTTCTCTCTCCATTTCAATTTGGATTTAGGAAAAAAAATCTATGCAAGATAACCTTGCCATCATCATCACTGATATTAATTTATCCATTTCTAACCATGAAGTATGTCTGGCAGTCTTTATAGACATAGAAGGCGCCTTTGACAATGTTTCCATCCCAATCCTTAAAAAAAAACTTTACCCCCTATGTTTGTCCAATATATTATTAATCTATTTCTTGATAGAAAAATATTCATTGAGCTTCCAGATGTTACTCCTCAGAGTAGATCAATTTGGAATTTGAAACCCAAGACGATGTATTATCTCCCATACTGTATAATATATACACGTACGATATGCATGTCTCTTCCCATGTCTATTCCCCCTCAAGTAAAAGTTATTGAGTTCGCAGATGACTTAGCTTTCTTCTTATCATCCAAAATAATCCCACTCGCCGTCAAATATCTTAATGAAGCCATGGATGCCCTTTGCACATGGCTCACTTTAAATGGTCTGGAACTTTCAGTCCAAAAGAGTCAGTGTATCGCCTTCTCAAACCGTCATAAAAATCCTCCTGTTCAAATTTTATTTAAAAACTCTCCAATCCCCAACGCCTCTGAAGTTAAATTTTTGGGAGTAACATTTGATAGGTAACTTAAATGGTCTTCCCATATTCATAATACAGTTACTAAATGTGAAAAAAATTTAAATATCATCAGATCATTGACAGGCGTTTGGTGGGCCCTAGGCCCTACCTGCATTAAGTTGCTTTACAATGCACTTATTCGAAGTCATCTCGACTATGCCTGCCCACTTTTTAGTACTGCATCCAAAAATGCACTCAGTAAATTAGACAAAATTCAATAGAAGTCATTGCGAATAATAACTGGAGCGATGCAGTCGTCGCTTATCAATTCCCTTCAAGTGGAATGTTCTGATCCCCCACTTTATTTAAGGTGTCAACTGTTTGCTGACAAATTTATTCTTAAATGTTTAAATTCTAAATGTCATCAGGTTATTCCCAGAGTTTCGTTGTTCAAAGACTCAACACATTCATCTACAATCAGAGCTCGAACTAAACCTCTTCAAATTATCCAAAATGATCTTCTTCCACTATACAAATTAAAATATAGTCACGTCACCCTATCCCCAACAATTTTAGAAGGGATTGACATCCTTAAAAGTCATTCCAATCTCCCAGCCCATACTGTTAATAATATGTTCAATGACATTATTTCTTCTAAATGGCCCAACTCTTCTCTTTTATTTATGGATGGCTCCAAATCTCCTGACTCTCCTAACTATGGTATAGGTATTAACGTTTACCACAATAATTCTAATGATAGAATATTTTATTCAATTTCAAACCAATTTTCAATATTTTCTGCTGAGTGCGTTGCAATAATTGAAGCACTCAAATATATAATCAAAAATAATTGTGAACATTCCCTTGTTCTCTCTGACTCTCTCAGTTCCCTCCAAAAACTTAAATCCTGTCCTCTTCTTCATCCTGATGATCACTTTGTATGCCTTATTAGAGGAAAAACCGTAATTCTTGTTTGGATCCCTGGACATGTTGGCATAGTGGGTAACGATATTGCGGGATTCTTTGGCAAAACAAGGAGCATCCAACCCTATTGTTACCCTCGTAAACCATATTCCCCTATCTGATATTTTTTCCATTGTCAAAGATAGATCTCGTAATGTTTGGACAGAGTATTGGAACATTGCTAGTCAATCCAAGGGAGCCCGCTATGCCTCAATACAAAGAACTATCCCATCAAAACCGTGGTTTCAAAAATTCCCTCATTTTTCCAAAAAAAAAATTTCCTCACTTATTCGAATGAGAATCGGACATTATTCCGTTCCTTCTCACGTTTTTAAAATTCACATCCTTGACTCCCCAGATTGTACATTCTGAGGTCTAGATGTGGGCACTTTAGATCATGTATTTTTTGATATTCCCTCTCTAAATAAATATCCTCTCTTCTATCAAGCGTTATCTAAAATTGCCTCCCCTCCATTCAACATTTCATCTCTTCTAAGTCTGAACTCGACTCCAATCTTCCATATAATTCTGAAATTTGTACATTTAAATAAAATTAATATATAAATTCACCTTTCCTTTCTCTGTAATTTTAAATGATGGCCTAGAACACCCTTGAAGGGTGAAAGCCAGAAATAATTTAAAAAAATAAATAAAACCTTCTCGTGTTGCTTTACCTGTACATTTTATTACTGACTTTGGACTTTGACCGTTCATTTAGTTTCTGTTTGACTATAGGACATAAATTTTGCCCAAAATAAAAATAATAAAAGAAAGCCAAATTATTCAAAATGTAAAAAAACCGTGTGTGGAGTTTACACGCGGTAGAAGTGAAACTTTCAGAAAACTAAATTTTGAGAGAATGAGACGAATGCATAGTATCAGGAGTAGGATAATTGTAGGGTTTATTTATTATAATATTGTTATGAGGTTTAAAAGTTATTTTTAATTTTATTCTACGAAACACTGCACAAAGAGGATACCGATTAGTCTATCTCATTCTCTCACAGGCTAAATCCTATAGATGTATGTGTTAGTCTTTTTTTGTGTCGCTCATTTTCGTTTATTCGAGTTTCAAATCACAACAGTGCTAAAAAAAGTTTTCACTTCAAAAAATTACAAGTGTGCAGTTAACACCCAGTAGAAGTGAAACCTTCAGATAAAAACTAAAGTAGACAAGAGTGGGGAGGTTACGAAGTCCCGCACAAAGGGAAGACCGATTATTCTATATCATTCTCTCGCAGGCTAAATCCTATAGATCAGGGATGGCCAACTGGTCGATCGCGGCTATTAGTCCAGTCGATCGAAGGCACGAGTCCGGCCAAGGACTCAAACCCAATAGAACCCGCACCCGCACAAGAACTCGGACCCGTTGCCGGACAAGAACCCGCACAAGAGCTCTGAGAGAGTGTTATTTTAAGTCGCTGCATACAGATTGAACTTAAACCAGTTTTGGGTTCAGAATGTAAAATTCTAGTTGTGGATTCATCTGCTGACACATTTTGAAGGAAAACATTATCTTATTCGAAGTTCATTGGAGGGTGCCCAACCACTTTCCCACGGAACAGATGGTTTCCTCCTTCACCGTACACATCAGGACTCTATTTTATTGAACGAAGCTACATTTATTTGAACGACTCTAGACCCTCCAATGTCCATGCATATGGGGTGAGAAAGTAGTACGCAAGTATTTACATTAACATAATACGAAAGAATAATAAATGTGGCAGCCTGTGGTATAATTCTTCTGAAATCTATAGAGAAAAATATATACAGAATATAACGTTAGTAAGTAAAAAAAAAAAATAAGAGCTGCGCCCGATTGAGGAAGCCTGGAATAAGAGAAATAACAAAAAAAAAATAACGTAATAATATAATGCAAGAATGTACAATAATGACAGAGAAAATAAAATCCGTATAAAAAAAATATTCAAAGAAGGTATTCCACAAAACCACCAGGCAGTCCCAATGACCATGTGCATGGCTATCGGCCTAACCGCAGACGAAACCCAGAGTCCACGCCCTTTAGCCGGCTCCCCAATTTTGCCTCGAAGAAAAATATGTGGGAAAGAAGAGAAAGTTTTAGAAGACTCTGGGGAAAAGATGAGCGTCGGGTTGTCGGAGGGGGGCAGAAGGACGTCGAGATCACGCGGCTATTCGAAGTTCAGTTATAAAATCTAGTTGAAGACTTTGTATGTACTGCCAGAATCAAAGAAAATCCATTTACATGTTTTGAGCGTAGTTTTAATTCGCCGCATACAGATTTAATTTAAACCAGTTTTGTATTGAGAATGTAAAATTCCCGTTGTGGATTCAACTGCCGGCACATTTCGAAGGAAAAAATTTTATTATTCGAAGTGTGGTTATAAAATTCTAGTTACAGACTATGTTTGTGCTGCCAGAATAAAGAAAAACCATTTTCATCTGAGTGTAGTTTTAATTTTCCGCATACAGATTTGGGTTCAGAAAGTTAAATTCCAGTTCTGGATTCATCTACCGAGATATTTCGAACGAAAACATTCTCTTATTCGAAGTGCAGTTATAAAATTCTAGTTGCAGACTATGTATGTGCTGCCACTAACAGATTTAATTTAAACCAGTTTTGTGTTCAGAGTATAACGATAAATTAAAATAATAAGTTGCAGATTTATCGTGTACCGAGTGAAGCTTAACATTTGAGTTACATACCAACAGTCAACACACGGAATGGTAAATTTATCAGAATTTTGTAACTATTATTTGGAGGACGCAGAATCAATCAAGCTAAAACCTGCCTCATGTTCTAAACTCAGTGTAAAAATTCGAGATGCGAAATCCTATTACATACTCGTAGATACCATTCTCGATTTTCGAGAGCAGTTATAAATGTTTACCTCCCTCCTACAATATGGATCTCTTCAAGACCCATCATGTTCATTACTTCCTCTCCTCAAAACGACCCTCCATACAGTATCTTCAAAGATGACCTAAGCCCTGTGAGAAATCTTTTTTTTCCTCAGGGCCTCCTGTGAGGAGTTAATGTAATAAAAATATACATGATATTTTTGGAAGAATACTTGTCACATGTGATTATTAAAATCGGCATAAAATGAGGTAGTAATAAAAAAATTGGATTTCCATTCCCCCTCCCCCCCCCCCTTTGCTTGAAAATCTGCGCTTGAAGTACCTAAATAAGGGGGCGGCGAAATTTTTCTACGCCGAGGGCGGTTGAAACCTACACTACGCCATTGGGTAGATCGCACAGTGTTTCTTTAATAAGCAGTAGATCTTGGGTCTAATCAAGTTGGCCACCCCTGATCTATAGATGTATGTGTTTGTCTCTTTTTAGTGTCGCTTTTTCATTTCATCGAATTTCAAATCACAACAGTGCTAAAGAAGTTTTCACTTCATGATGCTTAAATTAAATAATATTTAGAGGAAAATGCTGGTGAATATAAGACCTGGGAAAAATACAATATACTGACTAAAAAACTTGCATTATTGGTATATCAATAGTAATCCACTTCTATTCTGTGGTGGCAATTTTCAAAATGTTTATGTTTAACTCTACAAGAAGAATCTGGAACAAAATGGTGACTTTTATTAAACTCACCATCGATGTAATATGTGTTCACAGGTAACCCTTCAATGTGGCTGGGGATGTTACAGTTTACGTGCGCATTCAGAATGTTGAAGTCAGTCACTCCCACTTTCAATGATCCAATCAGGTTGTGATCACAAGCCATGACCTCAAACTAAAAATAAAAACTAGTTTCGTAAGTAAGATAAGTCAAAATCAGAAATAAAATCAAAACCCAATACATATTAGAACTAGTCCTGGGTCGATTGCACTTTGACCTGATCACGAACCACCTACAATTGATCAATTCACTACGACAAAGAAGATTTGATTGATCAGCTGTCACCTTGGCTCCCATGAATGGCATGGCAAGCGATGATCAGAAACCTGTAATGCCGATCGAGCCAGGAATCGTAATTTGCTTGCTACCCGCGTGTACATCATAGATATGATGTCCTAAACAACTTTTTATAGACTCAAGACTGGGCTTCTCGATCTCAATCCTAGAATTTACAAAAAATTAGACATGGCTGATATCTGAAATAGGCAATGAGAGACCGATATGGAACTGCTTATTTTTCTTTTGGAACAGGGGCTGACAGTGGGAAGGTTGATCATCGCATCTTCTTCTTCTTCTTTGTGTGCCTTATCAGGTCCCCCCGACGTTGGTGATCACTCTTGAAAGGTCTCATATATTTCGCAGCGAAGACATTTGTCTCCTACCAGGCCCTCGGCGACCTTCTATCTTGCCTTTGAATATTAAATGGAGTAAGTGATACTTCTCCCCTCGAAGTATATGACCCAGATATGAAATTTTCTTGATTTTAATTAATGTAAGCAGTTCTCTATCTGCTCTAGCCCGCCTGAGAATTTCTGTGTTGGTGATCATGTCGGTCCATGGGACCTTGAGCATTCTCCGGTGAAGCCACATTTCGAAAGCCTCTAACCTGTTAATGGTATTTATTTTCAAGGTCCATGTTACACAACCATACAGCAAGACCGACCACACATAACATTTTAGCATTCTCTGCCTTGGTTTTAAGCTGATATTGTCATTGCAGAAGAGGGATTTCATTTTTATGAACGCAGTTCTTGCTGCTTCAATTCTGCACCTAATCTCTATATCTGGGTCAAGAGTCTCCGTGAGGATACTGCCGAGGTATCTAAATCTCTCCACCTTTTCGACATTACAACCATTTAACTGTATCATTGATCAAGAGTGATCTAGTCGTCCAAAAGTCATCTATTTAGTTTTATTGACGTTGATTGTTAGGCCCAGTTGCTCACCAGCATTATTAACAAGATCTAATTGGTCTTGGAGGTCACTGATACTGTCAGCTAGTAATACAGTATCATCTGCGTATCTTATGTTATTAATGACAACTCCGTTGATCTTGAGACCCTTCTCGGTATTACTTAGGGCTCTTTTAAAGACATAGTTGGAATAGAAATTAAATAATAGTGGCAACAGTATACAGCCTTGTCGTACTCCACGCTGAATGGCGATTGCATTAGATCTCTCATTCCCATGTCTTATTTCTGCTGTTTGGAACCAATACAGGTTTTTAATGAAATTCTGGTCTTTGGTGTGAACGTTACAATCCGCAAGCATTTTCATTAGGTCAGCATGTTTTACCCTGTCAAATGCCTTTTCGTAGTCAATAAAACAGGCAAAGACTTCCTTTCTTTGGTCACAACACTTTTATAATAGTACGTCGACAGAAAATAATGCTTCACGCGTACCAAACGCATTTCTGAAGCCAAACTGAGTGTCATCCAAGTCCTGCTCGCACTTATTGCGTATCCTGGCATGTATTATTTATTATTTTAAGGAATAATTTAAGGACATGACTCATCAAGCTTATTAATCGATAGTCACTGCACTTCTTAGGGTATTGTTTTTTAGGTAATGTCACGAAGGTGGATTTTAGCCAATCTTGGGATATATTCCATGTGTCATATATAGATTTAAATAACCTCAACAGGTAGTCAACATTTTCATTATCAAAGAGCTTCAACACCTCAACTGGAATATCGTCTGGTCCGCACGCTTTTCTATGTTCTGAAGTCTTTATCGCATGAAGAATTTCTGATTTTAAAATCGATGGTCCATGCAATTGATCGTTAGGAATATTAATGTCAGGTCTAATATCTTTGAATGTATCATGAATATACTTTTCCCATGTTTGTAAAATATCTTTTTCATCCAATATCAATTTATTGGAATCGTCAACTAAACATGATGGAGTGATTCTTCTAGAAGTGCCTGTAATTTCTTTCAATTTTTTGTGAAGTTTGAATGCATTGTGACTACGACTGTACGACTCTAGTTCTTCACACTGTGACTTCATCCATTCTTATCAAAAATAATAATTAATTTTTGACAAGTTAATTCAGCAATAAATGCAGACCTAATTAGTCTCGACGCCACCTAGCGGGAGATTTAGTACTTAACAATACCTCTCTCACAAAAATAATGTTGGTTGTTTTCAGTTGGAAAAATGTAATAATGAGTAATTGTCGAATGAAACACTAGTATATATTGAATTATTTGGCGGATATTAGATAAGCCGCCATAGCTCAGTGGTCAGAGCAGCTGACCGGCAATCAGAAGGACACGGGTTCAATTCCCGTTGGCGGCCAGTATCTTTTCTCGGAAGATTTTTTCAATGTAGATGAGTGTTTCAGGCTGATCATTATTGATTATAATATTTGTTATCATCCATTCTTCTTTGGCTTTTTTAATTTCACATATAATCGTTCTTTGTAAGTTTTTATATTGTGTCTCATTATGTTTGTGTTTACGTCTCTCATCCATTAAGTTCAAAATGTGGTCAGTCATCCAATTTTTTTTTTCTTGCTTATCAGCTTTCAAATTTGTATCACAGGTTTCACATATAACTGACTTCAGGTTATCCCATTGTGTTTGTATTTCTATCGATGGATCACAAGGGAGTAGTCTAATATTATCGTTCAAAGTCTGAGATACCCTATTTCTGATCACTTCTTCTTGGAGTTTCGAGATATCCATTTTAATTTTGTTTTTGGGCTTTTTTATTTGTTTTAAGCATAAAACAATATCGGCAGTTAACAAAACATGGTCAGAACCAATGTCCGCACCAGTACGTGGTGACTCTCTTTACAGAGTTCCTGAATCTATGGTCTACTAACACATAGTCAATTTGGTTCCTGACAATATCATAGATTGTTCCATCCTGAGGTGATCTCCATGTATAAAGCCTTCTTTTCGGGAGTTTCAACCAGGTATTTAATACAACCATATTTTTATCCAGGCAGAATTCATATAGTCTATCACCTCTTTGATTGCTTATGCCTAAGCCATATTCACCAACTATATGAGAGCGGCGACCTTCACCAATTTTGGCATTTCAGTCTCCAATGACAAAATTGACTTCTCCTCCTTTCAAACTTTGCAATGTACTGGCTAGTGAGTCATAAAAAGATTCCACATCACCATCATATCTCACTTCCGCTGTTGGTGCATACACTTGAATAATATTAATGTTGATGGGTTGACAGTGTAATTGTAATAATATTATTCTGTCCGAGATGGGTACAAAATTCTTAACAAATTTTACATACTTCTCCATGACAAATTTAGCAACTCCGTTTTGACGATTTTTGTCCTGTGGGTCACTTCCTGAGTAGTATAGATTTCCCTTCTCATGTTGGTGTATGCCGCTGCCAGTCCATCTCAGTTCACTAATTCCAAGAATATACACTTTTAATCTTTTAATCTTTCCATTTCCTGTATCGTATTATCCAATTTACCGCTGTATAAACTTCTAACATTCCATGTTCCTAATCTTATCTTTGACTTCACTATCGCATCAATCGATTGATCAAAGATTGAATCCTTTTGAATCAATCGCTTCACCAGTGGGTCGTGATCGTCCCGGGTCATGTAAAATGATCGATCGACAAAGAACTAATTAGAAGTGTTGAAGAAAGTATTTACCTCAAATATTTCATCTAATTTCAACAATGCTGAGCTGAAAACCAGTTTACCACTGGGAGTAAAGCTGCTACTCAACGCTCTCGAACCATCTGACAAAACTCTGACGTTGGCTCCAGAATACTCAGAAAACCTGTTTGAAAATAAGATTGTCATTAATAATTTTTTTTATGTGAATACCGCACAAGAATTCTAACTGCTCCCAACTGTCTGGAGATAGTGAGACTATGGTGTCCCCAATCGGAGTACGTTGTGAGATCAAAGGTATTGAGATAGGAAGAGATGGGGACGAGGCAGGTGGGGAAATTCATAGTGAATTCAACGTAAAGAATATTGTAAATTGGAACTCACGTATGTTGCTTGATCTGAGATGACCCGGTGTAAAGCATCAGAGAATTTTCTGAATTAGCGAAGGCTCGTGGCTTTGGTGGAGTAATGGTTACCTGATAATAAAAATAAATTATGAAAATCTATAGCAAAGGACGATACAAATTATCACACTAGCAACTACGCTATTGGCACAACTATGTGTGATATATCTAAAAGCTTCCGAGCTTGTCACATAGAGGGCAGTGACATGAGCTGTCCCTAAAGGCCGCTAGATGGCAGGTAGTGTAGTTTGGAGACCAGGGGAGCCAAGGGCCACGGGCAGTCTAGAGCAGCTCTTGCAAATTAAGATCCAATTCAGCTAACCTCTATTAAGGCTTCGCAGTCGCAATATTGTAATACGCAAAGTATTTATTAAATACAAATAATCATCAAGAACTCTATTATTCTCAAAAGTAATTTCCTTCCAAGGTGTGTTGGAAAACCTATTTGTGTGCTTTAAAGTTACTGAACACAACACTATGTTTGTTAAATTATTACTATTACTTGGGATTAAGGCTCCGTTCCCGGCCCCAAAAAGAAGAAGTTGGAGAGATATGAAATTATGAATGTTAGAAGAGCGTGCTAACATTTACAGCGATAAAATTGATGCAAAAATCATGAAAATCTTTAATAAAACACGACTCGCTAAAAATAGAGCAAAAATCTAGCGATAATTGTCTTTAATTTTATTTAAACAAAAAACGCTGTGAATTTTTGCATACATATAACTTGTAAAATAACCGAAACAAACGTGTTTATAATAATTTTTGGAGCATACTTTGCGATTTTTTTCTATCGAGGGAATTTTATACAATTTGCGTTTCGGCGCGACAAATTTCTAGCTATTATCTTCAAGAATAACATATATTTTTTTAAGAGCTTAAAAACTTCAAATGTTTAAGGGAGGTTTGCAAGAAATCAATGTGTGATGATTTAATTCACTTTCAATTCACCTGGGTACATTGCCCGTTTAGATCAATAACTGCAAACATGTTGATGTTCTGAATATCCCAAGCCTTTCCTTGGTCCACACCGTCTACATAGAAGTGCACACTTCGATCAGCATGGCGCATCACACCTACAAAATTTAATACAAAATGTTGAAACTGCTTTAATTTTTTTAACATTTTTTTTAACAATATGTTAAATTCTTTATGATCAGTATTACAAAACATAATGATGTTTCCCTAATAAAGAAAATATAATATAATGGTAATAATAAGTTATAATTTAGAGAAATTTTGAACTTTAGGAGAAAAAGGACGAGTTAATAATATTTGTGAAGGATTAATTAGTAGATTTCAATACCTAACAGTGTTCCAACGGGGATAGTGTCAATGTCAAAAGTGTAAGGTCTACGATTTCTAGCATTGTTGTTGTAGAGATTGTTTCCCTCCAGCATATATATCTCCCGGCACAAGTCCTGTGGTATTGGAGGCAGGACTACTTTCGTAGGAAACTGGGTGGTCACACCTTTCAACAAAAAAAAAAAATTATATTATGTAAAAATAATGTCAGTGAATTTCATGAAAGTTCACTTCAAGTGCACAAATTATAAATGAAATAGTTTTTGAAAACCTCAGGGATTTGTATTACAATAAACAATGAAACACTCTTTAACCCTTTGATTAGTGAGTTATTTTTATGTCATCTACATCGTGGGAGTGAGTTATTTTACAAGTTTTTCTTAATTTTGTAATCGATTATTAATTATCTTCTTACTTTTTTTATTACAGAAGTTAATTTCTGCGCTTTTTTATTACTATACATAACCTTTTACTATTGAATTGTAAATTTAGTTGGACAAATTCAGTGGTTCTCAACATTTCACAAATAAAAAGTTTTCAAAATTTTCAATTTTTTTTATTTATATAAAAAGAAATGTACAAAAATAAAGGGATAATACTACAAATAAAAAGTGAACTTATCCAGTGACTCTAAACACTTAACAAAAAGTGATATCAAAAATTATTATTTTTATTTAAAAAAAATAATAAAAAGATAATACTAAAAATAAAAAATAAAAATAAGTTAGGTCTTATTTTCTTAGTTTGACAAATTCAGTAACTCCCAACATTTTACAAATAGAACGCAGATACCACAATGAGGGAGGGCGTAATGAGATAGGGCGAGTCGGTTTCCACCCAGGCCTACACACACAACGAGGGGGGGGGGGGAACGGAATATGGGGTGGAGTGGGATAGGGTGGGGTGAAATGGTATACATATTGTGGTATATTACAGCCCGATATATACCATATATGGTATATATCAAAATTGATACCACACTCGTTGAAAACTCTGTCAACGTCTTCCGCATTGGCGTAGTAAAACCAAATAAAATAAGACCAATGAAAGTAATCTTTAATGATCCGTCGACTGTATTAAACGTATTGCGTAGAAAAAATATAGCTCTAACTCATACCGATTGCAAAATCTATTCCGACCAAACCCCTCTACAAAGGCAATACCTAAATGATCTTAGACAAACCCTGGCAAACCGTACCCTGGAAGGCGAAGTCGGACTTACTATAAAATTCATAAATAATAAGCCAGCAATAGTAAATGTCTCAAAAAACTAAAATCCACTATTGGATATGGCCTAACGAACCGAAAATGCCGGACCAAATGCCCTGATGAAATCAAAATCTATTATCAAAATACACGAGGACTTCGTACAAAACTGCGTGACCTTAAAGTAACGGTACCTTTACACGGACATGATATATTTATCCTTACTGAAACATGGCTCGTTCCAGAAATAAAATCTCCTGAACTTGGGTTTACAAACCACAAGATATTTCGCCGTGACAGAAACCCTAAATCCAGTACCAAATCCAGAGGAGGCGGAGTTTTGATTGCAATGAAGGAAAATATATCCGTAAAAAAACTAAGCACGAAAAATACCTCATTGGAGCAACTATTTGTACAAATTGTTACTCCCATTGAAAAAATCATCATTGGAACTGTATACATACCATCAAACGAAGACATCGAATTTCTTATGTCAAAAAATCCTACATCGAAAATAATTATCGTCGGCGATTATAATCTTCCCAATTTGAAATGGAACTCTAGTGACAATGGTTATATTACTAACGAAAGTTCTAACGACCCAGCACGTGAAGTGATAGATATGATAAGCTATTTAAATTTGCATCAACACAATTTTGTACCTAATATATGTGATCGCCTTCTAGATCTTGCCCTATCAAACAGCTCTAAACTGTGTGTTGAAATGTCAGATGATCAGCTCGTACCGGTGGATAATTATCACCCCCCCTTACACATTATAGTAAATATGTACACAAACAAACCACCACTGAAACAAACAACACTTAACTTCAAAAATGCCGATTACGATTCCATTAACTACCAACTCGCTAATACAGATTGGACCTTCTTGACTAATAACAGTGACAGCGAACAAATACTAGAAAAACTCTATGAAACATTTTCTGAAAATATAAAATCACATGTCCCCTCATATACACCAAAACACAGAACATATCCAATTTGGTTCTCCACAGACCTTATACTCCTACTGAAACAAAAAAAACAGCTACACAAAATTTTTAAACTCACTCACCAAATCACCGACTACTCAAACTTCTCAGAAACAAGAAAGAAATGTAAAACACTATCTAAACTATGCTATAAAGCACACATCACCTCCGTTGAGAAAACTGCGCTAGGAACAAAAAATCTTTGGAATTTTGTTAAAAAATTAAACAATGAAAGTACAGACTACCCCCCCACAATGCATTATAATGGAGAAATAGCCAATAGCACCTTTGATATTGTTAATTTGTTTGCGGATCATTTCCAAAGTGTATACGAAGGTGAAATATCAGATAACAACGTACCATTATACACATATCAAAACACAATACATCTACAGAACTACACCATTACACAGGAATCATGCTTAAATAAAATCATTTCACTTGACCCTAACAAATCTGCAGGCCCAGATAACATCCCACCAATATTTTTCAAACAATGCGCATCTGCAATATCAGGTCCATTCACCACATTATTTAACCACTTACTTTCTTCTGGACATTTTCCGACCCGTTGGAAATCTAGTTACATTACCCCGATTCTCAAAAAAGGTGACGACACAGACATTAAAAATTACCGTCCTATATGTATACAATCAGCGCTCCCGAAAATCTTTGAATCCCTTGTTCTTGATTTAATTTATCCATCAATATTAAAAGTAATTGATAAAAAACAACACGGATTTGTTTCTGGTAGGTCAACTGCTACCAACCTGTTACTTTACCATAACTATATTACAGAATCTTTTACAAAAAAAAACAAGTTGACAGTATCTACACAGATTTTTCAAAAGCTTTCGACAAAGTATCACATAAATTATTACTTGGTAAATTGTATGCCTTAGGACTGAGAGGCAAGTTGTTGGATTGGTTCTCAAATTATTTGTCTAACAGAATCTTATTTGTTAAAATTAAACATTCTTTATCTAAGTTATTATATGCAACTAGTGGTCTACCGCAAAGGAGTCATCTCGGCCCCATCTTTTTCTTAATATTCATAAATGATATCATAAGCTGTTTCAACGATGTAGAAGTTCTGCTTTTTGCCGATGACATAAAATTATACAAAGAAATATCCAATATAGGTGACTGCCTAATCCTACAGTCAAACATCGACAAATTACAAAATTGGTGTTTCACAAATAACTTGTTCCTCAATATCGAAAAATGTAAGACACTAACGTTTTGTCGAACAAAGACCCCGCTATTTTTCAAATACACAATAGATAACAAAATTTTAGAAAAAGTAAATGAAATTAGAGATCTTGGAGTTGTGTTTGACACGCAATTGAATTTTATAAATCACATACAACAAATAACCAACAAAGGCATGAAAACACTAGGATTTATAATTAGAACAATCAAAGACTTTAACTCGTTGGAAGTTATAAAAATCGTATATTTGTCACTCGTACGCAGCTTGTTGGAATACAATTCCATAGTTTGGTCCCCATATTATCAAATTCATATAAAAAATATCGAAAGAGTGCAGCACAAATTTTTAAGATTTATTAACTTCAAGTTACACACACCTATTCAACACATTAACTACACATCCTTACTAAATACACTTAAATTGCATTCCCTAGAAAACAGAAGAAAAATAAATGACCTAATTTTTTTGTTCAAAATAATTCATTCTGAATTAGATTGTTGCGAACTCCTGCATCTCATCGATTTCAGGGTACCCAATCGAGCAACAAGGCAAAACGTATTATTCTGCACCAATAATTCTGGGACAAACTACCACATACATGCACCTATTTCTCGACTTCACACATTAGGAAACAAATTCACCTCTAATATCGATGTATTTAACACAAGTTTAACATTATTTAAGAAACACCTGAACGATACTTTTATGTAGAATATTTTGATATTTAAGGAGCATCACATAGGGGCTAATGCATTTATTTGTATATTAATCCACAATGTAAAAACTTTTTACCATTTTATTTTTATGTATCTTGCATTTTGTCATGTATTTACAACTTACAACTTAGAAACTTTCTCTTTTATTTTAATCTATTATCTTTCCTTCATTTATCTGTATACTCTTTATGACGTGTACTAGTTATTTTTTATAGTTTATCTTTTATTTTTAAAAACCTGTCTCTGAATTAAAACTCTGTATTATAAACATGTAATGTAAAAGCCCACCAGGGCGTTGAAAATTAATAAATAAAATAAATAAAAAATAAAATAAATATATCGGGCTGTAATGCAGCCTGTTTTTTTTTCCACGGTCGGGTGTCACCTCTCATCGGAGTCGGGTATAACCCCTCTTCGGATGGCACCCGGGGCGAAACGCCCCCTCTCGCTAAGCCACTGCCCTTCTGCCTTCAAATAAAAATACCCACATTTTCAAACCACTCGCACACCATCTGAAGTAATTTTTTTATACACTTTTCATAACGGCAGAGCTCACCATTATATATAGAAATACTCTTCTTCTAAAATGCAATGTTCTGAAAAAATGTTGCCTCAATCCTTCGATTACTTTCCGAAATTTTCGGCCACAAACATACAGAACCTAAATTTGTATATACAAGGCGTCCGAAAACTCGTAGTACAAGCGGGAAACTGGGGAAACTACATCACATTTGGAGTCGATTTTGTGGTATAACTTTTTTGATTTGAGGTTTCGTTTTCGAGCAAATCGCGTTAGAAGTTCATTTTTTTTTGGTCAAATTCTTATAAATTATTACGGACGATCATAGTACCTAACTAATAAAAAGTATTTAAAAGGAAAACAAACAAAGAAATCCGGGTTTAAAGCATTATTTTGAAATTGCCCATAATTTAATTCAGTGTAAAAATAAAATGTTCGTTCATTTCACGGTTAAAACAGCTGATCCTTAATTATTTCCGCGCTTTTAGTTAAACATGCACAACGAAATTTGCTCTCCCTTTCTTATTTCTCGTTCAATTAACACGAGAGAAAGTTAAGATATTGTTTTCAAGATATGGCTGAACTATGAACCCACAAACAAAATAAGGCTGGCCGCATACACACGTTTTCCGTATTCGATTTCCTAATGCGGAATTTCGATTTGGAATTCTGTGAGACTAGCGCAAACGTTCGTTTTTCTTCATTTGGAATGTTTACACGTCAGTACAGATAGTGATAGCGTGGTGAACGCACGACGATGGAGGACGACGATTTATTAGCAATTATATTTCTGTTAATAATGAAGAAGAAAAAGAAACGTCGGTATTGGGTACATCCAAAAAAGCTTACTCAGAATCGCCTTAATATGCCTGAAGCAAAACCTCTGCCGAATACCAATGACACACCTCTACCTTTTGTGTTTCTTGACGATGAAGCGTTTCCACTGAATAACAATTTTATGAAACCATATTCGAGAAGTAATCTCAATACCCAACGCAGAATTTTTAATTACCGCCTCAGCAGATCACGACGTTTAGTGGAATGTGCCTTCGGCATTCTCTTGAATAAATGGAGAATTTTTCACACTAGCATGACGATTCCACCAAAAATGGCAGTGTGCACGTGTGTTCAGTAGTGTTCGAAACGAATGTGAACAAGATTATTATCATTTTTTTAATAATGTAATAAAATTTAACAATTTACCAATTTTGCGTCCACATTAAATATTTTCTATGAAGTTTCTTTTAAATGTTCTAATTCATGATCACATACAAATTATACCTATGTAAGAAAGCTGAATTTTGATACGTTGTCAAGTTTAGTGTTTTAATTTTTTAAACTTTCGACACAAATAAAATTAAATTTTTAACGTACTCACCAAAAATAACTGCAACATGTCAGACCGACTGATTCATTCACGATCTTTAATCCACAATACCAATTAACTCGATTATTGCTTTATTTATTGAAAATTTTCCATTTTCAAACGCATTCGATCGATTCGGCAAATCTACTTAAGCACTAACTTTACGAAAGCCACCTGAAAAATTTTACATTCCTAATAAGCTGTAAATAAACAAAAAAATTAGAATAATGTCGTTCGTTATGCGACAAAACTGATTTAATAATGAATGGATGTGAACTAACGAAACTTTCATAATTGAAATTACGCGATCCAGAGACATAATTAATCCATCCAAGACGCGATCAATTTATTCTGTTAGATCTTTGTGAAACGAAATATGAATAAAGACCTCATTAACTAATTAACTCCCGTTTAGTTGTCAAGTTTAGTGTTTTAATCTCATCTCATCTCATCATCACACAAAACTATTCATTCCATTAGTTTCCGTGCTCTGAACTCTGAACGGCGACCCGAGAATACCTGAATCGAAGCCCGAGAGAAGGTAGGTCACGCCGGACGGCCAGCATTCTCAGATTCCTACCCACCCCTCATACCCTTTTCCTTCCCAGAATTTTCTCTCCTTCCTTTTCTTAAAAGACCCCCCCGACACAGTATCCCCAAAGATGACATATGCCCTGAGGGGAATTATTTTCCTCAAGGCCTCCATTGTGGAGCTAATTATAAAAATAAAATAAAAGAAAAAAAATGATCACGAAAACATTTTCTTACATATCTCCCAATCTAACCGATTTCTTAAATATCTCCCTTAAACATTTGAAATAGCTTTCCGAAAATTGGTAGGTATACCTCTTTTTATTTGACGTTCGCATTAATTAACTAATTAACAGAGCCCTTCAAATGCCATATTGCCATGGCGCCATACAAAAATGCCATATTTTGCCGATTTTTCGGTAAAATGCCATATCCTGCTGATTTTTTGGGAAATGCCATGTTTTGCCTTTTTTTTCACCAAACTCCTTTTTTAACAAAAAAAAAATCGAATTGAAAACATGTTAAAACTCTAAGTTTAGTTTTGCTCATTTTAAAATGAGGTGCAAGTCAGAGTCTTCTGAGGTTTCTGGAACCCTGAGGCCAGTGTAGAGGGATTAGTGTGAAGGGGGCTGCAGTAGGGCCTTTTGTTAGCAAGACTTTCTAATGGCAATGGGTAAAACCCAATGGAGTGGGGGTGCTTCGTGAATCTTTACCTTTATCCCTTCCCTACACCTCGTTATTCATTCCAACCTTAGCTTTCATACTGAGTGTTAGTGTTAGTGACTGAAATGTTAGTGAATTTTTCGCTCGTTCATTTTTCGCTCGTATTCGATATGCCTAAACTTGCTAGCTCAAGCGTCAGTCTTTACAAGAAGTGGATAGATGGAGACAGCGATTTCGTCATAGAGGATGGGAAGATATTCTGCAAGTTGTGTACGAAAATGGTAAGTTTCTAAAACGTCCTATCTCACTTACACCCCTTCCTAAAGGCCATGATTTCAGTTTCCACCCAAATTATCTCTAAACCCAGTTTTCAGTCAGGGTGTCTACTAAATTTTCCAAATGAAATTCCCGACCTATTCCCAACTTTTTCAAGACTCAAATAATTTTCCCAACCTTTTTTTTTTAATGTTTACTATAATTTATTTCTATAACGGTCTTTTTAAGTGGGAAAATAATTTAACTAAAGTACTAGTAGACACACTGAACAAATTTTCAAAATGCATTACTAATTCCCGACCCCCTCAAATTCCCGACCGATTCCCGACTTTTCCTGACTAGCAGACAGGCCACCGGTGTTTTTATTTTAGCCAGTTCTAAATTCATTTTATTATTGCAGTATGATTTCAAGAAAAAGTGCCAATTAGACCAGCACAAGAGCTCTGTGGTGCACCAGGCAAACAAGAGTGCTCCGAGCTGTGGACGGAAGAAGCAGCAGACTCTAAGGGAAGCTGCAGATGCAGCATCAGATCAGGATATTCGGCCCCAGGACAAGAAGTTTGCAAAAGAGGTCACCACGGCCTTCCTTCAAGAGGGGATTCCGCTCCATAAACTAGAAAGGGGACCCCTGCGTGAAATATTTGACAAATACTGCCCTGATGTCAAATTGCTGTGTAAATAATATCTTATAAATAAAAAATAATAATTTAAGTAACTTGTATGTTGTATTATTATCCTCTCAGAATAGCTGGGGTGGTCGGGGAGGGTTGAAAAATAAGTGCCATATCGAGCCGAATAAGTGCTATATTTGGGCTAAAATAAGTGCCATATTGCCATATTTTTAGTGCCTTATTTCGCAAAAATAAATGCCATATTGTGAAGGGCTCTGCTAATTAACTCTGCAACAATCATAAATTTAAATAATATTCCCAACGTTCAGTGAAAATTTAAAAATACTGTCTGGAAAAGTATATTTCACAGCGCTAGCCTTTACCGTGCTGTTCTATTTTAGTTTGCCGAATTGTTTGTTTGCTGGCGGTCGATAAGGCTAGCGCTGTGAAATATATTTTTCCAGACAGTATTTTTAAATTTTCAGTGAAAATTTAAAAATACTGTCTGGAAAAGTATATTTCACAGCGCTAGCCTTTACCGTGCTGTTCTATTTTAGTTTGCCGAATTGTTTGTTTGCTGGCGGTCGATTATTGCTTTTCTTAATAAATTGCCTAAACATCCTTGCAATTATTGCAAACTTTAAATCATAGTGGGTGTGTGTTATTTGTGTGTCATTTACATAATTTAAACAATTAACGTGATTGTGTGTGACGTGTGTGATTAATTATTGGGTTACGATGGAATACACAAATGCTGAATATTATGATATGTTAATGTGCCTAGGAAGCTCAAATGGCAACTCCACCAGAGCAGCCATCGAATATATCAAGATTTCCACATCGGAGGCATCCGAATCGAAGGGTAATCAATACGTTAGCAAGACGTCTTCATCGTACTGGGAATATGCGTGCAAATATGGCTGATACGGGACGTCCAGCGTTACGTAATCCACGCATGGAAGAAAACATATTAAGATGTTTTTATCAACAGCCAGGACGAAGCGTTCGATCTGTTGGGAGAGAATTAAATATTCGACACCAGGTGGTCTGGGATACCTTGAAAAATGATAGTCAACACCCATTCCATTACCGTTGTGTACAAGCGCTGTTGCCCATGGATAATGTTCATAGGAGACAATTTTGTGAATGGATTATTCAGATGTGTAGGCAAAATGTGGCATTTGTCAAACATATTCTGTGGACAGATGAGAGTACCTTCGGTAGAGACGGAATGTTCAATTCTCGAAATGAACACCAGTGGGCACATGTCAACCCTCATGCAAAGCGGCCAAGACATTTTCAACACCGCTGGTCATTAAATGTTTGAGGCATTGTCGTTGGTGACAGAGTGCTTGGTCCGTGTTTTCTTCCAGCAAGGTTGAGTTCAGAACTTTATCTGCAATTCTTACAGAACGAGTTGCAGGAGCTTCTTGAAGATATTCTTCTGATAACTATAAGGAATTTGTGGTTCCAGCAATATGGTGCTCCACCTCATTTTGAGCTTCAAGTTCGAAGATATCTCGATGAAGAGTTCGAAGGTCGGTGGATAGGACGTGTTGGACCTATCGCATGGCTAGCAAGGTCACCGAATCTGACACCGATGGACTTTTTTTTGTGGAGTTTTGTCAAAGGGAAAGTTTACAGGACAGAATGTCCTGATGTTGATACGTTAAGATTACATATCATTGATGCATTCGACCAGCTAAAAATTAATCCAGGTATGATTCGAAGAGTACAACAATCAATCATTCGATGGGCCCAACTGTGCGTGGAATTTAATGGTGATAATTTCGAAAAAAATTTGTGATTTGTGTTTTTGTAAGTTTCTTATAATAGAGAAGTCCAGTCCATTTTTTTTATTTTTTTTTATGAAAAATGACCTTCTAACTTAAATTACTGCATATATTTTTTTTTTTTAGAGTTAGTTTTAATAGTTAAAATAATTTTCAAAGTTTTAATTTTTGGAGATCCCTCGAAAACACCCATATCTATGGTGAATTTTGTGACGTCATCTACTAAAATAACGATTCATATATTTTAAATTTTTATGTTGGTTTTCTTGAATCTCACATAGATTTGCGCAGGCGCGCGGCCATCTTGTTTATTATAACGCGTTGATTGGCTAATGGCTTATTTATTGCAAATGGCAAAATCAAATTCTTTGCAAAACAATGAATGACGTTGATGAATTTAACTTGCAGTTTTATGTTTTTGATGATAATTTTCGTTTAAATGATTAATTCACTGTGATATTAGTGTAATTCAGCATAAGTTCTTATGCTGCCTGTACTTTTTTTCAGTTTTGGTCCTTAAATAATGTTTTTTTGGTGATTTAGTTTCGTTCGGTTTTTAGGTTACTGACATTACATAATCAAAGGTTACTTCTCTATAATTTTTATGACTTTTCCGCGTGAATTTAATAAAACTTCCATAAAAGTAATATTATTTGATAATGTAAAAGCCTTATGCATGTGTAAATAAATACAAATTCGAGAAATCAACGCATTAATTGCGTAAAACCGAGTCCAAGATGTCGGATTTTTTCAGTTATTTTTTCGGAATTATTATAATATTTTTTTATCCTTTTTAATTGTATGAACGAGATAAAAAGTGAAGTGACAGTTTTATTCCAAATTCATAAAGTAAGAGGACTGTATTTTTTAAATTTTGAAATTTCCTAATTTTTTCGACCATTTAATAGAATATGTTTACAGTCGGCTGTTTTTTAATTTTTTTCATTTTGAAACTTAAAATACTGCATTTTTCAAACACAATCGTATATGTCAGATACAAAAATCTAAAAGGCAATTCTATTAACTTTCTATAAAGGTATATGCTTTTACGACATCTTCAAAAATAAGAAATATATAGAACATTCGCTTGTGTCATACCTAAATTCCCATATAAATGACGTATAGCATAAATAAACCAGTCATTACCGTGATTACTATCGTGACGTCACCACAGAGCATTACACAGCATACCAACCTGACGCTGTGTTTTAACGAGAATATTAAAAATGCACTTTTTAATATTTTTTTAAAAACTGTACGTTTAATATTATTAAATAAAAGTTATATATTCAGAATCAGCGTTTATTGGTCTATATGAACATATTTTTTTAAAGCCATAATATTTTTCACTGGAGTTCCTTATTAAACTGTGCTTAGAAGTTAACGGTGCTAATTTTGAACAGTTTTTGTGAGTAGGTACGTACCTGTGTTAATAAGTACTTGGAAGTGTGTGAACTACCTGTGCTAATAATTAAATTTGCTCCCAAAAAACGTATGCAGGGACACTGGAGGTCTAGATTCGTTTAAACTTAAATGTAGATTCGTTCTTTAAAAAAAATTATAGTCCTTGCGAGAGCCTTGAAGGAGTAACCATCTGTTACTTATACCAGGGCGGGTAAGTGGTGGATAACTTCCAACGTCCTTGATGATAATTGTGATAAAGTTGAACAATCGGTGATTTTTGTGATTTGTTTTTTGATTGGAAAATATTGCTTAATCATGTAAGTAGGTACCTATCTTTCTACCTTATTTTCTCTGACAAGGCTTGATCGAATTGTTTTGCCAATTTGTTGCAAGATGACGTGCTGCTACATACCAAAATAAATACGCTAATTAATCATATTAATGACATTTAGCAACTTATAAATCATTTTAGAGTAGCATCTTCGATCTGTCATAATGACATTTCCGAGTGTAGGAAAAAATTTTAACCCTAAAGAAGCCAAAATTTTTTTTAAATAATTTTTTTTTTTAATTTGAAATTTAAAAATGCTTAAATTGAAAGTCTTTATGTTTATTTGGGTTCTCTATGTGATGTAGGTTCACCAGTTTTCAGCTTGTACGAGTTTCTGGACACCGTGTATATTGTAAAATGTTGGATTTGGAATGTTGGCCACTGGATTTGTCCATATTATAAGACCTTACTTATAAGAGTACTTTTATTTTTAGTATTATCCTGATGTACATGATTGTACATTTCTTTTTTATAAACAAAAAAAATAATTTTTGAAAACACTATTTGTAAAATATTGAGAGTAACTGAATTAGTCTACTTTTTTATTTTTAGTATTATCCCTTTATTGTTGTACATTTATCTGTATATAAATAAAAATATTTAAAAAATTGAAATATTTAATTTGTAAAATGTTGAGAGCCACTGAATTTTTTCAACTTATTATAAGACCTTACGCATACTTTTGTTTTCATTTTTAGTATTATCATTTTCTATTGTACATTTCTTTTGTGTAAATAAAAAAATAATTTTTGAAAACACTATTTGTAAAATGTCGAGAGCCACTGGATTAGTCAAATTTCCTATTTTTACTATTATCCCTTTATTATTGTACATTTCTATTAATATGAAAAAAAAATTGAAAACTTTTTATTTGTAAAATGTTGAGAGCCACTGAATTCGTAATATGTATTTATATTTATGCGTATAGGATATTGTAAGAATACGTAAAAATGTTTGAAAAATATATTTGTATTATCTATAAATCATAATTTAATCGAAATTACAAACATGGCATAGAAAAAACTGAATAAAGTCGTACGGCCGCACGTATGCGGCAATACTCTAATTGGATCGTCTGAGTGCAGCCGCATAAGTGCGGCGATACTCCTCAAAAGGTTAATAAGTTTTCCAAGGGACCGGAAACATGTGGGAAAAATTGGGCCAATTTTGGGCCGAGGGACTGAAAAACCAAACTTCTTAAGAGGGACTTCTTTATATGATTTCACTGTAGCTTATTTAGAGAAACAAACTGGATGAATCTCCTTCACTCCCATTCACAAACAAGAAAATAGCAGATATGATTTTAGATTTTCACGGCCGAAAGTACTTTTCTTATTTATTTTTGGGGTGTTATGCCATGTTGCGCTACCTCCTTCGTTAGCCAACCTTTCGGACAATGTTTCAGGCAGATGTATGATGATGGACACTGTACGCTGTCCGAAAAGTAGTCTAAAGAAGGAGGTAGCGCAACATGGCATTACACCCCAAAAAAAAAATTATTATTCATTTATGTACGTACTGTAGTTTACGCAACTATGATTCAAAATCACTCCAGTTTTTTTTTTCATTGTAGTTTCTAATATATGTCTTTAAAAGGTTTTGTTTGCTAAATGAAGTTTTTAAAAATTACAAACTTTGAACCATAAGTACACACCTATCACCATCAAATATTTCCTTTAATACATCATTAATGGAACATAATATTATGTAGTTGAGAGAATTTTTTGTAACTACATCATAGAGCAATCAATAAATCTTTCAAATAAAGAACCCATTCTAGAAAAAAAAACATGTATACAAATATGATAACCATACAAATATGATTTCAACCGGAAATTTGTCATTTTTAAACCTATCACTTAGTGTGTCAACTGTTTACTAGATGTCACTAGCGTTTCAAATATTGGTGTTCGCAGTGCGCGCAGGTGTTTGGACCATAGTTGAGGCCTAGGACCATAGTTGGGAGAAACTACGATACATATTTATATGCAAAATGGATTTTACAAAGCAAATTATTTGTTAATGTGATTTCTTACCCATAGAAATTAAGCCACAGCAGTTAAACTCTTTGTTGTCAATACGGACTTGAAACATTTCAAACTCTCGCAGCGGCCGATTGCTGAGCAAGAGGTTGTTCTTCACAATCTTCTTCTTGAAGCGATATGCAATGTCTCCGTTGCGTCCAACAGTAACATTGTCCCCACAAATGCGATGAAACGCCAACTCACCACTAAAACAAAATAATAATACAGGATTGTGTTAGGTTCATGGTGGCAACAGAACTCCACAAAACCTACAAAGGGCAGAGTTGGTTGACACTTTCCTTGCATCCCTCGCATTATAAGGTTAACAAGAAGGTAAAGGACATACATAGTTTGTTTTAAAGTGTCACAATATATATGTGAAAATAAATCTTTAATTAGCCCCAAAATACGCAATCGAGAAGGTTGTAAAAACGTCTCAGGTAAAAGCGGCACATTATTAATTACATAATTAATAATTTAAACTACTTATTAATAATTAATTAAAAAGTGGTGCAAAATAAACTTTGTTTGTGGTATATTGTTTATAGTACACCAATGTAGATTTACTACTTTTTGTACAAAATTAACTGGTTAATTTCATACCTTAATATGTAATTCGGGGGCCAATGGGTTAAAAAAAATAACATAGCAGTTTAACCTACCATTAAAATTCTTATTATGTTGCCTTCCTTATCCAGAATATTCCTTAGTGAGAGAGATGGCATCTCTGTTTCTATCCGATTTCGGCCTTTCTTCTCTTCTTAAATATTCAAATTTCGCACCATTTGGCATGCGATTTTGTCCCTCTGTGAATTCAATCACTGCTACCAACAGTTGGCAAGCGTCGACGCAACTCTATTTTCTTCAATTGTATTCTCACCAGACAGGGGATGAGGAATATTCTGGATAAGGAAGGCAACATAATAAGAGTTTTAATGGTAGGTAAAACTCCAATATTATGTGGTGCCGTTCCTTATCCAGAATATTCCTTAGTGAGAATTGTCTCTTATCTATCGTCTGGTGGCAGTGTTGATGTCAATTGTGATCACCTTCATTTAGAAGTACCGATTGCTTCTCCTTCGGACTCCAACTTTGGGGGTCTGCCCCCCTCAAACGAATGATTGGTCTATACAGGTTTGTCAAAAATGACTTCCAGTAGAGGTGTCAGTTAGAGTTAGAGGTCTGCCCTCAAACCGATTGCTTATCCTTCGGACTCCAGAAATGGAGGAACTTTGGGGGTCTGTCCCCCTCAGGCGAATGATTGGTCTACACAGGATTGTCAAGGATGGCGAAAGACTGGCCTAAAGCCAATTTCAATTCAACAATACTAAGTATTCACAGTATACACGCATCTTAATCGCTCCGAACAAACATTTAAAAATATTAACTAACTAACTAACTAACCATCACGCCGTTTCCCCGCAGGGGTAGGCAGAGAGGACGGACCGCCAAACAACTCGGTCTTGGCACACAGTCTTTGCTTCACTCACATTCATACATCGTCTCATACATACTCTTCTATTATTCCGACTTTTGACATGGCCCGACTCAAGTATCTGATTCACTTGATCGTGCCATGTCTTCCTCGGGCGTCCCCTACTTCTTCTTCCATTCACATTTGCGTCATATATTCTTCTCACATTATTTTCTTCTTTCATTCGCTCTACATGTCCAAACCATCTGAGGGTCCCTTTCTTAATCTTACTCATTATGCTTACATCAGCCTTGCATTCTTTGCGGATATCCACATTTCTCACACGATCATACATGGTTTTGCCACACATTCGCCTCAGGGATCTCATTTCGACAGCATTCAGTTTACTTTCATCCTTCCTCTGCCAACTCCATGCCTCACTGCCATACATCAAGGTAGGTACCAGGACTCCATTGTGGACTGCTAGCTTCGCGTCTTTTGACAGTGTTTTATTAGCGCCAACGGCATTCAGTCCTCCATTAATGGAGTTACCTGCATTTACTCTTCTTTCAATATCTCTATCAGCCTTCCCATCTCTCGTAAACATACTACCCAGGTACACAAACTCATCCACCTGCTCCAAGTATTCATCATTCACAACTATATTGCACACTGTTTTAGTACTCTCCCTTTCAAATACCATGACTTTAGACTTACTTACATTCATCATTAACTCATTTTGCATACACACTTCGTTCATCCTAGACACGAGAGACTGTAGATCTTCCATAGTGTTAGAAATCAGCACCGCATCATCAGCATACAACAGGCAACATATTTTCAGATCACTCAAATTCGCGCCCAATCCCATCTCTTTCAATTCTTGCATACAATTATCCATGTATAAATTGAATAACCATGGTGACATTACGCAGCCTTGCTTAACACCTTTTGTGATGTCAAACCACCCCGTAAAACCACCGTTCACCCTAACACATGCAACGCTTCCCTCGTACAGAGACGCAATTGCCTGTATGAGATTTGTATTCACTCCATACTTGGACAACACCTTCCATAGCTTTTTCCTGTCGACTCGGTCGTATGCTTTTTGTAGATCTACAAAGGCACAAAAAAGTTTTTGGTTTTTTGCCAGAAACTTCTCAGTGAGCATACGCAAGGAGAAAATCTGGTCCATGCATCCCCTTCCACTCATAAAGGCACCTTGCACATCCCATATTTTATCCTTTGTTTCCATTCTTACCCTTTCAATCAATATTCTTCCGTACAACTTGCCGACTGAACTTAGCAGGCTAATAGCTCTATGATTCCCACATTCCATACGTGACCCTTTACCTTTGTATAATGGCATGATTAAAAATATATGGTTAATAATCCATGAAACACAAAGTAAAAAGTTTTAGCAGTATTTACGGTGAAGGATTTCAATTTTAAACTAACGTATATACTAAGAAATATTAATAAACATTTGTGAACTAATAATAAAGTGAAGTGACAGTTGAACAACTGTGAAGTGATCATTCACCATTAACAGCAATCAGTGAACACAACAATAAAATAAGCAATTATTTTTATTTCTTTGGTGCTCAGTTCCTATTATAGTCCGGTATATTCACGGATCACTTCAAGGTCTTCGTGGGTCAGTGGTGTAAACAACTGACTAAGTTTGCGCAGACATTTTCTGGCGACCTTGGTTCGAATCCTACTGTAGCCGACAGAAAAAAATTATTTTTAATTTTTATTTATAAATTAAATATATATCCGATCCTCGAACCATTTTTCAAAATGAATAAACAGAAGAAACCCCAAAAAAAGGCGCCATCTAGCGACTCGGAAGAAGAAGACACAATGACTAATAAAATGATTAAATGCATTGAAAAAAAATTTAATGAATTAACCAATCAACTTATGAAATCTTTTATTGAACAGATAAAAGAACTTAAGAAGTCCGTCGAATTTTGCTGTGAGAAATTAGACGAATATGAAGAAAAAAACAAAAATAAAGAAATACTGATTAAACAACTTCAGGCAGAAAATAAAGAAATAAAACTACACATTAATAGGATGGAGCAAAATGAAAAACAAAACAATATTGAAATACAGGGTGTTCCTTTTAAGGAAAATGAAAATATCACAAATGTATTTAATAATATAATACACATCCTCAAATGTGATAAAGAAACGATTAACGTGTCAAATATTTTCAGAAGCAAAAATAAAAACCCGATGAATAAAAATACTGCCATAGTAGTATCCCTACAAAACAAAGATAGTAAAGACGTAATTATAGCACATAAAAAAAAATATGTTATTTTATACGCAAAAAACATGAATTTTGAAGAAAACAACACTATATATATTAACGAACAACTGACCCAATTTAATAAACACCTACTATACCTAGCTAAATCGTCAAGACTTGGGTACAAATTTATATGGGCAAAAAATGGAAAAATATAGATGAGAAAAAATGAAACATCTCCAATCTTACTCATAAGAACTCCAGAAGACATCCCCTCCGAATAAAGGATAATTAAACCACATAGCAAACTACTATCAACCTTTCAAAATGTCTGAAGAAAACTATACATACGAAAATTATAAATGTAATAACCCATGTGGGCTAAATCACCTATTTAAAAATGTTAATTTCTCGATCTTAAACATGAATATTAGGAGTATAAGGAAAAACTTCGATGAGCTCTGTGTACTTATTAATAACCTAGATTTTTCTCCAAGCGTAATTGTTTTAACTGAAACTCAAATGAAACAAGTAATTCCATATAACTTACCAGAATATACAACAATTTCATCTGCCTGTAAGCATACTGGTCATGATGGAGTTACTGTCTTCTGTCATAATACTCTGAAAAATGTTGCCGCTGAATTTATTGAATTTAAAACAGCCAATGCAGTAAAAGTAATCTTTTGTCAAAACAACTATAAATATCATATACTAGCCATATATAGATCCCCTTCATTAAATGATTTTTTATTTTTAAAAGAACTAAAATCTTTTGTTAGTAAACTTGACAGAAACAATTTCACTTTTTCCATTGTGACAGGAGACATTAATATAAATATTAATGATAATAATACAAATGTGAATTGTAAAAATGAGTATCTTGATTGTTTATCAAGCTCTGGACATATGTCATATATTAACTCACCAACAAGAGTAACCTTAAGTCACTCGGCATGTTTAGACCACATATTTGTCAAGTCGCACAAGGCGGTTAATATCATCTCTTCAATTCTCGAAACAAATATCACAGATCATTACCCGACCTTTTATGGACACCATTTCAAAAATACTCCTCTAAACCAAAATTCTGAAAATCTAGAAAAAGTAGACATTGATTATGTAACTCTAAACTCTTTACTTCGGTCAGAAAACTGGGAAAATGTGATATCAATAGAAAATCCACATCTCGCACTAGAGAATTTTTATAAAACTCTGAGAGATCATACTCTAAAAAGTGAAAGTAAAATAGTTGTCACTAACAATAAATATAAAAAAATTAAGCCTTGGATAACAGTTGGATTAATTATATCAATTAAACAAAGAGATAAATTATACAGAGAAATGTTTAAATATCAAATAGATTGCCAAAAGAATAATCTCAGAACAACGCCTTATCTGAAAACAAAATATCTAATGTATCGTAACTTACTTAATAGGCTGATACGAAACTGCAAAAAGAAATACTATAGTATACAAATGGAAAATGCTAAAAATAATACTAAAAAAACTTGGAATATTATAAATGAAATTGCCAACAAAAAAAGTATGTCTTCAAATATTGTAAATGAGGTTATAATAAATAATGAAATAATAACTAAAAATCGACCATTGCAGAAAGCTTTAATAACTATTTTACAAATGTAGTAGACGTAGTACTTGAATCATCCGGCATTAATGTTAATGATGCTCATATGGAGACTTCTCCTCAATTATATTCAAATAATGATTCAATTAACTCTATAGAATATTTTTCTCCTGTTACATTTAATGAAATTGAAAAATATATTGATACTCTAAAACCATCCAACTCTAAGGGTAATGATGGATTATCTTGTGATATGTTAAAAAAAATAAAACAACATGTCCTAATTCCATTGCAACATATTTTTAATACATGCCTCAATAATGGTCATTTTCCAGAGCAATTTAAAATCTCCACTATAATACCTATTCATAAATCTGGAGATAAGAATAAATTAGACAATTATAGACCAATATCTCTTGTTTCAAACCTCTCGAAAATATTCGAAAAATGCATCAAGTTTAGAGTCATTGAACACTTAGAAAAATATAAAATTCTATCGAAAAACCAATACGGCTTTCGTAAAGACCTAAGCACCGAGGATGCGATGTATGAATTGACAAAAAAGATATACTCATCTATCGATAAAAAAAAGAAATGTCTTGCCATATTCCTAGATTTAAGAAAAGCTTTCGACACCGTAAATCATGATATACTCATTACAAAAATAAATCAACTAGGCTTCAAAAAAGACACACTAAAACTACTCTCTAACTATCTTAAAGACAGAACACAAAAAACAAAAATTGGGAATGATTATAGTTCAGAGTCAAAGATAAAAAATGGAGTTCCACAGGGAACTGTGCTTGGCCCGATTTTATTCTTAATTTATATTAATGATTTATGTAATTTTGTAATCCCTGGTAAAATTGTTTCTTACGCAGACGACACGACAATAATAGTGGATGATAATCATTGGAAAGAAACTTTTTCGAAAGCAACTGATTGTATTTCACTGGTTTCAACATGGCTAAAATACAACAAACTCGTTTTAAACTATAGCAAAACATATTACTTACCTTTTTATAAAACCATTAAAAATAAACCTAAAGACAACCTTAAAATTAGAATCCATAATACTAGTTGCAATCAAGAAATGTGCTTCATGTGCAACGAACTCACTTATGTCGAAAATATAAAATATTTAGGAGTATCAATAGATATAAATCTTAATTGGAAATCACATATTAATCAAATCACTTCTAAATGAAGATATCTGACCTACATATTTTATAGACTTAAGGAAGTTCTAAACATTGAGAAATTGAAAATGATCTACTTTTCCCTGGTGCAATCTTCAATCACTTATGGCATTATAGGATGGGGTGGTGCACTTGATACATTTAGGGCCGGTTTTATAAACGAAGTACCAAATTTCTGTTACGTAACGAACCGTTTTTCATTAACGAACCGCTATCCGTTCGTTATTTTATTTTACGTACTATAAACAAATTTGCGTTACTAGCGGTCATCGGTTACGTTTGGTCCTAAAGTTTTTTTACTGGCAATGTTTTTGGCAAATTATTGCCTCTGATATTGTTTTTATCTATGGGTATTACTTTAGCTGTCAAAGTTGGTTGTAATTTTAAATGCTTGGAGTGTTTGTTGACGCGATTATTAACACGATTATCAACGCAATTCTAAAATATACTTCAAATCTACGTAAGTTTATGTTCATTAATCATATAAATCTTTATTAATTATATAAAATATCAGTGATTTGGTCACGAATAGTATTATTATCATACGCGTTGCGTCTTCACATAACCTAAGTCATTTTTACACTAGCACTGATGAAGTTTTAATGTAATTATTGTAATTTTTCAGATATCAAAATGAACAAGAGAACCAAAAGCAAAAATTTCACTTCAGAGGAGTTAAACAGTCTTATCTCTTTAATTGAGAAAATGCTGTCATTGACATCGAAAAAAACAGACGCCGTTACAAATTCTTCGAAGGAAGCATCTTGGAGCCAAGTAGCCGAGATGTTTAATGCTGAAAACGGGGGCATCCACAGGGATGTCTCGCAATTGAAATTAAAGTGGGACAATGTTAAGAAGGCGGCCAAAAAACGGGCAACTACAATAAACTGTAATAACAGGTGTGTATTTTATTTTTATATGATTTTCTTTGATCAGTTTTGTCAGTCAGATTTGATGTATTCAGTTTCAGTGCCGACAACCCGGCCGTTTATTTTATTTTATGTTCTTGCTTTTCTTTTTACCCGCCTCACTAGACCAAGTCTGTTCCGAGGCGGGTAATTAGCGTAATTTATTTGTGGAAGAAACTATGTACATATTTTATTGTTATATATGTTCACATGTGTACAAATTGTTAATTACATTTCCGTCAATCACGTAATACCTTCTCCTCTTTCATGACTGTGATAACAATAATAACTTTTCCCACTATTTACATGGTCATCGTTATGCTTAGGGTTTTTGGATCAATCAAATGTCTCCTTTATATTATTTATATATGTTATATTTTATTTTCCAGAGCTACTGGCGGGGGGGAAGGAGCCAAAATCGTCCCAGATCCAATACTGGATAGGGTTATTGGCATGATCAAATTATTTAATTGTGTTGGCCCTAGGAGTTACTTCGATGATGATGCCGGCCATGTGGTATTGGAATTTTGCGAAGACCAAGGACTTGTGTTAGATGCAGGTGTTGCATTAGACACACAACATAAAACTATGGTAGAAACGATTCCAGTTCAAACTCTTCAGGTAGATGAAGGTCCTCAAACATCAAATGGTGAAACGACAGCAATAGCAGCGGTGGAATCGGTTTTTGGAAACAGTAAGTGGGATAATTGGAATCCCACACTTTTAAAGACTCCGGTAAATACAAAATTGAAGTCAAAAAAGAGAAAAACCTTACAAGAACAATTAATAGAATCTAAAATCAGAAAAAATAATTCTATTGCATCAAAAAATAATGCCATCGCTTCATACTATCAAGATAAATTAAAGAATAGGGGTTCCAATATACCTAATTGTAACAAACCAACAATCCCACTTAACCGTCTTGATCAAGTGCAGTCACCCCCTGTTGGTCTTGATGACTTTTCTGATGAATGAGGATATTTGTCTACTTGAATCGTTTCTACCTTAGTTTTACGTTGTGTGTCTAAGTAACTCCTGCATCCAACCTAAGTCATGACTTAAAATTCTGTATGATAATAATAATAATTATTGGATAATTTTTATAGCACCATTTTCGTGAGAAAATCACCTCAAGGGCGCTTTACAAATTCATTTATGCATTTAATCTATACATATATGATAATATGTAGAATTGCATTTTACTTTAGATTTATCGTTATTTTTAATTTTATTTATTAGTTTCAATGACAGTTTGTACTACACACAATGTAGAATTGCATCTTTTTTTAGATTTATCTTGAGATTATTTCTCATTTTTTTTATTAGTTTCAATGACAAAGTTTGTACACAACGAAGTATAATACACATATAAATTCAATTTTTTTCAGTTATTACTTAGGTTTCCTATTTTGAGGCGGTAGATTTCTTAACATTTTATTGTTTAGTTTCACGTTATCTTTACATCATCTTCACAATGTTTGTAATCAATATTTGTAAACAATGTTTGTATCACTTTGTTCTCCCAGCCATGTTTTTACTTTTGTTTTATGTATTCATTTTCGTTTTTTTGTTTGAATTGGTAGAGCATTGTATAGTATTATAGCTTGCATACCTGTATTTTAAAAATAAAAATATGTTTATTGAAGATGATTTATTTCAATACATAAAAATATTAGAGTACCTACCTCCAGGAGCAGATGGGTTTGAAGTAAGTTTCAAATGTAATATGTCCAAATTTTTTTAAAGTCTAACGACAGGGGTACTTGATGCAGAGAATTTTTCTTTCAATAAAACTACGGTCTGTAATAATGTATTTTTTAATAAAAATATAGGCTGCATAATAATTTGCGGTATGTATTATCAAAATGAGTGGTAACAGGAAGGTATAAAATAGGATTCCTTTTATTATTGGCAGTGTTACAGAAGAACACCAGTTACATGAGTAAAAAGGTAAGTAGTTATTATACATATATATTGAAATTCATGGGTTTAGTTGTGTACCAATTCAATTAATAGAAATGCAGTGGCAAGGTGGTCACTACGTAAAGCTACAATCAAATTAGGACTATAAATCGAGGGCCAATATACACGAATAAAATAACATTAATTAGAGGGCCTGAAGTCAAACAATGCCGTGTAAAAAAAGAGACATACCAAAGGTGTGTTATTTTGAGGATAACATTGTTCGACTTTACAAATGCTGAAGACAAAATGATTGTACTGAAAGTTGCTTCGGTGTTTGGAAACTTTTGGTGTCATTCAACAAGACTCTCCTAGTAGTACAGATGCACTACAGCAGACTCCCAAAATATGTATTGATGAAGTTATGTAGTTCGTTATCAACAGTCTGCGTAACGTCCTCATCAGCAATATTGACAGGAACTTGTTGGTCCGGAGGTTGGGGTGCTTCCATTGGATAATCTTCTTCATTCTCCATTCTCGCAATATTATGGAGTACTGCAGTAGCCACGATAACCCCCTCAACGCGGCATAGGGAAAGCCTTATTGGCAAAAATAGCACAGGGAACCTACGTTTCCACACACCAAAGCAACGCTCAATACAATTTCGGGTTCTAATTTGAGACTCATTATACAATCGTTCCAATTCTGTTAAAGGATTGCTCAATGGTTTCCTCAAATACTTTGTTCGTGGATAACCGCTATCACCTACTAAGGTCTTGTCACCAAATTCTCCTTGTTCGAATCTGGTTTTAAGTGACGAGTTATTAAATATAGTAGAATCGTGAGCAGAACCTGGCCATCTTGCTACTACATTCCTAAGTACTAGTTTTGCATCACACACAGCTTGTACATTCAAAGAAAAATATCCTTTGCGATTGCGGTAAGTTTCTGCCTGGTCTCCTCTGGGTGACTGGATCCTGACATGGGTGCAGTCAATAGCACCGATGACTTTTGGAAATCTAGCAATCCTGTAGAAGTCCTGAACTGTGTCACTATTCATGGTTATGTAATCGTTTCTCAAGGAGGCGATTATTTTGGTAACTCTCCATACAACGATGCACGCTGTCAACTTGGAGACTCCCGTGAAGTCGCCAGCAGCTTGCAGCATTGATCCCAAAGCGTAGAATCGTAGTGTCAGTAACAACTGCTGTGCGGGCGTAACTGGCTGGTTTCGATGTGTCGCCGGCACTAATTGAGCTTCAATTATATTTAAAATTTGAGCCACGGTTCTCTTTGACAACCGAAATCTCATTTTAAAGTCGATGTCCGCATAATAATTAAAATAATTCGGTCTATGCATAAAAACACGTGGACGTCTCCGTCCTCCCGCAGCTTCGTCTTCACTGCTACTGCTATTAGATGACGACGATGGCGTGTCATCTTCAAGCATTGCTAAACGCCCATCCTCACTTTCACTGCCAGATGAATAATCCATGTCACAAATGCAAATAATATATAATACTGTCTCTTTAAAATAAGCGATCGTCGGGCAACAACCAACTACTGACAGCTGTCAAAAAACATTTGAGCGCCAACAAAACGGATCGTTACTCGTTTAACTGGTCAAAATCAGTCAGTTAAGCATTAACCGAAACTTAACCTACCGATAACCTAATGAACGTTTATAAAACGGCAAAATCGGGTGGTAGACCAAATATTTGTGGCGGTAAACCAAAAAACATATCAAGCGTAACGAACGGACGTTTATAAAACTGGCCCTTATTAAGCCTCTACAAATAATTCAAAAACACATAATTAAAATAAAACATTCTCGACAAACTTATTATACAAAGAAACTAAAATATTTAATATACGTAAATTATTTATATTACAAACTTTGAAATATGTATTTAAAAACAAATATAATTTCGAAATAAATGAAAACAGAACGAGCAAAAGAATAAATAATATATTTTACACCCCACAAACCAATACTAAATTATTACAGACACATAGCAGTTTCATTGGTCCTCGTACATTTAACCTTCTACCACTACAAACTCAAATCTAACACACTATATAAAGAGGTAATATTTGTTTGTTTGTTTGTTTGTTTGTTTGTGTGTTTGTTTGCATCGAATAGGCTCCGAAACTACTGAACCGATTTGAAAAATTCTTTCGCTGTTGGGAAGCTACACTATCCCTGGGTGACATAGGCTATATTATATTTTAAAAAAAAATAGGCATCTTTACTAAAACTTCAATAATGTAACCCAGGGTGTAAAAAAATTACCTAAAATATTCTTTACATCGCGTGCGCTGCGAAAACTATTGATGATAGAATAAAATAATGTACTACGAATTTATAGAACAAATCATTATTTACAAAAAAGGTCGCGACAGCATATGTCTAACTATTATGGTTATGCCACAATAAGTATTCTTTTATTTTAAAATTTTAATTAATATGTCGCCGCTTGAAAAGGCTCTTTATTTGTATCTTGGTTTTAATCCTTATCAAAATAAATTACTTCATATTCAAGACAGCTTCAATACCTTTATTTAACTTTTTGAATTTTTCAATTTGGATATCTAACTAGAAAGATATCACGAGTTTAAAAATGTTAGTATTAGAAAAAAGTTTCGGCTACGGGCCGGGCGGGAGAGGAGTCAAGAAATGCAGTGACTGGGGGGTTGGCGGGACGGGGGAGCGGGAGAGCGGTGGCGGGGAAGGTGGAAGTGGAAAGCTGGAGGGGAACGCACGGGAAAGGACATGTAAGGAGTAACATTTTATTTATTTGAATATGGCATATATTATAAAAGAAAGTCCAAAAAAACCTGCAGCTCGCAAAAACTCAGAAACGAGTCCCGGTTCGATCAAGGGAGTTATATGGTGTGGTAGATCTCTATCCCCCCTAGGGAATAAGTGTATCCGTTTTTACCTAAAGGCCGTGCTTTTAAAGATATAAGGGCTGAAAATTTCGCCCTCTTGAAATTTCTAGAACAGTCTTCCGGAAAGTTCTAGAAGGTTCCATAGAGCTGTAGCAAGTTGTGGAAGGAGTGACGGAGTTTGTCGTGGAATAATCAGGAATAGGAAATCGGGAACATCATTGTGGAACATTCCAGAACACTATCTTATAGGGCTGAGCGAAGCCGGGTAACCCAGCTAGTGATAAATAAAATGATAAAATATATAAAAGAGGTAAAATTATGTTTGAATAATGTAGATATTGAAACGCTTTTTCTATAAATTTATCCATCGTCATACAACTCACTTTCTGTAATTTTCTTAACTGTAGTACAATATGTTTTCTGTTTATTTTTTTTTTAATAACTAAAAAAAAAATATATTTAAAAAAATATTTAAAATCTTCCATGTTTTTATCCATATTTTTATTTTACTTATATAATAGTCGAAAAAAACCTTTTTCACTTACTCTACCTATGAAATACTAACTTTATATTTTAAATGTGTTTTTTTTTAAGTCTATTTTATACTTTGTGTACTTAGAAATATAGTATTTTGTTCTAATATTACTCACGCTCAGGCAGTGCCTTAGTGGGTTTTCATTTCTTGTTTATACTATATGTTATTATGTTTTATGTTATAATATGCTATTATACATTATATGTACAAAGAAATGAGAATAAATAAAGTTAAAAAAAAAAAAAAAAAAAAAGCGATTTGTTGAGGGTGACTGCATGTAGAAACGCCGGTTAGCGGTCTGCCTTCACACCGGTCTCTGACTCTAGAAAAGGAGGACCTTTGGAGGTCTGCTCCCTTTTCAAGGATGACGAAGTCCTCAGCTCCTTTATTGAAAATTGGACTGTTTTATTTCTTTTTATATTATTATTCTAAGGTATTTTCACTTTTCCAATTATCCTTTCCCAAATTTTTTTTTTATTGGATAGCTTTTCAAACCAAGGAAGTGAAGCCACTGCTGATCTGGTTTTCTTCACCGAGGCCTCAATACCAGCATCTCTAAGTATTGTCTCGACCAATCTGCCAATAAAATAATTATAGAAGTTGCTTTGGTTGGACCTGTGGGTAAAAAACGGGTTTGTCCATTTCGGATGTGTGCCTTGTGGTGAAATTTTGCAATCCCACCTGAGTGGGTCTGGACTGGTGGTCTCAACCAAAATGGAATCCGATAGCCATTGAGGATTTTTAGGTGAAAAAAGTGGGCATTTGCGATACGCCATTGTTCTAAAGAACTTCGAAATTGCCCTCCCTGAAATCGCCTGGGCTGATTGTCAATTTTTTCAGGGGCGAAAGTGAGATTTGCCCGTGCACCGTCGGTCTCCAAAAATTCCGTCCTCTACTGGCAGAGGAGGAAGGGCCAAAATGATGACCGGGGTCTGCCCACCAGTACTGAAATGGAAATTGGGTGGAATCCAGATTTCCTGCGGAAGCACATTGAGTTTGCATGACTGCCTCTGTTTCATTTTTCTACCTTGACATAGATTCATTAATTTTAGGGTTTGCGAAAACTAAGCCCTAAAAACTTTGTTCGCCCCATCAAGTTTCTGCAACTGGGAGACAAGCTTGTCTTCATTACGTTAAAAGTGTGTCAATGTTGGGGAAATTTTCTCCAGCGCTGCTTTATCCACTAAAGTTTTGCACATCTCCAGGATGCATTCGCATCAATGTCTCTCTTTCTCTATCGGACTATCCTTGCAAACTAACATCCGACCTCCAATTTTCCACACTTGCAACTCCAGTTTATGTATTTGCGGTGAGAGCCTGTGGTGGAGTCTATTAGTATCTGCAGTAGATATTTTGATTTCCTAGCAAGGATAGACTTAATACTCTCTGTTTCAAGTCTGGTAGTAGTATTTTCGTCCATTTGGGAGCTACTAGCAGGTTATTTCCTATGGAATTGTTCAGATGAGCAAGCACTCAGGGAATTAGACAAGGAGGCGGCAACACTCATGCCAGAGGAAATTGCCAAGGTCTGCTAAAACATTGTGAAATATCGCCTCTTTGTCTTCCCTGTCTATGGACACATATTTCCACCACAAACAGGTCCACAGTGGGTCTGCCCCATTTGTGAAATATCTGTTCTGTTGTAGGAAGTAGAAGGTGTAACTCCAGGAAAACGGATTCCTCGGGACAAGTGGTCTGCAAGGTCATTGTACCGATCTGTAAATAGTGAACTTGCATGGTTATATTGTATTTGTCTACCAGAGACAAAATACGAAAGGACAGACTAAGGAGACGTAAGGATATCGTCGCTCCTTCGTTCCTCAAATAAGCGAGAACCGTTCTGTTGTCAGACTATATTAGAACAGTAGAACTCAAACATCTTTTCAAGTTGCTGGGCCAATCCTGCTGTTCCCTGGTCCGATTCCCCGCAATCGGAGCACCATGGACTTGTATCAGCGGTCAAGAGGAAATGAGACAGCGGTGACGTGTAGTGGCATAAAGACCTTTACTTTCTGTGCCCATCATATATGTCTTTCATTACTGTTTGTGTCTGCTGATTGACGGTCCAACCGAGGTCTCTTAGTAGGTTCAAAAAAAAAATTTGTTTTGACCTTCAGCATTTCCCTGTCCTGGTGGGCCAGAAGGAAATCGTCCAGGTATACATACAATGGTCCTCACATTTTGATGACGTAAGGTCTCCGCAACCCAATTGGTCACCTTGGCAAAGGCTTGTGGAGCACTGCTCAAGCCCTGGGGAAGACATGTCATTTGCAAAGACTACTTTGTACACAATCCTCAGAAAACGACGGTGAAACTCTGCGACTGGGATGTGGAAATATGCGTGTAATATTTCTATTTTTTTCATCCAGTCCTGTGGTTTGAGAAATTCTGGAATTTACTGATGCGGCATTAAAAAAAGAACTTTCAGGTTGAGGATGGGTCTGTTGTTGCTGTCCCCTTTTGGACCAGGAACATTTGGGAAAGACAACCGGAATTGTTGACTGAGGGCACCAATATATTAAGTTTTTTTTTTTTGATGATTTCTATTTCCATTGTCATTGCTGGGGTAATCTTTGTCACAAATATTTTTTAAATTAGGGCAGTTGGGCGTAATAATAGGGGCTTTGTTAAGGGGATTCTGTATCCCCTATGATTTTTAGAACAACTTTGGGAGCATTTAGAGCTGCCCATTTGTTTTTTTAATTCAGCAATTGCCCCGCCCGAAACTTTGGTGGCATCCAGTCGTGCACTCCTGTAGTAACATCGGTTAGAGGTCTGCCCACGCACCGGTCGCTTGCTACTATCTTTCCCCCCCCCCTTTAAACTCCAGAGGTGGAGGGCTTGGGATAACTCTGGGGGTCTGCCCCCCTCAGGCGAAAGGGTTCTCAAGACGGAAAAAAAATTTTGAGATGGAAAGAAATCTCGGCCCAGAAAGTGCTGAACTGGTTTTGATACCTTTTTTGTAAACGTCCCCTCTTTTGGTGGACCGGTTGCAGTGATGGCCAATTCTTTACTCCTCCCAAATTCTGCAATTGGGGAGAGAAGGCTTCCTTATTGAAGAGATGTGAGGAAGTCGGAAAGATCTGCATCAGTACTTTTTTGTCCGATCTCTGTCTACAGGAATTGAGAATCCTGTCCCTTCTGAATTCAACTTCTGCCCGTTTTCCACAAGTGATCTGCAGCTGGTCATCAGACCATTTTTGTAAGTCATTCCGACTAGAGGTGGGTAGGTTCTGCATTTTGCCGGAGGCCTCCGAGACCTGATTCCTTTTAAAAGTACCCAAGTTCTAGGAGCAGGTCCCGGGTCCGAGTTCTTAGTTGCGGACTGAGCACTGGGTGTGGTTGCGGCGCACCGAACCGGGACGCACGGGTTCAAAGAACTCGGATCCAGGACCTACTCGTAGAACCCGCACAAGAAATTAGAACCCCGGAGCCGGACAAGACCCGCACGCGGGCTGGACCCACCTACATTGCACGGGTTTTTATTGAGAATAAGTAAATTAGCTGTAAGCTGTAATGCTCTATTATAAACTATTATTTTATTTATTACTAGCTGTTTCCCGGCATGCGTTGCAATGCCATATTCAAATAAATAAAATGTTACTCCTTGCAGGTCCTTTCCCGTGCATTCCCCTCCAGCGTACCACTTCCACCTTCCCCGCCACCGCTCTCCCGCTCCCCCGTCCCGCCAACCCCCCTGGCACTTCATTTCTTGACTCCTCTCCCGCCCGGCCCGTAGCCGAAACTTTTTTCTAATAATAACATTTTTAAACTCGTGATATCTTTCTAATTAAATATTCGAATTGAAAAATTCGAAAAGATAAATAAAGGTATTGAAGCTGTCTTGAATATGAAGTAATTTATTTTGATAAGGATTAAAACCAAGATACAAATAAAGAGCCTTTTCAAGCGGCGACATTTTAATTAAATTTTTAAAATAAAAGAATTCTTATTGTGGCATAACCATAATAGTTAGACATATGCTGTCGCGACTTTTTTTGTAAATAATGATGTATTCTACAAAGTTGTAGTACATTATTTTATTCTATCACCAATAGTTTTCGCAGCGCACGCGATGTATAGAATATTTTAGGTAATTTTTTTACACCTTGGGTTACATTATTGAAGTTTTAGTAAGGATGCCTATTTTTTTTGAAAATATAATATAGCCTATGTTACCCAGGGATAGTGTAGCTTCCCAATAGCGAAATAATTTTTCAAATCGGTTCAGTAGTTTCGGAGCCTATTCAATGCAAATAAACAAACAAATCTTACCTCTTTATATAGTGTAGTAGATTTTTAATTGGTAAACTAATGTTTAAGACAAGATTTTTATGCATAGCACAAAGGTAACAATTATTATAAGCAATAATTATTAGCCAGAAACACTCATCAACATTGAAAAAATCTCCCGAGAAAAGATAAATGCCGCCGACGGGACTTGAACCCGCGTCCTTCTGATATCCGATCAACTACTCTACCTACTAAAAAATGTAATAAGCAGTAATTGTTGAATGAAACACTAGTATATATTGAACTATTTGGCGGGTGGGAGATAAGCCGACGTAGCTCAGTTGGTGTTGGAGTGTTTCTGGCTAATAATTATTGCTTATAATAATTATTATTTTATAATGCACTTCACCCGTTGATTAACAATACCAATACATATAAGATACACTCTAATTAAAAACGACTCCGTTTCTAGTTGAATATTCAAAAATCGTATCTACTAAACAATCTCACGATGACGTTACACACGGGCAGAGAGCAGGATACTTTTACGTCACGCGGTCAGCCACGTGTGTGTTCATTGCGGCCGGCAATTGAATGTGTCGCAGTTAGTAGTTCGAGTAGTCGATTTGAAAAAGGAGTGGGAGTAGGATTCGCTTCCCGCGAGGAACCCGGGTTCAAGAGCCCACTCCAGCCCAACCTACACATCGCTAATTCCGACCTCCAAACAACTAGTTAACTTTTTCGTACTTTCTGGGGAGACATCCTGTGCCTCGAAACCCCATTCGACTAATTGCTGCAGTTGCATCCTGTACTTGAGGGCTGCATGCGTTATCGTCGCAAAGAGTGACATGTTGAAAAAATTCGGAATCACATGGCTGCAACTCAAAGTTCACCTCGAGCTCTTTAAAACCCGGATCGGCAAGGTGGCCCTTAATGACCTTGTTATATCTTACATTTGTCCAATATTTTTTATTAAACCGTTAAAGACGCTCTAACACTTTGAGTCTGTCCCGAGGAGGGGCAGGCATTAAGGGTTCTCTAAGAGAAATGGTGGGGCCCGGCATTTGAAAAATACGAGGATTACGCCCGGCTACTATGAGCACTCGTTCTCAGTTTCTGCGATAGACATATTCCTGGAGGCTGCATTCTCTGCGAATCCTGACCTCTATTCTTGCAAAACAAAATCTTGTAGTCTGCCTACTTGTTCTGTTATTTCTGCACCATCGTCAGAGGGGCTTTTACACCGCCGGTATTGGAACACGGGACGGAATAACACGCACGAGTCACGCTGTCACAATTAACGGATTCATCTGAGAAACAGTCAGAAGAAGTCAAATTATTATTTTGTTTTTGTCTTTTGTCACGATTTACACTCGCAAACGCGGGAATCTCAACCGCTTCTAGATTCACAACATTATCCGACATTGTGTAAAATTCTTCAGAGTAGGAACAAAATTTTGTTTTTGTTTATATTGATTTACACTTGCGTCGTGGGAATCTCAACCGCTTCGAGATACACAATATTATCCGACATTGCGTAAATATAATTGCGTAAAATTCTTTTTGGAGAAGAAACAAATTTTTTAGTTTTTAGTTTATAATGCAAATAGAAACTAGACGTCAATTGAGGAAAACGACATTGCGTCGACGCTTTCCAACTGTTGGTAGCAGTGATTGAATTCACAGAGGGACAAAATCGCATGCCAAATGGTGCGAAAATTTGAATATTTAAGAAGGAAAGAAGAGAAGAAAGGCCGAAATCGGATAGAAACAGAGATGCCATCTATCTCACTAAGGAATATTCTGGATAATGAACGGCACTACATAATAAAAATGCTGTATAATTTAATAAGCTCTGAGGCAGTGTTAAGAGCAGTTTTTACAAATTTAGATTTAAAAAATACATAAAATAAAATAACAGAATCTCACCCGTGCAACGTAGCATTGGAATACGATGACTGGAGCGACTCCGGAGGACTGGCAAGCTGGACAATGGAAGCCTGTGCAGCTTGTCCATAAAGATCTAAAAGGAAATGTTTACATATTGATCATATTTACATATTATGTAGGTACTAACTTAAAACATAAATAATATTATATGCAATCTACACACACCGTGACCAAATGATTATTCATCAAAATCCTAATAATTATTATCTAGTGTAATCTTAGCTTTACTTTTGCCAGTGGTAATTCACATGTTCGGATAACAATTTAAAGGCGTTAGATAGGTAGGTAAAAGTCTAGTAATAGCGGCTATACATGAAAACAAGTTCCAATTATCATTTAAAAGATAAACAACTAAAATAGTGTAAATTCAAAATCAATGAAATTTTTAGAACAGCTGACCAAGCCCGAAGAAATAATAATTATTATAAAGGTGTTTTTACAAACATTTTGCAAATTGCACAAAAATAAGAAATGTATCATTACTTTTTTATTTGGGCACTAATTAAAAAAAGGTCTCACCATTTTTTTGCCAAGTTTTCTCGTGAATACCCCTCAAAGTTTGGCAGTATGAGTGTGGAACATTGTGTAAATATAATGAAATGTGGTTATTGAACGAGCATAGCAAAGTCTTGTTTTAACTGGACCATTTGGCATTTCATCTGTCTGTCAATTTGTTTGTTATGTTCCGGTTCAAGATCGTCACCATGTTGGATACTATCTTTTATCCCAACACAGTTTGCATGATTGTGGTTCCTACTACGAACTGTCAAATCGAAATAATTATGCCTGAAGGAAGTTTGAAAAAAAAATTGTCATTGAGATGGTGACTTACAAGTTTCCTAGAATTGTAAGAACTTTGGGTGACGTTTCTTTTGACAAATTGTTTCAATAATCAAAAAAATTACTTAAAATATTTATCATTTATATTTAATTAGGTAGGTATTTGGTGAGCAGTAAAATTTTGATTGAGTTACATGAACTCACGAAAGCACCACGGAACTGCCTGGGGTCAAAACTATTTGTCATCTGGTTGAAATGACATGCAGAATGTGCTCTAACCTCTCAATCTGTCGCGAGCCCGTTGGCAGGCTCAAAAAAAAAATCTTTGCTTTTTTTTTAAATGCAATTTTAACCCTTATGTATAAAGAAAATGTATGAATGGCAAGTTCAGAATCGCTTGCGCCAATATCAATCTAGGACCTAGGTACTATTTGATTATTGTAGCTACTCTGAATTATTTTTAAATAATTTTCTATGAAATTTGCAGGTGGCTTTTTGAAATACCATCCAACATTCGACAGGTTAAGACAGATGTAATGGGTGTCCCGTGGCAGATTGTGGATTTGTAAGTGAAAAAAATATACATTGTAAGTGATTAAAAAAGAGATTTGGAAATAGCGTTCACTCCTTGCATGATATTTTATTTGACCTCCGATATGTCCTTTGGGCTGCTATCGTACACTTTAGCCTTAAGATATCCCCACAGAAAAAAGTGAATGGGGATGAGATCCGGCGATCTGACAAGATATCACCATATCGACATATTGAAAGTTTATTTTGCAAATTATTGATGAAATATGGGATGTACTGCCGAGCGATTCTATATCTTTTGTGGGATCGTTATTAGGTAACGGACTTATCTCCTATCAGATTTGTGTGATTTTTACACATTTACTGTCACATATTTTTGTTTAGATCGTTTTATACGTGAATTCCTGCAAGTATGCATGATTATTTATTCATTTAATGTATGTTGTACACATAAAAGCAAATAACAGCCATAAAAATCATGCAAATCTGACAGGAGATCACATCCGTTATCTAATAACGATCCCACAAAAGATATAGAATCGCTTGGCTGGAGAGTGATTTATTTGTTTGATGGAGAATGGAATTTACCGATCACTCCGTAGACCCCTTCCGGAATGTTGCTTGTAGCAGGGCCTTGATCGATGCCGTTTACGTAAAAGCGCAGGGTACCGCATGCTTGTCGCACTACGCCAACGCGGTCACCCACCTAGAATGTAAAAATTAGTACCATTAATAATAATAATAATTTGATCAGATGCATTGAATGTAGATAGTTTAGATAATATTCTAGTCTAAGAATCCAATGATATTACAGTAGATTCAAATAACTTAGACGTTATTTATAATCTTAGGAAAATCAATATTGCAAATTTAAACTTACTAGATGATAATATAATAGAATTAGCTAACTTACTTCATAATAATATAAATAAATATATATATATATATAGTTTGGCAATTAAGTCTAGAAATTTATTCAATTGGAACTAAATTTTTCATTACAATGGCAACACCGAATTTCTCACTTTGACTATGACGTTTCGTATGGCTGTTATGTTATGTTGCTTTTATCCGTATAGAAGATACTGAATATCGCTCATTTAATAAAAAAAGAAATCATTGTTTTCCGTGCATTGTTTGAATTGAATTTAAATTAACAAACCAATACGTAGTGGTGCAAGAGAAGTTATAAACTGCGTGTTTCATCGCTGCCTAGCTGAATATCGTGCGAAGAAGCTTCTCTCTAATTTGGAAGAAGTTTACAAACGAACTGCAGAACTGACTGGTACGTAGTATAGTTTTTTTTAATAAATTTCATTAGTGTTACAAGATTTATGCCAATTTTCGAGCGATTATAACCATTACAATCTGATTTGAGGTTATGTTAGGTAAATCCGAATTTGACATTTCCATTTGACAGTTAATATTAGGCCACAAGAAAAAGAAAATAAAAAAAATAATAATAATATGCAACTTCTTTAATAAACTCATAGAAATGTAATATTTTTCTTAATTTTCTCTTTCTTTCTTTCTAAATGAATATTATCTGGTGTGTTTTTTTTAAACTACCTTCTATAGAATAATAATTTTAATGATGTTTTCCACACACAGGTAAATCTGAATCAACGGTAAGATGAATCACCAAGAAAGGGAAAAAGGCAGAAGGAAAATTGGAAACACCGGAAAATAGGCAGAATATTTATTATGCACGAGGAAGTACTCTATATGATGATATCGATGAACTGATAATACGTTTAGATGAAAATGAAGATATGGAAGAAGAAGAATCATATGAGGACTATGACAATAATTACATGTCGGGTGATGAATTAATATACTCAGATTTTTAAATATCTATGTACATACGTTTTTATAACAAAATAAATGCCCACTTAACCTCTCAGAAATAGACTTTTGTTTATTACATGTCCCTTAGAAAACTGTCAAAAAGTGGTAATATTTGTGTTATTTACGATTTTTACTAAAAGCTTCATAAATCACGTTTTGGGAAACGTAGCCTCATTCTAAAAACTGTTTTGGAAAGGTTATGAAATAAACTTTCAAATTGTATTATTACAAATAAATAATAACATTTGTAAATATTAAAATTTAGAATACAAACATAAAAAAATTGTAAAAATGACCCACATGATGTTTTATGTGAAAACGGTACTAAAATCACAGATTATGTATAAAAAAAAAACACTTATTCTATCGTATAAATGTATAATATACAATTTTGTCACCTCACTTTTTTACCATTTCATACAAAAATATTTTAATAAAAAACTAACAATGTCTTGAACAAATGACAATCAAACAAGATGGAGGTTCCATTCGGCTCAGATAATTAATCTCTACGTTCCATAGATATTTTTGAATACAGACGCGTAGCATTGTTCATTATCGATATTCCGTTTTTTATTTCATGGTAATCCGTATACTAGTGATGGAAATAAATCAATTTTTGTAAAATCTCGTGCGTTTACGTCAAAAGACGCTCTAATGTCTTGACCGCTATTATTATATTTGGGTCTTTTGACGCTCTATTGTTCCGAGTGGTTAAAACATGTTTTGTTTTATTTTACTTCTATTTAATTATGTTTTTTCGTGAATAAATTTTTAAAATACAAATACGTTATGAAATATACATTTTGGCCGAAGGGTTTTTTAAAACATACATTCATTGGCATATGAGCCATCTTGGTGTTGCCATTTAAAACCTAGAAATCGATCGCAGCACCATCATTTATTTTCAACACTTAATTGCCAAACTGTAGATATAGAGCCCACAGTTAGACCAAAATTTCATACGTCAAAGAAATTATCTAAATTAATTTCTGAACTAAATAATATAATTTTACCAAAAATAAGAATTGATGACATTAGTTTTTTAGATCTTCATACAATAGTGTCACTATATGTAATAAGTTAGGAGTTAAATTAACGTCTTCTGAGGATAGATCATACAGTTATAGTAAACCAAAATGGCAGATTAGATTAAAAAATTATGTAGTATTTTTAATTAGTAACATAGCTAGGGTAATAGAATATAAAAATGGAAATAGAAGTAGGAATATTATGAGACATGTAGATGAAATTGGGAGAAAATTTGGTTATTTATTTTATTTATATTTATTTACGCCCTAGTGGGCTTTTACAAGCATAGAAGCAAAAATATAATAACAATAATAATTATATACTAAACCTATAAAACAGAAAAAATAATAAAGCAATCATCATCACAAGGTATAGAACATCATAACAGAAATTAAAAACATAAAAAAAGATTAAACATCATAAAAGAAATGAAATAGTATGAGTAATAAGAAAAAATCAGTAATAAGACCAGAAATACAATAAAGTGCAATGTGTAAAAGCTAGTTAGTAGGTATAAACAAACAATTATATGTGTATAATAATGTACGATGATAAAACAGGACTAAATAGAACAGTAAAATAAAATAAAATAAGGTTATAAATTACTGGTAAGATTTTAAATGAGAGGAGGTTTTATGAAAAGAACAAAAATAAGAAAAGTTAATTATTAACAGATAAAATAGAGATGAGTTGTCTCTTGAAAATTGCATGATATTATAATTGCAATTATAGCATTGGTAATAATAATAATTAAAATATAATCAATGATTTATTAGATTTGTTAAAACAAAAATTAGGTGTAAAAGCTGGTAGATTAAAAAGATATAATTATACGTATAATAAAAAATAAATAATAGATTATTTCAGAAAAATGAGAATACATTTTATTCCAAACCTGACGATAAACAAAATATTATTTCGAATAATAATATTCCGTTGCCGCCTGAATCAGATATTTGCGATTTTTGGACAAATATTTGGAGTAAAGATATAAAACATAATGAGTCAGGTCCCTGGGTAGAAAATGAAGAACTCAATTATTCAGACATTGAACAAATGAGTTTTTCTGATATATCGGTTGAATTGTTAGACAAAACTATAAAAAATACTCATAATTGGAAAGCCACAGTTTGCGATTGGATACATAATTTTTGGTATACAAGTCTGACTACTTTACATCCTCTTTTGGCAAAAAATCTTTCAAAATTTGTCAGAAAACCCCCAAATTTTCTAACTAAGGGCATTACTTATATATGTTGCCTAGAAGCGAAAATATTAATAATCCCTCTCAGTATAGACCCATTACATGTTTACCGACAATACATAAAATTTTCACCTCTTACTTGACAGATTTAATACATATTCACTCATTTAGATGAAAAAAATATTTTACCTGAACAACAAAAAGGTTGTCGCAGAAAACATATGGGATGTAAAGAACAATTAGTTATTGATTCTGTAATACTAAAACAGATTCAAACTCAAAAGCGTAATTTACATACTTGCTATATAGATTACCAAAAGGCTTTGAACAGAAACGAACGTCCGAAAACAGAATAGTATATAAAAAAATGGCAAAGGAATGCAAGAGGATCATTAACAGGTCAAAATTCGAGCACGACCTGCAGATCAGCAGAAAGCTGGCTGCCTGCCCGCACGGCAGCAGAGCGTTTTGGTCGCTTGCGGGCTCAATAGGTCGCAATTTCTGCAAACCCAGTCTGCCACCTCTTACCAGACCTGACGGCTCTCTAGCAAATACCGCCGCCGAAATGGCTAACTTATTAGGCAAAATGTTCGCGGAAAACTCGATCCTCGATGATCAAGGTGCTACCCCGCCGTCGGTTCCTCATTGCGGTTTTCGTATGAAAAAGCTGAGGATCCAGCATCGGGATGTACTTCAAGTCTTACGAGGGCTCGATGTTAAAAAAGCTAGCGGGCCTGACGGAATTCCTGCCCTGGTATTGCAGAGGTGCGCTGTAGAAATAGCTCCAATTTTGACAAAGCTTTTCAAGATGTCCCTGAAGTCTGGCTCTGTGCCCTCTGCTGGAAAAAAGCGATCATTCACCCCATTCCAAAGAAGGGTGACCGCTCCAACCCAGCCAACTACCGCCCCATAGCGATCACATCTGTTCTGTCAAAAGTGATGGAACGTGTGATTAACGACAAACTGCTCACATACCTCGAGAAGAACAAAATTATTAACGACCGTCAATACGGATTCCGGCGGAACCACTCGTGCGGTGATCTTCTCGCGTATGTGACGCATGTTTGGGGACGGTGCCTGGAACGTTTTGGTGAGACACAAACGGTTGGACTGGACATTTTCAAGGCCTTTGACCGGGTTTGGCATCGAGCGCTTATCAACAAACTGCTTTCGTACGGACTTCCCGCATCCTTGTGTGCGTGGATTGCCGACTTTTTGAGGGGGAGGTCGATTCAGGCGGTTGCTGACGGTTTCACCTCTTCCTCGCATTCGATAAATGCTGGCATCCCACAGGGATCGGTTCTGTCTCCGACTTTGTTTCTGTTGCACATCAACGACCTCTTGTCATGTGCACCGATTTATTGTTACGCTGATGACAGTACAGTCCATGATAGCTTTTTGTTTGACAAGCCTCCAAAGAGCACACAAACCCCAATAGATCGGAGGGCTTTGAAGCAGAGAATGGACGGTTACCTCAAGAGTGTTTTCTCTTGGGGTAAGAATAACCTCGTCGAATTTAATGTTTCAAAGACCCAATCATGTTTGATAACGTCTAAAAGGGATCGAAATGATAAACTAGTCTCCTTCAACGGAAGCATTCTTCCGAACAGGTCCTCCATTGATATGCTTGGTGTAACTCTAAGTGACCAGCTCAGGTATGGGGGCTCCATCGAAACCAGAGTTAAATTAGCCTCTCAGAAACTGGCCGTACTGTACAGGGCCCGCAGATACTTTAATAGTACACAACTGCTAACCCTGTACAAATCGCAAGTGCGCCCCACGGTTGAATTTGGCAGCCACCTCTGGTCTGGAGCTCCAAAATACCTTAAAAAACCCTTGACTCTGTGCAGAAACGGGCGGTCCGTTTGATAGATTCTCCCATCTTAACAGACGGATTGCAATCTTTAGAGCACAGGCGTCAGGTGGGAATGCTGTCCTTGTTCTACCGGTATTACAATGGAAGATGCTCCGAGGAACTAGCGTCATTGATCCCCTCAGCACCGGTGCATAGTCGGGAAACATGCCAAACACGTGCCCAACATTTGTACACGGTTGACATTAGTCACATGAGAACGGGTCGTTTTTACGACTCGTTCTTGAGTTCAACAGCTCGGATGTGGAACAATTTACCGGCCTCTGAGTTTCCTCCCTCCTACAACATGAGTCTCTTCAAGATCCATGTTCACTCCTTCCTTTCCTCAAAAAGACCCTCCACACAGCATCCTCAAAGATGACATAGAACCTGAGGGAAATTATTTTCCTCAGGGCCTCCTGTGTGGTGTTAATGTAAAAAAAAAAAAAAAAGATAAATGTGGAACGATCCATACAGAGAAAGGTAAAATTGTAGATGGAGACGAGGGTATAATTAGAAACTTCAAAATTGAAAGTATGAAAGGGGATGAGGTTTATAAATATTTAGGATATCTGCAATCAAGTAGATTAGATCATAATAGTATTAAAAATGATATTAGGATTAAATTTCAAACTAGGATCAGAAAATTTTAAAAATGCAATCTATCTGCAAAAAATTTAGTAAAGGCAATAAATACTTGGGCAATACCTCTATTAACTTACTCACTTGGCATAATTAAATGATCCAATACAGATTTAGATAGCTTAGAACGATTAATTAGAACTACGTTAACAAAGTTTAATTGCCATCATCCAAATTCAGCTATAGAATTAATTAATTTACCTAGAAATTTAGGAGGTAGGGGTATAGTCATAATAACATCTTTAAAACTTGTTATGTATATAACATAGGTTAATTGTCGTTTTAAGTTAGAACTGGAGTCTATGAGGCGGCACGATAGCATTGTCTATTGTTTTTCATCCTGGCAACACCGGAGAGGAGCGGAAATGGGATGGTGGCACTTCCCCGGCGGGCTTCCGCCCGCCGGAGGTCGAGTCGGGCATTGGAGATAATCGGGGAATATGAAGTGCATCGGTGCCAAATCATAGATTCGAGAAGTTCCCGTAAAGTTCGGGCGGTTATTATAGTGCCGTTACAAGTTTATTTGAGTTCCCGTTATGGTTTCGACCCCGCGAGTCGCGCTCCGGAAAAAAGTGTTGTGTTCACACATGGCCGAATTGTATTTTGTTTAGGAATAGGAAATTTCAATCTGGACAGTAAACGCCCCTGCCTTTAGTCCCAGAAACACCGTGGGCTAGTATGATTTCCGGCCAATATAATGTTCTACCCGATCTCCGCCAGGAAATCTCCTGGTGTATCAATTCACCATACACGTGCGTGACTCATCATTTGCAATCAGCGCCAGCTTACTTCACCGTGGGACGTGGAGTAGCCTTATTTGCTCGCGCCAGAGTATTTGCTCATGCTGCAGAGGCCATCATTTGCAATCAGCGCCAGCTTACTTCACCGTGGGACGTGGAGTAGCCTTATTTGCTCGCGCCAGAGTATTTGCTCATGCTGCAGATGCCAGAGGGTTCCTGCCACCAATATAGTCAGCTCGCATCACCGTGGGACGTGGGCCGCTGCACCAACCTTAGTCACCGGGAAGATCCCTCATCGTCTAAACGATCGTGTTAATAGTCAGATTACTTTAGCTTTAGTTTTCGGTTATGGTCTGTGGGGGTAAGTTCTATCCTACCTGTACTATTACATGCAATATTTTAAATAAACCTATACGGTTAGTCCATTTATAATTAACCTTATTTTATTTACAAAACCTGGTAATTCCTGCCTATGCCTGACATCTTAGAACATAATTCCCCGCTCTGGGAGGGGGAACTCTGCTCTACCGCTGTGCTGGTCGATTTGGCGGGTCTGAGGCTGAGGATTCCTCGGAACAGATCCTGGCGCGTCCGGTACTAACCGGCAAAGCCATTTCGACCACTCACCATAATTAAATCCCTTTAATAAATATGCCGACTATTGGCTGTAAAATTGACCCTAACAAACTATATCTTTAAAACTATATCTTTAAAACTATATCTTTAAAACTAATCAGATAGAAATGCTATGAAAATTTTTCCATAGAAAAGCTGATAGTTCAGAAATGCACAAAATAATTTGCAAGGCAGATAGAAATATTTCGCGAATGCCAGCATTCTTATAAATACCAACCAGGAATTATTAGATTCCTGGTCAAATAAAATTCTTCATGCAAAATATTTCAACTATCTCAACCAAACATATGTTAACAAACTTTCGTCAAACAAATGGTTGAGTATTGGAGAATTGAGCGCAGAAATAAAAAGATTTACGCCTGCCATTTAAAAAAGAGTCATAAATACTAATAATTATAAGAAAGATAACAAAGATACATATCAAATTAATGATTTATGTAGAAAATGTTTGGCTTTTCCGGAAACTATAGAATATATTATATCGGGATGTTCTGTATTAGCGCTGTCCGAGTATACATTTAGGCACAATCAAGTTTTAAAAATAATTCACCAAAGTTTGGTAATTAAACATAACTTGATTGACTGGCGTAATGTACCATATTATGAATATGAACCAAATTCATTTTTAGAAAATGAAGTTTATAAAATTTATTACGATAAAAGTATTCTAACAGAGAGAACAATTAGTCATAATAGACCCGATATAGTTTTGCATGACAAAATTAAAAAAATAACTTATATCATTGAAGTCGCTATTCCAATTTCCTGTAATATTCAGAAAACTGTTTCTGAAAAAATAAGAAAATATACAGATTTAGGAAATGAGATTAAAAGAATTTGGCATTCTCAGAATATAAAAATATAACCGTTTGTTAATTCGGCTACTGGCATTATACCTAGCTCTCTCATTCAAAATTTAGGCGTATTAGATTTGTCAAAGAATTTTATAAAAAAGCAAAAGTCAGTCATTTTAAATATATGTAGGATTACGAAAGATTTTTTAATTTATATTGAGGGATCAGTAGGATTTATCGGTCCAGTTAGGAGTTCCATCGAGCCAAACCCTCTGATATGAAAACATCTGGAGTCAGTAAATATTTTTTCCCATTTGGTCTCTGGTAGATTGACGCATTGTTCTTGTATTTATTGTACTTATATAGTGCACTTACATAGCGTGGATTGACTAGATAAACATTTGTGGAAAAGTGTGTGAAAGGGTTTAGTTTTTTTCCCGTGGGGAAGATTTAATCCGGACATAAAATCTGGAGCACAGCACAGTAAAAACGTCAATAGATTTATATTTTTTACAATAGGTATACATTTTTTCTCTTATCATTGATTCTATTGATGAAAAGGTCACTGCTCAGCTACAATTCAGGATTTCTCTTGGAAAGCAGCTGGTTTTCAGCAGTGCCTTCAATATAAAACAGGAAATCGAACAGTATTAATATCCTAGCATCTGCGTGTGGTTGAATTTCAGAAACCAGCCACGGGTGCATGTCGACGCCACGCTTAACGGCCGCGCTTCAAATAACATCTGTGTACGTGGAGTTTCACAAAAAGCCATTGTAATTCGATTTGTAATTCAAGAATTGGTCACAAGATGGAGCTACTTCCTTCGGCAACACGCAAATGGGAAGTTCCACTCCTAGGTATAAGTTCTACGAATTTGTGAACCTTGAGTATCTCCCAGATTTCGGAAGATTGATGGTAATTCTCGGTTGTATAAAGCGGCTGTATATTACATCATCGTTCTTTCCGGTTAATTTTTCGCGGTGACTTGCCATCGCTGGTTGACAGTGTTGACACAATGACACTGTTGACAGTGGATACACGGGCACATTTTGCGACCAGTTCCTATATTGGATTTACAAAATGATCACCAATCACCATCACTAACTTAGCGAACCCGAAACAAAAGCCGCCCGCAGGACCTAGCAGTAAAAACCTGCAGAGCGGGTTTTTAACTGCTAGTAAATAAATAATTGAATGAAAATAAAATAAATACAATCATTAATATTATATATATTAAATTCCATACAAAATAATTAAATCAATATCAAATCTCTAATTCAACGCACACAATATAAATAATAGAAGTTAAAAAAAAATTAAAAAAAACAATATTTAATTAAAAAAAAAATAAAAGTAAATTAATAATGTAAATCGGAATTCAAATAAAAGCCCATAATCTTAATATTAAAACTCCAATACAAAATAAAATCGATTAAAATAAAATCAATTCAAATTAAATCAAATTCAAAATAAAATCAAGTATAAGATATGATCAAAAATGTAATCAAAGTAAATAATATAATCAATTCATAATAAATAAATAAAAATAAATATGTGAAAAATAATAAAATATAATGAAAACTGTAATCAAATAGAATCTAATAAAATTAAAATCAAAAACCAATAAAAAATATATATCATTAACCGAAAAATATCATAAACCAAATCGATAACACAAGAAATTTTTCCTTCAATTGTAAATCTTATTAATTAAGATGTTGTGCAGTCAGCAACCATTCGCCGTAGAGTTTCTTGAAGTTCTGCAACGACGTCGATAATCGAATAGACAGTGGTATTTCGTTCCAAAGTTTTGAAGAAGAATAGCTAAAGCTACCCTCAAATACAGCGGTTTTTTGTTTTGGAAGAATGAGCAGCATCCGATGCCGATGGAGATAAGGCGAGATTAACGCTTTTCTTTATATTTTTTCAGAACCTCAACCTAAAATCAATCTGGAATGTTTTTAAGAGTTTATAATTGGAATCAAAAAATTAACGAACCGTATCACCATCACGACGGCTAGACGGAATATTTTGCTTTGATTTCTTTAAAGAAGATATCTTTTTCTGGTGCTGTGAAACAATTTACCAATAGTTACACTGTTTGTACTTACACCTAGTTGATCCAAGCTGCTGGTGGCGTACTGTTCGCGCACTGTGACACGATTATGCATTATGCCAATCCCAGTCATCATCCACGTTCCTGATCTAAAAGTAAATGTTTAATTGAGTAATTTATTCTCATCAACTTAGGGTGAACGGAATATGCATACAAGGTGTCCGGAAACTCCCAGTACAAGTGTGAAACCACTGAATCTACATCACAGATCACAGATGGAGTTGATTTTGTGATACAACTTTTTGTGATTTGAGATTTCATTTTCGTGTAAACGAGTCCAAAGTTGGAATTTTTTAGGTCAAATATGATGTCGTTCAGGGGTTATTATCATCTGTTTAATGTCTTTTAAAATGTATCAAAGCGAGGACCTGGCTCAAAGTTTTTCAGTTTTAATTGCTGAAAAAAAGAGTAAAAGAAAACAAAAAACAATTTTGGGTTCTCTATGTGAAGTATATTTACCAGTTTCCCACTTGTATTACGAGCGTCACCGTGTGTAAACACGTATATATATATTTTTTAAATCTTACACTTCATAAGAGCGCTCCAGAGTATGTAAAATGCAAAGACAGGAGTGTTAGAGATACTCAGGATATGAAGGAACATGGATGGCACAAAACAAAGTCACTCACATTACGCCTCAGCAGGAGCCGTTACCTTTATGAGCGTTCAATATATTCAGCTTTCAGCCAGTTTTTAATTAAACACAATTTAACGAAAACATCACAAAGACTCGTAAATAAACCAAAAATTAGTTAAATTAAACTGAAGCCCTTCAAAAAATAGAAATGATCTCACACGGTTGTCACTTGTTTGAAGTCTGTCACTGCACGGAATTTTGTGACATTATAGTTTTTATGCCAAGGGTCGTGGGTAGGAATGAGGAGGGATAATTCCTAACAATGACGGCCGGCAGTAGTCCAGTGGTAAGGCTCTTGACTCGCACTCCGAAGGTCGCGGGATCGAACCCCGGCGTGGCAAATAAATTTTACTTGAATAATTTGTGTTATTTCATTTAAAATATTATATAGTGTATTTGCGGCACGTTCCAGAGTGGAAGATACTCTCAGTATCGCCCTGGTGTAAGACCACCATTCAAAATTGAAACGTTGCTTGAAATGGCTTTAGCCGTGTTTGGTGACCAGATTTTGATGGTAGCCAGGTACTTTCCCATCTTCCTCTTCCCTATCTCCTGCCCTTCCCCACCACCTTCAGCCTCACAACATAACCCAATTGGGGATGCCATAGTCCCACTGGCTCCAGACTGGAGCAGTTGGGACTCTTGTGCGGTATTCATGTAAAAGAAAAAAAAAACTATATTGCTACCCGGTTGGGCAGATTTAAGCGAAGCGGGTTAAGATAAGGGCTGCGGGAAGGGATTTATTAATGCGAGTCTTGAAGAGGACCAGATTTTATAAAGGAGGAAAACGATGAGTAAGACAAAGACTGCTTTATGGATATTGTTGGAAGAAAGTTCCATCTCAGAATCTTTTTTTTTACGTTAGCTCCACACAGCAAGCGCTGAGGAAAGTAGAAAGTAGTTCCCCTCAGGGCCTATGTCATCTTTGGGGATGCTGTGGGGAGAACCTTTTTTAGGTAAAGGAAGGAGAGAAGTTTCGGGAAGAGAAAAGGTATGAGGGGTAGGTAGGAATCTGGGGGTCAGGGTGTCCAGAAGTGATGGACGAATGAATTCATCCCTTCCACTGCGGTCCAAATCATGAGAGTCCTGCTGGAGAGGCCAAAAGATCTCCCTGAACCAGTCTTTCTCAATCCGGCCTGGCACATATTTGGTGAGCGTATGCATCCGCCGCCACGATCTGGACAAACCTGAACCCCATGAACCCGGGAACCCAAATGTAGTGAACCACTTGGGGCAACCTATGGCAGAGATGTTGGTTATCCAATAAATGGTTCCCAAGGCGGTGGTACCCATACCCGCCTCCGAAATTGTGAATCTACTCTAATCTACTGGTATAATTGAATGATAAAAAACCACAGAAGAAGACTTTTGGAAGAAGTTTTGAGATTAAAAGGGTACAATCACAACAATGTGAACGCCAGGAGTAGGGCCAGTGGTATCAATTCGTTGTATAAAATTAATGTTACTAATAAATGTGATTACTTACTTCATATTAGTCATGGTGAAAGGGAATTCCAGATCATCTGGAGAATGCATGGTGACTCCTATCTCAATGGACCCGGCCCATTTGCTGATGATCTTTTCCAGTCGGACTTCAAATAGCTCATCTTGACGGAGGGGACGGTTGGTCAACACCACACCATTGTTGAAATCATCTTGAGCGCTGGAAACAGAAGTATGTACATGAATAAAGGATATACAATTAGGGTCTTACTAAGCGCTGGAAACAGAAGTACATAATTAAAGGATATACAATAAGCAAAATAGGGTAACTAGACGTGTGGACAGCCAAAAAAGAAGCTGAAAGAAACAGAGCGATTATTTGTATCAATCATTACCAAAAGGCACGGCAGTGCAAAGCACCTTGGAGAGACCTATTGAAGACTAGGAACCTACATCTACATAAAATATGATAATCTTATAAGAAAAATAGTAAATATAATAAACAAAAAATTTAACAAGACAAAAAAACGACATTAAAAAATGCACTAAAAAGTAAAAAAATAATTTCGTATTCTTCTACAACTTAATAATCAACTAACTTTTTCTACTCATCGATATGTAGGTACGATTGATATTTTTGGAGTCAGTGACAGCCAAGGTAGGTTTGTCGCGCGTGCGACACAAGCACATCTCACCTATAACTATGTGTGTAGTAGTGTAGACAATTGTACCTACATATTGATGAGTAGAAAAAGTAATTTGATTATTAAGTTGTAGAAGAATACGAAATTATTTTTTTAATTTTTAGTGGATTTTTTTATGTCGTTTTTTTGTTTTGTTAATTTTTTTTGTTTATTTTCTTATTTTTAGTGAATCTGAAGTACACTAACTAATTTGTCTGAATATGGGTAGACCTACTAAACGTGCTGCTCATATGAGACAGACATTACTTGACCATAACGGCGTTACAGTAGGTGACTCAAAAGATCCGGATAGCTTATAAAAGATTCGGCCGAGTAACGTTCATTTGCTCCTAAGAATTGAAGAGTTCCGTTACTTTGTCATGGATCCCATAATCAGAACCTAACCAAACTCTCATCAAACTGCCCTTGAAGTACATCCTTTCCAATTAAAAAAAACCACACGACTGAAGTAAAACTTCACTAACTTATGCCGGGTACCCGCTGTATATAATGTTATATAGTGCAGGCGCTTGCATTATAATGTAGTTTCCCGGGACTTGGGATGGGACCATTACAGTTTAGTTGACCCCGAGGTTACATTGTTCGCTTTTTGTTACATCCCGCTGTATATTATTTATTTATTTATTTACGGACAAATAGTCCATTAACAATAACACGAATAACAAGCGTACGTAAAGGCCCGACCCGCCTAGCAATTGATCACCGTTCGCATCGATTACCGTTCGCAAGACATTTTATATCGGTTCACCCAATCGAAAGTTCTGAGGTAGCAAACATAAAAAAAAAAAAAAACCGTTGAATTGAGAACCTCCTCCTTTTTGAAGTAGTTTAAAAAGGATATGATGATGGTACAAAGTTGAACAAAGAATCATAATAATATATACTCACAAGGGCCGATGAGCTGTCTGTCCATTGTTGATGACAACGGCATGTGCACCGCAGTTAGGGTGGAAGGCGAGCACGTCCTGGCTGCAGGACGGGCTGTGGTCGGGGTTGCCTCGCAGTAGGGGTGCCGGCAATATTGGAGCTAGGAATTCATCACATTGACATTAGATGCTATATTGCAAATCACCACAAGAGATGGTGAAAACCTGTACACCATAAATGAAATAATGTTTACAAAGTCATTGTAATAAATAGATTTGTCCTGAGTGGATTGGCATTGTCAACCAATCATAGCATAGTAATCATTGTATTTCAAAGTGCTTACCTTTAGAAGATTCTCCAATTTCTAGAACATTCATGATATCTTCGTGTTCCTCAAGATCTTCTCCGTCGGGATCCATAATGGAAACCTGAAAATATTTTAAACTTATGAACAAAAATATATATAATACAGATGAATAAAGATCTCCTGCTCCATGTAATGTCATGTATATTAGGTTTTGATTAGTTAAATTCCGCAGGCATAAATGGACATTGTCAATCTGGAAGATATCATGATTAATTTGTTGGGTTATAATGGCTTGTTGCACTTCCTCCTTTATTAGCCAACATTTTCGGACTGCGCACAGTGTTCCTCATAGGGGCAGATGTGATTACGGACACTGTAACACAGCGCAAAATGTTGGTTAAAGAAAGAGGAAGCGCACCACTACATAATAACCCAAAAATTATCTTTGATAATAATTTTGGCGGTGAAAATCACAAATCATATTCAATTCAATTCAATCTGGAAGTTGTAGTAATAACTGTATTAGTGTACTAATAACCTTTTCAAATAAATCTATCTGATCACTGTGCGGCACGTTTTGACACATGTAAGTGGTTTAGAGGGTATTTAACCTATTTTTATAATAATTCATTTATAGTATAATGTCTATTAATAAACTAACAAATTAATACTCGAAAAAGGGAGAAAACTGCACTATAAATAGCCACTATTCATTGGTTCCAATACCGAATAACTTTATAAATAAATCGAAAACATATGCTATCCTGTGGATAACCTATCAAGAAGATAGTGAAATACCTCTCTTCATAGACCACAGAGGAGAAAAGGAGATAGTCGTCGATAGTTCACACATTTTACGGCAGCCTCTTATATAAAATTAATTTTGATGACACTTTAAAAAAATTTCTTCAAAGCTGTTGTGTGGAAAAATGGATACACAATTATTTTAATTGTGGTCAACATACCTTGACAGTCATGCCGTACAAGTCAACTACACCCCAGACTTGCTGGTTTATACGAGACACAGCAACACCTTGGTCGAGCCCATTAATGTAGTAGTGGAGGTTACCATTCGACTTGCGGATCAAACCGACCTTGTCACCAGCCTGAAATGAAAGAATTGACATCAAATTTTACCCAGACATGTCAAGTACAAGTTGAGGATAGTCACTTCTTGATTCTCTAAAAAAGGTAGTTTTATTTCATGTAGGGAAAGGCTACCTGAAGTTGGTCAAGGTTAAAATTGCCGTATTCCCTCCTAGTTCCTCTTCCATTGGTGAGAATGCCACATCCAGACATCATGATGGTTCCGGTGCGCATATTGGTCATGGTGGCCGGGAACTCCATAGCGCCAGGGTTGTGAGACGTCACGCCCATCTGGAAAATACATGACAAATACAATACATCTGGCAAACTTAACAATTTCAAGCTATAATTACTAAAGAAATACTTTTTACCTCAATACTTCCGCTCCATTTATTGACAAGGCAGTCGATTCTAATTTCAAACAGTTCATCATCCAGCAGATAACGGTGCGTCATCACAACTCCGTTGTTGAACTCGTCTAGAGGGTGACGACGTTGAGCGGTTCTGAAATGAGAATTAACCATTTAAGTTTTTATATAAAATTAGAAAAGTGATGTGGGTTGACGATCTGGAAAGAACTGGATGCTGAACCGAACTGCTTAGGGTGGATGAGAACTGCCCCACAAATTACTCTATCAGCAAAATTTGAAATATTATGAATTAAGCCACAAATTTATCTAAAAGTTGGTTTAAATTATTGACGAAGTAGTGAAAACAAAACTGATCTGATTTACCTGCGACTGGTGCTTAGTTTGACCAGCGTGCCAGTGCGCTTGTGAAAGCGCAGTTTATCTTCAACGGCCTTGGTTGGTTTTCCTAAAAACAAATTAATTAAAATTAGGTAAAATATGTGCTACATTAGATAGAGAGGTTTACACTATTTGGGTAATGTTCTGGATGAAGGATGCAGGGAGAAAGGAGATGGGGAAAAGGAAGGTGGGGAAGCATCTGGCTATTCAGACCTGGTCTGAATGTTAGCCTTTCAGGTACAATACAGGGCAAGTGCCTTCACCGGATTTGAATCCGTAAACTCTCAATTCAAAAGATGTTACCGCTTTGCCATGGAGGTTGTTGTCATTGTAATATAATATTTTATTAAGTATAACACCTTTTCATTAATTATTGGGCCTATATTCCACATACTTGCTGATAACGCAATTGAATTGTGCAATTTGGTTGTCTCTGTTTTCCAAATTAATAGATTACTTACTTTTAAACACGTTTATTGTTTATAAAAAAAAAACACGTTTCGTGAGCAATGCTCCCTTCCAGTTGTTTTTCACCAGTCAGTCAGTGGCGGATTTGCGATCTTGGCTGCCCTAGGCCCTAGGCCATGTAGTAAGTATTACATATAATGAATTTACTTTATTGCTAACTTTTATCAAAATCGATTCAGAAATTTAGTTAACTATAATAACTGTTAGTTTGTAATACTTTCTAAGGTTTCAAGGATAATTGCACATTTAAAACGATTTTAGGTTTTATTTATTTAACTAGTTTAACTACAGGCTTATTCTCATACAATATATTTTAAGTGTTTCACAACGTGCTACAAAACTCGTCTGCACTTAAGCGCAGCAAAATCAATAATTAAATCTTCGTAATCCATTTTCCTTAAAAAGTCTGCTTCTATGTTAAGCAAGGCAAGATCGTTTAAGCTTTGCTCCGTCATTGTTGTGCGTAAATAATGTTTAACTCATCGCAAACAAGAAAACGATAGTTCTCCAGAACAGTTACTGGCGGGAGTACCTTCACACACACACATACGAAGAGCAATATCCACATTTGGGTAAATGGTTTGAAGACCTTCAGTTCGTAATCATTTCAACAAACTGTCAGCACTGTTCCGAACCTAATTTTTTCACTGCAGTGAGCATGAAAATGGAGACATTCTTCTGAAAAATTGTCTTCTAAGACAGTAGAATAAACCATTTGCAATGCTTTGACCTTTTCTTCGACTTCAGACGCGCTTAGTTTCGTCAAGTTAGTAGCAAAATTAAATTTGTTGTAAAGTAATTTACGAGCATCCTGTCGTTTTTTGAGTTCTTCTGACGATTTATCAATTATTACCAAAAAAGGAGTGATTCTGAAATTTTCGCGACCGTTCTTTTGTTGCGTCTCTTCACCTATATTAGTCTCGACAGGAAGTAGCTTATGCTTTCGATTGCTTCGAAAATCTCTTTTATATTTCCTGTAAAAAAGGACAGTTTTTTGGCTTTGTTTTGGAAATCATCGAAGTTATCTGGTGTTTCGCCAGTAAAATGTATTAGTACCTCATACAGTTCTATGACAATGGTAATGTCAATTTCCACACTCTGAAGTTTTTTACTTGTGGTGTTAATACGATTCCGTAAACATCCCCAAAACACAGTCATGATGGCCGTTTCAAAATGTTCCAGTTTCAAATGAATACCTCTTGCTTCGCATATAACGGTGTTATGAAAATATTTAACATGTTCATAACAATTGTAATCAGGTACTGATTACTAATATTAGTATTGTCTATGGTTTTTTTGACAGCCATATATTGGTGCAAATAGGCAGGAAGCGTTTTATTCTTGCCTGGCTCTTCACTTCCCCACAGAGCCTGATTGGGCGCGGACCCTGTGGGAACGTCACTAGTGCCAAGTTTCTTATCTTTGAAAATCTTAAAGTCGAGCGGAGCAAATGCTCTTTTAAAAATCAATCCAGGCATCCGATCCTGGAAGTTACCGGATAATGCGTTCGTGACCGAATCGGAAATAAATACGCGGGATGCGTGCATTAAAATCGTACCCGAAAAGTGATACGCGTGTCAGTGTACACGGTGGAGAAAGGTTTCCGTTGGGTTGGAATCCACGCGTTCGGGCGTAATCCTCGCTCTCTTGGTACTTGATTGCTGTCGGGAACGAGCAGTATTAATTACGTATTCGGATAGAATCGGTATTTGTAGGCAAAACCGCCTTTTACCCAGTTTATCTCGCACGCCGTGGAAGTTGCGCTAACTCACGTATGGAAGGCTACCGGATGCAATCCACAAGGTCCCGGTAGATTTCTTGGCTGAAAACTGTACGAGAGATGGGCTGGCAGGCTGGATGCTGCTCTGGAGCAGTCGTGGAACCCTGGAGAAAGGCGTCCCCTTCCATCGGCAGTATCATAGTTAGATAGATTAGGTATAGTAAAACGGTCAATGATGCGGGTAAGTTTCCTATTCCTGCATGTTTTTGTAATGCACTTATTTTGAAATAGATTTTAACTGTGTTATCAGAAGATCTTGCCTTTCATTGATTCATGCAGATGTATTTGTGAATAAGCACCTCATGCCCATCCCTGAAGATGAGAATCCATGCCTACCCGCTGAGTCAGCATACCTTGTCTCCGGCAAGGTTTGGCATCCGAGTTCCCGTCGGGAACAAAGCTGACCACAGTGATGGCCATTATAATTACAGTGAAACCCTCTTAAGGGCCTTCCTTACTAGCGATCTCAATCGTTGTATGGAGTATCATGAATTCTCAGATTAAAACGACAATCTAAGTTATTAATCGTCAAAATATCGATGCTGTAGCCACGTTAAGCTATCATTAATACATTTTTCTATCGAGATATATGCTTTTATTAACAATTTATTTTCGTTAAATACTATATAATGAACATCTTAAAATTCTCCTACTCATTCGGCTCTAAGAGGTGGCCGTGAACGCACGCTTCCTACGGTCCGTCGTGTCAATCTTTTTTCAAAGTTCGAAATTCCGCGTAATTATTATGCTTCCATGCGACGTTTCAACAATATTACACTCTATGCGTTGAGCGTAGGGACTATAATGGTGTGTCGCCTTTTTATGCTTCGTCTGTGAGTTTCCGTCGAAGCTGTGTAGTGTCAAATAGTAGATATTATTAAGAATTAATTTATTATTAACATTTTTTCGGGTTTCTAGGAAATAAACAATTTGATATTTTTAAAATATAAAAGTATGGAAATGGCCACTAAAAAAAAGTAAATATCCATGCTCTAGAAAAGGAAAGTTCTTCGCTTCAACCGGTAGTGCGCCAGGGGAGATCTTTTGAATCGCATGACTAAGAATGGATTTAAGGGAGTTCACTTGCATCAAATGGCTATGATTTTAAGATATCTTACTATATAATTATGTACTGTATGAATGGATTTTATTATATACATTTATATTTTATATACATATATTTTTTATATTATTTTCCTAATTACATATATATCTCGTGTCTGAGATATAGGTGTTAGAAAAAATTATTTTAAGGCCGATTGTATATATCTCGTATATATATGTATGTATATATATATATATATACATCCCGCTATCATTTCTGCGTCCTTTTATCGGATCGACATTACTGCGTCTGTCTGAAGGACTTGATTTTACATAGTTCTAACTAAAGTATAAACTAGCTTTTAAGTGTTTGATTGTTGCTAGGTATTTAAATTTTTGAAAACAATTAATTTAAAAATATACAAAACGAAAAAAACGCCCTTTAACGTTCCACCAATCTGAACTCCTTTTATATTCAATGCAGTGAGGCATCCTTCGTATATTTACTTTAATTTGATCGACAATGCAGCGTCCAATTATATATTCGTTTTTATGTTGACGACAAACCAACGTCTTGCGACGTTGCCGCTTATTCGTTCAAGTTTGAGTAGATGAATGTATAGGTATTTATAGAATATGAAGGCGCCAATATGACTGGCCCATACGTCGCGGACTCTTATCAACCCGGCGGCGATGCGCACGTAAAATTAATTAAATTGCAATGGGATTTTTTGAGACTTATCATTCAGAATAAAATGTTGCTTGAAGTGTGATTAGTTATTTTTAGTGACTAGATCTGTATTGCTGGGACCTTCCTAGATCCATTCATGTTAATTTTAAAGATAGAACTTTAGATTTAAGTGGCTAATTATTACTACAACACGATTATCAGTTGAAATATTATGTGACCTATTAATTACAAAGAAACCGTAGACTTCGGAAAGAGTCAAATTTGGAGGCGGGTATGGGTACCGCTGCCTCAGGAATCATTTATTGGATAACCAACACCTCTGCAATAGGTTACCCCAAGTGGTTCGCTACATTTGGTGACTTAGCAAGGGTGCCCTATAATATGCTATGATCATGTGAAGAGATTTGGCTGGGTCTTCGTTGCGGATGCCTCTGCCCACCAGCTGCATAGCAGGCCGGATAGGGAGATAATGGTTGAGGGAGTTCCTTTGATTTTCCTGTCGTACTTTCTCGGAACATTGCCTTACACACCACGTATGGATTCATCCGTCTGTCACTCCGGGACACACTGATTCCAGATTCCTACCCATCTTCCTATTCCTTCCCAGAACACCCTCTCCTTCTTCACCTAAAAATTCCCTCCACACAGCATCCCCAAAGATGACATAGGCCCTGAGGGGAATTATTTTAATAATTAATGAAAAATTAAATAAGAATTATTACATAAATTCTTATCAAGTCTATTATGATTGACGCTAGGTACAAGTATCCTGTCGAATTAACTAATGCATTTTCGTTCACGGGATAAACAATTTTGAGGGTCTTTCGCAAACTTTACAACTAAATTATATGTTAAATCCTTTGAAAGGAAAAAGGAAAAAATAATAGCGAAAGCATAAAACTGTCTAAACAAATAAAATAACATGCCTTTAATAATAAATAATATTATTTAACAATCACGCTGTTCCCGCAGAGGTTTGCAGAGAGGATCTCCAAGCAACTCGATACTGGCACACACTTCTTGCCTCATTCACATTCATACATCACTCTGTTATTCTGTCATTCGGCATGCCTGAAGAATTTGGTTCACCAATCACGCCGTGTCTTCTTCGGGCGTCCCCGACTCATCGACTTCTATCAATCAAGTTCACGTCGTATATTCTCCCTACAACCTTTTCTTAGATCATTGGCTCTACACTTTACGTGATGTAAAATCTACCTAAGCGTCCCATTCTTATCTTACTCATTACACTCACATCAGCCTTGCATTATTTTACATTATGGGTACCGCTGCCCCGGGAACCATTTATTGGATAACCAACAATCACCCCAAGTGGTTTGCTACCTTTGGTGCCTATTATATGCTGTGCTCATGTGGTGAGGTTTTTTTTAACTGGACTCATTAGTTTAGCAACCAAAGATGAGTTTTTAAATACAGTTTATTATTATCTAGTATTACAATATTTACATGTTGTTATGCCAGTTGTAGTTCTAAGGGAGACCGGGCGAAAGTACAAGACCGGAATCCTTCACTTCTAGCATAAACAATAGACATCTAATTTATATGTTAGAGAATATAATGCTTCTCACACTGAAGCTGTATGTGGCCTGTTTACAGGTCGGAAAACCTTCTGATTTTTTCGTGTCCGCCCCCGACGGAAAATCAAAAAAAATATTGTATATCCCAAAGGACTTCAATAAACAGAATTAAGACACAAACAATTTCTTTGAGTGGAATTGCAACGCACGCCGTGTACCTACTCGCTATATAAAAAAGGTTATTTAAAAACAATTTCGTTAATCTGTCCAGATCGCAGGCCACGCTTAAGAGCGTTTAACCAACCAGCGGTCGAAAATCCACATTTCGTCGAAAGATGTTCTTACGATCATACAGGGCGGTTCCAATGAGAAAGATTAATTACTCTCCGTATCAGTTTTTTTAAATTATAACTCAATATCGATTTTACTTTATTCCAAATTTGCTTTAATATATACCTACATCCAAAAATGCTGAAAGGCGTGTTGATAAAACTATTAAAATTATGTATTTTTGTAATTATTTTTTGATCATAAGTATTTATCATTTTTCAATAATGTCTGAGCAAAATTAAAATGTAAAAAAACCTGAAATATATTAGTCTGTAAGTGCGCAAATAAATACACAAACGGACCAATTTTCGCAAGAAACACATGTATGTATATATTTTTTAATGATTTTATTTAAACAAAAATTAAAATTCTGTAACATACGTTTACCAGATAATGTATTGATTTATTTTACTGCATGGTTATATGATTTGAAATGGGTGTTGTATAATACAAAATCTTTTTTTGAAAATTTAACAAATCTGCCAACGACCTATGGTATAACCCAGGGCTTCCCAAACTTTTTTCAACTGGGACGCCCTTGGGAAGTTGCCATATTTTTGCGACGCCCCCCCCCCCCCCCCCCCCCGGTGACTAAAAATGTAAGCCCCCCGCCGCTCATTCGTACCAAGCGTAGTATTTTGAAGCCCCCCCCCTGAACGGGTCACGTAGTATGGGTACGTTACTTAGTAACAATTTGTCAGAAAAACTCCAAATAGTATCTAAATTTTTTATTAGAAAATAAAGAACACAACATAAAAACAAAAATGGAAGCAAACAAAAAAGATAAAAAAGCAATTTTTTCTTTGGTGTTAATGAGAAGGATGTGCTTGCTTTTCTGGACATAGTTTCTCAAAACGAGGTTTAGTACTAGCCCCCGCTCCCACCGGCCGCCGCATCATCACAATCACAATGTGCGTGGCGCTCACTTGAGTCAGTCGCGTCAACACAGACAGCCAACCTATTAGCGTCTCCCACACGCACACTTCAGAGCGACCGAGTCCCGCGCCACTTCAGGCGCAGAAAAGTAAAGACCGATAGGTTTACAGCGCAGTTCACTGTGAGACTCTTTTATGCGCGGCGGCCTGAAGTGGCGCGGGACTCAGTCGCTCCGAAGTGTGCGTGTGGAAGACGCTATAAAGATTGCCTCACGACGCCCCTGGGATGATCCCGCGGCGCCCCGGGGCGTCGCGACTCACAGTTTGGGAAGCCCTGGTATAACCTTATTATACTAAAAATAAACAGTTCTCAAAATTTAAAACATACGTTTACTAGATAAAAGGACAATATTTCGAAATCAATTTATAATTTTTTGTGGAAGAGAGACATATATATTAACATGGATATTTTTTATAACAACTCTTTTAATTCACCTATTATAAAAGACGACTATTTGCGTACGGTTGCGAATAACCAGACAATATTTGAAAATATCTTACTTTTTTTACGTTACAGGAGGCCCTGAGGAAAAAAGCATTCCATCCATTCAGTTTTGGGAAGAAAAAGGGTATTAGGGGTGGGTAGGAATCTGGGGGTTAGTGCGCTCAAGAGTGACGGACATATGAATTCATCCCTCACACTGCGGTGTAAAGCGATGTTCGAAGAGAGAACCGCTGGAGTAGTCAGAAGTAAGAGAGAAAGGTTTCCTCAACTATTCTGTCCCGTTCCGGCCAGCCATGCACTTGGTGGGCAGACACATCCAACGCCAAGACCCGGACAAAACTCAGCCCGTGAACCTGGGCACCCCTGCAAAGTCACTAAATGTAGCAAACCGCTTGGGTTGACCTACGGCAAAGGTGTTGGTTATCCAATAATTAGTTCCTGGGGTGGCGGTACCCATGCCCACCTCCCAAATTGAAATTGAAAAGTAAGAGGAACTAAACGAAACTAAAAGAATAATACCACTTCTAGTAAATTAATTTAGGCCATTTCGTATTTATTTTTAGAAATAAGCATGGATGCCGTGATTTAATATTAGTTTCAGAATGAATTTTAATTGACTTTTCGAGTAAGAAGCAAAATCATGGCTTTCAAAAAAAAACACAGCTTCGGAAAATTTAATTTCAACAAAATAACTATTATTTAATGCGTAAACAACGACGATATTGTTGCAACATTGTCTTGGTGATATTGAAATATTAATAACATACGTTTGACAAAGATCCATCCTTATTGTAGTCATATTTAGTGCGAATTTTGAATAATCCTGCTGATTTTAATATAATCTCGTGCAATGTGCGATATTTTAGAATGATTGCTCTGTTTTCGCAGAGAACAGAAGACACGCTATTAAAAAGCGATGTTGCCAAATGTAGGAGTTGCGATACGCGAGTCAATGAAACATATATTATGCTAAAAATATACGCTCATCTACTGCAGCGCCGCGGCTCGCCGCTCGGTGACAAAACACTGAACTAAAATAGTATATTTCAGTTGATTTAGGTACCAAAACTGCGTCTGGCTTATTTTCGTTTTTGAACTGTATGAGGGTACAGGAGTGGGGAAAACTTGAAATTACATGTGTTCAATCCTGCGTCCGTATACCGGACGCAGAATGACGGTCGGACGCAGGATTGAATGAAAGTGGACCATTAGAAGACGCAGCAATGATAGCGGGATGTATATATATATATATACATACAATCGGCCTTTAAATCATTTTTTTCTAACACCTATATCTCAGACACTATAGGGTCTACTGTGACTAATAATATATCAAATTGTAGTAAATTTAGTCTACTATAAAAACAAAAAGAATGATATTTGGAGAAAATTTTGTTGTTTGGGGTCAAAGTGACAAAAACGGTTTTTGGCAAGATCCGGAGATCTGACGAGATTGAAAATTTAAATTTTTCATTAGTCCTTCATCATATAGAATATGTAAAGAAAATCAGAACCACCCCATTAGATGCAAGTGGAAATTTTTAATTTAACTGGACTATATGGTATAGAAAACTCATAAAGCAATTAGAATTAAAAAGATTGCAGAAAAATAATCAAAAAGTTATAAGTAAAAAAAAAAAGAAAAGGAAAAATCCTGCAGCTCGCTTCAGCAAAAGATCAGCATTATGGTCCCAATGCAGAAAAACCTGATATGGACCAAGCATCGTATGAGGCAGCTAAAGGTGATTTTTAGAAAGGCTTTTCACCATAGCCAAAGATAGGCAAGCAATTGAAAGGGCGACAGAAGGTACTTCATGCATCTAGTGGAAAGTGGATCGAGATGCGCTGCAACATGATTACGGCATCGTGGTTTGGAAAAGTGTGCAAACGGCGGCAAAATATCAGTTGCGCTCCATTAGTCAAAAATATACTGTACCAGCAATCCTTATCAAATATTCCTTCAATTCGACACGGACAAAAACATGAAAACAATGTCCTAAAGGAGCTTGCAGAACAAGAAAGCATTACCATAGAAAAGTGTGGTCTTTTCGTAGATGAAGAGTATCCGTATATGGGTGCGACCCCAGATGGAATTTTTTCTGAAGACACCGTGATTGAATTTAAATGTATTTTCACAGCACGCAGCATTCTCATATATGAAGCAGTAAAAACCCAAAAAATTACTTTTTGGAAACTTAAAAAAAATGGAGAAATACTGGTATATATGCATCTCACGATTGGTTTTACCAGGTTAAGGGCCAATTACATGTAACAAAAAAAGATTTTTGTACGTTTGGTGTATGGACTGAACTCGGAATAAAAATCGAAAAAATTTTACAGGATGACGAATTTTGGCAGACTAATATGGTTGAACAGCTGAAACGCTTTTACAATTTTTGCATGCTACCCAAATTAATTGATCCTAGACATAATCGCTGCATGCCTATGAGAAACTCTGAGTATTTAGAAAAGTGCATAATAGCGAAAAGAAGTAAAGTAAAATTGGTTTCAGCTAAAACCAAAACATGTAAGAAGAAATTGTTTCGAAGAAATCAATAACATTTTATTTCATTGAAGTGTCTTCAGAAGAAATTTCATTTATATTCCTAATTTATATAGTCCACATTTTTAGAGATAGGGAAGAGGAGGGTTGGAAACCATTTTATAACATTTTATTTCATTGAAGTGTCTTCAGAAGAAATTTCATTTATATTTCTAATATATGTAGTCCACATTTTTAGAGATAGGGAAGAGGAGGGTTGGAAAGTTCCTGGCCATTCAGATCTAGTCACTAAACATATCTACGCCGTTCTCAAGCAACTTTCAATTCTGAATTATGGTCTCTCACCAGGGCGATACTGAATGTATATCCCACTTTGGGACGAGGTACAGATTCATTAAATGTACCTATATACATTTTATTTTAATTCTACAATATGATTTACTCAAATAAATTAAATTAAATTTGTTTTTTCCTCGCCGGCTTTTGAACCCGTGACCTCAATTCAAACTAGACAATTTAATATTAACAGTGCCCCGCCGCACTGCGAAACCAGGCTAGAACAAAGGCCAAGCCTTTTGTCAATGTTTATAATTGTATTACTATGTGTACATTTTTCATCTATGTATGTATCAAAAAAAAATCCAAATAAAAAGTTACACTAAATGTTTTAAGTTACTGAGAACCTCCTCCATGAATTAAGCTACCGTAATATTGCATTACATTCTAAAACATATTTTAACATTATTTTTATAATCACAATATTTTTAATTAATAATAATTGGTTTTGCTCTGTGCGTGTTTTGATTTTGAATGGAACGCACCGGCCAGCTGCACGTGCAGCTAGTTCGATATTCGAATTCGAGCTGGATACATTTAATACCGAGGGCCCTTAAGAAGTTCTCTCTTAAGACGTTTCGTGGCTTAAGAAGTTTGGTTTTTTCGGTCCCTCGGCTAAAAATTGGCCTAATTTTTCCCACATATAAGGTTTTCCTGCTTAAGAAATTGGTTTTTTCCGGTCCCTTGGAAAACTTCTTAAGAGGGTTTCACTGGTGTTTTAAGGCATCTACCCTCACTAAGTAGGAATAAAACTCATCAATAGCCCTTATCGGATAACCCTTCTACCGCTTTAATTAATCAGCATATCAACGGCTTTCTTCTGTTATGTGTCATTTTCGATGGAGACTAAGTTATATGGATTTCATTCCAAGATTCGCAAAAACTTTTGCATGCGTCTGCAGGAGTTGACTAATGAGTCGTTGATCGACTTTTGACGGTGATTCATATAGCCCGGCCCGTCATTTCAGCCCGTTTCATACAAATCTTAATTTTGGATTTGAGATCAAAATACCCAACCAAACTGAAAAATTATTTTTGTAATCAAAAGGTATATCAAATATCTATGATGAAATATAAAATAAAATAAAAAAAAATTAATAAACAAAATTATTTTGATGGGTACAAATTAAGTATTTACAAGGAACAAAAATTTCTCATTTATATACAAATATATAAAAAATGCATTTTTAACAATGTTTATTTTTTATCATACATATTTTAAAAATAAATATTATAAATTTAATTTTTTTTTAAATTTTCATTTACTCACAAATAATTGTCCATGTTGCCTCTAAAATCATGAAACACCAAAATCTTTAGTGGTCTATATCTTAAAATTTAAAGCAAAAATAAAGAAAGTAGCTCACATCCGTACTAGCTATTTGATATAACTTTTGATTACAAATATAAATTTTAGTTTGGTTTGATATTTTGAACTCAAATCCAAAATTAAGATTTGTATGAAACTGGCCGAAATGAGCCGCACAAACGTTCCACTTTAGGCTCGTGCTTATAACAAAATTAACTTCTAAATCACTCAAATGTACGAAATAATTATTTTATATTTTATTACACATTACATTATACATATTTATATTTTATCCATAAAATGTAGAAAGTGATTTAGGAAGATTGTTGTTATAGATACGATGCAGTGCAGTGCGGCCCGCCATAATGTGCGCGAGCCTTTAGAATATTTAGGTACTCTTGAGTTATTTCTTATTATCATCAGTGACTTTTTTGTCATGATTGGCCGCCCCTAATACCTGGCCGCTCTAGACCCGGGCCTACGGGGCCTTACGGAAAATCCGCCACAGCAGTCAGTGTAAAAACAAATTAGTGGTGGAATATAATAATTAATTAATTCGAAATAACGAAAATATTATTTCGCAATATGATAAAAATAATGTTTTTAATGGAAAAAAAAAAATTCGAATTTTTTAAATTTACAGAGCCTTAGCATTTATCAAAAATAAATTAGAAATCAGACCCTTTTCTGACCGCCCTTCTGCATGTTTTATAAAATATTTTCAAATGATGAAGATCCTCAAAAATACTTCGAATTTTTTTCTTTAAAATAATAATCGTAAATTAAAAAAAAAAATCAAGAATAGGGTTTTGGTTTACTTTTTTCAAAAATCCTAAATTCAATGTTTTTTTTTATTTCGAATTACAAAACTTTATAATAATAATAATAATGATTTATTGTCTTCCTTTCTTTACATACATCTAGAGATAATGATATCCTCACTGGGATTTCCCGTGCTAAGGATTTCATTTACATATTATAATTTAATTATAAGAAATTAATATGAATTAGTTATAAACATATAGGTATCATGTAGTATTTTTTTAAATAATTAAAAATTAAATAAAATTGTGTTTTTTTTATAATTCAGTTCAGTAGATTCGGTTTTAGTCTGTATTTGATATCAGTATATTTTCTATTTCTGTTCTCCCTATATTTAGTATCCAGCTTTTTATTTGAGATTTAAATGTTATACTGTTAAGGTTTTTAAGTGAGAGTGGTATTTTATTGTAAAGTTTAATACCATAATACAAGAAGCTTTTTTGCCCAAATGTTGTGTTAGTAGTTACTTGTTGGATATGTTTTTGACCATGAGATCTAGTGTTTCTAATGTATGTGTAAGTTGTCATTTCTTGTGTTTTGTACTTATGAATGTAAATGAGTATAGTTTTAGAAAACAGTTGTTTAATTGACATGATGTTAAGATTGTTGAAGATTTCGTCAGTGCTAGTTCTTACAGGAACTTTCAGTATAATTTTCATTATGGATTTTTGAGTTTTAATTAGTGGATTTAGTATGTTTTTATTTGCACTGCCCCATCCGATAATACTGTATTCTAAGAGTGATTGACAGAGAGCCATGTAAATCTTGATTAAGTCTTTTTTAATGAGGACATTCCTGATAGTTTTGAAAAAAATAACTTAGTTTTTTAATTTTATTATTTAAATAGGTAATGTGTTCGGTCCATTTTAAGTTTTGGTCAATTTTTAGACCCAGATACGTTATATGGTCAACGTTTTCTAATGAGGGACAATTACAATGCTCATTTAAGTGATGCTGACTATGAATTTTCAAGTTCAGGTTTTCTTTAGAGTTTTTCTTATTTTTTATTTTGAAAGTGATGAATTTGGTTTTATTAGCATTAAGTGTAAGTGAATGGTAGTCTAGCAAATTTTTAATTCTTTTAAGTGTGTCTTCTGCTTTCTTAAATGTTTCTGCCCAATTTTTCCCATTTATTAGGAGAACAGTATCATCCGCAAAAACTGATGATTTCTCCGTCACATTCTATGTGGCATAGGTCATTAATATAAATAAGGAACAGAATCGGACCCAGAATACTTCCTTGAGGCACCCCGAATTTGACATCAATAAACTCACTGGTTATGTTGTTAAGTTTCACAGTTTGCTTTCTATTTCCCATGTAACTTTTTAAAAATATTAGTTCATTATCAGTAATTCCTATGTTCTCTAGTTTTTTAAAAAGATGTGAGTGATTTATTGTGTCGAAGGCTTTAGAAAGGTCGAGAAATATGCCAATGCATTTTTTATGTGAATCTAGAGAATTTTTAATATATTCAATTACTGAGGCTTTGGTTTGTTTATTAGAAAAAACGAAAAGAAAAAAAATGTTAAAAATATTTTCCACTTTTTAAAATAAATTCCATATTTTTAAATTTCCTTTTAGAATCCGGGCACCCCTGCTGAGTCACAAAACGTAGCAAAACTCTTAGGGTGACTTATGGCAGAGGTGTTGGTCATACAATAAATGGTTCCGGGGGGCTGCGGCACCCACATCCGCCTCCTAAATTCATTGGATAACCAACAACAAAGGTTCGCTACGTTTAGTGACTTAGCAGAGGTGCTTAGGATCTTGGGGTGAGGTTTATTTAAGTCTTGGCGGCGAATGCTTTTGCCCACCTTCTGCATGTCGGGCCGGATCGGGAAACAGATTGAGGAAGACCTTTTGACCCGTCGCCTTGCACTGCGTGGCAGGAATGGATTCACACGTTCGTCACTCCTGACTCCCCGATTCCTACCCGCCCTCATTACCTTTGTCCTTCCCAGAACTTCCCCTCCTTCCTTGCCTTAAAAATACCCTCTACATGGCATCCTCAAAGATGACATAGGCCCTAAGGGCATTTTTTTTCCTCAAGGCTTCCTGTGTCGAAATAATGTAAAAAAAGGAACACGCACAAATCATTCTGTATCACGTGATTTTGATATTTTGGATGACGACAAATTGGCCAAGCGTCAGAAGGATGTCACTTGCTACGACCGACGCGACGTTGCCACCTTTACAACTGTACGCTAAACAACGTTTTGATATTTTCGTAATTTAAATAAAACATTTTTTGTTTATGTTTTCTTCTACTTTCATGTCAATAAATATACACAATTAAAACAGCATACACCACACACACTATACAAGGTGTCCGGAAACTCGTAGTACAAGCGGGAAACTGGGGATTCCCCATCCCATTTGGAGTCGATTTTGTGGTATAACTTTTTTTGATTTGAGCTTTCGTTTTCGAGAAAATCGAGTCAGAAGTTGATTTTTTTTTTGGTCAAATTCTTGTAAATTATTACCGACGATCATAGTACCTAACTAATAAAAACAAATTAAAAGAAAACCAAACAAATAAATCGGTATTTAAAGCATAATTTTGAAATTGCCCATCAATTAATTCAACATGAAAATAAAATGTTTGCTCATTTCACGGTTCAACAGCTGATCTACATTTCGCGCACGAGACTGCATGCTGATCCAATCACGACGAGATGGATTCTAGCGCTGTCTCGTTTGTTTAAAGTGCTGCTAAAACGAGACAGCAACGCTTGTCAAATGACCGCGGGCGGCAAAAAGTGTCGTGTGGCCTTGACCCACGAACCTAATTCTGTACCCAAGAAGCATACGGATGCAAGTCCAAAAAGGTAAATGTTCAGGAGAGCCAAAAAAATATTTTTTCTCTAACTATGGTCTCATAACTTCGTCGGATATCCATGCTGATAGATGACAAAAAAAATTAATTATTAAATCAATTAGTTTTGTTTTAAAAACGAGCAAATGAAACGAAATTTAAAGCCTTAAAAATAATTAGTTTTTAGACTTTCACGGCCAAAAGAATTTTCGTTTTAGTTTTTAGGGTGTTATGCCGTGTTGCGCTACCTCCTTCTATTGCCGACGTTTCGGACAGCGTTGCAGTGTCCATCATCAGGGCAGATCTAACGAAATAATGACAAGACTAGAAGAAGTTATAATTACTTTGAAGTGAAATCTTCTTTAGCACCGTTGTGATTTAAACCTGTTTGAAACGAACAAGCGACACCAAAAAGAAATAGTAAGCAAATGACGAAAAATTAATTTTGTTACAACTTTGAAGTGAAAACTTCTTTAGCACCGTTGTGATTTAAACCTGTTTGAAACGAACGAGCGACACCAAAAAGAAATAGTAAGCAAACGACGAAAAATTAATTTTGTAACAACTTTGAAGTGAAAACTTATTTAGCACCGTTGTGATTTAAACCTGTTTGAAACGAACAAGCGAAACCAAAAAGAAATAGTAAGCAAATGACGAAAAATTAATTTTGTTACAACTTTGAAGTGAAAACTTCTTTAGCACCGTTGTGATTTAAACCTGTTTGAAACGAACGAGCGACACCAAAAAGAAATAGTAAGCAAACGTCGAAAAATTAATTTTGTAACAACTTTGAAGTGAAAACTTCTTTAGCACCGTTGTGATTTGAACCTGGTTGAAACGAAAAAGCGACGACATCGTCGGATCTACCGGATCTGCCCTGATGATGGACACTGCAACGCTGTCCGAAACGTCGGCTATAGAAGGAGGTAGCGCAACACGGCATAACACCCCAAAAACTAACAATGAAAATTAAAAATAATTGTTTTTAAAAAAAACGCTGACTTGAGTCAAACAAAAACATGAACTTGAGACCTACTGTCTCTAAATGAAGTGGACTATTTTGTTATGACATGTGGTGTATTATGAAAGGAATAAAGTCCATGGTACACCTTTCTGCTTCTAAGATAGTTGTTGCATCATGGTACTTGCATCCATATGCAATTTTGAAGATCCTATTTTTTCTTCATAATAGGACTTCCATCTTTCTGCCACTGATAAACATGATAATTTACTTCAAGTTTCAAGTCTGTATCAAAAACTCATTTCTGACTTGGATCCGTATAATCCTCGCGTACACAAATAAAGATGGCCGCTTTTCTGTTCCGTTAGTCCTTCGTATTACAGTAGTGTTCGAAACGAATGTGAACAAGGTTATTATCATTTTTTTTAATAATGTAATAATTAGATGGAAAAAAAATAGTATACAGCTAATTTTTTCCCCATCAACTACTATCATTCAGACAAGTGCTTAGCCAAAAGTCCCCGCCCTTACCCCCCCTTGCTTTCCCCCCCTGTTCCCCACCAAACATGAAAAGTGTAAGGGTTTCGTAAATCACGTCTATCTCCATTACTAAACGACATATCGGATTGCAATTTTTTGTATTCTCTTTGCTGTAATATTGTCTACAATTAATGTCAATCACAACGGTGCTAAAGAAGTTTTCACTTCAAAGTAATTACAAAATAAATTTTTCGTCGTTTGCTTATTATTTCTATTACCTAAGTGTCGCTATTTCGTTTCAACCAGGTTCAAATCACAACGGTGCTAAAGAAGTTTTCACTTCAAAGTAATAATTAAATAAAATTTTCGTTGTTTGCTTATTACTTCTATTAAGTGTCGCTTTTTCGTTTCAAACAGGTTCAAATCACAACGGTGCTAAAGAAGTTCTCACTTCAAAGTAATTATAACTTCTTCTAGTCTTGTCATTATTTCGTTTGTTTTAGTGCACTAAAAGCTATGTGCAAATCGTGAACGTGAAATACTCGTGTTAGTGCGGGTTATTCATAATGGAGCTAGTTTACACTTCCATTCAATAAATAAAGTTATAGATTTTAAACTGAAATACTATGGCATTTTTAGTTGCTGAAATCTTGAACTGATACCCGTAAACCTAATTTCACTTCTTCAGTAAAACTAAAATTTAAAACAATTGACAAAAAATACAATTAACGAGTATAAACATCAATTGGCGGTATGAATCGGCTGCCGCGGAGCGATGCAGAGATGTTGCACTAAACATTCACGGTTGATATCTGGCATTTCCTAGCCATAAAGTACACATTAAAATTATATTATTTTACAGCTCATAGAAAGGGCTACAATCTTTGTAGGAATTTTTTTTTCATAAAATGTCGGCCTGAAAAGTTCTGTGACAAAATGTAAAATTACGTACCAAAAAAAAATAAATTTACCTTTTCATACGAATTACAAACAAACGGTAAAAGTTACGATGAAATTTAACTGGACATTAATTGTAGACAATGTTACAGCAAAGAGATTAAAAAAATTACAACCCGATATGTTGTTTATTAATTGAGATAGACGCGATTTACGAAACCCGTACACTTTCATGTTTGGGGGGGCACAGGTGGGGCAGCAAGTAGGGGCGGGGACTTTTTGGCTAAAAACTTGTCTAAGTAGTAGTCGATGGTGTTCTACGGACTGGACTATTAATCATATTCCACCGCCATGGGAGGAATGAATTCATGCGTCCGTCACTCCTGGATACACTGACTCTCAGATTCCTACCCACCCCTCATACCCTTGTAAGGTATACCTCTTTTTTTTTGATGTCCGCAATAATTAACTAATTAACTCTGCAACAATCATACCTATACTGCTAAAATAAATTAAATAATATTCCCAGTGTTCAGCGAAAATTTAATAAGACTGACCGGACATTTGTGTGTTCGCAGCATTGCGTATTCGCACCAAATTTTCTCAGTTTGTTTTTTGCGACTGGCCGGTGTGGTCGTCGAACGATATCTTTTCTTATTGAACGGCGTACGATACCCTTTCGTTAAACAAGCTTTAAAACTAATCCTTTTGTTATTTTCAGATTAATGAAATACCCTTTTATTTAACAAACATTAAAACAAAGTGTGTGTTATTTTCATATTTAAACGTGTACTTCATATTTAACTTAGTGCGTGATTAATTAAACACCATTTCATCATAACAAAATTTAAAACAAAGTGTGTTACTCGTGTGTTGAAAATTTAAACGTGATTAATTATTGTGTGTTAAGATGGAATACACGAATGCCGAATATTATGACATGTTAATGTGCCTAGGGCGAGCAAACGGGAACTCGACCAGAGCCGCCATCGAATACATGGAGAGATTCCCACATCGGAGGCATCCAAATCGAAGGGTTATCGATGGATTAGCACGAAGACTACATCGTACGGGAAATATGCGGGCAAACATGGCTGATACTGGACGTCCAGCGTTACGTAATCCACGCATGGAAGAAAACATATTAAGATGTTTTTATCAACAGCCAGGACGAAGCGTTCGATCCGTTGGGAGAGAATTAAATATTCGACACCAGGTAGTCTGGGATACCCTTTAAGAATGATGGACAACACCCGTACCACTACCGTTGTGTCCAAGCGCTGATGCCCATGGATAATATCAATAGGAGAGAATTTTGTGAATGGATTATTCAGATGGAGAGGCAAAATGTGGCATTTATCGATCATATTCTCTGGACAGACGAGTCAACCTTCAGTCGAGATGGCATGTTCAACTCTCGAAATGAACACCAGTGGGCACATGTCAATCCTCATGCAAAGCGGCCAAGACATTTCCAACACCGGTCGTCCTTAAATGTGTGGGGTGGGTTGGTTGGCGATAGAGTGCTGGGGCCGTGTTTTCTTCCAGCAAGGATGAGTTCAGAGCTTTATTTGCATTTTTTACAGAACGAGCTGCAGGAGCTTCTTGAAGATATACCTCTAATAACCATAAGGAATTTGGGGTTCCAGCAAGATGGTGCTCCACCTCATTTTGGGCTTCAAGTTCGAAGATATCTCGATGAAGAGTTCGAAGGTCGGTGGATAGGACGTGCTGGACCTATCGCATGGCCAGCCAGGTCACCGGATCTGACGCCAATGGACTTTTTTTTGTGGAGTTTTGTAAAAGGGAAAGTATACAAGACAGAATGTCCTGATGTTGATACGTTAAGATTACGTATCATTGACGCTTTTGACCAGCTAAAAATTAACCCAGATATGATTCGAAGAGTTCAACAATCGATCATTCGACGGGCCCAACTGTGCTTGGAATTTAATGGTGATAATTTTGAACAGTTTTTGTGATTTGTTTTTGTAAGTACCTGTGTAAATAAATGACTGCTTGGAAGTGTGCGAACTACATGTGCTAATAATAAGTATGTGAAATACCTGTTAATAATCTAATATGCTAATAATCAGGGACACTAGAGGTCTAGATTCGTTCAACGTACCTGTGTAAATAAATATGAGTGTGGTTGGAAGTGTGCGGACTACCTGTGCGTGTGAAATAAATACCTATGCTAATAATAAGTGTGTGAATACCTGTTAATAATCTAATATGCTAATAATCAGGGACACTAGAGGTCTAGATTCGTTCAACGTACCTGTGTAAATAAATATGAGTGTGGTTGGAAGTGTGCGGACTACCTGTGCGTGTGAAATAAATACCTATGCTAATAATAAGTGTTTGAACACCTGTTAATAATCTAATACGCTAATAATAAAGCTAATAATCAGGGACACTGGAGGTCTAGATTCGTTCAAACTTAAATGTAGATTCGTTCTTTCAAAAAAATTAGAGTCCTTGCGAGAGCCTTGAAGGAGTAACCATCTGTTATTTAATACCAGGGCGGGAAAGCGGTGGATAACCTCCAATGTCCTTGATTATTAATTGTGATAAAGTTGAAAAATTGGCGACAATGTTTGTTTTTGTGTTGTGTTTTTGGCTTGGAAAACATTCGAACGAGATGACGGGCTGCTAAAAAAATAAATAGGTACGCTAATTAACCATAATTTTAATGCTTAGAAGAGGTGGGAGAATAAATTAGTAAGATGAAAATAAATGAACTATGGACACGAAAAGACATTTAGCAACTTATAAATCATTTTAGAGTAGCTTCTTCGAACTGTCATTTCGACAGGAGTTAACCCTAAAGAAGCCGAAATTTTTTTTAAATAATTTTTTTTTTAAATTTTAAATTTAAAAATGCTTAAATTAAAAGTCTTTATGTTTATTTGGGTTCTCTATGTGATGTAGGTTCACCAGTTTTCCGCTTGTACTACGAGTTTCCGGACACCGTGTATAATGACAACGGTGAAACAATTAATTTAATATATTTACTTGTTTTTTTAGCGACATCTTTTGAATTGAAACAAAACTTTTTAAAACCCAAAATATTCTCAAATGTCTCAAAAGGACCATCACGTCCGCTATAGGCTGTCAATATAGTTTTGTGTGAAAAATAGTCCCTATTACAATTGTTCTTAATATTGACCGCATCCAGCCCCCACGCAACCCATAGGACAAGAGCTTTGGTAGTCTTTTTGGGTCCAGGGAGAAACAGTTTTTTTTTATTTTTTTATTTTTTATTAAGGAAACTAACAGTCATACAAAATGATAATATAACAATGAACATTCATATGTTGTAGACCAATTAAGTTCCATTAAGTTAAAATTTTGATATAGTTTTTTTTTACCTACTCAACTTATGTGACAAAAAAATAAAGATAATAAGGAAAAACATAAAACGTAATAAAGAAAAAAAAATAAAGTTATTAACAACTATTTACTACGGATAATAATATTATAAATTTTCACAAAAAAGAAAAAAATAGTATAATTAAACAGGTCTTTAAAACACGCGCGATTTTTCGAGCACGACGGCGTAGCCGAGTGCTCGAAATAAAGCAAGTGTTTTAAAGACCAGTTATCCACGAATATTTTACACTATTTTTTTTATTGGTACACTTTGAAAACATAAATATTGATATTATTATTAAAAATTTGGAAATAAGAACTATTAATGAATTCGTGATGTGACATCACAATATCTTGTTGTAATGGAAATAAAAAACACAAACATTAATTTGCAATCTGTCACATAAGATTAATAGTTGACATCACAGTTTTTACTAGTTATTGTGTGTTGTAAAATGAGTTCTAACATTGATAATTTAAATACCAAAGCAGAATCGCGGTTAATACCTGAAAAATCCAAAGACGTTTATAAAAAAGAATATGAAAGGTTCATAACATGGATGGAGGAGCAAAACGTAGTAGATGTAGATGAACGAGTTGTGCTTGCTTACCTTCAGAAAATGTCGGAACAGTACAAAGCATCGACTATGTGGGCCATACATTCGAAATTGCAATGTCTGTTGAGGATAAATAAAGGGGTTGATTTAAAAAACGGAGGTATCAATATTTTAAATAATACGAACTGCTCTTTTCACATCCCTTTAAATAATTAGAATGTAAACGATGTAAAGAAGAATGTAAACTTTGAATAAAATTTTTGAAACATTTGTAATGTTTTATTTGGGTTTAAAATATTCCTGTCAGATTTATAGTTAAAAGTTGACATTTAGACTTCACATTTTGTTGATTTGTCGATGTTGCCATGGTAACTTTAAAAAACGCGCGTTCCATAAAGTGCGATTTAAACACACTAGAGCGTACTTTAAATGAGTAAAAAAGGGCACCAATAAAAAAAAGTATTTTAAGTTATTAATATATTAAGCTGCATTTTACATGATTTCAAGTCATGGTTGAAAATGTCTACATCTCGTAAGGCATTGTAAGTTTCACAGATACGTATTATTACAGAGTTTTGGCGTATTTGGATTTACTGTGTGGTATTCTAAATAAGTCGTTCGATCTGGTATTTTGTTTGGGGCAACGAAATGCAATATTTTCTAACAGATATGATGAATCAACAAGGCAGTTCATAATAATGCATAGGAGATTTTTCTGCGTTTATATAAGGTGATAGGGTCAAGTTGATGATCACTAAAGCGATACGATAGGTGTTTTATAAATTGTTTCTGGATATTTTCAATGCGATGAATATATGTTTTTTTTTTTTTTTTTTTTTAATTCCTTTATTTTTCCCATATTTTACAATTTATATTTACATATTTGAAAATCATAACAATAATGTGGGAACTCACTAAGGCGCAGCCTGTGCGTGGGTAATATATTTTAAAAAAGTTTTTTTTTTTTTAGTACCTAGAAAAAAACAAACAGGGGTATATAAAGCAAAAACAAAAATTGTTTAAAACATTTTGTACAAAAAGTGTATACAATAGTGTACGGTTAAATAAGTGTAAGTGTAATTAATGATATACATTGTAATAATAGGTGTAAAGTTTGTGAGAAAAGTGATATAAAACTAAATAAATAGAGTTTTTAGAAACATAAAGTGAAATAAAACTAAATAAATAGAGTTTTTACATCTGTATGGTTTAGCCATAATTTTAACTCTTTTACGAAATGCGGAAGTTTTGTTGCAACTTGAATATGTTTTGGTAAACTATTGAAGGTACGAGGTCCAATAAAACTACTGTGAGTTTGCATTTGTTTTGTGTGTGTTTGGGGGGTATAGAATACATTATTATTTCTAATGTTGATTCTGTTTACATTTTTTTCGAATTTGTTTACGTTTTTAAAGATATATTTCATAGTTTGCAGTATAAATAGTTTACGGAGACTGAATAGTTTAGATTCTTTGTATAAAGCATCTGTCGTAAATGTTTTAATTCTATTATACATAACTTTGATAATATAATTTTGAGTTGTTTGTAAAGGTTTTATAAAAGTATCAAGGGCACCACCCCATCCTATTATTCCATACATGAGTGAAGATTGCACCATAGAATAATAAATCATTTTCAATTTGTCAATATTCAATACTTCTTTGAGTCTGTAAAATATGTATGTAAGATATCTCAATTTAGAAACGGTATTATTTATTTGTGAATGCTGTTACGATACGCCCCTGAAGCGAGTAAATACGAGAGCACAGAACACAGCACAAGTCCACACGGCTCGGCCGCCGCCTCTCCCCGCCCCGTATCCTGTTTCTCCTTGCCTCTCCCCCGTGCCCTGCCACTCGGCATTCCCGCTGCGCTCGCGACAGAAGAGATCTGAGCGCCTTTGAGAACGCACGCTCGCGGCTCAGTTGTAGCCGGCGGACCCAATTCAATGGGGCCGCGATGTATTATTGAAATACTTTTGAGTAGAATCAGTCTTTTGCCACTATAGTTCGGTCTGTTTAGACTACGAAAGTGCCTGATGAAGCTGCCACATGAGACGAGGTTCCTGCCAACCTACATGTAAGCTGTATCTTGATTTCCTCCTTAAATGTTGTCCGTAATTCAGTGAAATGTAGGGCCCCCGCGGAAATCACGACTCGGAGAGTTTCGTTTTGAGAGAGAGTCAGAGAGAGTTAAACACTTTAGCTAGGTTTGTGTAATTTGCTTTTCTTGTAATTGAATTGTACTGTAGAAACCTATGTATGTGTTTGAGTTTACAATACATGTCTAAATGATTTAACATTGTTATTATTCTGCTACGGCGGGAGGATTGTTGACCAGTGAGGATCCCGTGGGTCACCGAAGGATGGAGAGAAGTTCCCTAGCCTTGAGCTGCCCACCCCCCTGAATAGAGAGTACCATAGTCCCGCTGAGAGCTAGTCAGGGACGTGTTTTGGGCCCTGGTGTTGGTTTAGAAGCCGACATCGAGGCACCCTAACAATTGGCGCATCAACGTGGAGCCTGGAATTTTTTTCTCTATCCCGGTCACTTTGCGGGACCTTCCTTTGTCGAAATCCTTCCCGCATAACAGCTGTTTTGTGAACATTAATTATGCCTTGTTATTCTACAGTGAATCCTGTGAAAAAACCACAGAAACCAATATGTAAATTAGATCCATAACGGATCTGACTGGAATTATAAATTGCATCGCAAGTTGAAACAACGGCCATTTTGAGTACCCGAAACGCCGCGAATCTGATTGCGCACGCGTCACCAAACAGCGAGCGCGTAGCAACAGCAATCCGCGCCAAATCCAACGGCCTTTGTTTCACGCGATATTCCGGATTGTGCGCGCAAATGCCTTGTTCCCGCCGATATCCTAACCGACTGTTGCTAGGCTGCGTTTTAAATCCAAACCGTTTTTTATGACTGAACCGGGATACCAACGGAAATCATTGATTCTGGAACCCCAGTTATTTTGCGAATTCCTTAATGAAAATTTCGGACTTACGTATTTTTATTATTTCTGCACAATATACCAATTGGCCCACTTGTGTCTGTCAAATTAGTACAATTTAATGTTTCTCCAAATGGACAAAATAATGACTTTCTTTCCCCATTGTACATTATAGGTACTGTTTTTTTTCAGCATAAGTGAAAGTGAATTGTGTTTTTTCCCTTACATAAGTGAAAAGTGGAATAATAATAAAGCCAATGACTGATTCCATGAATAAATAAAATAATTTTAATATGGTTGGATGCAATAAACCCCATATTCAGTCATTTTCATCCGGAAGTTTGTCCTTTATTTGCCAGAAATGTGCCTTTTGTGAACTTTAGTGCCTTTCTCAGTGCAAAGTGTTTTGTGAAAATAAAAAACCTGTTTTCTAAAGGTCAGTCCTGGCAAAATTTTTCTAAAATAAATAAATACTTGTGAATTTCACAGTTTTCTCAAAAGTGGTCAGTGAAATACAAAAACCTTTACCACTAAGGTCTTTCCACGCAAAATTTTTTCTCGTCTGCCTCTCCTTGACAAGAATTCTGGTGTCATGTATACAAAACACATTTGGAAGTGCCAACAGTGATCACCAAGTGAAAAGTGCCTCACAAAAATTAATTTTTGCGCTTTCTAAAGGAAACCCCTGGCCAATTTTTTTTCTTCTCCTCACCACCCAGGAAACTCGCAATGGAGGACAAGCAAGCTATTACACCATCCAACTTGGGTACCATTCCCAATGTGCATAGTTTATCCAAAGCCCACTTACAAGCTGCTTTAAGGGATAGAGGACTCTCGCCATCAAGCAAATCTAAATCTACATTGAAGGCATATGCACTTTTATTCAACAAAAAGTACATTAGGAGAATAAATCTCGCCCCCTCCAACGAAAATAATTCATGTTCGGCTACGCAAGTTTTGGATAATCTTGACAAAGAACCTACGCCGCATGTAATGATAAAACAGGACGTCGCACCCATCTTGACACAAGATAAAACTTACGATTTATCCTCTTGGAAAGTCAAATATAATGGCGTCTCCGATGTGCTGGATTTCATTGACCGTATTGAAGAAACGGCTACAATCAAAAATATCCCATTCGAGATTCTACGGAGAAACTTTATAGAACTCATCTCCCCAGAATTAATTCCGTGGCACCGCATCCAAAAGACTAAATGCAAAGATTGGAATAAACTCAGAGCTGCCCTAATCTCTAGCTTTGGAAAAAAGGAGGCCCAGCACCGGATCAAACTATCTCTACTATCTATTAAACAACTAGTAGATGAACCTGTGGCTACATTCATAGAAAGGGCTGAGTCCATCAACATCAAGCTTTCACATCCTGTTCCGGAAGCTGAACTATTACCAGTCATAACTGATGGCCTTTTAAGCAAATACGAGAACATCATCACCTCACAGAAAATTGCATCCCTGGCCCAGCTAAACGAAGTCTGCCTCCTCCTGGAATCGTACCAGGATAGGAAAAACATAAAGAATGTGTCGAATAATGTGGTTGTGCCAAGCCGTTCGTCTGGTTTAAAGCCAGAATTCGACAACAAAAAAGTGTGCTCCTTTTGCAAAAAAGTAGGCCACCTGGCCGCTACTTGTTTCAAGCAAGCAAGACTTCTGGAATCCAAGGAACCCCGAACCTCCAAGAGACACCACTCTAGGGACCGCTCTCCTCCACGCGACGAACTGCGCAACATTTTCAAGAAATCAAGGCACAATGCAGAAAGGTTACAAAACCCAAGCGATGTCAGACCTCAGGTGGATTTCTCCAAGCCCCCACCAAATTTCTACATGAAGAGGCCAAAAAACTAAATAATAACCTCTCAGGTACCCATTCTGAACCAAGGTCTAAAGAATGGACTGATTGGTTATCACACATTAAGTATTTTAACCAGACCTTAAATGTTTCCTCGGTTTGTTGCAAACAAGCTAAAGATGGGAGACCCTATGCTCTTTTCTCTGTTAACAATGTGCCCTTTTCCGGATTACTTGATAGCGGTGCATCTGTCAGCTGTCTTGGCAACAATGCTCACCTGCCTTTTGTTAACAGTGATTTTAAAATTTCGCCACAAACAACACACCTGACGACTGCGGATAATGTTTCCCAGCCGGTCATCGGTACCCTTGCACTGCCAATTAATTGTAACAATAAAATAATTACAATCAATTTTCTAATAGTGCCCTCTATATCCCAGAATTTCATCCTTGGCGTTGACTTCTGGAAGGCTTTTAACGTTGCTCCCCAAGTATTTAATACTCTTGGCGAAACCTCCACTGCTGCTCAAATTAGTGAGATCCGCACAATAATACCTCACGAAAATTTAAGCACGGACCAAGCTCTCCAACTAAAGGAAATGGTCAATAAATTCGAATCAATATCTTTCGAAAAATGTGGATTGGGTTTGACAAATTTGGTAGAACACCACATTAAAACCAATGGCCCACCCATAAAGCAACGTTATTACAACTTAGCCCCCCAAAAGCTTAAACTTTTGGAAAAAGAACTTGATGAAATGTTAAAAATGGGTGTGGTGGTTCCCAGCAGAAGTGCATGGACCAACCCAACTCTTTTGGTTTCTAAAAAAGATGGCTCCGCACGTTTCTGTCTCGACAGTAGACGTTTAAATTCTTGTACGGAAGCTGACGCATACCCCTTACCTTACGTCCACGCGACCTTAGACAAACTGCGCAACGCCAAGTTCATCTCCTCTGTTGACCTAAGCAAAGCTTTTTGGCAAATACCTTTGGACGCAGAATCGTGTGAAAAAACTGCTTTCGTTGTACCTGGTAGGGGAATGTTCCATTTTAAAAGATTACCCTTTGGTCTAAAGAACAGCCCCGCCGAATTACAAAGACTGATGGACAAGCTCTTCGGTCCTGAAGTCGATAACAGCCTGTTTTGTTACCTTGACGACCTCATCATCGTCAGCGACACCTTTGAAAAACACCTATTAATGTTGGAAAAGGTTTTTCAACAACTCAAGTTCGCTGGTTTAACCATCAACTTGAAGAAGTCTGAATTCTGTAAGTCCCGTTTACGTTATTTGGGATTCATTGTCGACGAAAAAGGTCTAAGAACAGACCCCGCTAAGGTGGAAGCCATGGCAAATTTCCCCCGACCCAAAAACGCGAAAGAAGTCAAAGGTTTCCTTGGACTTGCAGGTTACTACAGAAGATTCATCAAAGACTTTTCCACAATTGCAGCCCCCTTAAATAAAATTACCGGCACCCGTAAAGGTGTCAGCAACTTCCGATGGTCTGCTGAAACTGAAGAAGCGTTTACAACTTTAAAAAATGCCCTTCAAAAAGCCCCCGTTCTGAATTGCCCGGATTTTGCACTCTCTTTTACCCTCCACACGGATGCCTCCAACGTAGGAATCGGTGGAGTCCTAACTCAAGAATTCCCAGATGGCGAACACCCTGTAGCGTATTTTTCCCGTACACTAAATAAACACGAGAAAAACTACGGAATTACCGAAAAGGAGTTATTGGCTGTATTGGATTCTGTTCACCATTTCCGCGGTTACATAGACGGTAGCAAATTTACTGTAGTCACAGACCATAGTAGTTTGAAATGGTTGATCTCTTTAAGTAATCCCTCCGGTAGACTCGCTCGTTGGGCCTCCCGTTTGTCTCAATTCAATTTTGATGTTGTACACCGTAAAGGCGCGGACAATATTGTTCCTGACGCTCTTTCAAGAATTGAATTGGCTTCATTAAATGTTGACACAATTGCCCCCCCTCCATCTACAAAAGATGAATGGTACTTGAAAATCTTCGAAGGTTGTAAAAATAATCAACAAAAGTTTCCTAATTTTATCATAAAAGAAGGACAACTATACCGTAATTGCAAGGCACCACTATCCATCCTCGAAGATTACTCTTGGAAACTTGTCGTTCCCCTCGAAGGAAGAGAACAAATAATAATTGACAATCATAGTGCTCCCGACTCTATACACCCAGGAACTTTCAAGACGTATAAAAAGATTTCCTTGAAGTATTACTGGCCTGGTCTTTTCAAACAAATTCGCAATTACATCTCTAAATGTGAAACTTGTAAAGCTTATAAACATAGCACGGCAGCACCTGCCGGCCTAATGGGTAACCCCAAACGCGCCGACAGACCCCTACAGTCATTGTCAATGGACCTCGTCGGACCTTTTCCTCGAAGTTATGCCGGACACATGCACATACTTAGTGTAGTGGATGTTTTCACCAAATTCTGTTGGATCTTCCCTTTAAAAAGAGCCAACGCGTCCGCCATCATCAAACTTCTGGAAAAACACATTTTTATACCTTACGGAACACCCAGAACCGTAATTGTTGATAACGGAAAACAGTTTATTGCCCAGGAATTCAAAGAATTTCTTGCCAAATACGGAATCAAGGACATTTATTATAACACCTTGTACACTCCCCAAAACAACACTGTCGAACGTTACAACCAAACAATCAACACAGCTCTAGCTATTCTAGTTGATAAAGACCAACGCACTTGGTGTAAAAACCTAGATAAAATTCAGGCCGCTATGAACAACACTGTTAACCTGGCCACTGGTTACACACCTTTCTTCTTAAAACACGGTATGGAACAAGTCGTCCATGGTTCTCTACATAGGGACACAAACTTTCCTACGTCATCCGCCACCACAAGCAACCCTACCGCAGACTATGCCCATCGCTTGGAAGAACTGTCGGCCATTTACAGTGAAGTCACTGATGCTTTGCTCCTGGCTCACCAAAAGAGTGCGGACAGATATAACTTACGTAGAAAACATGTCACCTTCAATACAGGAGACATAGTTTGGAGAAAGAACAACACACTTTCCCAAGGAGCCATGTATTTCTCTGCTAAGCTGGCACCACGTTTCGTGAAGGCCAAAGTCCTAAGGAAAATATCAGACCTAGTGTACTCCTTGTCTGACTCATCTGGAAAGCACATTGGTAATTACCACATTAAGGACATTGTAAAGTCTGGAAGTGAGGAGTCAAGTAAAACCGCCCCCACTATCTCAGCAAACGTAAAATGATCCAGTATGTATCACATTTTTTTTGTAAGCTTACAGAGTCTTACTACGTCAGGCGTGTATTGTGTCAATCACATGCCCATCGTTTCGTAAATGAAACAAGTTGTAAATTATTTTGTAAATTAATGCGTACTCTCCTTGAAGTTACTTTCAAATGTTGTTTTTGCACTGTTTTTTCTTTCCCTCACGGCAATTTTTTCTTTTATTTTTTTCACCTGTTCTAAAACTGATCACTTTGGAACGGAGACACTTTTCGAGTTTCAATGTTTGGGAAGTCGCGAGCCCATTTATTGTCTCAACACGTACACTACGCAATGTTCATGCCACGTCATACCCTGCCTTGTCATGTAATTTTGTAATTTTTCTCCTATTTTTTTGTTGCATTTTTGTCGTGTGGAAAGGAACTTTCTCACCTGTTTATTTTGTTCATGTAAAGTAGTTGACAATTGCCCATCGGCGTGTCGTTCTAGAAGTCGGGTTTTGTAAATTCCAAAGTGTTAAATTCCGACTCAGAACCAGTTAACTATTTTTACAATTTTTCCTTTTATCTTGTTCATCATGAGTTGTAAAACCTTCCGAGGTATCTCTAGCATGAAAATCAAACAGTGGTTACTTACATAGTCGCCCCTCGTGTATATAAGTTTTTTTCAATTTTTTCCTCTTAAATTAAAAATTGATGGCGTCCTACCCAAATTCATGCTCTTGTACCAAAATTGGATATCGACACGTCCATTTTGGAACTTGTATTTATAAAACCAATGATTGGTCTTTATAACCCTGTATATAAATCAATTTGGCTCGTTTCAACTAAAGTACGTAAAACCGAATCATCCGGTCTTTGGTTGTTATAACAAAGTCACTGCCTTTTGTTATTTTATTTTTTTGCTTGTACGTTACGTATGTCTTATATGACACGTTTCAACCCTACGAGATAGGTTAAATAAAACCTTATGGTTATCCTGATTTTGGAATTCACAACTTTTAGGTGTTCATTTAACCAAGTATTTGCAACCCAAATTGCACATAACCTGGTATGTTTGTAACTGCACAAAGGGTATGTAAAACCGTAATTGGTCCCTTTTCTTTGGTCTTCCTCACTGCAGGTTGCCACAACAGACAGTATGTAAAACCATTATAGGTCTGTCTTTGTTTTAAATACTTGGTGTAAGTAGAATTATACTCTGCCATCACCCTTGTATTTTGTAACACATGAAGTAGCATCAAATTGTCTATCTTCTCTGTCGTACGCTCTTGGGCTACGGAGTTAGTTAATCTAACGAATCTTTATAAAATGTGTTAAAATCAAGCATCATTAACGTTTATTGTGTTGTATTTAAACGTAACCCTGTTACATTATAGGAGAGATCCTTAGAACATCCACCGTCATAGGAGAGATCCTTAGAACACCCACCGTTATAGGAGGGATCCTTAAAATACCTGCCACGATACGAGAAGTTCGTCATAATCACTTTTGCTCATAGCTAAATGTTATTGAGTTGGTCGTGTGACATATTTGTCATGAGTACCACCCTTTCTGTACAATCTATTTTGGTCGTGTGTCATTCATTTGTCATGAGTACCGTTTTTGTATTTTGGTCGTGTGTCATTCATTTGTCATGAGTACCGTTTTTGTATTTTGGTCGTGTGTCATTCATTTGTCATGAGTACCGCTTGTATGTATAATTGTGTACAACCCTTGTACACGAGACGTGGAGACGTTAAAACACTTACCGTGATTCGTGCGAACGACATAATATCGGCCTTGCCATCTTCTTTAAGAGGCATTGTATAAACTCTTGACTTCTGTCTATAATTGAGTTTTATCTTGTATGTACTTACATGTTCTTATACACTATACGTGGAGACGTTAAAACACTTACCATGAGTCGTGCGAACGAAATAATATCAAACCTTTTGTGTGCGATCTACGAAATGTAGTCCACAACCCTTTGTTGTCATTCAACGCCAATGCCCGTGGACCTCCTGTTTTTTTACTTCTTTGCAAAAAGGAAAGAAGCCCAGGAGTATCTACTATCCCAAAAGGACTAGTTTGTAGCTTCACTGCTAACTATGGGGCATAGTGCTGTGGGAGTTAATCGATTGAGCACAAAACCACCCAACTCGTTGTCTGGGGAACGGATAAGAAAACCCCCAGGTTTGTGAAATTGGAGCAAGGGTCTGTCTTTTCTCACAATCACGCAGGAGTTTTTAAAATGACCCCTAATCTTTTGCCCAATACACGCAAAAGATTAGTCTCTTTGTTAATGTGTATTCAAATTTCTCCTCATCCTTTTAACAATTGTAAAGAGTCAGGAAATCTGCTGGTTGATCATGTTTCATTCTCACATGGAGTTTGAAGTGGAAATTAGTCCAGTCTCTAGCAAGTTTCGTCACTCAACTCCTTTCCTTTTCCTTTCCTTTCTCCTCACCATCATGTTCTCAGGTATATGTTATGAAGAGGAAAATCTGTTGTTAACCATAATTCGCCCTCACTGGGAGTGCGAATCGGTAAATTGACCAATTATCAGCAGGCTTTCTCCCTCACTCTCTGCATATGTCTCACCTTTTGTTCTTTTTCTCAATTTTACGAAACACATTCATGAATGTTGGATATGTACGATATGCACTTGGCGTACCGTCTGTCTCCTTTTGACAACCTTTATTCATGAATTGGTTTCTCTGCTTTTACCGTGACTCATTCACGACTTCTTTGTCTTGTTCGTTGAAATTCTACAAAAATGTTACCACCTTTATGTTAACATAGGCCATGGAAGGCCGGTTGTTTTTTAACCAAGACATATTGTCACTCGGCAAACGCCAAGTCATCCTGGTAAAGGAAAATGTTCATGTAACCACAATTTAGTTAGAAAACTCTCTCTTCGTCACTCTCTGGGTCGGTGGTTAAAACTTCGTTTATTTCATTATCTGGACACATTTTGTTTCTCTCCAAACCTTTTCTTCATTGGTCCCTAGGCAGGTAAACTTCAAGAATTTTGCTCTAATAATAATTTCTCCCGGATTAAAAAGAAGCCCAGGCGGATGTCATCACCAACAGCCAAGCTTAGCTCCACTTCCTGACAGCACGCGCTGTGGTTACTAGGTCCCTCCTGCTGCCATTTTTCTACGCATTTGTTCCTGAAAGCACAGACCATACCGCTCATATGTATGTTGTTTTGTCGTGCCACAGCAAGTTGAGTTGTCCCACTATACATTATGACACTCTGAACCACCTTTTGGGCACGCTAGCTCCTAGGTTTGTTCTTACTCTTGCTATCAATGCCAACCATGTCGTCTCTTGCGCTGTCATGCAGTGACGCATATATCGTCATGTGTAAACCATCATTACCTTGACTTCCAGTATTCGCTGAATGCGTACCAATACAAGTTATGTTGAGCTACATTATGCTTCAATAACCATTATATACGATCCGTGTTTACCTTAATAACACTTTAGGATTCGTACTGGCATGTCTGCAGACACTGGATTCTCCTCTTCAATGACCTCTGTAACCATAGTCGCGGCACAGCAACCACAGTCTCCACTTCATGAACTTCGACGTCTTCGACAAAACCAAGTGTTTTCTAAGGCCCAAGTGTACTTTTGAGTGTTATCTCAAAGGGGTCTGATTACAGTGATAATGTAATCCTTAGAATCTGTGAAACCACGTCCCCCTCTTCGAAATTCTCCGAAACCAAACAAATCCACGCTTCGCAAACTTAGCTCCCAGACCAATGAAACTTTAGAATCACACAGGCATTTTTGTTCTTGTTTTTTTGTTCTTCGATTGTACAAATATGAATTGTTATTTTTCAATTGCATAACCATGTATTGTTATTTTGTTCAATTGCATAACCATGTATTGTCATCTTTCAATTGCATAATCTTGTATGTTGTTTCACACCATGTACTTTCACCAAAACTGTTCTTTTCCAAACATTGTATGTACCCCTCACCCATTCCCTACAAACATTGTGACCTAAACTATAACATAAATTGCATGTTCTAGCTAGGCATCTCTCAAGCAACGAATCTCTCAAAAACCCCAATGAAAGTTTAAGAGGATTTTTTTTTCCTACAGCTCCATTGCCACGTCGCTTTTTTTCCAAGCGCGGGGGGAAGTGTTACGATACGCCCCTGAAGCGAGTAAATACGAGAGCACAGAACACAGCACAAGTCCACACGGCTCGGCCGCCGCCTCTCCCCGCCCCGTATCCTGTTTCTCCTTGCCTCTCCCCCGTGCCCTGCCACTCGGCATTCCCGCTGCGCTCGCGACAGAAGAGATCTGAGCGCCTTTGAGAACGCACGCTCGCGGCTCAGTTGTAGCCGGCGGACCCAATTCAATGGGGCCGCGATGTATTATTGAAATACTTTTGAGTAGAATCAGTCTTTTGCCACTATAGTTCGGTCTGTTTAGACTACGAAAGTGCCTGATGAAGCTGCCACATGAGACGAGGTTCCTGCCAACCTACATGTAAGCTGTATCTTGATTTCCTCCTTAAATGTTGTCCGTAATTCAGTGAAATGTAGGGCCCCCGCGGAAATCACGACTCGGAGAGTTTCGTTTTGAGAGAGAGTCAGAGAGAGTTAAACACTTTAGCTAGGTTTGTGTAATTTGCTTTTCTTGTAATTGAATTGTACTGTAGAAACCTATGTATGTGTTTGAGTTTACAATACATGTCTAAATGATTTAACATTGTTATTATTCTGCTACGGCGGGAGGATTGTTGACCAGTGAGGATCCCGTGGGTCACCGAAGGATGGAGAGAAGTTCCCTAGCCTTGAGCTGCCCACCCCCCTGAATAGAGAGTACCATAGTCCCGCTGAGAGCTAGTCAGGGACGTGTTTTGGGCCCTGGTGTTGGTTTAGAAGCCGACATCGAGGCACCCTAACAATGCCAATTTAAATTTGTATCAATACATATACCCAAATATTTTATCTTTTCAACTTTTACAATTTCAGAGCAAGATGAGCATATTACTTGATTACAGTTAGTATTATGAATTCTAATTTTAAGGTTATTGGGGGGTTTGTTTTTACTGTTTTTATAAAAAGGTAGGTAAAATGTTTTATTGTTGTTTAGGAAGAGTCTATTACTATTTAGCCATGATGAGACATGTGCAATACATTTTGATGCATTTAAATAAGTTTCAAGCCAGGATTTTCCGTTTACAATTATTACTGTATCATCAGCATAAGATACAATATCACCAGGGATTACAAGATTACATAAATCATTTATATATATTAAAAACAGGATTGGGCCAAGCACAGTACCCTGTGGTACTCCATTTTTTATCCTCGTTTCAGTACTATAAAAATTCCCTATTTTTGTTTTTTGTTTTCTGTCTTTGAGATAGTTTGTGAGAATTTTTAGTGTATCTTTTTTGAAACCTATTCGATTAATTTTTTTTATAAGTATATTGTGGTTAACCGTATCAAAAGCTTTTCTTAAATCTAAAAATAAAGCAAGGCATTTTTTATTTTTATCAACAGATGTGTACAATTTTTTTGTCAAATCGAATATTGCATCTTCAGTGCTTAGGTTACTTCTGAAACCATATTGATTTTGGGACAGAATCTTGTTTTGTTCTAGGTGATTCATTACTCTATTTTTGATACATTTTTCAAATATTTTTGAGAGGTTTGAAACTAAGGAAATAGGTCGGTAATTGTCTAATATGTGCGTTTCTCCTGATTTGTGAATTGGAATGATGGTGGAGATTTTAAATTGTTCAGGGAAATGTCCCTCTTTTAGTGATATATTAAAAATATGTAGCAATGGAATTAAAATATTATGTTTTATTTTTTTTAGTGTGTTACCCGATAAACCATCAATTCCTGTAGAATTTGTTGACTTTAGACTATTAATGTGTTTTACAATTTCGTTTATCGTGATAGGTGAAAAATATTCTAAGGAATTTATTGAATCGTAAGTTGAGAGTAAATGCAAAGATGAGTCTACGGGTGTTGTACTATCAATTTTACTAGAAGATTCAAGTACTTGATCTACTACATTTGTGAAGAAGTTGTTAAAGTTTTCTGCAATGGCCGATTTGTCAGTTATACTATTGTTATTTATTTTAATCTCTTTCACATCAGTTGATGCCATTTTTTTTTTGTTCATTATTTCATTAATAATATTCCACGTTTTTTTGATATCATTTTTTGCGTTATCAATTTGTTCACAATAGTATTTCTTTTTACAACTTCTTATTAACCTATTTAGTAAGTTTCTATACATCAAATACTTTGTTTTCATAAAAGACATTATTCTTACGTTATTTTTTTGACAGGTTTTTTCATAATTTAACATTTCTCTGTAAAGTTTATCTCTGTGTTTAATGGAGACTATTAGTCCTACAGTAATCCAAGGTTTGATTTTTTTATATTTTCGCTTATTAATAACAATTTTGTATGTGCTTTTCGATATATAATCTTGTAGAGTTTTATAAAACAATTCTAATGCTGAATGTGGGTTAGCTGTCGATCGTACATTGTCCCATTTTTCTGAATGGAGTAGATTGTTTAATGTGTCGTAGTTAATATTATTTTTTTCTAGATTACCAGAGTTTTCTTTTAAATTAGTGGTTAAGAGGTTGTGTCCATAAAATGTTGGGTAGTGGTCAGTAATGTTTGTATGTAGAGTTGAAGATGTAGTTTTGACGTGTTTGTGTGTTTTTACAAATATATGATCTAGAGTCGTGGAGTTATTCAAATTTTCTCTTGTTGGAGAGTTTATGTATGACTGATATCCTGCATATGATAAACAATCTAAGTATTCATTTATACAGTTTGTTCTTTTGTTATTTTCATTAATGTTTATATTGATATCTCCAGATAATATTGAAAAATTGAAATTTTTTCTGTTAGCCGTTTTAAAAAATGAATTTAGCTCGATATTGATATTGAGGATTCCAAATTACTGAGGCGGACTCAAGTTGTGACCGTACATATGACATATATAATAGAATTAGGGTGTGTGCTGTAGTAAAAGGCTTTGTAATGCGAATAATGAAACCCAATTGCTTATAAGCTTTTTCAATAAATTTTCAATATGATCCCTAAATAACATTTTAGAGTCTAGTATTACTCAAAGATCTCTTATTGTAGTATGTCTTAATTTCATTGGCAATCTACTTCTAACAATTCTTCTTATAATTATTCTTCTTCTTACTAGAATTTTAATTCATCAAAGTTTAAAATATTCATTTTTTAAAAGTGCAAAATATCTGCAAAATCAAAATAATTTTAATATTTTCGTAATATTATGTCACGATAATATTTATTATGGAGTAATAATTATAATCCTGACTCGAAAAACCTTCACCTGGCCGCTTATTTAATTATTGAATCGCCGTGCTTTTCTTTTTTTTTATTCTTTGGTTGGCAACTAGATTCATAGATTTCCGGCAAGGGCACTTCTTGTATTTCCGCCGTCACGGGAAGCGGCGTAAATCCGACAAGTCACTTAAGTGATAGTTTCTTTTGATTTTATTATGGGATAATCCCTTTATGTTTTCGCAAACCGCGAGCCGGATCTTTAAGTATGATCATTTAAAGTTTAAATACGACCCATCGCACGTTTTGGGCGTTATCGGTCGCCGGGTTTTTTATGACCACCGCATGGCTAAGTCATGCTTGTATTGAAGATTACCTATGTAATCCTAACTCGGAAGGAGCCGTACTTCGCGAGACAAAACCTTTATGGCCTTGCTCGGATGGATTCCCGGTGGTCACATCTTTGGATGAAGAACCCTATCCGAACTTGGCATAAACCTGGTGTTCTCTGGTACGCCCAACCGGAGCCCTGGTACTGTTCGTGAGTGTGGTCCCGTTCCCTGGCGAAGTGGAGGGTTCTGGTTCTCTGAAGCCCCCTTAGAGTCTTTCCGGTTCCCGAACTGGAGTTCACACGAGATTACGGCCCGTGGTTCCTCAGCGCATTATGTGAAGTCTATAAAAGCGTGTCCGTGATATTAGAAGTAATGATATTAAGTTCCATGGTCCACAGGTACGCTATTTTTTACTGTGTTTTAGTTAATTGTCAATTTACCACAGTATTACGTTGTTTTGGGTAATTGGTACCTGTAATAACATGAAACCATATTTAAATTCTTAATTTCAAATTAATAATAATTGAAAAGTTAAACTTGTGTCACTCACCTTGGTACGAATTTTTTGGTCAATGAAAGTGTAATAAAATTCGTTTTTATTACTAATTTTTTTAACCAATAAATGATGATCACATTCAGTAGATCCATTAGTCATTTTTGGTCGGTATATTTAATACTTTTTTGAAGATAAGAATGTATTTCTCACTAAATTATTTGTATATTTGTCTCTAAGGTACTTTTCCTCTCTTGTTTATGTGTATTAGAAAGTGTTTATTTATTCATCCACACATGAATATAATGTCAACCTGCACATTTGTTATTTTCATTTTAAAGGCACTTTTGACTAAAGCGCCACTTATCTTGGGAATTAGTAATATTATTAAGAATTTATGTATAACAATTGATTAGGTTTGATAAATGTGTTTACAATCTTCAAGAGGAAATAAAATCGGACAAACCTTGTCAAAGTTATAATTTTTGTTAAACCCTCAAACTGCTCTCTCGCAAAGTTAGTTAACACAAATAAATAAAATAGCACAATTCGTACTCGTTGCAATTTGGTTAATTATTTTGGCCCCAAATCCAAATTTAAGTTTTATATAAAAAGGTCTGCACAGCCGTTTGTTAATTTCTAAAATTTCGAAGTTATCTAATTGTAAGCCCATTTTATTAGTGTGTATATTTTTTTACCCTTTATTTATTTCAAAAGAATGATTGTTTCCAAAATGTCTTTTCAAATTCAGAATAATATTTATTATTCAAACACTTTAGGTGCTTCTTAAATCTAGTATTAAAATTTCTAGAAGTCTTACCTATATCTTATATGAAAAAATTTCAATTTATAGATCCCAGTTTTGCTTAAAATATTATTGTTATTTTTATTTATAATTTTATAATTTACGTAGTTATACATAAAACTTCTAACCATCCATTTGCTCAAAAATTATCAGTTTTTCATGACATGCTTAGTAGATTGGTTAATTTTTTATTCCACTATCCAACCAGTTTTTTATACTAATAACTTAAAAAAAATTATGTATTAAATAACAAGGATACGGTGATATTTTAAACAAATCGGGGGTATATAAATTAATTTGTAATAATTGCCACTTTTTAAATATTTATTATTTGTGTTTCAGGTTCCAGTGTAAAAATACCATACGACAGATCATTGACATTGAGCAATACCCTCTTTGGAAATGATCTTCGGAAAGTCGTTCCAGGCTTTTTCTCTCGCCTAATGAATGCATTTTCAACACGAGTCAACAACGAATCAACACCGGAAAGTCCTGCAAACGAAATCCTGGTGACTCTTTCACGTTACGTCTATATGGACATTGGCGATGTGGATGACCCTCAAGGCGGGGATATTAACAATGTCCCACAAGATAGGTATGCTGTCACTCTCCCACCAGATTGGTTTGAGCTGACAACTGCTGTCAATGATGACCCGGATAATGGTTACTGCGGGGTTGCTTTCGTTAATTATTCAACCCTCAAAGGGCAACCTTTTGTTACGATGTTTACTCTATAAATATAGAAGTATTTGTTACCGTGAGATAATCTCTTTTATTCACCTAGCCTAACTAACCATACCGGAGGGAAAAACTGTATTCTTCGTTCCCACCATCCTGAGGGAGATTCTCATGCTCTATATGAAAAAGGGTACAAAGAAACCTTTATGTTACATTTAGCTGCCCAATTGGTTTTTTAGGTTACATTTGTATTATGTAATCCACCTGTAGTCCAGTCAAGTTAAACATGAAAAGGGGGTTGTGCTTGCAAAAGGTTCCGTCATTCTGAATTTTTTAAATGTTGTTAGGACTTAAACCAGTATTAAAAAAAAAAATTGCAACTTCGAAAGTGCTGTGCGAGTGGCGGTGGACCCAAAAAACCAGGAAATTTTCAGATTTTTTTCAGTTTTTGCTCAATATCTCAGTGAAGGAAGGGTCTGACCGGTATAGTCAGTTTACATACTTTTAAAGTAGACTAAATTTTCTAAAATTTCAGACCAAAGCGAGCTATATACAGCCATTGGTTTCCAAGATACAGTTCTTTGAAAATAGGCCATTATTTCCAAAGAGTGAAATTTTTTCGAAATTGTCACTTATTTTGTAAAATATTTTCTAAAACACGCATCCCACGTCAAATATTTTATGAAATAAAGTTGTAGTAAATTTAATTAGCTTTCATTTAAGACTAGATTGATATCTGTAGACCTAACGGTTTTCTCAAGAATGCCAGATAACCAATAACAGGTATAAGTGGGTTTTGGGGGAAAATGCAAATAAACTGTTCTCACGTCTTTTTATGGTTTTATTTATCAAACAGTTACAATTTTTTTTTGTTATTGTTAACACATTTTTGATAAAAAAAAGAAAAGATAATACATCTATCGGGAATTACGTCATCTTCAAACATTGTTTTATATACCTACATACTAAAATGCTTGTACAAACATCATGGTACCTACTATAAGGACAAATTACATGTACACAAAAAATTAAACTAATATAAATCATGTAGGTATTGGATCTTGGTTGCCAAATCATGTCTTTCTTTTTATCTTAGATGGCCGGGGGTTAGGCTCGCACGAAGAAGGTGTCTCGATATCTGTGATGGACGCTGGGAGAGGCGCCCAGTCTGTAGTCGGGTCATCTTCATTGTCCGAGCATTTCAGCTCCACATCCGGGACGTTAATGCACAATTTGCCACCGCATGACAGAGGACTGAGCAGTGGAGCCCAGCCTTTCTGCAAGAGCAGCTGCCAGAGCATCCTTTCTTGAATTTACATGAAACATTTCGCAGAAGGGCAGGAGGTGCGGGATCCATAGTGGTGGGGATGGGGGTGAGTCCTTGAGAATACAGCTTCCACCCCTATTCAGTGGGATTCAAGTTGACTCCCCACCACTTCTGCACTTGGAGGTAGCACCTTGCTGCATGGTGGCCTGCGGCATCTTCCGTCGGTGGCAAACGGGCAAGGTTTATGCTTGTTGAAGTGACAAACGTCTTATACCTCAGGAAATCCAAAGTATCCCTCGCGATGTCACCCCCATATAGAGTCACAAAGCACTTGATGCCTGCTTCACTTACGGCTTGTGGGGTGGAGTCTGGCCGAAGGAAGACCTCCACTTGCTCAGCAAGTTGTTCACTCTTGCTTAGAAGTGTGGTGATTTTGGTCTTTCCTTGGCCAAACAGTGAATAATACCGTTAATAGCCGGGAGCCCTGGTGGTTGTAGGAGGTCATAGAGTAGTGACAGCAACCAGCTTCACCCTTCGTGCTCTTCTGAAGATAGACGTTTGTCTCTCAGCTCCTAAACCATTGAGAAGAATGAGCAGGTCATGAAAGCGCCATCATGATGATCTCTCGATCCGCATCTTCTTCGGCAACAGCCACTTCTACTCCCTCCTTCTGAAAGGCGTCACAGAGAAGAATTATAAGGCGTCTCTTATTGTTCTCATTACCCAATACATGCTCTTGAGCAATTTGAATTACTGTGGATTCATCGAACGTCAATTTGTAGCTGGAATGAGCTGCGTAGCGCCGGAGTTATTCCGCTGTTTTTTTTGGTATCATCTATCAGCCGTCAAAAACGATGGAGACGTTCTTTCCAAAGTGGTTTCGGACATAGGTGGTATAACGCGCCAAAAGTCCTCGAACCGTGCTCTTCCGCTGCCACACGACCTTGTGCAAGAGGTAGCCACCACCCAAAGTGACGTGAGTGCTGGCATCTATCGGCGTGTGGCTGGAAAGAGGAGTGAAGGCAGAGAACCGAGTAGATTTTGTGCCTTTGCACATCCCTTGTTCATTGAACAGAGACATCAGGAACGGGGCCAACTCATACTTGAAGTCATCCTGTAAATCCTGTTCAGATTGCTTTGCAATACACACTCGCTGGAAAATTGTGAGCGGATCCACAGAAACTCTTCTGTTTTTATCCGGCAGTTTAACGGTTTAGGTGATCGATGCCAGCGTGGTAACTTTATTTTTCCGTTTTATTACTACCTTGTCGTACATTTGCCCCACAATTTTCATCACTCCCTCCGTTCCAACTCTCTGGGCTGTGTGGCAATTAATTTTAGGACCTCCCAAAAAACCACTATTGATAGAAATCAAACTGTCAGTTTTGAGAAATGGAGGGTGGAGAGCCAACCAGTTTTTTAGTTTTTCCACATCACTATTATCTCGGATAATTCAAGAAGGTCTCAAGTCTACATGCTGCTCTCCAGTAGTACATGAGATGCTGCAAAAACTTTCCAGTTCTTCACAAATGTTCAACATAAACACCATTCCTGTTGTCCACGTTGCCAGAACACTGTCGGAGATTCCCCTTCCTTGGGTCAACCCACTGTAGGTTTTCATGGAGCGCATCAGCTTCTGCTCAATTGTTAGGTCTGACCACAACCCATACCTAAACTTGTCAGACCAGCGAATGGTGAAGGATCCTTTTGTGAACATGTCGTATTCACTTTTATCCATCCGATCTTGTAGAGTCATCATATCCTGAAGGGCGCACTCGTAAAGGTTCCAATCACCAGTACGCTCTGCCTGGATGAATAGTTTTATCAAAGTGATCATACGAAAGTATTGGACCCACAACGGTGATGTTGGACCATGTTGCTTCAATTTTCTCCAAGGCACTTTTAAATTTTGCCTTTAGTTTTTGGTAGGTATCAATTTCTTCTGCTGTATAGTGAGAGACCTTTAAGTGTCTCTCAGCAATTTTTCAGTCTCGTCTCGCTCCTCAGGAGTTATGTCAACCTCATAAAAAAAAATGCTGGCCAGTGTGAGGTTTGCCAAAATGTGGGCTCGAACAGCTAGTGAATATGCGTGCCCATTCAAAATTTTGTCAACACTGTGGCCTGTGTAGATGGTGGTTAGTAGCTCTTTCAGACCGCTCCCACCCATTATTGTGCCAATGCATCCCATAAAGGACAGTAAGAGGTGAAATCCACTAAGCCGTACAACTACACTGTTCAACAGAGTTATATTGCCGAGTGAAGTCCACTCTCGACAATATCTCTTGCTTTTGTGAATAATGGCTGGTCGAAAGCGACGAACGTGATTTTCTGGCCATGAGCTTTGCTTCGGTTGCTGGCTTCCATGAGTGAAGTGAACACCGTATTGTAATCAGTGGGAGGGGCATGAATGAATGGAAGGAAAAGGATTTTTGAGCGTGAAAACTGAAGCCCATCTGTGGCTTGCTCCATAAATCCATTCCACCCTAATTGATTTACTTCACAGCACAATATAACCATAAAAAAACGTGAGAACAATTTATTTGTATTTCCCCCAAAACCAACTTATGACTGTTTTTGGTTATTTGCCATTTTTGAGAGAACCGTTAAGTCTACATAATATATCAATCTAGTCTCAAATGAAAACTAATTAAATTTACAACAACTTTATTTCATGGTTAATAGTACACAACTCCTAACCCTGTACAAATCGCAAGTGCGCCCCACGGTTGAATTTGGTAGCCACCTCTGGTCTGGAGCTCCAAAATACCTTAAAAAAACCCTTGACTCTGTGCAGAAACGGGCGGTCCGTTTGATAGATTCTCCCATCTTAACAGACGGATTGAAATCTTTAGAGCATAGGCGTCAGGTGGGAATGCTGTCCTTGTTCTACCAGTATTACAATGGAAGATGCTCCGAGGAACTAGCGTCATTGATCCCCTCGGCACCGGTGCATAGTCGGGAAACACGCCAAACACGCGCCCAACATTTGTACATGGTTGATATTAGTCACATGAGAACGGGTCGTTTTTACGATTCGTTCTTGAGTTCAACAGCTCGGCTGTGGAACGATTTACCGGCCTCTGTGTTTCCTCCCTCCTACAACATGAGTCTCTTCAAGACCCATGTTAACTCCTTCCTTTCCTCAAAAAGACCCTCCACACCGCATCCTCAAAGATGACATAGGCCCTGAGGGAAATTATTTTCGTCAGGGCCTCCTGTGTGGAGGATATTTGACGTGGGATGCGTATTTTAGAAATTATTTTACAAAATAAGTGACCATTTCGAAAAAATTTCACTTTTTGGAAAAAATGGCCTATTTTCTGAAAAAAATCCGAAAATTTCCTGGTTTTTAGGGTCCACCGCCGCTCGCACAGCACTTTCGAAATTGAAATTTTTTTTTTTTATTACTGGTTTAGGTTCTAACAATATATAAAAAATTCAGAATGACGGGACCTTTTGCAAGCGTGGATGTACATCTTGACTGGAGTACTGCTAAATTTACAAATTCCACATTACGCTTTACAATTTACAATTGGGCACAATTTATGTTACATTTGACGCCCAAGTGGTAATTATTTTACAATTACATTGCCATTCCGCCATTCCATTCCGCGTTTAGCTCGTGTTCGTACACGACACGATGCGTCGACTACTGATTTGGTGACAGTGTTGGTAGCACGCTATGAGATATGCATTTGCATCTACTACTCATTTGACAGAAATGAATATGATTTGAATGTTAAATTTGTTTTGGAGGTGGTAAATATTCTCCTGTCAGATAAGTGTGATTTTCTTTGGCTGCTATTTGCTTTTTCTATGGGCCGATGTCAGAATTTCAGCTGTGAGCTGTCATGTATTTTAGTTTAGGTCGTTTTAAACACAACTTCATGAAAGTATGCATGATTATTTATTCATTTAACAGCCTTAGAAAATCACACAAATCTGACAAGAGATCTCGCCCGATATCTATCTCGATCGAGACAAAAGGAGTGGTTGGGTGCAGTGGCGTAGCGAGGGGATGGGCGGATCGCCCCGGGTTCCACCCGACGGGGGGGTGACGCTCGGTCGGGTGGCACCCCTCCAATCATCATCATCAATTAATTCTCTAGCCACCCACCCCCCCCCCCCTGCCCCCCCAGGACAGACCAATTTTTGTACGAGTCGAAATTAGTGTTTATCAAAATGGGGGGGGGGTTACACTAACCACGTTATCCGCCCTATCCGCCCCAGGTGCCACCCATGCTAGCTACGCCACTGGATGGGTGGTATTAATACATGATTACCTTTGATAGTTACCTTTTGGAATAGCGCCATGCGTGGTATCTACAGCTCGAATGTTGCACTCGAAGTTCATATCGGACATTACTTGGAACTGTGAGCAGGTCTGGTTGTCCGGAGGGCTCGGAGTGCGAAATGAAGCAGAGCAAGTTGGGCTGGTGGAACCGTCAGGAAACTGAAATATTATTTTATTTTATTAAAGTGGAGACGGTCTTCGGATGGTTCCCATTTTACCTCATTCCTAAGGGGTCCCGTGAGGCTCCCTATTTTTTCACGTTTTCGTCCTCTGGAAAATCCTGTAGCAGTAAGCGTTTTCACATAGGAAATTCCCCCTCTTTATTTGGGTGGCCTCATCTCTCCACTCTACTTCTCCTTAGTTCCCTGAAGGGAAGAGTCCATTGAGCAATATTCGCAGTAAAAATAATAATTGTTATTTGCAAAATTTAATTAAGTACCTTGCTGTAAATCGAAATTTGGTATGCCAATCCACAGAGATCGATGACTCCATAAACGTTTAATGGAACATCTCGAGCAGCTACTCCTAAATTCCTGCCATTCACAGAGTACTCGAGATCTCCCTGAAACAATATTCTTAATAAAATAACAAGCACACAGAGAAGGAAAATCATTTTTCAAAATAATTATCTTAGCCATGACTAAGGAACCGAATTAAGATGTCTTCTTCAAGCTGTTAAAGACTGTGAGATGTTAAAATAGTTGTCGCAAACATCCATCAGAAGAAGAAATTATCAGACTTTAAAATTCAATATTTACCTCAGATGTGCGCAGGATTCCAACTGTATCTCCTTCTTTCATTGAATTGATATTCCCTCCATAGCGCGCTCCGTTTAGGCTTTGGTTGTTAGCTACCCAATCACCAAAGAGAAACTGAAACAAAGAGTGTAGGTAAGTAATGGATACTGTTTCAAACTAAGAATAACATATAAATGGAAATTAAATAAAATTACTCACCCATGTATCGGCATATCTATGGAGCGTTTCAATAGATTTTGGAATCACTGGAGCTATGTTGGGATCGAGGGTTGTTACTCCTATCTTCATAATATGCTTGCGATGCCCTTCATTCTGAAATATCACAAAAATGAGAATTTAATACTTGACAACGGGGAAATATTTTTAATAAAAAGCTGGAAATCACAGAAAACTAAATAAATACTAATAAATATTACAGAATTGTATTCAAATTAGTAAACGAAACATAATAAACCTTTTTAATAACTCGAATAAAAAATTTGAAGTCTCCGTTGAGTGGATATCCGCTGAAAACCAGCGTATTTTGAGTAACGTGCGACGGTTTCTCTGCAGTTAATCTTGCGTTCACTAATTTAATGTTTTCTCCACAATTCGGGTGAAAAAACATTGTATTTCATAAATGGTTCGACAAGTTATTGTCGTTTTGAAACGGAGTGACAGGACCGTCTGGCACTCACTTTCATCTGCGAAGTCTCAGTAGGAACCGTAGGAACTGAAAACTGACCCTGGTATCGATCTACCAGGGGTTGCTAATAAAGCCATACACCAAGAACAGGTACCCGGCGTCGGCGCCGATGTGTATGTCATGCAAGAACTGCAAACCAAGTTTGCTTCCTGCTTCCTCGTCTCTCGATTTCTCTGTTCATAAATAAACCAATGTCTCTGTTATTGAATATTGATTGACAAACCGGCGCATCCATCCATAAATATACTAACCCCTAGATCGATATCTTCGGGCCTTCTCCATACTAGTGATGTGGTCGTCAAACTTAACTGTCAAAATGATATATGTGGAGCGAATTGACTAAAAGATAGAGGAAGTTTATTTGTCTACCATAGACAGTATAATCGCTCTATCCTACTTCATGGATTCATGAGCGGCATTAGAAAAATGAAAACTCGGGGTACATGTTTAAATATTATTTTTATTTTCACAAATACAATTTTTTTTTTTTACATTAACTCCACACAGGAAGCCCTGACGAAAATAATTTCCCTCAGGGCCTATGTCATCTTTGAGGATACTGTGTGGAGGGTCTTTTTGTAGGAGGGAGGAAACACAGAGGCCGGCAAATCGTTCCACATCCGAGCTGTTGAACTCAAGAACGAGTCGTAAAAACGACCCGTTCTCATGTGACTAATGTCAACCGTGTACAAATGTTGGGCGCGTGTTTGGCGTGTTTCCCGACTATGCACCGGTGCCGAGGGGATCAATGACGCTAGTTCCTCGGAGCATCTTCTATTGTAATACCGGTAGAACAAGGACAGCATTCCCACCTGACGCCTGTGCTCTAAAGATTGCAATCCGTCTGTTAAGATGGGAGAATCTATCAAACGGACCGCCCGTTTCTGCACAGAGTCAAGGGTTTTTTTAAGGTATTTTGGAGCTCCAGACCAGAGGTGGCTGCCAAATTCAACCGTGGGGCGCACTTGCGATTTGTACAGGGTTAGCAGTTGTGTACTATTAAAGTATCTGCGGCCCCTTTACAGTACGGCCAGTTTCTGAGAGGCTATTTTAACTCTGGTTTCGATGGAGCCCCCATACCTGAGCTGGTCACTTAGAGTAACACCAAGCATATCAATGGAGGTCCTGTTCGGAAGAATGCTTCCGTTGAAGGAGACTAGGTTATCATTTCGATCCCTTTTAGACGTTATCAAACATGATTGGGTCTTTAAAACATTAAATTCGACAAGGTTATTCTTACCCGAAGAGAAAACACTCTCGAGGTAACCTTCCATTTTCTGCTTCAAAGCCCTCCAAGCTATTGGGGTTTGTGTGCTCTTTGGAGGCTTGTCAAACAAAAAGCTATCATGGACTGTACTGTCATCCGCGTAACAATGAATCGGTGCACATGACAAGAGGTCGTTGATGTGCAACAGAAACAAAGTCGGAGACAGAACCGATCCCTGTGGGACGCCAGCATTTATCGAATGCGAGGAAGAGGTGAAACCGTCAGCAACCGCCTGAATCGACCTCCCCCTCAAAAAGTCGGAAATCCACGCACACAAGGATGCGGGAAGTCCGTACGAACGCAGTTTGTTGACAAGCGCTCGATGCCAAACCCGGTCAAAGGCCTTGGAAATGTCCAGTCCAACCGTTTGGGTCTCACCAAAACGTTCCAGGCACCGTCCCCAAACATGCGTCACATACGCGAGAAGATCACCGCACGAGTGGTTCCGCCGGAATCCGTATTGACGGTCGTTAATAATTTTGTTCTTCTCGAGGTATGTGAGCAGTTTGTCGTTGATCACACGTTCCATCACTTTTGACAGAACAGATGTGATCGCTATGGGGCGGTAGTTGGCTGGGTTGGAGCGGTCACCCTTCTTTGGAATGGGGTGAATGATCGCTTTTTTCCAGCAGAGGGCACAGAGCCAGACTTCAGGGACATCTTGAAAAGCTTCGTCAAAATTGGAGCTATTTCTACAGCGCACCTCTGCATACCAGGGCAGGAATTCCGTCAGGCCCGCTAGCTTTTTTAACATCGAGCCCTCGTAAGACTTGAAGTACATCCCGATGCCGGATCCTCAGCTTTTTCTTTCGAAAACCGCAATGAGGAACCGACGGCGGGGTAGCACCTTGATCATCGAGGATCGAGTTTTCCGCGAACATTTTGCCTAATAAGTTAGCCATTTCGGCGGCGGTATTTGCTAGAGAGCCGTCAGGTCTGGTAAGAGGTGGCAGACTGGGTTTGCAGAAATTGCGACCTATTGAGCCCGCAAGCGACCAAAACGCTCTGCTACCGTGCGGGCAGGCAGCCAGCTTTCTGCTGATCTGCAGGTCGTGCTCGAATTTTGACCTGTTAATGATCCTCTTGCATTCCTTTGCCATTTTTTTATATACTATACTATTCTGTTTTCGGACGTTCGAGATGTGTTGTAAGCTCGGTAAGCCGCGTTTTTACGTCGCACTGCTTCGGAGCATTGTCGACTGAACCACGGCTTTGAGCCCACACCAGTTTCTTCATCATGAAGCCATCCGAAGTCCGAAAACAGACAGCTGACCACGGGAAAGCATTGAAATGAGCCCGCAGACCAAACCAATCTGTTGATCTATAGTGCCACACTTTTCTCTTCAGCCGCTCGTTTGGCGGTCTGAAGGTTACGGGGATTGACGTCGTCACCAGGCAGTGGTCGGAAGATCCTAGAGGCGCTGTGACCTCAATCTTGTAATCGTGTGGCACAGTGATTAAAAACAGGTCTAACAGATTGGAGCGGTGAGTCTGGACATCAGGAACCCTTGTAGGCTCCTGAACCATTTGCTCCAGTCCGTAGCAGAGGGCAAAAGATTCCGCCTCTCGTCCAGCCGAGTCCGTTGGTCCTGAGAACTTTAAACAAGGTTCGTTATGAACATTTAACTTTTTTTTGGCATCAAATCGATTTCACATACATTTCAGTATTTGGACACGTCTGTCCGTAACCTAGAAGCCCTAAGGGTATTGTGTGGACACCCCCCCCCCCCCTAGTTTTGTGCTACCCCCCCCCCCCCCCCAACCCCCCCTGTTATGTTTTCTTGGCTGGAATGCCTGTCGGACACGGGACTATACAGGAGCCACTCGATGTTATAAGTGCCACCAGTATGGCCATATATCAAAGAGTTGCTCCCAGGACCAAATATCTTGTCGTCACTGCACCGCTGTGGGACACGATTTTGAGACTTGCCCAAAAAAGGATTACCCGCTGTCTGTGCGACCTGTACATAGGTGCTGCCCGGCCCAGAAGGCAGCAATTGAAGCAGCCTTCCGTATGACGGATTATGGATTATATTATCTTAATCCCCTTTCCTTAGGTCAGATTAACCTCCAGAGATCCCGGATGGCCACGCTGGAGGTCCTGAGGGTCATGTCTGACCTCAAAATTGACATCATGCTCATACAGGAACAGTACACCTGGGAAGGTAAGACCCCTATTAATTTTCCGGGTGCGGTACTCGAAGTTGGTCGATCTCCAGGGGCGGGAGTCCTGGTTAACACTTCGTTGATCAGTCCCCTCCTTCTAGCTGGCTTTTCTGATGAGTACCAAACCTGTGTATGTATTAGATTTGGCGACACTGAGATCTTTTTGATCTCAGTTTACTTTAAATATGGGAACCCGGTAGGACCCCACATCCTGAGTCTGACGCGCGCGCTCAACGCGTTTAAAGGCCGTAGCATAGTTATCGGAGGTGACTTTAATGCACGCTCACCATTATGGTTCGACACTAGTGATTGTAGTACGGAACGGTCAGACGCCGTTGAGGACCTGATTGCCGCGCAAGGTCTTAGTATCATTAATGAACAGAGTTCTTTTTGTACCTTTTCGAACACACATGGTGAGAGCAACATTGATCTAACTCTCTGCTCTGGATCTGTTGCGACAAGGATTTAAAAGTGGACAGTCCATGAGTGCGCAATAAATTCGGATCATAGATTGATTACTTTTACAGTTGGTGTTAGGAAAACAGAAGCTCCAAGATCTTCCTGGAACTTCAACACCACTAGGGCGAATTGGGATAACTTTGGGGAAGCGCTACGAGATACGTTAAGGGATTTTCAATACGTAGCAGCTACTGATCCGGACAATTTGGGAAATTTTTTCAATAGGGCGGTTGTATCTGCCGCCAACTCGTCTTTAGGAAGATTAAACCCGAAGACGAGTATTAGAACGCCGTGGTGGTCACCTGAGCTGACTTCGCTGAAGGGAGCCTTCAAGAGGGCCTGCAGGGCGCTGGGGCTGTCCAGGAGTGGCAACTGTACGGAGGAGAAGACGGTTGCTCTTCAGGCGAGCCTCAGGTCTGCCAGGTCGGCCTTTAAACGGGCCGTCCTTCGAGCGAAACGAGCTGCTTGGGATAACTGGGTTAAAGACGTGGGTAACGCCAACCCGTGGGAAATCCACAGCGCGATTTGAAAATCCGGGAAAGGTTCTGATCGGTATTTGTCAACAGTAATTGGGTTAACAGATGGGAGGAACGCTGAGACTCTGGACGTGGCCTCCACTCTCAAGACACTATTGGGCGAGTTAGTTCTGTAGGGATGTGTGTGTGTAGTGATAGAGAATAATAATGACAATTTTAAATCACTAAGTAATTTATTTACACAGGTAATAAAGTTTACTTAATGTAATATGGAACAGTAAATAATAGCATTGAGTTCGTACTCGTAGGTAGGAGAAAGTCGCGTCGTGAAGAAGTAGTCCTTACTTCTCTTGGTCGGTTGTCATCTGGAAGTGAAGATCCCTGATCTTCAATAGCTTTCCAGGATGAATTCGGTATCGTGCGGGCGGAGGCTTCTGGAAGTATTCGAGATCCATTGCGTCGTAAAGCCAGCGACGCGTGTCGCGACCCGCAGTAAGTTTAGACCATTGTCTGGTCTGCGATTCGTATCGCGATGAGTTCTGAACTAACTAACTGTAACTGTTGTCCGCCGGTCCATCGTTTATATAGGCACTCGCGCAGTGCAGTATCGGTAGAATATTCGGGAAGAGTCTCCCGGCTTCTTGAAGGGCGCTGTTTATCGTAGCGCGTCTCGAAACGTCTTATCAGCGAAACTTGATACCATCGTAGCCGCCAGAACATTCGATCGGTGCAGGGCTGTCACAGTGTTGTGAGATGGTATCAGGGCTGCCACAGTTCCTTTAGAGTCAGTAGTTGGGGAAAGTGACCACCATAAACAGATTAGAAATCTAGCACGGTGTGATGAGACGCGTTTATCTCATTATCTCAGATAATACAAAGGAATATCATTCTCATTTAATGAGAGGAAATAACCTTGAATTTATCTTCAAAGAGAGTGGAGTTCAACGACCGCAACAAGCTATAGAAAACAAAATAAAATGAATGTTTACATAAGCCAACTGCGCGTTTGTTTTGATTTGGAACACAGAAATGAACAGGCGAGACAATGTTTATTTTAGAAATGTTCAATTCAAAATAATAGTGTGGACCATAAAAAACACTGATTTATGACAAAATACGTAAAACACGTACATTAACGTGGAATAAGAGGACGACACCTGATTCTGATTATTGTGGTTAAAATTTTTTATTAATTATATTTATATCAGCAAACTTATTTATTTATATAACTATTGTCAAACACACTTTAGTTATTTTCTAATACACAATCCTAAACTCCTAAAAGTACGCGACGATGAGTGTCGTGCCACCTTAGTATTATTAATCAAGGTAAAATTAATGTTCTTAGTTTATTAGTATTTTGAAAACTTACTTGTTTGTGTAAATTACTAATATAAAATAAATTAAATAATAATATAATGTTTCTTAATCTTCTACTGATTTGATAGTAAAAAAGATTGTGAGATATTTGGAGATTCGCAAAGAATGTGAGGCTGATGTTAGCGTAATGAGTAAGATTATGAATATGGCGCTTAGATGGTATGGGCATGGGATGGTATGGGCATGGAGGTCAAATGAACAAAGAAAATAGTGTAAGGAGCATTTAGGAGGCGATTTTCAATGGTAGAACGACGACATGGCTTGATTAAGTGAACCAAATAGAGTTACACTAGCGTTGTGCCCTGACAAAACCCATCATGTATTGATCACATTTGGACTAAGGCTGACATAACTACACAATTAACACCTGTCATTTGGAAAACAAACATTACCGATCACTACACGTGTTTCTTAATTCTTGATTTTTTTTAAATGTCGTTTTCCAAAACGGCAGTACAACAATATAACATAAAAACCTTAAACATACAACTAAAAAATGGGAAGAAACATTAAACACCGAAGATGCCGAAAACTCTTCAATCTTATTTGAAAAAACACTTCGCGAACACATAATAAATGCAACTAAACATAAAAACGTCAAACTAAAATCAAAACATAGAAAAATTAAGCCCTGGATCACCCATGGGATAGTTACCTCAATTAGGAATAAAGAAAAACTGTTTTATCAAACCTGAAAACAACCTAATGCCCTAACTTTATTACAATCATATACAAAATACAGAAACAATTTTACAAATTGGATTAAAAAAACAAAAGAAAATTACTTCAAGGTAAAAATTGAAGATGGTGTTAAAGATAACAAAAAAGTCTGGCTACAATTAATAACATTATTGGCAACGGTAATAAAAATAAACAAATAAATGAAATAACTTACGACAACGAAACAATAGACTCAATAAAAGAACCAACTAAAATTGAAAACATTTTCAATAACTACTTCGCCTAAAGTCGGAGAGAATCTAGCCAAAAAAATCGACTCTTTCCAATCTAAAAATACTTCCAATACATCCACACAAACTTGCCAAAATATTTTCGAAAAGTTTGAAAAATGCACCTAAATAGAAATAGAAAAAATTATAATGAACCTATGAGTGTCTGCGAGCCCTGGTTTTGATAATATCACAGTAAATGTATTAAAACAAATGAGACAATTAATATCAAAACCAATTGCACATATCATTAATAACAGCATACAACATGGAATTTACCCAAAAATATTTAAAAATACAATAATAACCCCCATTTTTCAAATCAGGAAATACATCTGACATCTCAAACTACCGCCCCATATCTATTATATCTAACGTAGCAAAAATATTTGAAAAAGTCGTAAAGTCACAATTAACTAAACATATCTCTTCAAATGAAATTATTAATGATAACCAATTCGGCTTCAGAAAAAATTTAGGTACGCAAGATAGCAAAAATAACCTCTATAATCTATAAAGCTCTTGCTTTAAGCATATTCAATTGACAGTATAAGCCACAGGAAGCTATTCAAAAAATTAGAAAATATTGGAATCCAAGGAACAGTTAAAGAATGGTTTAAAAGTTATCTTCATAAAAGACACTAACACGTAAAAATTAACAATATATTGAGTGAACCCACCATGAACCCACCTAGTAGACATGGGCAGATTCATTCCCAGGAGTGAATCGATTCAGTCTGATTCCCCCGGCCTTTTGAATTGATTCCTTTTATTCATTCCTTTAATTCCGTTAGTTCCAAAAAAAAAAAAAAAAAAAAAAAACTTATTTATATGCATACATAGATATGTTTTCTAATACGTGGTTTTCACTTTTTCACTTAAGAAAACTAAAGTATACATGAGAGGCTACGAAGCACCGCACAAAGAGGAGGCCGAAAGGCTACGAAAAACCGCACAAAGAGGAGACCGATAATACTATCTCATTCTCCCGCGGACTACATCCTTTAGATGCATGTGTTTGCCTCTTTTTATTGTCGTTATTTTTCGTTTCATCGAGTTTCAAATCACAACGGTGCTAAAGAAGTTTTCACTGCGCAAAGCACTCTTCTTAGGGTGAATTATGTCGTTCTGAAAAATTGAAGGTACTAAAAACGAAGTTAATGAAATATTTATTTTAATGTGTATTTATTTTGCAAAAAAAAAAATTTTTGACAAGAAGAATGTATTTATATTAGGCTATCAATTAAATCTTAAAATGGAACAGTTTTTGTGGTTCACCCTTAAGTTTCACTAATTTTATTTTATTTATTAAACTTAAAATTTGTCTACTTCACGTGATCTAAAATTCCCACTACCTTCAGCCTCACAAAATATCCCAATTGGGAATGCCATAGTCTCATTAGCTCCAGACGGGAGCAGTAGGGAGTTGCTGTATTCACATAAAAAACATAGTATTATCGCGCTTTCATACATCCGATCCGGTCACCTGGAATAAATTTCACTCAAATATATATTTTTAAATGCACTTACCTCAATGGTGAAGTTAAACCGATGCGCCGAATAAAAACTAATTAAAAGTCTGAGCGACATGCGTCATACAATTTATTACAAAAATAAAGGAATAAACCACTCGATCATCATGACGTATCACGGTCCGACAGCGACTGATGTTTTGTTTACGGCTAAGTAGACAGATACCATATAAAGAATAATATAAATAAACATCGTTGTTTCTAAACGCATTGCATAATTTACGCACGTGTGAGGGAGAAAAAATATAGGATTAACTTTCCCTTTTAGCAAAAGTTCCGGGTCCCGTGCAAGATAACGGCTTGGCCGCGCGGGAACTAACGACGAACCGATTCTCTGCGGGCATCAAGGAATGAATTAGGAACTTCTGACTAATAAGTGTCTTTTGTCTTTCTGTGACTTGAATAACTTGCATTCCGCGGACCTAATAATGACTCGATTCCGGAGTGAGAAGATTCGCCCTAAGATGATGGCTTGGCCGCGCGAGGACTAACGACGAACCGATTCTCTGCGGGCATATCAAGGGATGAATACGGAACTTCTGACCTATAGGTGCTTTTTGTCTTGCTGTGACTTGAATAAATTGCATTCCGCGGACAACATATTTATGGGAATTGAGTTGTCGGCCGAATCAACTCGATACGTGGGACATGGGAATTGGGACAACGACGTCACAAATGAACAAGAAACAAATGTTTTGATGCCTTGAATAAAAATGAAACATAGATTGAACTTGAGAATTGAACGCTACGGTCCGCGTAGACCTGTAGGACTATGACGAATAGTGAGGCCGGCACGCTACACTCGAATCTCAGAATTATTTGACTCCTTGCCTCGTGACTCTTGGCTGATTCGGTTGGCGGTTATGTCGCTTGGACTAGGGACTCTCTGGCCGACGGGGTTTTGTTGTGTGGATTTAATGCGCGGGATGCGGGATATTAACTACACGTGATAGACAATTTCGCGGCGCGCCGCCTGTAGTGTAGATACTTGTACCTATCCGCGCAACAAATATGCAGAATTGCAGAATAATATTTAAATAAATTCCTACGAAACACTACAATATTTAAAGAGTACATTATTGTTTTCTTACCTCAATATAACATGAAATATTTTAACTGTAAAATAAATTAATACAAATAAAAATAAATATGTTGCTGTTAAAAAATTGTAGGGTGCAAGGCCAAGAGTAAGGAATAAAGATTTAATTCCTTTTGAAAATGAGAATCAGATCAAGTGTGTTACAAGATTGAATTTATTCATTTAATTCAATCATTCAATTTTGCCCACGTCTACCACCTAGGTCCAATATTGTTTATCATTTACGTTAATGAAATGCTTACAGAACCAAAAATGGGAAAAATCGTATCTTTCGCCGACGGTACAGTTTTAATCATAGAAAAAAAAACTTGGGAAGAAGCGTATCGAAATCCGAATGTTGAAATAAACAACCTAAAACAATGGTTGGATGACAACAACCTTTCCTTAAACTCTGACAAAACCTATTTCATGACTTTTACATTATCAGACAAATTCCATCCAACAATAAATTCCAATATTACTATTCATAACTCTTGTAATAATTATACGGACAACTGCAATTCACCTAAATGCTCCAAAATCTCAAAAAAAAAAAAATTAAATATTTAGGAATAATTATAGATCAACATGTTAAATGGACAGAACATATTGCACAAACTGTAAACAGAATACGTAAACTTTATTATGTATTCCTCAAACTAAGAAATACTCTACAAAAATCTATGCTACCAAAGGTTTACTATGCATTAGCCCAATCAGTTCTACAATACGGAATAATAGGCTGGGGAGGAGCGTATAAAACCAACTTAACCCCACTTGAAATAGTACATAGAAGACTAATCAAAATTATTCTAAAGAAACACTTAGACTATTCAACCCAAAAATTATTCGATGAATTCAAAGTATTACCACTAACTAACTAACTAACCATCACGCCGTTTCTCCGCAGGGGTATGCAGAGAGGATGGACCGCCAAACAACTTGGTCTGGCACACACTCCTTGCCTCCTTTACATTCATACATCGTCTCATACATGCTCTTCTATTATTCTGACTCTTGACATGGCCCGACTCAAGTATCTGATACACTTGGTCATGCCATGTCTTTCTCGGGCGTCCCCGACTTCTACCATTCACATTTGCGTAATATATTCTCCCTACACTCCTTTCCTCGTTCATTCGCTCTACATGCCCAAACCATCGGAACGTTCCTTTCTTGATATTACTCATTACGCTTACATCAGCCTTGCATTCTTTGCGGATCTCCGCGTCTCTCACACGACCATACATGGTTTTACCACACATACGCCTTAGGGATCCCATTTCTACAGCATTCAGTCTACTTTCATCCTTCCTCTGCCAGTTCCATGCCTCACTGCCATACATCAGGGTAGGTACAAGAACTCCATTATGGACGACTAGTTTCGCGTCTTTGGACACTTTTTTGTTGGTGCCAACGGCGTTCAAGCCTCCATTAATAGAGTTACCTGCATTCACCCTTCTTTCAATATCTCTATCAGCCTTCCCATCTCTCGTAAACATACTTCCTGTAGTATTCGCAAGCTTGCTTCAATGTAGCAACATTAACGTAAGTAGCCGAACGCTTCCGATGGCACCCGAAGTCGGTGGTCGGTGAGGCAGGCAGCGCGCGGTGTATCAGCCGCTCAGCGTTCATTCTCTTGTTAGAGCGTTGCTTAGGACGTACTATTATACTGTGTACATTATAACGTCAATAAACTCTTTGTATTACGATCCTATTCTCATTATTACAAATACATTAGTTTTGTCTTGATTCAAAGTCTAACGAGGACATTACAAATTGGCGCAGCCAGGATAATACGACGCGGAGTCAGATTGACGGATTTATCCACGGTGTACGTGGATGACTCAATTTTTTATAATTTTTTCTCAGACGGTTATTGTCGTGGACAATCGCTGGGCACTTCGTAGAAGGGCCAGCCGGAGGAATAAAGTGTATTAAGTATTCGTGATACCTTGGAGGGAACGAAGAAAGACCATCCGATTTGCCATCCGGAGTAATTTTGAAGGAAGAAAGGACGACCATCCAATCCGGTTCAATTTGTTTGAAGGAAGGAAGACGGTCAAACCGACCAGAAGGAGGACGGTCACGCCGACCAGAAGGAAGACTTAATTAACTAGCCAAGCAGCCCATTGCCATGGACCTTGTTTGTTGAGTAAAGTAGTTTGTCTTTTTGGAGGTTATTGTTGTCAGGTTGTATTTTTTGTTTTGTCGCTGGTTCGGGTGCAGGTCATCTGTTCAGCCGTTAATTATGGAAACCAATGGGATTCCGCGGTTCTGCCATTTTAGCGACGATTGGGGAATTTTTCAACTGAGGATTAAACAATTTTTACTGATCCGTGATGAAACGAAAACCGTTAAGCTTGATGCAACTCAAAAGAGAGCGTACTTGTTGAACTCTCTCGAGGCTGGGACGCTCACCTTATTAAATATTTTGTGTTTTCCTACCAAGATCACAGATACGACTTTTGATTCTTTGTTGGGTTTGTTAGAAAACATTGTTCGAAACCGAAGTCGGTTATTAGGAAACGGGAATTGTTTTTTTCGGCGAAGCAATCGCAAGGGGAATCGGTTAGAGATTTTGCAGTGCGATTACGCGGTTTAAGCACTTTTTTGCGAATTTGGGACTCGTTTAGAGGCAAATTTAGCAGATGTTTTTGCTCTGGGGTTGATCCCTGGGAGAGCAAAAGAGAAAATTTACCTGGAGGGACCTAGTCTTTCATTCAATAAGATAGAGGAACTGGCAACTAGTATTGCGGGGTTGGACCATCTGGGGTTGAAAATTAAGAATGAGGGTTCGGTAGGTAGTTGTGTAAGTGCAATCGGTAAAAAAAAGATCGCTTCGGGGGATCAGAGGTCGCGTTCTAGAGAGAAACCGTGGTTTTCAAGATCAGATTCGCGTTCAGTCTGCCCTTATGTGAAGAATGTCTCGGGTTTTAATAAATGTAATTTTTGTGGAGCAAACCACGTTTTCAAAGATTGTAAATTTAAAAACGCAAAGTGCTTCATTTGTAAACAGGTGGGTCACATTAAGAGTATGTGCAAGAACAACAGGGTGTCTCGGATTATTGTAAAAAAGGCAATTCGCAAGGAGAACGTTGCATTCGTTAATCCGGTTAAAGTCGACATTAAAATTAAAGATTTTCCATGTTCAGCTATGGTAGATAGCGGTTCGAGTTTATCGATTTTACCAGAGTTTTTTTTTAACGAGTTATTAAAAAATATAGAATTGTCACCTGACAGGGGATAATTTCAGGTTACGATGGGTATCCTTTAAAAATTGTAGGGAAGTCAATTTTTTCGGTGACTTACAACAATTCTAAAAAGAACATTTATTTTATAGTTGTCACAAATGGTTCAGAACTAATTGTGGGTTGGGACTTCATGGAACTTTTCAATTTAGGGATTGGGCCGAATTCGTGATTCGGTTTCCGCGGTGAATGTAAAGAAAGAAGAAATTTTCAGGGAGTGTCCAGAGGTTTTTTCAGACAAGCTAGGTAAATTTAATAAGCATAAAGTATATTTTAAAGTCAACCGTGATGCGAACCCGGTGTTTCCTAACGCGAGGCCGGTTCCATTCGCATTAAAAGATAAGATTGGGAAAGAGCTAGGATCAATGGTGGCTGACGGTATTATTTCTCCCGTACCGAGTAGTGAATATGCGTCACCGATTGTTCCGGTTATTAAAAAAAACGGTAACATACATATATGCGTAGATTATAAGAGATCTTTAAATATTATAACGGACTTAGAAAGATATCCTCTGCCCTCGATAAATGAGGTCATTCACAAAGTTAGATCAGGCAAACTGTTCGCTAAGCTGGACTTAAAGCAAGCTTATGCACAGCTGGAGCTAGCGGAGAATTGTAAGAAATATACGACTATTAACACGCATTTGGGTCTTTTTCAATATAATAGGCTTGTGTTTGGGTTCAAATCGGCACCAGCTATTTTTGCTAGAACAATAGCGGGTTGTTTACAGAGTCTTAAAGGTGTTGCGTTTTACCTAGACGATATTATTATTTCGGGCGTTAGTGAATCGGACTTAATGGAGAATATCCGTGCGGTGTGCAATCGCTTAAGGGAATGCGGTCTGTGTGTAAACACAGAAAAGTGTGAATTCTTTGTGAAGTCAATTGAGTTTTTAGGATATGTGATATCAGGGGAAGGAATCCAACCTCAACTAAACAAGTTGGAGGTGATTAAAAATGCACCATATCCTAAGGATGTGCACCAGTTGAAAAGCCTACTAGGGTTTTTGAACTTTTATAGGAACTTCATTCCCAGAATGTCGTCGATATTAGAACCTTTGCATAATTATTAACCACTCAGCAACGCAAGCAGATATACATGTTAATATGACAACATCAGTCAAGTACAATAAGCGTGTTTACACGTCAACGCATATGTTTCCACAGAAATCGTTATAACTCTGTTATTGTTCTAGTGACATCCCTAAAACAAAAAGTAGAACCTCCACAATAAATCAAGCTACCCATCACTATTCAAGTTATCCATAGAAAAACATAAAAAAAACCTTTATGTCAGATACATGATAGACCGCATAAATGAACTAATACCTAGATCGATATCTTCGGGCTTTTTGTATGGAACGGGTGTCAACACTATTTGACCATAAATACTGCTCATTCCGCGATTATGACGTCACGGACCATCGACAAGGATAGAGGAAAGTAAAAAAAAAAAAAAAAAAAGATACTACCTTGGACAATATCAGTACCTACCCAAATCATTAGCCTAAAAATTATTTTAAAAAATAAAATGAAAAACTCATAATTGCATGTAGTATTTTATTGCTTTATACAGAATAACACAAAAAACGGAAATACAATCATGTGCAAACACATTTAGAAGGAACTTAATCATAATTAATGAAAATATGAGTAATAATAATAAAAAAGGAATGTTTGGATAGATTTTTAGCCCACATGGGAGGCCTTGAGGAAAAAATTCTCTCGGGGCCTATGTCATCTTTAGGGATGCGGTGTGGAGTCTTTTTAGGAAAAGGAAAGGGAGGAAGTTTTGAAAAGGAAAAATGTACAGAGGGGTAGTTAGGAATCTGGGGGTCAATATGTTCAAGAGTGATGGATGTATGAATCTATCCTGTCTTACTGCGGCTAAGGCGATGGTTGACGGAGTATGGCTGCAGAGGTCTGAAGACAATGTAATAACAGAGTGCAATTCACACACGGTACGCTGCTCAGCCCAGGGAACACGTTTGGTTCTGAAATAAACATATTCATCACATTAACCAAAGTTCGCAAGCAAAACATATAATATTATCTCCTTTAATGAAATATAAATCCAGATGTATACCTGTATAATCTTCCACTACTTTTTTGGCAGCAAAACGCACGGTACTCGGCCCAGGTGGAACACGTTTGGTTCTGAAACAAAAAAAAATTCATTACATTACCCAGCCTCATCCTATGAACTATATCCTACCACTGCAGAGTATAAAAGAGAAAATAAATTAAGAACAACGACCACGCGTCTCGGATACGCGCCTGTCATATTAAATATCTTAATAATAATGGAATTGCTGTGTTTGAAGAAATAATAAATGTATTGAATATCTTTATAATAAGAAAGACTCAGTGAATCAGCATCTATCTCTATGAATAAAATAGGTTGATGCCATATAGAGTATAGAGAAGACTTTATACCTTTTAAACTGTAATTGTGGTCTTGGACGGCACCATTCGTGCTGGACACTCCAGGTAGAATATGGATAGTCTAAAAATGAAAATAGATACAATTTTTAGGTGAAGTTAGGGAAAAGTTACAAAGTATATTAGGAACACTAAACAAACAAAAGATTCGCACCTGTATTTTGGTATCCTACGATCGTTTACGTTTTCTTTAGGTAAACCCCGATGTGTTCCGATTCCATGAAGATTAAGGGTCAGCAAAGCGTCTTTTTTTAACGTGCCATTGGAATTTTTGCAGTTATTAGTGAAATGGGAACCAAACATAACCACAACTTCCCAAAATCGGAGAGGCAATAGTCAGATCTGCCGATTTTCAACGCCCATTCCCATAACGACTCTCATTATTTTCGCAGTTAGGTACTCTGTGTCGAACTGAAACACTATCCTCACAGCCTTCGACACTGAAACGATATTTAGGAAGCATTTTTTCAAAATATTTCGTTGTTTTTGTTTTGAATATTCGGATTGTTTCGGCCAACGTGCTATTTGACATATAATACCATAGATATCCCACCGTATATACCACTCAGTTCTGAAAAGTTTTTCTATGGAAATTGTAAGATTCCTATTGGTAGTCGTTACTATGACGTCGTCATGATCACGTGACCGGGTTACAAAAACTGACGGAGTTATACCCCCCTGATAGACCGGCAAATTGCCTACCCACTGTTAGACATTGTTATTTTTTTATTAAATATTCTTGTATAAAATGATAAAAAGTGAGGTGACTTATTTGTTTATAATACATTTATACAATAGGAAACGCATTGTTTTTTTATATAATCCGTGATTTTAGTACCGTTTTCATTTAAAAACATCGCGTGAGTCATTTTTACATTTTTTTTATGTTTGCTTTCTAAATTTCAATATTTACAAATGTTAATATTTATTTGTAATATAAGAATTTGAAAGCTTATTTTCTAACCTTTCAAAAACAGTTTTTAGTATTCGGCTACGTTCAGAAATGTTTCATTTATAGAGCTTTAATTGTGAAGCGGAAATAACATAAAGTTTTCGTAAATCTGACATGTCGTTTAAGACATAAAAAGTGCATATTCGCGATATATCAGAGTGGTTAAAAAAAGGGTAATTTTTGGAAATCGCTGGCAACGGATTATGCACTTTTTTTTGAAAAAATCTTTTGATTCACCTTAATTACATTAAAAGGCAACTATTTGCATTGGGGGAAGTGGAAAATATTTCATTCAAAATTTTTTCTTGCCTTGACGCGAGTAGGCGTTATAAAGGGGCACTTTCTTTTGAATCACAAACCATGTTACACAAACCTAGCGTAGCCGCTAAACTACTTGAAAACTGGGATGTTTTTCTTGCCTTGACGCGAGTAGGCGTTATAAAGGGGCACTTTCTTTTGTATCACAAATCATGTAGAATGAAATATTTTCCACTTCCCCCAATGCAAATAGTTATCTTTTAATGTAATTAAGGTGAATCAAAAGATTTTTTCAAAAAAAAGTGCGTATTAACCATTGCCAGCGATCTCAAAAATTTACCAAAAAAAGATGTTAATTGGGAATTCTCCGACAGTTGTAAAAAGGCAGTTGATACGGTAAAAAAATTAATGTGTAGCAATACGGTGCTCACCAATTACTTTCCCGAATTACCATTAAAGCTTTATACGGATGCATCGACATCCGGTTTGGCCAATTGAATTTGCCTCACGTAGCCTTATTAGCGCGGAAAAAAAAAAATTGTATTTTAGACCTTGAAGCTTTGGCAATCGTGTTTGGATTGAACAGATTTTTTCAGTACTTGTTCGGGAGAGAATTCACGTTATGCGTGGATAACATGCCTTTGTTGAGAATTCTAGAACATAAAAATATACCAGTTTTAGCGGCTAACCGCTTACAAAGGTACGGCATTGTATTAGCGGGTTTTGCTTATAAAACTGAGTTCGTAAAATCGTGCAATAACCAGGCCGATTTTTTGTCTCGCTCACAGTTATTAAATTCGGTCGAGGAGTACAATGATGATTTTGGGTCAGATTTTGTGAGTTTCATCGAAGAAGGTACACAAATAGACTTGCAGGCGGTTAAAGCGGCAACTTCTACGGACGCTGTGTTACAGTTAGTAGAAAAATATCTAAGACAGGGCTGGCCCAAATCTATGAAACGTGACAATAGTTTATGGAATTTTTGGATTAAAAAGAATGAACTTACAATTGTGGAAGATTGTTTGTTCTGGAATCATAGAATAATTATTCCGGTATCGTTACAAAATCATGTGTTAACTTTGCTACATAGATCACACTTAGGTATAGTCAAGATGAAAGGTGTAGCGAGAGCGTATTTTTGGTGGTCATCATTGAACAAGGATCTGGAAAAGATGGTTCAATCGTGTTCGGATTGTGCTATGAATAGACAATCACCACCCAAAAGTCACTTAACAGTTTGGCCGAATTCAGGTAGAGTATGGAGTCGTTTGCATATCGATTACTGTGGGCATTTAGCGGGTAAAATGTTCTTAGTTATTTGCGATTCTTTTTCCAAGTGGATAGACTGCATCGAAGTTTCTAAGGCGGATTCTGCTCACACCATTCTCGAGTTGAGAAAATTTTTTGCGGTTTTCGGGAACTCGAAATTGATTGTGGCAGACAACGGTACAGCTTTTACAAGCGATGAATTTAAGAAGTTTTTGCTAGATAACAATATTAAATTCATGACCAGCCCGGTCAGGCATCCTATGAGCGACGGTTTAGCGGAAAATGCGGTTAAAAGCGTAAAAGGTTTTCTTTAAAAAGTAATGTTAGGTGCTATCCTGCACAAAGATTATAAGGAAAAATTACTGAATTTTCTGTTAGATTATAGAAATTCACCTTACTGCTCGACGGGCATCGAACCCGCTGTTTTGTTAGTAGGAAGGAGGCTCCGGTCTTCGTTTGACGGGTTAGTCCCACCCAAGGTTGGCAAACAAGACTCAGAGTTGTAAAACGGGCGAATGCCAACATTGCAAAAAGTCAGAATAGACAAATCAAAGGGTTCGGTGGTGTCAAAACTCGTATTTTTAAGGTAGATCAAAAATGCCTCGCGCGAGTCTATCGCCAGAATAATAAGATTTTGTGGGCGAAGGGAGTGATTTGTAGGTCTCTAGGTAAAAAGATTTTTATTGTAAGAATGGGTAACTCAGACGTGACTTGGAAGAGACACATAGATCAACTAAAGGAGCTGTCAGTAGGCTGGGATGAGGAGGTCTCCAGGTCGCAGCATCCCGCGTCTGAGATTGGTTGGAATGACCCTCGGGAGTTAGAGACCTCTGTGTTGCTTGGTGGTTTGACTAGGTATTCTTCTGGTTCCAGGTTGACGGATGTGATGGAGGCCGCGCCAGAATCTGCAGGGGCGCGGACACAAGCATCAGCACCACGTAGTCCGTGGACGGGATGCCTGCGTCCCAGACAAGGAATCCAAAAAGAGCAGGCTACTTAACAAAACATTTTTTTATTTTTTTTTTTTTATTTATTTATTGTTTGAAAATATTACATAATACAATATAGTGAACTTAAAATGTCCAACTAGGCAATTGCCCGTTTTAGGACATTCCAGTATGATAATGTTTTTACATGTAAATTATAGTAAATTATAGTGTTGACTATTCTGTTGGTAAAATAATACATATGTATATTCATATTCTAGAATACTTTCAGTTATACCACGACATTTTTTACTATTGTTTAGCTAACATAATAAACTAAAGAAATATTAATAGATAAAACAAGAAAAATGAATTTGAAAATGAAAATGAATGAAGAAATTCTGTTGGTAAAATAATACATATATGTATATATTCATAATCTAGTATACTTTCAGTTATATCACGACATTTTTTTGCTATTGTTTAGCTGACATAATAAACTAAAGAGATGTTAATAGATAAAACAAGAAAATGAAAAATAAAAATGAAAGTAAAGAAGGAACTTTTCCTTTAAGGAAAAATATCACGAAGAATTGAGCAATTTTCGAAGTTACTTTATGTAAAAATACAGTTACTGTAATGCTAATATAATACCAATATAAATTAAAATGTAAAGAAAAACAAAAATTACAATTCAATTACTGTTGTTTAGCATATTCTCGCATTCAGCTCTCCCCAAGACCAGAAGCCAATTAGTAACCTGCATACGCAGAATATTAGTACTCATTGCCTTCCATGCATCAGGTATGAGATTGAGCAATTTAGGGCCTAGGTATGAGAATTGTCTCTGTGCTAAAGATGAGGAAGTGGTGGGCGGAACTATTGGGTTTTTTTTTGCATGTCTTGTATTATGACAGTGGTTTACGGAAGCGTAGTGGTGCCTCTGTTTTTGAGTGTGTAATATGATTTTCCTTATGTATAATTGTCTTACATCAAGAACACGAAACTCTGCGAACAATGAATCGCTGGGGTACCTGAAAGGTTTTTTCAGTATGACTCTTATAAGCGATTTCTGGGATTTAGCTAAGGGATCGAGTATAGTTTTAGCACAACCGCCCCAACCTAAAGGAAGCATAGTCTAATATGGAATTACACATTGCAAAGTAAATTCGTTTCAAATCATTTACGCATAGAATATTTCTTATTGCTATGAACAGATGTGTAAGTTTCCTGACCTTTGTGGAAGTTAAGGCTATATATTTGTCCCATCTCAGAAATTTATCAATGATAATTCCTAGGTATCTTATATTGTCCACACATTCTAAGGTATTGCATTTACATGTAATAATGTCGTTGCAATGGTGTATTCTAATGTTAAGGATTTCTTGTGGTTGACCCGCTTGAGTTGAACTGAAGCAGATGAATTTCGTTTTATCCGAGTTTAGAGTGAGGAGATTACTATCTAGCCACTGTTTAACTTTGTTTATGCCGAATTCAGCTTTACTGCAAGACTCATTCCAGGTTTTGCCTTCAAATAAAAGTACTGTATCGTCAGCAAATGTAATTATGTGGTCTGCAAAGGAAGTATTACATAAGTCATTTATATAAACATTAAACAGTATGGGACCTAGAGTACTTCCTTGCGGTACGCCATATTTAATATTGGCTGGATAACTTAGAGTACCGTTAATATCCACTCTTTGGCTCCTGTTTTCTAGGTAACTAACCAACTACTTGAAAATTTGACCCTGTATCCCAATTCGCTGTAGTTTATTCAGCAGAATTTTGTGCGAGATAGTGTCAAATGCTTTAGCCAGATCTAAAAAAAGTGCAATGCATTTACTACCTTTATCTAGGTTATTGGAGATGATTTTTGTCAAATTAGCGATGGCGTTTTCAGTGCTTAAACCTTTGCGAAAGCCGAATTGTCTACTAGAAAGGATGTTGTTATTTTCTAGATAATGGGTGAGACGGTTCTTTACAATTTTCTCCAAAATTTTTGAGACCGAGTTGAGCAGAGAAACCGGCCGGTAGTTATGTATCAGTGATTTGTCCCCACTTTTATGCAGTAAAATGACGATTGACTGCTTTAAATGGTTAGGGAATTTCCCTGATTTAAAGCTTAGATTCGCAATGAACGCAATCGGTAATGCTATGTATACTTTAATGATTTTTAGAAGATTCGATGAAATCTTATCGGGACCACATGCTTTTGATGACTTAAGGTCGTCAATTATCTTCATGACTTCGTTAGATGACGTTGTGATTGAGTCTATTTTGTGACCGATATTAGGGATAGTTAAATTGGCGAGAGCGGTTTCTGATTTCTTACACTTATCGAGAATTTTTTTCATGTTAAAACAATACATGTTTAATAATATTTAAGTGTAATGTTTGAAATATTTAACCTTTTAAATGCCAGTAGGTAGAAATGTAGCTGTGCACAGCAGGCCGTGAACTTTAAATCAAAATAAATCATTTTTAAATCTTATTTAAAAAAAAAAAATTTAAAAATCAAAATAAAAAAATTAAAATCATCCCAATAGATGTCTCTGTGTGTTCCATATTTTAAATTAATAAAAAATGGGACATATGTATGATACAGAGGCTCAAAAAGAGCGAGAATACTCGCTATTTTACTATGGCCGGCCTGATGGGCACGGCCAAGAATGCGAGATATCTCGCTCTTGGCACAGAAGTGTAATGTTTGAAATATCTATGTTGTAAATTGAAGTTTTTTTTTTTTTTTTTTTTAAATCTAGATTTTAATTTGAAATTTGAAATTGAAATATACATATATATAACAGATTTACAGAAAGAAAATATTTGGTTCATAAAAAACTAATTACAGATAAAGTTATTTCTTGTTAATGAATCTACCCAATTTAAAAGAGAAAACATTTCTCGTGTTTGAATTGGGGAGTTGTGCTATTATAGCAAAAGATAAAGAAAAAATAATTAACATATATATAATCTTTTTTTTTAAATTAAGAAAATAATCTTATGAATGATAACAAATATTGATTAATAAATTTACTGACATAGCAGTTACTAAAATAGATATACATGATACATGTTGTATAGATAATTAAAAGTAAAAATAATATTATTACATTTCTCGTAATAGGTAGGTGTTAGATGGTAAGTACATATAGTTGATTCTAACAATTGGATTAGCTGATAATAATTGCAGGAGTAGGTACATAATGTTAAGTTACAACAATAATCGCTACATTTCAGTTCAAATGCTGATGAAATATTTTAAGAGGATATGTGCAAATGAGAAGAATACATTAATTTATAATTTTTTTTTTTTTTGTTAATTAATGAAGGAATTAAATGATTAATTTTGAACTAAAGTATCAAATATCCTAATTAAGACTTGATCAATTACTACTAATCGGTTCAAATTCGTTCTGTGAAATTAAAATTTATAATTTGTGTTGGGTTGATCTAGTAGTTGTTTTATTTGTGATTTAAAGGCTATATAATTTTCTTCAGATTTGATTTTATATGGGAGGGCATTAAAAAATTTTATACCTTGATAGGTATAGTGGTGTTGAAAAGCACTAGTTTTAATTTTAGGGATATCTAGGTTGCCACATGATCTTGATCGGTTACTTATTTTTGTGATTTTTGTTGTAGTATTGAAATGGTCTTTGTGGATTTGCAACAGTGAGTTCTTTTTGAAAATTTTGTTAAGACTAGGAACCCTAAAAGAGTCAAACAGCTGTATTGTTGGAAATATAGATGGTTTTCGTGTAATGACTTTTAGAATCAACCTCTGTACCCTTTCTACAGGTTGAAGGTTAGTTTTAAAAGTTCCCCCCCACCCGATTATACCATATTGTAGAATAGATTGAGCAAGAGAGAAATAAATAGTTTTAATCATACTAGATGATAGGATATTTCTCAATCTAATGAATATGTAAATAAGTTTTCTTACTCTGGTTACCGTATTTTCGACTTGTTCGTTCCATTTTAAGTATCTGTCTACAATGACACCCAGATACTTTATACTATTTTTGCATGTTATTGGTAAGCAATTGCCATCGTTGCATTCCTTTTTATTTTCGCATTGTGCTGAATGGATTTTAATAGTTATATTGTTCTCGACATTTTTTTCTTTCAAAGAGAATGGAATAAAATAAGTTTTCTCTGTATTTAGTGAGAGACAATTTAGGTCAAACCATGTTTTGAGAATGTTTATATTGATATTAGCTATATTCATTGTTTCATCCCATGTTTTTCCTTTAGTGATAACAACAGTGTCATCTGCATAAGATATGATATCTCCAACAATGGGAAGAGTGAACATTTGATTTGCATATATAATAAAAAGGATTGGACCGATGACAGTTCCTTGTGGTATACCAAATGATGATGTTTTGGGTTCACTTAATGTATTATTTATTTTTACATATTGTAGTCTCTCTTTTAGGTAACTTTGGAACCATGATAGTACTGCTCCATCCATTCCAATTTGTTTTAGTTTCTTATTAAGTTTTGCATGTGATATGCTATCAAATGCCTTTCGGAGATCGATGAAGATTCCAAGACATTTTTCTCCATTATCTAACTTTTGCATTATTGTAGATGTTAATTTAGCAATCGCATCTTGGGTGCTCAGATTGTCCCTAAATCCAAACTGGTTTGGGCTTATTATCTTTTTATCTTTTATGTATTTGTTGAGTTGCTTTTTAACAATTTTTTCGTATATTTTTGCTATGTTTGATGTAAGTGCTATGGGACGATAATTGGAAATATTTTTTTCATCTCCAGATTTAAAAACAGGGGTGACAATGGTTTTCTTGTAGCTGTTAGGAAATACACCCTTCTTCAGACTTATATTTATTATGTGAGCAATTGGCTTGATGATTATGTCACATACGGCTTTCAATGTTTTTACAGTTATGTTGTCATATCCAGGGCTTGCTGATCCCCGTAAACTTAATATAGCGTTTTCAACTTCTACGTCAGTTACTGAAGCAAATGTGTGGAAACCTTCTTCAAAAATTGAGTTTTGCTCTGGTTGGGGAGTTTGTTTGTTGGCTGGTGTAATATTACGAGCAAGATTTGAGCCGACATTAGTAAAATAATTGTTAAAAATATTACCACAGAGTTTTGGATTTTTTTCGGTGTCAGTGTTAATTCCGTGATGAGTAATTTCATTAGGAAATTTTTTTTTTGTGCTTTTGTTGGTTATTGAATTGATGATTTTCCAAAACTCTTTGCTGTCTTGACCAGCATTTTTGATTTTATTACGAAAATACTTTTCTTTTGTCAGTCTAATTAAAAGCGCAAGTTTGTTACGGTATTTCTTGTAGAAGGTGTTGAGTTTTTCATCATTAGGGAATTTTTTAGACTGGTGGTAGTATTTTTCTTTATTTCTGATTGAAATCACTAGTCCATAGGTTATCCATGGCTTTATTAATCTGTGCTTAGATTTTGGTTTAGAAACAATTATTTGTGTAGATATGTTTATGTGGTTTTGGAAAACTGTTTCGAAATTCTCAGCACAGGTATTCGGATTTTCCGATTCAAATATTGATGCCCAGGTTTCCATTTTAAGATTTGCTCTTAAAATTTCCATATTTAAATGTTTTTTTTTCATATTTTATTTTGTCTGAAATTTTAGAGTTGGTACTTCTTTTATCGATGTTATTAATGAATATACAGGTGTAGTGATCAGTAATGCTGGTTTTCCATAATATTGACATGTTTTTTTCATTGTTATTTGAGTTGCACCATATGTGATCGATGCAGGAAGGGATTTGTCCGCCGACATTCCGTGTTACATTATTTATAAATGATTTATAGTTTAGCGACGTCATTACATTTATATAATCATCTTTCGTTTTGCCTTTAACCGCTAGCCCAATGTTGATGTTAAAATCACCTGTGACAATGTTACAAGTACCTTTTAGATTTAGCAATAACTGTTCCAGTTCTATAATGAAACTGTTTGGATTCGATCCGTGCGTGCGGTAGATAGCTATAATATTGTATACAACTTCATTCACTTTTAAGTTCAGTTTAAGACAGTTTGCTAGTTTAATTTTAATTTCAGTGATTGTGATGTTATTATATTTATTTAAGATGAATACAGCAATGCCACAGTTCTTATTAATATGCATTGTGGACGAATAATATGTATAGTTAGGGATGTCGTACAGTGCGGTAGCATTATTTATATTTAAGTGTGCTTCTGTTAAAACAATGATGTCCGGTAAAGTTTCAAGGAGATTTAATGATAATACAAATCCTTATATTATTAATTTATTGTAGCGTATGGTTTGTTTATTTATATTATCAGGTCATCGACCTACAGTCAGCGAACAGAAATAGGTTTTGCTACATAAAGGAGCAAAATTAGGGTCTACCATCTCTGTTTTGTAGCTATCTTTAGCCATTGAGTTAGAGAGGGAAGGGTGTAGTATTCGCAATCTTGCTTCAGCGTGGCAACATTAACGTAAGTAGCCGAACGCTTCCGATGGCACCCAAAGTCGGTGGTCGGTGAGGCAGGCAGCGCGCGGTGTATCGGCCGCTCAGCGTTCATTCTCTCCTAGAGCGTTGCTAAGGACACACTATTATACTGTGTACATTATAACGTCAATAAACTCTTTGTATTACGATCCTATTCTCATTATTACAAATACATTAGTTTTGTCTTGATTCAAAGTATAACAAGGACATTACACCAAGTGACTTAGCAGGGGAGCTTGGGTTCATGGGGCGAGGTTTGTCAGGATCTCGGCGGCGGTTGCGTCTGCTTACCAACTACATGGAAGGCCGGATCGGGAGAGACCGTTTTTTTTTTACACTCGCTTGACACACTGCCTATCTCTTTGGGAATGCTGTGTGGAGGGTCGTTTTAGGGAAAGGAAGAAGAGGAACTTCGGAGAAGGAAAGGGGTATTAGGGGTGGGTAGAAATCTGGGGGTCAGTGTGTCCAGGAGAGCGGATGTATGAATCCATCCCTTCCACTGCGGTGCAAGGCGATGTTCCGAGAGAATAAGGCTGGAGAAGTCAAAGGGACTCCCTTAACCATTTTTTCCAGATCCGACCTGCCATGCAGCTGGTGGGCAGACGCATCAGCCGCCAAGACCTAAACAAACCTCACCCCCATGAACCCAGGCACCCCTGCTAGTCACCAAACGTTACGAACCACTTGGGATGACCTATGGCAGACGTGTTGGTTATCTAATAATTGGTTCCCGGGGCGGTGGTACCCATACCCGATTCTCGTGTTTGTTATTTTTGTTATATGAAAAATGGTTTTTAAAATGTCCTACATTGTCCTTGCATTATAATTTAGTTTCCCGGGACTTAGGATGGAACATGGAACCATAACAGTTTAGTTGACCGCGAGGTTACAGTGGCCGTGCAACTCATGCCGGGTACCTACTATATATAATTTATTTATTTATTTACACAAAAATAGTCCATTAACAATATAACAATAACACGAATAACAAGCGTGAGTAAAGGCCCGACCCACCTAACAATCGATCACCGTTCGCATCGATTACCGTTCGCAGGACATTTTTCGTAACAATCACCACTTTTCGTAACACATTTACCAGCTTACCCCCCAAGTGTCGAGCGTGCGTAAAGAAGTTTTATTTCAAAAAAAATATTTTGGAGCAGTTGGACTCTTGTGCGGGATTCACATAAGAATAATTTACAATAAAAAAAAAATTCAAAATTATAAAAATTTTATCATAAAAATATTCAATGAACTTGAAATTTTGCGTTCAGGCAACCCTGTAAATTTTACAAACATGAAATCGTATATATTTAGCTTCTTTATTCATTTCAAAATGTTACGATGTAGAGCGCCGCGAAGGCAACCGCCGGCGGCCGCAGTTGTGGTCAGAATGAGCGCTTTCTATTCGTGTTGTCGTTGATAAGAAAAATTGTGAAACGCGAAGCTGTAAATTAATTAATATTAAATACACCCTAAAATTATTTTTCCATCAAAATTATTTATGATTTGTTAATAATGTCTTAGCAAAATAAGTATGTAAAAAAATCTGAAATATATTAGTTTGTAAGTGCGCAAATAAATAAACAAACGGACCAATTTTCGTCAAGAAACACATGTACGTATATATTTAATAATTTTATTTAAACTAAAATTAAAATTCTGAAACATACGTTTACCAGATAATGTATTGATTTATTTTACTGCATGATTTGAAATGGGTGTTGTATAATACATCTACTTTTTTGAAATTTAACAAATCTGCCAACGACCTATGGTATAACCTTATTACAATAAAAATAAACATTTTTTCTCAAAATTTAAAACATATGTTTACTAGATAAAAGAACAATATTTCGAAATCAATTTATAATTTCTTATGGAGAAGAGTCAATACGTCTAACCACTGATTTAAAAATGACATATTTCTGGTTTTCTCTGGTTAAACACTCTTAAGCCGTTTTAGAGAGCCGTTTTTCAGCAAATAATAATTCTGCCCCTACAACCCACTCTTAAGAACCACCAGTCTAAAGTATTGATTTTTTAGAGTATTATAAGAAAAGATAAAATATGTATTCTAGCAGGATATTTAATTTGCTGTAAAAAGTGCATCCTTTGAATTCTAAACTTCTACTACATATTTCTATTCTTTGCTTATTATTTATAATAATGTTTTTTGCATAATTTTATGTTTTAAAAACATAATATTAATTTCTTTAACCGCTTCTGTGCCAAGAGCGAGATTTCTCGCATCCTTGGCCGTGCCCAGCAGGCCGGCCATAGAAAAATAGTGAGTTTACTCGCTCTTTTTGAGCCTCTGTATCATACACATGTCCCGTTTTTTACTAATTTAAAATATGGAACACACAGAGACGACATTGGGATGATTTTGGTTTTTTTTAATTTTTTTTTTTAAATAAGATGTAAATATGATTTATTTTGATTAAAAGTTCACGGCCTGCTGTACACAGCTACATTTCTACCTACTGGCATTTAAAAGGTTAACTAACCCAGTAACCACCCACATTACGTTGAATCTGGAGTTTTCCAGATTTAACAGTTGAAACGTAATAATACATAAGTCTATAAATTAATAATGCAGTGTGAACAAACGGGATGCTATTAGGTGATAAGGTGAAAATGAAAGAAAATTAAATTTCTTAACAATTTTATTTTTTTTAAGTACATTTATAAGCATCATCTAACAAAAGTCAAATCATGTTAAAAAAAATGTTAATTACATAAAATTGTTCTTAATTATTATATGGGATAAAGTCCTCATTTATCTGTAATACAAATTCACATACATTCTCTATTAAAATTAATGTATAAAAAATCTAGGGTTCCTGTGTTAAATGGTATGTGCCATGGGCCAAGCTAGACTTCCCTTTAAAAATACATACATATTATTAGAGCAGAGTGATATTATGTTAAGAGAAGTGAATAAACAATGGTTCGTGTTTTACAAACTTATTACAAAATACATTTGTAAAGTCAAGTTCGATTTAAGCGCTATCAGAAAGAAATGAGAGTGGCTGATCAGTTTGATATTTACCAAGCTTATTCCTCCACTTGTTTGTGAAATGTAACAATCTTTGGTTAAATAACTTGAGTTTAAGGTTATTGTGTCATTCCTATTCCTTAACATCTGTTAACAACTGACTCTTGACAAGACAGAGAGACTTTAATACTTTTTTAAATTATAAGTAGCACATTAATTCTAAGAATAAACTAACCCGTTTCTCGACCTTTGCCTATTTCTTGTGAACTGTGAAAAATAACCCTTAATAGTTGCAGTTAACTTACAATAATCAAAGCAATTTACAGATTTATGTGCTACTAAAATGTTAATTCACTGTTTAGGGAGAAAAAGCGAAACACACATTTCATCAATCAATACCTTACTGATCTTGTACCTTATAACTTTTTACAATGAAATATGTAGCAATAAGTTCATAATATCCAATATGCTGGTAAGTGTCACGAAATCTGGTATTATTAATTGTGGTTGTATATTATAAGAATATGTATTGTGTTTGAACTCATATAATGTTTTTGAATATAGTAATAAAAATTATACAGTAAAACTCTCTTAACCCTTCGAGTATCGCCGCACGTATGCGACAGCAATTACGCGCCATATATCATCTAAATTCAGAGCAAAAATCTTTTTAAAATATCAACAACAGATGGCGGTACAATTCCTATGATGGCGGCCGGTTGTACCGGCCTCTAAAGACAAGTCGGTTATTACTTAATTGAAACTGAGGGTGTGTGCGATCGGCATTTGGCATATTTGTAACTATGATCATATGGTTTTATTTTTGAATTGTGTCATCTGTTAACACATTGAAACACCTCATTACGTATAAATTTATTTGACTTTCATTGTGTATATGCTCACTACAGTCAAATGAAATGTTTAATAACCAATATCTCAGAACTCACTAATAACAATGTATTTTAATGCATAAGTGCTCAATTTAAGTTGACAAAATCCATCACATGCTCTGTAATAATACAAAATGACCAAATGTGTAAATGGCAAATAAATACATTCGGAAATAAATACATTTTGTAACATTTAACTACGCTATAGAGTAGTTATTAGGACTCTTTAGTCTTATTTTATTTTATCTTTTTTTTTTTTTTTGAATTTTGTGTTCCTTGAAACTATTTTTATTGAAGTTCATTCACAATCAAAGTCATGGTGCAAAATATTATATGAATTCATTTTACACTTTCACTTAAAACCTGTTGGCAATAAAAGCAATATTCTACCCACAATGCAGTTTACTTTAGGTAAAATCGAAACCTATTTATCGATAATTGGTAAATAGCTTTCAATTCTACCTAAAGTAATCAAACAGTATTAATAGCTTATCGTCTGCGTGTGGTTGAATTCCAGAACCCGACTTCCATTGCATGTCCGAAGTCACGCCTTATACGCCGTGCCACAAATAACATCTGTGTACGTGAAGTTTCACACAAAGCTACCATTGTAATTCGATTTGTAATTCAAGAATTTGCCAGAGATGGCGCTACTTCCGTCAACAATTCTCAAATGATTAATTCCCATCTAGGTATAAGAGCTACGGATTTTGATTCTTCAAGTATCATTTCTATTTAGAAAGATCGTCGGCAATGACGAAGTTGTTATAAATTACATATAACGTCATTGCGTGTCTCGATTATTTTGTCACTGTTACTTTGTCTCGGTTAGTCACGGATGGTGTCTAGCTGTCGCCTGTCAATGATCACTTGATCACACTAGATGAGTAGATCCGAGGAACTGGCTATTTTAGAAACCAGTTCTTATTGGATTTATAGAATTGTCACAAACACTCAAACTGGGCAAAGCCGAACAAAAAGCCGCCCGCTGGGCCTAGCAGTAAAAACCTGCGGAGCGGGTTTTTAACTGCTAGTGAATAATAATAATTATTATAACTGTTCCAATGACGTATTGTATCAAAGACTTTAAATTGAAAATTTAAAAATTAAATTAAATTGACCAACCGTCACAGAAAGCGCACCAAAACTGAATGGCGACATAAGGGCTCTTGACTAATAGCAATTCACAAAAAGTTAAAGAATAGCCAAAAACAATTAACTCCTACCTATGAAGTAAATCTTCTATTCCACAGTTCAGCCTGCTTCGTATGTCTCTCTTTAATCCCACTCAAAATATGAATGTGAAAATTGAAACCCCCTTTCCCCGGCAACCGGATTGCTGGAGTGCACCGCTCGGGGTATGTTTTTGAGTGTGAGCTTACTCAATACAGATGTAATTATAAAGACGGGTCCATTGCGCGGGAAAATGCCAGACTTTTGCTTTAAGATGAAGCCATACTAAATAATGCAAAATCATACAAAATCGTATGTTTTAGTTTTGAAAATTTGACCGCTTAGAAGTATTATAGATGCTTCAATTAAATACTGCGTGTAGAACATACCTTGGCCCTTAAAAATATCGGTCATTTTTTTTAATAAGTCTTTTAATAAGCTTAGAAAAAAATAAAGTATTAGGTCCATAAAAAACATTTTTAACTGAAAACTCTCGTACTTATAAACACTTTTTCGGATATGGTTTTATTACATAATGTGGCAAATTCAGTTTCTTATATAATTATCGCGAAAAAAAATGATATTTACGCCCGAACCTCACAAAATAAAATATAATATGCATTTTCGCGTTGGTATTTTTGACATCACGGCGACAATACGGCAGTCGAAGAATTTGTTATATCAAAGTGAACCTTATACCGTCCACCGAAGAACGACTGGCAGCCGCCCCGATTTTCTGCCATTACTCCTCCGAACGGAGGCGGAGAGAAGACATGTTATGCTCCGCGCCGCTTATTTTCGTGAAATCAATTTAAAAATTCCGTTTTATTGCAATAAAAAATGCATAAAAAAGGAATTAATGTTTTTTACAGGCCTTTACGAAATCCACATGTAAAAAAAAACTCAAATATCTTTTCCAACCTTTCCAAAAGCTTTTTCTCAAGTATTTTTAAACTCCTCCCATAAAAGGGCGTGAATTCCGATTTCGATTTTTTCCTGTACTAGTGGATCGCCTTAACAGTCCCGTACAACAATCAAGGTCATAAATGTTGACAATTTTTGCCAACACTCAAGTTCATAAATGTTTGTAGTGTTTGAGCTTCCCGTGTTCGGCGGAAAACATTCCGAAACAAACATCCCATCCCGGGTGAAGCGGGAAGGCAGGCGGGGGCTAGCGGGGGGGGGAGAATTCATTTTTTGACAGAAGTCGCGCGGTGCGGTCGTTGTATGTAGAATAATCGGAACAAATTTTTGTGGTTATGTGCTGTGTATGAACGGCATAATCACGAGTTTAAAATATTATTATACCTAAATATAATATAATAATAAAAATAATTGATTGTAGAATAATCGGAACAAATTTTTGTGGTTATGTGCTGTGTATGAAGAGCATAATCACGAGTTTAAAATATTATTATACCTAAATATAATATAATAATAAAAATATTTGATAATCGAATTACAATATAATATCAAAAATTAATAATTATTCTGTTTTTGACGTTAATATTTACGTACTCTAAATTCTATAGTGACTTTAGGTCGTGCAATAAAATGACGTTATTATATAATGTCATTGGTGCAATAATCGATATTAGTCGGAAATCTTTCCTGATAAACCCTGATCTGTGTTTTCTTCCTGATGTAGGTAGCATTTTTTCTATAACATTTAACATTTATGCAAACGATAAACGTCAAATGTCAAGTTTTTGGTGTGCGGACCTAATAAATATGATTTTAAATTGTAAATATGTCGTAATGGATGATTATTTCTTTCGTGAACTCACTTGTAAATAAAGTCTATTAATTTTTTAATCGGTTTCAGAGACACGGGAGAAATTGACCATTGTAAATAGATATTTTATTTTTGATGCAACGTAATTATTTACGTAGCATCAAAATGTATTCACTCTAAATTCTTAATAAATAGTAACTTTAAGTCGTGCGTATTAGTCGGAAATCTTTCCTGATAAATAAATATCTATTAAAATATCTGTGTTTTCTCCCTGATGCATCTTTTTTGTCATCAGAACGCATTTTAATATTGATATAAACGTCAAGTGTAAGCGTGCCGTGGACACATCCGTACCTCAGACCACTTATCAAATTGTGTGGACTGCGCGAACTTCACCCCAAACAATTGAGTGTTAGCAAAAATTGTCAAACATTTATGACCTTGATTGTTGCATGGGACTGTCAAAAGTCTGGCGTTTGCCCGCGCAATGGACCAGTCTTAACCTCGTGCATTGAATTTATTTTTTTTGTTCAGTGTTTTATTGAATAGCTAACCGTTTTTTAAGATATTTGGGAGTGGGTTGTACAGTTATTTCATCTTAGGCTGGGCTATGGGCTGTTCCTATCAAGACTATATAGTTTACCTTCATAAATCACTCCAAATTTGATGCCATAAGCCTAGATTGTGGCAAGTGGTATAAAGTTTTATATTAGTGATCGATGAACGGGTGGAAGCAATCTGTTAGCCATAAGTTGTAGTCTATAGGAAGAAGTAAGATAGAGCATTGTAGAATATATTATAAATTTGTATGTACCTGAGGTAATTTTTCACAAAAATGGCGCTATGCAAATCATACAAATATTAAGCACTGAGCCACATTTTGACTCACCGAGCATTGCAAGCCAAATGCAGCCAGATGCAGAACAGACAGCTTTTTAGCATCAATATGACAGCAGAAATAATTCAAATATATGAGGGAAATACGCAGCCAGAGAATTTTTATATTAATCTTTAAACATGAATAAACAATAATAATTATTTATTAGAGTAGGTAGTGTCATCACAAATAATAATTAAGTTAGATACAAATTAATACATTTCAATGTCTGTGTTTTTTTCTTTAGAAAATAATATTTATATAATAATACATATACATATACAAAGTGTACCCAAGAGGGGTAAAATTATATATATTTCACCGGGTGGTTTAATAAGTAGTAGATGCACTGTGTTTGTTAAAATTCAAATATTTATTGAATACAACAGCTAGGAGAATATTATATTAAATCGTTAATCATTTTCAAATCTTAAATAACAGTATCGCAAAACAGGAATTCACTATAATATACAAACAATTATAATAAATTCATAAAAATAACCCTATTATGTTTCCATGAATATTCAAAATATGATACGAAACAATCTTCAAGTCAATTATGTATTTTAATCATTAAAAATAAAATCCCCAGGATCACAAAAACTAACTTAATATTGTAAAGGTTTATTCTCCTGAAAAGATGTAAATATATTTTTTTTAATTCTGTGTAATTTATTATAAACAAAAATTATACCTATGTACAAAAACAATGATTTATTTCTTGCTACATGGCAATCCTGATGAGTTATAAAACACATAATTATTAATTGTGAATCACATTATTATGCTTAGGTGAAGTTATGACACAGCGCTTTATTGTATTATTTACTAGCTTGTGTCTAAGAAAAATCACAGGAGAACTATTTACTCACCAAAAGCAAATTTTTTTGTTTATTTTGATTGTACCTTTCCTTTCCATGCATTACAGAATTTTCTTCATGACTAAATTAAACGTATAAAAATTAAGTGAACAGTCTGAGGTCTTTCGATAAAGAACATAACTCAAAAGTAATATTGTTTCATTTAATTATAATGGATAGCCACAAAGTTATAGCTACATTCAATAGTATAAAATAACTCAGATTCGAAATTAAACTAGGTATTTTAATTAATTTCAAGCTCTTAAAATAAAGTTCATCTAAAGCCGTCATCCCACTGCTAAACTGAAGACCCTGAGCAGAAAATTCCCAGAATGACTGCAACCGTAGCAAAATTTATTTTTCTGCGCAATGTCTTCGGTTTGTGCCGATTGATTACCCAAAACGACTGTGTGACGACAGGCTTATATTGACATTTTTTACGTTCACAATTCAAGTCAGGCAATAAATTATGTATTTATTATTCATGACAATAAGACAAATAATTAAAAATAAAACAGATTTTTGTGTGAAAACCTATTATAATAATACTATTGCACTGAATGTACTAAATTATTCTAGCCAATAAGAATGCAATGTTATTATTGAGTTAAAATATTATCCATCGATTCTGAATTCATTTCAATTGAAATCTTGAAATCATATTTATTTCCGCGATATTACCCTAATTTGCTTACCATAGCCCTTGACAAGTGACATTCACCTACTCATTCGAAAAATGTACACGATAGTAGTACAGTACTCTCTCACTAATCTACCGCTCAACTATCATAATCCGAGGTTATATTTACAAGTTGAAAACACAACATCTAGCTCTACAATTTACCGGTATTCTTATGTCATATTCAGTAATCCTCGACTCCAAGCCTAACTTGAGCGCCAAGCTTTGTGCACCAACGGGTAGGGTTGCAGTACTCTTCACACTCAGTTACTATATCGCTTGTTATGATTTTTGCACATAGCCTAATGAAAAAAAACAATAAGACAGTTTGGCAACCACTGCTACCCCACAGTTACATGTTCGGCGGATGGCAAGTTACAACAAACTGACGCGCTAGTTTCCTATCGAATACGACACCACAGTAATACATAGTACAACAAATCAACGCCACAGGGTGCTGCAGACCAGATCCTCCCCTTCAAAGTGAAAGTTACAAAAGGGCCTAACAGATGAAAAGGAGACCAGTCACAAGTCCAATTCACAGTGATTAATAGTATTTCTAAGAGAAATTTTTCATAGGGAATTACTACATCAAGAATTCTGCCTTTGGGAATTGGGTAGAGAAGCCATTAAATAATATTGGAAAGTTGATATTGAGAAGAAGCATGAGCGAGAAATCTCATATCAACAGACTAATAGAGGTAATTGCATAAATAACTAAGACCATATTCTAAACTTCAACAGACTAATAGAGGAATTGAAAAATAACTAAAACCATATTCTAAACTTCAACTGAACAATTTTATGGTTTCGTGTCAAACAAATCTTGTAAATTAGCAGATTAATATATTTGCGGCACGTTCCAGAGTGGAAGATACTATCAGTACCGCCCTGGTGTAAGACCACCATTCAGAATTGAAACGTTGCTTGAAAATGGCTTTAGCCGTGTTTGGTGACCAGATCTGAATAGCCAGGTACTTCCCAACCTTCCTCTTCCTCACCTCCTTTCCCTCCCCACTAACTTCAGCCTCACAACATACCCCAATTGGGGATGCCATAGTCTCACTGGCTCCAGACGGGAGCAGTTGAGATTCTTGTGCGGTATTCACTGTAAAAAAAAAAAAAAAAAAATCCTAATAGATAATGAAAGTCCTAGGAACTAGGAGGATGCTGAGGTGACATTCGACAATAGCCTTCTTCAAGACATCTATCCAAGTGAGATCTCTCTGGTAAAATTTTAATTTTGATAATTCTAACATAATACAAGATGCCGAAGGTAATCACATCTAAATATAACAAATAACAAGCAGTTTCTCGCTGATCATTTTACCAGTCACCAGGGTTCATTATTGTTCTAGAAAATTTCGGTTAATCCTCAGTGTATTCCAGAAGAGCGGTGTTTTTTCTTTTACAAAATATTCATACCTAATTGAACACTTACCGGTTTTTGTTAGTGAGAGAGTACTGTATTGGATTTAGTCTTACGTAGAATTCAAAGTTCAATTTAAAGAGTGAATTTAAGGCAAGAACTACCATTGCGTGTCATGTTTAGTAATCTGAATAGCCAGGTGTTCCCCCTTCCCCGCTTCCTTCAGCCTCATTCCGCAAATGCAGTTTCAGCAGGTCGAATGTTTGTGCAAATAAGGTTGTTATATGCTATGAAGACTTAGGTACCTAAGCTGGTATTAAATCTAGAAACTTTCATAAAAAAAGGCCATGTATACAACTAATAGAATATTGTAAAATAGCATAATTGTATTTTTCATGATTTTTCAGTTCAACACAAAAATGTTGGTCATGTTCCTTTATTATCTTCCATTATTTTTTTTAATTTAACAGATCTGATATTATTCTTGTTTGATTTATTTTCCTATTACATATTATGTTGAAAAAATATAAATATCATAAAACAAAGTATTGTCTTCCCATTTAACGACTTTAATTATGTTTTTGTGCACTAGGGACCAAAGAGTAAATAAGTTTTAAAGTTTGACTTGTGATTAGTGTCACAATATATTCATTTCAGCAATATATTTAATGAGAATAACATTTACTAAAATAAATAAAATTATTGTCTCTTAAAATTACTGATTTTAGTGAAAATAATACATAATTCATATGGTGCTGTTTTTGGAAGAAAATGGCACTTTAATCATGTGAACCAAGTACGTAACAATATAAAAAAGTTACCTAATTTATGAGGAATAAATAAGTACAGTAGTTTGAAAGAACAAATGGCTAACAAAATTCAATACACTTACTCGTTGAAAACAAAAAAAAAAACAAAAAGTGATTTCTCTAGTTTCAATAATGTTGACAAACTTATTTTTCAATTCCCATATTACGCACATAATTTTGAAAAGTGTTTAAAATGCTTCCATGAGCAAAAAACAAAGAAAATCTATAATACTAGAGAACAAATCAGATATGAAAAACATAATGAATGCACAGTCGAATGATAGAAAACTCCAAATGATCCGATTTAGGGCTCTCAAGATAACAAGAGAATTATGAGCCAAGTACGAGCCAGCCTAGCCCTATCCAGAAAGCTCCCATCATCATCCAGTGAAAAACGACGTACCTGTAGCTTGTAGGTCCATTATTCTAAGAAAATAAATGCAGTTGTATATCAAATTGTGTTTATTTAACTACTTCCTTTAAAACCATTCCCTATCTTTCCCAATTAAAAATGAATCCACTTCTACTTTATTGTTTTGAATGCATATTATACTGACAGTAAAATTCACCTTAAAAATATTCAATACTAAAATTATAAAGAGTTTCTATATAACTTAACACTGGATCAAATTTATCATAGACATTTCTACGGTGGCAGCAAACAATTATATTTTCCATCTAAATGCTTCATTACAATACATACATATTTTTTAAGAAATGTAGTACTGTTGGGTTTGCAATTGAAAAGCATATTGTTTAAAATAAATATATAAATGACACCACTGTTTTAATTATTAATTACCACAAAAATACCAATAAATGGAATGAAGTGAGGTATAAATAACACATATTATAATTAGGTAAATCCAACATTGCACAAGAATAGTCAATAAGTAAGTGGTAGGCCAAACATCTTTGAGAAAGTTAGCCGTGTCAATATATTTTTATTTATAGTTCATTTATATTATCCACAAAAGCCTGGCTAAGCATAATCATATGGTAACATAATGGAGGACTATTTGTAGAATAATTTTCAACAGATTTTATTGATAAATTACCAGGATCCTGGTACTTTAAAACTATTACATGTTTCTATAAGACTCTACCCCTAGTCGGGTGCCCTATTACGGATGGTTGGTTTCTAAAACTAAAATTGATTGATTTTAAAGTACAAAAAATGTATAATAATTATTGTGTTTTAACATAATTTATAGAGATATTACAATACATGTGATAATTACATGCTAAAAGTGAGTATTTTTTATATATACATATACCTAAATGATCTAAAATATTATATTGTACATTATTTATTAATTACATAAATTTATAATATTATTATTATTATAATACGGATCAATAAACATACTCTTGACTTAAATTGTGAAAGTGTTGTGACAAAAAGAATGTTACTGAATAGCATTGAAATTAATACCGTGCAAGTTCAATGGAGAATTGTGCAAGTTCATAGTGTCCTCTACAAACCTGGGTCGGTTGATGTTTTGTATAGTGGAGGAGAAGTCTACGTGGCGGGAGTCGATGAAGCTCATCATACCCACCGGATGCGGAGGGCACAGCAGGGTTAGTTGCTGCTCCTGGATGTTAGGGATGCTCTCATCACGCACCTCGGGCGGAGGAGACGAGTGCTCCTGCTTTATCCTATTCTTAATACTGGGTCTCGTGTTGGGGTAACCCTTCTTCTTATACTCCAGCCATAGAGTCCTGTTGTTCACTCCAAACATCCGGGCCGCCTTGCAGAAGCCGATACCTCCAAACCGCACGGCTTCCAAAGCTCGCTGAAAGTTTTCTTCCGATTGAGGATTAGAAGTCCTCCTCCTTTTGGGTGTTGGCTGCTGGTTGTCCTGTAGTAAATTTGACATGGAACTGGAACATGAGGGACCAGGGGAGTTCTCTTCAACTTCATCACTTTGCGATTGACTTTGACTCTGAGGTTGATAGTCGTATGGGTTGATCATGGACTGCATTCCAAAGGGATGTGCAGTCGGGTCCGGGTTGTGCATGGAATTCATATTAATAGCCGATAAGCCGTGCAAGTTGTTGGGCTGGCATGGAGCTGTGTATCTCGGGTAGCTGTGTTCCATTAGAGTCCACTGCCCTGCAATATAAAAACATAGAACTTTGTTACTATGCCTACTTTAGAGATGCTAGTCCATATATAAAGGAATACCATCACTCAACCAGTATAATGTACATGCCTTTGCATGAATATTAAACACTAAATATGTACATATTTTAAGTTTAAAATTAAATCAAACCTTGTTGAGGAGCGCCCATAGCACTAGGACCCTCTAGAGGGTCATCAGGTACTCGCATCAAATCGCAATCATTAGGCTCTTCTTCAGGGTCCTGTAAATGTAAGAATGTAATGTAATAATGAAAAATTACAATAAAATTAATTCAAAGAAAATAAACGTAATTGAAGTTCCCATGGACATTAGCATTTAAATAAAGATTTAACAATTCATTTAACTCACAATTATTAAATTGCTATCCATTCCACCATTTTCTTCAAAACTATCTTTAGACGTGTTATATTCTGGTATTTGTGGTTCTTTCATTCTGCCTTTGACGCAAAAAGGGTTGATGTTAAAGTTGTTGAGAGAAATCCCATCCGGTCTTCCAATGTTATTCACATCATCAAACGATTTTTCTTCCGTCATCCTCTCTCGTGATGTTGACCGTGACTCCGTTGAAGGTTTCCGATGCCTATAAACAAAATACGTAAAAAATAAAGTTGTGTTTAAAATAAAAAAGTGGAAAAAATGCAGGTTTTTTATTTCAATTTTAAAATCCTTGTAATCCCTGCAAAATGTGTTAAGCGGGGTCTCCTGCGACCATTTTCATTTCCACCATTTCCACATTTTAAGATTACTATAAACATTTTGTTCAAACATGCTAAATGGCGGTGTGGCTGTCCACATTTTGTTTGCAGACGCAATGTTTGATGTTGATGTCAAACATTCTCCGCGCGAAGAAAGAAAAGCAGGAGAGGGGATCGATTCATTTTTTGACAACTACCAAGCGGTGCGGAGCATTAGAGCATATAAGAGATAGCATAGAACATTGGTCTTCAACCTTTTTGAGCCGGCGTACCCCTTGACTCCCACTACAAATTTATTGTACCCTCTATCTATCTTTTTTACAAGTGTAATGAAAGACGTGTTTCATTTGTAATTTTTAATACTCTAATTATTACATGAATTCAACAATCAAGTCACACAAATACAATGAAGTAATGCAATTTTATACAGAGTGCAACACGACTTCAGGCATTTTAACCAGTGATTTTACAAGCATACAGCATTATTGCGTACCCCCAATTCGGCTTCGCCTACCCCCAGGGGTACGCGTACCACAGGTTGAAAACCACTGGCATAGAGCATTAAATCGCACAAGTTTATAAGGTTATGTGCACTGAGCGAAAATAATAATTACATGTTTGACAAATTGTTAATAAATAATATCTTAATGGATGATGGTTTCTATCACGAACTCACCCTTAAATAAAGTACTTTAAGTCTATTATTTATTGTAGAGGGCATAATAAATCTAGGGAACAATTTATGACAATAATTGTTGTTTTAAAATCCTTAAATGGCACATTTGGCTCGTATACAAATTACCAGTAGCCAGAAATCTTAATGCAGTGCTAATTCACATTTCTGGTAATATAACATCACTTTGCCACGTTGTTTGCCAATGTCTTATAAATAAAGTTCTTCAAAATTGGTTCCAGAGACATGGAAGTAATATCCCTATCCAAATTGTTATTCTATTCTTAATTCCTGATAAACACCTATTAAAATTTCGAGGTAGTAAGTACGGACTATCTCAAAATTTGTATTTTCTTTATGTTGTAGCATCTAGAATCTTATTGCTAAAGTCGTAAACGCCTCTTCCTCGTCAGAACTCATCTTGACATTTTTTGAAGTCTATGTAATTATTACAAACATCAAGTGCGCAGTGCTTAGATACATCACTACAGATTACTAAACAAAGTATGTGGCCATGCCCATTGCGCCCCAATGTCTCAACCACGTTTCATCAAATGGAGAAGACGGAATGTGGATGAAAACATATAATGTGTGCTTTGATGTTTGTTGAAAAGGCCATCGGAGACTAGCCTTAAAGTCAAACAAACACTTGGAAAAACACAGTCCTGCAATGACACAACAATAGCATTTCAGAGGCGTGATTACCGTTTATTAATAGTGATTTCAGTTACCTCTTTTTCCTAGCAGAAGGGGATAAATTGCACGGCGACAGAGAGTGGTGTGGCACATCCGAATGCCAGGAAGAGTCACCTGGCGTGAGGAGGTTGGGCCTCTCGCCAGCGTTGTTGCCGCTGGCCCCGGCCGCCGGCTCTGGCATCTCCGTCAGCCCCTTGATCTTCAGCATCTTGGCCGTCTCCAGTATCTGGGGCAGCTGCTCTTGGGAAACGTTCACCTCTCCATAGTACATGAAATGCACCAGTATCTTGAGGTCAGAGTGCTTCACGTCCTTCAATATGACAATCGGGTGGCGAGACGGGTTTGCAGTAAATAGTGTCTGAAAGAAGATTTTTCAATTATGTATAAGTAAGTATCTAAATAAAGTCGAACTTGGTTATAACGAGCAAGGCTATAGTGAGGTCATGGCTATAATGAGCAATTTCCAAATGATATGTTAGTTCAGACTTATATTCATATAATAATAATAATAATAATAAAATATCTTTATTTGGAAAACAAACAGCTTTACAAAGGTACATAAAAATGAAAGAGTGCTAAAATAAAACAGTAAGCCTAAAAACATGTTTTCGCTGATAATTTTTTTTTTTTTTTTTTATGAGCTAGACAATAAAACATAAAGAAAAACTAAGAAAAAAAAATATAGTTAAAATAAAACATAAAGAAAAAACTAAGAAAAAAATATTTAAGAGAAGCTAAATTGTCTTAGCTCCATTCCTAGTTCATCTTTTTAATAAATCTCTGAGCACAGGTGACTTCCCTGAACCACTAAAATCAGCTGTAGTTACGCCGATACTAAAAAAGCCACAACTAGACTCCGATAACTTAAGTAATTACAGACCTGTTTCAAATTTACCTTTCCTATCAAAAATCCTGGAGAAAATTGCTGCTGCACAAATAACCAGTCACTTGAACTCAAATAAATTATTCACTAATCGTCAATCCGCATATAGAAGGTTTCACTCAACAGAAACCGGAATACTTCGTATGCTGTCAGATATAACTTTGGCCATAGAGTCAGGTAAGTTAGCACTTATCTCACTCCTGGACATGAGTGCAGCGTTTGACACGATTGATCATGACTTCCTCATTAAGAGATTAGAGGAAACATTTGGTTTGAGTTCCGATATAAAAAATTGGCTGGTATCATACCTATCCAATCGCTTACAAGCCGTTAAGGTTGGAAATAAACTCTCTAACTTCGCAACACTTTCTTCAGGGGTACCCCAAGGATCCGTTTTAGGTCCACTTCTTTTCATCCTTTTTACAAATGATGTCGCCAAAATAATCGAGTCATTTGGTCTCTTGTCCCACTGCTACGCTGACGATCAGCAAGTTTATTTTTACTGCTCTCCAAACGAAATCAATAGCCTCAAAATCCGCATAGCTGAATGCCTAGAAGCAATAACTCGTTGGATGTCTTCAAACAAGCTGAAGTTGAACCCATCTAAGACTGAGTTTCTCTGGGCGGCCACAAACAAACGTCAACATTTCATAGACAATTCACTTATTTCCATTTCCGGCAACGATATTATTCCAAAGACAACAGTCAAACTTCTTGGCGTTAATTTAGATTCAGACTTTTTGCTTAAAAGTCAAATAAATAGGACAGTAAGCACCGGCTTTTTTTACCTTAGACAACTCAAGTCAGTTCGAAGAAACCTTCCTACAGAGGCGACAAAACTATTAATCAACTCTTACGTAGTCTCACGGCTTGATTACTGTAACGGCATCTACGCTAGTCTTCCAAAATACCAAACTGACAAACTTCAATCCGTGTTTAATGCAGCGGCAAGGCTCATAACCGGGGTCTCTAAATATTCACACATTTCAGAACACCTTCGTAACCTTCACTGGCTCAAGTGCCCTGAAAGAATCCAGTACAAATTGTGCTGGATGGTGTTTAAATCAATCAACGAAATGGCCCCACCTTACATCTCTGAATTATGCGTCCCGGAAAATACCGGTCCGAGGCAATTAACCCTTAGATCGGCAACTTCATCTGCTATAGGCAGATTAATAGAACCCAAACGAAAGCCAAACACTAAGTTCGGAGATCGTGCTTTCGGAGTATCTGGGCCTAAGGCTTGGAATAGACTCCCTCCGGAATTAAGATGCATAAAAAGCCCAACAGAGTTTAGGTCCAAACTAAAAACCTACCTTTTCGGGCTCTCATACCCTTAACTTAATTTAAATATACCTATCTGAGAGTATCATACTTGTATTGCCTATGATAAGTCTTAATCACACTTTTCTTACTGAATTAAAATTACTCGAATCCTCGAAGATCAAATCCTTGTACTACTGCACCGCCCACCATTAAATGTTGCTTTTACTTTCCAAAATACACTCATTAAAGAATATATTACATATTAATATTAAAATATTTTCAGGATTAAAAAACATGTGTTCACAATTATGTCCTCTGCGTGCGAACTCTATCTAAATTTCTTTAAATAGACAATAAACAGTGTTAATTTCAAGCGACCTCCCAGGTAAGTATGGGCCTGTATTAATTCATTTTTAGGCAGCATCGCGTTCATTGGTCAAAATATTGTACATATATTTTCGTATCGGTGATCAATGAACCGGTGTATGCAATTTTTAGCCATAAGTTGTTTTTAATTGTTTGTCTAGCATGTAGTCTTTCTAGATTTTAGGCATGTATGGTAAGTTTGTACAGCGCCCTTGAGGTGATTTTTCACAAAAACGGCGCTATATAAATCGTCCAAATATTATTATTATTATTATTATTAAATACTTAAATATGCATGAAAAGAATATAGAAAAACACAATAAAGGGTAAGCTTATGATCTTGTAGGAGTATAAGGATTATATGTATGTAATTAGGGAATATGTAAATATATTGCAAATTAGGAAAAGAAATCTGATTAATAATATAATAAATATAAATATGGATGTTAAGGGGTGTGTTGTGATGCATTACATTTATCTAATAGTGTTGCTTTGAATTTGTTGAAAGTTATTTTTTTTTTTTTTTTTTTTTAATTTTTTAAAAAGAAAGACAAACATTCCCGGGTTACGAATAACCCAACAATGTTTGAAAATCTCCTACTACCACCACAGAAAGCCGAAAATGTTGCTTGTGTTGTGATGGAGGACTTAGCCAGGTGAAGAATCGAACACGCGAACGCTCGGGTGGGACCCAAGCGCTATGCCCACTCAACCACTGACCGATGTTGAAGATGTTTATATATAAGAGGTGTGTGTTATGATAACGGCAGGCTCGATGTATGAATTCATTTTGTAAGTAGTTGGTATTGGAGCGGCTGTTATAAAAAAGGGATACGTTTCTACTATTACGACCAGAAACTCTAATATCTATTTTTTGTAAGAGATACAGGGAAGATACCGTATTATTTAGGATTCTGTATAATAACAATTGATCAGAAATAATTCTTCTACAATTTAACCGCCCTACCCATACGAACGTACGTGATCCGGCCGCTATATCATCGCCCGAACGCAACAAGCCGTATCCCGTACGCTCAAGTTAAAACATAACTACACCCGAAACCCACAAAACGTCCGTGATACGTTTGTATACATCAAGTTCGTTCCTGCGTTATCGCTTTTAGTATGCCGAGGTAAGCCGAAGCTGGCGGATGTGTTCGGGTGTTTTCGTAATCTCCCATACAAGTCACGCCGCTAGTCAGCGATACTCCAAGCACGTGGCGCGATCTCAATATTATTACGTTTCGTTTTTTGAACTTGTAAGTGCTTGACTATATTGTACTGCGCGGCGCTGTCTTTATAACAATATTATTACGTTATTATAATATTATTACGTTACTTATTTTAGTGAACTTTATGTGAATGCATGACTATTTTTTAGTGACTTTTTTATGCGGCACAGTGCGGTTTTTATAATAACATTATTACGTTACGTGTTTTAGTGAACTTTATGTGAATTCACGCCTGTTTATGAGTGACTTTTTTATGCGGCGCGGCGTGGTTTTATAATAACCATATTATTACGTTACATTTTTTAGCGAACTTTATGTAAATTCACTCCTGTTTATAAGTGACTTTTTTATGCGGCGCGACGCGGTTTTTATATTATTATTACGTTACGTGTTTTTTAGTGAACTTTATGCGAATGTATGACTATTTATAAGTGACATTTTTATACCGTTTATGTACTTTGTGTTGTATCAAAAACTGTTTTTTTGTATTCCAATATGTCAAGTGAAAGTGAAAGTGAATATGAAAATATTAGCACCTCCGGAAGTGAGTCCACAATAAGTGAGGATTTTTCGACTTCACAGGATGAAAATGAAAGCGATGTAGAAGACGTTCCTACAAATGCTCAGGAGTGGGTGGATATAAATTCTGAAGAAGATGTTTTGCAACCACCATTTGAATTTACGGGGACATCTGGATTTCCTGAAGCAGTAAATAATTATAAAGATGAATATAAATTCTTCAACTTCTTTTTCGATGAAGAACTGATGCAACTGATAGTGGACCAAACAAACATATTTGCTGAGCAATTTATCAGTTCTACTCCACATTCTTCAGCAAGTCTCATAAGTTCGTGGCATCCAACAACGATCAACGAAATGAGAATATTTTTTGCAATAATTTTAGTGCAAAGTGTGGTAAAGAAACCGGAAGAGAAGATGTATTGGTCCAAAAATCCGATATTTGAGACTCCGTTTTTTGCACGCACCCTTTCATACAGGCGGTTTTTATTGCTCAAGAAATTTTTGCATTTTAGCAATAATGCTGAGTACAATGCATCGACCCACCCGAATCCCAAACTGAACAAAATATGGCCTATTTATCAGTACTTGCAAAAAAAATTTCAACAAGGTTACATTCCCGAGAAAAATGTGACCATTGAGGAAAGTTTGATGTTGTGTTGACAAAGGACGTCTAGGATGGATTCAGTACCAAAAGATCGAGATTCGGCGTGAAGACATTCATGTTGTGTGAGTCCACCTCAGGATATATATGGTCCACAATTATTTATACGGGAAAAAACACTCTTTTTGACCAGACGTACAAACATCTTCCAGTCTCCTCCCAAGTCGTTATGTCACTAATGAGACCATTGCTAAATAAGGGGTACTGCCTGACAACAGACAATTTTTACTCGTCACCAGAATTAGCAGAGTTGTTAGCTACAAATAAAACTGACACATATGGAACACTAAGATTCAGACGAAAGGGAGTACCCAAAACTATTGCTTTTCCTAAGAAGGTTGCCCGTGGATACACCAAAGCTTACAGAAAGGGGAAAATAATGGTGATGAGGTGGAGAGATAAAAAAGACATATTTTTTCTCTCTACTATCCATAGCTGCACGATGCTGCAAACTGAATCGGGAAAACAACGCCCAACTGTGGCAAACGAATACAATTTCACGATGGGGGGAGTTGATAGGGCTGACCAGCATTTGGCAATTCGCCCTGTTACCAGAAAACAGGGAAAAATATATTATAAAAAAATGTTTTTTCATTTATTGGAGCAAGCACTGTGGAATGCATTTGTTTTGTACAAAAAAAAGGTGGTGTTTCAAATAACACTAAATTTAGAGAAAATGTAATTTCTCAATATTTAGAAAATTACCATTCTGCAGAATTTTCATCCAAAGGGGGAAGACCATCAAGCAACCCAAACCCTTTACGTCTAACTGATAGACATTTTATTGATGTAATTCCCCCTACCGCCGGCAAACTGAATGCTGCAAGACGTTGTGCTGTTTGCTGCTCAAAAGTGAATGAAAGAGGGAAAAAAGTAAGGAAGGAGACAAGGTACTATTGTCCTGACTGTGATGTGGGGCTTTGCATCCCATGTTTCAAAATTTATCACACAAAAAAATTTTTTTAGTGTAATGAAAAAAAATGAATGGTAAAATAAAATGTATGGTAAAATAAAAATATGGTTTTATTATGAAATATCTCTGTATATTACATTCAATAACAAATAAATTTGATAAAAATAAAATATTTTTACAAAAAATATTCGGTGACATCTTATGTTGAGAACCTCTGACTTGAAAATGGTACAAAAAAAGTTCGTAAATGAGTCTTGTGCGTAAATTTTTTGTCTGATACATTGTAAACAAGTATTGTTATTGCGAAATCTAATGAAAAAAAACCTGATGTTTTTTTACCTACTTTAAGAAAAATAACCCAAAGGCAGGGCGGCTAATTTCGGGATTTTAAAGAATTGACGTATATCATCATTTGATTGGAATGCATAAAACGACCGAAAATTTATGTAGGAGAGAAATTTTTCCTGGACACGTTCTATTCCATGAACACATGTTATATATCTTGGATTCCAAATTTGTGAGGCGTGTTCTAGGTGCGGACGAACATAGGTATAATATAGCAAAAATTTTATTTTGTATAGAGATAATAAAATAGTTTTGATGTTCGTAGTATAAATCCTAACATTTGGGTGGCTTTAGTGACAATGTTATTAATATGTAATTGGAATGTAAGTTTGGAATCTAAGGTAACACCCAGGTCCCGAACTGATTCTTTTCTTTTAATATTGACATTGTTTATTGAATATTTAAATATTATTTTGATCCTATTTATTGTAAACGATTATGAGTAACAATTATCTATATTTAGGAACAAGCAGTTAATTTTGCAATATTCGCTGAGATTATTAAGAGGAACGCATGCGCGGCCTGTTTCATACAAAATTTTGATTTGATTTTACGGCTAAAATATGAAACTAATTGTTTTTTTTTTTTTTTTAATAGATAGGTTAGGCATATATAAAGTAAGGATGTGGATCCGATTCTCGATTTTTGCTTTTAATTATAAAATATAGGCCCCAAACAAGACCATTTATCCATGAATTTAGGAGGCAACTTTGGAAATATTTTGTGACTGAATGGATGCTATTTTTGAAAAATCTCTCCACATCCTGACTCAGGCATATGATGAAGAATACAATAAAATTTGATTCAACACTAAAAAAAGTTTCATTTGCGTCAAAACCCAAATTAAGTTAGACGCGAATTCGACTAAAAAATAGCAAGCTTTTATCCGTTGTCTCGTTTACGCATTTGTGTTCCGTGAGGGGCGGCGGGAGAGGTGCGGGCCGGGAAAGGACTCGTATCGCCCGGCAAACGAACATATACATACAAAGATATCTTCTCATTCGTCATACATCAACAATCGGTGTATCTGGGGGTGTGTGTGTGTCTAGTCCAGACACTGCTTGCATTTGGCATCGCTGTTCGCGATTCCTTGCAAGTATATCCACAAGGCGATTTTGTTGGATTTTTACGATAATCGCCAATATTTTGTTTAAACATGGGTAAGTAATAACAATTTGAGAATTTTTAATAATGGTGATTAATTATATTATGAATTTATCAATAGTTTAGGATACACCTTATTGATTATTTAAAATGTTAATTGTGTTTTAGGTCGAAAGTGGACACACGGTAAGCCACCCAGCTGGCACCGCAAAAACAGAAAATGCAATGTTAAAAAGTCAGAAAGAACACGGAACAGGTGATATAAAATTAACTTCATTATTATTTTTTTAAATTATACTTCACAATTTTTTTACAGTAGGAATATAATGTAATTTTTTTTCAGTTCCTCCGTAAATGGTGTTGAAGTTACCCAGGGTACGTCTCCCAAGAAAGATTTATTTATTTATTGTTATCAAGTTTAATTTGTAGAACTCCATTTTAATTTTTATTTATAAATAGATTTTTACTATAAATAGATTGTCTGTATGTGGCATGACCACAGTTTGATAATGCCCTCAGAAGGCGAAACAGCTGTCACGCGTAGTAATAATTACCAGCAGAACTTGTTTATAAATAAACTGTTTTTATTAATTTAATAATAAAATTATTGAATATATAAAATAAATAAAAATTAAAAAAGATTTATTTGATGCTGACATCGATGTAAATGATTGGATTTCAAGCAAACTGTAAGTAAAAAATATATTTTTCACAAAAACAAAAAATTCGAGAAAGTATACAAAGACGTCAAGATGTTTAGTTGGAGTTACATTTTTGCGGTTCAACTTTTATTTCTTCAGACCTTTTTTATTTATATATAAATACCGCACAAGAGTCCCCACTGCTTCCATCTGTAGCCAGTGAGACTAGGGCATCCCCAATTGGGGTATGTTGTGAGGCTGAAAGTATGGGGAGGGGAAGGAGATGGGGGAGAGGAAGGTAAAGAAGTACCTGACTATTCAGATCTGGTCACCAGACACGGCTAAAGCAAATTAAAGCAACGTTTCAATTCTGAATGGTGGTCTTACCAGGGCGATACTGAAATTATCTTTCACTCTGGAACGTGCCGCAAATATCCTATATTATTTTAAATGAATTAATTGTGAAATAACACAAATTAATCATATAAAATTTATTTGCCATGTCTAAGGCGGCAAACCGTCCCGCAATGACAGTTGTAGTCCCGTATTGCAATATTTAATAAAATAATCCCGCAAATCAGCCCACCGCCCACTTAGAGAACTTTTTTTTTCTGGCGCCCCCTAACTCGTGAATCAGAATGGAGGGGGCGTAATGGGATACCATAGCAGGGTTGCATTTGCCAACGGAGGTGGCGTAATGGGATAGGGAAAATATTTTTGTGGATCGATAGCCCCCGATGGCATGGGATGGTGCAAGATAGGATGGGGTTGAAATTTTATGCTGTACTTACAAAATTGGAAATAATATTTTTTCTCGAAGATGCACTGGGATAGAGATAATCACGAAAACACAAACCCAGTCGTGCAAAATGCTTGTTTGTGCAAACTTGTACGATTTTTTTACGGGTTTATGTAGGTATAAGTACTTGTAAAGAAATTCGTCAATAAAAGCTATTGTAACATTTTCAGTTTCAACAACACCAATAATGTCGCATTTTTTCAAACTTGGCACTCTAGCTCACTGAAAAATCACTGGCATACCCATGTGTTTTGTTAATAAGTATTAGGTATTACAATAAATTATTAAATAATGTACCCAGGTCTGACTATTTTATTACGAATATGCACCTATTTAATATTTTTGTACAATATTTATAAAATAGCTCATTGCATTTTAATGAATTAAGACTTTAAAATAAGGTATACATATAGTATATTATTATATATCTACCCGGTTAGTTGTTTATAAAGCTTAGATATTTTAAATTATATGTTAATCATGTACTGTATAAATTTATGTTAAAGTTGAGTTGAATTATTTAGTTATGAAGAGAAAAATGTATTTATTTAACTGTAATAAATAATTTTTAAAAAATGTCAGTATTCCTTTTCAATGAGAAAATATGACTAAATATCATGTTCTATAAGGTTAAAAAAATTACATCATACATTCAACATTATGATTTGGGTTTTATTTCTTAATATTTTTTTCCCCAGAACCAGGGAGATTTCCCTGGTTGAAAATTGTTAACATCTCAGTTATATGAAATATTAATTATAATATATTAATAATTTCCGATTTGACTTCATGCTTACGATTCCCAGATCTCCTATAACAATATAAATTTTCCGTTAATTTCAAGGCACTAAATAAAAATATCATTCCCCGTATCCTCCAATAAAATGATGTTTATGTTTGTTCACGCATTTTTTTGCGCGGATCTACTAACAAACACTATCAAATAATTAGTCGAGAGACCCCCGTATTAGCGTATACGTTAATACTAAAGAACTCAACAAAAGGGAAATTTTCCCGGCTTCGCGCGAATATTCAAGCATGAAATTACGCGCTCTTTTTTTTTAAACTCCATAATAACATATTTTGCACGCTGGCGCTGCAGCCCGACACCACTACATAGAATTTACCATTCCCACCTACCCGCCTCACACGTCATGCATCCGATTCCCGTTTATCCTATAACAATATACTGTCTCCGTTAATTTCAAGGCACTAAACAAAAAGATTACTCCCCTTGTTCTCCAATAAAATGATGTTTATGTTTTTTCACGCATTTCTTTGCGCTGACCCACCAACAAACACTACTAAAGAATATGTCGAGAGACTCCCGTATTAGCGTATTATGCTAATACTAATAAACTCAACAAAAGAGGAATATCCCCGGCTTCGCGCGAATAATGAAGCATAATATTACGCGCCCCTTTTGTTAAAACTCTATAATACCATATTTTGCTCGCTAGCGCTGCAGCCGCACACCAATACATACAATTTACCCTTCCCACCTACCCGCCTCACACCGCAAATACATTGTTTCGTTAGAAAGGGACAACAAAAAGACTGGGAAGCGAGTTTGGACACAGGCAAACAATGCTCTTAAGGTCCTCCTGTATTTTTAAGCAGCACGCGATATCATCGATTGGAAGGTATAGTTTCATATCGTCTACATATAAAATTGCCTTGCAGTGTTTAAAACAACTTGTAATGTCATTAATATAGATATTAAACAGGAGAGGACCCAAAATTGATCCTTGTGGAACTCCTGATGTAATATTGACCCAGTTTGATTTGAAACCACTTAGCACAACAGCTTGCGAACAGTTTTTGATACATGAGTCTAGCCATCTTAGTAGATCTCCATGGATACCCGCGAGTTTTAGTTTACTTAACAGAATGGAATGGTTAATTTTATCGAACGCCTTGCTGTAATCTGTATAAATGGCATCAGTTTGAATACGCTTATCCATATTATGAAGTATAAAGTTCGTAAAACAAGCTAAGTTAGTAGTGACGAATTTACCGCTTCTGAAGCCATATTGGTGTTCACTAAGAATATTCTTTAATGCGTTGGAAATTTGACAATTGTTGACTGTTATAACGAGGACGATTCACTGATATAATGTGCAAATAATTTTATAAACACAATTCTTAAATGGTTAAATGGGTTTACAAAAAGGCATGTTGGTGTTCACTAAGAATGTTCTTTAATGCGTTGGAAATTTAATAATTGTTGACTGTTCTAACGAGGACAATTCACTGATATAACGTGCAAATAATTTTATCAACACAATTCCTAAATGGTTAAATGGGTTTAAAAAAAACTTTCAAAAAACCTATTTTGTATATAAGGAGTAATGGCTATAAGGAGCAAATTTAGTCGGTCCCCTCGTGCTCGTTATAACCAAGTTTGACTGTATATACGAAAGAAGTGATAAAGAAAATGAAGATGAAAATAAAGAAGATGAGATAAAGAAAATGATGACTTGGAAGTATAGAGCAGATGAACGATTAAAGGAGTGTAATGAGAATATATAATTCGGAAGAATAAGTCGGTAGAAGAAGTCTGGGACGCTCGAGGAAGACATGGCACGATCAAGTAAATCAAATTTTACTTTATTCTAATAGTAAAATTGTTTATTAGTAGAAAAATACTTTTAATTACATGTCACCGAACTTACAACTTATTGTTTTTTACATTCACATAGTAATTTAAGAACTCATAACATAATATAGCATTAAAAAATGTACACTACTCTTCCAGACACAAGCTAATGCTTCTATGGAAGAGTGGTATTAACATTCGATCATGAACATGTATGCTAATTATAACATTATCTAAATGTATACTATAATTCATATGCTAATAAAAAAAAATAAAAATAAAAATAAAAAAAAATAAAAAAATAAAATAAAAATAAAAAAATATAAGAAATATAAGAAAAATGAATGAAATTGTGAATATTTGCATTTCAAAAAAAAAAACTTTAGTCAGGTCATGTCAAGAGGATATAAAAATTTGAATCAAACAGAGTTGGGTGCCGTCTATCCTCTGTGCCTACCTATGAAATAATTAATTAATTGTTAGTTAATGAAAATTTGGTTTCTTTTTCTTTAGTAATCAATTTTTTTGAAGTAAAACTTCTTTACGCATGCTTGACTTGGGGAGTAAGCTGGTAAATGCGTTATGAAAAGTGTGATATGAACGGTGATTGGGCAAAAGCACACTCGTTTTTTTTTTTTAAAGAAAGATGCAAGACTCCCAGGACATGAATAATCTGACAATATTTGAATTCCTCCTCCTACCATTATTATAGTTGGAAAATGTTTTCTGTGCAATAATGGAGGACTTTCCTCTATCCTGTATATTTCCTTTAAGATGAAGTCATACTAAATAATGTAAAATCATATGTTTTTTGTTTTGAAAATTTGATCGCTTAGAAGTATTATAGATGCTTCAATTATACTGCGTGTAGAGCATACCTTGGCCCTTAAAAATATCGGACATTTTTTATATAAGTCTTTTAATAAGCCTAGAAAAAAATAAAGTATTAGGTCTATAAAAAAAACTTTTACGTACAAACTCTCCTTATAAACCCCTTTTCGGACATGGTTTTATTGTATAATGTGGCAAATTCAGTTTCTCTTATAATAATCGCAAAAAAAATTTGATATTTACGTCCGAACTTAAAATAAAATATGCATTTTCTCGTTGTTATTTTTGACAAAAATCAATACGACCCGCACTCTACGAATTTGGATCTTAAAGTGACCCTTATGGCATGAGCACAAGAACCATGCACTGGACACAACCCATTTCGTATCAGTCACGCCCCGGCCATAGCGGGAAACAGACGTGTTCCTTCGCGCCGCTTGTTTTCGTGAAATCAACTTTAAATTTCCGTTTTATTACAATAAACAATGCGTAAAAAAGGAATTGATGTTTTTTACAGGCATTTACGAAATCAACATGTAAATTTTTTTCCTCAACTACCTATTCCAACCTTTCCGAGAACTTTTTTTCTCAAGTATTTTTAAACTCCTCCCATAAAGGGCGTGAAATCCGATTTCGATTTTTTCCTGTACTATTGGATCGCCTTAACCGTGGACTTAAGGGCCAAGACCTAGTTATATTATATTGTCATTAAATAAAAGCGTCTGATTATTATTTTGTACATTTTACTTATGTTATAAATTTTATGAAATCAAAATAAAATATGGCGGAGCGGATTATTGGTGCTCGTGGATTATTTTTGGCAAAATGATATTTGCATCTCATGTGACCTTCTTATACTACAACCGGATAATGTGTTCATATATTTTTTTTAAATAGTGCGTAATCTACCATAGTAGTTTCCCCAGAAGAGCTCAGAGAAATGTTTTTTTATTGATCCATATGGATACGGCGGCACTAAAGAGGTCAAGCGATTTTTCGAGGCTACAAGAAGCTTGGCTTATCTAATAGACTCCGTTAATAATAATTCAAGTGTGAAAATGACACTGACCTGAAAGTAGACACTACAAGCCGATAGCACCACTTTATGCGCCTGCATGTGCTTCCCCTCGGCTGCCAAGGTCACATCCACCAGTGACTCGCTGCTGAGCAATGACGTGAACACTGATATGAAGTTGGGTTGGTGGTTATTCCACCGGAGGCAGAACTGCTGGACCGACATCTTTTAGTCCTGAGAACAAAATAAACATTCAAATCAAATCTTTGCTGGCACCACTTTAAACTGTTTGTACAACAGTTTGTCTGTGATAAATAAATAAATTGTTGAAATAAGCTTTGCCAAAAATAACAAAAAATATTATTTTTAAGTTACATTTTGAGAATAGCAATTCTCACTAAATATGATTGTAATAGAGGATTCACTTTACTATAGAAATATTTTTTAACACATTTATAAAGTATAATGTTAACTAACACATGATTTGCAGGAGATGTGTAAACATATTCGCATATTTCGCAACCGTTAAAAATTTAAGGTAAGATTTTAACCGCTAAAAATGTAAGGTGAATTTTATTTTTAAAAGCTTTATTTAAAAAAAATAAGCAATTGTCCATAGACTGTAGCTATTTTATGTGAAAAATAATTTCATATGCAATTTTGTAAAATTTTCAATGTGTAAAAAAAACTTTGGGTACATATAAACTACAGTGTCATTTTGTCTATGCATACAAAGATATTTACATCTAGGGGAATTAAACTCCTGCTATTATGTGTCTAACATAGATTTTTTATATTAGCGACTATATAAAATATTGTACATACAAAATAAATATAACGATGAATTTAAGTACAGATATAGTATTTCTCAGTCCTACTCAGTAGTCGGTCCTGTGCCGAGGCAGACTAATGTTATTTAATTATAGTTTATTTATCTTCTGTGTCATTTTTGGAGGTTTTTCATTGGCCTCTTTCAGCCATATTTTTGTTGTTGGTTGTACTCATTAATTTTTTTTTATAGTTTTATGTATAGGGGAAGAATGTTAAGGAGTTTTGTTGCAAAATGTTTGCTTTGTCCGAATGTGGTTTTATAACTTGGAATGATTTTTTTCATTTTCAGTCATTTTTATTTGATCTAGTGTGTTGGATACACGGTCTAGTAGAGAATTTGGCGAAAACGCGGCGGAGGACTTAAATTTATAATATGTAGAGATTGTACTAAGGAAAGAACTAAAGCATTGGTTTTACAAACATTGTAGTGAAAAGAGGATTTAAGAGGCGGTATAACATCCCAGGACAATTTCACTGATCAATGTATTTCCCCAAGTATCCCATTACGCCCCCTCCGTCGTGGTATCCCGTTAAACCCCCTCCGTTAAGGCAAATGTAACCGTGACAATATTAAAATATGTCAAAAAAAACTTTAAAATACTACCAACTATTATTATTGACGTCACGCTGGGGGGAGGGGGTATCACAAATGTGACGATGTGTGAAGAGACGGGGGGAGGGGGGGGGGGGTTAAAAAATCATAAAATTCGTGTGACGTAATTTATGGATGGCCCCATTTGGATTTGAAAAATCTCCTCAAAAACACTGAACAACTTATATTGGAAAACTGCTGACGTGAGTTAGCTTTTGTTTTTTATATTTTTCTTTTTATACTGCTGAGTGATTCTATATCTTTTGTGGGATCGTTATCCAGATAACGGGTGTGATCTCCTGTCAGATTTATATGATTTATTTGATTTTTCTATGTACAATGTACATTAAATGAATAAATAATCATGCATACTTGCAGGAATTCGTGTTTAAAACGATCTAAACTAAAATATGTGACTAAATTTGTAAAAATCACACAAATCTGACAGGAGATTTGAAGGTTAGAATTTGTTAATCCAGCCAAAACATCGCCAGACAAAGCCGTATACGTGGTGTTATCGATATTCAAATATCGCTGTTCCAAGAAATTTTACGTAAAAAATGGTAGATGCCATTTTGGTGCTTTGAGCGATCTGCCGAGCTATTCCCTAATTTTTGTGAGATCGATAACGTCCGAGATCTCCTGTCAAATGAGTGTCAGATTGTAGAGTTGGCAACGCTGGCTGTCATAGCTGTCACACATTTTATGAATGCGTGATTATTTATTTTACTTTTTTAATTGCATACTGTGGTAATTTGCACGACAAGGTTATTAAATAAAAAAAAGCAACGGGTGGAGATGTCGAATATTCGAATTTCATACTGACGTTTGGCTGTCATCTAGTTTACTGACATACATTCAAGTAATACAAGTTTGAAGTTCTAAAGTCACTATTGCGACGATTGTACTTCGCCTGTGGTTAGATCTCTGTGCTAGAAAGCATTTTAAAGGGCATTAAAGAGCTGCCGAGCTATTCCCTAATTTTTGTGAGATCTTAAGATAACGTGCGAGATCTCCTGTCAAATGAGTGTCAGATTTGGGTGGTAGAGTTGGCAACGCTGCCTGTCATACACTCAGATATGGGTGATTTTCTATGGCTGTTATTTGCTTTTTCTATGGATATCAGCCAGCTTCGCCGTTTTTAAATAGTTTTAAACACGAAATACTGTAAATATACATGATTATTTATCCACTTAAAGTATGTTTAAAGTTGTATACCGTGGATTTGACATTTGCGAAATTTCTGAATGAATTACTTAGTTTATCAAAATTAATCAAATTATATTTCACTCGTTATTGTTTGAGAGAATCAAGTTTGTTTATTCTCTTTAGTTGCTGAATGTATAATTGTTAGTGGCAGATAATGCCGGAAAAACACTTTATTTAGAAGAAATCTAACCACAGGCGAAGTACAATCGTCGCAATAGTGACTTTAGAACTTCAAACTTGTATTACTTGAACGTATGTCAGTAAACTAGATGACAGCCAAACGTCAGTATGAAATTCGAATATTTGACATCTCCACCCGTTGCTTTTTTTTTATTTAATAACCTTGTCGTGCAAATTACCACAGTATGCAATTAAAAAAGTAAAATAAATAATCACGCATTCATAAAATATGTGACAGCTATGACAGCCAGCGTTGCCAACTCTACAATCTGACTCATTTGACAGGAGATCTCGGACGTTATCGATCTCACAAAAATTAGGGAATAGCTCGGCTGTTGTGACATATGACATTTTTGTAAAATAGACATTACATATAAACATAAACATGACATGTTTTAAAATAGTTTCTGAATTAATGGACACATATGACGATCAATCATTTAATTTAGATTAAAACAATCGATAAAACTAAAAAGACAAGCACAAATCTCAGGACCTCAGATCAGCATACAAAATTACACAAGACAAAGTAAGACGATCTCTCCTACTTATTTGCAAAGTACTCATGTAACAGAAAGAGATGCATGGAGATGTTTAATTATTATTATTATTACATTGTACAATCTTAACACCAATCATGGAGGCGTATAAACAGTACAGGTTTAAATCATTTTTGAAGAACGATTTTTTAATTTTGAGAGTAAAAATGTAGAAATATGCATATTCAGATGTAATGGAGAATATCCTGACTGTGCTCAGTAAACAACAGAACTACAGAATGAGATCATTTTTATAAGACCATTGCTTTACTCACTTCAAGCAGGAACTATCATAATATATTCATTTATCCTTTGCTACTTTGGTGGCCTCGATTACTGGCCACTCTTTATCTGTTCAGCCTTTTTTCTGGCGGAATTAACCAGATACATTCCCTCTGGAGTTCTTGAGAGATTTCAGTTCACTATTTTTATCTGGTGACATTCTGAACGCATACCCCAAACCTTCCAATTTAGGATCTTTCCTTCTAAATCCGAACATCGAGTGTTTGTTGCTGAGAATCAACAACATCAACGAGAATTTTGTGTAGATATCATTATATTAAAATCACAAAAAGCACAATCAGATTGGTTTGTTAGTTTCTCATATTTTACTTTGAAAACTCTGTTCAGAAAATTTTCTGCTTGGTATGATAAAATATTATGTAGAGTTTACAAGAAATTGAAAGATCCTTCCTAAATAAAAGAGTTTGGAACGAATTCCTGCTTGCAACGAATGGAGGTACTATGTTGTATTACAAATAACCAATATACAAATGATAGTATTACGGACTAATGATTATTTACTTCATGTGACTGAACCAAAGATCGCTGATGATGAAGACAAGCATTCATTATGTTATTAACCGTGGAGTGGTCTCGCGGATTACATATGTAATCCACTCATGCAAAATTAAAGATTCCTCAAAACGGGTGGCGCGAATCATTGTTCTCCCGTGTACTTTAAGTTGGATAACTCACGGACATGTTCAGTTCAGCGATGGTGTCAGGCACGCTTGGTTTTGTTACATTAGCTCCACAAAGTCCACGGTCTACACCTGTAATCCACGCGACCAATTAACACGCACTCGAAAGGTGTGTAACGCATGCAAAAAATTCACAAGTCCTGATCATCCTATAATTTTGTGTTTATCCTGCTCAAAATCATCAATTAAATTAGTATATGTGCTTACTTTTTTTTTTATATCACTATAACTGAAAGATATAATTTTTGATTTAAAAAAAGAGGTCATTTATGTCCTGATTAATTGTGAAAAAAAAGAAGTTATGTTTAATATATGTTGCTTATTTCTAATGAACAATGTTTAGATTATAAGATTAAAAAATAAAAACCCAATAATTCTAAATGATTTCACTTATTTTTTTAGTTTAAATATGGCCTACCTATGTAATCCACACAACCAATGGCGTTACTTTTAAGAGTCCGAACACTGTAGTAATTATAGGATTGGATAGTGTTTTGACAAGATCTATTCTAACATTGATCATTACAAAAAAGCAATAAATGTGACTGAACTGCAGGTCGCTGAGGATGAGGATGAGCATTAATTCCTTTATTAATAGGATTGGATAGTAATTTGACAAGATCTATTCTAACATCAGGGTCACTGGTCATTACAAAAAAGCAATAAATTTTTTATTACACATTTTGCATACATCAATGAAATAAAATATATACAATAATTATAATCGCCTCAATACAAGACGCAAGAAACATCTGACAAGATCTATTCTAACATTGATCATTACAAAAAAGCAATAAATGTGACTGAACTGCAGATCGCTGAGGATGAGGATGAGCATTAATTCCTTTATTAATAGGATTGGATAGTAATTTGACAAGATCTATTCTAACATCAGGGTCACTGGTCATTACAAAAAAGCAATAAATTTTTTATTACACATTTTGCATACATCAATGAAATAAAATATATACAATAATTATAATCGCCCATACACAAGACGCAAGAAACACATAAGATAGTGAGAAGAGTGGATATCATCTCAGGAAATAATCTATTTGGCTAGGGAAAGAACAACTCAGGCAATTTATAATCAGCCGAGCGATTCTATATGTTTTGTGAGATCGAAATAGATCTCGGGCGACATCTCCTGTCAGATTTGTGTGATTTTCTTTTTCTATGGGCCGATGTCAGAATTTCAGCTGTGAGCTGTCACATACTTTAAGTTAAGATAGTTTTTAACACAAATTCATGCAAGTATGCATGATTATTTATTCATTTAACAGTTAAAGAAAATCTGACAGGAGATCTCGCTAGAGATCTATCTCAATCTGACAAAACATACAGAATCGCTCGGCAGGTAGAATCTAAGATGCATGAATGCAATGACATATTATTTCCAAGCTAATGTTACATTGAAAAAGTTTTCCGTAACACCACATAAAGAACTCCAGTCAATTTTTCATTTTTTTACGCACCTTCTAACTTAAACACCGGTTTTTTAATGTCATTTTCACGATTAAAATAATCAAAGTAAAAATTTATCAAAGCCTAGGTATCAAAACAATTGAAATCTGGTTAGGTAAGCTTAAAGTCACGTGTACCTCGGTTTTGTCAGTTAAGAGTAAGGCCATTCTTACACAGGTCGGAATAAAATCCACAAATCCTAAAATAAATATTTATAAGAAATTAAATAAAACATGAACAATTTTTGGTGAACCCATACGCGAGTCCACATAGCGCAACATCAGTATGGAACGAATGCGGCCAACGGACTTATGAGGGAGCGATCTAAGTTCCAACAGAACTCGCCGACCAATCACAGAGATAACGATTTATTAATTCTAATTACATATTTTTCACTGGAGTTCGTCATTGAAATTTTATAATTACTTTTGACACATCCATGTATTTTTGCGGGACAATTTGCACCATGTTTAACGTACAGCATAATTCAATAAATTAGTTTTTTTTTTTATTACAGATTACACATCTGCCCTGATGATGGCCGCTGTTATGCTGCCTGAAACATTGACTAAAGAAGGAGGTAGCGCATACGGCATAAAAACCTAACAATAAATCACAATAATACTTTTTGTCCGTGAAAATCTCAAATCATAACGAGTTTTTTAATGTTTGCAACGCATTAATTTTCCTTAAATATTTTTATGTGTAAAAGCTCACAAGTGGTTGTTTTTTGCTATCCCCTTTGAAGTGAGATTTTTTTTATTTTTTATTTTTTTTTATTTAATGACAATATAAGATAAAGTAAAATTACACAATAAGTAAAAATACCAAGTTATGTGGTTTGTTTACAGTCCTCCTCACTAGGTTTTCCTGTTCCGAGGCGGACTGTACGTTGCTGAATGGGTGCTGATCTTTATTTCCTCATCTTCTAGTTTCTTGATTATAGATAAACAAAATAAACAATAAATAAAATAAAAGTATTGGTTTGTTGTCTGCAGGTTGCATTGGGGTTACTTCATAAGTTTAATGATTTCCTCATCGTCCTGTTTACTTAACCATAATTACAATGGATGTTTGGTGCAATTTTCAGAACTGCCAAATAGACAGTTGTTTAAAATTACCTCATAAACATTAGATCGTGTATTTTATGAGCAGTGTATAGCAGGCCTCGTAACATAATGGTATATTCCCATTGAAAAAATATTTTCTTCACTTCAATCTTCTGTGTTTTAAAGAAATTATCTTACGATGAATAGTTTTAACATTTGAATGGTGGCAACATTTTATTTAATCACTTTATATTTACACATCAAATTCAGTGAAAATAATTCGCCATTGTTTGGATGCTAGAATCAACAATCTGTTAAATGGCAGGTGCTTGATAAATAAACATGTCATTTTTTATCACAGTGTTATTCGCAGCGCATTTCTTGAAAAAACGTGTTTTTGGTTAACTATTTATTTACGTTAAATCTAAGGATTCTTACCAGTGACAATCGAAATCGCATTTTGAATACCCAATCTTACAGACATAAACTGCACCTTCAAGTGGGTTGAAGATTGTTCAATTGTCCGAATATGTAATTCATTTTTCGATCATATTAAAAGAATCGTAGCGCAATTGAAAAGAGTCAAGTAAGGATGGTCGGTTCGCATAATAAATCAATAATATTGCGCCGATGCAACTGAGGCAATATCGTGACATTTATTCCCCAGATTTTCATCAAATGCAATACAAAACGAAGAGGATGATCGATTCACAGGAGCACACATTGCAAAACATATAAACCCTGAGCAGAAATTTTATTTCAAAACATATTAACAACAAATTATTTAATTGTAAGGCAGACGCTAACATTCCGCAACGAACGAACAAGTTCAGGACATAACTTTGGGGGCGGCGAATAGTAATATATAATATGTCAAAATACATAAATAGTTATACGTAACATTTACCGCCTTAGTAATAACAGTTTACTCACCAGATTATTAAACTTTATAGTCAAAATAACAAACAAATCCAGAACATCGATGGAGGCTGCTTTGTGACGCTAAAAACACATAGAAATGTGAAGAATTTAAAGAAACGTAATTGGATAGGATGAAAGATGAGACAGAGACACATGCCACAAACTAAATGTCGTCATAGACAGCAATATATTCCGAAAACAAGGCAATTTTTTAAGTGAAAACTTCTTTAGCACCGTTGTGAGTTGAAACTCGATGAAACGGAAAAAAAAAGAAAGACAAACGGAAAATAGCGACACTTAAAAGAGACAAACATATACATCTATAGGATTTAGCCTGCGAGAGGATGAGATAACATAATCGGTCTCCTCTTTATGCGGTGCTTCGTAGCCTCCCCTCTCTTGTCTACTTTAGTTTTCTGAAGGTTTTACTTCTGCCGCGTGTGAATTGCACACTCTGTTTTTTACTATGTTGTTCTTGTTGTCCCTTTATTCATATTATTATGTTTGTTTTCTTCGTTCAAATGTTGAAGTTTTAGAAGATCAACTCTTTGTTGAATGACACCAGAAAGTATATTGACAAGTGGAAGGTCACTGCCTACCCTGCAATATTGTGATAAAATTTTGTACCCTTGACGTTAAAAATAAAGGAATATTACTGTCCACATCTGATGTCGAATGACTTTCTCACAAAAATTGATTTTCTCACCTACATTGATTTTTTTTCTTAAATTATTGCAAATAAAGGAAAATCAATTCAATGGGAATTTTTCTGTTTCGTTTATTTTATTTTTTTATTTAAAATTATTTATTTCAATCATAAAGGTAAGTCAATTTTTATAAGAAAAACTTTCTTTTTATACTTTTTTTGAAGGTTATTCCCATCAGTAAAATATATCATATTAGAATAAGTTAACAATAATAATCAAAACGAAAATATGAAAGAGAACAAGACACAGAAAAACAGAAAAAGACAATGGTCGCAACTGGGACTCGAAAATATGAAATTGACAATTATGCCACAGTAAGTGATTTTTTATTTTAAAAATTTAATTGAAATGGCGGTGCTAGAAATGTCTCTTTATCTGTATATTGGTATTGATCCTTATCAAAATAAATTACTTTATATTCAAGACTGCTTCAATACCTTTATATAAATTTTTGAATTATTCAATTCGGACATCCCATTCGAAAGATATCACGAGTTTAAAAATGTAAGTATTAGAAAAAAATTGCGTGGTCGCCGGTCACCCCGCTCGGCCAGCTAGGCAACATCTTATGCGATCTAGGCGTCACTGGGATACGGGCCGTACGGAAGGGGAGTCAATGTCAAAAGGATGGAAGGGGAACGCAGGAGGGAAAAGGGACGCATGAGAATATCCATTTATTTATTTATATATTAACGCTAAACATTTATGGATAAACAATTTATTTCTTTTAATGGCATAGCAACGCATGGTGGGAACCAGCTAGTTTAAAACAAAAATACTAGAATCACTAAAAAGTAATAGAATAAGAAAAATAAGATATCAATTAATTCTAATTAGCTTAATTATTTATGATAGAATAGTTTATTTTATTTTTAAATTTGTTATGATCAAGTTCTAACCTCAGCTCTGTCGCTAGTTGATTGAACCACATCACTCCAGTGTAAGTGTAGTAATGTTGTGCAAAACTGGTATACATATGGAGTGCATAAGTGACCCACAGTTTTGTCTACTGCTTTCAACACGTAACATGGCATGGTGCGATTTCTTTGTAATATCTTTGTGTATCTGAAGGAGTTTTTTTTTAATATATGTATTTTTAGCGGTAGAACTTTAAAATTTTGGAAAAGTTGTGAGGTTGAACAATCTGGTGGTTTTTTAATAATAATTTTGATTATTAGCCTTTGAGTAATCTCCAGCGGTAAAATTGAGGTTTTTTATGCCCCCCTCCCCCCCCCCATGCAACGATACCATATTGTATTATTGAATGGGCTAGAGCGTAATATTTAAGGATTTTTAAGTTAAGTATGTTTCTTAGATTAATAAAAATGTAAATGAATTTTCTTAATCTATTAAATTTTATATTAGTAATGTGAATTTTCCACTTAAAAAAACCCTAAACCAAACCAAACCAAAGCGTAAATTTTCAGTTTTTTTTTTTATTCTTAAATTATTGTCAAATTATTTAATAATTCTATTTTTTTAATTTTGATTTCGGCACCACTGGTTACGATAGGTGCCGAAATCAAAATTACCACTGATTACGTAGGAATAATAACCGACCGCGAAATTGTGTAAGACTAGGACTAGATAATATTCGTAAAAGGCGAATAGCTAAGCGAAAAAAAAGCTTAAAAAAAGCGTCTCTCGACCAATGACGTTTTTTAAGATTGATTATCGGTGCAATGCGTTCTTCCCCAATTAACGCTTTACAAGTGGAGGCTGTGGAGGCTCCTCTTCATTTCAGAAGACAGTTTTTGGCAGACAAGTTTTTATTTAAATGCTTAAGACTCTGTAATCACCCACTGATAAACAAAATTACTGCACTCACTGCTCAATTGAAATCACTTCCATATTGGAGGAACAAATCAATCCCTTTTCTTGTTAAAAGCTTCCATACGTACAGTGTGTATATAACCCCTCTTAAATCCATCTGATTGACTTCCTTTATATGCTAACTCCTTTCGCATTCATTTGCGTAAACCAAATATTCTTCTTTCTCTCGGCATAATTAACAATCACGAAGCTCCAAGAAAGTTTATCCAAATTTTAAATTTGAAATACTGCGACTGGAAAATTATTTACACAGATGGTTCCAAGTCTCCCTTATCAAATCATGTGGGAGTGGCATTCCATTGCCCATCAGATCAAGTCAATAGAAAAATTAAACTTCCAAAAGAGGCATCCGTTTTTACTGCTGAATGTATAGCCATTTTTGAATCCCTCAAATACATCGACGATTATCACATTGGAAACTTCTTAATTCTTTCCGATTCCCTGAGTGCACTTCAAAAATTAAACTCTTCCCCCTTCCATTACCCAGAAGACGATTTCTGTATTGGAATCCGCACTTTAATTCACAAATTAAAGTGGGAAGAACGCATTGCACCGATAATCAATCTTACACTTTGAAATCGGATGCGGTCCAACCTCGCGAGGTTCTTTTTAGAAGTGGGTTCGATGAGGAATGACGCGTAATCCAAATGATTCCGAACATATTTTTTTTTATTTAAGAACATAAAACAGGCAATTATGCCCAAAAAATTACGTACATGGATGATTTAAATTACAGAAATTACAACAAAAATAGTATTAAAAATAATTAGTTACTCGTAAATATGCAAAACCGAATGACAAACAATAATAGTTGAATGTAGAATACATAAACAAAAAACGACTTAAAAAAATGCACTAAAAAGTAAAAAATAATTTCGTACGATTGTTATTTTTGGAGTCGGTGTCAGCCAAGGTAACTACATACATAGTTATAGGTGAGATGTGGAGATCTTGGCTGACACCGACTCCAAAAATAACAATCGAACGAAATTATTTTTTTACTTTTTAGTGCATTTTTTAAAGTCGTTTTTGTTTTGTTAAAATTATTGTTTATTTTTTGATTTTTAGTGATGAGCGTGCGTAAAGAAGTTTTACTTCAAAAAAACAATCATCGAAATCTGTTGGCGTAATATTGAGTTATTCGTCCATTTGTCGCGCACATACTTATTGCAAATTTAAGACATATATGGTTTTCTCATGGATCCTATTGTCAGAACTGGACCAAATTAAAATGGGACCACACGGGAAGCACCAGCTTTCTAATAAAAAAGAATTATCAATATCGGTTCACCCAATCGAAAGTTCTGAGGTAACAAACATTAAAAAATACTGTCGAATTGATTACCTCCTCCTTTTCGATGTCGTTTAAAAAGAATCACCAACAATTTATTATTGGCACCTGGATTTAGTAGGTACAATATTTCACGTCTTTGAATAAAGGGCTTCATCACAATATCAGCTTTATACGATTGATGGTAAAATATGTTTTTTGAAGTGTTTAAAGGGGTTATTAAAAATGTCAATTTCATTATTAGAGCAGTGTATAGTGTTATAATGTCTTAATGTTCGTGGTAAAGGGGAGAAATATCCTGTATTTTTGTGGTAGGTAGATATATAGAAAATATCTTGCAACCTTGTTGAATTTCTTGATGGTGTGTTGATGCTAATTTGGGATAAAATGTTTGGTGTATCAACTGATGCATGTATAATTTTGTGCAGAAGCAATAAATCGGAAAGTTTCCGTCTTCCTGTCAGAGAGTGTAGTTTATAGTGTAGAATTCGGTCATTATACGTTCCAAATTGATCAGATAAACCTTCGCGATATGCAATAACACGGGTTAATTTTCTTTGTATGGATTCGATTCTATAATTGTGAATCTCATAATTGGGAGACCAAATAGTGGATCCGTATTCGAGAATACTTCGCACAATTGATTTGTGTAATATTAATGTTGATTCTGCACATTTAAAGCAATTTGTGATTCTAAGAGTTAATCCTAATATTTGTGATGCACTTTTTGAAATTGTATCTACATGTTTATTGAAGCTAAGTGAAGAGTCAAATATCATGCCTAAGTCTTTAATTGAAGTTATGTTTGATAAAACGATATTGTTAATGTGATAAGGGTTTGAAAACATATGCGTTATAAAAAAGTTTTTGGGTAAATGACTTCCCCACCAAACCCGTGAAACGGCACGTAAAGTGTTGAGGCCAGCTTGACATTTGTTAATGATAAAATTCACATACGGTTTCCATGTTAATTTAGAGTCAAAAATTACCCCAAAGAATCTCCTCTGTGCCTGCATAGGGAGAATTGAATTATTTATTTGGACTGTTATACGCGGAGTAACACGTTTTCTGGAAAAAACGATAACATTACTTTTGGACGGAGAAATTTTTAAGCCGTGATTCATTAACCAGGTGTCAAGGTTTTTCATGCAAATGTTAATCACTTCCTCCAGAATAGTAATAATTTGTCCTGAAATATATATAAAAAGATCATCCGCATACTGAAGTATTTTAGAAGATGGATGCATACTCCGACGCAGGTCAAAGGTATATATATAACAAAGGATAGGACTAAGGACGGAGCCCTGAGGCAAACCCTTGTTTACTATTCTTTTCAGTGGAGGAGAATCCACCTGGATTTGAATTTTCCTGGCAAGAAGTAGGTTAATTATAAAACTGGAAAGCTTACGAGGGATGCCAATTTTTAATAATTTATTAAATAAAACATCTAATAAAACATTGTCAAAAGTTCCGCAAACATCAAGGCAAACACCGACAAGGGATTCATTATATTTGCCAGAGCCAACTGGATATCAGAAGTCAGGATGGACACACTTTCGATCGTACTTTTTCTTTTTCGAAAGCCAAACCGAGAGCTAGGAAGAATTTTCTCATTTTCTTCATACCAATCTAGGCGTCTTTTAATCATATATTCAGCTATTTTAACTAAAGAAGATGACAGAGCTATAGGTCTGTAAGAAAATCCAGATTAAGGGTCTTTCTGGGGTTTCAGAATAGGAACAATTATTTGAGTTTTCCAGGATTGAATTTTGCCGGAGTCAAAGATCAGATTTATAACTGAAAGAAAATAGTTTAGCGTGGTAACGTCGCAGTTTTTAATAAAGCTATAAGGAATTCCATCTACACCAGCGGATGAGTCTTTGGGATCGTTTAAGACCTCCCTAAGTTCCGTTAAATTGAAGTGGGTGTCCATCCAACCCCGTGTTTTAAATGAATATGTGAATTCTGTTTCATTAAAATTACTTGCAGTTTAAGGAACTAGTTTATCGGCAAATTCTTTCACCCACTTTCACCACAGAGAGTGGTCGAGTCACCGATGGGACTTGAGAACCCTTAAACCGACGAATTGAATTCCAAACAACTGAAAGAGGAACTTCGGGAGATAACGATGAGCAAAACATTTCCCAGCCTTGACGTTTTTTGTTTTTTAAAAGACGTTTGGTCTTAGCTTCAATCTGTTTATACTGAAGGAAGTTCTCCATATTCATATTTTTTTAAATAAATTTTCGCATATTTTTTCCTCGTATCTACTGCGTCTGAGCATTCAATATCCCACCAAGGAGCTGAGGGAGGTTTCGCTTTGTTACGTATCGTTTTGATATTAAACCATATATGATCGTATGAGAAACGAGGAGATCCGCAAAGAATGCAAGGCTGATGTAAGCGTAATGAATAAGATCAAGAAAGGAACGCTCCGATGGTTCGGGCATGTAGAGAGAATGAACGAGGAAAGGAGTGTAAGGAGAATATATGAAGTAAATGTGAATGGTAGAAGAAGTCGGGGACGCCCGAGAAAGACATGGCACGACCAAGTGAATCAGATACTTGAGTTGGGCCATGTCAAGAGTCAGAATAATAGAAGAGCATGTATGAGACGATGTATGAATGTTAACGAGACAAGGAGTGTGTGCCAAGACCGAGTTGTTTGGCGGTCCGTCCTCTCTGCCTACCCCTGCGGGGAAACGGCGTGATGGTTAGTTAGTTAGTTAGTTTTAGTATCGCTTGAATGGGGATATATTTTTCTGCGGCCGTAATGACTGCAGACATCAATAAATCGTAACATTTTCTGTAGTTGGAGAGGGTAGACTTTGTACGGAGAACTTTGTATGATTTGAATAATCATTCCAGTTGGCTCTGGCAGATAAGAACCTTGTTTTTTTCGACTACTGCACTGGACATTTTTGTTGGAACGATAACTATTTGAGGATTCAATGAGGATGGGGTAATGATCACTCCCATGAGGGTCATCTAAAACCTTCCATAACAGGGATGCGGCTATGCTGGAATTGCAAATAGTAAGAATAACCATGCTGGGTCGCTGACCAGGCACCTAAAGACGGGTAGGAGAACCATCATTGATGATTTCGTCGAGTAGATCAACAATATCTCTGTCCATTCTGTCACAATTGTGAGCTCTCCATAATCCGTGACGCGCATTAAAATCTCCCAGATTAAGAGAAGGGGAAGTGACCTTGGAAAACATTGCTTTCAGGATTGATTTTGAAGGTTTGTTAGATAGTGATATATACAAATAAATGATTGTAGTGTCAAAAACCTTTGCGGCCGTCACTTGAAAAGGACAACCAATTGGTTTTACATCTACTGGGGAGAATGGTAATGATTTTTTTAATGAAAAGAGCGGAGCCACCCTTTCCATCTTGACGGTCGACAGTGGTATCCCCTGACTCTGAAATCAGAATCCAGTTCCAGCCATAAATCCGAGATGGCAGCCACTACAATTGAGTTTGAGTGTAACGTGTTTAAAAATTCGTCAGTCTTATTTCTAAGACTATGACAATTCCACTGAAGAATCCTCATCAGAGGAGCCATTTCTAGTTGAGTTGATAATATTAGTAATGTGTTTAGCAACGTGGGACGGTATTTGAATGTTTTTTTTATTTAAAGTTTGTAAAATATGTTAAAATGAAGTGATTAGTGTAGAGTTAAGGTCTATTTTATTTTATTTTATTTTATTTTATTAGTTAGCGTTATTAACAGTCATTACAAGTACATATATAACAGTGTTAGAGATAATCATATCATTGACCAATAAAATAACGACATAAAAATTTGAGACCATAATAAAAAGAAAAACAAACAAAACAATATACGTATATAATATAAACAGTTCTGAAAAAGTGCATCTACTCACTTAAATCTACAAAAAATGTATTTTGAAGGGTAATATATTCTGTGTTAGAGATAATCATATCATTGACCAATAAAATAACGACATAAAAATTTGAGACCATAATAAAAAGAAAAACAAACAAAACAATATACGTATATAATATAAACAATTCTGAAAAAGTGCATCTACTCACTTAAATCTACAAAAAATGTATTTTGAAGGGTAATATATACTGTAACATTTTTGAAGAGGTTATAATTATAATAATTTATATTATAATTTTGTTCTTTACTAGATGACTTTAGGTAAGTATTGCAATTTGAGCTGGAAGGAAGTTGTCCATTAGGGAACCTCAGAAGGGATTCGTGATTAGCATTATTTTTTTGTTAGAAATCTAGGTTTCACAACCCTTTCAACAGTTTTTCTAAATGACGAAGATGAAGGATGAGAAGGGGTGGAATTTTCAGAATTTTTGGAAGTTACTTCAGAATAAGATGGAATGGATTTGTTAAACATTCTTGATGCTTCCGCATAAGAAATGCTCTTCTCGGCCGTAATGTGTTTTGTATTGCGCTGCCTTGACAGTTCAGGGCAAGTTTTACTGATGGACGTGTGAATTTCGGAGCAGTTTAAACATTTATAATTTTCCTCGGTTTTATCGCAGGAATCGCCACTATGGGATGAACTGCACTTGAAGCAACGGGGTTTTGATCTGCAGAGGTTCTTCTTGTTCCAAATCTGCAGCACTTGTAGCACTGCACAGTTGGTAACATATAGAGCTCTACTGGTAGAGATACGTTAAACATAGTAACATTTTGTGGAAGGTCTTTGCTGTCAAAAGTTAGGACAACGGATTGGGAGGGTCTACATTCTACAGATTTTCCCGCATTAAACCTGTAATTTAGATGACGGGCTATTAAACTTTTCCGAAACCTTTAGGAACAGTAATGTTTTATTTATTTTATTTATATTTGGGAAAGTTGACAGCAAATCATAAATCACACAATAATACAATTATAAAATGGTTAAATATGCCAATTATAAACTTTCCACAGATATTAATAGTAAATAAATAAAAAAAATAATAATAGATTATTTCAGAAAAATGAGAAAATATTTTATTCCAAACTTGACGATAAACAAAATATTATTTCGAATAATAATAATCCGTTGCCATCTGAATCAGATATGCGCGATTTTTGGACAAATATTTGGAGTAAAGATATAAAACATAATGAGTCAGGTCCGTGGATAGAAAATGAAGAACTCAATTGTTCAGACATTGAACAAATGAGTTTTTCTGATATATCGGTTGAATTGTTAGCCAAAATTATAAAAAATACTCATAATTGGAAAGCCACGGGTTGCGATTGGATACATAATTTCTGGTATAAACGTCTGACTACTTTACATCCCCTTTTGGCAAAAAATCTTTCAAAATTTGTCAGAGAACCTCAAAATTTTCCAAATTTTCTAACTAAGGGCATTACTTATATGTTGCCTAAAAGCGAACATATTAATAATCCCTCTCAGTATAGACCCATTACATGTTTACCGACAATATATAAAATTTTAACCTCTTGCTTGACAGATTTAATATACACTCATTTAGATGAAAAAAATGTTTTATCTGAACAACAAAAAGGTTGTCGCAGAAAACATATGGGATGTAAAGAACAATTAGTTATTGATTCTGTAATTCTAAAACAGATTCAAACCCAAAAACGTAATTTACATATTTGTTATATAGATTACCAAAAAGCTTATGATAGTGTCCCGCACTCGTGGCTGATAAAAGTTTTAAATATATACAAAATTAACCCAATTATTATTAGCTTTTTGGAAAAAATTATGGCAAAAAAAAAATGAAATTTTGAAAAAATTATGGCATTTTGGAATACCGATTTGCTTTTGAATCTGAAAGATAAGAAAATTATAGTACCGGGCATTTCAATAAAAAGAGGGATTTTTCAAGGAGACTCATTGAGTCCTCTTTGGTTTTGCTTAGCATTAAATCCTCTATCTAAAATGTTAATTAAAAGCAAGTTTGGAATAAAAATTAAAGGTAATACTAGAGAGAGAAATATAATTTCTCATTTATTATTTATGGATGATTTAAAATTATATTCGAATTCTGAACCAAATTTAGAGAAAATGATTAAAGTAGTTAAAAATTTTTCAGATGATATTAAAATGACTTTTGGTTTAGATAAATGTAGAACGATCCATATAGAGAAAGGTAAAATTGTAGATGGAGACGAGGGTATATTTAGAAATTTCAAAATTGAAAGTATGAAAGGGGGTGAGGTTTATAAATATTTAGGATATCCGCAATCAAATAGATTATATCATACTAGTATTAAAAATGATATAAGAATTAAATTTAAAACTAGGATCAGAAAAATTTTGAAATGCAATCTATCTGCTAAAAATTTAGTAAAGGCGATAAATACTTGGGCAATACCTCTATTAACTTACTCATTTGGCATAATTAAATGGTCTAATACAGATTTAGATAGCTTAGAACGATTAATTAGAACTACATTAACAAAATTTCATTGTCATCATCCAAATTCAGCTATAGAACGTATTAATTTACCCAGAAATTTAGGAGGTAGAGGTATAGTCAAAATAACATCTTTAAAACATAATCAGGTAGAAATGCTAAGAAAATTTTTCCATAGGAAAGCTGATAGTTCAGAAATGCACAAAATAATATGCAAGGCAGATAGAAATATTTCACCATTAAATTTATACGACGAGAATGCCAGCATTCTTATAAATACCAACCAGGAATTATTAGATTCCTGGTCAAATAAAATTCTTCACGCAAAACACTTCAATTATCTCAACCAAACATATGTTGACAAATTTTCGTCAAACTTGGTTGAGTATTGGAGAGTTGAGCGCAGAAATAGAAGGCTTTATGCTTGCCATACAAGATAGAGTCATTAATACTAAAAATTATAGGAAGCATATCATCAAAGATGCAAATCAAATTGATGATTTATGTAGAAAATGTTTGGCTTTTCCGGAAACTATAGAACATATTATATCGGGATGTTCTGTATTAGCGCCGTCCGAGTATACATTTAGACACAATCAGGTTTTAAAAATAATTCACCAAAGTTTGGTAATTAAACATAACTTGATTGACTGCCGTAATGTACCATATTATGAATATGAACCAAATTCATTTTTAGAAAATGAATTTTATAAAATTTATTATGATAAAACTATTCTGACAGACAGAACAATTAGTCATAATAGACCCGATATAGTTTTACATGACAAAATTAAGAAAATAACTTATATCATTGATGTCGCTATTCCAAATTCTTGTAATATTCAGAAAACTGTTTCTGAAAAAATAAGAAAATATACAGATTTAGGAAATGAAATTAAAAGAATTTGGCATTCTCAGACTATAAAAATATTACCATTTGTTATTTCGGCTACTGGCATTATACCTAGCTCTCTCATTCAAAATTTAGGCGTATTAGATTTGTCAAAAAATTTGTACATAAAAATGCAAAAGTCGGTCATTTTAAATACATGTAGGATTACGAAAGATTTTTTAAATATTTATATTGAGGGATCAGTAGGATTTATCGGACCAGTTAGGATTTCATCAGAGCCGAACCCTCTGATATGAAAATATCTGGAGTCGGTGAAATATTTTCCCATTATGTTTCTGGTGGATTGACGTATTGTTCTTGTATTGTTTTATTCTTATATAGTGCACTTACATTGCGTTAATTTACTAGATATTCATTTGTGGAAAAGTGTGTGGAAGGGTTTAGTCTTTCATTTGGGAAAGATTCAACCCGGACATAAAATCTGGAGCACCGTAAATGTGTGACATTATAAAGGTGTTTACTTAATTAGTTAATTTTTAGTTACATTATGTGAGGGTGGGAGGTGAAATATAGGATAAGGATTAAAAGGCTAAGGACGCGAATATATAGGAGGAGGGGTAGATTGAACTTTCTAGTTTGAGTCATGTTGCTTAGTGAGATTTTGTTTTATGTCATGTAACGTCGAGTTAAAAATGTCAATGTGGTAATAATTTAAGTTGAATGAATGTGTGGATCTGTAGATAAATGAGTTATGTTTGGAGTTAGTCTTGCAAAGAGGAAGATTAAAAGTAAGCGACTGTCTACTGTTGCGATTAGGAACGTGGAATGATAGGCGTTGAAGCAGATCAGGACTATCGATTAAGTTATGTATAATTTTAAATAACATTACCGAATCTGCTATATTTCTTCGACAAGTTAGCGTCTGTATTTTGAAGAATTTGGCAGAGTCTTCATTACTAACATGAGATCGAAAAGAGCGGACATTGAGATATCTCCAGGATGTCCTCTATCGACCAGTGCGGTGGGATCCCTTTTGTGACACCTAGCCTTGTAACCTGATATGTAGGTATGAAAACGTTGTACGAGTTTTTTTGGCAACATCAGATTTTACAAAGCTATTGGCCTCAGCCGCTGTCTTGAATTTAACAGAAAGACGGTTATGGCCAACAGATTTAACTCCATTCCAGACAGGGTGGATTTTATTTTTAAACAAAAAATGTCCAAAGTCCACATCATATAAATTTGTTTTTCATCCTTTGAAATTTTAGTCACGTGTGTTATGTAATGGTCTATCCAGATTATTATATAAACGTGACAAAGGAGTAGTGGTTACCAGAGGGGCGGTGTGGTGAGTGTGGTGGAAGGGTTAGTTGGACATGGGTTTTAGATCAAGGAAGAAGTGGACGGAATTAGATCCTGTGAAACGGAAGAATTATTTTGAAGGGAGTCGTTTTGCGTGGAGGGTATTTTACGATGTATCTGTTCAAAATCTGTTGCATTTCTATTACCTGTTGGTTTAGCAATTTTTATTTTTTTGGACGTAATTGTTATGAAGTCCGAAGCCTCCTGAATATTAACAGCGATCATTTTTTTCGTAACACCCGAGGATTCAGATAGCAAACCATCATCTGGGGGATCAGGTGGTTTTTCTTGGACCATTTTTGAACAAATCTAAATGATACAAATTAAAAAAAAAACAATTACACAACACAAATACTTACTGTGAAAACAAATATACAAGTTAAAACTATATTACACTAATTTGCAATACTATAGCTATTAGCTATTTAAAATTATTAATTTTGTAAAAAGGAATGAAATGACACTGGCACAGTTAGACGGTAGTTAGTTAGTTTGTTTTTTTTTTTCAATGGGGATTATAATTGCTTCTTTAAACTTGGTGGGAAATTTACCTGCTTTTAGTGACATTATAAATATGTTAGAGGGTAAGACAGATTTTTGGCGCATTTTTCTATGAAATATGGCGAGATACCATCAGTACCAACATCTAAATTCTTCAGGTATTTATTGATGATTAGAATATCAATATTTACGTTACCAATCTAGGAATGATTATTTACATAAGTAGAACTTATTTTCGTACCCATATCGCTTACGTAGGTGAACTGAAAATGTTTAGAGAATAATTGTCATACTTGATAAGCGCCGGTGCTGTGCCGGTGGATAAGCGATAATGGTTTTAAGGTGCATGATTTGTAGGATGCCAGTTGTTTTAATTTTGCTTTTAGCGTAATTCTAGAGTTGTTTATTGTAATTCTGCATATTATATTGATTATAGCAATTAACTTATGTGTTGATTATAGTAATGCTTCTGTAGGTGTTTTATTGTGTACGTTTAATATCGAACTCTGTGTATTGGATTATTATAGGATTTCCATTTTTTATGAAGGTTTTGTTTTTCTTTGATTGTTTTGATTAGAGGAGCTGAATACCAGTTTGGATTTTTTTAAAATTTTTGACGAAGCACCGCACAAAGAAAAGACCGATATTACTATCTCATTCTCCCGCAGGTAAAATCCTACATATATGAACGTGTTTGTCCCTTTTTAGTGTCGCTATTTTTCGTTTCATCGAATTTCAAATCACAAAGGTGCTAAAGTAGTTTTTATTTCAAAAATAATTAAAATACATAATTTAATAATTATTATCCTCACGCGTCTTAGCATTTTTATCACTAACTTGAAAGTAGGCATATTTTAAAGCAAATTTTGAATGAATTAAAACCGATTTTGAGTTATTCGTTTAAAATGCTGGTACGGAGAATAATACATCTTTCTCATTAGAACCACCCTCTGCAGTTGCAAGGTTACGATCGCAAGACCATCTTTTGACAAATTTGAATTCTCAGTCTGGTTAATGGGCCTTCGCGCAGAAAAGTAAATACCAATGGTAAGGTAACGGCTTACAGCGCAGTTCTTTGTACAAATTTTCTGCGCGGCGGCCTGAAGTGGCGCGGGACTCGGTCGCTCCGAAGTGTGCGTGTGGGAGGTGCTTTATTTGTCCTGTTTCGGCAATCGGGAGATTCGTATGTCTATGGAAATCGTAAATATATTATCGTAGATTGTCTATGGATTGTCTATATCGGTGGTCATCGGTGGTTATCGCGCGTCAAGTCAAGCTATTCCAATTCTATATTCTACACATTCTACAATTCTAGTTCCTCATATTCAATTCTCAGTTATTATACACTTTTCGTCAAAGGATTTATGGGAGATTTTACAAAATGGGAGAAAACCAAATTATTGCGATTGTCAATGACTTTCTGGTGAGTACAGTTTATTAAAAACAGTGTTACGCTTCTCTGTTCCATTGATTTACGAATTCAATTTCTATCATCATTATTTATTGTTTTGACATATTTATTAATAAAGTACATCTATTTAACGGCACTATAATAAATGCTTATCAAATTATCGAATTTTAATTAGTTCACGCTGTACAAATAATTAAAAAGGAATGTTAACAAATATGCGATTCTGAAGTCTCGTGAATATAACATTATGGAGTAAAACCCACCCCAAAATTGATTCATGATAATACTTAGGTACCTCCCCCCGGTCACCCTGTTGATGTTTGAAGTATTGTATGGAGTATGAAAGGAGTCACAACACAATTATTTTGTAATTTTTGGAGATCGCTGGCAACGGTTAATATGCACTTTTTTTTGAAAAAATCTTTTGATTCACCTTAATTACATTAAAAGGCAACTATTTGCATTGGGGGAAGTGGAAAATATTTCATTCTAAATTTTTTCTGGCCTTGACGCGAGTAGGCGTTATAAAGGGGCACTTTATTTTGTATCACAAACCATGTTACACAAACCTAGCGTAGCCGCTAAACTACTTGGAAACTGGGATGTTTTTCTTGCCTTGACGCGAGTAGGCGTTATAAAGGGGCACTTTCTTTTGTATCACAAACCATGTAGAATGAAATATTTTTCACTTACCCCAATGCAAATAGTTGTCTTTTAATGTAATTAAGGTGAATCAAAAGATTTTTAAAAAAAAAGTGCGTATTAACCATTGCCAGCGATCTCAAAAATTTACCAATTATTTTAATACTGCATATAAAGCATATATTAATTAAAACACTAGTGACCACACGAAAAGCAAATGATCTACTAAATGTCCTTTCATTTTATTGTTCAGTTAGATCGCATCATTGTGTATCCTAGTGTGGAGCATTGTTCGTAACCTTGCTGAAGATTGCCCCACCGTACGTGCAAGATCCCATATTGTTAAATTTCAGAGGGTTGATGCAATCGAGGAAGCCTTCAGCTGCTTTCTTGTCTACAAGCCCGATGTGCAGAGTGAGAAGCTCCTCACCTTCCAACAAGAATTATCTTCGGTGATGGGAACTCTCGGTCCGGAAGCCTTGGAGAACTGCATCAGGGTCTACCTCAACAGCGCTGCCACCATTCCTAATAATTGCAAGATGAAAACAATGCTTAAAGTCTTGGAGAACCTGGTCAATTCTAATGTTCTGCAAGCAAGGTAAGTCTCACAAATTCGTGTTCCCTAGCGATGTGTGGAATCTCACTGCCTCTCCAGTGTCTTCTTGGATGTTTTCGAAGTAAATAAAAATAATAGTAATTCCAACTGACGTCACTCCCATCCAAACACTATAATATTCTTCTTCTTAAGTCAGTTCCTCATTGTGAGGATCCCTACTTCAATTTCCAGGGTGGACAAGGCTCCTCCACTTCTTATGGAATACTGAACACCAGTGATACTTGGCCAGTCAAACGATTGGTGACCTTCCTCTGCTTCTTCTGCCAAACGCTATGTCAGTGATGAGTTTATCTAAGTTAGAGCGCTCATTGTCGAGCAAAGTGTCCAAAGTATCTTAAAATACATTCTAGGCAGATAGTTGAGAGCCTACTGTGAATGCCTAGCTGTTACAGAATGGACATATTGTGTGTCTGGCTGTCCAAAGAATCCTGAGTATTTTTCACCAGCACCACATTTTGATTTCTATCCATGAATATTACAAGCATTAACTAACAAAGGCAAACAAACATTCTCTAATATATGTGTTGCACTTCATGCTCATTCTATTTATACCCAAACACGGCTTAAAATTAAAACACCCAGAAAAATATATATATTTTTTTCTTTTCAGAATGGTGTGCGATGCTATTCTGTCCTGTGATAAACTTACTCATGATAAATTGGATTTCTGGATTGAATGCTTTATATTAATGCGACACATTATTGGCGGAGTGGATTATAAAGGTGTTCGTGAGATTATGAAGGTAAAATGTTCATCATTCATACCCTTTCCTTGAAGCGGTGTTATTATTGCTGTATGTAATTTTTTTTTTCAATTATTTCTGGCTTTCACCCTTCAAGGGTGTTCTAGGCCATCATTTAATATTACAGAGAATGGAAAGGTGAATTTATATATTAATTTTATTTAAATGTACAAATTTTAGAATTATATGGAAGATTGGAGTCGAGTTCAGACTTAGAAGAGATGAAATGTTGAATGGAGTAAAAATTTTATATTTCGATGTAAAAAAGTAATGGAGGAGTAATAATTGATCTACCCACCTCAGTCGAGTAATCTATTCTCGTGTTTGAGAGGGGATTAGTGCCATTACAGTTTTAATTTAGGTATATAATTTAATCATAATGTTATAAGTTATTGTGAAACCATGTTTTTAACATAAAATAATATATGGTCAAGTTCATATACATTTATAAATTTGCTTAACACTTTTCTATGTGTAGCAACCTGTGGCCCCAGTTCAGTTAAGGGTAATTCTTAACAGATTTTTAAAATTCATATTGTGCTTATTATGACATTCCCTTAAAAAATTCTAATTTATGTGCCCCATCAATAAAAACAAACAACAAAAAACAATCTTAACCACTCTGATATATCGCAAATATGCTTTTTTTAAGTCTTAAATGACATGTCAGATTTACGAAAACTTAATGTTATTTCCGCTTCACAATTAGCTCTATAAATTAAACGTTTCTGAACGTAGCCGAATACTAAAAACTGTTTTTGAAAGGTTATGAAATAAGCTTTCAAATTGTTATATTACAAATAAATATTAACATTTGTAAATATTAAAATTTAGAATGCAAACGTAAAAAAAATGACTCACGCGATGTTTTTACGTGAAAACGGTACTAAAATCACAGATTATATAAAAAACAATACTTATTCTATCGTATAAATGCATTATAAACAATTTGGTCACCTCACTTTTTAATCATTTCATACAAGAATATTTAATAAAAAAATAGCAATGTCTAACAGTGGGTAGGCAATTTGGCAGTCTGTCATGTATCTGACAGAAAAGGTTTTTTTATATATTTCTATGGACAACTTGAATAGTGATGGGTAGCTTGATTTATTATGGAGATTATCCTTTTTGTTTTAGGGATGTCTCTAGAACAACAACGGAGTTATAACGATTTCTGTGGAAACATACGCGTTGACGTGAAAACACGCTTATTGTACTTGACTGATGTTGTCATATTAACTTGTACATATATCTGCTTACATTGCTGAGTGGTTAAAGGGACATGATACCCGCGACACATTTGGTGAACTGTCAAAATGTCTTTATTTTTTCATCGCTAGGTGACAGTAGGAGTGTCTTCGCGAATTTTTAAAATTCAACATTATACTTGGGTCATGAACAGAGAAGCATAATATTTTTAAATATCGAAGTAAAAAAACAAACCAATAGCAAAGTGTGGTTTGTTTATGGAGCTTATTATGTTGGTAGAATATTTAGTATGATCCTTTTTATAAATGTTTCATCATTTGCTTGTTCATGCTTCCATTATAAACGGCGTTTGGAATCTCGTGGTTAACATTTGGAGTCAATTTAATGGTATTTTAAAAAATTTAACTTCTAAATATTCAGTCGTTTATTGTTTTTTAAACTATATTTTCCAGAACTCATTATTATTATTTCTATCCCCAAATTATTTGGAAACGGATATTTGATAGAATATCTATACATATTAATAACATCATTCATAATATTGACTTCGAGAAATCAAAGAAAGTTTCTTTTTTATTTGTATATTTATTTAATTATTCTGTGTTATTTAGTACAACTAAACAATAATATTTAATTAAATAAAGACAATATTAGCGAAACTCAATCAAAATCTGAAGACAGAAAAAGATATTGATTCCACTGGGACTCGAATTGGGATCTGATCTGATCTCGATCTGGGATTGGTCCCAGTGGAACCAATATCTTTTTCTGTCTTCAGATTTTGATTGAGTTTCGCTAATATTGTCTTCATTTAATTAAATATTATAATTCGAGTTTTTACTCATAAAGTTAAAAATAAAAATAAACAATAATCTTTTTCAAGTAAAACTTCTTTACGTACACTTGACACTTGATGGATGCGTTACGAAAAAGAATACATATATATATATATATATATACACGGTGTCCGAAAACTCGTAGTACAAGCGGAAAACTGGTAAACCTACATCACATAGGGAACCTAAATAAACATAAAGATTTTCAATTTAAGCATTTTTACATTCAAATTTAAAAAAAAATATATCTAATAAATTTTTTCGGGTTCTTTAGGGTTACCGATACACGGAAATGTTATTTTGACAGTTCGAAGATGCTACTATCGTGTCCATAGTTTATTTATTTTCACTTACTAAGTTATTCTTCCACCTCTTCTAGGCATTAAAATATGGTTAATTAACGTATTTACTTTGTTGTGGAGCAATTTGAATAAGCAGCGGGCAATAATTTACTCCAGTTGAAAGTAATACGAACGATTTTCGGCCAATAAGCCTTGTGAGAGAAATTATTAGCATATTTGTGTTCCAACTTACATTATGTAGTAATGTTTCTTTTCAAATCCAAAAACCCTAGGCACATCACAAAAAACACATTAAAATGTCATTGGTACATCACAAAAACATAATAACAGGCGCTGGTATTATTCCATTGTAATACACAATAATTAATCACGTTAAACTACGAAAATATCACAAAATAGTACACAAACACACATTGTTTTAAAGTTTAATGAACGAAAGGGTTGTTGATAGAAAAAATGTCAACAAAACGCGTCAATCGCGTGAGCCGTGAACCGAAAACTGCATAAACAATACAACCCGAAAACACGTGATCGTACAGGTCCGAAGATAGCCGCAATCTTCTAGCCTCTTCTCTGGCGTGTATTGAAATGACCGAATAGAGATAGCTAATTTTGTTTTGGAATGCGATACGTACAAGCTGCGAATGATTCTACTTCTTGAAAACTATCGCGCGTCTCTTATTTCACGTGTTTATTGAAAGGAGCTAATAGACAGAGCGGATTTTGTTATACTACAAGCTGCGAAAATATTACGATGATCTATTTAACCGTCGAATGACCAATTATTTTATTTTTACAGTGAATTAAATTTTGGGCGATTTCAAAATAATGCTTAAAATCCGGAATTCTTTATTTGTTTTTCTTTTCAATAGTTTTTATTAGTTAGGTACTATGATCGTCAGTAATAATTTATAAGAATTTGACCAAAAAAAAAAACAACTTCTGATTCGATTTACTCGAAAACAAAAGCTCAAATCAAAAAAAGTTATACTACAAAATCAACTCCAAATGTGATGGGGAATCCCCAGTTTCCCGCTTGTACTACGAGTTTTCGGACACCTTGTATATATATATATTTAGAAGCGACCGCTAATCGATGCAACGGTGATCGGGTAAGGCGAACAATCGGGCCTTTACGCACACTTGACTTATGGGTAGGGGTAGGGAATGGGGGAGTGTGGGGAATGGGACAGGGATAGGGATAGGGATACCCGGCATGCGTTACAAGGCTACTTTAACATCGGGTCAACTAAACTGTTATGGTTCCATCCCAAGTTAGTGAAGTTTTACTTCAGTCGTGTGGTCTAAAGCACACGCATTTTTTTTAATCATGGAAGTAGCTGTCGTGCAAGGCTGCGGAAAACCATGACAAAACTGCAGCAACACTTATGTTTTATCATATGTTGGTGTTCTTGCTGTATTTTTTCCTAAATAAAAAAGCAAAAAAAAAAACATTAAGGAATTAAGATGAAAAATCCCCCCCCCCCGTCCCCTTCCGGGACTCCGACGCACTCAAATTCATTCGTTACTTGAAGCATACCTTGTTTGGAGTATTTTTTCCGGCTGCCATGGATAAATCATGTTTTGATCTACAAAGAGAAAAATAATATTATTATTTAGAACTTTACAACACAACACATGTATAGAATATCTTTGATTTGAAAATGTGTGAATGGTTACGTGTTTATACGTAGAAAGGCGATATTTTTGTTAATTTCCTTTTAAAAGTTTTTTTTGTCTGTTTCTCAAACACCATGTACATTAAACATTATTCACTTCATTTGAAATTTTAGATAAAAATAAATAAACTGGTTAACTCCTTAACTCTCAAACCCTACCTGGGGTACTGGAGTACCCCCCTGGTGTTTAAAATATCAATAATTTGAACAATATTGCACTGTTGCAAAAATCGCTCTAGCTAATCTACTCTCGATAATTGGCGCGTAAGTACGTCAGTAAGCCGTGACCCCCCGGCAAGTGTAGTCGCGTCCACATGTGTTCCAGGGCACCCCAGTACCCCGTGGTAGGAATAGTAAGAAGAACTCAACGTCCAGGAAGACCAAAAGGTGGCCCATGAGGTTCCTGATAATCCCAAACCTGGTCGCTGCTGCTTTTGTCCGCGCACACTTGTCACTTTGTCTGTAACACTTGTAGCCGCCATATCTGTGTTGACCATCAATACAAAATCTGTCCTTCATGTAACGACAAAAATGTCAATTAGTTTTTATCAATAAATTTTATTGTCTTTTCTTATTACTTAGCTATAAGAAAAATAATATTTAAAAAAATATCAAATACTCTAATTTTTTTTTTGCGCGGGTACTTCAGTACCCCGTGGTAGAAATAATTACATTCCCAGAGTGGTAGGGTTTAAGAGTTAAACTTGATACTTATACTAGTAATATAAGGTAATTTTTGTATTTATTACCCAAACACCGCGTACATAATGTGCCGTGGAATCTCAGAGTAACAAAATATATTACTCTGAGCGTGGAAGGTGCCGAAATCAGCCAGCCACGTATATTATAGCTGTGTGTGTACACATTTAATGAATTCTCTCACACACTTAGTAATCACACAGTAAGTAATCACAGAATTTGTGATTACTTACTGTTTTTGTAGCTTCCTGAGATTATTGCAGTGCTTCATGTGAGTCGGTATTCTATGTTTTCAGCTATTAATGAAACATTTCGACCGTATTTTCAAAATATATACGCTGCCAAATGAGGAGCGTACAGTTTCACTACCTGCCAACGGGAGATTCTAGCCCGGAATGACTAAGAAGCTATGAAAGGTGTTCGAATTTGGTGAAAAATGAAGTATTTATTTAATTATCAATATCCACAGATATCATAACGATAATAAGAGGCCGTACTTCTACAGATGTATGTATTATGTATATATTTTAAATTAAAAATATTGTGTAAAATCATTATTTATGCGATAATCGTAGACTGAAGTTTTAGAAGTGCGTTGAATGGTGTATCAATGTTTTTATTTTTCATGGTCGAATGCCTACATCAATTACAAAAAAAAATAAGCAGATTGAAAAATAAAAGTCCATTATTTGGTAACAAAAAATATCAAGTCTGAGAATGACACACGAAAGGTAGTATTAAGCCATTTTAGAGAGCCATTTTTCAGCAAATAACAATTCTGCCCCTATAACCCATTTTTAACTGCACTGAACAGAAAATACCTTAAAGTGATCCAGAGATGGGAAGGCAAGTGATACGAGAGATGGGAAGGCTGAAAGAGATATTGGAAGAAGGGTGAGTGCAGGTAACTCTATTAATGGAGGACTGAACGCCGTTGGCACCAACAAAAAACTGTCCAAAAACGCGAAACTAGCCGTCCATAATGGAGTACTGGTACCTACCCTGATGTATGGCAGTGAAGCATGGAACTGGCAGAGGAAGGATGAAAGTAGACTGAATGCTGTAGAAATGCGATCCCTGAGGCGTATGTGTGGTAAAACTATGTATGATCGTGTAAGAAACGCGGAGATCCGCAAAGAATGCAAGGCTGATGTAAGCGTAATGAGTAAGATCAAGAAAGGAGCGCTCCGATGGTTCGGGCATGTAGAGAGAATGAACGAGGAAAGGAGTGTAAAGTAATATATGACGCAAATGTGAATGGTAGAAGAAGTCGGGAATGCCCGAGAAAGACATGGCACGACCAAGTGAATCAGATACTTGAGTCGGGCCATGTCAGGAGTCAGAATAATAGAAGAGCATGTATGAGACAATGTATGAATGTGAACGAAGCAAGGAGTGTGTGCCAAGACCGAGTTGTTTGGCGGTCCGTCCTCTCTGCCTACCCCTGCGGAGAAACAGCGTGATGGTTAGTTAGTTAGTTAGTGATCCATATTGATTTGTAAGAAAACTTGTTTTGTCAATTTACATAAAATCTTTAGACTCCTAGGCCTCGGAAAGATCAAAGAAATGGTTTATTTAAGATAAATAATAAATGAATTTTGTTCAAGTAAGAATTTAAATATTTTAAAATTTTTATAAATTTCTATAAAAGATTTTCTATAGAATAAATTAAACTTACTCCTGGTACACGCGACACGCTCACAACACACCTCTATCGTTTTTTGTGTGCTATATTTGTGTATAATTTTTAACACTACGTTAACATAGCGCAACATTCATGTACAATGTTAACGCTTATTTTATGTTTTTAACCTATACACCGTATGTGCGTATGTAACCTATACTATATTGCGTATGTGTCATGATATATGTCATGTAAGAGCGAATAAATCATGCCCCTAGCCCTTTAAATACAAAATACCCTATTACGGCTTGACACTTACCAAATTTGAGTTCGCAAAACCAAAAGTGTTCTTCCAAATAAGCTAGGCTTTCAAGTTTTAATTTTAATTGATCTGAAATTTTAAGGCCTTCCTTACGGTGTGCATAATATTTGGGTTGTGTATATCGGTGTGTATGTATATAATTTCGGCTGCGATATGCTTGCGAAGCATTACTGGGAAGCAACATTTTGTCTTCCTTTAGCCTATCTATTGTTATTAGCGAGAAATAGACAACTGTATACAATCAAATTAAAAAAAGTTTTATAGTGTAATCTTTTTATTATTCATTATTATTGATACTATTCACCACTGTCCAAAATGTGTAGACTGGTCAACCAAAGTCAAGACTTTAATTTTTGTAGTCCAAATGATTTTTGTCTGTTACTAAGAAAATGAAGAAATATTATATTTATTACGACTTTTAGTGAGGTCTGGACTTCACTTGTCACTTCTATTTTCTTATGTTTATCTCTACTTTTTGTCTTTGCTTTCATATATATACCATTCTTTGCTCTTATAATTAACATTTGCAATTTAAATTCTTCTGTTTCTGATTTTGTAAATTGGAGACAAGTGCGTTAACCTTTAGGAGAGTATTGACATACACCATGCGGCGGTGTTTATAGAAATCCTATACATATATATAAATGAATGTTTCTCTGTATTTTCCTGCTTTTTTCCTATACCATTCATCCAATGATGAAACTTTGGTGAGTTATTGTGCGCATGTCAGCGAAGGTTTTTGTATATAATGGTAAGCTCTGGCTTTAAGAAATCTGTATTAAAATTTTACAATAGGTGGTGAGCGAGTTGAAAAATGTGTGATTTTCATATAGTTTAGCGGCGGGGAGGGAAAGAAGAAGGGGGGAGGGGGTTTGCGAGACAGGGAAAGGTGAAAAAGGAATGAGGGCGGCGGGAGGCGAGAAGGGGCAAGGAGAGCGTTTGGAGAGGAACAGGAACGTATGGAAAAGGATACTCAGCGGAGGGAAATGCAGAGGGAGGAATTGCAAAGGAGACATAGTAGCGGTATGGGAGAGTAGGCGATTAATTTTGAAAATCCATTCTTCTCACACGGACAGCTGTACCTGCTCAAGTGTCAGAAAACTTTATGATAATGGAAAAACCAAAATATATTGTGAATATTTCCAAAAACATTTAAATAAATAGATTTAAAACACAAACACTTTCTTTCTTTGAGTGACATTGCAGCAAATGCCGGGTACTTGAAAATAATAATAATATTTAAAAAAAAGTTATTAATTTTATTTTTATTAATGACCAATTAATTTGGCTATTTTGATATTACTTGGTATATTTTGAACAAAGCAAATTTTTTAATAAAACAAACCATAAATACAATTTAAAATTTTTTCTGATGAAAACATTTCACTTTTGTGAACACCCTTATCTCACGAAAACTCTCTCTCAGAGGTTAATATATAAATAAAATTGAATGAACTTTGTCAGTGTAATTTTCTTTTCTGAAGTTGAATAACAAGTTTGAAATATATTGTGCAGCAATTGAATACTGTGTTTGTATCAATTCTGGGCGCGATACCTTTATGTACTTGCTAAACGATTTGTCTTTTAATGAACTTACCATGCTTTAATTTTTTTATTACTTGTCCCCAGGGATGCAGAGAAAAGGCCCAAACCTTACCCGTGCGTTTAGATACTAGTACACTACCTCAATTAAAAGCTCTTCAAAGCATGATGGAATATATATTTGATCGCAATGCCTCATTACTTCCTGCTTATTTTATTGTCACCGAAATACAGAAAGCTTATCCTGACAGCAACAATTGGCCACATTGGGTTTGTTACTTGTTAATGTTCTTGTTTATTGGGTACCTTCATATTTTATATGCACCACTTACTATGTACAATCTGATTATTTAATTAAGTTTTCAAAACAAATTCCATACAATAGCGAAGCTCTCTAATATGTATAGATAGAAGTAAAATAAATCTTATTAATACCTTAACATAATTGGTTGATATTGGACTCGTATTTCCATTGCGAGTAACCAAATTTAATATGTAGTTACTAAATGTGGTTTATAATTTTCAAAGTAAAATTTTGATATTTTAACTTATATGTATGTATGTATATTAACTGATCTTTAAATTTTCCAGCAACTAGCAAAACTTCTATCAAGTTTTGTAGAAAGCTTCAGATCTTGTGCCCAGATGGTATCAATCATTGGCCATTCTCACATGCTCCCCGTGGTGGAGCACTCCGGCTACGCTGATCATCTGATCAATCCTTGGCGTTTGGATCCTGCCACATTGAAGTTCTCCTTGAAAGGGAACTTGCCATATGACCAAGAGCTACTGAAACCGCAGACAGGTTTGCTGCGCCATGTCCTAGAGCAACCTTACTCTAGGGACATGGTGTGCTCTATGCTTGGCTTACAGAAGCAGCACAAACAGAGATGTGTGGCCTTGGAGGAACAGATTGTGGAACTTGTTATTCTCGCCATGGAGAGATATGAGCAAGATACCGAGTCAGATGAAGTTTCCTCAACTCACTGGCTGTGGCTCCATCTCTCCTCGCAGCTGATATACTTTGTCTTATTCCAATTCGCTTCCTTCCAAAACATTGTCATGGCCTTGCATGACAAATTGGCCGGGAGGGACTTAAGGAAAGGGAGGGATCACCTGATGTGGGTACTCCTGCAATTTATATCTGGGAGTATACAAAGGAACCCTCTCTCTAATTTCCTTCCAGTGTTAAAACTATATGATCTCCTCTATTCTGAGAAAGAGCCCCTCGCCGTTCCAGACTACAGCCGTGCCCATTGCACGCATCAGATGGCCATTACTTGTATTTGGATGCATCTCATGAAGAAGGCACAATCTGAGCATATTAATATGCACCGCCCCATTCCTCACACACTCAAGCTGCACTACGAGTAAGTTATTTATCTAATTAAATGAAGACAATATTAGCGAAACTCAATCAAAATCTGAAGACAGAAAAATCAGAAAAAGATATTGGTTTCACTGGGACTCCAACCCAGATACCTTAGCATTCATGGCCAATGCTCTACCGATTGAGCTATGGAACCCATTTCCAATTCGGTCACTTTTAACTGTGTCATACTTCGACTAAGAACTACCAACTATCTTCATTTTCTTAACGCACATAAATGGGTTCTAAAATGGGCTATAAAAAGAACTACCAACTATCTTCATTTTCTTAACGCACATAAATGGGTTCCATAGCTCAATCGGTAGAGCATTGGCCATGAATGCTAAGGTCTCTGGGTTCGAGTCCCAGTGGAACCAATATATTTTTCTGATTTTTCTGTCTTCAGATTTTGATTGAGTTTCGCTAATATTGTCTTCATTTAATTAAATATTATATTTGAGTTTTTACTCATAAAGTTAAAAATAAAAATAAAAAAGTTATTTATCCTTTGCCTCCTCTCTTTCTTTATAATGTCACATCTTTTTAAAACATTATTTTACTCTTTTATTATGACTACATGTATTAAAGTTAAGAGTTAAAGAAATATAAAATAAAACTTTTTGAACTGCTGTTAATGACAATTAAAATATCATTTTCAGATTTCTTCAACATTTAGTGATGCCGACAAACAATGCCTCTCTCTGCATGGGCTCCGACTTCAGGATAGCATTGCTTTGCAATGCTTACTCCACAAACCAAGAGTTCTTCACGAGACCGATGGCCGCCCTCGTGGACACCATCCTGGGAAGTCAGAAGACGCTGCCCAACTCCAGCCCGGCCAGTAGTCTACCCACCGTCCCCTTGTCTATGTGTATCCTGGACAGTCTGACAGTCCATTCCAAGATGTCGCTCATCCATTCTATAGTCTCGCATGTGGCCAAGTTGGCTCAGAATAAGTCCAATGTCTCGGGTAACTGTAATATGGCACCAGCTCTTGTTGAAACGTATAGCAGACTGTTGGTGTACACAGAAATCGAATCTCTCGGAATCAAAGGATTCATAAGTAAGTTTGCTTAAAACCATTTTATGTTTGGTATCTGTCCAATATTGAGACATTCTAGACATAATTTTTTTTTTTACAAAATAGAATAATGGAATAATTACAGAATAAGTGGAGGAAGAAAACACTTTTAATTCTCGATTAAGGAATATCACAAACTGAAGCATTTGCGATTTAATATTACATATATGTAACATGTCTTCTTCTAAGAATGATGTTATGTTTTTCAGATCAGCTGTTGCCGACTGTATTCAAGTCCCACGCTTGGGGAATCTTATACACCTTGCTTGACATGTTCTCATACCGCATGCATCATATCCAGCCCCACTACAGGGTCCAACTACTGTCACATCTGCACTCACTGGCTGCCGTGCCACAGACGAATCAAACACAATTGCACTTATGGTATGTAAATATAAATGAAACTACCATCAACTCTTCAATCATATGCAGAAGACAACCTTAATATTATATATTAATTATATTCTACCATCTCACCTTCACTCTTAACTAATCAACATGGCTTCATGAGAAATCGCTCCACAACCTCGAATCTTGTGTCTTTTATAAATTTTCTTCATGCTCAAATGGATATGCGATGCCAGGTAGATGCCATCTATACGGATTATTCCAAAGCTTTCGACCGCGTTAATCACTATATTCTTTTACAGAAAATATTAAGTCTAGGAATTCACGGTGATCTTTATAGATGGATCGCATCATATTTCAGTAATCGGCACCATATCACGGTTGTTTCGCATCCTGTTTAATGGAAATCGTCTCGGGTGCGCCCCAGGGGTTGCATCTTGGACCACTCTTATTTAATATTTACATAAATGACATCTATGTATGCTTTCAAAATGGTTACTTTGTGTTATATGCAGATGACATGAAATTTTTTAAACCTGTGCAGTCTTTATCTGATTTCAAAGCGATCTTGATCATTTGTGCATCAAACTTATTGTCCTTAAACATTTCTAAGTGTCACTCAATTACATTTACTAGAAATAAAAATAAAATCATCTATCCTTACAACTTGAATAATAAACCTTTACAATCTACGTCTACATGTAAAGATCTAGGTGTTTATACAGCAAATTAATTTTTGATAAGCATATCCAACAAATTATATCAAAATCCTACAAGATGCTAGGTTTCCTATTAAGAATATGTAAAGTTTTCAAAAGTGCTAAGTCTCTAGAAATGTTGTTTTGTTCATTGGTCAGAAGTCCACTGGAAAATGCGTCCACGGTATGGAATCCTCAATACAAAGTATACGTACAGGGTGGCGCAAAATTAATCATCCAATTTTGTTTTTTAATAACTTTTTTACTAAATGGAAAAAAAAAGATTTTTAGTAATGGAAATCTTTATTTGGACTTTTAAAATTTTTTCTGTTAAGTGGAAAAGATGATATCCGTCAAGTGGGTGCCGCCAGTGTTGATACACATTTGTGCCCGTTTTATCGCATTTTCCATGACTTTCCGCAAGATTTCTGGTGATAACTGTTCGCATTCCTGTCGAGTATTCTCCTTAATGGCTGCGATTGTCTGAGGCTTATTGGCATAAACCCACGACTTCAAGTAGCCCCAAAGAAAGAAGTCTGGGATGGTTAAATCGGGCGATCTTGCTGGCCATGCCAAATCGCTAAAACGGTAGTTTACGCGACCAGGAAACGCTTCCTTCACAATATCCAATGTGGCTCGTGCTGTGTGTGCGGTTGTGCCGTCTTGTTGGAACCACATGTTCTTCAAGCCCCGCTCATTTAATTCCGGCAGTAAGAAGTCGTTTATCATGGTCCTGTAGCGTTCGCCAGTAACAGTGACCGTAATGCCAATAGCGCCCTCGAAAAATACGGCCCAATCACTCCTCCCGCATGAATTTCGCACCACCTAGTGGTTTGACTGGATGTAATGGCTCTTTGTGTATCACACGTGGATTTTCAGTGCCCCAGAAATGAATATTTTGCTTATTGACGTAACCGATTAAGTTAAAGGTAAGATCGACAAAATTATTCCACGTTCTTGCGGAGTATAGCGCTCCATTGCTTGTCTGTTTGTATTCTGGAGCTGTCTAATTCACAAATGTCAAATATGATTGACGTACGACGCCATTGGAAAAAATTATAACATCTTCCGATAGGGCGATTAATTTTGCGCCACCTTGTAGATATAGTAGAAAGAATACAGAATAAATGCTCAAAACATTTAGTCAAGAAATACAACAAAACTACAAATAACATGTTAAGTTTACAAAAAAGACGCACATTGTCAGATCTGTTGTTTCTATATAACCTGCTAAATAATAAAATAGATAGTCCTGAATTGCTATCCGTCATTGGTTTAAATGTCCCAATGAGGGGTACCAGGCACACTTCTCTTTTTCATATAGAATCCAATAACATTAATGCAGCAAGTAATTCACCAATTACTCGCGCAATCACAACTTATACCCACTACGAAAAATTACTACACTTAGACATTTTTCATGATTCCTTGCAAACATACAAAACTAATTTATTGAATTTCTTGGCGTGATATAAATTGTTTTAAAACTACCTACACTTAACTTTTCATTAAACTTTAATCAGTCAATTACAATTAGTGAGCATATAATTCTTGATTTTAAAATGTCTCTTTATCCCCCCCCCCACCCCCCTCCCCTTTCTTCCCTTTTATTATTATTACTCATTCATTCACTAATTAAATTTTAAGACCCATTCATTCTCAGGCGTAACTACTTAATGACATTCTTTGGACTTACGTAATAGGTACATAATCATGTAATAATTTAATTTTACCTTATAACTTGTATTATAATGTACTGTGTATGTCTTAATAAACAAATAAATTAAATAAACTTGTCAATTCTTCTAGTGTGGAGAGTACGGCCCTGCGACTAATCACAGGCCTGGGCAGCGGAGAGGTGCAGCCTCAGTTGTCACGCTTCTTGTCAGAGCCCAAACCCCTCGTATCTGCCGAGAGCGAGGAGCTAAATCGGGCACTGGTGCTGACCCTGGCGAGGGCCATGCACGTCACTGGCACAGGTAAGTGTGTGCGCTTGCATATTAATATTGTCACGTAAATAATTATCAATTTGTGATATAATTATTTACCTGACCACTAACCTGGTAATTTGAACAGCCTGTATTGGACTGGCAACACTTTTTTTTCTCTGATTTTTGAACCGGGTCTTTTTCCATGCACTTTCTTAAAATTTCACCGTCAGGGAACCGGTGAATTTTTGACGAGGTCACTCAACAAGATGTTTTGAGTTTATTATTTAACTTTTTCGGGCTGGATTTTCGGTTAATAATGTGTGTGCCGCTTGTGAAATGGTGAATTTGAATTCTCCGCATGCGTAACCTTTTTGGGTTTTTGTTAAATTTGAAGTACGCGGTGTGTGGCCGTGTGGCTCGGGGAATCGTGCTGAGATTCCGGATAAATCGCAAATCATCTGTTTTGGAGATGATAAATTCCGCGCAAAACCACTACGTGGATATGCTCCGGTTATAAAACTGTGACGCTAACGATTTATTTGTGGCCCACCGTCGGAGGAAACAGCCTCGCTAAAATCACCACGCTCTGGCACCAAGATGGCGTCCCTCGCGCTTGTAGGAAATAACCTGGCATTTGGCCTTTAGCGCCCTCATCCCGGTACGTGCTCGTCGGATCCATCTGGCCCGGACTCCTGGCCGTCTGGAGATTCTTCACGAGATGTTTGCCCCCTTCATCCGGAGTCCTCCGTTGGCGATCACAGGATTGCTTGCCGTCACCTTCCGTTCGCCGTTTTCCGTAATAGATTTAGAGAATAGAACCGTTTGCGTTGGTCCACAGGTATGAGGGTTTCTGTTATTAATTTTGTTTAACTTGATTTGTTGTAAAATACACATTTATGGAACCTTCCCAAACATTCTTGTTTTTTATTATTTGGAACAAAAAAGCAGAACCTTACATTTTCCCACATTACAGATCGCTAGGTCCCACATCAACCTGAGAGAGAGAGACATGGTGATCTACATGCATAAAAATAACCTTATATTTGGCTCCCAACGTTTTAAGATGAATATGCTGCTCGGTGCCCGTATATTCTAGCGGTCTGTTATGTTTTAAGTTTCTGCTTCTTTTTTCCGAATTTTCAAGGTTGGATATGTATTATTCATTAATATCTTCATGCTGTTATAATGGTACCAGTGTGTGTGTGTAGAGGCGTCATAATAGATGATATGAAATATTTTGCGGTAGTATGAAATTTTGTGCATATTGTATCACTATATTGCGTTGCTATATAATGTATTGGTTTCCGGTTGAGCTTCGTTCGCTCTCAAATTTTGTGTAACGTAAACAACAGCTCCGTTCTTTTTTTTTCGGATAAAATATTTGGGATAATTTTGTATACTGGCAAGTTTATCTATGGTTATGTCAGCTGTTATTACAGATCAGCTGATAGTGACAGTCTTTTAGAGTTCATCATTAGTGCAGGCTGTCTAAAACTTTGGCTCAAGAAGTAGGCATAACAGGAATTACTACCGCAAAAGTCAATAAACATTGTGCATTACTTCTTTCTTCTGACATAAAGATAAAAAATAGTACAATTTCACCATACATAATTGATTATACTGTGTAATATTGCTAGAACATTTGCTACAAAACAGTTTAAATGTAATCATGTTTTACTTATCCACAACAACATTTGATGATTTTTTTTTAAACATTTTTTTTAAATATTTACCGTTGCAGGTGGTGATGGATCCTGGTGCAAAGAACTACTTAGCGCCATAATGCAGAGTACCCCGCACCTTTGGTCCCAGCACACTTTACAGTGTTTCCCACCTGTACTTATTGAATTCTTCACACAGGTAAATATTGATCTACATTTTAGCACAGTTTTCATTTCAGGGCTAAAACAAAATTAATGATTTAACTACCAATGTAATTTCTGCTCCATATGTTCAATTATTTCCATAAATCTGTACTTACGTTTTCACAACACGTATACAATGTTCATTTCAGAACCCAGCGCCCAAAGAGAACAAACAGTTGTTGAAGAAGTCTGTTGATGAAGAGTACCGTAAATGGACCTCCATGACCAATGAAAACGACATTATTGCTCACTTTTCCGTCCCGGGAACGCCACTGTTTCTCTGCTTATTGTGGAAGATGGTATTCGAAACAGACAGGATATCTCCAATAGCTTACAAGTATAATTTTAAAATACCTAGTTATTACATTTAAAAATTAAACAATTGCCGCAGAAACATGTAACCAAAGAAGTGAAAACTTCTTTAGCACCGTTGTGATTTGAAACTCGATGAAACAAAAAATAGCCACACTAAAAAGAGACAAGCACATACATCTATAGGATTTAGCCTGCATGAGAATGAGATAGTATAATCGGTCTCCTCTTTGTGCGGTGCCTGGTAGCCTCCCCACTCTTGTCTATTTAAGTTTTCTGAAGGTTTCACTTTTACCGTGTGTGAATTGTTCTCTCCTTTTTTTGTTTTTTTTTCTAAAACGAGGAGGGATTTTAACATTTCAAATACATAAGCTGTATGGTACCTTATATAACACCTGGTGCTAATTTTGATAGTCAACATAAGACCGTTGAGGTGTTGATAACTGGATAGTGCTTCAGTAATTGCTTAGTAATTCAAGGTGGTTGCTACAAATATTGTATTGCCTGGATATGCCTCCTGGAACTCAGTAGATACTTCCACACTCTTTGGTTTTATAAATATGGTTAACATAAATACCTGGTGCTATTTTTGACCACTTATAAGGTAAAATATATAATACATATATAGCATGCTTATGTATTCCAATCTCTTTTACAAATTATTTAAGTGAAACCCTATCACGTCAATTAAGACAAATTTCATAGTAATTATTGGTTTTGTTTTCCAGAATATTAGAGAGCATAGGTGCCCGAGCATTGTCTGCGCACCTGCGCAAGTTCTGTGACTACCTTGTGTTTGAAGTCACCAACCCGGCGGTGATGGCAATTGCCAATCCGCACATTCACAAGTGTGTGGATGCCATTAATGACATCATATGGAAGTACAACATTGTCACTATCGACAGAATAGTTCTATGTTTGGTAAGTTCTCTTTCTATGCATATATTTTATATGCAAATCTGCAGTAGTTCAAACTTGTTATTACATATATGTACACTACAATTTTTGTCAAGTTTTTAGTCATGTAACTATTCAGCTGTAGGCAAATTTTTCACTGGATAACACAATTTAAAAAATGTATTTTATTTATATTAGTTCTAAAGTATGACGGAAAGCAACTGCTCTCATTGTACTAGCCAAGTGTAGCTAAGCGAGCAACCGTTCTGAATCTAGATTACATTCTTGCTTTTGTCTCTTTCTCGTATAGGATGGTCTCAGAACACAATACATTGAGTAAAAAATGACCTGTAGATTATTTATTCTTGACATATATGTATTGCAAAAAATTGCTTATCGTAGATTTGGTTGATGTTACATGTACATAAAAAATATCTCGTTTGATGAGGCACATGGTTTTGTTTAAGTGGAAATAGTTCTTTATTACAGTTTGGCAAGAAAGTGTAGAAAATAAATGATGGCGCTGCAATCGTTTTTTAGGTTTTAAATGGCAACACCAAGATGGCTCATAAGACAATGAATGTATGTTTTTAAAAACACTTGCAACACAAAATGCATATTTCATAGCGTATTTGTACTTTTAAAAATTTTGCACAAAAAACTGTAATTTAATAGAAGTGAAATAAAACAAAACAAGTTTTAAGTGGGCGTTTATTTCAATATAAAAACGTAGGTACTTAAAATTTTGATTCTAATAATTCAACACTCGACATTATTGCCTTCGTCCTCATGTGATTCTTCTGCTTCCGTATCTTCATCTTCATCTAAACTTATTATCAGTTCATCGATATCAACATATATAGTACTGCCTCGTGTATAATATTCTGCCTCAATTTTCATCACGTGTTTGCAACAATTTTTCCAATCATCAGCACCTTTATGCTATTACATACATATTATTAATATTATGCTATTTTCCGTTTTCCCGGTGTTTCAAATTTTTCATCTGCTTTTTTCCCTTTCTTGATGATTCATCTTACCGTTGATTCAGATTTACCTGTGTGTGGAAAACATCATTAAAATTATTATTCTATAGAAGGGAGTTTAAAAAAACACACTAGATAATATTTATTTAGGGCCAGTTGCATCGAAAATAGTTAAAGTTACTTTTTAGTTAAAGTTACTTTTTAGTTAAAGTTAAATAAAAGTAACTTTTTTATCATATCTTACAAAAATGGGTTGTTTCAACTTCGTTTAAATAAAATTTAACTAAATATTTACTTTTATTTAACCCAGCGATGTTGAGAGTTTAAAGTTAGATGTTGGTGAAGATGCTAGCTGTCATCCGTCACCAAGGAACGAAATACTGTTTGAATGGAAAATAATAATAAAAATGTCTTGATAACCCGGGTTTTGATAATCAATTGATTAGAATATATAGGAAATAGGTAAAATAAGGAATTAAACCATGAACCGATCATTTTCGGTAGAAAGAGATGGATTCTATTTTCAGATTTCGGATGTCCGAAAGTATGGTTAGACTATTAACTTTTCTCGTTGCCAATGACAAACTACATTATTTACAAACATGTGTTTATTCAAACTTATATAAGTATCTACACTTCTCTTGATAATTTATACCTACCAACATTTTTATATTTCAATGAATGCAACGGAACTGAAACAAAATAATTTTTTTGTCATATTAGAAATCATGCTACTTGTGCTGTGGAACTGAGTACGAGGTTCTAATAACATGGCATTTTTATGCAACGGGAACTATGCAAAGATTTACAGGAGACATCTCGGGGGTTAATAAAAGTATTGTCTCGTGTATAATAGACAGGGGCAGAACATTAATAGCCCACCTTCGGCCACAATATCATCAAACGTTGTTCACGTTTCTAAACCGCAAGTATGAAATAACAAATAACGATAAATAAACCAATTCCCAAATAACAACCCTCAAAAACTTCATAAACGTCATACAAATACAATCTACAAAACGGTGTTGACACCTGTAAAAATAATTGTGTGTTTATTTTTACAGAAATATATCAAATCAAAGGAAAATTCGAAGCCATTTCAATGGCAGCACTGGTAACTTTAAACTAACTATTTAAATGTTGATACAACTCAATTGTGTTGAAATGCAGCTTAACTTTAGTTAGGGCTTAAACTCAGTTTAATTATTTAACTTCTTTATTTTAACTTTTTTCGATGCAATTGGCCCTTAGAAAGAAAGAAAGATAAAATTTCTATGAGTTTTACCTTTCCCTTAGGGGTCGTCCATTAATCACGTGAGGCTCGAAAGGGGAGGGGGAGTCGAAAAAATATCACGAAACATCACGAGGGGGGGGGGGCGGGTAAAATGAGATATCACGTGTGTTTATTTTTCATTAAACGCACAATTTCTAAAGGTGAACGTCCTATACTTTGTACTAAAAAAAATACACGTGATTTTGGGGGGGGGGGGGGGGGAGTTAGCCTAAAACCTCATCACATATCACCAGGAGGGGGGGAGGGGGTCATAAAGTTGCTAAAAAACATCACGTGACGACCCTTACTGTGCAAAAAAAATCAGCGTGCTCCGGTGCTGTGTAATCAATACACATGTCAAAATCAGCGATTTTATATAGGAAATGTATGAACATTTATAGCTTATCGCTTTTGGTTATCATAGTTTATGTTAAAAGTGATAATAATTGTAATTTAATTGCTGAAAACATGAAAAAACCATCGGCCGTTGCTCAAAAAACGGGCGAGGAGACCATCTCAAACGATTGCCCGCAAACGACTGAGACGCTGGACTACTACCCAATATATACATACAGCTATGCATGTTTACGCGGCTAGTATCGCCTCTGCCAGGGGTTTCAAAACCTTTTTATTATTATTTTTTTTAAAACAAAATAAACAAATGGTGTTTTATAAAAAATATTATATTTAGAAACAATATTTCACACGTTTCATATTAAAATATAACAAACAAATTAAATATTACAAATAAAATATTGAAGGATAGAGCAAAATAAACCGGGATTGAATATTATAACTTAGTTTTATTGTAATGAATTCCGTACACAACATTTACAAAGTGTTAGCCGACCAAGAAGTGACAGGTAGCTTGTATAGTGTCGCCATCTACCGGCAATCGTCTGATACAAAGGACATCACAAACTGTTTGGTTTATACAAATTATTCTAACACCTGCCCTTAAACTAAACAGTCTGTAAACCAAGATTAGAAACACAATTTAAATGTTTATCTTTACACAAAGGTTTGGTTAAAACATCTGCAATCATATGTTCAGTAGGCAAATATTCTAAATCAATAATTTTGTCCTTTAGATCCCAGTTTCTTCTTGAAAACCCATTTGCATTTGACTGCTTTCTTTCCATATGGTAGTAATGTTAGGTTCCAAAGTTTTGTTCTTTTCAAATGATTTATGCTCATCTGCTATAGCTTCCTTCCAGTATTCTTTATCAGGTGCTGACAGCGCCTCATGTATTATCTGTGGTTCGTAACCGTGACTTGCTGCTGTCGTAGCCACCACTGCATTTGTAGACTCTTCATAATCGCTTGACGCTTGATCCATAGTCATGTCAGGATTCCAGGTGATATCTTTAGGGTCATCAACATAGCTAGGTTCAGAAGAACTAGATGAGGACAATTCCATAACTTCTGTAACTGAAGACTCGACAACATTGTTTTCAATAGTGCTCAAATCTACATTATTATTAGAAAGTTCCAACTGACAATCATTAATGCAGTTTTCCTGGTTAGCTATCGCATCTTTATACATTTTCTCTTCTAAAAACTGTACATCTCTAGACCTGATAATTTTTGAAGGTTTTTCTGGATCAATTAATCGATATCCCCTCAATTCAGTACAATATCCAACATGGATATATTTTTTACTCTTTGGATCCAATTTCTTACGCTTTTCATATGGGATCATTGCATAAGCAACACAGCCAAATACTCTTAATTCAGATAAATTCACTTTCTTACCAGACCATTTCTCTTCGGGTGTGGTACGTCTCACCGCCTTGCTTGCAAATATTCCCATATTCAATGCCTCTGCCCAGAACCTCCGGTCCATTCCAGCATCTTGCAGCATGCATCGTCCAGCCTCCATAATTGTCCGGTTGGCCCGTTCTGCTACTCCATTCTGCTGAGTATGGGACGGTCAATTGATGCTCGATGCCGTGTTCTTGTAGAAACATCTGGAACTGCTTATTAACATATTCACGGCCATCGTCTGTTCGAAGAGCTTTGATTTTTAAATTGGTCTGATTTTCTACAAAACTTTTGAAAATCTTAAATTGTATTGGCAATACTTCATCTTTACTCTTACGAAAATAACCAAACGTCGTTCTTGTAAAATCATCTATGAATGTTAATAGATATTTACTGCCACTAAATGAGGAAACTGAAATTGGGCCACACAAGTCGGAGTGTATGAGACCTAGCTTCTCAGTAGCTCTGTTGAAAGACCTTTTTGGGAATGGTAATCTACATTGTTTCCCCTCAAGACATGCTACACAGAGAGTATGTTTGCTATCAGTGTAATCAATTCCACTAGCCATACCTTGTTTAAGTAAATCCATACTACGCCTATTCAGGTGCCCAAGTCTGCGAAGCCATAAATCTTGGGATGGCTTCGCTTCACACAAATTCACAGCTTCCGCTTCATGATCCATAGACTGGTTCATATGCAATGGAACATCCAAATCCATTGATTGACAGACTGCATTCAGCTCACTCGTGTTTGTTGACGGCTGACTCATTGTGTCCAATTGGTAAACACCATCGACCTTCGTAGCACTGGCGACTATATCTTTTCCACAATAAATATTACACTTCTCTGTGTCAAAGTGCACATCAAGTCCTTTTGCTGCCATTTTTCCAACAGAAATAAGGTTTCTTCAAATTTTGCAAATTCACTTTGTGGCACCATTTTATTAATTAAATTATTAAAACACTTTGTTTTTACCACAATAATCTTTATTTAAAAAGTTGACATGTTTCGAGAACGATGTTCTCTTCATCAGGACATTATATGTTGTTCTTTTTAAATAAAGAAATAAGGTTTGTTGACAATCCCAGTACGTAAATAACCTCACTTATTTTCGTCGTTTCTTTGTGTGTTTTCAACAACAATTCCACATCAACGTGTCCTTCACTGTGCACCTTTTGTTTATTTGCCACTGTTACTGAACGCGGAGTATCCACAACGTAGTTTTGTAATAAATTTTTGTTGTTCGTCATGTGACAAGTAATGCCGGAGTCGACATACCAAACACCCGAGTTAATGTCCACAGCTAATGCCGTCAATAACGTTCCGTTCCACGCTTTTTCATATTTTTCACTCCGTTTGTCACTTTTATTTATTTTTGTTGGGCAGTTTCTACCGTAATGATTAGGCTTTTTACAAATAAAGCACTTGATGACCTTGGTAGATTGTTTGTTGTTGACACCTTTTGTATTCCGGTTTGTAAACATTGCACTTTCTTCGCCCTTGTCAAAGTCTCTATGCAGATTTTCTTGTAATAATTTACTTTTAACGGTTTCACTGCACAATTTAATGTTCGAATTTTCCAACGCCGTGATAAGTGGGTCGTAGTTTGGTGGCAAACCACTTAACATCAACACTGACAGAAAATCATCATCCAATGGAGCATTTATGTCTCGTAGTTGTTGATCCAAGTCTGTGATCTTCAAGAGATACGCTTCCATATCATTAAATTGTTCCAATTTCAATCCAAACAATGTACGTAAAAGTCCAAGTCTTCTACACAACCCTTTGTCTTCATACGCTGTTTTCAAGTTACGCCAGGCTTCATACCCTGTCATTGCATTCCGTACATGAGAGAAAGACGATGGCTTCACCATTAAACATATTTTTGCGAGCGCTTTCAGTTGTTTGCGTTCATCGGTGACCTTGGGGACACCTGCTGTAGACTCTTCGATGCAGTCCCATAAATCTTCATACCAAGTACATACACATTAAGAATTTCCAATTTCCATAGTTTCTCAAAATTTACTGAAATTCCTGCACTTGTTGTCGACGACGCCATTGTGGACAAAAACGAGTCTTGAGTTGCCGGTTGTGTTGCACTCTCGTCTGGCATTCCGCACTAAAAATTACTTTTACTTCCCGCGTATCCTGGTCCTAAAACCTGAAAGATAGAGAGCAAAATAAACCAGGATTGAATATTATAACCTAGTTTTATTGTGAATGAATTCCGTACACGACACTGACAAAGTGTTAGCCGACCAAGAAGTGACAGGTAGCTTGTATAGTGTCCCCATCTAGTAGGCAGGAAGGGGTGGGGCGGAGGGGTATTAAGGGGGTGTGGTTAGTTTTGCAGGAGGGGGGTCGAGGGAGGGAGGAATATTGGGTAATGTGGAGAACGGGGGGGTTTCTTGGTTCGGGTGTAAGCGGAAAAGGGGAGGGGGAAAGGCGAGAAAGGTGGAGGGGGAACGCAGGAAGGGAAGAGGGGGGAAGGGGAACGGGGACGAATTCAAAAGGACACGCAGGGAGAAACTATATCTTTATTTAAGTGGCATTGCAATGCATGCCGGGTTCAGCTAAGAACTGAAGGGGAATGCGGACGCATGGGAATGGACATGCTTGGAGAAACAATAATTTATTTCTTTGAATGGAATTACAACGCATGCCGGGAACCAGCTAGCAATGAATAAGAAATAAAAAATATAACATTTGAAATAAATATTAAAAAATAACTCTTAGATAAATGAATTAATGACGAAAGCGAAAGCGCACGGAGAAATAGTTACGTAATACATACTTTACAATAATATTATATAACTTAATAATATAATACAGTATTTGGAAACACGTGAAAAAGTACTTACCAAAAAATATTATTATGTTATGAACAGAAATAATGATTCACTTTAGCACCCCTGCCTTGTCAAGTTTGTCACGAGAAGAAGCTACAACGCGGTCGTAGGTATCGATGGTCGAAATACAACTGCGCGCAATACCGCTATGCCAAGATCTCTGTTTCTCGTGTTCCCGTATAGCGAAGTAGAGCGAGATGTCACATAGCGTGTCATCTCCCCACACACTCTTCGCCTATCGAAATGTTAATATAATTATGCTAGGTCCACACAGACACACGGTTGATTGTATTTGTGGTTTATTCCCGATATTTAACAAAATATATCTGATTTTGAATTGAATTTGCAAATTTTTTAAAATATTATTTTTTTAATTCAGTGCGTAAATGTGTAACGGAGGAATACCTAAAATTTGAACCCAGAATTCATTATATTTATATTGATATTAAAGTTATTAGAAGCAATGTGTAGTATTTACACATCACAGACCAGGAAAGGTTAAAGAAGTTGCATATTATTTTATTTTTTTGTTAATTGAGTTATTCCCTTTTTCTTGTGGCCTTGTATGAACTGTCAAATAGAAGTGTCAAAAATCGGATTTTTAAGCATAACCTCAAATCAGGTTGTAATGGAAAATTGGCATAAATCTTGTAATACTATTAAAATTCATTAAAAAACTATACTACGTACCAGTAATTTCTGTAGTTCATTTGTAAACATCTTCCAAATTACATAGGAGCTTCTTCGCGCCATTATCGGCTTGGCAGCATTGAAAAACGCAGTATATAACTTCGGTTTGTTCATTTTTATTCAATTCAAACAATGCACAGGCAAACAATGAAAAAATAATTATTAAACGAGCGATCTTCAGTGTGTTCTATACGATTTAAGTCAGTAAAGCCAAGAGCTATACGAAACGTCAATGACAAAGAGAGTATTTCGGTGTTACCATAGTAATGAAAAAATTTATTTCCAAATTAATAAATTTCTACACTTCCTTGCCAAACTATAACTGCTACATATATTTCAGGCACTACGAGCAAACCCTGATGGGAATGAGTCACAGGTTTGCTTCTACATCATACAATTGTTACTCCTAAAAGGATCTGAAGTGCGAAATCGAGCTCTGGAGTTTGTCAAAGAGAACTCACCCGAACATTGGAAGCAGAGGGATTGGTAAAAAAATATTACTATGTACTTTGTATTTTTTATTTTCATGCAGTGCAAATTTCTATGCTTTTTCCATTAGGGGGCATACATTAATTACGTGAGCTCAAAAGGGGAGGGGGGGGTCCAGCAAAATCTTATGTTACTTGAAAAGAATATACGAAGTGGCCTGAATTTATCTCACCAAGAGGGAGGAGGGGTCTAGATTCGAAGAAAAACTGCTCATGTAATTAATGTATGCCCCCTTACGCTATTCCAAATGTTTATAAGTATCTATAGGTATGTATTAAGCATAGGAAATAGGAAGTGTGGCAAAACCATCGATCAGGGAGTGGAAACACGATCTGCAGTAGCCATCCCAAGCCAAGGTGTGAGCTACCGTGCACATGCTGAATGACATTGGGAAACAGTGTCACAAACAGTGCCTCCGAGAAAAGGGGTTGTTTCTTGGAGTATTTAGATCTTACCCCGGCATTCGGGGCTCTTCTGGGGTGTTATTTCCATAGTTACCCGTGGGACCAAAAATGGACCAATCAAACAACAACAAAAAATTGTGGCCTTTGGGAAAACTAGGAGAAATGGAGAGGGGAGCTGAGGTCACCTCGGTGGAGTATCCCCTTTTTGGGCCTTCGGGAAACCAGGGAGAGTGAATAAGAGACAAATAACTTCTGTGTCTGTGAAATATACACTGACTTTAGTAAGGCTTTCGACAAAGTCTCACACAAAATACTTATACGCAAATTAAAATCCCTTGGAATAACGGGGCATATTTTGAGATGGTTTGAAAGTTATCTATACAACAGAAAAATTTCAGTCAAACTCAACTCGCACTTTTCACATCAATTCGAAATCTTCACCGGAGTCCCCCAAGGGTCACATCTAGGACCAGTGCTGTTTTCTTTGTTCATCAACGACATAACCACAATCTTTGATGGAGTTATGATACTTTTATTTGCAGATGATCTTAAAATTTACAAAACAATTACTAATCTCAATGACTGTTGCGTATTACAAACAAATCTTGTGAGGCTACAAGAGTGGTGCATCCATAATGAACTGTTCCTCAATATTGAAAAATGCCAAACAATAACTTTTGCCCGAATTAAAAATCCTGTTAAATATGAATACAGCATCAACAACATCTTTCTAAAAAGAGTTGAACAAATTAAGGACCTAGGAATTATTTTTGACAGTCAATTTATCTTTTGTTTCTCATATTAACGAAATAACTAACAGGGCCATGAAAAGCTTGGGATTTATATTGAGGACGGTAAAAGATTTAAAAATAATTATGTAATTCTTTTTAATTGTTGTACACTGGGTTGGTGAGAAGCCATTTAGAGTACAATTCAACCATCTGGGCTCCTTTTTACAAGACTCACCAACAAAAAATTGAGAGAGTTCAACACAAGTTTCTGAGATTTATAAACTACAAATTAGGAATTCCAATCGAAGAACTTAACTACACAATTCCAATCGAAGAACTTAACTACACATTTCTAAAGGACTTACTGAAATTAAATGAATTAACTTCGAGACGAACAATGAGTGATTTAATTTGTCTTTTCAATATATCAAATGGCAGACTGGACGCCCTTGATTTAACCAATCTAATCCAGCTGCGAGTACCTACCCGTGATACAAGATTGATTGCGCCATATTTTGTCCATGCGTCTACTAATAACTATTTCGAAAACTCACCAATCGAAAGGCTTCATAGACTCGGAAATAAATATAACTCAATCGATGTTTATCGCCATCAGTCAGTGTCGAAATTTAAATGTAGCATATTAGAATATTTACAATAGAATAATAAGTACAATAGTGCACATAACCCAACATAGTTATATTCCGAAAAACACCTACCGTATAGTGCTTAATAAAGGTTAGTAATTTATAAACAAATTTTACATTAACTATTCGTATTTATCGTTGTAATAATAATAACAAAATTACCTTAACTACTTAAACTTTAATTAATATTTTAATTTGATTAAAATAAGATACTCTGTTATATTATGTTATCGAATTCATTTGAACTTTCCGTGATTGTATACCCAACAATCTGACATTATTTGTTTATACCTTAAGTATTCTGTGGTAGCATTATAAATATAATGTTTTTTGTCTTCTGAAATTGAATTCTTTAAGCAGAAATTCTGTCGTAAATGTAATTGGTCAAAATAGAATCGGTTTGAATAATAATTCTAGTGCGGTGCAAGTCGGTAGTGTGTATTTTTGTTTAATAAATCAACTTCGCCATGTATTCAACACGTAAAAATTATACATATATTAAGTACTCACACATTATTATTATTTTTTATATACTTATTATGCTATCTGCATCTCTTAAACTGATTTTTTTCTGTCTCATTATTGTATAATGCTGTACTCTTTACCTACCATCTTTACTTCTGTGTACCATGTCTAAAACCTATTATGTTTTCTTTGTCATCTGAACACACCTATATGCACTAAAATATATAAAAAAATGTAAATGTATGTAAAAGCCCATAAGGGCGTTAATGATTAACAAAAAAAAAAAAAAAAATTTCAAGCAAAGCTACCGTTGTAATTCGGTTTTTAATTCAAGAATCTGCCAAAAGATGTTGCTACTTCCGTCAGCAGCTCGCATATGGACGTTTATTTCCTAGGTATAAGTACTGGGATTTATAGGCGGCTATATGCAATATATATTACATATGGCATCATTGCATATCTCAGTTACTTTGTCGCGGTTACTTTGTCTCGGTGACTAGCTGTCAGCTGTCACTGGATGTCTGGATCACAGTGGATCCGAGTAACTGGCTATTTTTGGAACCAGTTCCTATTGGATTTATAAAATGGTCACCAACACTCAAATCGGGCGAAGCCGAACTAAAAGCCGCCCGCAGGGCCTAGCAGCAAAAACCTGCTAAGAGGGTTTTTAGCTGCTAGTCTACATAAATTTCCTAATATTTTAATTACTTTAAATTTTTTTATTAGGCATGAGAAACACCTCGCTTTCCATCGCAAATACCCCGAGAAGTTTGCCCCTGAAGAGGCGTCGGGTCCCTACGGAGGAACCCTTCCCGTCTACCTCAGTAATGTGTGCCTTCGATTTATCCCAGTGCTGGATATTGTCGTCCATCGCTATCTGGAAATTCCCGCAGTTAGCACCCGACTGGATATGCTGCTCGATCACCTGGGCTGTCTCTACAAGTTCCATGGTATGTAATATAATTTAATTTAAACCATGTAACTAACTAAAGTTGTACGGCTTATAGATCTGTGGTACTGGTCGCTCAACTAGAATTGACGTGACCAACACAAACTTACGCTTGTTTGTATTGGTGATTACTTGCAAGCCATTACTCAGAAAGACCCTTCTTATTTTTATTAGCAAGAAAGGGACAGTAAGTGTTCCAAATTTGATATTCCATGAGCTTTCTACAGTTACAGTGTAGTCACAAGCCTGTTCGGTTTGATAAATTCTTTAAGAACTCTTTCACTAGTCCGCCACCCCAAAAACCGGGCAAGTGTCTAATAGTGAAAGCGGCGGATTATAATAATAATAATAATAATAATAATAAATTTATTTCAGATAAAAATTATACAATTTAACATATGTGGAAACTTTGACTAGCCAACTAGGAATGGATCCTGTTTTAGGCCAGTCAAATTGACAAATTTAGTTCATATCATAAATTTTTTTTTACATTGTTTAAGTATAAAACATATTATTTGAAGAAGGAAAAAAATGTGTTACAATTGAATTCCTCATATGATCTTTAGATAAATACACAATTTGTAATTATGAGAATTATCATATAAGCTTTAGATAAATACCCAATTTTGTACTTATGAGAAAAAGAATACCTAAGTGAAGAGGAAAAATGAAGAATGCTTATGTTAAGTAAATGTGAATGTTTTGGAAAATGGAAAATGGAAAAAGGAAAATGGGAAGCGTAGTGATATAAGTTTATAATCTAGATGGGAGATTAGAAAATAATTGATCGCATAAATTAAAAAGGAATAGACAGTTATGTTCTGGAGTGATAAGTATGTGTTTTTGTAATATATGGACTCTAACAAATTATGTATGAGTGTGTGTTTTTATTTTATTTTTTTCTATTTTTTTTTTAATCCTCGACTATCTATTGGTCAACATATCTTCGCTTTTGACCCTCCCTAAATCAAGAAGCCAGTCGTTGATCAACTTGCGCAAAACAGTTGTACTTTTAGATTTCCAAGCATTAGGAATGATATTAAATACTTTAGGTCCTAAGTACGAAAATTGCCGTTGCCCAAGGGACGTCGTGGTTTTTATTGGGACTATTGGATTGTTCCTTGAATGTCGGGTGTCGTGAAGGTGGTCAATGGAAGGGAAGTGCTGACGTTGTTTTTGAGCATGTAATACAATCTTTCTAATATACAATTGTCTAACATCAAGAACTTTAAATTCCGTGAATAATGCGTCACTGGGGTACCTGAATGGTTTTTTAAGGATGACTCTTAGTAGAGATTTCTGTGCTTTAGCCAGGGAGTCTAATATTGTTTTAGCACATCCACCCCATCCTAGGGATGCATATTCAAGTAAAGAATTACACAAGGCATAGTATATTGATTTCATATCTTTTACAGAGAGAATATTTCTGATGGTAATAAAAAGGTGAGTAAGTTTTCTGACTTTTGAGGCAGTTGAGTTAATGTGCTCTTCCCATCTCAGATATTTATCAATGGTGATCCCTAGATATTTTAAACTATCCACGCATTCTAGGTTATTGCAAGTACAAGTGTTCGTTTCATTGCAGACGTTAATAGTAATATTTAGTATTACCTTGGGTTGTCCCGCTTGTGTTGCACTAAAACGTATAAATTTTGTCTTATCTGTGTTAAGAGTAAGGAGATTATAGTCTAGCCAATGTTTGACATTGTTTATTCCAATTTCTGCTTTTCTATGCGCTTCGTACCAGTTTATGCCCTCAAATATTAAGACTGTATCGTCAGCAAAAGTGATGATATGATCGGCAAGGTTACTGTTGCAAAGGTCATTGATATAGATATTAAACAATATCGGTCCTAAAGTACTTCCTTGTGGTACACCAAAATTGATATTGGCTGGATCGCTTAGAGTACCACTAATATTAACTCTTTGGCTCCGATTTTCTAGATAGCTTCCCAACCATTTGAGTAACTGTCCCTGTATACCAATTATCTGTAGTTTTTTCATAAGGATTTTGTGCGAGATGGTATCAAAAGCTTTAGCCAGGTCCAGAAAGAGCGCGATGCTTTTAATTCCACGATCGATGTTATTAGAAATTACTTTAGTAAGATTGCCAATGGCATTTTCGGTACCTAAACCCGGTCGGAAGCCATATTGTCTCTCAGAAAGAATGTTATTATCTTCAAGGTAGAGGTTAAGACGGTTTTTGACAATTTTCTCTATAATTTTTGAGACAGAATTGACCAAAGATATCGGCCGGTAATTTTGAATCGCAGATTTATCTCCATTTTTGTGAAGTAATACAACAATTGAATGTTTTAGATGGTTGGGGAATATTCCTGATTTAAGACTTAGATTGGAGATGAACGCTATCGGAGAAGCTATGGATGACTTTATTACTTTAAGCAGATTTGTCGAAACTTTGTCTGGTCCACAAGCGTTAGATGGCTTTAGGTCGTCAATTATTTCCAAGACTTCGTTCGTCGATGTTTGTATATTGTCAATTTTATGGACGAGGTTAGAGGTAACCAACTTGGCAAGTTCGGTTTCAGTTTTATTGCATTTATCGAGAATTTTTTTGGCAAGTGAGGTTCCCACCGCTGTGAAGTAGTTATTAGCAAAATTCGCCATATTTTTAGGATTAGAGGACTTAATGTTACCGATATCCAACGATTTAATTTCGGAAGACCTGTTGATTTTTGTTTTACTGATATTGCGAAATGCTTCCCACATACGTTTTGGAGAATAAGAATTTTCGTAAATGAACGTTTTATAATAATTTTCCTTCGTATATTTAATGATCTTTTTACATAAGTTCCTATATTTCTTGTAGTGGGTTTGTACTAGGATATTATCTGGAAACTTTTGCGCCCTTTTGTGGAGTTGGTTTCTTTTGTGAATCGATTTGACAAGGCCGGGTGAGATCCAGGGCGTAAGTTTGAACTTGCTATTCGATATAAGTTTGTTACTTGTATGTTTAGATATATTTGTGTGTAGAATAAAAATGAATTCCTTCATCGCAATGTCAGTGTCAGTTTGATCAAATACTTTTTGCCAGTTTTCTAAAAGTAAGTCCTCAATTAAATTATTATAGTTTAATCGAGGGACGTACTTGATTTTAGCAGGTGAGGGTGGTTTATCTTTAAAGCACAGAGCTGTCGTATAGTGGTCGGAAATTGACGTGTGGATAACGAATGAGTCAGTGAAGTTAATATTTTTTACGTAGATGTGATCCAAACAGGATTTGTTCATGCCCTGTTCTCGAGTAGGTGTATTGATTGTCTCTATGAAACCGTTTTCTGTGAGCAGACATATGTAGTCATTGAATTGGTGGTGAAATGGAGATATAGTGTTGATATTAAGAGCGCGCAGGAGCGCCGAGAAATTTTAACGATAGGTATTTGTAAAAATTATTTCTATTTCGTTCATCTCAGCGGGGACAGCAAAAGCGCTATCGGTGTATTGGTGAACCCCAATGCGTGTGTGTGCGTGGCTGCAGGTGTTGGAAGCACGAATCGCCGCGTCGCGCCCGCCAGCGACTTCGCGTTCTTATTATTTCATTTACTGTTATTCATTTATTCCAAAAATTAAGTAGGTGCCTAGGTACATATTCGTAATAAAATAGCGAGGTCTACATTATTTAATATTGTATTGTACTTAACTTTATTATTATTATTACTTACTACAAATACATGTGACTGCCTGCTCCGAGCTCATCTTCTGCACACGCACAAGTCAATGAGACTTGTGGATGCGTGTATACAGGTTGCTGCCTGCTGCAACAGATAAGTCAATACGCGTCGCGACTTGAGCGTGCGTATTCCTATATAATAGATATCTTCTGCGCTCATAGTTCATTCATCTTGTTACTATTAGTAAAGTAAGATGCACGCTGTTTTGGTTTAGTAATATCGGGAGATTCATACCATCTTTTTTTATAAAACGGCAGCATAGGCGCAGTAGATACATCACGTACTTTGTGATTGTATAGTGTTTTTATTTTTCGCTGGCTGCATCACTCTACTGTTTTTGACTAGCCTTTTTACTGGAAACTATTCTACGTCAAATACAGACCTTCGAATTTTGACCCTGAAACCCCCTTGAATATTGAAATCTGTTTGGTCATTTCTCACGATTTACACATATAGGACATATGGTGAGTAGATACCTACTAAACTATTCATAAATTATTCATAAACTATTATTATAAACATAAACTATTCATTCATAAAAACTCAATATTACAACACAATTTCCTTTTTTAATTAAACATATAAATATCGCTAAAAATGTTGTTGTTTTTTGGCTCTCCCTGAATAACGTAAATTCATCAGTTTTGACTGTATGCATAAAGTGCATTAGTGCAAGTCGGTACATTTGTTAACATATCTAGTAACCTATAATAAATATTATTCTACGTCTTAGGCTGCGTATACACACGCCAGCCGAACAACGGATTATGGGAAAGGAACGAAGCAAAAGCAAACTGCCCGAAACGCTGCGCCGCTTGCGGTTGCTTCGTACCTTTACCATAATTCGTGGTTCGGCTCGCGTCTCTGTCCGCAAAGAGTGGCGTGCACTGATTTTTCAGTGGGCTAGAATCCTAAGATTGAAAATACGACATTAATGATGTTGTCGAAGCTGAAAATTATTTTTTTTCCGAAATTTCAATTTTCAAATTCTGTGCACGCCACTATTCGCAAATATATACGTAGCATAAGATATGTGTATTTAGAAATTGAGTTACATAAAATCGACTACTATATTACCTACCTTCAACTCAAAAAATTTTTTCTTACAGATAAATAATGGGTAAAAGAAATGGAAACAAAGCGCGTTTGTTTTTATCTACTAGACGAAAAAAACCGATTATTAGTATCAAACGACAGATTCATGTTGCACCACGTTCGACATCTAGGTAAGTCGAAATATCGCTTTCCTGTCACTCTTACTACTGAACCTTCCTAAGGTTACCTTTACGTACGTAAAGTTTTTTTTCCCGTAAGTTGCTCACATAAGAGAGTTATGGCAAAATTACCAATGGGTATCGTTTACATTGATAATTTTGCCATAACTCTCTTACGTGAGCGACTTACGAGAAAAACCTAAAGATTTATGCTATGAGAGCCGTGTATTATGTAGCATGTATAACGGGAAAATGGGATGGACAAATTTAAATAAACAAATCATTTGCATTTACAGGGATATGGATGTCATCGATACTACTTTTGGAAACTTAACTACATCTTCACTAATGCATGAAACTTCCATGGATGAATCATTTGCTCCAAATATAGATGAAAACGCAAGTTCATCATCATCAACAACGCTTGATGATTTGGTGATAGAACCAGACCATATTGATGAAACCGATAATTTCGAAGGTCGCAGAATTGTGGATATAAAATATTTGTTTTCGGAGATATCAAATATAAAGCACGAACACACCAACTGCACATTTTCCGATTTAAAATTTATGAAGGAACGACGAAATGGTCTTCTAAGCCAGTATGTTTTCGAGTGCAAAATGTGCAAGAAAATAGAATACATTCACTCCGAAGACCCGAAACGGAAAATGTCTATAAATACTGCTGTCGTCGAAGGAGTGATGTGTACAGGAAATGGGTATTCACAATGGAATGAAATTTGTGGGGTTTTAAATATGCCAAATATGGATTGTAAGACTTACACGAACATAGAACAATGTTCAGCGCCAACAATTGAAGAATGTGCCTTAGAAGAAATGATCGCAGCTGGTGAAGAAGAAAAAAGGCTAGCCATTTTAAACGGTGACGTAGACGAGGGTGGCTATCCTTTGGTAACGGTGGTTGCAGATGGCTCCTGGGCAAAGAGGTCGTACAAAAGTGGATTTAGCTCCTCATCTGGCGCAGGGTGCATAGTTGGACTACGAACTAAAAAGGTTTTATTTCTGGGAGTGCGAAACTCATACTGCTGCATATGTGCTAGAGCTACTAAACTACACATAGTTGCTTCTGAGCACAGGTGCTTCATAAACTGGCGTGACAGTGCTAATGCCATGGAAGCCCACATTATAGCAGAAGGGTTCTCGAGAAGCATGGAAATGCATGGATTGAAATTTAACAAACTAGTTGGTGATGGCGACTCCAGCATCATGAAAAAAATAATGCAACAAATGCCATATGGTCCTAACCTTATAGTACAAAAAATAGAGTGCAAAAATCACTTACTCCGCAATTTTTGCAACAAAATGAAAGCACTTGGAAAAAAAACCAACAACGCTAAAGGCTTTGTACCAGTTCATATAAGGAAAAAGGTTGAAGCAAACGTTTTACGCATGAGAAGAGCTGTAGTTGGAGCAATAAATTACAGGAAAGAGCAAGAAAACACAGTACAAAGTGATAAAATTAAAAATTTGAAAATGGACATAAAAAATACCGCAAATCATGTGTTTGGTGATCATAAAAATTGTGCATCGTACTATTGCAAGCCGGAGAAGTATACTGATGATCCAAATTTAGTAAGCGATCTTCGAGATTGTGGAATATGGACTGATATCCAACAATTCTTATTGTCTCTAATAGCAAATGCAGAAAGTCTTATTATTGACGTGACAAATAACACTGTGGAGCAATTCAACAACGTTATCGCCAAATTTATAGGTGGAAAAAGGGCAAATTTTACTACAAGAGGATCTTACCAAGCAAGATGTTTTGGAGCAGTAACTTCGTGGAATAGTGAATTGGCAACCCATTCAAGAATACAAAAGAAAATCCAAGGCCACAGTCCCGGCAAATACACGAAGCACTTTATAGAGAGAAAACGACGTTCGAAGGAGAATAAACAAATGTGTCGAAAAAAAAAACTAAAGTATAATGAAAATACGACAGAAAAAAGAAAAAAAGTTACAGGGCCCGATGAAAATTATGGTCAATTGGAATTAGAACCAGATATGCCACCTGAAATATTTGAAACGAAAAAAGAGGAATTTCTCAAAGAATTATCTTCAACCAATAAGGAAGAGCTCGAACGGAATACGGTAGGCCAAAGCAATAACAATCTGTGGGCAATTGAAAGACGTAAGCGGATAACGGCGTCTAACTTTGGAAAAATATATAAGCTTCGGCAAAAAACTTCAGTTACGGGAGTACTAAACTCTTTACTGTACTCACAATTCAAAGGAACTATGGCCACAAATTATGGAAAAGAAAATGAAAGCCTAGCAATAGAGCAATTTTCAAAAAAAACAAGTTTTCAGGTATCCGCTTGTGGGCTATTTATCGATAAAACCAAAAACTTTTTAGCGGCAAGTCCGGATGGCCTTATCGGTGAGGATTCTATAATTGAAATTAAATGCCCTTATAGTATAGCAAATATGTCACCAGAAGAGGGAATTGCACAAAAGATAATTGATTACTGTAAATTGGAAGACCATTCTTTAACATTAAAACGGAATCATAATTACTTCTACCAAGTACAAGGCCAGTTACATATTACTCGTCGTAATTATTGTTATTTTGTTGTGTGGAGTCCAAAAGGTTTGCTGTATGAAAAAATTGAGAGGGACGATGAAATCTGGCAAAAAATCGTTCCACTGTTAGAAAATTTCTACCACCAATGCCTTTTACCAGAAATAATTGACGGTCGCATACCAAGAAATTTACCGGCGAGGGAAAGGTCTGGACCATAAATTGTTTTAATTTCATTGTGTAGATGTTAAACAGTAATTTTTTTTACAATAAAGCGTTTAAAAACAAAAAATATTAGATCATTGAAGAAGATTGAAAATGTCAAGTGATGTAGGAGGTATTCCCAAAAGTGCATTTTTCTGTAATAATATAACGTATCAAAAAAGTTAAATAAAAACTAAACTAGTTATGTGTATGTACCTAATATGTAGCACAATAAACAATATGGTGCCTCTTATACATAGATTTCAATATTCATTTGTATAATATGATATTATAATAACATAATCGATTCAACAACATGTGGTAGATGCATGTACCACTGAACATACGCTGTACCAGCATTCCATCAAACGATCAGTGGTGTATGTACTTACCATCACACATTTTCTTGTAAAATATAATTTTTTTGAAAAAAAAATCTAGAACAATATATTTAGTCAAATATAAAAGTTTTTTTTTGGTTCGGTAGTTGTATCTTAAAAAAAGTGTCCTATAAAGGGATAATATTATGTTGAGTACAACCTTCAAAAGTTATCAAAAAATATTTTAATTAATTTTTGTGTTCCATATCCAACTCGGCAATACGGAACGGAATCATCTCGGGGTCTGTCTGTAACAGGTGTTTTTTTTTCAATTTTTTTCCATTAATTTATTTGACGTAAACAAATTAAATTTGTCACAATAACTTTAGTAAATAAGCTCGGTAAGTATTGGCACACTCAAAATAAGTCACCAAACAGAAAAATAATTTTAAAAAAACATCGATAACTCGGGACATGACAACACTAGTGGACTAGTGTATCGATGTAATTATTGAGAATGTCACATCACTTCGTTGACTGTATACGTATTCAACAAAACCCTCTCCGCCCCCCCTCACCCCCGAATACTGAGAGAAAGGGACACATGCACCTCAGCCTGATAATACCCAAATAAAATTGTCAAAATCGAGGTTTTGTAGTCCTCATTTTTCTACTCCAAAACTGAACCAATTTCCAAGATTTTTTTTACCAAATGTATTGGAAGAAAACATTCTATGTCTGTACCTTTTGCTTTTTTTAAAAATTCATCGTCTAATTTGTATACTGAACGTTTGTTGATGGCGTTAAAAAAAGGCAATTTTAACAATTTTTGAAGGGTTATAACTCCTATAAAAAGTAACTTATCAAAAAAATCAAAACGTACCGACACGCTTGCGGTCAATATTCATATTATGTAAAAAAAATATTTTCTCTAGTGTCAAAATTCAGAGAGGGAAATGAGGAATACGTTTGTATGGAAAAAACACAAAACCCGGTTTCCTCTTAATGTCGCCAATAAGGATTTGACGTTCAAATTTATTGGAACTGCTGACGACAGTTTGAAGTGAATTCAAAAAAGAATCTATGTTCGGGAAAGAAGGTGATCTATATATAGCAAAGATACATAAATTATTATTCAGAACAATTTTAAGGCAGTTACCTTGCGATAATATAATTTCTTCGACTTGCGCTTGAATACCATCTTTAATGTAAACGACAATCCCACTAGATTTATTTATATTTTTAATTGAGTGATATTCCGTGTAAGTTTGTATTATTTTAGAGGTGTAATTTTTGTGGATCCAACACTCTGATAAAATTAAAACATCAAAAGTATGATTGAATTGATCAAGAAATAACAGAAAATCATCAAAGTTTGACATACTTCTGATATTCTGGTGAATAATCTTTAAACTATAAGACTTCCAGCTGTAATTATTTAATTTTTTGAGATCGTCAATCAAATACTTGTTGCACGTTATATCTGTGTCATTGTAAATATCAGTAGGTAATTGAATCATGATTATTCAGATGAAATGCAAAGCAATGAAAGTTTCACTACTATACGATTTGATCCATTTCTAGAAAAAGTATAACGTACAATAAAAATAACAATATTTATGAAAAAAAAAATATGTGATAATAATAGGAGTATTCCCAAGTAAGTGAACGCAGAAGTATTAGTGATTAAGTATATAGTAGAATCGGTAACATAATAATAATATAATAAATAGTGGAAAATAGCAAACCTCGTGAGTATATTTGGTTCGAGTAGCTGGGTGTGTATAATCACAGGATATAATAATGGCAATAATAATAATAGAATCTTCATTTTATAATCGTTGTCGGCATTAGGTATACTGTATTTGTAATAATCATAGGGAAGCCAGCTTGTTTTCATCGGATATAAGAATTGCGCCTGATCCTGTCTCTCTCTGCAGATAGACGCGTCCCTCTTTGACCCAAACAAATTGAAATCGTCTCTCTCTCGCAAATTGGCGAGTTTTATACCAAATCTGCTTAGCTCGAAAAGTCAGCTGCTCAGATACATAGATTGGCAACCGGGGGCCGGCGAGACCGATATTTAACGTGTTAAGTTTTTCTTCGATATTGTGTTTCTTCTTGTTGAAATATTTAACATCATTTAGCAGTTGATTTCTAGCCATGTTCGATTTAAGTTTAAGAACAATTGTCCTAGGTTGCTTCTGGTTATTATTTTTTTTTTGTAGACAAATTTTTATATACAGCATCGATGTCCTTAGTTTCAATGGGAGATCCTGTAGTTTTGAAGATGTTGAAGACCACGTCTTTTAGATTTTCGTCCTTGATGTCAGGGATACCTCTTATTTCTACATTACTAGACTTTAAGGCCAGCTCTTGGAAATCGAGACTATTCTCCAGTACTACGATTCTAGCTTCCAGTGCAGAATTCTTCGCTGTAAGCTCATCGTTTCGATGCTCGACGTCACGGATTCTGGCCATAAAGTCTTCATATTGTGCGTTCATGAATTGTAAGCTTTCCAGGATCTTGTTGTTTTGGTCCATGATGTCGTTCTGTTTTTTTTCCAGGTTGTTCGTTTTGATCATAACTAAATCCTGAATATCTTCGAGATTAGCGGGGGACGATGATGATGATGGAGCTCCTTGATCTTTAGTGGCCGTTGATTTCTTGGGCGGTTCCAAAGATGTGTTATCGCTGGCAGCGGCCGATCTTGTGTCCCTTTTGCACTGCTTACACTTTTGTTGTTCGCGACGTTCCTGAGTGAGTCGACGGAATGTACTTTCCGTTATTCCTCCACAGGCGAGATGGTAGATGCCTTTACACACCGAACACACAAATATCGACTCGTCTGATAGAATAACTTCGGGCAAACGCGGCAGTGCATTTTTAAATGATTTATAATGTCTACCGACACGAAGTTATTTTTATAATATAGTGTTTATTCTGAATTAAAATAAGTGCGACAGTAAAACACCTTGATATTATTTGAATATGTTAGAATGTGATGCCACAGACAGGATGCACTATCGCTTTCTTACTGAATATTGCGATTTAACCTTTAAAATAAACTTTAAGACGGAGTAAAATTGATATGAACTAGTCTCATGGATCTGAATAGTGCATACGTAATATGATAAGAATTTTTCATAAAAACAATCAAACGCTGCTAACAATTTTTCATAAAATTGCCATGTTTTTGTGTAAAGTTGATTTTGTAAACTTAATCAAACAAAAAACTTTGGAGTAACATTACTCTAAGGGCAGAACGAAACCAACAGTAACAATGCGGTAGTTGCAAAGTGCTATCCTAAATGTCAAACAATAATAAAATGAACCCTGGTGACTAGTAAAATGGTCAGCCAGAGCAAGTGGCGTTATATTAAAGTATAGTAATAGAGTATGTAAGTATAAGAAAATCCAATCAGTCAGTCTATAAAGCTTGGCGCTCGAGTCTTGGCATGTGGTGGATTATTGAATTTAATAGAGCTTGATTTTGTGCTTCCAGCTAGTAAAAATAATGGTTTATTATAGTAGTTATCTGTACTTTATTTTGCTCCTATGACTGCAAAATAATTTATTTGTTAGTTACCAACTGCTTTCAACGCTAAAGTTACCTGAGCTTGATGAATGAATCTTATTATTTTGTCCTTTAACCACTCCGATCTATCGCGAATATGCACTTTTTTATGTCTTAAACGACATGTCAGATTTACGAAAACTTTGTGTTATTTCCGTTCACAATTAAAGCTCTATAAATGAAACATTTCTGAATGTAGCCGAATAATAACAACTGCTTTTGAAAGGTTACGAAAAAAGCTTTCAAATTGTTATGTTACAAATAAATATTAATATTTGTAAATACATATTAAAATTTAGAATGCAAACATAAAAAAATGACTCACTTGATGTTTTTATGTGAAAACGGTACTAAAATCACGGATTATGCAAAAAACAATACTTATTCTATTGTATAAATGTACAATAAACAATTAAGTCACCTCACTTTATAATATTTCATACAAGAATATTTAATAAAAAAATAACAATGTCTAACGGCTGGTAGGCGATTTTTCAGTGTACCATATATCTTAGGTCTTTTTATGTATTTCTATGCACAACTTGAATAGTGATGGGTAGCTTGATTTATTATGGATTTTCTACTTTTTGTTTTAGGGAAAATAACGGAGTTATAACGATTTCTGTGGAAACATACGTGTTGATGTGAATACACGCTTATTGTACTTGACTGCTATTGTCATATTAACATGTATATCTGCTTATGTTGCCGAGTGGTTAACATTCTAAAATAATTCCAGACCGGCCGGTGACCTACCTGTACAACACGCTGCACTACTATGAGCGCAAGCTGCGAGACAGGCCGGCCCTTAAGCGCAAGCTGGTGGGGGCGGTGCTGGGCTCCCTGCGAGACGTGCGCCCGGCTAACTGGGCTGCCTCTGAGCCCTTCCAGAACTACCTGGCTGAGCCAGACAACACTAACCCCACCTGGGTGCCAGACCTCAACTACTATCTGGCGCTGGTCAGGAGGATTGTCGACAGTATCCTTTTACCAATTTGTGAATCCAGTTTCAGAGATCTATTTGAACTTCTGGCATCTAGTTTTGAAAAAAAGGTCTCTCTCAAGTATATCTAGTTTTGCGATTCTTAAGTTCCAGGAGAATAAAGTTTAAAATCTGGAAATGTGAAAATTAAATTTGTAAATATTTTAGGTCAAAGATTAGTTATGTATTTGTATAAATACTTCCTTTTACTCCACATCTTATAAAGCATTTTTCGGCTACGACTTCTGTGGTGAATCTTCTTTTAAGGTTACGTAAACGGACAGGTGAAACGCTTTATAGTATAAGAGTGGTTTACTTGAAATTGCTACCATCTTAAACAAAGTCGGTAAATCTTAATATATTATTAGTTCCAATTTTGCAACTGCAGAAAGGTCTTAACTGCAATAATATTTTGTTACTTTTTAGTGCCAAAATGCCATCACATAATAATATGTGGTAAACATGTAAAAACTTACTTCTTCAGATGGGGAGTCGCTACTTTTATTTTTTAATTTTTTTTTATTTAAGTTTTTATTCCAGCAGGGCTGGGAGGGTAGTGCAATCCCAGTCTGCCATATTACATAAACTATAATTCAATAATTTCAATAATATTTTACAGAGAAAATAAAAATTTAAAAGAAATAAAATATGATAACGTATTAGGTAGGTAGGTAATGAAAACGATAAATGAAAATAAAATGAAATTCGAACATAAATAAAAAAAAATAATCATAAAATTAAATTAAATTAAACAAAAATTAAGCAGAAATTAAAATAAAAAAATATTTGTTTTTTTTTTATTGTCCATCAGGGTGGTCGCCTCATCATCTGCATCCATCGCTCGTTTAGTGGGGAACTGAGCCACTCGGATGCAGCCATGACAATGATGTTGGTTGATTTCCGTGTCCTGCTCCAGAAGCTGGCTAGTCGGTGGCGAAGTAAGGCTGGGAATGAGTGCACCCTAATAATATTTGGATGATTTGTATAGCGCCGTTTTTGTAAAAAATCACCTCAAGTCCAAATAAAACTGACTGAGAACTCAACCTGGAAGTAATTCCATAATGAGTTTTATAATATGTATGAATACTACAGCTGTGTAAAAGCACTGCACATGTATATTATCTTCCTTACATTTGCCTATCAGCAATGGCAGGAAAGACGCATTTCCCAAACACGGATTGGCGATTCAACGAGTTCCCTAATCCGTCTGCACACGCCCTTCACGTGACCTGCGTGGAGCTGATGTCACTGCCCCTGGTGCCCGCCGTGGTAGGAGCCAACCTCCTTGATGTCATCAGCAAAGGCTTCACGGTCATCCCATCCAACCAGCTACAGTCCTGGATCAACGCCATCGGTCTTGTAATGGCTGCTCTACCTGATTCTTATTGGTCTGTCTTGCACGACAGGATCTTCGAGGTGATAACTTGCCCGCAGATGATAGAGTGGAGATATAGCAATTCACCATTCCAGCTCTTTAACTTGACAACGACCAGAGATGCCCTCTTGGAGAACAAATTCAGCTTCACCCTGGCTTTGGCGCACTCTATGTGGTACCACGCCGGTGTCGGACAGATTGGACAAGTCCCACAGTGAGTACTAAGGTCATATTATTTTTATAAGTAGGCATGTAATAATGACGCCCCGGGAAAATTATTTCTATTTACTTTATCATTCTAATTACTTGTGTTAATTAATATACTCCTTTGGTCTTATTCCTGCATGTTTGTAGATATATCCTGCAGAAATCTCATAATATTGTTTAATTGTTGTTAATTTCTTCCAATGGTCATACTGCTCTCGTAGAGCTATATCACCCTTGTTAGCAAAAGAATTGGGCAAAGTTTCACATATCAAATTTTATTGCTTTTTGCCCTCAGCAATCCAATCAATTCCCAGTAGGATTCATCCCCATTCATCCAATAAACGGTTCCTATGGCGGAAATCCTATAGAAAAAAAACTATAACTATGTAACTAAATAAAACTTTTATTCTTAATTTACTAAAAGTAAATGTTCAAATCGACAGGTGTGAACATGTCAAAAAGAAAATGTCTCCAGTGCCACGTTTGTGCAAATACAACACTAAGTGCCTCCGTACATGACGTTACTTACAAGCTACTCGATCCTAGTGCGCGTATCATACGCGCCGATCATAAGTACCCCCTGTATGATTTTGCTGGTGCCCATACACGGCGCTACGCGGTGGCAGTCGGTTTACCAATCAGTATCACGATACCGACGGTGCTGAACGCACGCGTCGCGTCGCATCATTTGTGTCTGATACTTTTTCGTTTGACGTTTGACAGAAATGGCGTCGGAATATGAAAGTAATGTTAGATTTGTTTTGGAAGTGGAAAAAAATGCATGTTTATATAATTATACTACCAGAATACGTAAGAAAGGATTTCGTGGAGAAGTCATGGATTGATGTTGGAAAAAAAGTCATATAACATCCCTTGACATCGTGTTAACTCCATGGCTGCACGTGAAAAATGATCAAGTTCAGTATATTTCGGGTAGCGCCGTGTACGGAAACCAGCATTAAAGAGTGGTAAATCAGCAGGGTACTTGTGGTTGCGTCACAATTACTTAGATTTTAAGTATCTCCACGAACGGAAGGCCTTAGAGAAGACAAAACATTTTTACATGATGTACGTATGTACATGCTTAGAACGTTGCACTGTGCGTAGTTCCATTTTTTTTAAAGATAAATATAATAAAGATAACCACAAAAATAATTATTAACAAAATTTTTCTCTGATAAGGTGAATAAAAATATGTACTCTTGTCTAATTAGTAAAAATTTGAAGAATCAGTATGCTAAAGTCTGTCATGTACACTCATATTGTTTATCCCATCTTCAAGCTAAACTGTTTGAATGAACATTTCAGATTCATAAAGGAGAAACTGATGCCTGTCATCCAAACTGAATTGCAATTCCTCTTCCTGTGTCACTTGGTTGGACCATTCCTGCACCGGTTCAACTCGGACTTGCCCAGAGCTGTCATCGAGATAACCATTATCTTCTATGAGCTACTCGAGCAGATAGACAAGGCCCAGACGCACCTGAGTTATATTGATCCGATTTGTGATCTACTGTATCCTTTAACAATCAACAAATTGCATATTTTAATTATTAGAAATTTAATTAAAATAAAATATGATAATGTTATTATCGAGTTCTGCAAGTATTTTAGGATGTTTTTCAGTTACAGCTGTTTCGACTTGTAAGGTCATTTTCAAACTGTGTTTGAAAAGACAAGTTTGAGACACAGTTTGAAAATGACCTTACAAGTCGAAACAGCTGTAACTAAAAAACATCCTAAAATACTTGCAGAACTCGATAATAACATTATCATATTTAATTTTAATTAAATTTCTAAAAATTAAAATGGAGTTCTACAAATTAAACACAAAAACAATTAATAAATTGCACATGTATATTGATGTTTTATTATTATATATTTGCAGTTTTCCTTGTTCTTTTTTTTCTATTAATTTGAATACCTCACAAGAGTCCCAGCTGCTCCCATCTGGAGCCAGTGAGACTATGGCATCCCCAATTGGGGTATGTTATGAAGCTGAAGGTAGTAGAGAGGGGAAGGAGATGAGGAAGAGGAAGGTGGGGAAGTACCTTGAAGATCTGGCCCCCTAGCACAGTCGATCGATAAGGATTGACAGGATAACTTTCGGAAAATTCTCGTCGTTCCCATCATGATTACGGATTACTAACGAATAAGTGAAAGTTCACAATGACTGAGTGTTCTTAATAAAATCGATGTCAACTGTTGTTTGTACGTTAGCGGTCTGCAGTTCTTCTAGAGAATGATGAGAAGTTACCGAAAGTTTTCCTATCAATCCTTATTGATTGACCATCCTAGGACCCCAGGTCACCAAACACGGCCAAAGCCATTTCAAGCAATGCTTCAAATCTGGACGCTGGTATTACACAGGGTGGTACTCAGAGTATCTTCCACTCTCGAATGTGCCGCAAATGTACCATGTATTATTTTAAAATTAATGAATTCTGAAATAACCCAAATTAACAAATTTAATAGAGCACGCCGGGATTCGATCCTGCGACCTTCGGATTGCGAGTCAAGAGCCTTTCCCCTCGACCACGCCGGCCGTGTTCTCTGACAATGAACCATTAATTATTATTGGCGTAATCATAAGCTGCTTTTGACTCTTTAAAGAGAGTCGTCTAATATATTTCTTTTTTATGTTTGAATAATTATTTTCTTTTAATTCATGATTAATTTGATGCTCCTTAACATACTCTTCAGCTATCATATAAAGTACATGTTTGTCGGTGACATGATGAAGAGTGAAGTGGAGGGCATCATCAGAAGACTCCGACCTTCGCTGCAGATGCGGCTCCGTTTCATCGCTCACCTCAATGTTGAGCAGATTAACCCCAACTGATGGCTGTGACAATAATAATAATTTAAGTGTTAGAAAAACAAGAATTAATTGTTCTTTCATCCAAATGAATATTTATTGCATTCTAGATATTTTTTTTAATAGTAACTATGTACGATTATATTGTTGCATGATATCTGCTACAGCTACATGTAATTATTGCCAAATTAACATGTACATACAAATATTTTTATTATTTTCTTTATTTATAATATTATTATTAGATATAAAATAGCAAGCTTAAGCCACATAGACAACATCCGCCCACAAATATTTTCATATATATTGTTAGAAAGTAGAATCTGTGAACTACGTTCACACCTGTCTGCCCAGTTGATAGTTCTATGAACATTTACAGTGAAACCCCTCGAAGTTTTCATGCTTGAAGACTGAATAGCTGCTTTTAGTATTCCCGCGGAAACGGCATGGTGACGGGAATGGCTTGCGCCATCTCATTTCTTTAACACGAGTGAGGGAGAGGCAAGAAAATAGTTACTTTTCTTGCCTCTTCCTCACTCATATCAAAGAAATGATTTGGCTCGAGCCATTACTGTTGCTGTGCCATTTCCACGGGAATTATAAAAATGATTTGGGAGGCGGGTATGGATACCGCCGCCCCGGGAACCATTTATTGGATAACCAACACCTCTGTCACAGGTCCTAGGTTCTAGGTTTGGTGACCTAGCAGGGAGTCCTTTTGACTTCTCCAGGCGTACTCTTTCGGAACATCGCCTTGCACTGCAGTGGGAGGGATGGATTCATACGTCCGTCACCCCTCATACCCTTTTCCTTCCCAGAACTTCCTCCCCTTCCTTTCCTAAAAAGACTCCACATAGCATCCCCAAAGATGACATAGACACAGAGGGGAATTATTTTCCTCAGAGTCTCCTGTGTGGAACTATTGTTTTAAAAAAAGCCAATTTAATCCACATATAAGGTTTTCCTGTTTAAGAAGTTTTTCCGGTCCCTTCCGGAAAATTTCACTGTATATGATTCAGATTGACTTGCTTTATACAGCTTGTGTTTCATTATATATAATTATATTCAATGTCATTATTTTCTCCACAATTCTATTTAGTGAATTCTTAATGAATGTGTTTGATTTAAGGAAACGCAAGCAACTGTTGTACAAACCTGATGTGTTATACGCACAAATGGACATGAACTAGTTTTAATTTAATGCAATTCTTTTATCTGTTATAATTCAAGTATTTACACTTGTGGTCAGTTGCTTAAATACGAATTATAAATATATTAAATAGAATGCTTTTTTGTATGATAAGGTCTATTTGCGAATGAAATATTATATTATTTTGATTGTCTTTTAATACGAACTTTTCTTATTTTATATTATAATTTTATTGATTACTTCATTGATTAAAATCAAATGTTGTTCAATAACATGCAATAAACATTTTCTTTTTAATAATATTTGTGTCTTCTCTTTTTAGATGTTTTGATACATTTGTTTTTCTATAAATATTTACTTTACCAAATCGTAATTGGACTTTTTCCTATTTTACATTATTTATTCTCAAATTAAATGTTCAATTTAATGTATTGTCATAATTGTCACGAATACCTGTAAAAAGTGTAAATTTATTTAACCTTTTTATACAGGTATTTACTAAACTATAATATAATACTTTATTTATTGAATAGAAATGCTGTGGCATTTCAGTTTTTTTGTTTACATATAAATCTATTCACATCAATATTTCCAAGAAAAAACTCTGTATTAGTGACCAGTAGATAATACCCCCTACTAATAAATGTATTTTAATTCTTATACAACAAATAATTAACCAATACATTAATTGTTTTTTTATCAGTTGTGTACAATTTAAAACACATTTATTAGTTAGGCAATTAATGTATGACTATCAAAAAAAGTCTCCAAGATACATAAAAAATATGCTGTGATGAAGAGTTTTTGCTTCTATTGAACATGAAAACCTTATGCTTTCACAGAAAAACAAATATGTAGCATGAAACCTTCATGGAAACGGTTACTAGGCATCCATGGTTAAAAACATAAAATCCACCATCGTGGCATGTTCTTGACAATTGTGAATGCAAGCCTCTGGATTAAGCCGTGGATTAGAAACATCGCAGTAAAGATACAAATTAATAAGTAAATATTTTAATTTCGGTTTTATGTCTGTAACTCCGACTCAATGAACTCTGGTTTGCTGTAAATTTAAGTGTCATTTTCAAAATTAGAATTGTTAGTTTAAACAAATTCAGGAAGCAATAAAGTACCTACCTACAATATAATATTAGATTTGTCTTTTTTGTAAATTGGAATTATATACCGATCGCATGGTTTTTCATGTATTTGTGTAGTGCAATAATAAAATCATGTAATGCATGTCAATCTTCCTAATTTTTCTATTCACCCCCTGCAAAAAAGGGACGCAATTATAAATTTTCTCTTCAATTGGTAAAAAGTAATTTTTATTTTTTGCTGCACATAAATCAACAAACAGTCCCTCATATTATTAATTTTTGTGGATGATCTAATGAAATACCAAATATGTTAACTATTTGTCTCTTAAGTAATTAAGTATTGTGTATTTGTATAATTTAAAGTCACATTTTCCTTAGATTTTTCTAATATCATATTTATACCTTTTATTGAAAACCTTTGTTCGTATGTACATAATAAATTTTCAGGCAATTATTTTGAAAATTGTGAATTAAATTTTGTTTATTTATTTTATGATTTCAGTATTTGAAACATGTGGGTGGTATTGATGGATCACTGACAAAAAGATTATGCGTTAACCCATATTGTTATGAAGACAAATTTAAAATTTAGATTTTATTTGTATTCATTTTAAGGCATAGCGCATCACCAAGGTAATTTAATTCATAAAAATGAAATACATAAAAAGGATAACAATTTTCTAGCGTAACATCGGCCCTCAAAATTAAAAAAAATTCTTTATCAAAATCTTCAATTTTGAGGCAAAATTGTAAAAAAATATACATTGATAACCGACATGAGCCCTTTTAGAATCTAGAATTTATGAGAATATAATTTTTGTAATAAAATATTTACTGCTTTATGTTTATGAAATATATAATTGGCAATACATCAAAAAGCATCTATCGAAAAATTTTATCGCTCACTAGTAAGTACCATTGTTGCCTTAACTCATCCTTTTTGTAACAGAACATTTTGACAGAAAAGTGAGATATCCATTTAACAAACTTTCAATATTGTGTTAGTAAACTTTGAAATTATAAATTGATTGAATTAAAATGAATTATGTAAAATCGCTGCTCAACATTATATAGGTAGTATTTTCAGGTATAACTAAGAGCTTGTTAGTGTGGCCGTTCATTTGGAAATTTTATGCCAGTTGCAAAAAAGGATAAAGCTCACTCTGATAGGCCAGCTGCGAATTTTAAATTTAAAATGAAATAAATACATATTTACGAGTACCAAACTTTTTCAACAAATATTTATTTTATTGATATCATCCATATTACTTTACAAAAATTGTTAAATTTGTGCTGTTTTGGGAATAAATGACAGTTATGTTGTTTCAGCAATACATTGGTTAATCTTAGTATCTTACGATGTCGTTTACAATGTTTTGCATATCATAAAAAATATACTTTTAAAAATAATTATTGTGAAAAAAATCGGCAATGACATCCGTAAGTTTTACAAAGATTAACAAATGTATCGCTAAACAGCCGGGGGCAAAACAATGCAACCGCCACTCCTACACTGGAGCGTTTTTGTCACATCTTCGATATTCACAAAGCTAACTTAGTAGTTTCACAGTTTATCAATAGATGTCTCGCATCTCTGAATACTAAAACTAATTTTCGCTGTCGCTTGTTATTTTTTTCATGATGGTTTATTGTCGAGGTTCAAAATTGATTATGGTTACAAAGCGACCTTTGGCCAAATTACCAATGTAAACGACACCAAAAGTCACTTACCGTAATTTATAACAAGTTACAGAAGTTATTTTTACGTAAGTTTTTGACAGGTCTTATCGCGTCCGCGTGAACTTCCAGCCTTCTCATAGCTTATCAAATCAGTTCCTTAAGTTGAGAGGTTTACTTTATGAAATGGTACCAAAATCTGCCAATGCGAAATATCAAAAATCAAAATTTTTTTATTTTTTTTTATTACATTAGTTACATTTATACAGCAAAATTACATAATAATAATAATATTTCAAATAACTGTAGATATTAAAATGTGTACAAGTGTTATTATGTCTTGTACGTTATTAGTTCCTAGCTAGGCAGATTGCCTGTTCTAAGGAACCAAATGCTGGTGAAAAATGCCAAAAATGTCTTCTGTAAAAAAAAGAAAAAACAAAATATTGTTTTTTTTTTTTTTTTATAGATTAAATATACATATACTAAGTTTAAATATACTATACTAAGTTTTTACTGATTGTGCCATTAATAGTTAGCCATGTGTAATTTTAAGTTTTAAATGACAAGTTTTAAAAGAAAGTTTCTTTCTTAGAACTTTTTTCCTATAAATACCAGTATTTTTATTATTTTAACTAAAGTCTGGTTAGGTTTTAGTAGATAATAATTACCTACCCTATTACCTCGCAAAAACAATATAAAAATCACTAGATAAAACTTAAATAAGCACTACCCACAAAAAGAAAAACGGAAAGAAAGTTTTCTGATTTCAAAAACCAAAGTTTATTTTTTTTTTCAGGTGAAAAAAAGTTTTCTGAAAATGAGCTTCCTTCTATTTAATTAATATCGGTCCATTCCTTTCTATTTTCTACTGTTTATAACATTACGTATTTGAATTCGAAGTCGATTGCCATCAGGTAGCTGTCATTCGGCTAAAATTAAAGAACTGCATTAATTTACACCGTTCAAGGCACTAAAGAGTGTGGAGAATTGTTTATTTCAAGCCAACTTCTATTTCATCACTTTATTTGGGCCTTTTCGCCTTTATTGACAAAATCGCGTAAATTTGGCAGCAGCAAATCGATGTTGACTGGTTAAATGTTGACTGATCTTAATGCATGTAAATTTACGTTTATGTAAACAGTCGCTATCGTCGCTGTGAGCACTAACATAAGTTGAACTTTCGAACAACTTCCATGAGCATTAATTACCATAACTCGGATGCATATGTAAACGCTCCTGTAAGTAACTTGCCAAAAAGTTTGTCGTAAACGTAAGTAGTACATTTTACTAATGGGTGTAAAGCTAGCCTAACAATCAGAAACATTTGTCTATTTAATGATTTTTTATAAAACTTACATAATAAAGATAAATTACGACATATAGGTAAATTCATTGAATTTGAATGACAGTTAACAATTTATCTAATTTCATACCAATATTTGAATGAGCGCGAACAAAAATTACAAAAATCCACAATGCTCAACGAAGTTTTTTGTAAATATCTTGTACACTCCAGTGGCTAAAGTATATTCCTTAATGAATTTAAATAAAAATCAACTCCTGTAAAATTTAATTTTTGTCGATGGATCTTTTGGCGTTCATGGCGCAACATAGATATCTAGGTTTTCTCATAGAAAAATCTTATGTTGGTATGCCCTTACTTTCTTTTGATTTTTAAGATTTTGCAAAAAATTCATAATTTTTTGTGAATCCCGCACAAGAATTTCAACTGTTTGGAGCCAGTATAACCATGGCATCCCCAATTAGGATACTTTTGAGGTAGAAGGAAGTGGGGAGGATAAGGAGATGGGGAAAAGTGGGGAAGTGAGTAATACGAAATCATGAACCTCCTCCCCCACAAGAACTTTTTTTAAATCTCCTACTCTATATGGCTCATGTTTGAAAAATAGGTAAAGCAGTCCATATGCTTAAAAGTTGTGTCTAGTTTGAAAAATCTCATCAATCTCAGAATAAGGGGGCATACATTAATTACGTGAGCAGTTTTTCTTCAACGCGACATAGTTCAAAATTGATGCAAGCAGCCGACCGACTCCTGAGGCCGCTGCCTAGGTTCTGTCAGAACCACGGCGTTTAAATCTCTTATTGTTTTAATAGTTTTTATAAGACTATTTATTAATTATATGTATATTATAATTACATTTATATGTACATGTATTAAGAATCAGCATTTTTTGATCTACATGAATATAATCTATTTTTAAGCCAAAATATTAATTATGTTATAAGTAAATTTTGCAGTAATTGAATTTTTCTAGTTTTCCGACAATGGCTATTGTTATGGAAGATTATTTGAAGTAGTAGGTATATTACTTATTGAAAATAATTAGAACAATTATCACAATGTAACGCCAATAATTACATTAATTATATAAGTGCACAAACATAATACATATTCAGCTACGTTACAATACAAATATCATATAAACCTTAAGTGATCTATTTTTTATTCAATGTCGGCCGTAGCATAACAATGTCGGTAGATTCATTGATTTTATAATTGTACTTACATATTGCAATATACAAGGAGACTGGTTACTTGCTGGAAATATTATGGATAGAATAGAGGAGACAATATATTGAAGCCAATGTTCATTTATAGTTATGCCGTATCATTTTTCTACAATAAATAATGATATTCTGAAAATGGAGGAACTTAATCCGTAAAAATCTGATACGGTCTTGTTAGCGAAGTGGTTGACTAAACAATGAAAAAGTGAAATTCGCCCTGTTATTCCTTAGTCCCATTTCCAGTTGGATTGAATTTAGATTTAGTATTTAGATTTTTTTTTTGCCTATTCTTCATTATGAGTTGATATAATATACATATATTACGTTCCTTTTACGTTCTTTATACCTTTCTTTCTTCCATGTTCGCATTAAATATTAGCTAGCTCTCTTTTCACAATCTTGTTTAGTAGAGTCAAACTAAGAATATAATAATATTATTGTTATATTATGGGTCACTTCTCTAGACTTTGGAAGGTATTCAGTAATTTACGTTTTAACAAAAGATTATGTAAATAAAGTTAGGATTAGTTGAGTTCTTTACATGACATGTGGCCTTTGGTCCTTGTGTTGAGAAGTAACTTATCAACCAATATATCCTCACTTGGCGCGCAATACCTCTAATGTGAAATAATTTATCTTTTACAGGAGAGAGAAAAAAACAATTTTGAAGCAGGAAAATGAAGGTGGACCTCTAAATTACATTAATTGTATGATTGTGCACAGTAACAAATTTTAAAAAATCAACCCATAAAAACAATTTTGTTTCATCATACTACATCTATTTCCATTTTTCGATTCAGTTGCGCCATCTCTTGATCAGCTAGTAGGCAATTTTAGAGAAATGAGTATTTATGCGTGAGTGCCTTCAAAATTTGATAGAATGCATTGTCATCGACAATGAGTCTATTTGCCGAGTTTCAGCTTGATCGGATGTCAGGAAGTGAACTAATTTCCACTTCCAAGATTTATATTCATTCCAGAAAACAAAATCGAAATTCAAATAGATGTATTAGAAAACGAAAGTCTCCCCTCATTTTCCCATTTCAAATTTTTTCATTCTACTATAAAATCTAAATTTTACGCGACAATGTAATAATTTATTGTAACTAATGTTTCATTCGAAACCCTATTTCAATAAACCACGTGGCCTAACTATTTTATAGACGGGATTAATTAAATTCCTATAGACGGGATTAATTCAAATGAGTCATAAGCAATATGAAAAGGTAAATAGAAATTTAAATAAGTGCATAATAAATAAAATCCACAAGCTCCGCCTAGGGGATAGAGGTTGGAAAAGTAAGCTAAATAAGTTATACAAAATTAGACTAACATTATAATATAAAATTAAAATATTGTGTATTGCATATTTTTTTACTTTTTCAAGCATTTACCATAAATTATCGAAATAGTTAATCTGTGTCAGATCTTTCATAAAATTTCATCAAAAATCATTGTTTTTTCGTAGAATAAACATATTATTCATGGTGAATTAATAACAACTGCACTGCTCTGTGTTGTGAAAGCATTTTAATAAATAAATATATTAAATTAAAAAGTCAAATAAATTTCTAGTAGTAGTAGTAGTATTTTCTACATTTTGAAGTTTTCTTCAAAATTTTTAAATACTGTTTACAATTAGTGCAGTTTTAATTATTAAACCGTATATTAAGAACCCATAATTGTTTTATTTATACCTGTAAGTAGTTTAGAATTAATGAAATGGGAATTTCACTATCGATTTGAATCACGGATAAAATAACAAAACATCCCGTATCATCTGTTTTAAAAATTAAATAAATACAGGGTGTAACAGCACATACCCAAGAGATTTCAACCAGCGATTTCTGAGCGTATTTGGAGTAAAAAATGTACATGTCATTTTGCCGTCAGATATATATTTTTTTCTATTTTCACTAAAAACAAAAAATGTTTAAATCATACGATGCTACTGTTCTCGTCGCGATGGGTTTGAGAGATACGCGCCCTGTTTCGTGTATTAACATGCTGTTAGGAAGAGATCCAATGCTTATCAAAAGAACGCTAGGCTAACTAGTCAGTTGCGATGTGTGATGGAAAAATATTTTTAATGTTTTTAATAGAAAAAAAATTGTCATCGGACAGCAAAATGGCATGTAAATTTTTTACTCCAAATATGCTTAGGATCGCTGGTTAAAATCCCTCGAGTACGTGCAGTTACACGCTGTATAATAAATTAATTTATTTTATTTAAGATTGTGAAATGCTATAATACGACACAAAGTGTTCTTTCAGTGTACTTATTCTTGACAAGTGGAATTTTAAAAAATATGTATTTTTAATATTGCAAGTCTATGAGTAATAAATTATTTCCATACAGAACTCTCTTTTTTTAATCAGGCTAACGTTGTTTATATTCCTTATATGTACAATTTTCTACAGTATCAATAAAAAAAATATATGTACTTATTAATAAATAATTTTGTTTTCTTTTCTAACCTCATTTTTGTTTTGCAATATTGTAATAACTATGTTTTATATCCACCTGAACCTAATCTAAAAAAAAGCCTTCTGAACATTACCCGGCTATTTATTATTTTCAAAAAGAACTGGTTAACCCATTGGCCTCATACGCAGGGGCGTGCACAAATTTTTTGATCAGGGTAGGCAGTAGGAAAACACAAGTTTCACAGGTTAAAATTTCCATATTTTATCAGATAATTTCAGAATTAAAGTACGACAAACGTTTTTGAACCGACAATTAGCACTTATGAAAGACAACTATTTGATAGAAATACATAACAACAGATGTTTTTGTCGTCACTAAATGCCTTTTGCTAATTTTGTTCTAGAAAGCACTGCTTAATACTAACAAAAAATCTCATAGAGGCAAATTAAAAACGACAGTTCTACTCTATGCTTTGTGCATTTCGTAAACATTGAATTATATTTTTTATGAAGTTAGCTCTAGTCAGAAATAATCCCTGCTTATTAGGCCGCATTTTAGTGAGGCAGTCGGAGGGCGCGCGTGTAGTTTCTAGTTACAGTTTATTTATGCCGCGTTTATGGCGCTCGCGAAGTTTCGGTTACTCAGCTTTTTCGCGCTTATTTTTGAAAGTGTATATTTATTTTTAGCAATAATTTAATAAATTATACCTAATATTATTTACATACTTATGTTTTACAAATACGGCAGGGTAGGCAGTGCTTATGTGCCTATATGGAGTGCACGCCCCTGCTCATACGCCGCCAGCCTTGCGGTTGTACAAGGGTAAGTCGTAAACTCCATCCACGCTTGCCTGGCAGGTGTGAAATATGTTGGCTTTAAACCGACAAACGAACATCTGCAAAGTGGCCCTCCACGTCCCTGATTGCTTCTCACAATGGGGTATTTCCACGTAATTTTTTTATTGCTTAAAAAAATTAAGAAAAAAATTACGATGATTACAGCATTTTTATTTTATTTTTATGTTGACGAATACATTTTCTAGAGCGAGTTGAAGTTTACCATTTTTGAATCACCGCTAAAACGATATTTTAGGGCGTGGCTATCGTGTGACGTCGTGAGTGCGGACGCTCCCTGACATTGCTTATTTGTGCTGGTTTAGCCGGGCATAGCCTGCAACGTCACAAACCCATTTGAAAAAACGGGCCGTTTTAATTTTGTCAGTTTTCGAGCGTTTTTAAAATCAATAATATTGAATGAAAACATAAAAAACAAACATTTATAGTAGGATGATTAAAATCAGAAAAATTGTCTTTAAATATTCCGTACATTTTCAACAGAATCCCTCGTTTGTGGAAATACCCCATTGGACTATTACACAAAATTATTTTTTTAGTTATAAGTATGTATATACGTAAAAAAAATATATTTGTTTTAAAAAAATATAAATAAGATTGACCAATGTACAATTTTTGTTAATCGAAATTGAAAAAATGATTGCTTTTTTTTTTTTAAAGTCATTTTTATATCTGGAAATAATCATATTAAAATTTTATTTTAAAACAAATATATTTTTTACATACCTTGATTCAGTAAACAAGTAAATTAAAAAAAATATTATGATTAAACGTGTAGTTCAAAAGTTATATTATATTTGGTGCACCATTAAAAGATTTAAAATGTTTGGTAAAAAATTAATTCGGATGTGGAGGACAACTTTTTAGCTTAACAATTCGGAGGCCAATGGGTGATACATAGTTATTTAAAAGTAGTTCATAAAAAAATAATACATAATTATTTTTTTATGAACCTGAACGCAGGCGATACTGTAATACAATTTTTTAATTATTAAAATTAGCACAAATCAAAGCACCTCTTCAGAGCCACTTTTTATTATTACTATTTTGTAATTGTACTTTTTTGCATGTTTCATAAAATTGAGACATAACCTTTTAAGTTTCCTTTTCTTTATTCAAAGCCTCTTTTTATTATTTAAGTATACTTTATTTAGTTATACATTTTTTTACATCTTATATCTAGAATAAAAAATAAAAAAATTCTAAAACTACTATAATAATATTCTATGACCAAGTATGTACTAAAATCGTAGTAAGTGTTGACTTGACAACATTGAGACATAACCCACGAAAAAAGACTTTTAGCTTTCTTTATTTACTTTACTTTTACTTTTAACTTTTTTTATTTGAGTTCTACCACCATCCTAGGTTCATGCACGTATGATAAAGTTTATTGATGTTGGGACGGTTCAAAAATAATAAGGATAACTATTATGAGGCTCTGGCGCTGCACCTAAGTTAGTATCTATCGAAAATACAAAAAAAAATATCGAAGTGTATAATTATTATTTCGATAACTTGTATGCTTCAGTATTTATAAAATAAAAGAAAAATCCTGAGCGGTATTGCAATTTAACACCATATAGCAGAATAATGATTGCATTTTGGATGCTGCCTGAAAACTAGTTGAACAGTGTATGGCCATCTGATTTTAAAATAAATAATGTAGGTACTACTGAATATTATAATTTTCAGTCTTAAATATTCAGCTTTTATAAGGCATGATACAATATTTTGTGATATATTTATTTTATTGATTCTAACGTAGGTACCGCTTGAGTAAAGATATTGTGTTTTTAACAATTTTTCTAACAGTGTTTTCAGAAAATGAAAGCAAATAAGTAAGAACTTTGATGAACATCCCCTTCCGTCGAGTGGTAACACCGCGCAGCCCTGGGTGTGGCGGTTGCCAGGCAACCGGTATGTGACGTCACGCTGCAGCGCCGCGAGCGACGCTCCCCGGCCAAGCTAAAGCTACCGGCGACCGGCATAGTCGAGTTGGCGTCCCTCGCGACTTGACGTCTCCTCCGGTTCTTTCTCGCCGCGCTACTCCTTTACCGATTTCTTATAACTGAAAGTGCTCCACTACTAACAAAAATGGCAACGGAAGTAGTCAACAACGTGCCGGCCCTGGCTGAGGAGAAGCTGAAGGAGGAACCGGCGGCCGAAGTGCCCGCCACCGAGGAGCCAGCTGCTGCTGCCGAAGATGCGGCCGCCACCAAAGCTGTGGAGCCCTCGCCACCCAAAGTCACTGTGCACAAGGCGAACTTCGAGAAGGACATCGTCTATCTCTACCAGTTCTCGCGGACTCCGCTACTACCCTCGCTGTCCCCCTACTGCCTGAAGGTGGAGACCTGGCTGCGACTGGCCGGTCTCAAATACGAGGTAAGTGCTATTGATTATAGCCTGCATCATCCTGACAGATTCACCAGAGACAGCTTGCGTTTCTAATAAGCTCGGGACTCGGGATTCGGGAACAACTTAAAGCTCTAGTTACACCGGGTAGGCGCGTACTTTCCCGATTATAACAAGTCGGCATTGTATGCAAAATCCCCAACTGCAATTTCCGTCTTTCTAGGGTGAAAATCAATAGAAATATTCGAAAATACTTCCCGAAGATGTGGCCCCTAGTTTTGTGGATGATATTTCAACAATGTTTATTTCAATCTTTGCCGTATTTCATTCATTTTGGTCGGTAAAATCGACAAACTTTAGGTCGCTTGAAATCCATTGATAAGCTTTCTTTGTTGTCTTGTAGGCGTGTTATTTGAGGATTTTTTACAATATTTCAGTGAGTTGGGGTACCTATTAATTTTATGAAGGTTTATTAGTGATTGGAACTCTCTGTAGGTAAACTATTATCGAAAAATAAGGGAATTTTTAAAAGTATTTTAGGAGATCATAATTTTATAAGGTTTTCATCTGACTGCATTTAGGCCCTGCGTAACTTTATTGTATTTATTTCACAAGTAGATTTGTTTCTTTGCTATTTATGCGAATGTTTAAATAATGTCCTGGCATACCAATGTTTGTATTTGTTGAATTTTGTGTTTATTTCTGAATATTTACGAACTTGCGCTTGGTTATTATGTGTAGTTATTGTATGGTTTCTTTTGTCGTCTGTCTACTTGAATCTCATTTCTGCGATGAATCTCTCTCTGTTTTGGGAGCTTTGTAATTTCTCGCGCCAGAAAATTACGAATTGGCTTCATCTCTTTTTTAAATGTTAATAAATATATAAAATACAAATTCAGTAAATGCATTAAGTATACTATACTGTATAATACATTGTAAAATAAATTAAGCAAGTTAACTAAAGTAGTTAGCAGGTAAAATTACAAAAAGGCGTCTCTTTTGAAATTCTGTCATGTAAATGCGACTGTACTCATAAATTTCATCAACTTTTTCAGGAATCTGCAAATAAACTTATTTATTAGAAAAATATTTCATTATTTTAAAGTTCACTTACTTGTTTCTAAACAAATCATTACAATTTGGTTTATTTGTATGCGATTCCTAAAATTGTTATTTATATTGCATTTGGCGTATGTATTTTTCACTAGGAACAGAAGGTAAGTGAAAGCACCCCCATCATCTCAATATAATTCAATTGTCAATTATACGCGAATCCATGTCGTGGAGTCCAATTAATAAAATATGATATGAGATGGCGGGAGTGTTTTGTTGGCAGCAAGATGGGCGGCGACTTCTTCAATATTCCACATCTGCTTGCGGCGTACGTACTTTTGTTTTACAATTTTTTTATTGCAAACTTCACCCAGAACCGCCTGACTTCCGAGCGTCTAGACGTCCACAAAATTAATCATAATTAAAGCTATTTACGATACTTTAGCTGCTTTCCCCTTCAGAGTCACGAAGTGATGGTTTCATCCCCGTGTATATTCTCATTTTGTCTTTATTTACTTATCTTCCTCTTTATTACAAATCATCACCTATGGCGAGGCAGCACCTACGTATGTATTAATAAAATTAATCTATTTAGCGAGGGCGCGATGAGGATGAGTTAGCTAGGCAGATAATAATCGTATCAAAGCTAATACTAATGGTTTCCGTGCAGCGATTTCGCTCATTTTGATGGCATCCCGACAGTTAATAAGTTTCTTGGGAGAAATGTCTTTATGGCGAAATAGGTCATGCCGGGGAATGTACAGTAAGGGATTGCCCGCATGCGCAGTGGAAGCATGCCTCGATGTCTTCCAGAACAAGACTGTTCCCTTCCCCGTAGGTTCTAGGTTCCTACCTCCAAATGATAGAATATTGTGCCATTTGGCAATATTCTAAAGCTTTCGTGACGTTTTCTGAAGCTTTCGTGACATTTTGATACTAGATTAGCACTAGTATAATAAAATACGCTAAGGCGATTTTGTATTCGCGGTGCATTTATTACTATCGTATATCGGAAAAGATGGGCGTTGCACTCGAACTCTGAACGTAGTTACCGGCCAGTGACGTGAATTGTTGAATTTGAAAGTAGCCATTTCTTCATCTTTTGCTGATTGTAATGAATTAACAACCTTTTAAGTAGATACCTTAAAAAATTCACAAAAAAAACAGAAATTAAAACATGCATTTTTAAGATAACTTTTTCTTAGGGCAGGATCAATTTTACTGGTACCGGCTGTAGACAGTACTAGGCAATCCATACCGAGCCATCGTCCTGGGAGAAGCAGGAACTACTCACGCGCAGGACCAGCTCAATGGCCAGCTAATATGTCCAATGTGCACAGAATATACTTGTGTGTCGTGAGTGGATATGCACTTCATACTGTAGGGGGAAATAATGCACAGGAAATCGGAAATGCATTTAATCGTCTAGTGTGCAATAAAATATTCAGTTAAATTCATCGATCGGGTCGCGATACTTCCCATGAATACATAATTGAAATAAGCCTTTTTAAGAATGGAAAATTTGCTTTTGAATTGCATAATACGGCTTTCAGTTCATAACTGATCCTTTTAAGCGATATAAATAAGTATAAAGCTTTTATCCACCTGCACACTTTTATTTTCGATTCAATTTGTTCATTTTAAAAACATTACAAAATTGAAATTTCAAAGCGTTTTTTAAAAAAATATTAAAATCAGATTAGCAGATTTAAGCAACTAAAACATCAATAAAGCACAATTAGACAAACAGCAACAAAGCTTGCCGTTTAAATTGTGCGTCATTGATGTTAAACATATCGATATTCTAAGCGATTCTATTTAACAACAAGACAGCCCTCCCGACTGGCGTGACCATTGGCAAGTTAGTTCTGCAAGCCGGGATATAAAACAGTCTATGCTGTCGGTGACGGAGTTAACCCCCGGAACCAGAGAAACTAAAGCTCTCCATGATAGTCGAGTTTTCAAACCATCCACGAACCACTCTGTTACAGTGACCTGGTAGTGTTACCGGACTTGCAAGAATATCTTAAAATAGGTTATTTTAAACACAAAAAACTATCCGAGTACACACCACTGATAACTTATCATACCACTTTACACAATGTACAACCGCCCTAATAATACATTTGATGTTTCAATCTAAATATACAATTACTTAATAAGCAAGGCAAATAATGAGTTTAAAAAAGCCTCCATGATGATGGCGATAGTGAAGCATGATCCAAGAATGCAATTGCTTGTCTAAAATTAGGAGTTGGTGTTCTCCCCACGGCCTCAATCTATCCCAATTGTCCCCAATGTTGACATGCGGGTCCACGGCCAGACAGGCGGCCCCGCAATGGCCCACTCGGCGGTCGGGTGGCTGTATTCTCGGGTGTATTCTCGCTTTAATAACATCGCAGCCAATCAAATAACAAGAACCTTTGGAAAGTAGCTCAGTGCATTTCTTGTAACGGGGACTGCCTCGGTACATCCGCCGCACAGTGGCGGCACAACACAACACAACACTCCACTCTTTCATAACATGCCAATTGAAATCATATAATTCTTTGATAAATTAAGATACTATTATAGCAGTACTGAATGAAGGTACACGTTTGAAAAACGAATGCAAAGCGACTGTTTTTAATTGAATTTCACTTTTGTTTGTTTGACGCGGAATATAGAAAGTGGAAATTAGGTTACTTCCCGGCATCCGATCGAGCTGAAACTCGACAGATAGAATCGTTATCGAGGACATTGCATTCTATCAACTTTTGGTGGCAATCACGCACAAACACACAGACAGGAGTATTTGTTTAAATTCTAAAAAATACGAAATAAATGTCAGTTTTAGAAATCGAAATTTGGCAAGCTCGGTAGCGCGGTCGTTTCCGATTACTGTGAAAGAAGGTTCAAATCTCAGTCAAACCATTTTTTACAGGGTGGTTTTTTTTTGAAACTATTGAAATTAGCTAATTCAAAATGTATCGTTGAAATAATATCTTTGGTTGAAATAAACCTTACCGACCCCACATTATATGTGATATTATGTTATGTAATCAGTATTATACATTTGACTTGTCGCGACTTATTTATTCCATCTTATAATCTACTATAAAGCGGAACATCTATTAGTCTTAAGTAGGATAACTTACGAATGGTGAGCTCTGGCGGCATGACATCTGCAATCATAGCTTTCTCTGTTAAGAATCTCTAGCCTTGAATGTCAATCTGTAAAAAAATTGACAAGACTCTGTATTTCATAATTTAGTAGTGTTCAATCCAGGCAATGAGGCCAGGTAAGGCTTGCAAGGTGTAAGCAAATATTATGGAAGTTGACAAATTATATTATATTTAAAACCCCAGACGAAAACGCTATTTCTTTACTTCGGAATTGTATCGTGACGCCTCTGTGGTCGACTGTTTTTTTTATAAATTAAAGATAATTCCCTCACTTACTCCATGCAGCACGCAGTTCCAACATTGCTAAGGTCGTCAGAGAAACTTCACCGCTTTCCTCAGACTTTATTTTATATTTTCTTTAATTTTTAATTTGTCCAAGTTTCGAAGACTTTGGATAACCTCAACTAACTAAACCTATCAACTAACAAAACCTAAATATTTATTCAAGTTAATGTTTATCTTTCCCACCAACCGCGACGAAAGCTTTTACGTTGTACTGAAGGATGTAGGTACTACATACGTGTATGCCTAGTTCCATGGTGCACGCTTAGGTTTTTACTACTTATGTACATATTAATAGTCTAATCGCACTTGGGAGTGACTTTCTGCAGTCCGTCTCAACTCTCAACCACAAGTTAGTAATATTCCCTTCGCCAATGTCTGGTGACTCACCGCATTTATTTTCACTTTGCGCAGGTTATTATGTACCGTAGCTTTCCATTTAAATTGTCTGAACAAACTGCTCAGAAGCACATGGATTGATTTCAATAATATAAGCTGATAAATGATGTCTTGCTCGCTCTGCTTCTAGATTTAGTCACTTTATATAATAAAACATCGTAATTATTATTTAAATCCTTCTTTTATAGTACATATTGATGGTGATAGTTGGTATTTAAACACTGCGTTTAATGTGGCCATCAGCATTGTTAATACGACTGACTATTAACATAAAAACAAAATTGAAAGTTTTTAACTCATAATACCTACCATTTGAGCACAAAGAACAAAGAAAGTGCTAAAATGAATTCGTCATTTGGTCAGAATTCTTGATACACAGTTTTATCATTGTCTCAAAAATATGGTAAAATCAATTCGGTTGCAAAAAGTATCACTCAAAACCCCGAATTTACGCAATATGATTGAACAACTGACCTTTTTAAACCTATAGAATATTCCACACCAACCACCTGCCGTCATGCGTTATAAAAGAAATACTGTACATATCTGTTTCAAGGATGTACGCTTCCCCTTTTCTCAATTTGTATCTTATCTTCGTGTGTTCGTGTTAACTTCTTGCTCGGTATCACCTTGCTTTGCAGGTATAGGCAAACTTTGCTTCATATTTCATAATATTGCACGTTGTGTTGTTTTATTTTCTTTCTTTCAAATTTGCCATTGTTCGTTATTGTAATGCGTCTTGTAATACCACCGTTTTGTAAGGTCCATCAACCTTTACATCAACGTCATAACACCCAGACCTGGAAGTGACCACACATTTAAAGTCACTGCGCAGGGATCTAACTCGCAACCATTTTAGAAGTGGTTTTGATAATTTATTTTTTTAATTTGCAAATTGTAAAATCAGTCTGAAGAAACCAAAGAGATCGGTGAAACTCACAAAACGTCAAACTTGGTAAGGACAAAATTTTATCGAAACTAAATATTTATTTTACCCACAATAAACCGTGCCCCCTTATCTTAGGCTTACACTCCATCTTAACTTAACTATTGCTTTTTATGTTCATAGGAATGTTAGCGATTCATGTAAAGGAATACTATAATGAACCGCAGAATTTTTCTGTTAAGATAGTATTCTGTGGGAAATGTAAAGTTAAGATATGACTAATACCTGAAGAAAGTCAGTAACAGTTTCGAATGTGAGTAGATAAGATATACAGTTGAGTGCGTGTGTACTACTTCATTCTCGCTGCGCATTAAAATTCCCGATAGTGTAAACAGGATTAGCCTTCGCATTTCACACGACTTTTTGCTGATGTCTTTGGACGGAAAGCAATAAAGCCCACGCGGAATAAAGTGACGTTTGTACAATTGAAAAAATCCTTAAAAGCTTTCATACTTTTCCAAACACTACCCACCGATCCAGCTTAAGCCAAAAGGTGCATACTTGTTGCATCTAATCGCATACCTAATATTTAATTAAAGTTGTCTACAATTTAAGACAGATTAATTACATGGATTATAATTAATGTATTTCGTAGGGAATGTCTCAATGACTCGCATTATTGGTAACCTAATTATAGATAGGTATAACATTATATTATGAATATTTAAAATTTGTTTATCACTTGGTGGAATTTGTTATCATTGAATGACGTTTTAATAGATGTGGGTGTAAATATAGACCTGATCCATTCGCAAAGAATTTTGTGGAAAAATATTATAGGTATTTCCTAGGATTCTTAATATTTCCCACTTCTGTTGACATTTGATAATATTCGAGAATTATTTGACAATTTTGTCGATATCGTACTATGACATTTATTTGTCTGATTATATTTGTTAAACTGATTCATTTAACCTTAAATTCATTATTGATATTTTATTGACTAGGTTAATCTTTTAGTAAATTTCTTCGAAGATGCAAACGTTTACCTAATTAATTAATTCGTAATGTAAACAGTCTTATTCTGCGAATATTTTGACACAGTAATTGACTTTCTAGCTGTGTGGGATTCTGATTATCGAGGAACTTTTTATCAACCTAGTTACAATCGTAGAGTTAGTTAGTCACACTAATAATTGTTAAGTATTGTATTTATCACACGCCGGATTATGCCCACTTACTAGCATTAAGATAAATTCTACGATATTTTCTTTTACGATAAGTATTTAATTATTATTGATTTTTTTAATCGGTTCCGCTAATCTGCTTTTGTAAAATACGGAACAAGGTTTGATATCGGCGAGTAGCTTTGAGAAACTTTTGCGATTACGACTAGTCAAATCTGTTTCATTATTGGCGAGCTTTCGATACATGCGAGATTTGGTTAAAGCGAGTTGGTGCGCGTTGCATTTCATGTATAATCTTTTATAAACATTTCGTTTTGGTGCCGTCAAAGGACTAAGATGACCCAAGAGCAGCGGAGGACCCAATAACGCGGGGGCTTTGCATCCCTCGCTTCTAGACGCCGCACTTCTCAAATAGAAATGTAAGATAACTCTCAGTATCTAAACTGATACGATCCCTTCTCTCCCTTCTCCTCTTACTTCGGAAATAGTGTAATATTTATGATCTCCAAATTATCACTTCGAATCACCCAATCTAGCATCCGGCGCATTTTCTGTCAGGCTTCGGCGACTGAAATTGTGGCAGTCTTAGCCTTATCAAATCAAACTTTTTTTTCTCACAATACTTACCTGTATTTATTATTTGGTTTTGCGCTCCGCTGGACCTCTAATACCAACACCAGAATGCTATGCTTACATTGTATACCCTACCTGACCTAATCTAATCTAACAGGCACTAATTCCGAATGAGTAACGCGCGAAATGTTAAGCCAGGAATGTCTTGTGGTATACGGCCAGTATCAATGGACCCCATTAAGGTTCTATTTGCGGCTCATTTTATATTTTTAACTATCGGTTTTAGAATTTTGTTAGGCTCAGAGAAAATAGCATTGTTTTAATTCATGTCTGGGTGAAGCTTGCAATATTTTCTTTCAACTTTATTTTTGAGTTGTACCTGGTGAATCACTTAGAAATTTGTGTTCTTTATTTATTGAATCATTTTATGTTGTATCTAGTACATACCTTGTCTTCCCATCAGATGTTATTTGTAGAACCGCGCTTACTGGTGGTGCATTGTTCACACGATTGGAATTGACAGCCGTATCTAACATTCATTTACGGATGATAAATAATTGATTTAATGGATCTTTACAACCCCTATGCCGTATAATTTGGTATAATTCTTTTCTGCATCGTGCATTCTTTTCATTTAAATTGTTCAGTTAGGTACTGAATTAAGTTATGATAATGTCAATTTTATCCGAAATTGTTGAAGGAATGGCTCTTGATATTTCGTTAATTTCGAAATTTTATTTTAAATGAGTGTGTACGTGTAGGTACTTCATATTCAATGTGTTTGAGTTTTGCGAGTATAGAACAAATCGAATCCATAGTCACACGTCACTTGCAATGTAACATCGCAGATTTGAAACTGTATTTCTAATGACTAACTAAACCGTAATTTCATCTCGATTAATTGAGTTCCCACAGTCCACATGCATCGGTTTCTTGTTCTACTGGCACGGTTCTTCTAATACAGTTTTATTGGTCTGCTGTCTACTGAGAGCCAGTTTTCCTCCGGCCGCCCCACTCCGCCACAGTATTCCGCTTTATCAGAGTCAACGTTTCTCGGTAGACATCTCGTATCCTCATAATGTCGTCCGTTTTTTTCTTTATTTACTACGTGAGCTTCGCCACACATTATTATTTAGAAATCATGATTCATATTGGTCGCATTTCAGATAAGCTTCTGATAGGTTTACGAGAAATTGAATTGATGTCTAGATGTATAAAGGTAACCCAGTTAGTGGTAACTCACTCTCCAGGCGTTCATAAAATATAAATCTTTCTATTTATACACTTCATTTCTATCAACTTTATGGTATGTGTGAAATCTGTTTAGAAACGTACTTTGTCAGAGCACACATCGTTATCATACATTTACTTTAAACAGAAGAGTTACTTTGGGCGTCATATTTAAAGAAACTATTTTCATTGGAAAGAGAAGACCTAATACTTTTGAAATTTATTCAAAATAAGTAAACTTATAACTTATCTATTGCTTTAAATTTCTATCAACAAAAAAAGAATATTTCTAATGAGCATGCTATTTAACTACTAACAAATATGTGCTTATTATTATTATTATTACAGATGTGTTTTTTGCATTGCAGTGCGCCTGATTGTTTGCATTTAATTCGTGAATTTTCACACTGAAAGGCGCATTTTGGCATTGTAGTTTTCTTATAAGCGATCCTTTTGAATTTCTATTTTTAATGGTTGTGGTAATTTGCTCTATCCTGTATGTAAAGTGCCTTGTAAATGTAGTCAGATAAATAAATTTGTCATGGGGTTATTATTTTATATAGGATTCTTAAATAAATTTAAACATACTCACGCTTACCAGGTTTCCTATATCTACGTGCTTAAAGCTTCTATTATTCAATAAATTGTTTTTTTAACAGTCTGCATATTTTTGTTTTTGAAGAGTTGTATTTTTTTACAATGCTGCTACACTTTTTATTGTAATAATTAGAAACCTAAACTCTTCGAACACAAAAGTCCGTATCTTTTTCAATGGTGGTTGTTATGATTTGAAGAAATGTAATGATGCCCATTAAATGCAATAAACCTTGTCATCCATACGACGTAGAGGTTCGTCGGTGTAGGTACCTTCAAAATAGTGTTTCTAGGTTTCTAGGCGGCGCGGTCGGTTTCGGTCTTGTCCATTCGTCGAGATTGTTTTCAGGTGCGTTACCCGCTTGGGTTATCACAACCCCGTTTGGTATAAAATCTAGCTGATTACAATAATTACTTAAAAGCTTTTAGTCAATTAGCGTTTTTTCATGCTTAACACATGAATCGGCTTTGTAGTTAAATAATGACAGTAGTGAAAGTTACAAAATTATTTTCGACTGAATCCTTATATAAATACACCTTATCTACCTAAAATCTCGCTGACGGTGAGTTATAGTGGCATGAAAATTGCACAATCTATTTCTGTGTTGTATAGGCACAACTATTTTGAACTCGTTAAAAGCTGAAGAGCTTTTGTAATTCCCATTTTATCTAGCAACAATGATCACGATTTGATCAAAAGCTGAAACTGGTTGAGAATAGGCATGTACCTAATGAGGATCTTTCAAATGACAAAAATTAAAAAGTGGCGTTGATCTTCACTAAAAATGGACTTTGAACACCTCAACTCTTCTTTGACTAAATCACGGCTAAATGATGATGAAAGTTGGGTATTATCGCCTAGTCGAAGTGTCGCATTTTGGCATTTTTTGTTTGTTTCGCGCCTCGCAGCGCTCCGCATTATTATCGTCTACTATATGCGCAGCGGCGCCATTCCCTTGTATCCCCCCGACGATAGTGTCACGTATCGGGTTCGTTCATTCTCTCTCCTTTGCAAGGGTTGGAGGGGTCGCAGTTCTCGAGGGGAAGCCAATATAATCAACCTAAATTACTGTTCAAATATTTCATTTCACACGCGAACGGATCTACGAAAATATCTACGTTTCAAATATTTTTCGTTTGTTTTATCATATACGTAGGTCCTGTAGGTACCTACCACACATTTCGAGCTATACTTATACTACCCTGTTAAATTTTTTTTAAAGTAAAACTTCTTTACGCACGCTTGACTTGGGGAGTAAGCTGGTGAATGCGTGACGAGAGCGTTACAAAAAGTGTGATAGGGCGAGGCGAACGGAAGTTGAAAGGAAGATATAAGTTAGTGAAGATAGAAAGAAAGAGAGTTACGTTTCGTATATTACCGTAGGGGCAAGAGAGAGAGGTGCGAGAACACATTTTCTTTCTCTCTTTCTCTCATAGCCAGTTACGTTTCGTATATCTATGACACAGTGCAGGCCTATTGTCTGTATCACTGTACAAGAGAGAGCAGTGCGCACGCACATTTTATTTCTCTCTTCAGTGTAGTTTTACTTCAGTCGTGTGATCTAAAGGACACTCGTTTTTTTTTACAGTTTTATCGTTGTCTCAAAATCAATAGCTCATGATGGAAATGACATTAGGAGTTGATAATACATAGAAATTTCATACACAAATAGTTTAACAAATTTCATGATGCCAGAGACACCATTCGAAAGTTTTTAGTGAGACATAAACAAATGAATTTTCTGCTTTAAAATAAATCGAAAGATCTTTTCCTGCACCCAAAACAATCCATTGTTTTTGAGTTTTGTACGTTACACGCATGATTATTGAAGTGTGCACATTTCATTTCGCCAGGACTCACTGTTCGATATTTTTTCAGTAGTTCATGTGTTTAGTTCTCTTCGTGCAGTCAAAAAGATCCATAGTTGAATTTTTTGAGTTACACATTATATAATCATTGACGAGCAAAAGTCGCATTCGATCTGTTTGACGCTCAATCTTCAACATTCGACAAGACACTCTCTGGACCTGTATAAAAGGATAATATTATGTTCCAGCGTCAATTCAGCTTCGGTCGAGGGCTGGCGGCGTACGACCGGACCCGGCATACCAGCCGGTAGTTGTCCCGCCATGCCAATGCCCGCGTTACTCCAGTAGGTACTCCTCTCTACTTGCCGGTTATCCTACCATCGGTAGGTACCTTCCTACCATCCCATCCCACTTGCCGCCTGCCGCCGCTACTGATGCTCCGCTCGGGGAGTCGGTTTACCGTTCGGGTGACGTGGCGCGGACCGGTTCTGGCTGCTAGTGCACGTGCACTCGCACGCGAAACCTTGCTCTCGTTTATCTGCTATCTCATGTTTTGACAAATTTTTTGGAATGTTTTATTTTTGAAGCGAAAACTTCTCTAGCAAGGTTGTGATTTGAAAATCGATGAAACGAAAAAGCGACACTAAAAAAATACACACACTTGTATCTACTGGATTTAGCCTGCGAGAGAATGAGATAGAATAATCGGTCTCCTTTTTTGTGCGATGCTTTGTAGCCTCTCCATTCTTGTCTACTTTAGTTTTCTGATGGTTTCACTTCTACTGCATGTGAACTATAAACTTATAACTTTTTTTTATCTTTCAAATGATAATTGGAACATGTTTTCAAGTGAATAGCCGTTGTTACTAGACTACACTTTTTTTAAATGACAAAAGTACAATTTTTGAAGCAAAAACTTCTTTAGCACCGTTGTGATTTGAAACTCGATGAAACGGAAGCAAGCGACTCTAAAAAAAGACAAACACATACATCTATATAGGGTTTAGCCTGCGAGAGAAAGAGATAGCAATGAAATTTTTATTTTTTATTTCGTAAGTACTCAGTTCCAATATAATATGAAAAAACAAAAGAAAGCGACATCTAGCGACTCCGAAGAATAAAACACAAAAACTAATAAGATGTCCAAATGTATAGGAAAGGTGCACTGGAATTCGACGACAAAAATATGGAAAAAAATCATCCTTCACATTGATAAAGTACTTCGTAGTCTCCCCACTCTTGTCTACTTTTCTTTTCTGAAGGTTTCAGTTCTACCGCGTGTGAATTGCACACTCTGCTTTTTTTATTATAATGTTAAATGGAACTGCATGTACTTTATTAAAAAAAAAATAAGTATAATTTTTCTTTTTGATTGAAACAGTTTCGAAAGCAATCGCGCCTTTCTTTATTAATGTGTAGTACCTATTTTTAATATATAAGCTATTTGAAAAACGATAATTTGTTTTTGATTCGAAATAAGTTTTCTCTGAAAATTTTCCAAAAGCAATATCTGGTCGGAGAAAGTAGAATAAGCGGCGCAGCTGCATGAACATTGACGTTTGAAAAATTGAAATGAGCCCCCGAGTGAAAACGGCGGATGTACCGCCGGACATAGGTACACATGGACACGCGAGAATGTGCGCATCGGCCATATAAACCAATGTCGCATTCGGCAGTGAAACGTTAAAATATTCATCGCTGGAATTCCATAGGGCCATATAGGCGCATCGGCCGCGCAGGAAGGAATGCCTCGCGACCACCATCTTGGGCCGTCCGCTTCCAAATCCAAAGTCTCTGGGCCCAGTTACCCGGAATGTGCCCTATAAGCCCGATATGCCCAATGTGCCCAATCTGACCAATAGTGCCGCAGCCATGGCCTGGATCACGCGATCAGACGCCATTTTCACACGAGCCTGCACTGTACCACTGCACTATGTATTTTTTTTCCGGTAATTATGACTACTCCTCGAGGAAATTAATTGTGGAGCATGCAAACCCAATAAAAATAATATTCACCAATCTGAATAAATTCTTCAAACTCTAAATAAAACTGTAGATTTGGGTAAGAAACAAAGCCACACACCAGGCCCAGAGACTTTGGATATTTATGTAGAGATGATGTATAGCTGATATCCTGGCGCTGCCCGGGCTTTAAGCAGTGATTTTCTTCTAATTTTTAACGTCAAGTGCGCAAAAAGCATTAACAATACTGCTTTAAGGGGTGGGAAACTGGGCTTTTCGAAATTATGTAGACAGTGCCCTTCCCATTGTTTGTGCAAAAGTTTGTCAACCTCGAAATAAAACTGTAGGTTTATATACAAATCCAATCCACGCCACCCGCCACAAACAGACAATCAACTTTTTATGTTAGATAGAAGAAGATTCACACCCCATTTGGGCTATTACGCTTTATTACATTTTGAGACAAGATAAATACAGAGTTCAGTAACGAAACATCAAAATATGGAGGTTATGACAAGGAATTTTGTAATGCAGTACCTACCCCTTGCTGTACAATTTGCTGTGCAATACAGTACCCCTAAATAGCAGAGATCTCTCCGGTTTTACCGATCTACGGTGCCTTTCAGTGCGAAGTAGAGAAAACTGAGGAAATATAAGTTATTTCCACTTATTGTTATTTTCAGCGTGTTCAAACAAATCGATATCATTTTCTTTATCATTGTTTTCTCTTCATTCTTTAAATATGAGTAAATATTAAATTGCCAGGTGCCTTTTAGAAATCCGCCGAAGTATGTCTTTGGGTACAATTCACCCTTTTTCTTCAAAAGCTCAGAGTTTTTACCTGTAAAAATGTTGCATTGTTTTACTACGGGGCGTAATTGAGGAACCGTAACATAGGTATATTGCATTTTTGTTGCTTAACATTACATGGATAATATGTTGAGATGAGGTGATAACCAAGAGAACAAATAAACATATACGAATAACATATTATACATATATATCTTTATAAACACAGCATTTTTCAATATCCAATACTTTCTTTATTTACTTTTAACCTTCGGAATCTAACCCTGTTAACACAAGGGAAGGGTTAAACAACATAAATCACTCTCACAATAAAATTTGTTGAATAACTCTCAAAAATCGTTGATATGGAAATACATACTCTGGATGCGGAAATTAAAATAACAGATGCTTCTACTCAATTTTCTGCACTCTTTGTTAATAAGATTATTTCATTGTTGACAAAGGGATCGTCTACAACTTGTTGTCATTCCATTTTTATAATAAGACTTCAATATTTAAAATCAACAATAACAGAAAACTTGTTGAAACAACAAGAAAAATGTAAACTTCAGGCACATGAGATCATTCTTTCAGAAGCCACGAACATGACAGATAAGCTTTTGGCAATAAAACAACTTCCTTTCTTCTCAAGTCTACCATTTTTGCTACCTGTTATGTTTCTTTATTTATCCAGGGGTTTAAAAATGCGGTTATCTTTTGCTTTCGGTTTTATTACTAACATTATGACGGTTTACAATGAACTTCGCATTTTAAATTTATATTATATTGCAGCTGTGAGTAAAATATACAAGTGTTTTATACTAGAACAATCGCTCTTATATAAGTTTATTTATATTCATCGTAAACTAAATTACGTACGTGTTATGTTATCGCTGTATGAATTCAGGTGATTCGAGATTAAAAATGCCATTGTTAGTGACCTCACAAGGTCAAAACGCTAAGATTATTTGGGTAACTCAGAAGAGTGTGTGAATGTTTCGACATATCCGACGAGCTTCTGTCACATCTGGCACACGTGATCCTGGGAACATCTCCCTACTTTCCCGGTTTTATCGTCGTCTCTCGGCGCCATGAGTTGGAAGGTACTAACTACTCACATATGGCGCTGCAACGAGGAACACTGTACTATGCGATACGCATACGCAGTAAAGAAGTATGTGCTTCAAGATATAATACATACCTATATGTCATTCTGGCATTTCATATTTCTGTATTGTGCATCATGCATCGGTGAGTGACGGTGATTTCTATTTATACTCTATACCACAAAGTTGAGGTTAATTTTGATGGTGAATCACACTTCATTTCCAGACAAACATTCGCGAAATGTTTCCAGTTATCTTACTTCGACGGAGTTTACATACTTTATAAAACAGGCAACTTCTTTAATGTCAACAGATAACGAAATGTGACTTTCTGTACTCGCCAGAGTCAGAAACCTCGGTTCTGTAACCGTTCTGAGCAGTTGGTTATTATCAAATTTTCAATAATTATTGTTACTACTTTTCTCATTTTAAACAATGTTATCACTACAACATAAAATTAAAGTAGACGAACAAAGTGCACCATGTTTTGTTGCAGTTGAATCTCAGCATTCATTAATTTGTTTATCCATACAAGGATAGGTTACAGGAGATATCTGGAACAGAACAGAAGATAATGTGTACAATTCCAGGATATTCAAATAAACATTAAACGCGCTCGTGTTTTATTTTGCTTATCAATTTTAAATAAAATTCCTACTGAGCTGATACGCAATATAAGCCAAGAATTTTGGAATATCTCCAAAGACTTGTTTATTAAATTCTTGAAATTGAGTTTCGAAAATAAATGGCCAAAAACCCCTGCTGATGAATGTTTTCTCATTCAATAATGTATTTCAATTGACCGCCCATGGATCATCTCAATGCTGAAAGCAGCTACATATTTTTTGTTACTTTTAAGGTGTGTACAATGCCTATCGGTTTTTGGTAACATGAGTTAAGTTCCAGAAAGTATTAAATAAAACGTCTCTTATTTGATTGCCAATATATATGTCGTTTTCGAATGCGGAAGTCAACCTATTGTTTCAGTGTTTTTACGCCAAGAAATCGATCACGATCTTCATTCCTGAACGATTTACATATTTGATATACCTAGGCACTTCTAGCTTTTAGCTTAAGCCCCAATTATTATTATGCACCTAACTTTACGATATATAGTCGAGGTATACATTTTTTAGGGTCTTGTTTTATCAGTGATCATTGATCATTTTCAAATCGTTTGATAAACCTGTAATCGATATTTGATATGAATACCGATGATACATAATATTATTAACTTTTTTGATAAAAGCAATATAAAGCGTAAATATTCCAAGCCGGTTAAAAAGTTCCGTGGGAATATTAATTTGTCAGTGATGATAAGAAATGCCAATAACTATTAACAATAAGTATAAGTACTTCAATTCTTCAAATATTTGGGTTCTTTCTTATCTGCGGTAAGTCATACAATCTTTATTGACATACCATCGGTTTCTCCTGTTTCACCTACTTCTATTGTTTGGCATGGTACTTAAATCCATTAATGTACATTTCGTATTTGGTCTCCATCTTAGACGACCGTAATCCTTAAATCTGTGTGGTATTCTATGTATTTAGTTTTTGAAATTACAAAAGTACATAATAATAGTACACAAAATATTCACACATACGAAAAAGAGGGTGACGCGACAGTTAATCCCCCGAAATGATATTTAGATACTATAAAATTTGCATTATTTACCAATTTCAAACGTAATAGATATTTAGTTCGACTTCAAGAAATTTATACACAGTGTCGATTTTTTTGTACTTATTTATTTTATTTTTATTTATTTACGCCTATTTAGGCTTTTACATGTACATGTATTACAATATTTACAAACTTATACTCATAAATAGTGCAGGAAACGACTGTTTAAAACACTTGCACAAAAATAAAATATAAAGTAAAAATAATATTGAATTTGATCCACACAGTATGTAGGTACATATACACAGTATCCACGCTGTACTTTGACTGTACATACCTACATTGAGTATAGTGAAGCAGATTTTTCCTTGATGCGTTTGCATGAAAATATGTATGTTTTATTCTTTTGTTATTCGGCGGTACATCCTCTCTGTACATCCCACGGGGTCACTTTAATTAGTCACTAATTTTATGTAATTATATAAAACATATTTTTTCCTAACGCGAGCACATTGCATATACGTACTAAGTATGCCGGGGGACCAATTGTCGGCGGATCATCAACAGTTTCATTGAACCGAAAAAAAAGAGTCAATTGATTGTAGCACCCTTTGGTAGCACCTATACCTATATGCATCATGGTCTAGTGATTGATTTCGTCTATTGGTTAATAAGTATATTCCAATTTTCATACGCTTACTTGTGTTCTACTGCTTCCGAACATAATTTTCTCTTATCTTCTTCATCCATATAGAGGTAGACACCTGTTTTCAATCATGGATGCTTTTCTATTTCATCAAGGTCACAGTAGAGTAAGTATGACTGAGTGTCGGCGTAAGAAAGCTTCGTAAGTAAAATGGTGGTTTCACGGTCTGCCGCCGCACGGGAAAGCGCGCGCGGGCACGCAACGCGCGACACGCCATCACGCGCGCCCGGGATTTGTCCATACCGCTGATAACGGAATTGGGATATTTACATCCGCTTGCTGCTATCAGCCATGCCCTATCGAAACCTTAAATAGATACGACATGACACAGCTCGGACATTCCAAACATGTTCAGATATATTTACATAAGTTTTTGTACAGCGTTTATGACAGTTATTTTACTGACGGATGAAGAAGGGACAGATAACAGCATGCCTATTTGTACTTAAGTACCTAAGTTCAGTTTATTATATCCAAGCAGGTTTGGACATGGTTAAAGAGGAATGTTCTAATCTCTGCAATTACAGTCACTGAACTTGCCTTGAGCTCGGCAGCAAACAATAGAGTTTTAAAATACTTTGCCATTATGGTATTGTTCTTTAGATTCGTTTTCACTTTGTTAATTTCACGTCTGTGACAAACTGAGTGCTCAACCAGAAATCCCTCTGAAAAGAAAGCTACAATTTATGATCCTAAATAGTGCAAATCCTTATACATATTTTGTACATTGTACATACTATTATTTCCTTACTGTAAACCATAAGTTCCAATTGTTTATGAAAGAGCCTTCCATTCTTGAATAGCGTTGTTATCATTTATTATGTTGTCTTGTCTTGTGTATCACAAAAATATGTTTTATGTTTGCTTGCATTTGTAAAACATTTCAAATTATGTTCTTATTATTGTTTAATATTCTCCGCTTGATTACATTATGCTAAAATACGAGTTATTGCTTCGGGCTAAAAGTTAAAAGCTCGTTCGGGCTTCAGTTAATCGTATTAAGTAGGTAATAATAAATTATTCATAATTATAGCAATAAAACAACATACTCTCTTGATTATTAAATATGCTGCCTCGTAATTTTCTTATTGAGGGTTATCGCAATGGAATCAAAATTGAAACGGCCGTACCTTTTTACCAATATAATACATTTACGTATTATATAATGTATTCCAAATAATAAGTAATAAATCTCGAAAGGACGAAAAAGCTCTAAATAGGTACGAGATATAGATAATCATAAAAAATAAACACGTATAAAAACATTCAATTATATATTTGAAAAATGTTTGTCAAATTATAAAAATGTCATCACGATTAATGAATTAAATAATAGTTAAACACACAGGGCCTTAAACAACCATTTACCCCACATTATTAATTGTTTAGTAGTTATGTAAAATTTAAAACGCGTTTATTAGTAAGGGGAAAAATTTTAACCACTGTTTTTAAAACTGCGGTTAATACATCAAATTTCAAAGACAAAATTCAAGTTCTGTGAAATTTCTATTCAAATTTTGTTATATATTTCATCATGAGCCGGTTGTTTCACGGTACTTGGATAATAACAGAACTTGAATTTTAACTTTGAAATTTGATGAATTTTTCAAATTATGTGTAACTTAACGTCCTTAGTATTTCATTATTATTTGAGTAAAAATGTTGACACAAAGTACTCTTACGATAATTTTTAAAGAAGTAATCACTATTTAGACTCTTTGCATTCGGTAGGCATATCTTTCTATAGCATTTTTGGCATTCAATCGTCTATCACAACAGTATCAATCTGAGTGGAATTGTCTCATTATTGGTCTTTCATTGCCCATTATTTTATAATATCGTCATTTTGACCTCTGCGGTTGACGAGTTGTACCTATAAATTATAATCGAATGCTTTACAATGGGGAGATATCGAATAAAAACTGAAGAATAAAGCGCAGGTCGTGTAACCCCGTTTTATTTAGTTTAACGATTTGTTAAAACGCAAGTTAGTGTTATGTGCAATTGTATTTTGTAGGTATTTAACATTCCGAGTATGTTGTACTTATTTAACAACCTGTGAGCTAATGCTCACTTTCCTAGGTAGGCACTTCTACGTAACTTCGGATGTCAGTACCCCTTGTCACTATTCGTACGGAAGAGTGAAGTGAAACTTTCTAATAGTGCCTGTGGTAAACGCACACCGACGATAAATAATATTAAATACCTGCGTTTATTATCATTTGTTGGTGGTAAAACCATGGACATGTCATTGGGTCTCTGCCGGAGACTAAAGTGGGCTACACAGTTATTGCAAATATCAATAAACCTACTACTACGGAACCACATACTATGTGTGGTTCAGGATACGTCGGAGATGTTGAACATAGGTTGCACTTCAACATATTGTAAATTATAGTAGGTAAAACCTGAAGACTCGCCTACATACATTAAGATATGTATCTACAATTCAATTATTTAAGGAGTTTCATCATTTATAAAGCTAGACCCTTGATAGCTTTAGACCATTATCGGTGAGTTAACAACAAGTTGGTACACTTTCCCCCAAACTGTTTATCTTCTTCCCCTGACATGTGCATACAAGACTCCCTCTACAATGGCAAGATAATCGTATTGACATAAATACAAAAAAGTCTGATCCGATGAAATTGCTGTCGTAAGCGATAGCAACGAAAACGATGCTCGATGATCTTGAATGCCTGTCTATTAACATCTGTAAAAAGGAAATTCAAAAACCAAGGTCATGACGGTGTGATACCAAGACCCGCATAAAATATAAGCCCATGGGGAACACGCCTATACCTTCTACACCTTTTTATAGAAAGAAAAAAAAAATACCGATCAGCGAAATTGAGTTGAAATTGTTTCCTTGCGCGATGAAAAATACTATTTGTGAATTAATAGAATCAAGACGGTGCATGGTTTCATGGGGTGAGGTTTTTACGGGCCTTGGCAGCGTATGCGTTTGCCCACCTACTTTTTGAGGGTGACTTAATCTAGACTTCTCCAGCCGGACTCTCGACTCATCGGCTTGCACCGCGGTGGAGGGATGGATACATACATCCGTCCGTCCTGGGGAAATTTTTTAAGTGAAACTTCTTTAGCCTCGTCATGATTTGGAATTCGGATGAAACGGAAATGACGCATCACAGCACCTGCGAAGCATCTAACTGCACTCATTGGCCGCTTTGATTATACTGCTAGAAATTTGAAACGGAAATGAAATTATGTCTGCGCTCATTGGCCGCTTGATTATGGCCACACTTTTAAAGGCTCCTATTGGTTGATATTGTTTTTGGTAAAGTTTTGCTTCTACCGCGTCTGAACCGTATCGATATTTTTTTTCCTCAGTGCCTCCTTTGTGGAGGTAATGAAAAAAGGCAAATCTTTAAAGGTGATGACATTAATTTGACCAAGGCCGACGTTCACAGCTCGAAGTTCTAATCTTTGTACTGCACTAGAAGATATTATGGTCACATCAATAGCTCAAAATGTTGTTGTTTTCTGTAGATAAAAGTGTTTGATTGTTTGAGCGATACGTGGAGGTGACAAAGGGGAGAACAAAAGGAGATTAATTCAGAGTAATCCTTAACGATTTTTTTTTACATTCTCCACACAGGAGGAACACCATTTCCTTCTAGGCCTATATCATATTTGGGGATGCTGTTTTACAAAGTATTTTACAAGACCAAAGAGAAATGGACATAGTTAACCATTTTAAAAAGTTAACTTATGTAGATGGTTGGGATAAATGTGTAAAGCTAAAATAAGTGCGAGGATAAGAGATTAGGTGTTAAGAGGCGGTTCTCAGAATTTCAACCGATTTCTTGCAAATCTCCCTTAAACATTTGAAGTTTTTAAGCTCTTAAAAATATATGTTATTCTTGAAAATAATATCTAGACATTTATCGCGCCGAAACGCAAATTATATAAAATTCCCTCGATAGAAAAAAATCGCAAAGTATGCTCCAAAAATGATTATAAACACGTTTGTTTCTATTATTTTACAAGTTATATGTATGAAAAAATTCACAGCGTTTCTTTAAATAAAATTAAAGACAATTATGGCGAGATTTTTGCTCTATTTTTAACGAGTCGTGTTTTATTAAAGATTTTCATGATTTTTGCATCAATTTTATCGCTGTAAATGTTAGCGCGCTCTTCTAACATTCGTAATTTCATATCTCTCCATCTTCTTCTTTTTGGGGCTGGGAACTGAGCCTTAAACCAGAGAATCTGTAATAAACATTTATAATGCAACTTTTTAGTAATATTATTTTTGAGAGTTAAAAGTTTACCCTATGGAATTAGTAAGATGGGAAACTTAACCAGGCAAATTAGCCTCATTAGTTATCGCCTTCCGTTTGTCGGTTCCTCGATATCGTTATCCTGATCCACTCAGTTTGTCTTCCTTTAATCGGCTTCAAGTTGGTTTTCCGTTTACGAGTTAATCCTAAACCTTAGGTTAGACCACAGGAATGTGTGGTATCAACTCGTGGTCAGGTTAGGTACAATGCCCTTTAATTTTTCCCTAAAACGTCGCTACATCTTATGTAAAAATTATCCAATTATAATAATTATTTATTAAGGCGCATTGACGACTTGACACTGGTTAAGGTTTATTAAAGTCAAATAGACGTCGATGAAACTGATCAATTTATTAATCTACACCTGCCTTTATCATTGATTCAACCTTTTTTACGAATTTGTCTTGTAAATAAGACTTACCTTACTTATTGAAGTAAAACTTCTTTACGCACGCTTGACTTGAGGAGTAAGCTGGCGAATGCGTGACAAGAGCGTTACGAAAAGTGAGGCGAACGCTTCGTATATTAATGTAGGGGCAAGAGAGAGGTGCGAGCACACATTTTCTTTCTCTCATAGTCGATTATTATTTCTTTCTCTCACGTTACGCAGTGCAGGTCTATTGTATGTATCACACTGTAGGAGCAAGATAGAGCAGTGCACGCGCACATTTTCTTTCTCTCTTCCTATCATATAGATGGCGCAGAAGTTTTACTTCAGTTGTGTGGTCTAAAACTCACTCGTGTTTTTAATTGTTAATAATATTTGCGATCGAGGAAACACATTTTTCCTGAAAAGCCTTCCAAGAAAATGCAGAGAGTTAGGAGTAGGATAATTGTCGGGTTTATTTATTATAATAATGTTACCAAGTTAAGAAGCCCGCACAAAGAGGACAACGATTAGACCATATAGATGTATGTGTTTGTCTCTTTTTAGTGTCGCTCGATTCTGTTTCTTAGAGTTTCAAATCACACAGTTTTCACTGTTTGCTTTTCGATAATTTTTATCTTTAGGAGCTCTGCATGTGAACTAAACGAATTTATTAACTGTAACCGTAAGTTGTTTGGTTTAATTAAAATTTAAAACAAGTATTTCGCAAGCAGAAAGTCTTACGTGAAGGATTCTCTCACCGATTAAATTGTAATTAACATCGGTTTTCATGTAATTATTGTACATTACTTTCGTCGGTAATAACCAAAATCATTATTCATTTCGTGTGAAACGATTTTATTCATTTAAAAAATAAATTCGTTGAAAGGTTTATGTTGGTCTGTTATTATTGACGTTGACTGCAATCGCGTTATTGAAAGACAACTACCTTTTAATAACGCGATGTTTATCATTAATGTTTATTTTTGAAGTGCAAACTTTAGCACCATTGTGATTTGAAACTTGATGAAAACAAAAATAGCGACACTAAAAAGAGACAAACACATACATATATGCTCGAGAATGAGATAGATAATCGGTCTCCTCTTTATGCAGTGCTTCGTAGCCCATTAGTCCCATCTTTGTGCCGTGCTTCGTAGCTTCCCCACTCTTGTCTTCTTTAGTTTTCTGAATTGCGCACTCTGTTTTTTTTTATAAGATAGTTTGAGTGTTTAGCTGAAATCCATTCAATGACCTCCTAGCAGAGCGGTTAAAACGTCATGCGTCAGCTCTGAGCCTAGAGGTTGCGAGTTCAAAACCCAAAGATAAAATAAAAATATTTTTAAATCTAACTGCATTTCGTTGTAGGGCGGAATACACATACTCCCATCGCCTTGGATCTGATTAGGCACTTGGGAATATATCGTACCAACTAAAGAAAATGTTTATTTGCTTTAATATAGTATCAACGTTGGCGACAAATTATTCTTTTTTTGGGTTTACACAATCTTAATATAGCATTCGTTTCCATTTTGTTTGATATTTATATTATACCTGCGTTTGATATGGATATCCATTTGCAAACACGATTAATATTTGATTACTTTGTAAACATTGATCGATAATGTTGTATATAATATAACAAAATAGATTAAAGTTATAATTTATTAACTACCTATATAATATGAAATATTGTATTGGATTGGAGGTGACCTGAGTCAAAATTATGATAAATTATGTAACGCATTATAGACTTTCATTTCATCGGAAAATTTAACTCCTCTTTTTCTCGATTCTCTTTTCTTTGTGAAGGTATTATTATCATTCGCAAAAGTCTGCAAGCATGTATACTTTATACTCTGATTCAGTGTTTCTTGATGTTAATTTAGCAGGTCGTTTAATTTTTTATGGTTCCCCGGAAACATCAATTATACTGAAAATTTTGTGTAGCGTGTAGTGAAACAAGCGTAGCGTTGTGGCCTCGTATGGTTGAAATGAAGTGTGCATTGTGAGAAAGTCAAGACCTCACTTTAGTAAAGGGTAGGTCGGTAAAACAGAACGTGGATCGCACCGGCTCCGACACGGGTTTGTTACCGTCAAAATATCAACATTCTGCGTGGAAACATAACATTGTAGATGTTTCATGAATACCTACAAAGTACCTACTTGAGTTTTCACAACAAATTATTGCTGACGCGGATCTGTTGTGGCCGGCGGGGGTCACTGGTGTCCAAGGTGGCGGGTGCAAGACGCACGTCTCACAGATATTACCGGTCATTGGTCATAGTTATAGGTTATTAAATAATAACGAACCCTTATCTTGTGCAGCTGCGCTTGTTGCTGGTTCGTTGACTCGCGCGCTTTATCTCTACCCACTGCACTGTCTGTGTCTGAAGCTCTGGCCGGCTAATGGCTAATGGCTAATGGTCTGATTTTACTTACCAAATGATTTGTAAATTGCTAAATTGCTGCCACAACCATGTAGGATACTGACTGCTCGATCTGTTGCAAGTCTCTTCAATTATGGACGGTGAATTCTGTCATGCAGAATGCACAAGCATCAAGGGCAATTTTTGAAGTGAAAACTTCTTTAGCACCGAAGTGATTTGAAACTTGATGAAACGGAAGCGAGCGACACTTAAAAAAAGACAAACACATACATCTATAGGATTAAGCCTGCGAGAGAATGAGAATACGATAAATTCATGGTCCACCGCAAGTCTCCTTTGGTGTCGTGGTATAAAGCGCCTGACTAACCTCAGCGACCAGACATTTAGCGGACCGAGGATCGAATCCTACGAAATCCAAAAAATAAAATAAAATGTAAAATCAATATCCAATCTTCAAATCACTCAAAAATTAATAGGCAAAAGAAAGCCACATTTATCAACTCCAAAGAAGAAAACATTAATAAAATGACTAAATTTATAGGAAAACGTGCACTGGAATTCGAATGTGGTGCTTCGTAGCCTATTGGTCTCCTCTTTGTGCGGTGATTCGTAGCCTCCCCATTCTTGTCTACTTTAATTTTCTGAATGTTTTACTACTTCCGCATGTGAATTGCACACTGATATTATTTCCAATAACATTTCGCGAAGTGCTAGATACCTACCTTTCTATGATTTAATTCCTGCAGAAATAAACACTGCTTTTTAATTGACTTAATATTGAAATTACTTAATTGATATGAAATGTTCAAAACTTTGTAGTCGTACGTTATTAAAATGTACATTTGTATAAGTACACAATTTACTTGAGTTCAAAGCAACCCAGACTTAATAAATTATAATATGAAACCATTAAAAAAAATTTATATCCTATTTAAATTTAAATGACTTCGTTGAGATTAATAAACAAGTCGTAGCATTTATTACAACTATGCATGTTATGTTGTATGTATGCATTTACGTGTAGGTATGTAAGTTATTCACGTGTAAGTAATAAATGAGTAGATACTTTTTGAGGTTTGGTATTTCTTATCACTATTGAATATATCTACATATTAATATTTTATGGGAATTGTTGATTAAATGAAAGGAAGTTAATATTTGGTTTAATGCCATTTTTAGAATAAACTCGAGTACATCTATCAACTTTCTTGATTTTTTTTTGTAAATGTATTTAAAATATCGCTCATGTAAATGCCATAGAACATAAAACCACCGTGCGAATATTGTGATATTGTTGTAAATCACCGACTGTGTTGTGTAAAAATACCTCGCTTCCAATTAATCTAATTTACTAGCTATTGTTAAATACGTTTCTTTGCAATAATAAAAAATTTACGTAATGTATTTTTAATGTGATGTATATTTAATAATTTATTTAAAAAATTTAAAATAACAAACTATTTTAGACTAATATTTAAAATTCGTCAAATAATCTTCCGACACCATTTTCTCAAAACATGAGAAATGCAGATGTTTATTTTGCATTACATGGGCTATATATGTATACTTAATGTATCCAGAGAATCCTTTATATGTACCTACATACTGCGAAAAATATTTTGGCCATATTTAGCCCATAGTCCCACCGGCACCGAATCGACAAAATCCGTAGAACGCCTCCAGAAAAGCAAAGTTCACTACGGTTTGCAACGCAGCCATTGTGGGACTTTTCGTCGATGATGATGGGATAAGAATCATGAGATAATAATTTATTTATTTTTTATGTATATAATAATATCTATGGGTATATACACATGCAGAACAATATATTATTATAACACTACGTCCACATTGTTTAGACTGGATCGTGTAAATTGGGCAGAAGTCAAGTTTGCATAAGGGGTGACGTGACGATAGTCAGGGAATAATACAGTACAGGTACTTGCCGTTTACACAATGCACCCGAAGTTTGCACAGCTCCTGTTCAGACAGTCATAGTGCAAACACAATGTGAGTCTCGGAATATTTGCATCGATATTATGTGATTTACATACACTTGTGTCTACTTGAGCAAACCTAACCTGGGTCTATGGAAATAGTTGCTGATATCAAATCGGGGTGTACCTATAATGAAACACGCTGAAAGAAAAATCAGTTTTTTATGCAGATTTTAAAACTTATCATTCTAAGTTTGATACTTAATTAAAGTCGTTAAAAGACTAGTGGCCTTGTTTCACTTATAGATAGTCTGTTGTGTTGAGATGATCTCGGGTTGGGTCTCGCGTCAATTACAATGGAAGTCTGCTGACGCCCACGCGCATCGGACACGATGTAATGGGTGAGCATACTAAGTATTACACTGTTGTCTAACTTTAATGGATGTATTCCATTCCACTTAATTGAGTTCAGCGCACAAAGAAGTCACAGTCATACATTATTATTTTTCATATCAAGTGGATGGTGTCGTGGGACTCGTGGTGAACCGCGATGCTTGAACCCGAGATATAATATCGTTACGTTCGTCAGCCGGCAACTGGCAACCGGCAATATGACGGACAGATGCAGGCACACAGTCATTTGTACTTACACACACCGAATGGACATTCCTATGGATTATTCCCGGAAAGCACGAACCTCGTTTGAATATCTTACTGTGACTTTTACGACCGGCAGTAGATGTGTCAGAATAAATTATGTCTTTATTGATATATCGATAATGACAACATTATTGTTATATTTCTTGCACAGAATAACATCACTAAAACTCAATGAAACCACACCATTCGACATCTATTTCATTTTTTAATAATACAAAAATGTTAGTCGTGTCAAGATAAGATTTCTGAAGAACTCTTTATGAATACTGGATTTATTTACAGCTTTCGTATAGTTTTATCATTAAATATTAGTAGTAGTTAGGTACAAAGTATCTGTTGTGACATGTACACCAGTGGCCGTCCGCGATTTTTCAGTTAGCTAGAGTGCTATAAGATTGAAAAATACGACATTACTGATGTTGTAGCTGAAAATGATTTTTTTTTCAAAATTTGAAATGTGGATGCGGCGCATCCCTTGACTGAAAGAATCCTGAAGACCTTCCTACAAAAAAATTTCAGCTACAATAACGTCATATTTTTCAATCTTAGCGCTCTAGCTCACTAAAAACTCAAGGACCGCCACTGATGCACACCTTTTTAATATATTTTTATCCTGGAAATATGGGGAAAAGATCAGGGCGATGTGTCTTGTTGTGCAATTGCAGAATACGTTAATTAAGATAGATGGGCTGATAAAATATAAGCAATTGTTGTCAAAGTGACATAACTTGCAGTTTTCATTCTGTGGGCGACCAGCAATCTGAATGTCTTCCTGTCATTAGAGGCATGCTTCAGCCTCTCCATTGGCATGCTAATCCACCAATCTATAAATGTCTACAGTGTTTTCCTGATGATCTTCTTTCTCGGAAGTCTTTCCCACTATATCTTCCCCTGTGATCAATACATACATTAAACTCATGTTGCTCACTACTCGTACTTTGTATGTGTTCAACCTGCCATTTTAAGTGGTAAATTGTTAAATATTAATTGCATAACATTATCTGCTTACGCGATATTTTAATTCGTACTGAATCTGCCAGAGCGAGTCATCCCCGAATCTTTACTGTCAATGTTTAATATTATTAACCCAACTCTGTATATAATATTAATAATGTGGTACGGCAGTCAATCTCTCTACTTAGCCTACTTATCGCGGATCAGAAACTCGATGTTCTCATACAATAAAGTTGTTCAGAAGCCAACGCATTCTCTCCGCGGGTTTTATTGTACGCAGCTTCACAACACGCGCTAAATGAGAATTCAGAATTACATTTTAAAATTTAAAAAAAAAATTCTTAATTCACATTGCTCAGAAATTGATGATTTGCTCCAAATAGTTTGTAGGCCTTTTGTACGCTCGTATCTGGGACAATAATATCATTACAAGTTTGTTAAGTTTAGGTACTGCGCTCTGAAGATGGTTATGAAAGATAGAAATATTAGCTTCAATCCATTTCTCGTGATATATAATACTGGAGTGATTTCTGTAACCTACCGAAGAATAATAATTCCCTTTATACATGGGAATGCTTTCAACACATTTTCACTTATGGTGCCAATTAGATATTTTATTTATTTTGAAATACACTTAATCCAACAACATTTTACAAAAGAACCGATCTTAAAAATATTACATTCATTTCAGCACATAAATAATCCTTTATATATTAACAGGCTGGAACACAACCATAATACTCGTTTTAACTTTAATGAAGGGCTAATTGTACCTAAGCATACAAATAAATATGGACAAAGAACGTTAAATTACATGATTCCCAGTTGTTTAAATATGTTACCTGCTGAAATTAAAAACTGTGCCCAAAACAAACAATTGATGAATTTACTGAAGACTTGGCTTACGGAAAGAATTAATTTGTATTAGCTCACAATGACATATTATTCTAAAAACTATAAAAATGTTATTTATGTTTTCAAAAATTTATTTTTATCTATATTTCTGTAAAAAATTAAATTTTATTTTATATAATTGTAAAAATGTAACTATTAAATCACCTTAATAAGATCTTTAACGTAAAGAACCCGTTAGAAAAAACTGCTAAAAAGTAGTTTATCGGGACTTTTTGTCTTGTATTTGTAAATTGTATATAAAAAAAAAAAAATAGCATTTGAGATGCAGTCTTGTGATAAAAAGGCATGTATTTATTGTCATCTTGAGGTTTAAATTTAAAAATGTGTGTTGGTAAAGTATGATATCTAGCACTTAATGCTAGAAGTGCCCGTGTCAAATTTGTAAATCGCTTTGGATTGAAGATAGTTTATCGATTTTTTTGGCGTACAAAATGCTGAAACATTTTTTGACTTTTTAGATTTTCACGGCCAAAAGCATTTTCGTTGTTAGTTTTTGGGGTGTTATGCCGTGTTGCGCTACCTCCTACTATAGCCGACGTTTCGGACAGCGTTGCAGTGTCCATCATCAGGGCAGATCCGGTAGATCCGACGATGTCGTCGGATCTACCGGATGATCGTCGGATCACTTCGGGGGACTGCGCTACGTAATGTCTTTGGTATTTAGAAAATAAACGTGTTCCATTATATAGAACATTGCACTAATATATTATACTGCAATAATATCTTATAGATATGGGACAATGCTTTGTACTTATATCTTATAGATATTATAAAGGCGAAAGTTTGTACGGATGTGTGTTTGTTACTCTTTCACGCAATAAATACCGAATGGAATTTAAAAATTATTTCACTAATCGAAAGCTACATTATTTGCGAGTAAAATAGGCTATATATATTGGTAAGCTCTGGCGTTATGAATAAGCTATGGCGTTATGAAATTATTTATTATACGTTTATTGGCAAAGCGTGTTGCTAAGTAAATGTTTGACGTGGGCTGTCATTTTGTTATTTGTTTAGGTTACTGTGGAGATTTCTTTGATAGCAAAAATTCAAATACGAGTATTCTAATATGATTATTTTGTGTACAATATAAAATAGGTACTAATCTACATTTTGACCTACTATTATGAATGCGAAACGGCGCGTATTTGATTGTTTGGGGGAAGGGGAGGGGGAGAGGTGGTTGAAGGGGGAAGGGGGGGGGGCGAATATGCGAGCGAAGCCGGGGGCAAAAGCTAGTATATAATAAGAATATTGATAAATATCATGTCTCAAGTGTCTATGAGTGTTATTATTTATAGAATACAAAACGATAATATCAATGAAACCTTAATAGTTTAAAAGGGCTTATTGTGACTATCGGTCCTAAATTAAATATACCTTTACATGGGGAATGGTCATCTGACCTTATTCCCTGGACAAATAAACTCAACTACTTATCCAATCTTAAACAAAATAAAGATTGAAATTCATGACTACGTGGGTACATTTGCATTGCATTTGATGAATCATCTTAACTGCGTTGCAAAGAAAGAAACTTTAGGGCTGTATGTTTGTTTCTACTTGCTACTGCTACCAAGGTCGGTTCGATCATAAGGAACTTAACACAAGCTGTTTCCGATCGCTAATGCCCAGCAACCTCTAATATGTGCAGTTATTTTACAAAGGCAAATAATGCACGAGGCGGACAAGTATCATTACATGCCATGTTCCTCCCCACGAGCCGCCCCATGACACCCGGCGACTTCACTCACTTGATTAAAGTCTGGTGTTGTAATAATTAAGTGGTATCGGAGCGGACTTAATTAAAAACACTTTTTCATTTCCTCGGAAGAGAAAATATCTGTCAACAGTGCGCGCTCCACAAAGTGGGCGAGGCATTTCTAATGACTTTTTCTAGTTTTATCTCCGCTGGTTTAAAGACCTCTTGAGTTGACCGCGGTTAAATTAATTGTGGCAACTATCAATGTTACTTACAACGCTGTAGTATAGAATCTAGTACTCGAGTATGTTAATTGCTCATTTAATGACAAAAAGATTAGGCGACCAACGCATGCGAGACTTTAACATCGAGTTTGACTAATTTGACAGTTCCTCCAATGTTAATTTTTTTAAAGCTCCAAACAGTTTAGCCATTTGTATATATAAAAGTTATGCATTTCTCCTATTCCAGTCCATGTCTAAATATAAAGGGTTGATTACAATATTACATTGGGTTAATAAGTTGCATAAAATTTTATATAGAATTACTTGCTGATCCGACCACGCGTTGCTGTGGCTAACTAAACACAATGCCATCTATATACTTGGATGGTTACCCAACTTGTATAACCAAGTGTTGCGTCGATAAATTCACTCACACCGCCATCTGTTAGATACTTATGGAACTTATAAATAATTACAAAGCATTGTCCTGTAACAAATATTTAATTCGCAATAATAAATATTGAGGCCTATAATCGAGAAAAAACTATCCTATCTTTTAAATTATACCAAAATGCACATAGTAAGCCAAATTTCATCAAAATCGGTTAAGTATTTTCGGAATTTATGTAGAAAAAACATCGTGACGCGAGATTTATATATAAAGATTAAACTTTGATAATTGATACATTTCACAGTTCCTTATCCCTGCATGGAAGTCTTTAAAGTTGAAGAGCATGCGTCGTGTTCATGTTATTCATATTCCCATTAATTTGCGATAGGCGCTAGCTGCACCCGTTCCCTGTAACCTTAAAAGCATTTGTCCCCTCAGAGTTGATTAATTTCTATATCTATCTATTTATTGCTCTTCCCGCTACTCGAGCCGTGAACTACAACACTCAATGCGTGTTTTATGACTGGAAATACCGCGATTCCATATTATTATTGTCGTTACTCACGGATAAAGTTAGTACTGGGTTAGATTGAAGTACAAGCATTGCACTCCACCCTCCGATCTCAATAAAATATTATGTGTTATTTTTTCAATAAATTGAGGCATTATAAAAAACTTATACATATTTATCCTCTTTATCGTAAACACGCAACTTGTGCGCTAAGTTGTTTCATCTTTTAGCCAAATCTTCGTGTTTTGAAATCCGCTCAACGTCTAAATCCGTTTAATTTTGACCGTGTTTATTTTGCAAGAAGACGGGATACTTATAAGTACCTACTGATTTGCTAGTTCCATATAACATATTATTATAAAACCGATCCGTTTTATCTTTTTGCCAAATTTATATTTAACCAACTCCAAATTTTAAATTGCGTTTTAACTTTTAAATTAAGTACAGATTGTTTGCACAATCCTATTTCAAAACAACTGTTTGAATGTCGGAATTCAAAATATGATATTTTGGCTTCATGTAAATTTGGCTAAACGATGAAACAACCCCCCTTCATGAATAAATTCAGTACAATGTGTATTTAAAAAACCCAAATGATAATTGTTAATTTGGTGCAATGAAAATAGACTTTACTTAAATATCTCAAAATGCCAAATAGTCAGATTTTCTCGAATAAAAAAGCCAGTGATCTCTAAATACAACATTGATGACAATAACTTTGAAACATTAACACAAATTAAAGACTTTGGGCGTCACTTTTCAATCAAATCTTTCATTAGTTAATTCACTTAACGGAAATTTGGAATAAAAGCTTACAAATGTTGGGATTTATAACTAGTCTCACTAGCAAAATATTAAGTGTGTTAAACTGTTATATTTTTCCTTTGTTACAAGTCAACTGGAATACAATTCCCCCGTCTGGAACCCACATTATAATATTCATATACAAATTAAGTTACGTTTTCTAAGTTTTAAAATGGGTATTCCCGCATTTTTTTAACCACAATATTCTAAATTATAGGATTGTGCTTAAATTGTCAGACAAACGGATTTTCACTGACTTGATAAGTTTTAATGATGTAGTTGATAGATAGTCCAGAATTGCTCTCGGATTCCACTGCGTGAGACTAGAAGTCGGGATTTATTTCAGTGCAGAAATTCTGGGACTAACTACCTTAAGTATTCCTCATTCCTCGGAATACTAATGAAGGGAAATAATTATACCGAGTCAGTACATATCTTCAATTTATTACAAAAAAAAAACTTTATGTTGTTACTGAGGCAGTTCAGTTACGTATAATAAATACTGAATACTTTTTATCATATGTAAAAGGGCTTTAATAAATAAATAATTAATACGTACATTGGTACTTCGAACCTTGCTCCTCTATTATTACAGATTTTCAGACAACCCACTTTACGCAGGACTCTCTGCGGTTTTTGATCTTACTAAAAGTCAGTCTGTTAAAATATAATATAAGTTTATACATCACATCGGTACTTTATAGCAGTAGTTTACCTTACGATGCCTCCTGTCCACAAAATGTTTTTTTTTCGATACATTTTCGCAAAATGTCTAAACATTGAGGTGTGGCCACAATTTTTTTTTGCATGCAGTGGCCGATGGAAAACATTTGTTTTGTGTGAATGTTTCGAATCAAACAAAAAAAATTGCTCAGGATACCCGCCTTTCGTTATGCCTTGGGCATTCAATGACTCAAAGTTGCACAGAAAAGTTTATCTTCGTTAACAGTGGCATAATTTCCCAGAAATAAATAACTCATTTCCTTCTTGCAGAATAATACCTACGTAAATTGATAATATTCATAGTTATCATTAATATTATTTTATCAATCCCAAGAGGGCTTCCGTGAAGAGTTGAGTTGTTACCATTGGCGTCGCGACAGACCCGTCTCCCAAGACAAGTCTGTTTACCGAGCCCCACCCCTTCATATCGTATTATATCACATTTTTACATGCATAGTGGACAGTATATTTGCTTGGTTTGTATACTTCAATTTCATGTACAGTTCTCTTTGTAAATGTGTACAGCAAGTACCCTGTTGAGGAACGGATTTAGTAAGGGAGTTATGGTGCTATCGTCGAGAGCTCCTTATAACAACCATTACTTTTACATACGGAAAAACGGCAAGGTTTCAATAGAGCTATCAACGGTAGATACCGAAGGTTAAAGTGATCAGAGTGTACACCTTCTGGATTGCACCTATCTGCCTTTGGTGAACATTTATTATGTTATTGAAGTAAAACTTCTTTAGCACCGTTGTGATTTGAAACTCGATGAAACGAAAAATAGCGATACTAAAAAGAGACAAACACATACATCTATAGGATTTAACAGAATGACAGAATAAGACATAATAATCGGTCAGCAGAATGACAGAATGAGGTAGTATAATCGGTCCCTCGGTGCGGTGCTTCGTCACCTCCCCACTCCGTCAACTTTAGTTTTCTGAAGGTTTCACTTTTACCGCGTTTGAACTGCACACTTGTATTTTTTTTTAAATCAGAGTGTTCTGTTCACTCGCGGTAGAAGTGCAAACCATCAGTAAACTAGTAAAAAGTAGTCAAGACTGGGGAGGCTACGAAGCATCGCACAAAAAGGAGACCGATTGTACTATCTAGTTCTCTCGCTGGCTAAATCCTATAGATGTATATATTTGTCTCTTTTTAGTGTCGCTATTTTTCGTTTCGTCAAGTTTCAAATCTAGAATTTTTTACTTCGCATTTTAATAATTTCTCGGACGACCCTGTGCATAACACAATTTTAATAATTATTTTAACATTTATTACAGACAATTCGTATCACTAATGAGCAGTGTTTGTCCTTGAGTAAAGTGATGTTTTTAGTTTATTTATCACATTTCCGGCAATTGATTCACTATTATTATAATTCAGTGATAGTGATAACAACGAAATGTTTAATTACTTTGGTATTTTGGCAGCAATGAACCCTGGAAGAATGTAGGAGAACTCTCCACTGTCAGTGTGGCTGGAAACTCACCGCTACGCTCGTGCGCGTCTAGTTCTGAGGGGAGGTCGGTTCAAGTGGAAACCGTTTTATTTTCCTAATTCCTGCACGCGAAGCACTAATCAATTTTTTTTAAAACAAACATTCGACACACATAAAATAGCAATTTAGTAGACCTTTCGGATTTTATCAGAATGAAATAATATCTTTTTCAATAATAGTTGTAAAATCATTTCGTGGCATCATTTTAATTAAATAAAACTAGTTATATTTCTTTATCTTTGTTACGTACTAGCGCAGACCCATCAAAACAACAGGACATAAAATAAATGTAAAATATATGTTTTCAAAAATTGAAGTTTTTAATTTTAAAATTGCCACGGCCGAAATCGAACCTCGATCAACTGCTGGGAAGGCAACTACGCTGAACATTACACCGCCGACTATTGTAATAACGACAGTATAAATTCAATTTAATATGCACTGAAAATATAAGAATGTCGTGTATTTTCATTTTTAAAATCATGCACATTACGATACATGCGAAATTATGTTGTGTTAGTACTTTGTTTTGATTTAAAATAATAATAGTTCATCTCGATACTGTCACCATCGTATAGAGTTAAAATTACCTTTTGGCGAAGCATTAATAAATAATTATTATAATCTTTTTATATTGAAATTTAGTATGCAAATCCGAAATTTATTTTCTATTTTTCAAGGAAGTGAGGAAGCCATATTCCTACAGATATGTAAAGGGGATTAACGGAGAAGAAAGAGAGTGTTAGGAGAATATTATGAGAAAGTCATGAAAAAGTAGGGGGTGTCTGGCACCAACAATTAAATAAACACTTCAGTGGGTTTATGTCTTCCAAAAGAGCGTGTGTTGTATGGGATGATGTATGAATGTAGCAAGAAGTGTGTACATCAAGAGAGTAGTTGTATAACACGCTGTATTATCTGCCTTCTCCTGCTGCAAATGGTACGATTGTTAGGCGACTCCCTCATAGGTCGGTAATGAATCGACATAAACCGAGAGCTAGCTGTAAGACCCTGCGCAGAAAAGTAAAGTTACTAAAGTGAGATAACGGTTAGCAATGCAGTCCAATATGGGACTTTTCTGTACAGGGTCTTGCAGTATTCGATTCCTTGCCGGCCAATAAGGGAGCCGCCTTAGTAAATTATAATTCGACAGTAATTAAAGTGTGAGCACAATATTATGCTTGAACGTTGCATTATACCGCTCGGAATGGCCTTACTACGGTACGTGGCATGTTGCCGAGGAAGTACTCGCTGCAAGAGTGCGACGCTGACTGCAACCATGTTATTGATCCTGCTGTAAATTAGCTCCAGCACACGGAACATTAATTATTTCATAACGCGTTTTCTCGTATTCCATTGACACAATTAGTGTTTCAATCGTAAGCTCGTGTTACCGTCGATTGTGACAGTGAAGAGCGAAGTGGCTCACCCGATCGCTCGGATCGGACGCTCGGCTGCACCACAACCGTAGGTATTTCACATGTCACTTCGGTACATTTCGTTAAATATCGTTATAAACATAACAAAAAGTTCACATAAAGAAGTTGAAGAATTACCACATAGACATGTGCATTCGAAGGGGGTGATGCGTTCCCAGTCTGCATTTAAATCGGTTCCTCTACTCCAATTTCCAATTCCATGGTGGACAAGGCTCCTCACTGCTCGCGGTTCTGCGTAGCATGGATAGCCAAGGACACCGATGTCCCGTACACCAGTGATACTTGGTCATTCCAGCGTATTGGTGACCTTCCTCTGCTTCTTCTGTCTTCCACTTTGCCAGTGACTATGAGTTTCTCCAAGTTGGACTCCTCAGTTTGGCAAAGTATCTTAAGATACGTTGTAGGCAGATAGTTGAAAGCATATTGTGGATGCCTAGCTTTTCCAGAATGGAGACATTTGTGCGAATGGCTGTCCATGGAAACTTGAACATTTTTCTTCAGCACCGCATTTTGAGGGCCTCAAATCCGTTTTCTTTCGCTGACTCTGAGTGTCAGTGTTTCCACACCGAATAGAAATATAGGGGAAAGTCAACGCCCGGACGAGTCCCATCTCTCAGCCACATGAGACGAGATATATATACAATTATTACATTGAAAGAGAAAAAAGAAAATTAAAAACAAAATAGATGATAACATAAAATAGAAACGTAATATACATAAATCAAATTAAATGTTCGTTCTCAGGAAGATTGCCGCATCATCTGCGTCCATCGCTCACTGAGTGGAGAACTGAGCCACTATAAACAATAAATTCTTGGAGCTATTTAAAGGTAAAACACAAATCTATTGATTTAGATACGTCATTCAACGACACCATTCTTCTTGTCATGCCGCGCAGTTCCAGAACTTTGCTCTGCCGTGAGGTATTTCGATGAAGTCCATCGACTGTGGCATACATTTCCAGATTATAGCATTCTAAGAGGAATGGGCTGACAATAAAATCGAGTATTTGTGTTAGGATCCTAATTATTGGTGATTACATATTTATTACTTGAATAATTCGTGTTCTGGTTGAAAATACGCTCGTGTCATATCGTCGGAAGGAGGATCGAACACGCGATGCTTTGCATGAGAGGCACCTTGGCCCACTTGACCACAGCCCGTCAAAATGATGTGCCTATGTGCTATTATTATGGTTTCAGCCATTACCAATCTCTTGATGTGTTTGCATCAGTGACGGTTGGTGGCCTAATTATTAAGGGAGTGCAATAAAATAATCTTACCTCTAAATAAAGTTAATAAGTAAGGACGTAATCAGTGCCGGATCTACGAAATCTGGCGCAGATTAAAAAATTGCCCGCCTAATTTAGTACCTCCCTAACAGATTTAAAAAAAACACTATGCTTGGTAGTTGACTCGAAATCACTTCACTCAAGGCAAAAACTAAACCTAAATAAAAAATACAACTAACACGACAATTTAAAACTTAAAAAGCACACAACGTAAAAAATATATTTTTAATATCGGTGTAATAAATATAATATATAATAATTTTATGTAAATAATTTTATATAATAGATAAAATAATATTTCTTTGTTTTGTTTTGTTGTATTTGTCTAGGTAAGGAAAGACGCGCAGTAAAAGGGAAGATGTGTAAAAAAATGCCTTTTACCTACTTACATTGTTTAATGAAATGTCCCATTCACTGTCTCTTCAAATACACGAAAAAAATCATAAACCGTTATAATTTTATTAGCAATATAAAACTAAAAAAATCATTTCAAAAGTTTGTCGTACAAGATAGGTGCTAAGTGATTTCCTCTCAACCTAGATTTGGATCCAATGCCATACTTTGTACAAATGTTAAATGTTACTCTTTGTACAATTGTTTGTTGTAAAATGTGTATTATTTAAACAATGTTTTACAAAATGTTGTACTTTATGTTCCCAGCAGATAACACCAGCGGGAACAAAGAACAAGCATTGTGATTGGTTATAGAATTTGGATCGCATTCCTTCGACGTAAGAGACGCATTGAAAAATAGATCTTACATTTGAATTAAATATATGGAATTTAAAAAAATAAATCAGTGACGATTTTGAAACTCGGAAAAGTCAAATGGGCACAATGTGCGTAGAACGGTTTGGAGAAAAGTTGAAAGGTGAGTGTTGGTAGCGCGTAATAATTATCCTGAATTATGGGTAATTTTTAAATGATTCCGGGAATATTTGAAGTAAATTTAAAATTCTATCTTTATTTTCTCAGGGCGGACCTTCGGAGTCGACTCCAGGTTTTTTTTTTGCACATTTTTGAACGTATGGAAGATCCGGCTCTGGATGTAATCCATTTTACGATCCTTGGTGTGTGAGAACGCGCAATTACTTGGCTGTTAAAGTCGGGAATAACACAGTTAAACACAAGAATAACAGTCTACTAATCTTGAGGGATTGTATAAATGTTTATTAATTAAATTGTTTTCTCGATGCGCGATAGATACCCCGCGTCTAATTGATGCGGAGTAATGACTAATGTTCCCAAAACTGATCCTGTTCCCAAAGATGCCTACAGATAGTTGTGTACTAGTTAATTTTGTGTTTCTTTCAAATTTGTAGTAGTGTGGTTTGATAGGTAGGTCATTTTGTGATTGTATTAGTAGGCACGTTGCACATCTACACCTACTTACTCTGGTTTGCACGGGTATGTTATTCACCACGAAACGAAACTTCGTCTAAGACCTAAAAGAAGGTAATTGTAAACACAGCTACCAGTTGCACTGTTTTGTATACATTTCAACGACTCGCGTCGGTTGCTTTTAATATTGTCTGCCAGACCGATTCGCATAACAAATAACATAGTATTGTTCTTGCTTACTATTATTGGCACTTAGCCCAGGCTTGGCGAGCGAGTGAGGTTTTGCGATCTACAAGTGGTTCTTGATTTACTATTTTCGGAGTACTACCTGTAAACACTATAAAACTGGCCATTCATGCTTTGCAGCCTATTATCAAATCACTTACGAGTTTAGACCACTTACAAAAAATGACAAATAATCACATAGTTCGTTTTTGTGGTACATTTAGGAATGTAGATAGTAGGTTCTATCGTGGAATATATCTATGTAGGTTCTATCTATGGCAAAAGTATGATTTTTGGTTATTTATCTCTGCATTATCGCAGTTATAATGAATAAGCAAAAGGCGCCCCTGCGCGGGTTTAAATACTCCTCAACTTCACATGAGTGCATTGTGCATGGATTTTATCATTTCTATATATATATCGGCGTTGCCATTCAGCTATCATAAGAAACATAGATAAAATATTTTAGAAAATAGAAAAATAGAAGTTTTAGGGGTAATCCTTTACTCTTTTACATGAAATATAACGTTATTATAGAAACAATTTAGGTATATTGATTGCGGAAACGAGTTTTAAGAAATCACGGTCTGAAGGGTTCTTCTGTATCTGTTGCGTTAGCCTAACGCAGTTTAATCGGTGTTAAATGAGTCGCGTGTAACGTATATCATCAGTTACGTTACAGGCGACTCATTTAACACCGATTAACCTGCGATAGGCTAGAATAACCCTTCTCGTCTTCTTTATATACTAATTCCCTTCGACCAAGTATAGCCCTAATTCCACATAAAAAAAACCAACAATCTATTAAATACTTAATTAATAACTAATGCTAACCAACGGAAAGTATTGACCAAAACACGGAAATAACTAAAGAATCTCGTTAATTTGTGAATATGTTCCAGTCTCAAATTGAGTCTCACTCAATAACTTCCTTAGCTAAGCCCGCTTCACTAATTGCAGTGTCTTTCAATCCTCCCAGACATTCCCAACTTGATAATCGCTGCTCCAAAGTTGTTCGTCAATTTGCCATTATTTGTCCGATAAGTGGTTCATGGAACGGTCTGAGATCTTGTTGCGCCTAACCGCATTCCAAGACCACACGCTTCTAATGAATGGGGCGCTAATCCGGATTCCTTGGATGCCAACTTGATTAGCGATCTATAGTAGCACACTGAAGGAAATGCCTATAAATCCTTATTCAGCTATTTTTAGTTACTCACTAGATATGAATATCCACGAACTCGAGTTCATACAACCGCCAATTTTGGTTAAATGATATTACTCATACCGTAGTGCAGACAAACAATGTTATCAAGAACTTTTCATAATTTAGTTCCAGGAATATTTAGCACCATCGAGTGAATCAATACAGTCGGGTCATGCAGTAGTCCGAATAGTGAATTATTATGAAAGTATATAAAAGTAATGAGTGTGTGCCTGGAAAAGGTTAAGTTGCGCTCCATCCACTCTGACTATCCGTGTAGCGATGACGTGTAGTTATGAAAGTACACTAAAACTACCTTACCGTGCGGGGTAATGGGTAATGGCGTGATTGGTAACTATGTAACTAGTTGAAATATAATGTGTAGGTAAGCAAAAGCTATTAACACTGGCTTTAATGCCCAGCCCTGCTACTTGCGAACATGTCTGATAAGTTTACAAAGCCAACGGTGAAGTTACGCTTCAGTTTAATTGGCTTCTACATTACTTGGATTGTCGTATTTGATCAGTATGATCGCTTCTACCCCTGCAAATTGGTTAATTTTTCGATGGAGAAACCACTAGCAGCCACCACATAAAATAATGATATTATTTATCATAAAAAGAGCAAACAATATTATTCACTTCTTATTGTGTATTTGAATTATTACGTGTATCAATAGAAAGGAGTGTCGATGGATGTCGTTAAAAACGAAAGTGTAATTGAATAGCAGCGTTACTGTATAGAATTACTCGTGTAGTGAAAGGGGGTGAGGCCCTTGGAAGCGTAACAATATTGGGCGAAGAATAACGAGACACATTCACTGTAATGGCGGTGACATCACTCACCCAATAAAAACGGGTAGAGTTATTTTCCGAAACCTTTCTTTAAAAAAATAAATGCTTGTCACTTGTCATACGACAGTCGTATTTCTTTATTAGAAGAGACGAGAGGGATTACTCACAGTCTGGTAGATTAAGATCCTTTACGTCTTGTTTTAATAAATAAAAAATAAAACATTTTTAGTAGTATGGATATTCTGTAGGTTTATCTATCCGTGCCTTGTTGATTATACTTGATCGTTGATCCGTGAAAATATTTTTGAAGTGAAAATTTCTTTATCACCATTGTGATTTGAAACTTGATGAAACGAAAAAGCGAAACTAAAAAGAGACAAACTTATACATATATATATATATATAGGATTTAGCCTGCCAGAGAATGATAGAGACTAATCGGTCTCCTCTTTGTGCGATGCTTCGTAGCATCCCAACTTTTGTCTACTTTACTTTTCTGAAGGTTTCTACTCTACCGCATGTTACTGCACACATTTTTTTTCTTTTCTGATATTCTTGGGTCTTCCAATAACTTAGATATCCAAATATTCATTGCTTAAAAATTCTAACATTCATATAAATAATTCAAAAATTATTATAATAAAAAGTATTTTTGTTTGTAAAATATTATAATCACAGATAAAATCACGATAACGCTAAATATGTAAATAAGAATTGTGTTCAAGATAAGTAAAATATTAACCCGGCTATTGAAAAATTCCATAAGTAGTTACTTATTGTATTTATTTCTTCGTATGAGACCATTTTGAAAATATCAATTTTTATTTAAAATATTATGAAGGAGTGAGTTATGAATCCTTTGTTCTGTCCGGATATGTTTCGGACACAAACTGTCTTACTTTTCAAACACATAACGAGCGCCGGCTGTTTCTTTTGTACCGTACGAGTGTGGGTACATTTAGAAACAAAAATAGAAAATGAATCGATTTTGCATTAGTAACGTGCCTCTACAATACTATTCGACATCATTTTACTAGTTCATTATTACTTATTTACATTTGAAATTTTTTAGGTACCTACCTACATTTTATATTTATCTACTTTTATATAATTTTATTTTTTGTTTAACACATCACTTATGATTTCTAACTGATCTAATCGATAAGTATTTAATTAAAATGTTTTTTTTTTAATGATATATATTTCGATATGTACACACATGGATGTACAAGCAGGAGTAACTAACTCCAAAAACCAAGATCTGAGATAATCACCGTTTTGTGTGCTTAAAATAGCTACAAAATCTCTTTTTTTTCGTATAAATTTATTTAATATACCTACATATTTTTCATTGTGTACATTTCTCTTCTAAATAGTATTACAACTTTTGAAGTGAAAACTTCTTTGGCGCCGTTGTGATATGAAACTCGATAATATGGAAACGACACTAAAAAGAGACGAACACATACATCTATAGGATTTAGCCTGCGGAATGAGATAGTATAATCGGTCTCCTCTTTATGCGGTGCTTCGTAGCCTTCCCACTCTTGTCTACTTTAGTTTTCTGAAGGTTTTACTTCTACTGCGTGTGAACTTCACACTTGTATTTTTTTTTAATTGTAGATCGACAAATTAATTTTACAAAGATTTTTTTTATAAATATTATTTAGAAAACGGAGTTAGTGATTTTTTTCAGCCAAGAAATATTAATTAGAAGTGTATCTATTTTTAAAATGGATACAAAATTATCTCCTTAAATAATGTTTTCTTGTCAAATATAAATGTAAATTTCTAAATAAGTGTTGAAAATAACTTTTGCCAGTCGAGTAGCTTCTGTGCATTTAAGAGCGTATAACCAGAGAACACCAGAAATATGTCATTTTTTAAATCAGTGTTTAGACGTATTGACTCTTTTCCACAAAAAAATATTAATTGGTTTCGAAAGATTTTTCTTTTATCTAGTGTATGTTTTAAATTTTCAGAAAAAATGATAATTTTTAGTATAATAAAGTTATACCATAGGTCGTTGACGGATTTGTTAAATTTTCAAAAAAGTACATTATCTGGTAAACGTATGTAACAGAATTTTAATTTTAGTTTAAATAAAATCATAAGAAAATATATAAGCACATGTGTTTCTTGACAAAAATTGGTTCGTTTGTGTATTTATTTGCGCACTCAGACATATTTCAGATTTTTTTACATTCTTATTTTGCTCAGACATTATTGAAAAATGATAAATATTTATGATCAAAAAATAATATTTTAATAGTACATAATTTAAATAGTTTTATCAACACGCCTTTCAGCATTTTTGGATGTATGTATAAATTAAAGCTAATTTGGAATGAAATAAAATCGATATTGAGTTATAATTTTAAAAAGCTGGTACGGAGAGTAATTGATCTTTCTCATTGGAACCGCCCTGTACGATCGTAAGAACATCTTTCAACGAAATGTGGATTTTCGACCGCTGGCTGGTTAAACGCTCTTAATGACTTTTAAATATCCATTTTGTCAAAAATGGAGTTAGCGATTTCTGCTTGCACGTCTGCGATATACGTGTGTATGAACATACATAATAATATTATGTTGTATGAGTGTAATTTTGGCCGGCCTTACTCGTCCGCCCGTTTGTTTCCCTTTCAATAATTTACCGCCGCCGAGATGATTCGGTGCACTCCGGGGCGAGCGCGCCGCGGTCGGTGGTGCATGGGGTGGTCAGGGGGAGAGGGGGGGGGGGGGGTTTGAGGGAGCGGTGTCGGGGGGAGCAAGGGCGTTTACCCCAGCCCGATCAATACAGCCAGTCGCCATGGAAACCGCCGGCGAGATGAGGGCTAGCCCGGGCGGGGGGACCGCGCGCCTACACGAGCCGTCTCTGTGTTGGTTCTTCTCTCATCTAGATCGGGGCAAAGCAAACTGTGGCCCGCGAGCCCTAAACTGCACCTAATTTATTAATTTGAGTGTGAGTGAAACAATTATTTTTCTATATAATACGAGTTTATCTGTTAGATACATTACCTATCACAGCAATCAAAAATTAATTAAAGTGAATAATTTACACGTGGTAGAAGTGAAACTAAGAAAGTCGTTAGATGTCGCTTTCTGTTCTTTTGCCTGTTTATTTAAAGTGGTTTAAAGATTGGGTATTGATTTCACAAAAAAAAATATTTTTTTTGGATTTCGTTGGATTTGAACCTCCGTCTCTCTGGCCGCTGAGACTTGTCAGGCGCCTTGCCCACTGCGCTATCAAAGGCCCGCGCCAAATCGCGAATTTACCGCATTTAATATTCGAACCGAGTATTTGAGTAGAACTGAGATGCGACGTATTTCCGTTTCATCCAAGTTTCAAAACACTAACGGCGCTAAAGAAGTGTCACTTCAAAAACGTTTTTGTGGAAAGCAATCACATTGTTGTTTGACATTAATATTAGGGATTACTTTGTTTAAAATTTGTGTTTAAAAAACAAGTGCGTGATTTAATTTAAAAACTAAAGTAAATTGACTTTCCCATAGAAGACCGTTTTCAGCTGTAAATCCGAGCTCTGTTTATCCGACGAGTCCCAAATCCTCGAACTGTAAACACTGGTGTAACGAACTTACCATAACCATAAATAAACATTCTTAATCAAAGCAACTGTTTTCAGGTTACAATGAAATATCCATCATGAGTCATGGAGCTTTGATATTAATATATATTTTAAAGAATTTGATATTTTCAGCTCTTTGTAAAGAATCAAATAAGACTCTGTATTATTAACTTTTATTTTTAATTCTGCCCGAATCTGGGTAGACCACCTTATGTATAAAATTAAGAAAATAATTGGGTATTTAAGAACTTATTAAAAAAAATATTAGAGTGCAATTCACACGCGGTAGAAGTGATACCTTCAGAAAACTAAAGTAGACAAGAATGGGGGAGCTACAAAGCACCGCACAAAGAGGAGACCGATTATACTATCTCATTCTCTCGCAAGCTAAATCCTATAGATGTATGTGATTGTATGAGTTTCAAATCACAACGGTTCTAAGGAATATATTATTATTTTTTAAGTGAATTTAAAAAATAATAATATATTTTCGTTTTTGGACTTCTGATTCGGATTGTTTCGTCGGCTCCGTCGGGTGGGAATGGGGTGGGGGGGGGGGGGGTCGTAGAAAGGCGGCAAATTTTGAACCTAACAACCGGCAAATAATAGAATATGTAATATATGGCTATTTCTTTTCGTGTTTAAAATGAGAAATATTTATATGTTTCCTCAGGGAGAGTAAAATATTTTTTTCCGACGAATCAGTTGAAGTACAAACACAAATTAATAATATGTAAAGATAATAACAAAAAGTTGGAATAAAATAAATATACATTTATCGTAGCAATGGATAATATGTCGCGGATGCTGGTCATGGTACCTACTTTCAAAGAATCAATATAATTTTTAAAATCGCCATCCATTCCTTTGCCAAACTTTTAAAACAATCAGGGTACAAAAAAAACTAGTAAAAAAAAATGTATATCTCAAAATCGTGGTCCAATCAGCCAAGCCATGTTCATATGAAATTTTTTCAAATCAATGTCTTCTCATGGTGTTAAAATGAAATATATATTTTTATTTATTTAGTAGTTTTTTTTTCATGAGCTCCACACAGGAGGCCCTGAGGAAAATGATTTAGGCCCCTCAGGGCCTATGTCATCTTTGGGGATGCTGTGTGGAGTTTTTTAAAGGAAAGGAAGGAGATGAGAGTTCTGGGAAGGAAAAGGGTTTAAGGGGTGGGTAGGAATCTGGGGTTCAGTGTGTCCTGGTCGTCAGCCTCCAAGACCTAGACAAACCTCACCCCATGAACCCGGTTATTATTGTATTACAGGTGTTAAATAATAGCTTGGATAATAACTGTGATGAACGAAGTATGTTTGTATGTTATGAACAATTCTATGAATTTGTAGGCATGTAAGTCTAAATACATGGTATTTGAAAGAGAGTATTTTTTTTTTTTAAATATTTGTATAAAATTGGGTTTTTTTGTGAGGCTGAAGGTAGTGGGGAGGGAAGGAGATTTGGAAGGAGGAAGGTGGGGAAGTACCTTACTCTTCACATCTAGTCATCGAATACGTCTAAAGCCATCTCAAGTAACCTTTAAATTCTGAATGGTGGTCTTACACCAGTAAAAAGTATTTACTACTATACATTATTGTAAATGAATAAATTTTAAATAAAATAAAGAAATAACACAAATTAATCAAATAAAATTTACTTGCACCCACCGGGTTGTGATCCCACAACCTCAGATTCCTTGTCGAAAGCCGTACCCCTCGATTACGGAGGCCGTCTATGTTAAAAATGAACTGATGTACTTAAGCAAAGTAGTTAAGATTAAGAAACGGACGGGCTTGTAAAAGCATGAAAAAACTTAAAAAGGAGTGTAAGGAGAATATACGATGTGGAATTTATTGGTAGAAGAAATCAGGGATGCCTGAAAAAGACATGACAAGATCAAGTGAATCAAATACTTCATTCGGTTCATGTCTTGAATGTGCTCCGTGACAGAGCTATGTGGCCGTTTATTCTCTCTACCTGCCCTTGCCGTGAAACCTGAAATTTGCAACCTGAAAACAAGTAATTTGCTGACAAAATAGTTATAAAACTTTAAAAGTGTCATCATCATATACATTTTTCAATGATGGCCTCTCCAATAATGATTTAAATCATGTTCCCCATACTAATAATCGCGGTGTCGCTTTGTTTCCAGAATGTGGACCACAAGATGCGCTTCAGGTCGCGCAAGGGCCAGCTGCCATTTGTGGAGCTCAACGGAGAGGAGATCGCTGACAGCGCTCTCATCATCAAAGACCTTACTCACAAATTCGGCAAGGATTTGGATGCAGGTAAATAAAACACATCTAGAGTGGTGGACCCACTCAGTATCGCCCTGGTGTAACTCCAACATTCAGTATCGAAAAGTTGCTTGAAAAGACTTTAGCCGTATTTGGTGACCAAGTCTGAATAGGTAATTTCGCTACATCCCCACCTTCCTCTTACTCATCACCTTCAGAAGGAGAGGTTCTTCCCCTTCAGCCTCAATAGAACATTATTAAAAAACATTATTGCTCCCATTGAGGGACGGAATAATAGAAGAATGAAAATAAGAAGGAAAATTCAGAACTTGAATTTAAATCAAATGATTCAAAATAATAATAAAGCATGGTGAAACAAATAAGAGACATAAAATAAAATAAATTGTGTTCTCCTTTAAAAATAAATGTCTCAATTTATTTTTTAAAAACCGCCAACTCTCTCTGAACAAAAATGATTTCATTCACAATGTGAAATAAGAAATTTTTTCATTTCGTATAAAAGTGAGAATATAGAAAAATCAGTGAGTAATGAGAATGCTGATTATTATTTCATGAATTTATTCATTCGCATTGTAAGAAAACTTAACTTGTGTGTTATAAAAAGTAGCCATTAAAAATGTTAATGACTCAACATACTACTTCCTAATTTTTTATTCATTGGAATCTGCGAATAAATTATTCGCCTTTATTATGTTAACGGTTGGTGTAAATACTTTCTTCTGAGTTGACCCTTCAGATTTTTTTTTATGTAACATCTTTCCTGGCTCTATGGTATAAAGGCAGAAGATGTTACCTGATTTCACCAGCATTGTGAGACTAAGGGAAGGGCTAATGGATTTATTAAAGCGGGTCAAAGAGGCCTAGATTATATGAAGTAGGAAGAACAGAAGCCGGTACGAACACATATGACCCAACTGAAGGCATCATCAACTGTGAGCGGATGTTTCGCTTTTGTTCTCAAGTTTCTTCCTCTTTTTGTTTCTCTTCCTCCATCTTGAGAGTAATTATAACGTATCTCTCACATGAAGGGTTTATATGCTGTGTTGCTTTTTTTATAAATTCATTCAGCGTTACCTCAAATAAACACAAGACAGTAAGAATACAACTCAGGGCAGTTGTTTTATTCATGGTTTTATTTTGTTCAAGGTTTAACACCCGAGCAGCGCAATGTGGCCCACGCCATGATCTCCATGATAGAGAACCACCTCGTGTGGATCGTGTTCTGGTGGCGCTCTAAGTATCCCGACAGTGTCATCAAGGGTTATAAAGTCAACCTCCAGCACGCTCTAGGAACACGAATCCCCAATGGAATCCTTAACTTCCTATTCAAATTCTCCTATGGACGCAAGGTATGTACATTTTTTCCAATTATTATGTGACTAATTTATTAAAACTGTAGTATTTGAGTAATGAATATATTTTTTATGATTGTGTTTGTAAGCTTTGGGCTAGTTGCTAACTCAAATTCAATTCTTTGTCCTAATAGTAGATATACGTAGAAACTTGTTTTGAATGGTTTTTTAGATATAGATATCAGAAAGTAGGGGATTTAAAGTACTTTTGTTTTTAATACTCATATATTATTATTGTATTGTCTAAAATTGCACTAGATATATAATAATGAGAGCGGTCTGTAAACTTCTGAGCTACGCAAAAAACTTTGAAATTAAAAATTAAATTAATATATTTGTTAATTTTGATCAGTAAATTCAACCAACTTCATAATTAAGAAAGATCAGAAGCAAATGCAATGCTTCTTTTTCGCAGGCAGAATGCATGTAATGATATTAATGCTTTCGTAGACTTTCTGGCCGCTCATAATAACTATATTAAGTCAACTTATATATTATGAAAAATCATTTCTTGTACATAGAAAGTTATATTAGATTGCACACAGATCAAATCAAGAGGGATCTTGGAAGGGAGCTCATAGAATACATTAAGTTAAATCCCATTTGTATTTTTTTTTTGTATTGTTTGTATTCAGTATGTAATTGCATGATAAATGTTACGTGTTGTAATAATTAATAGTTTATTTGACGTATCTAGTGGTTCCAGGGAACCAAGAAAGTGAAGGCTCAGGGAATAGGAGTGCACAAGCCTGAGGAGATCGCCGAGTTCGGCAACAACGATCTGCGTGTCCTGTCTGACATCCTGGCTGATAAGCCATTCTTCTTCGGCGACGAACCCACCAATGTAAGTCTTTCTTCAATATTTCATATTTAATTGAGATAAAAGACAGGTAATATTAATATTAATATTTCATCGATTTCAACACTCGGTGCTTACTTGAAAACAACAAATTTTTCAGCTTTATGACCAAAAAGGTATAATTCTACCAAAAAGGCCAAATGATTTTTTAGAAGACGAAAAGTCTACTGAATTAATTAATTTAATTCCACTGAAAAGTCCAAGGCCTTTAAAAAAACAGAAATCTTTGATTCTGAATAATGTATGCAAGTTTTATTGTGTAATATGGTTACATATTTACAAATCGACTCAGTTCTGACAAATCCGTCCAGTATTACCATCGTGGAGAGATTGACAATGAAGTGAAGTCATCTGATGCAAAACACATTGCACCAATAGATATTCCAAAATGAAAACGTTTTTACTGGCATTTAAATTAGAGGAAGACGACAATATTTAAATAAAGTATATATGTAATCATTGAAGACGGTATGACTCTCAAAAGAAAAATGTAAAACAGAAAAAGATTCAGTTGCATTTCTAGATGCTACTGAATCTTTTTAATTTTTCTGTTTCTCATTTTTCATTTGAGAGTGGTTAATATTATCTTCAATTATTAAATATTACAATTTGAGGTTTTACTTATTATATTATTACAAAAAATGTAACTTGATATGTTTGGAATTTTCTTTCTTTCTAAGAATTGTTTTATTTGCCTTGTGGAGTGTGGGTCAAATTCTAATGGTAATTTTTTATGTGCAGCTCGACATTGTGGCGTTTGCCAACCTCGCCCAGATCCACTTTATGGACAAGGAGATCTCGTATTCACTACGTGACTACATGGGCAGCGAGTGCCCCAACCTTGTGGGTCACGTGTCCCGCATGAAGGAGCGCTGCTTCCCCGACTGGGACGATATCTGCGCCACGCTCGACCTCAACTCGCACCTGCCCAAGCCCGTGAAGGACGTCAAGGAGGGCAAGGAAGGCACCGACCCCGCCGAGAAGCCAACGCCCGTCATCGAAGCTGATTTAGAAAAAGAAAAGGTATGTCCAAAAGAGTTTAATTACTTAGCTTCATTTGTTCCAAACTCCATAACATTTGATGACCATTAAATCAACGATCAGTTCCATTTTGAATTTTTTTACAATTAAATAGTCTCCCCTCCATATCAGCTTTTGATCAAATTATAATCAAGTATGACAGTTTTATTGTTATGCTTCTTAGTAGTTCTCGAATTGATGGTTAACGGGGACCATTCAAATGTCAATAATTCAATATGTGTGATGTAATAATAATAAATATACAGGCTGTCCGGGGTTAAAGTGCACAAACTTCAGGAGGTGATTTCTACATGGTGATAAAAAAGAAAAATATTTTTATTTGAAATTCCAATTTCCGTTTTGGTGAAAAAATCACCTCAAGGGCTCTGTACAAAAACATATATTTATACAGGCATTGCCTATTCAGAAACTAATGGGCCATAATGTATAACACCTGAAATGTATTGACATCTGAATTGTAGCTTGTATACTTAAATCTAATATCCATGTATGGTGTAACCATGTATTCATTATGTACATACATAAATGCTTATCTATAATCTCTTTGTTCCAGGCTGAAGAAAAGGAAAAGGAGTTGGAGAAAGAAGCGGATGAGAATAAGGAAAAAGACAATGAGAAAGAGAAAGAAAAGGATCCCAAATAAGATGCTTTCAAAAACATTGACACTTTTAACTAAAAGTCATATTGGTATTTTATTTATGAATCATGAAGCAAAAAATTTGGAGGTCTTTGTTTATATTTTATACTCATATTGATAATATATCAACATCTAATCGTATAGAAAAGATGTAATTTAAAGAAACTTTTGGACTGTTTTGATTATTATTGTTGGTATTCCATATTATAAGCATTTATTTTTTCTCTCGCATCATTGCAGAATTAATATTTAAAGAATCATGTTTACTTTAACCAATGTTATATTATAAGTCTACCCTTTTAATTGATAGAATTTTGTATTTTTTTACGTTAAACCAATTTTACTACAAAATTTTTAAAAATTAAAAAATACCAAGTCTGAGTGTCTCCTAAGACTGTATTCATAAATATTTTGATAGTTCTAACATAACCATTTACTATTGAAATAAGCTAAATATTCCTTAGGTCGCCATTTCAACTGGTAATAAATTACTATTCTCAATGTACATTAATTATAATATGATAAAAAATAACTCTTTAGATGTTTAAAGTAGGTAATATAGTACTTCATACTAAAGATCAACACTTTTCAATTCATGATTAAATAATTATCCCTTTTGAACAAATAAATTCTTCAATTAATTATGTTTCATATTTTAGTTTTACTTTTATTTTTAGTATTAATTTTGAAGTTCTTACACATCACATGAACATTGTTCTATTTTATTATAATTATAATTTGTTGGGCATATAAAAATAGAATGTCATAAATATGTGTGTGTTGCATGCTGATAGTTAAGTCTACATAATGAATACATATACTAACTACATAGGTGTAAGTTTATTATTATTTTCGTCAGGTCGACGCGCAACGCTCGCCTACAACCAACTACACCAACTGCCAACACTCGAGATTTGTGCGCCACCCTCTGGCTGCCTGGTCTCTTAGGTTTTATTGCATTGCACATATTATGTTATATTTGGATCTCCCTCCCTTTGGAATTACCATTCGAATTGTTTGTATAATCTACTCGGAAGGGATGGATCTGAAAAATTACTAAGCACTTTTCATCCTCATAATCATCAAAATCATCATTATCATCATCATTTATCATCATTCATTATCACCACTATCATCATCATAATCATCATCATCGCCATCATTATCATCATCATCAAAATCATTACCATCGCCATCATTATCTTTTATCAAGACAAACATAGGTTTTGGAACACGGATCAAATTTTCAAGTCATTTTGGGAAACGTGATTATCAAATTCATTCACAGCCACAAATTTATCATCAACATTCAATTCAAATCAACTAAATTTCATGAATCCATTTCCATAATAATAATTTCTAAATGTATGTGTACCCTCATGTGTAGCTTAACCCATTAGTCACCAGTAGCTTAGGATAAAGTAAGTTCTGTTAATTTTATAATTTTCTATTATAGAGGTTGGAGTCCCCGAGCTCACCTTGATGTGCGCCCCATGCCACTGCCATTAATCAAGTTTAGAGCGATGCCCTTTGGCCGCCACCTAGGATTAATCATTCGCACATATTTGTGTACGAATATTATCTCTAAAATAACCTAGATTTACTTAGATTCATAACTCTACATTCAGACGCAATGCGTAGGATAGATTTTTATAATAAAGTGTGTAGAATGTATCTTTGAACCCCAAATACATTTTTTAATATCCAGGACTTACTTTTAAACAAACAAATATAACACCTAAGAACGAAGACTTCTATTGCCTTTGAGAAAACATCCAAAGTACCTACATTTTGATATTCTAAATACGAATTCACCAATTACTTATATGGAATTTTTTCCGGAATAATTTTAAATAAGCACCTATCCTATTTAACGTGATCAGCTGTCTGTTTTTGGACTTATGCCCAGGAAATTGGTGAAGTCATCTCATCTGCGATGGGCGGCTTCGTACAATCGACTATTAAAGAAACTGGTGTGGGCTCAACGCCTTGGTTCAGTCGATAATATTTTGAAGCAGTTCGACCAAAAAATGTGGTTTACCGAGCCTACTACACATCTCTTACGTCCGAAAACAGATCAGCCTATAACAAATTGGCAAAGGAAAGCAAGAGAATCATTTTAGGTCGAAATTCGAGTATGACCTGCAGATCTGCAAAAAGCTGGCTGCCTGCCCGCATGGCAGCAGAGCGTTCTGGTCGCTTGCAGGTTCAATGTCGCAATTTCTGCAAACGCAGTTTGCCACCTCTTAACAGACCTGACGGCTCACTAGCAATCACCGCCACCGAAAAGGCCAACTTATTAGGTAAAATGTTTGCGGAAAACTAAGCCCTCGATGATCGAGGGTCAATAAAAATAATATCTGGAAATAAGTTATGATAAGAAAAATTTAACGCCAATTTTATGAAAACCGTACATGTGTAGTATTCCTGAATTTTTTTTATTTAAATAAATAATTTTTTTGTGAAATGTCCATCTCAGATAGATCCATTTTTAATGAATTTAAAAAGTATAATAAAATGTGTAGTTAGTCTCTCAGAGAAGCTAAGGTTAGGATTAACATAAGTCTTGTTTATTTGTCACACGCATTACTGAAACCCAGCTGCTTTATTGCAATGTCTGCAACGTTGTTCCCTGTTTACCCTTGCTGACAATCCACCATACTCAAACACCATCATGGAAGAAATTAAAAGGCTGTTTGCAATGATTTATAAAAAATAATGACTTTTCCTAAAATTATTCCCTTTTTCCAAATGCTGTAAATCCCAATGTTTGTTTTGCTTCTACTGAATTACGTTGGTGGTCCATTTAAAAATCCGTTTTGCACGCTCATCATAAATACTAACCTTGTGAGTTAAGATGTCTGTACTAGAATAGTATTGTAACATTTTTAATATATAAATATATTTTGTTTTTAAATGTTTGATCGCTTCCGATCTCACCAAGAGTCATAAATGATAATCGATACAATATCTATATCGATTTGAAATTGACATTGCATTTTGTACACTTGAAGCAAGATTTCAACATCCCCAACTTAGTATTTCATTACTGAGTTGAAGATTTTCAAAATCTTTTATTTTATTGCGTTATACGCCTATTATTGTATTTGTGTGTGTTGACTTATTCCAGTAAAATAAATTAAACAATGAAACTTTTCGTGAATGATATTATTTTTTTTAATATATAGGAGGATTGTGGAATATAATCATTGTTTTATTTGAACAGCATTCATTCTCATGTTGCTGGTGCATTCATTATTTTACTTGAACTGCTTTGTTAATAAAGAGGTAGCATGAAAAATTTGTTTTCCTTCGTCAGGGTCACTCTATTAATGGTTGAAGCTAGATGAATCCTATTAAAACCTGTAATCTTCAGGTCAGATTCCATTTGACTAGTAATAAAGTGATACTTGCAAAAAAATATTGTTTTAATTCTATTCCGCCACAAAGTTACAAAAATCAAGTTAATAATGTATATTGAATTAATTTCACTTTATGCGAACATTATGTTCTTTTTATATGCTTAACTTTTTAAATATGTTTTATTTTATTTTTTACTTATTACATTTACCATATCAAATAAATATTATTTCTTTTTTAATTATATACATAGATGTATGAACTCATATACTAATAATTTAGGTATGCCATACTTACAGAATACAATTAATGTCACTTTCTCTATTAACTTCTATCAAATAATTGCGTGGAATAAAAATGTGTATCAAAATTTTTATTGCTAATAAAAGTAATTACGATCACTTTATTGTTTATTTCTTCCTTCCTCCAATTTTTCCCTATCCAAAAAAAAACTTGAATCAAATGTAATCCAAAAATTTGCCTCGGGCGTCCTTTGGGTGGGAATTCTTCTGTCACTCCGAGTAATTATTTTTCTAACTGTGGCGCCTCTGGCCGAATTGTCTTTTAAAATGTTTCAAAAGAATGATTTTAGTGAAAAGCTTTTTAATTGTATTGTGATACATATTTAGTTTTGCATTGTGCTAAAAAGGATAATAAAATTTACAAGTGAATTCAATTTAGGACAAAGGATTTCTTCGTTCTACGACATCTAAAAGAAGATAAGACTCCCCTCTTCTTCTTCTTTCTTGCACTGTCCCGACTCATTGCCTAGGTAGGCTGTTGGGGTCGGCTCTTCTCGTTCTCAGGTTATAACTTCTTCGGTTCTGGGTATCGCTTTCATCCAGGCCGTTTCTCTGTATTTGGAGAATTGAGTCATACAGGAGTTCTTTGGTCTTCCTCTGGATGACTGTCAATGAAACTTCATAGACATTGCCTGCTTCACTGTGTGATCTGGTGTTCTCCATCTTATGTGCCCATACCATCTCAACTGTCGTTCTTCCAGCTTACTGTTTATGTCCGTGACACCCAGGCTACCACAAATGCGTGAACTTTTAATCTTATCTTTTTGTGATACTCCTGCCCAACATCTTAGCATTCTCGTTTCTTCTGTTTCGAGTTGGCTAGAGTAGGAGTTAGTTGAACATAGTCCAGCATTCGGAGCCATACATTATCGCGGGTCTAAAAATAGTCTGGTATATCTTTCCTTTAATCAATTTGGGAGGCGGGTAGGGGTACCTCCGCCCCGGGAACCATTTACTGGATAACCAACACCTCTGCCATTGGTCACCCCAAGTGGTTCGCTACGTTTGGTGACTTAGTTGGGGTTCATGGTGAGAGGTGGCGGATGCTTTTGCCCACCCTCTGCTTGGCACCGCAGTGGGTGGACTGGATTCATTCTGTCACTACTGGACACGCTGACCCCCAGATTCCTACCCACCCCTCATACCTTTTCCTTCCCAGAACTTCCTCTCCATTCTTCCCTTAAAAAGAACCCCCACACATACCCTAAGATGACATAGGCCTTATAGAGATAATAAATAAAAGGCATTTTCGAGTCACACAAGATTCCGGTAACAGATCTTATTAATTTTAATTAATTTATCCCTGACTTGCTTTATGTTATTCGCATTTTGTATATTATGAAAGCACTTGCATACTGCTTCCTAACACCGTATGCAGGGACACTGGAGGTCTAGATTCGCAGACAGCGCCCTTGAGGTGATTTTTCACAAAAACGGCGCTATATAAATCGTCCAAATATTATTATTATTATTATTAGATTTGTTCAAACTTAAATGTAGATTCATTTTTTCAAATTAAAGAGTCCTTGCGAGAGCCTTGAAGGAGTAACCATCTGTTACTTATACCAAGGCGGGTAAGTGGTGAATAACCTCCAATGTAGATCTAAATTTAATCTATCCCACACCTATTCTATGGTTTACATCCGCTGCACATCCTCCATCTCTGTGGATAGATAGTGAGCCCAGATACTTAAATGAGTCACAGTTGGCTAATGTTATCTATCAAGTTGCATCGAAGTAGTTACAGCATTATATTCAGTCTTTTTCCTCATAATTTTTAGGCCATTATCATGCAGAATCTTTCCCCACCTTTCCAGGCTATTTGTAAGTCACAATGATTATTTGCTATCAGTATTACATCATCTGCAAAAAGCATAGTCTTGAGAATACTGTTGTTCATCTCTTGAATCGTCAGATAATTCATGACCATTATGAATAGCAGTGGGCTGAGGACAGATCCTTGGTAAACCCCCAATTTAATTGGAAATTTCGGTGATGTCCCTGATAAGACTATTTCGTTTTTGTTATTGCTTGAAGATTTGTTCATTTATGGTAGCATATTATTATTTCTCTCAAGCTCTTGCGGGCTAGGGTAGAGGTGTTCAAACGTTAGAACACTTGATAAGGTGCCTCGAATCGTTGCTAATTTCAGTTTGCAGGACTCTGAAGCAAAAGGTTGCGAGATACTGAACTCGGAAAAGCAGTCGAAGCGATGACAAACATGGGTCAAAATTGGTTTTATATTATGTAGACTGATTTTATGCGCTAGATTAGTACATTCATAACATCAATAGTAGGTAATAATAAAAAAAATAACAAAGTTTTGTCAAGCACACAAATGATCCTGTCCTATTACGTATGTGTTTTGGTGGATTTGTTAATCATAACGAGTTCACCTAGAGGTTTACGCTGTTTAAAATGCCCTCACCTCACTGACGAGCAAGGGGAAAGGTCCGAGAAAGGGTTTTGTAAATTTTACTTTGTTAAATATTTATCTTGTTACCTACCCCTCATCCTTTTCCTTCCCGAAATTTCCTGCACCTCCCTTCTTTAAAAAGACCCTCCATTCGGCATCTCCTAAGATGACACAGGGCCTCCTGTGTGGAGCTAATGTAAAAAAGCAAATCGAAGATAATTAACTCTCAAAAGGCCAAGATGCTAAACATAACGTCCGTAAGTATGGTAAGTGGGTCGGCCGATGACCACATGTTTTTTTTCTGTCTTACGGGCATTTTTTTTTCCTTTTTTTGTTATTTGTCCATTTATTGGGCAGGGAATATTACCTATATTTGACAAAATATTTTTTCCCGCGATCAACGATTTTTTCACATTATTTTTAAACGGCACAATATGTATTAATCCTTTGCAAAGGAATACCAAAAATACTAAAAATGTATTTCATGTATTTAAGTAGATATAAGAAGGATAGTAATTTTGGGGTCTACCTTCGGCCCCAGTTGGCTATGGGAGAGTTAATATAAGTAATTTTTATTCTTCTTCTTCTTCTTTTTTTAAATGGCTTTTCACCCCAAGGGAGTGTTCTGGCCAGTGTCAAGTAGAGAGTGAGCGGAGTATTTGTGTATGTGTAGGTTAATATTTATTTATACAAGTACACAACATAAATATATAATATACTACTACTACACTAAACACACTAAATACAAATAAATAATAATAAATAAAATATATATATATATATATACACACATATTAACGCACATACATACACACATATTAACAAATATACATGTATGAATAATTCAGTAGGGAAATTTACAAGTTGATGCCATTAACTTTAATAAAATAAGAAATGATTTTAAATATACGTTTGTCAATAGAGGATAACAAAAATGCCATTCATCTGTCAGTTTACGTGGAGTGATAGCTGCAGTTATTTCTCTAAATGTTTTTATTGTCTATACTCTATTTATTTCATAGAATATACGTCATTTTCTCTGTGGTTTCCATAGATAAACATTTCAGTATCAAAATCGCTCAAATCATATTCGTATTCATTTCTAAAAAAATATTCGTTCAACGCAATTCATCTCATTATCAATCTTATGTCATTTACATTATATGTGTTTATCAGTGATTTTTAGTGCTAAGTATAGATAAGTTATAGAATTATTCGTTCATCAAAGTAAAATGGTACGCCGCGTTCAATGACTTGTTACAAACATCTTTCGAGTTGACTTATATATTATATATATATTATTGTCGGTGATCCAGCACCTTATCTGTCTAGCAATCCTTTCTAATCAATTTAAACAAGCGTTTTCTTATCGGATCCGATTTTTAACATTCACTTTATGTGAAAAATTTGTAACCACTTCTTATTTTCAAGTGTGGGGTTAAGTGTCAAAATGTATATCTCAAGTTCCCCAGTTTGATTGATGGTTTAATGTTAATTAGATTTTAAATGTTGATATTGTAGTTTACTAGTTAGGTATTTGTTTAACGACTGTGTGATATTTCGTTATACTTTGTGTTTTCATGTGACAGGTTTTGAATGACATGGCGTCATGGAAAAGTATCCGCTGAAAGGAATTGGCTCTTCGCCTACCAACATAGGTTCTTCATATAAGTCAGTTTTAGAAAAGGTAAAATCATTTTCTTCCCTTTTGCATTTATCGATGTATCATGCCTTATGTATCTATGTCCAGCCTTTCCCATATGTTACCCAGAGTGGGTAGACGTTTTGTAAGAGACCTGATACGAGCTCATCCCGGTCCCATTCTCCCCTATCATAGTTGATTGCCAAGTGGGTCCTTACAATCCTATATACTTGAGTAAGATTATTGTTTGCCCTTTCAAAAATGTCATGATGTCAAGGAACGGCTACAAAACATTACAACTACCACTAGCCATTATGTTGATTTGTGTGCATCGGACCTAGTTGTGTATGAACCTAATATACAAAAATTGTTGTTGAAGTCTTATGGTAGTGACATGCTGGTCCCACATATGCAAAGTATGCGATTTTATGTCCCAAGCTGACGTGCACACTTGTCCAATGTATGCAAATTCTGATCAGTGACTCGTTTATCTTAGAAGATGCTTGTGTACTTCTCCCACGCGTTTTCCTTATTGTAGTATTGCAATATTCAGTGCATTTTATGTTACAGATTATTCTGTAATGTCTTACTAAATCTATTAGTTGTTCATCTCCCATTTTAAATTAACAGAACGTACAATGTCAAATCAACTGCAATACAATCAACCATGTCACATACTTACACACTTACCACATTCGTTGGAAGGTGTGACGACCACTCCCCCCCCTCACCTTGCTCACATCCCACGCCGATCTGGGCAGTGCAGATCGGCGTGCCGTGGAGTAGGATTGCGTTGCATGTGGCAAGTGTGCTAAAGCATCTATTTTTATAGAAAATGTATTGATTGTAAGTTGTCCAAATGTCTTGATGCATTGCGCACGTGGAACCAGTGTGTCCTTACTTTATTTCTTCACTTAACTATCTTTTGTTTATAGGTGGCGCGAATAGGCAGCGGAGGGGAGTCCCCTAGCGGGGAACAGCCCATCCTCTCACCCAACCACGGGACATTTTCTCACAGTATGTTCTCCATAAATATATTAAATTTACTACTCGCCTAGCTCATGTAATAAATTTTTCTATATCATTATTATTGGGGTGCATTCATATATAGATCATAAATTGATATTAATGTTTAATTAAATGAAGACAATAGCGATTGTCTTCATTTAATCAAATATTATAATTTGAGATTTTACTCATAAAAGTAAAAAAAAAAAAATGATATTAATGTAACTAATTGATGGAAAAGCACACAGATTCTTTCGTTCTTTCTGTCTGCTTCAAAATAACAGGAAATGTGGTTTGTCTCGATGTGCGACATTTGGCAGTCTTGGTAAAAAAATATTATTACATAGTATATTTTAGAAGGAAACCTCTAAGCCCAACAACTTTATAATAATTTTAATCTAAATATTGTTGCGCGGTGAGAAATTTCAGTTTGCTCGAATTCAATTAAGTTACAGCAACATTAATAGTTATCGATTATTTTTAATGATTACTCGTATTTACATCATAAAATAATTCCAATTAATGGAAATATTCTGATCCATATATACTTTACATTTTCAAAAATAAATTAGCTTATTACATTACTTGTGAACTGTGAATAGGTTGAGTTATGTTATAGTTTTTTTTATGTGCAACCAACGAACCCCTTAGGTGCGTTTAAAAAAAATTGCTTCGTCTAATTATTTAATCAAATGATCTAATTATTATCAACTTCATTGTTTTTGCTCTACTTTTTTTTTTAAATTATCATTATTTAAAATACATACATATATCAGATTTTAAAAAGGAACATAGTTTTTAAAACTCATTACGATAAAGTAAATTCTTGTTAACGAAACTAACCAACTTGATAGATAAAATATTTCTCGTGCTTGAGGGGGGCAAAAAATGTTATCCCCATCATTTGGTCATTTATTTATATTCATAATTCTCCTACACCCCTTTCATTTACTTTTCATATTACTGTTCAATTTTTATTTTTATGAAAACAATAGTAATATACTTCTTCTGTTTTTGCAGGTCCGTCTGTGAGATACACGGGTTCTATTTCCGGTGAGTTATATTTTTGAATTATTAATGGTGTAAAAAAATCCAACATTTCAATATTATTTTCCTGTAAAATATGCATACATAATTACTATATATATCAAAGGTTGCTTAGGTATTCTGTTAGAATCCGTGTTTCTTAACCGTATTGAAAGAATCGCCCCCTTTACCACAGTAAAATTATCCAGCGCCCGATGAGCTTATTTTCTATATTGACACAACGCCCACTGGAACTTCTGCAGCGCCCCCTAAATTCAAAAAATTTAAAAATGCCCCCCCAACCCTCCAAAACGACCACAGGGGGGCGCTGGCGCCCCCATTAAGAATCACTGTGTTAGATTAATGTTACTTGATTTTCTTCAATATTAATAATATATTTAACCAAATTGGCACATTAATAGTGTCATTAATTATTATTGCTGACCTCCTTTTCCTTGATGAAATCGTGATGTAAAATGGCACATAATTGTTATCTGTGATCAAAACAAATAATATGAATCACCACTCATTACCAAATTATATTATGTATAAATAAAAATATTGAAAGTGTTAAAATGTTACACATCGGTATTTTAAAAATTCATTGCTGAATGTTTTTCTAGATTATAACTCTATTGTATTTGCTAATCATGATTTGCACCCATTAACGAATGGCTTGAACTAATTGTATGTTTACATGATATTTTCTTAGAACGGTGAGTTCATTCCTTACAACATAACAATACATAATAATGGTTTTCGAGTGATGTTATTTGCCAAAAAATCGTATCTTCGAACAATCCTAATCTGTGGCAGTATAACAGCCAAACATATTTAGAAAAGAAGGATGTGGAGTAGACCCATCGCAACCGCTTCAGGAAATTAGGCTATCAGGATAAATGTAAAATCGAAATGAAGTAATTGATTTAGCCACATGTAATTCTACTTCTGGGAATCCATTGCTTTCGGTCGGCAAAAATCTTCTCCATGAAGGGCTGTCTAAAGGCCTCATAGTAGATTGGTTTCGTACACCATCCCAACGGCTTTGTCCTCCCACCTTAACCTTTTAAGGGTGTTGACACCTTCTGGTATGAATAAATTAGGGAGCGGCGATGTTTGTTTGAAAATATAATTTAATACATAAAATTTGTTTTCATACAGATTATACAGTTGCATCAACAGCGACTACAGTAAACATTAAATTTAATCTATGTATGTATTGTCCCGTGTTTTGACCGATGAGAGTAGTGCCATCCCGTGACCGATGACAGAATTGTGTCACAAAGATATTCGGGATTTATTTTTAAGAATACTTTTTAAATGTTAAAACCATAGATATTCGAATTAATAGACGAGCCATTCAGGGAAAGGGTAACAAACCAGCTTGCGTACAGCGCGGGAGGCAGCGTGACCGTCCTCATTTCTGTGATTTGTCAATAAATTAATCTGACAGTATACCGGCAACTAGCATTGTAATATCACCATTCGGTCCTCCAAAATACAATCTGTTATGATGTAATAGTTCTTTTTACAATGGTGCGCAAATTAATGGCTGCAAACTTAACCATAAATCCCAAATTGGGTAAACAAAAGTTCAGACTTGTTCCCAAAATTTTATATTTTATAACACTATTTAGTTGGACACTTTTACAAATGTGTTATAATATACCAACTTCACTCAATTTTAGCATCGCTTCACCAGGCAATTTGTTTAAAAACGAAAATTCTGAGTCTCTGTAGAAAAGTCCCACAATGGACAGTGCTGCGAACCTTTGTCTTACTTTAGCAAACTATACTTTTCTGTGCAGGGTCTGGTTATTTCAATGTGCGCTATTCTTTGGTCAATGTACAACTGATGTCATGGTTTATTCAAACCCTCCTGGTGCCAAAAATATAATAATTAGTAGGAGTTTAAAGAGGGCTTATTGCCAGATTTGTCTTCTGGCAATAATCCAACTCTAGGCGAGCTCTGAACCTGAACGGCAAGTTCTCAAATTTTGCTAATTATGCTTTTAAATCCTAGTAACATTAAAGTTAATTAAAATGTGATTAGGGTATCTTCCAGCATGGGAGATCAACCAGGTACTTCCCCACCTTCCTCTACCTTACCTCTTTCCCCTCCACGCTATAAAAAAAAAATCAAGATTTCGTTTCTTGGGATAATTTTTTGTTTTTTGGCTAGTTAAAAACCATTCATTCATAATTTGGTCACCCTACTTTTCACCCTACTACAGCATATTTTCTCTTGCCAGGACAATGATGACCTTGGGTCATCATTGTCCTGGCATGAGAAAGTGATTCAAGATCATGTAAGACCTCATGGAGAAAACGGAAGGAAAACCAATGGTTCGCTAGCTCCAGTGGATAGTTTGTTTAATAGGTAACGCTGAAAGTCTGTACATATTTTTTTAACGCACGCTTGTCTCGGTAACTAGCGTAAAATGGGAAAAGTACCAGTCAGTGCATTATTAATTAATAGTATTAATTTGCTAACATCCATTATTTTTGTAGAATAATTTTTTAGAAACCGCAATTTAATATATATGTACCTATTTAATTTTTTTAAAGTGAGATAACATTCTTATATGTATTGTGAATAACCTGACAATAATTTGAAAAACTCCTTCTACCGTTATTAAAAGCGGTGTAGCTTATGTAATGATGGAGACTTAACCATCAGAGGAATAGAACCCACGACACCTGAGTGGTAACTCAATGCATTTGTCAACTTAGCCACTGAGCAGTATAATATTAATAATAATTACATGCTCTAAGTTACATTATTAATTGGCCACGGGAAATTTTTTGTTAGTGCACTGAAATTATAGAATTATAATTTTGGTTTGAGTTTTGTGGGATACTGTATAATTATTGTAAACAGAATAAGAGCTGATCTTCACTTTTGCATAAATAACTTTCTTTCACATTCGTTGTGTGAATATTCACTGCTGCATAAACCCCATTAGTTCAATGGTGATTATTCAATTGCTTGCAAGCGGTTCTGTAGTTGATGCTATTATTCAAATTGACAAGTTCGCAACACGTCTCTCTAACAAATGCAATCAAGCCTGCCAGACATTCTGCTTTATTCCCATCACGGAACTGTTTGAATTGAATTACTAAGGCCGTACATTCCATACATAGTTGTAATTGAAAATATTTAGGATGCAATTCCGAAGAACGGTATGCTTTTATTAGCTGCAACTTTTGTGCAAGCGTCTGCATAAGGGTGTGAAGATCAATATGTCTGATGCAGGCTCAACTTTAATTGCCTTAACCCATTGGCCACAGAATTAATGAGCTAAAAAATTGGCCTTCACCACTGAATTAATTTTGTACCAAAAATTGAAACCTGCATTGGTGTACTAAATCTATTGTAACTTTTGAACCGTATATTCAAATGAATTAATTTCTTTAAATTTGTTTACATATTGGATTAAGGTAAAAAAAAACATAAAAATAAATTTTTTGAAAATATTAAAATATGTGTAAATAAGGATACAAATATAACCTTCTCTTTTTTCGTAAGTTTTTTCCACATTTTTATTCGAAAAGTAAAAAAAAACATAATATTCATAAATAGAATGATAATAATTTTTGTTTTTTATATACTTGTATACTAATACATAATAAAATAATTTAGTATGATAGTCCTCAAAGCAATCAGGGACGTTCAGGGTCACTACCGAAAGCCTAGAACCGCTCGGAATTTTGAAGAAATTAAATGGCGGCTGGCTGCGTATATAGCTTGGAACACAGATTTTAGGGAAAAAACATAAGAAACATATTATGGCCAATTCAATGAAATGAATGATAATTTACATACAGAGCGTTCGGCATTCAACATTTTATTAAATAATGTCACTGTCGTGCTCGTTGTCCGTTTTTTGGCGGACCTACTCTAGCCCGTCAGCGCGCCGGGGTTTGTGGTTAAGTACCTGAGTTGCACACCCGGCAGGCTGCCGGGGTTTGTGGCCATTGAGTTAATGTTATTAATTATGAGGTTAATGTTGTTAATCATGAGGTGTTATTAATGTTGTTAATAATTAGGCTTCAGGTCATTTTTCACAAAAATGGCACACTATGAATTATCCAATTATTATTATTAAACAGTGTTCTCACATCTCCAAAAAAGTATGTTTCAAATTTTATCTTATCTAATAAATCAAAACCGAATTTTCATCTGAAATAATAAAATGTGTAGTAGGTAGGAACTAACTTCCTACATTATAATTATAATATAACAATAAATGTAATTTTTGTGAAAAATCACTTCAAGGGGGCTGTACAAATAAAAATATAATGTATCATTGAAGAATAAGATAACAATTATAATCTATACGAAAATGTGAAAGAGAACAAGAAAAATAGAATAAGATAATGGTCGCAACTGGGGCTCGAACCCAGACCTCTCGTCTAACCAGGACGTGCGCGTTAACCAATTTCGCCATTGTCACCTTCTGTCAAACAATCATATTTGTCAATCTTATATTTCAAATTTTAGAATTAACAATATTATCTTCAACGAATTATTTTTCCATATTATGGGCAACTACCCTTTTTATTGGAAACAATCATTCTAAGAATTGGTTTTTAACCTGGATAGCGTCTCGGATAAATATATCTGAATTTATTCATATATAAATATATAATGGCTTAAAGTTAGAAACTTACAACTAATATATTTTATTGCAAAATATGTGTTATGGTTATTGCCCGAGCTGTCGAGATAACTGATAACTTAAGTGGGACCAGTTTATGTGTGATACTCTGTATACAAAATATTAATACAGTGAAATTCGCTTAAGAAGTTCCCACTAAGAAGTTTCATGATTACAAAGTTTGGTTTTGTTGGTCCCTTGAAGACTGATTTTTGAAAATGTCCTAATTTATCCCACTAAAAGGCCAATTTATCCCACTAAAAGGCCCTCCGTTCATGGAGGTTCTTAAAAACTACGTGATTGTGACGCAACCATAAGTATCCTCCAGATATACCACTCTTTAATGCTGGTTTCCGTACACGGCGTTACCCAAAATATACTGAACTTGATCATTTTTCACGTGCAGCCATGGACTTAACACAATGTCAGATGACTTTTTTTCCAACAACAACCCATGCCTTCTCCACTAAATCCTTTCTTACATTTTCTGGTAAAGTAATTTGGGTAAACACGCATTTTTTTCCACTTCCAGAACAAATCTAACATTACTTTCATGTTCCAACGCCATTTCTGTCAAACGAATAAGTAGCAGACACAAATGATGCTACGCGTTGCGTGCGATCAACAGTCGACAATCGTGCAACAGATTTGAAATCGACAGACGTAACGTAGCGCCGTGTACGAGCACCAGCAAAATCGTACGGGGGGTACTTATGATCGGCGCACATGATAAGCTCACGAGGATCGTGTACCTTGTAAGTAGCGTCATGTACGGAGGCAGTAAGGTGTTCCCGGAACCTTTAGAATGCCAAGTTCCCATAACCTAATACCTCCGTAGTGTGCCAAGGGTAAAAATCCCATGTCAGATTACCATATGGATACACACGGGTACTTTTGGCACTTGAGAAGATTGAACACTGCACAAGAGTCCCAACTGCTCCCAACCATATGCAACCAGTGAGACTATGTAATACTAATAATAATACCTCACAACATACCCTAATTAGTGTGGTGTGTTGTGTGGTGTGTTGTGAGGTAGTAGGCAGTTGGGTAAGGAGGTAGGGAAGAAAAAGGTTGGGAAGTATCTGTGCCACCTGGCTAATCAGGTCTGGTCACCAAACACAAATAAAAGGCACTTCAAACATTGTTTAAATTCCGAATGGTGGTTTTTTAACCAGGGCGGTACTGACAGTATCTTCTAGTGAGAGAATATACCACATGTATAATATTTTAAGTGAATTAATTGTGAAACAACACAAAAATTAAATAAAATTTACTTGCACATGCTGGAATTCGAACCCACAATCTCCAGATCGCTATTTCAGAGTTCTACCCCTCGACAAAATAACATAATGTAATGTTTCAACAGTGTGATGAGTTTGTGAAAGATACAACACAACTCTGTTTACAGGTAACATAGAAATACAGATATTACTATGCGTCGAATCAGTTTGCGGATTACGTACGTATTATGTTCCACAAGTTAATAATTATGGTAATGCTAGACTGAAACATTAATGAAAACAAATTTTAAAGTGTTATTAGCGCCAGAAGAAGTAAGAAGTCAATCTTACCTATATTAATATTATTTATGTGTTTTCATTATTAACTTTAGAAAGCTGAATATGTGCCTACTAAATGAGTTATCAGGATTTATGAAAAAGTATAGATAAAAATATATTACACAAATTAAATGAATCATCGATCTTAATCCGCATTAGGATGATCCTCCGCTGAATATTAAAAAGATTAAAGTGTTAGGCTCCCACTGACATCGTTCATTGGCAGGTAAATCAACAGCACTTTGACTTTCTCGCCAGTAGTGAATTATTGCATGGAAATGCTGTAGAATATATATTTGGACGTGAAGGATTATTGTTTTGTGGTAATATTTTTTGATTTTCATAACCATCATGCCATCTCTCCGATTATTTAAGTTATTCTAACTCTCGACTTTACAAAACTCGAGGAATTTGATTCCCTTGATTGTGCCATGTCTTTCTGGAACATCACTGATATGAATGTCATTTGTTCCCCTGGCACTAATTTCTTTGTCTTATTATCACACTTGTATAACAAGTTTAGTATCAAAACTCCTCTGGGGCCTACTTTATTCGTTTCCTTTGAATTTATTTTTATTATTGACTGCTACTTTTTAGTATTCCTTACACTGTATTGCCTATATTCACTATTCTGTTGAACTGATCTAAGCAGCTGTGTCGCTGCTCTATCAGGAGCTATCCCTGTACACAAATGTCCCACACGTGATTCATGAACTTTCGCTTAAACACATAAATTATGTGAAAACGCTTACCCTGATAGGATAAAATCCCCATAACCTTATGAGCCTTTTTGTTTCTCGTAAACATACTTCTTAGTACGAAAATTCATCAACTTGCTCCTGTTAATTAATCAGTTGTTGTTGTTGTAGTTGATGTTGTGTAAAAATCTGTCATGAGAGAATGCAGATTTTTCTTTCAGAAAGATACTTTGTAAGCTTACAATAGGCAATACATATATACTTTTGTAGTAGAGTGAATGCGCAATTATAAGATCCTTACTAACACTTTTACTCAGCCCTTGTCTGTATGAATACCTGTTTGCATCACACCGCGTTACCAAAAAATATTGACGATTTTGCCAATTTCCTAATACACTGTCGAATGGAAGGCAGATCTACAGTTTTTACTTTTTACTGATTAAAGGTAAACATCCACCTGTCCGCGCCGGCTGCAACGCACGCAACGGATTTTTCTATATCTTTATATGAATTAGTACTGCATTGCGTCCACTATCGGCAAATACCGGTGGTAGGTGTAGGCAACGGATTTTTCTATATCTTTATATGAATTAGTACAGCATTGCGTCCACTATCGGCAAATACCGGTGGTAGGTGTAGGCAACGGATTTTTCTATATACAGATATAGAAAAATCTGTTGCGTGCCGTGCATGCGTTGCGGCCGGCGCGGACAGATGGACGCTCACCTTAAGTACCTTAAGTACTCACCTTGGTGAAGAAGATGGTTGTAATAATAGATTCAGGCCGATCATCTCTGGTGTTCAACTATCATTGAATCAGTAACTAATGATTGTCATGGAAGCTTCAAGGTCTTTAAGTCCATCCAACTTTTCTTTGATTCTTTCACAAATTTTCCCCTCCAAAAAACGGATCAAATCATTGCAAAACAAGAAAATTTCTCATTTTGAACAGGTGCCAAAACTCATTTCCTCAATAAATGCCTAAAATTTATATAGCTGAAGTTTAACGATGATATGTTTTGTCAGTTGTACAATCTAGCACCAAGCACTGCTACTTATCAATCATTGGAAGATATGAATCCTTACCTAGATCTGCATTTCAACAAGACATATCTCAGGCTTAGTCCAAACCAGAAGAAATCAGGTACCATTGTTCTGTTCAGAAGAATATTTATGAATCCGGGCACCTCTGCTAAATTACCAACTTAGCGATCCACTTGGGATTCCCAGGGCGGCAGTACCCTAATTGTACCCACAACTCGCTCAAATTGATCACTTGACATACTGATGTAAATTCTTACCTTTATTTAAAAATACATATGTATATTTATATAGAAAAATTACAGGTTTCAACTCAATTCAAAATAATAACAATGATTCTAGAGTTTCTATGTCGTTAATGTCTGTCCTGATGATTTGTAATTTTTTGGCTATTTCAATTAGGTCAATGTGCTTGGACTCGTGTTACTTTGGACAACGTTGCAAATCCCAATATTTGTCATTTTTCTTTTTTTTTTCACTTTAGAATAGCCCCCATTTAACTGCCGATTCAGGTTTTGTCAGCATTTAATTACCGTTTAGGTAACTGTTATGCTTGATGCTTAGTCAACGACTAATCGAACAACCCAACTTTATATTAGACAAACTGCTGTCACAGAATCGGAGATATGGAGATCGGTGACCATTCCAAAATTCAAAATGCATATTAATGACGATGTCTAATATGATTGAGTTCACATAACAAACACTTTTTTTTAACAAACAATTTAAAAGACGGCGGCGTTAAATATCTGGACGGCGTGTGAGCGGGCGAGCTAGCGAATATGCGAACAAGTCGCCCGTGTGTACTGAAATCGTTTTGATTTTGGCATCATCAGTTTGCTTGCGGCCGCTGCGCAAAGTGAAATGTCATTTTGTATCTGTAGCGAGTGGGGGGGGGGGGGGGGGGACACCGCCCCGGGTGCCACTCGACGGAGGGGTGACACTCAGTCGGGTGGCACCCCCCAATCACAATTCTCTACCCCCCCCCATGGGGGGGGGGGGGTGGGGGGAGGTGACACCAACCACGTTATCCACCCTATCTGCCCCGGATGCCACCCATGCTAGCTACGCCACTGCCTATCGTGCATGTTTAAAAATGGCGAAGGAAATGGAAAGAGAAGCCTGGATGAAAGTCATTGAGGTGTTCAAAGATTTGTTGTATCTGTATGACACATGGACTATGGGTAAAAGTCTTTTAGTGTGAAACCATTTTCCTGTCTCAGATTTTGTCAATTTTATAATTTTTTTTTTCAAATTGAAAATACTTGCACTTTTCTTTTGTTAACATTTTTTTTCTGACACAACCAACCCCCGATTTTGTCAAGTTCCTTAAAATTATAATTTTAAAGTTTCTTTTTTAAAACTTGCAACACTGACTCTGTCACTCATTTTGTTCAGCTGTCAAACTTATTTTAATTTTTAGACATGTCATATTGTGGAAGATGTGGGCGCGTAATTCTTTATTGCGATTGATTTAAATACATTTTGGTTAGTTTTCAGTTGTAATAATGTTTATTTGTTATGTTTCATAGTGCTAGAGTTTGATTTCAGCCTTTGTTGATTATTTACGTCATTTTTAGCGAACATTTTTACGAGTGATTAATTTTTCTTTTTTTGTTTGTTGCAGGTGAAAGTATAACATTCGCCGGGATGCAAGGTATGCTATATATAATTACCTTTATTGATTTTAGATTTATGTTTGCATCATGTTCATGATTTTAGTTGTAGTGACCATGTAAAAGTCTGAATGAAGTCTTAAAATACGAAATTTCATGGAAAATTTGTAATTTTCAGTTGCAATTAAATAAATGTGTTGTAAACATACCAAACTGAAAACGTTGATTCATATTTGTGAAAACAGTTTGTTTTGATTAAATAACTTTCTAGAATAGGTACCTAATAAATTGTTGCTGCGCCAGCCTATATATTAAATATGTATAAATCGGCTAATTTAATAAAATGTTTGAAATTTATATTTTACCTCTTCAATGTTGCACACCATCTTAAATACATATCGCACCTCAATCTTCACTGTTGCCACCAATAATTAGTGGGGAACTAATAGCCTGTAATCAATATGTCATTCATTGATTGAATTTAAATGATTTATTGGTTGGAAACATATGTATGCAGTCCTGCAAGAAATTGTTTGCACAGTGCACAATCCAACAAATATTCAAGCTGTTAATACAATGCGCTATTGTTAACCAATTGTCCTTTACTCGAGGCATTTCTTTTGTGAATGTTAAAGATCCGTGAACTCCTTCACCATTCTAATGAATAATTATGCTTGCATCAAAGATGAGGCTTTAATGTTATGAATAATTTTGAGAGACATTTACTCTCTTTTATTTTTAAAATGGAAAGATTATTTCAATGTTAGTAATTTAAGTTTGTTGCATATTAGAGTACTTTTTTGTTTACAAATTTTTACCAAAAGTAATAAATAGCTCAGATAGATCTTTTAGGAATGCAAAATTTATATTATTACACGTGTATTGCAATTGGTTGTTTGGTTTACAGCAGACGCAGATGAGATTCCCGGAATCGGGCAGTATGACGATTTTCACACCATCGACTGGCAAAGGGATATTGCTAGAGATCGCATGCGACATCGATATATTGTGAAGAAAAAACAAGATTCTTTATGGGACTTAGTAAAGGTGAATTATATTATGCTTACCTATTTCATGTACCTTCTTTGAAATGTCTTTGAAGTTACTTTAATTTACTCTGTTGTCAGTTAAATATTATTTCACATTAAAGTTTATAGTTCTTAAATAATGTTTTGACAAATTTTTACCAAAAGTCAGAAATGTAAGCATCTAAAAGCTCTACAGTTTATATAGGGGTGCAAATACTTTTCTCTATTTTCTTAACTCTATCTATGTGCTTTTAAATATTTGTATGAATGTTTAGTTATCATCATACATTGTTGAAATAGCTGCTGAATTCAAATAATATTTTTGCCATTTTTCCATCTACCTTTGCCGAGTTCTAACAATTATTTACATGCCAAATAGAATCGCTGAATAGTTCAAAATGCACTTAAACTTTTTTTGGGAGTTTATTAGCAATCTGAAGCATAATTTTGCTTGAGGAAATCCCCCAAATTTGCAATAATTTGAGGCCATCAATTTAGTGAAGGATAGGAATGTCTGAAATTGTCTTGCTGTAGAAGGGTCCCCGAAATTGCTAGGAAAGGGATTAGATAGATTGTTGAAGGATGGGCGTATTTTATTGATGGTGTATATGTATTTATGATTCAGGGAGCCCACGATGCCTGGTCAGGCTGGGTGTGCGTGCTACTGGTGGGTCTGTTCACTGGCGCTCTGGCCGGGGTCATCGACATCGGCGCAAGTTGGATGACTGACCTCAAGTTCGGCATCTGTCCGCAGGCTTTCTGGCTTAACCGTGAGCAGTGCTGCTGGTCATCTAACGAAACCACCTTCGACCATGGAAACTGCTCACAGGTAATATAGTAAAATTATTAAAATGATTTAATTGTTTTAGATCAAAATTGATATGTATCCGTCTTTGTTGGTATTTGTGACAACGCCATCTGTCACATGCTGACAAGGTTGGCAGGTCTGTTGCGTCACTTAACGCTTAACCTTGAACCTGTTACAAATCTTCATTAAACGTCTAATTAGTAAATCAGTAAATACTATTTTATAACCTAACCGCAGACGTATAAAAATTGAAGTTATCTCTTTTAGTAAAAAAAAATTTATTCTTACTTGGTTCAGTTCTAACATCAAAAATTTACATAAAACCAGTCACCTGGATATTTCAATAATATTTTAAAAGTGTTTTATTAATGGTTTGTTTGTTCAAAACATTCAACAATAATTGTGAACAGTTTAACATACCTGTTTATCAACTTACACAGAACAGCACTATTACATGATAGTGTTTTTTATAACTCACCATTCACTAGGACACAAATAATAAATGTTTAATGTGATCATTGAATTACCAATGATTATTCCTATCACATTCTGATTGTTTTCTATATAAACAACAGTCTAATTTGATTTTGTGTACTCTATCATGTTCAGAAGATATTTTATTTATATTTATGCATAAATTTAATATTTCAGTGGCTGACTTGGCCCGAGGTGTTTGGGGAGCCCCGAGAGGGCGCCGGCTCCTACATCATATCATACCTTCTGTACATCTGCTGGGCGCTGGTGTTTGCAGCTCTGTCCGCCTCGCTGGTGCGCATGTTCGCCCCGTACGCGTGCGGCTCTGGTATCCCCGAGATCAAGACCATCCTCAGCGGGTTCATCATCAGGGGATATCTGGGAAAGTGGACACTGGTCATCAAGTCTGTGGGGCTGATATTGTCCGTGTCTTCCGGACTGTCTCTGGGGAAAGAGGGGCCCATGGTGCACATTGCCAGCTGTCTTGGTGAGTATTTCCTTTCCTTTCTTCAATCTTTTCTAAAAGAGCTATGTTTATGAACATGCAGCCACAACAACTCAAGTGTATCTTTCGGACAAATGTCTCTTACATTATACATGGTACATAAGAAATGTGAATCGTGGAGTTGCAAACCTGCACTAGAACACCTGCACTATGAACATTGAAAGTTAATATGATATTTTTTGCTGAATATCAAAATAATAATATTAGTATTCTTATTTAAATATTGAATTTGGCATAAAATTAATATTATTTTGTTATCTTCAAAATGTTCCAAATAGTTTTTGCAATAGATTTAAAAAAATTTCATTTGAGGTTTTGAAACTCCACTGTTTGAGTTTGGTTTGTGTAAGATTTTAGGACTTTGAATTTCAACAATAACTCCAGGTACATCAAAGATAGTTTTTATTGTAACCAACAAAATATACAAAACGCCCTTGAAGACCCCCAACGGACCGATAATGTAGTGTTTCCTTTTAAAGGCAAACTGATGCAGAAGAGATAGAATTTAAGAGAATCATTATATTTATAACCTACATTATGGGTCTGTTGGGGGGAAAATATAGCTACTCCTGACACCTATGTCACGGAACCTCAACTAATTACTACTGACACCTGTGTCAGGCGCACAGAAACTTTTACTCTGTTTTATTTACTTTATTTCCTAACATCCACTACTCATATTATGAATGTGCACAACATGACTGACTTATTTGAGGTAATACATCTTCTTTCTTTGAAGAAATAATAATAGAATTTTTTTTATATTTTAGGCAACATTCTTTCATATCTCTTTCCGAAGTATGGACGAAACGAAGCCAAGAAGCGTGAGATCCTGTCAGCTGCTGCAGCAGCGGGTGTGTCAGTGGCTTTTGGAGCACCGATAGGAGGAGTTCTCTTCAGTCTTGAAGAGGTAACAACTGACCTTGCCACTTACACTTTCCTACATCATTTGTTAAAATGAATTTTATTTGAATACTTATTGAATATCAACTGATTTTCGTCACTAGAACTAAACAGTCCTTGTGTCATTTATAAAAGTTCACTTAATTTGCAGTGGCAGTCCGTTACAAGGATTTTACGGGGATAGACCCCACTAGATATTCCCTAAGCCTACTAAAAGGAATGAAAACATTAGCCGAAGTTTTGTCTTAAAAATATTAACACTTTGACATAATAATATTGAAAACTGCGGAAATGTTGATTCCCATAGTGCAAAAATAAAATTTAAATTGCTGCATTTTTAAGTTCTAAATTTTGTCAGCTCCGACAGACAAAGGACTTTAAGCTAAGTTTGTTGACGAACTACTAGCCGACTTCAACTGCGCACTGAAGTGATTAATGGCTGTATTCGTTTAAGCATTTGGGTACTTTCTGTGAATTTCTTTCTCGATCTCAGGTATTCCATGATACCACGCATGAACACTCTTATGTGGATTTCATAGAGCTTAAGGACAAACTTTTAAAACCACGGGAGTGCGATATTTAAATTACACATAAAAATGTCAGTCCCCACCATGAAAGAAGTTCTCGAACCGCCACTGTTTATTTGTGTCAGAAAATACTAACATTTTTCTTTGTTATAGGTGTCCTACTACTTCCCACTTAAAACCTTATGGCGGTCTTTCTTCTGTGCTCTGATAGCGGCCTTCATCCTACGCTCCATCAATCCGTTTGGAAACGAACACTCAGTCCTGTTCTTCGTGGAGTACAACAAGCCATGGATATTCTTTGAACTCGTCCCATTTGTTGGCCTGGGAATTATAGGGGTAAGTGCATATTTCCTTCTAGTTTTTCTAATAATAAAAGTAAAGTTTAGTAATAAAAAGTTTCCATTATATCTTAGGATATTAAAATAATAAATTGTTTTAAACAATCATGTTACACTATGAATGAATCATTTCTGAAGTGTTTGTATACAGAAGTTTCTCCTTTTATTCTGGCATTTGTTTCTCTTAACATTTGCAATTTTCAGACAGAATTATCTCAATTTTCTGAAAATGTTTTAATGTCTCTTTATGTTTACAGGGGTGCATTGCTGCCTTATTTATAAAGGCCAACATCTACTGGTGCCGTTACCGCAAGTTCTCCAAGCTAGGCCAGTACCCCGTGACCGAAGTGCTTATAGTGACCGTCATCTCCGCTGTAATCGCCTATCCAAATCCGTACACTCGCATGAACACGTCACAGCTAATCTACCTGCTCTTCAACCAGTGCGGCATTTCTAACTCTGATCCTTTATGGTAAGTTGGAAGGTTTTCTCTCAGTATTTTTGTAGTAAGATTGTACTAAGTTCCGCTATAGTTCCAAGGACAATGACTACATACATTGTCAGCGCTATAAATCTTGGAGAGTCTTGACTGCCTCCGGAAAACCTCCACTTCTGCGTTTTCCTTTAGTTTTTTATGCCTAAAAGTGTATTGGGCACCACACCATTCAGTCACCCAAGCTTAGACTTTGGATGGGTTGTTTCAAAAAATTTGACGGATTCATCAAATATTTGAAGTTATTTTTAACATTTTGTGTAAGTTCTATTCAAGTTCTGTGATTATTTCAGTTTTATAAAGCAACGAGCCTATAATGATATAATAACAGAACTTGCATAGAACTTACAAGAATGTAAAAATTAACTTCAAATTTTTTTAAACAACCCGTCCTTAGACACTTCTTCACTCTGAAAGTTTATCAAATGAGATCTTCTTAGATGGTCAGTTTTCTTTATTTTTTGCTAAGTTTTCTAAACCTTCTTACTCATTGACAACTTTTGGTTCTGCTCAAAGTTGTACTTCAAGCACCAGATATCGTTTTATATGGTTTCAAAGATTGTCTTAACCACTCGGCAACATAAGCAAATATACTCGTTAATATGCCAACATCAGTTAAGTACAATAAGCGTGTTTACACGTCAACGCGTATGTTTATACAGAAATCGTCATAACTCCGTTATTGTTCTAGTGACATCCCTAAAACAAAAAGGAGAAGCTCCATAATAAATCAAGCTACCCATCACTATTCAAGATGTCCATAGAAATAGATAAAAAAATCTTTTCTGTCAGATACATGACAGACTGCCAAATTGCCTATCCACTGTTCGACATTGTTATTTTTTTATTAAATATTCTTGTATGAAATGATAAAAAAACGAGTTGCCCAAATTGTTTATTATACATTTATAAGATAGAATAAATATTGTCTTTTATATTATCCGTGATTTTAGTACCGTTTTCACATAAAAACATCACGTGAGTCATTTTTTCAATTTTTTTATGTTTGCATTCTAAATTTTAATGTTTACAAATGTTAATATTTATTTGTAACATAAAAATTTGAAAGCTTATTTCATATCCTTTCCAAGACAGTTTTTAGTATTCGGCAGTGTTCGGAAATGTTTAATTTATAGAGCTTTAATTGTGAAGCGGAAATAACATAAAGTTTTCGTAAATCTGACATGTCGTTTAAGACGTAAAAAGTGCATATTCGTGATGTATCGGAGTGGTTAATTATTGTTTTTTTCTTACAGTGACTACAACCGTAACTTCACTGATGTGAATTCTGCCATAGAGATCGCTGCTGCTGGTCCAGGTGTGTACCGCGCCATCGTCCACCTGCTGATGGCTCTTGTGCTGAAGCTTCTGATGACTGTTTTCACCTTTGGCATGAAGGTTCCCTGCGGTCTGTTCATCCCCAGCTTGTGCCTTGGCGCTATTGCAGGACGTATTGTGGGCATCGGTGAGTCCCTTTTACCTTCAACATAATATTATGCATTTATTTATACTTTTTGATACATGTATTGTCTATGTATTATTATGATAACAATTAATACTTATCTGTCGAATTTTGTTTAATGAACCTTTCTAACTATACAAGTTTTAATTAAGACTTATTTAGCACTAACGGTAAGGTATCATGACAATAAAATAGACAAATTGGATTAATAAGCGATAGAGAATAATATGATTGTACTCAATTTTTCAGGAATGGAGCAGTTGGCATACAACTATCCGAAGATGTGGGTATTCAGTGGGGAGTGCTCCACGGGGGATAACTGCATCACCCCGGGACTGTACGCAATGGTCGGGGCAGCTGCTGTGCTTGGAGGGGTCACACGAATGACCGGTTAGTGTACCACCATTGCTATTTTGACACACACACAAAGTGGCTCTAATCAATGATGTTGTAAAACAACTAAACCGTTTGCCAAACATTCTTCAGCCAGGACAATCTTTCTGACGCTTGGTTTTTCATCAATATTTTACTTTTCCCTTCTTCTGGTGCTCTCTTCTATGTAGTAAGTTAGCTATCTTCAGAGTAATCTTCATCCTAGAAAGCCTGGAACAACTGATTGGAACTGTGTTTATTCCAGTCATGAGGTTTGGCGTCTTCTCTACTACGTTTTCATGCTTTAGTTTGCCCTAATTTTACTCAAATTATCTTCTTTGATTTGTTAGCTATCGTTGCCTCGAGTTGTCATTCAATTGTGATTCAGCCCTGTTTGCTAACAACTTCAGTCACTGAATATGTAATAATGATGTGTTTACTTTTTCAGTGTCGCTTGTGGTGATAATGTTTGAGCTAACGGGCGGGGTGCGTTACATTGTCCCTCTCATGGCCGCTGCTATGGCGTCCAAGTGGGTGGGCGACGCGCTCGGGCGGCAGGGAATATACGACGCGCACATAGCGCTCAACGGCTACCCCTTCCTCGACAGCAAGGACGAGTTCCAGCACACTTCGCTGGCAGCAGACGTCATGCAACCCAAGTACATTCAATTATTAATTTTTCTTAAATGTTATTCAACATCAAGATAATATCCAAACATCCGGCACCAATATTAAAATTGCATCAAATTGTCTCTTGTGGTAGCAAAAATCACCCTATGTCAAAAATGTTCATGTGAAGACATCATGTTGAGCTTAAACCTACACTAATAATTACACGACATATGTAATAACAAAAATGTAAAAATTTAATTGACCTGAAATTGGCATTCTTGAATCTACTTGAATTTGGATATTATTTTGGTTATAAAAACACAAAGTATGTTTGTTAAGTATAAAGTTGCCTTCTCAATCACTCTCCATGAGTGTTTTTTTTTTCTGTATTCTGCCTGAACTTATACTTAACTAGATCATAAGAAAACATCTAAATTTCTTTTCCCATTGATCTGACGATTACATTATCGTCTTCCGATTTTATATTATTGTCTGTACTCATACACATGTATCTATATAGACCATAACAGAATAATTGTTTTTAAGTGGTAAAGTAAATAAATAATTTAGACACAAGCACTCTAATGTACCAAGTAATTTCACGTGCCTATTTTACTACATCAGTCATGACTTATCTTGCAATGAGTGTTCTATATATTATCACGTGCCATTTTTTGTTGACTTCAGTTTAACTAAAATGATAGAAGAGATTTTGAAAAATCCTGGTAAACATAAGATTCTTATTAAATATACATCTTTATCATGTTTATGTATTTGATCACATTTAATCAATATTAATTTATTATAGTACGCATTAAACTTTTTTCTATGAACAGGTAAATTGCGAGCGTCATTTGGGTGATATATTATGTAGTTTCAATGTTACAAATAATTTCAATACAGTTTTTGTTATTTCCTGTGTTTCTACTTGCGTGTTATTGTTATAATATGAACTCCTTTATAAATGTTTACATATTTCTTTATAAATCATTCAAATATTTTTTGTTTTCAAAAACAAAAAATTAATTGTTTAGAAGCATCTATTGGTCTAATAAAATTTACAGTAAGACTCTTTTATAAGGTTTTCAAACAACCAGAAAAAAAATACAAACCAACTTATTTGGGAACCTTCTGAGGGGTTTTACTGTACACATATTATACAAAAATATTTCCATAGTATTAACCGATATTTATAATTGTTTCATTTCATTTGCAGCGTTTTGTTTTGGTGCGATTTATCGAGTTATGTGTATCATGCGTTTGCTATTCTAAGAATTTCAGTAGTGATGATTTGGATTTGACTTTTTAAGGGCATGAAATTTAATTCGACTTTTCACGGGATTTGCCATCTTATGTAAAAGGGTTTCACGTGTACTTATGTTCACGATTGGTTATTCCTGCCAGGTAGAGAAGATATTATAGTGGAATGGAAGCTTTTAAAATAAAGACCTAATATATCAATAAGACTTTTTTAAGTGCGTTAACATTAAAAACTACAATATACAACTACATATGTAGTTTTAATATTCTCTTGACAAAGGCGGAAGAGAAACCGGTGGAGTAATGTATTTAAATATGTAAAGTGGTTTGAAACAAATTTGTGTTTATGTTGTAATTATGGCAAGCCACAAAGAAAATGCTTTTTACAAATATGAAATAATTTTTTTAAAGGTATTTAGTAAATCGACATACAGCAAATTGAGCTATAAATCTGTTTAGAGCCAGAAAGCATAAAAAACATAACTGGAACACAAATTGACAGCAATTTTGTTAGTCATGTTAAAAACCAAAAATACAATGGATATCAGCATCAAATCCCCCGCATGTTAATTTATGTGCTCTATAAGTTATTAAGTGGTAATATTTTTAGTAGCTTCTTTTTATAAGTCATATGATATCAGAAACCCATGGTTAAAAATGCGTAGTTTGGGAGTGGTTGGATAGAAATGATTTCTTAACCATATTTTTTTCTCAATAATATAATTATAATGACAAATTTTAATAAAAAAAGGGTGCATTTTGATGATTCTTCACCCAATTGCGACATGAGATGACAAATTTATATTGAACTGTGCCAATTGCAATTAAACCATTTTATATACATACACACTTGTTTGTAATTTGTACAAATAATATTAGCATAAAAAGTAACTTTAAAAAAATATTTGTGCGATTAACTGAATATGTATGTATGTTTTCTATAGCTAATGAGAATCTAATTTATATGTTTTTTATTTATTCAAATTGTATAATATATTGTATGTTAAGGTACATATATTATTATATTATTCATTGACATAGCACACAAATATTTGTATAATTATGTACAGTATATTGCGCACCTGAAATTCAATGGATCCTTGTCTACAGGCGGAATGAGACTCTCAGCGTCATAACCCAGGACTCCATGACAGTTGATGATGTGGAGGTCCTGCTGAAGGAAACGGAGCACAATGGCTACCCGGTGGTGGTCTCCAGGGAGTCTCAGTATTTGGTTGGATTTGTCCTCAGGAGGGATCTGAATCTTGGACTCGGTAAGTGAATTTAACTCTTACATATTTTAAAAATTAACTCCACATGTAAGATTACAAAGTTTCTCTTAGGGCTTCTACCATCTTTAACCCATTTACCCCAAAATTCATTACTTTGCGGTGTTCAGTTTCAGTCAAAATAATTTGGATGGAATGGGTTAAGGATTTTGTAATTATTATTTATATATTTGTGTGAGAGTTAAAATGAGTTGGACATCAGATTCAAAAATATACCAGTGCTCTTTTTATTTTTTGTAAGTTTTGTATATTTTGATTATTATAAATTGCACGAGCTTGACAGCTTTCACCTTTGAACTTTGCGAGCTTTCAACAAATAAGAAAATTTTCACCATATCAAAAAACTTATTTACATTTTGAATAAAAAAACAAAGATTTTATAGTTTCACCAAGACGCAAGCGACAGTAGGATAAGAATGAAATCTATCTAGTTCTAAAGAAGTCCGTTCGCGAGCACTAACGTAAGAGGAATTCTGGTTCGCTGGCCATACACTCTTAAGCAGGAAAACCTTATATGTGGGAAAAATTGCACCAATTTTGGGCCGAGGGACCGAAAAAACCAAACTTCTTAAACCACAATTTTTTTGTTTGTTTTGGACTTAAAACGAAGCTATTGAAATGCTTTCTCTATTATGACCATAGATGTCGCAAATCCGAACTTCGTAGACTATTTAAGGATGATGTTAAAAATAATTTTTTTAAATATATTTTTTAATTAAAATGAATTTCTGATCAGGTGTTTACGGTTAAAATTAAGTTCTTTTCCCATAGATATGCACCTTTCATTACCAAAAATACTACAGACAACATACAGAAATCGAAAATATTCTATGTTAACGATTATGATTTTTTTATAAATCCTTCAAATATGAGATAAACGGTAAAATACAGGTTAATTCATTAGTTAAAATTCGAAGGTATGAATTTTTTTAATGATTTTCTGGAAATCTCGAGCAATCGAGGCAAATTTATTTTGAATAATTTCGCGTAGTCGCTCCAGTGGATGGATGACTATGTAAATTAAAATGTTACGGTGTTATACCTTCATGACGACCCTCATAAATTCAGATTTATGAAATTTTTATGATTTATTTTCGCATACTTTGATTTTTTCTAATTAAATAGACTAATTTGGTCCGCGTAAAAGTCTGCGCACCTTTCGGTTTATGAATTACTAATATTGAAATTTAAATTAACGAATTTCGAAATTTGAATAATAATAATAATCATTTGCTAAGTAAATAAAGATCTCTTCATCCTTTCAGCAAAAAAAAAGAACTTCATTAACGCTCAGTGTACTTTGGCAAACTTTTCTCCGAACCAAACAATCCATAATCAATGTACACAGGACAGCTAGTAATACTATATTTGTATGTTTGCAGCCAATGCCCGCCGCATGATGGAGGGCATCTGCGGTCAGTCCCTGGTGGTGTTCAGCGGGGCCGGGCCGCACCACGTGGCGCCTCACCCCTCGCCAGCCCCTCCCGTGCACCTGCACAAGATCCTCGACATGGCGCCCATCACGGTGACTGACCAGACCCCCATGGAGACGGTGGTGGACATGTTCCGCAAGCTGGGACTGCGCCAAACTCTTGTTACTCACAATGGGTAAGTATTACCACTTAGGGTATACTTAATTTTGGAGGAGGGTATGGGTACCGCCGATCCGGGAACCTTTTGTTGGAAAACCAACACCCTTGCCATAGGTCACCCCAAGTGGTTCGCTACGTTTGGTGACTTAGTAGGGGTGCCCGGCTTCATGGGGTTAGGTTTGTCTAGGTCTTGGCAGCGGATGCGTTTGCCCACCTACTGCGTGGCGGGCCGGATTGGTTGAGAATAGTCGATGGAGACTTTTTGATTTCTCCAGCCGGACTCTTTCGACTCATCACCTTGGACTGCAGTGGTAGGAATGGATTCATACGTCCGTCACTCCTGGACACATTGACCCCCAGATTCCTATGAACCCCTTTTATCTTTTTCCTTCCCAGAACTTCCTCTCTTTTCTTTCCTTAAAAAACCTTCCACACAGCATCCCCAAAGTTGACATAGGCCCTGAGAGAAATTGGTTTTCCTCAGGGCTTACTGTGTAGAGTGTAGAGCCTATTGTAAAAAAAAAACTTACCTTTTTGATTTTCTTTTGTCCAAAAATGGTCGGGAACCCTCCTTCAATATACTCTATGCCAATCATTAAAAATAGAACTTCATAACAATTATTATACTTTTTATTGGTTTTCTACGCAGATAAGATTATAGATCTGCATACCGTTTGACATATTGGGAAAATTTGTACTTCAGCATTATAAACTACTAGCTTTTGCCCCCGGCTTCGCTCGAATGGTATTAGGGGGGGTTGCCACTCCGCCTCCTCCACCTCCTCCACCTCCCCTCTCGTCACTCCACTCTCCTTAATTCGAAACCCGATAATTCGAAAAAACGCGTAATTGAAATTTTTTTCATACAAAATGATTTTTTTATTCGTAATTCATAATTCGAATTCTATTTTTGCCCACACACGAAAATTCGTTTGTGTAATTCGAAAAAACATGGGTTTTAGCAAAAAAAATAAAAATAATTTCGTAAATTAGAATCTGACAGAAAGCCGTGGTGGTAAAATGCCGTAAAATGTCAATTTACGCGGTTAACATCGTTCTAATTCGTATTATTATTTTGTAAAATCTGAATTGGTTGTGGTATTTTTAACGAATTTTCTCAGAATATATTAATATAAAGGACCGACCGCGACGGGATTTGGCCGTTAAAATTGATTTATGTGAAATATTTTTATGAATAAATTCCGAAAAGGTATCTGCATTATGGCCGGCCGCGATGGGATTCGAACGCGATAATTCAATGTACACGAAATGTACCGTATATTTATGAATTTATGTCAAATTGGTATGTGCATTATGGCCGGCCGCGACGGGATTCGGTCGTGAAATTTCGATTTACGCGAAATGTACTGAATTTTTATGATTTTTTTCCGAATATGTATCTGATATGGGCCAGCTGCGAAGTGATTCGGCAGCGAAATCTCAATTTACGCAAAATATATTGTATTTTATGAATTTATTCTGAAATTGCATCTGCATTATGGCCGGCCGCGACGGGATTCGGCCACGAAAATTCGATTTATGCGAAATTCACCGTATTTTTACGAATTTACTTCGAGTACCTGAATTCAAAGGGCCAGCTGCATCGGAAATAGGCTGGGAAATTTCGATTTACGCGGTAATATATCACATTTTTTTTAATTTAAAGGGATGACCGTAACGGTTATCGGCTGCGAAAATTTGATTTACTCGGAAAATACTGTATTTTTGTCAATTTATACTTCGAATAGAGGGCCGTCCGCGGCGGTACACGGCTGCATAAACTCGATTTACCCAGGGAATAAGTCGTATTATTTCGAATTTATTCCGAAGAATCTATCCGAATTTGAATTTGCCGCCAAGAAATTAAATTTTCGGCAATTTTTTTTTTTTTCGTGAAATTTCTAATTACGTGGGAATTTGTTAATTCGAAATTTTATTTTTGATATCCCGTGGATTTCGAATTAACGGGGTTCTACTGTAATCCTTGTTCTCGAAAGAAAATATTTATCTTTCGATGCACAATTAAATAAATCTTCAGGACCTTAGTTATTGGTAAACAAATATCAGGTTCAATATCGAATCTTGAATAAACCATTTACATTAAAATTTAACTTATCAAAGTATAATTTCTTTGGGATGTTTGGTTTGATGGTCAGCGAAATCTAGTACATTGTATTTATAATGTAATATTTCACTTAATAAATATTACTATAAGTTACTCGATTTATTGTTTCAACGCTTTCTAAACATGTTTATTCTTTTCATCAACAGGCGCTTGCTGGGTGTCATCACCAAGAAAGATGTACTGCGACACGTCAAACAAATGGACAATGAGGATCCTAGCTCTGTCGCTTTCAATTGAAAGGGATAAATCAATTTATAACTGCTATTTATATACCTAGTATTATTGTAAACAACCCATTGTATAATAAGTATGTAAGTGGTATTACTTATGTTATATCAGAACTCATCTGCAAATAATATTGAACATCACCAGAGAATATTTTGATAAAGGGTTAGTAACATTTCCTGTATTATTTACATTAAGTGGAAATTAACTAAAAAGCAAGTGTTTTATAAAGCGCTGCTGTTTCTAAATCTTATATTTTCATAAATATCTTCCTTAAATAGTTATGCATTTACAAGAATTATTGGGGAGTAGAATCTGTTGCAGTGTCAAATTAGATATAAAATGTGTTTAAGACATACATATTGGTAAGCTTAACTACTAAATAATGTATATTTCATGTCATCACGGTGAGTTTTGATATTTATCTTCATATTTACACATACCTACATGAAATGATATTTGAAATGAATCAAATACATGCTATTTGTTAAAAATATGTTCTATACCAACAATTATAAGAATACTTTCACAGTGATGTTTTATGTTTTTTGTAATACTTATACTTAGTAATACATAATTATTTGAATCAATAGCTTAACTGCATAGAATTATTATATTACATGTTAGATTAGGGATCGGGTGCAACACGTAACAAACTTTTTATAAGCAGTGATGGCTTATTGAAATGTAACTGCCATTGATAAACAAATATATAACCATATCTTAAAAATAATGATTAATTAATTAATGTTATTCATTCATTAACCTAGTTTTGTCAGTTTTTTTTAAACTACATGCTATCCTTATATTTATTTTCTGGTCTTTTGTGAAAGCATTACTTCCGTCCAATATACATTGTTGTGTTTATTGATCATATTTGGTTAAAACACTCGCATATGTTAATTCAATTACTCTATTATAATGATACCTCATTCAAACCACCTAATAATCAACCAAATCATATCTTTAAGCAATAATTGTGGAAACACCAACATAATAATATACTGATCAATCCAATACTGAAGTTTTTTCACTGTATAATGTACGTGTGACAATAAGCTATCACTGTTAATTAACCAAGTTCGATTTTATTAAAAACTCATCTTGTAATTATTGTGCTTGCATATTTAGAAGTCCTTACTATTTGGTAATTTTAATTGTAAAATATTTGATCACACGTATCCATAAAGAGATTAATACAACTATATGCTACTTCTTCAAATGTATCCGATCCCTTTCTAGGTTAGGTTTCAGTCAAATATGTTTTCCTATACTTACATAGATATCTATTTATTGCTGCCAGAGAAAGGCAGATTTATAAAATTCCCCCTGCTTTTAAAAGGGCTGTCTTTATGTAAATTTTGAAAATGTGTATGTATTTAAGATTTTAATTTTCATTAATTTTGATATTTTAAAAGAATTTTTAATATTTAGGCATAATGGAAGTGTCTAATAAATTATTGAGACAGTGAAAGGTTATTTTTTCCGTTGTCATTATCACATCAAAACATCACTTTCGTATTCTTTAAAAAAAAATTTGTCCACCCATTCTGCCAATATTTTAATCACATTATCAATTTAATTTTCAAAGATTTTGGTAAGCAACAATTTTTATTATTAATTGGTTAAAAGGGAAGTATGTATCTAAAGAATTATTGGGACCGAGACGGGTTAACTTTTTTCATATTTAGTTTCATGAAACGTCACATCGTAACATCACTCAGCGTTCTTCAATCACTCAATTTATAACATTACGCAAACTAATATTTAAAAATCAATAATGTGTCTTTACACATTCAATTGATACTACATTATTTATTGTCGTACCTTAACTTTTAATTTATAATATATCATAGTAAATTTTTTATTTATTTTATTTTGCAGCTAAACTTATGAAGCCATTAAATAATTATCATCACACTCGCAAATATTACTAATCATAAAATATTTGGCATGTCATGCTATCAACATAAATTTTTATTTGTTTATATGTGTGAACATATACATATTATACTGAAATGATTTTTATCTGATCCACTCACTCCAAGGAATATTAAATTATAGACTGCCCTAAGTTCATTGCCAGATGCAATTTAGGGGATACATTTGAGTCCTGAGGATTGTGCACTTTTAACTTTAATTAATTATTTTTTTAAATTATTTTTTCTTTAATTGATTAACTTTGTACGTTTTCACATTTATTTAACCGTTAGAGTGCTACGCGTCGCAAAAGCGCTGCGATCGTTTGTATCACAAATCGCGGTGAGGCACCGAAGCGTTGCGAGTTGCAGTGTGTTTTTAGTGCTCCGCGGAAGTGGACGTTCGCTAATCTCGCGCGTATTTTGTAACGAGAGTGCATTCTTATACATTTAAAAATAACTTTTTTCCGTTTTAAAAAAAAAATAACCATGTCACGTGCTATTACTTCGAACGTTGATTCGATTCCTAGTGATTCTACGGGAGGTAAAACAACAGATACAAATATTACCTGGACGAAACTTACGCCAGTGTGCTGCGGTGTGTAGCAACAGAGGGAGTGGGATAAAGCGATACCACCTTATTTGCGTTCGATGTAGGAAAGGCCTACACCCTATTACTGCTGCAAAACATAATTGTTGAGCTATTTTTTTTGATTTTTTTATTTTCAAAAAGTAATAAAATACAATAATATTGAAATTTAATTTTTATTTTTTCCATATTCTTACCAATAAACATTTTTTCTTTATAATGCAAAAAGAATGAATAAAATTGATTGATATTTGTCTAAATTAGATTGTTTTATTTGACACCATTATTTTTTCCTCTAAATTAATCAACATGTGTATGGCAATTTACATTTATTTTTGCAAAAAATGATTAGCACTAAAACGGTTAAATAACTCATTTAATTAAGAAGATGGTACTCAATTTATTATTCTATCCAGTTTAATTAATTGACTTTTCTAATTTTTAATTCAATTGTTCAACTTGCATTATCTAAAAAAGCCTGCTTTGATATTCATACATTTTAAAATGCCGTTATTAATACACATTCTCTAACTCAAATAAGGAATATTTTTTTGAAATTATTTTTACAAATGTAGAGTCTTTTTGTTTCTCCCTGGACTTTAAATGGTTAATTAACCAGAGCATATTATATCACAATAAGTACACTACAAATTATAGTTGATCTTTAAAAAAAATTCACATTGTGAATTATTTATAGTTTGCTTCCCTACATTCGTTGAAGAAGTAACATTTATCGAATTGTGGTTACTTACATAACTTACTGATATGCATAGAGATTCTTTACTTATTTACAATTTTTTTAAATATTTATAACCTAATTTTTTTTTAATGAGAATTGGCTAGATTTTTATTTTTACAAATAAAAAGGGATGTATTTTTTTTGGATTCATTTATTTAAATAATATGTATATGACAATGTGTTTAGAAATTTTACATGAAATCTATCAGATAATTGTTAACAATTATTTCAAACTTAATTATAAATTAAAAATAAAAAATAACTCTGTAATAAAAAGCATATTTTTCAAATGTAACATACACATCCCCATGTTAGGTTTATATTTAAATAATATATTACAAACATGGAGATGATGAAAACATCTAGTCATAACAATTTAATGACATTCGTTCATCGCAACATTTCCAAAAGTCCTTAAAAATGCCACTCCCTGGATCATGTAAAAAAATCTCTTCAGAGTGATGAGCCGTGTAAACCACTCTTTCATCGCCTGATGTCGATTCCCTTTTATTCTTCATCCATTCCTACATTTATTCTCATTTCTGTTCTGAATGTTGATCTCGATCAGTCTCTGCATCTTCTGAAAAAAATTAAAACATATTAGCTCAATTTCAGAATTAATAATAATTTAAACAACATTTATTTAACTTTTGAATTTATTAATTTAAAAGTTAATCTTTAAATATTTAAGTTTTTATATTATTTTAGTAATCTTATGGTGTTGGTTATTACTTTTCAATCAGCCAAGCGATTCTGTATTTTTTGTGGGATCGTTATTACATAACAGACGTGATCTCCTGTCAGATTTGTGTGATTTTGGCTGTATAAATAATCATGCATACTTGCAGGAATTCGTGTTTAAATCGATGTAAAATAAAATATGTGACAGTAAATATGTAAAAATCACACAAATCTGACAGGAGATAAATTTATCCAATAACGATCCCACAAAAGATACGAAATCGCTCGGCAGGTAGGTTCTACAAACGCAGATATGTACATGGACTGCATATTACAGCAAGTGGAACTCCTGTCTGATAAAAAATTTTCACAGACCTGAAAGAGGATGTCATTGTTTCTAAAATTTGTGTAGATTTATGTTGTTATGATCGTATCAAAATAATTTATATATTGTCAGTTTTATTATGATGAATTTACTTTTATTATAATTAACTCCTAATTTTGTGATATTTTAACTCTTTTTATAATCAAGGAAAAAATCAAAAGTAGTATATGCTAAAGTTGATCTAAATATCGTCAGTTTAAGTCCAACACTGCGGAAGAACCATTTTTTCAATTTCATAGTTTGAAAGCATCAATCAATGTGGTTTGTGCTGTTCAACTGAAAGCGCCAAAAAGGTGTATTTTGAAATGATTGGCTCGTACGCATTATTGAATTAATCGTAGACGATATGTTCTTTTGCAACTACCTTCCATTCAAGAAACGTCACTGTATATTAAATGTACCGCTTTAACGCCATAAGTTTTTAGCAAATTAGCAATAAGTCTGGCAGTATTAGTAGAATCACATTTTACTTTGTATGTATTTAACATTTTACTAGGATGAATAAAATAATTATTAACTAATGACTTGGATGTAAAATTAAATCATATTTTATCTACATGTTTTGTGCATAATATTTAGTTTTGAAGTGATATATTAAATAAATTTCTTTATCCACGAATTGAAGATTTTTTTCCAAATAATATGCAATATCCCCTCTAGGTATCTAGGACATGCTCCTTCACCCTTTCATTCCTGAAGGCAAAAATCAAGTATCATCAGGGAGTTCTTTGATGTCATAATATATAATATATAGACGCATGGTATGTTTTTTCCCAACTGTCAGACTCCATATCCAGAGAGATGCACGAAATTACAAATCCAATAGAACTTATGCCTGCCAGACGATGCTCCACACGCTAGCTATTAACGTAAGTGGCGCCATCTTTTGGCATTGCTTCAATTCGATTCTATTACAAAAGTAGATATGTCAGAGTTGTAGTCTTAGCCGGATTCTTTAATTACCGTATAGTCGTTAGGTTATTAATACTTTTTGATGTACAAAGTAACCTACGAATGCCATCAGAACCAGTGTGTGAATATATTGTACTTACGGGGAGGAGATTCCTCATGAATAGCCGCATTGTTGAGTGTGCCCGGAGTGGTAGGTTTGGCCAGCAGCCGGGATGAGTTCATGCGTGAGATAGCACACAGGGTGGCCATTCGGCCAACGGCTCTTATAGCGTTTCCCGTCATCTACACAAAGCAAAAGACAACACGCGTGCAACATGCCACATTAGCCAGAGAGTGTTAATCTAATAGTATATCTCACGCAATCGTATTACTAAATTATTGATTATTGCATGGAAATCACACATATTAGCGTATTAACCAAAGATATTGAAATATAAGAGATGTGCTATTGGCAGTTTTTACAGGGTGGGACTGTGCTTCCTGGTGTCGCCGATATTGTTAACCAATACTACTGTACACCTTAAAAAATCAATTAAATAAACAAATTCTTTCCGTATTCAAACTATATTGTTAACCAATACTACTGCACAACCAATGCACACCTTCAAAAAGTCAACTACTTTCGGTATTACTATTTTTTACGTATTACGTATAATCATTACTATTTTTTTCAACAGAGTGCACGTCAAAAATCGCTCCACAAAAATATACAAAATTACTGTTTATAATTCCTAATAAAACCATACAATTCATCCTGGAACGCGTCCCCGAAGTTCAGTATAGTGAAAAACCGAAATTAGAGAAACCTAAACGCTCTAATCTCACAGTAATTATAAGTGTTTAAATCAACTGTCAAATGTGTTTAGTGTTATCAAACTTTTATTCTAATCACCTTAAATGTACCTGTGCAAAGACAAGTTATACTATATATGTAAGTATTATGTTATCAATGTTGTGTTTGTCTTTAATTAGTGATAGCATCAACCATGTTCAGTGTAATTGTATCTGTGAAAGCTTTGATGTAAATCACTGTTGACAAACCTAATAAATAAAAAAAATTCAAACTATTCCCATTTGCTTGTATTTGAATATCTTTGGTATTAATCCTTGGATAGCAAAGATTAAAACCCCATTTGCAAGCTATGTAAATAGAAAAATATCAATAATAAATGGATGAAATATTTCAATTTGTAAAATGTATGTTTGTAAATTCTAAAAACTTGTTAATACAAGATTAAACAATATATTTCATGAACAGGTATATGAAAATTTGTTTTCCTTTTAAACTTTATTATTTCAAAGGTTTATTTGTAATATTTATGGGGTTTTAATTTTGATGCATTGACATTTCAGTAATTAAATTAGACATTGTTTTTAAAATCCATGCCATATCAAAAATAAAATGTACAAACGATATTTCACACTGATTACATGTATTATAAATTTAAAAAAATCACAACAAGCACAGAAGATCTGAAATTAATGAACGCATTTGATTAACATTTGGTGAGTACATACCTGCCACTTAGATTGAATGACAAACTTCCTCAATTTGTCAGTGCTCAATGCGGTGCTGGTCCTCTTCTCTGTGTGTTGCTTCATCCACTTGGTGTGCAGACAGTGTGCAGCCGTGGGCCTCTTGTCCATGGGCTTCACCAGCAAGTCCTGGATGAATATCCTGGCATCCTCGGAGATGTTGTCGAACGCTTCATCCTCAAAGTCGTACTTCACCCTCAATATGTTGGAATATGTGTCCTGGACGGTGTCACCCGCAAACGGAGATAATCCAGAAAGCCTAAAATGAAAAGAAACATTTCTGTTAAGTTATGGATGATAAATTATAAGTATTGTACAGGGTGGGGCAAATGTAATCATCCGATGTTATTTTGCTGTAATTTTTTTGTTTAATGAAAAACTTTGGTTCTGCTTGTGAAATTTGTTTGTTTAAATCCATTAGAATTTATTCCATCAAGTCGAGAAAATGATATCGGCCAAGTGGCCACAACCAGAGTTGATGACCATACGGGCCCGTTTTATGACATTTTCCATCACTCTTGCCAGAGCTTCGGGCGACATACATTTGCCCCACCCTGTATATGCAACACATTAGTTTGCACCAAAAACACTGTAGTATGTTCTTCTTTCTGTCTTCCGAGATTATAATATACCTACATATTCACAACTAGCTGGGTTACCCGGCTTCGCTCAGGAAAACATTTGAGAGTGTTATGGAATGTTTCACAATGATGATTCCGATTCCCTATTCACGAACATTCCACGACATACACCGCCACCCCTTCCAGAACTTTTTAGAGTTCTATAGAACCTTCTTGAACTTTCCGAAATTTCAAGAGGGCGAAACTTCCAACCCTTATATCTTCAAAAGCACGCCCTATAGGTAAAAACGGGTAAGCTTTTTCCCGAGAGGGGACAGAGATCTACCACACCTTATAACTCCCTTGATCGTACCGGGACTCGTTTCTGAGTTTTTGCGGTCCGCGCGTTTATTTGGATTTTCTTTTATAATATATAGCTTTTTCCCGGCATGCGTTGCAATGCCATATTAAAATAAATAAAATGTTACTCCTTGCATGTCCTTTCCCGTGCGTTCCCCTCCAGGGTTCCACTTCCACCTTCCCCGCCACCGCTCTCCCGCTCCCCCTTCCCGCCAACCCCCCTGGCACTTCATTTCTTGACTCCTCTCCCGCCCGGCCCGTAGCCGAAACTTTTTTCTAATACTGACATTATTAAACTCGTGATATCTTTCTAATTAAATATCCGAATTGAAAAATTCAAAAAGTTAAATAAAGGTATTGAAGCTGTCTTAAATATGAAGTAATTTATGTTGATAAGGATTAACACCAAGATACAAATAAAGAGCCTTTTCAAGCGGCGACATATTAATTAAATTTTTTAAATAAAAGAATACTTATTGTGGCTGTTTCGATAGCTCTTGGAAACCTATGATCTTTTGGGAAGCGCGAATTTTGTGCTGAAGGAAATAGGGAACGAAATGAAACTGGGAAAGGATGCCACCAGAATATTGAATGTCCTACCTTAGTATCGTGTGGAATCCTCTCGTGTTCCCTCTTGTAGTTGCACAAAACTGACTGACCATGAAAATACACTTGCCAGTTGCATATGACAATGTGGTTCTCAGCGAGGTAGAAATTGTACTAAATCTGCAGGAACAATCCTTCTCCTGGTGACAGATAGTGGGTAGGGTAATATTGGTAGGTAGGTCGGACAGTATGGAAGTAGGGAATATGAAATGTGTAGGTACTGTTTATGAGTATGTGCCCGAACATATACCGCCCGCCAAAAAATACCAATTTTTCCAAAACCTATCGAAACTGGTCTATTCCGAAAGAATACAAAATATATGAAAAGAAACCTACCCCTAAAATTTAATCTATTCCTTACAAACTAGGTGCACGTGAAACTTAAGACTAAACGTGCAAAACGTACAGGAAAAAATAAATAATAATAACTAATAAACCTGAATCGCAATCGATACGAAACCATGGAAGGCATAAAAGACAAACAAAAAAATATATGAACATATACCATGGTTCATATAAAAATAAAAAAATAAAATAAATGTATATTACTCTCTATTCTACAGGTAAAAGGCAAAGCTTTGCCACAGGCCGTAGATATAAACCGTCGCTGGTTTTAACTGAGGCTACTCTTACGACCCCGTCAGAGCCCGGTTTCACCTCCCTTATCCTGCCGAGCGGCCATTTTAATGGAGGACTCCTAGCATCCTTGATAACCACGAGGTCATTGACTTGCAGATTACGGGTAGCCTTATACCATTTGACGCGATTTTGAAGCGCCTGTAAATATTCGGTATTCCAGCGCTGCCAAAAATGTTGGGTCATTTTCTGTAAATGTTCCCAGCGATTGAGACGATTGAATTTAACCTGCGAATAGTTGTATTCGGGAATCGAAATTAAGGGTTCTCCAATTAAGAAGTGACCTGGAGTTAGGGCCTGAATGTCTTCAGGGTCTGATGTTAGAGGACAAAGAGGTCGAGAATTTAGTATGGCCTCTATTTTATTTAATATAGTTGTAAATTCCTCAAACGTTAATGAATTGTCCCCTATGACTCGTTTTAAATGATTTTTTACAACTCTTATGTTCCCTTCCCATAGTCCGCCAAAGTGAGGACTGGAAGGAGGGTTAAAGATCCACACTATTCCCTTTTCTGAACATGTACGCATGACTTGTTCATCATTACTACAACTATTTAAAAATTTTTGCGTTCCTATCAAATGCCGTTTCGCCCCAACGAAGTTCGTGCCGCAATCCGAATAAATGGCCTGACAAATACCTCGTCGTGAAACGAACCTATCGAGAGTAGCGATGAAGGCCTCAGACGAGAGATCCGAGAGGACCTCGAGATGAATCGCCTTCGTTGACATGCAGACAAAAATTGCAAAGTACGCCTTGTACGTTTTAGTACCTCTGCGTTTTCCTTCTTTTAGGATATACGGGCCGGCCAAATCCACTCCCACAAGACTGAAGACGCGGTTCGGTGTGACACGCGCTTCTGGCAGACTGGCCATGAGTGGAGCTGACGGGGATGATCGCAATCTTGCGCATCTCACGCATTTTGAAACTAAGCTCTTTATTTTATTGCGGGCAGATATAATCCAGTAATTTTGTTGAATTAGAAATTGCAAGGTTCGTGACCCTGCATGCAAATAGACCTTATGGTAATATAATATAAGAAGCTCGGCTATTTTACTATTTTTTGCAAGTATTATTGGAAACTTAGTGTTGTAATTTAAATGAGAATTACAAAGCCGCCCGCCAACGCGAAGTAAATTCTCGTGGTCAATAAAAACATTTAATTTTTGAAAGGTCACTGGGGTCACCCCATCCCCTTTGAGTTTTCTGATTTCATCCGGATAATGGAACTGCTGATCGCATTTTAAAATAACCTTAACCGCGTGATTTCTTTCAGAGAAGGTCAGAATTCCGAATCTGCGTGCATCCTTGCTCCGTTGCCGCACATTATGTATGAATCTAATGGACCAAGCAACTATATTCTGAAGACGTGTCCACGAAGAAAAGCGGGAAAATTCTAGGCCTTCATAATAATCAAACGTTGGCCCGTGAACTGTTGAAACGTGGGACTTAACCTCCGGCAGTTCTTCAACCTTTAATGCATCCGGTAAAGTTAAGGGCCACATCGGCAACGACTGAGTTAACCACGGAGGGCCTTGAAACCATAATTCGTTATCTTTAATTTGAGGAGGAAATAAACCGCGAGAAGCTAAATCCGCTGGATTCTCCTTCGAAATAACATGGTACCACTTTGCGTCCGCGACTTGATCGAGTATCTTAATTACGCGGTTCGCGACAAAAGTTTTTAATGTATGAGGAGGTGCCTTAATCCATGACAAAACAATTGTCGAATCAGAAAACAATATAACCTCGGTAATTTTTATAAGATTTTCAATCGACGACCTAGTCATTTTTACTAGCTTTGAAAGCAGGTAAGCTCCCATGAGCTCGAGGCGTGGTATTGACAATGATTTTAATGGTGCAACTTTAGATTTGCTAGCAAGCAATGTTACTTTAGGCTGTGCTTCATTCGTAACCAAATAAACGCAAGCAGCATAACCCAATTCGCTCGCATCCGAAAACCCCACTAAAATACAGTTCGACCCTTTAATTGTATTGCAATGTCTAGGTATTTGTAAATACCGTAAAGTTGGTAATTCGTCTAAGAATTTTTGCCATAAACAAACAATGTTTTCAGGGAGCGAATCATCCCAACCTATCTTACTTTTCCACATTTCTTGCAGTAGACATTTTACCTTGAAAACAACGGGGGTTATTAAACCAATCGGATCGAAAATGCGAGCAACGCAGCTCAATATGGCGCGTTTTGAAAATACCCTTGCCTTTTCTTCTACCGAGTACGAAAAGGTATCCTTTTCAGGATCCCAAATTAAACCTAATATTTTTAATGAGCAAGATGTTCCGTCATCAAATGCAACCTGACCACTTGTGTGGATCCGATGTTCAATTGGAATGTTATTTAACAACGGAAGCGAATTACTCATCCATTTCCTTAATTGAAAACCTCCTTTTTCAAGGAGTTCTTTCAGCTCCATTTGAAGCTGAGAAGCGCTGTCTGGCTCCCATTCGCCAGTAACAATGTCGTCAACATATGTATCGAACAACAGTGCCTTAGAGGCCTTTGGAAATTGTGCACCTTCATCTTTCACTAGCTGATGTAACGTCCTTATTGCCAGATACGGCGAAGAGGTCACGCCGAACGTGACCGTGCCAAGTGTATATTGCCCTACTGGCTCTAAGGGAGAAAAACGCCAAAAAATTCTTTGAAAGCTAGTATCCTCTTCTCTGATTGGAATTTGCAGAAACATCTTTTGAATATCCGTAGTGAATACTATAGGATATAAACGAAACTTTAATAAGATATGACCTATTTCATTTTGTAATTTAGGACCCGAATATAAACAATCATTTAATGAAATTTGTTTATCTGATTTACAGGAGGCGTCAAAGACAACCCGAATTTTTATATCATTACCAATTTTTTGCACAACCGGATGATGTGGAATGTAGTTCGCATTCTGTATTTCAGTCGATTGGGGAATTCTCGACATGAAGCCTTGCTCTAAAAAGTCTTTCATGTATTTACGATAATGTTCCGCTAATGTCGGATTTAAAGACAAACGTTTTTCCAAATTGTAAAATCTTTTAAGTGCGATTTCATACGTGCTTCCTATATCTGCTTGAGATTTATTTTTAAAAGGTAATGCTACTATATACCTGCCGCAAACATCCCGTTGAACCGTGGACTGATATATGCGTTCGCATTCATTGTCTTCTTTACTTTGAATAACCTCATTAGGAATCTCCTCTACTTCCCAGAAACGTCTTACCGCGTAATTTAAATCGCTGTTTTCTACTGCAGTTAGAGCTGATGTCACAAAGGTTTGTGTTAAACCGTACTCCTGAACACATGAGCCCATAATAATGTATCCGAATATTGTATTAACAGCTATCAAATCACGGCTTGAAATATAACCTTTCCTCCATATTTTTGCAATCAAGTCAGACCCCAATAGGAAATCTATCTCTCCTGGATTTTGAAATTCTGGATCCGCCAGATTTAGGCCTTTAAATTCTTCAGACATATCTTGAAAGTTTATAGCCGGGAGATTTGACGTAATATTGGAGATTATCACTGCCTGCCCTGAAATCCAAGAGCTGTTTTTCAAGGAAAATATTTTACAAGTAACTAAACCTTGTACATTATTTACTGTTGTGTTATTGATTCCTCGTACATTACCGTTCCATGCTTCCGATTTTAAACCCAATATATTACATAATCTCTTGGATATGAAAGAAACCTCGCTACCCGTATCAATTAAAATCCTAGCATTGTGTTTACGTCCCGAATTATCTAAAAATTCTGCCAGCGCGGTAGGCAATATCGATCGCTTAGTCAATCCAAACACAGCGTTGCAGACTGGGCTATCGTTTCCAGCATCGCGGTTGTTTGGCGAAGGGGATCTTTCATCGCTATGTAGCAGAGTATTATGCGTTCGGTTGCACATTTTGCATCGAAATTTTGAACGACAATATTTAATAAGGTGAGGATTTAAACAGTTGAAACATAACCGTTCCCTTTTAACGAAGTCTCTCCTACTGGCTAAATTCAATAAAAGAAATTCTTTGCATTTTGTAATATGATGCGAGGCTTTGCATTTTCGGCAAGTAATTTTGTCATTATTGTCATTTGAAACAAATAAGACTCGTTTAACCTTCCGATTGTCTTTAATATCAGATAACATGTTTATACGGTTTTGAGATGCTAAAAACTGAATTAATTTTTCTATGTTCGGAATCTCATCTTTTTCCACTCTAGTTTCAAATGCCCGGCGTGTTTGTGAATCTATTTTTTGTAAAACTAAATGACATAAAAATTCATCGAACAATTTTTCTCTATTTAATTCGTGAAGTCCCGCAAGATTTTCTCGTAGAGAATTTAAAATATCTACATTGTTGGAGAAATTACAATTCAAAATAGCGTTAACATAATGTATAAATAATGCCCGGGACTCGGAATAGTGATTTAATAAAGTCTCCCAGGCCAATTCATAATTCTCTTGTATTAAAGGAATAGTTCTAACCAGAGATAAAGCCGTGTCTTTTAAACAACTAAGTAGGTAATGAAATTTTTCAATTTTACTCAGAGAACTGTTCTCATGCACAATACTCCTGAAGATATTAAAAAAGGGTGGCCAATCTCTAATATGCCCACTGAATGATGGAATTTTTATCTCTGGCGCAAGAAAACTACGACCGGGGCGTTGTACTTCCTCGCCTGACGTGTCATGATGACATTGACTTTCATTTTGACTCGCTTCGTAAGCATCACGTGCCGACGTAACTTCGAAAAACAATTCTTCAAATACACGCGAAACTTCCAATATATCATTTTTCGATTCGAAATCGGGAAGTGAAACCAGATCTGACAGTTCGCATTGAATATTTTGAAATTCCTCATAGGTTGCTTCGACCTTTACCATTCGAGCCCTGAATTGGCATAACTTTGACTTTTTATCTAAATCTTTAACAAGATCATAAGCCGCCTGAATTCGACCGAATAATCTTTGACGCTTTAATTTTAAAGAACAAATTTTATTTGCGATTTTATCCATTTTGAAATATTTGACTGTGAATACTACCTACCTTGAAATTCACCCGTTCTTAGAAGTAACTTTGTAAGAATACTATAATAATCGAAAATAATCTAGTGATTATTGAAACTATTGAAAATTGATTATTGAAAACTATTAACCATTTAACCATTTGAATACAATTTCTACGCATAAATAACTAATCTATCCGGCGAGATGACCAATGTTTCGATAGCTCTTGGAAACCTATGATCTTTTGGGAAGCGCGAATTTTGTGCTGAAGGAAATAGGGAACGAAATGAAACTGGGAAAGGATGCCACCAGAATATTGAATGTCCTACCTTAGTATCGTGTGGAATCCTCTCGTGTTCCCTCTTGTAGTTGCACAAAACTGACTGACCATGAAAATACACTTGCCAGTTGCATATGACAATGTGGTTCTCAGCGAGGTAGAAATTGTACTAAATCTGCAGGAACAATCCTTCTCCTGGTGACAGATAGTGGGTAGGGTAATATTGGTAGGTAGGTCGGACAGTATGGAAGTAGGGAATATGAAATGTGTAGGTACTGTTTATGAGTATGTGCCCGAACAGTGGCATAACCATAATAGTTAGACATATGCTATTGCGACCTTTTTTGTAAAAAATGATGTGCTCTACAAAGTCGTAGTATATTATTTTATTCTATCATCAATAGTTTTCGCAGCGCACGCGATGTAAAGAATATTTTAGGTAATTTTTTTACACCTTGGGTTGCATTATATGAGTTTTAGTAAGGATCCCTAATTTTTTTGAAAATATAATATAGCCTATGTCACTCGGGGATAGTGTAGCTTCCCAACAGTGAAAGAATTTTTCAAATCGGTTCAGTAGTTTCGGAGCCTATTCGATGCAAACAAACAAACAAATCTTACCTCTTTATATAGTGTAGTAGATTTTTCTTCCTAGATTTGCCTGAGTATCTGGTCTTTTTCAATTGAAAAACGTATTAAACAAATACTGTAATATCTTTAATAGGCCACTTGCATGGATTTCATAACGACTTGGAAAAAATCGTGTGGATAGATTTTTTTACTAAGATTACGAAAATGTCAGTAAATTTTTTAGAAATGTGTAGTTGTTTTTTTTATTTTTAAATGAATAAATCCATTATTTGAGCTCGTGATATCACTACATGAAAATGTCCCATCTCCGATCATGTTCCCTTAATTTTGTAAAATTCCACACTGATTAATTTTTTTTTATATGGCAACACTTTGATTTCTGGCAAATTTTTGAATTTGCGTTTAACGTTCACTAGATTTATTGTTTGTTCTATGCGAACTTATCCTTCGGTTTGATTTTTTGATAAAGATGGCGGTGTTTTTACAGATGTTACGAAGAGAACCCCGTACAATTTATTGCTATTCGTGTGGAAAACATTCTTTTTTTATCGTTTTTTCGCACCCATAAAATGATGTCCCGTCTTTCCGGTTTATAAAAAATGGTCTGATTTTTCGGATTGAAATTTTCAAAAACTCGTCAGGGTTTAAAAAATACTATTTAAAAAAAAAAAAAAACCAGAATATTTTAGAATATTTTCCTAAACCGGAATTTTTTTTTCAAAAATGTGATGCAAGTGGCCTATTACGATTTTTCAAAGTTCATGATGCAAATAACATTACTTACTGAAAATAGTTGCATCGACCAAAAATCTCAGACATAAAAGGCTGTGCAGACGCCATAGCTCAACGTGGCATGGTTTTAATGACACATGCAGATATTTTTCATGTTTTATAGTGAGGAGTGAGATATCAGTAGAAAACTTCTAAAATGGTGAAACACCTTATCTAGAAGCCTTAATAATAATCATAACTTTATACTTACAGTATGTAACAGATGACGCCCACACTCCACATATCGGAGGCTGTCGAAATGGGATCAAAATTGACAATTTCAGGAGCTATGAACTCTGCTGTACCACACAGGGTTCGTATCTCCTCGTTGGGATTAAGGCGCCTTGCCAATCCAAAGTCAATAATCTTGATTTCATGCGACGGCCTCGTGTGACACATAATGTTCTCTGGCTTCAGGTCTAAGTGGACTATGTTCTTAGAGTGCATGAAGCCGACTCCTTCCAAGATCTGCGTCATGAACAGAATGCAGTCTCTTTCTGTGAGGGTGAAATCCTCCTCCGATACCCTCTCAAATAATTGTCCGCCAGATATACTGTAAGGAAAAATGAAGGTCACTTTAAAATATAAATAATTATTTGTGAAGACAGAGTGGAAGATACTCTCAGTATCACCCTGGTGAGAAACCACCATTCCGAATCCAAGCACATCTTGAAATGGCTTTAATGTTTGGCTACTACTTGAATAATCAGGTACCTACTTTTAAACCTTGAGGTTCTCTTTTCTTCTTTAGCCTAACATTACCCAAAATGAGGAAGTCATAGTCAGGAGGGGTACTCTGAATTCTAATGTAAAATTACAATAAATCTTACAAATGCGTTATCAAGAATCTGGTTCAAATAGCAAATGCGATAGCAATCCCATTGTTATGTTTATTGATAGTAATTTTTTTTAAATTCTAATTTATGTTGTCAAAAACATATTATACTTTTACTTACTATTCAGTTACAATAATCATTTGATTCATTTTTACAAAAGCGTCAATCAGTTGAATTAGCTTGGGGTGTTTCAAGCAGTGCATAATCTCCAATTCTTGTATTGTAACTTCTCTGTCTTTGGGTTTCATTATCTTCACAAACTTGGCTGCCAACTTCTCCCCGGTGCGTTTGTCTACTACGAGCTTCACCGAACCAAAATGTCCTCGGCCGATTACGTTGTATATTTTGTATCTGGAATCGAAGAGGTTTCCATCGTCGACGTTGTACAGCGGTTGGGGTTCTTTGTTAATTTCTGAAATATAAATAATAATAGCTTAGAACGAAGTGCCTACTCAACTTTATGGCAATACTTTTAGGTCTATTAGTTATTTGAACGCACATAATATCTCTTGTGATGATTCTTTGTTATTATTATTATTATTGGAGGTCTTTCAAATATTTGACATTAAGGGCGCCCGCAAATGAGAGACTTTAGTAGAGGAAACAGAAAACTATTCCACAATTCACACAAATTCAAAAAAACATTCCAAACTAAAATGACTCTCGTATGCACACCCCCATAATAGATTTTTTGCTCGCAACTAAAGCCTCTCTTCTGTGGGGGCCCTAATTGTCTTTGTTAATTGCAAATTCTCGATCCATAAATGTTTGGTTTAATTTTAATAAAAATTTTTGTCCTACAACTTGTACCGCTTTTTGTATGGAAAAATCTGAAAAATGTGATATTAAAATTTTTTCCATCCGTATTATTAGCAATGACTACGCCACAAATACTCTTGTTTTTATACAATAATAATAATGTTCATCAGCATATACCTTTGTCTTCTACGGTGATTTTAGCTGCAAGGGTTTCATCCCCAGTAGAGTTTTCAATCCGAACTTTATACATAGCTCCATCGGTTAACTCCGCTTCATGAATCATCAGGCAGGACTCTCCATCTGTGTCTGTAATCCTCACTCTGCCATTTGATATTACTTCCCGGTCCTTAAATAAAATATTAATCATCACGACACTATATATATTTCAGCAGTCATATTAGGTGAGTATCATGTGTATTAGTAATCTTTTCATTAAATATTTAATAAGCTAAGCTGGGCAGTAAAAATGACGCCTGGCAAAAATCTATTTCATCGCTAATAAATAAATATTCATCATCAAAACCGCAAATACAAAATATTTTAATGCAATGCAATATACATACATATTTTTATTAGTGTCAAATAAATAACACATTTAATAACCAAATACTGGGAATAAATTAGGCGATGAGTTGAGATAAAAGGTATGATTTGATAATTTTTTATGGCGCTTCTAACCTTTTTAAGATATCTGGTTTTTTGGATACCTACCTACTTACCACTTATCACACATTTTATTTTCATTATTTAGGGAATGAACAGTCGCCAATAATCACCGTATCAGACAAGATAATAATTTTTTTAACGAATCTGTCTCTAAATCATAACAAATAACTAAAATCGCTTTGAAATCAATTATAATATTATGTACATACGCAAATTTTGGAATGATACATACATAAAATACATATATTATAGGTAGAACAGATACACAGCAAATGAATAAAAATGAAGTTAATTGTTTTCATTTAGGTTTAGAGAACTCACCGACTTGAGCCAGCTCACGGTGGGCTGTGGGTATCCTTGGAACGTGGCCGTCAGACAAACCTTCCCGCCCCTTGTCGTGGTAACGTTGCCCAGCTTGCCGAGGAACTTGGCCCGCTGGTTGGGCGGGGCGGGCGGGTCCGCGGGGGCGAGGTGCGCCCGCGGTACCACGGTCAGCTGCGTGGTGTACCACAAGCTCTCATATTGCTCGCCCTCGGCCGTGGTCACTCGAACAGCGCAGCGCACATAGCCTGAGTCGCTACCCTGCACCTTGAGCAGCTTGATGGTGTGCTTGCGACCTTGTCTAGTCAACTTTTGTACAAATAAATTTTATTTTATTATTTGAAGAGTAACCGGACAAATATTTTGGAAAGTGAAACAAAGTCATGAATTAGGCTAAATAGGTTAGGTTTAAAGGCTGTTTTTTTTTTCATCACTTTTCATGACTTTGTATCACTTTTCAAAAGTGTGAAGTGTATTGATTTTTCACTGTCCTGAGTTGTCATGGAAGCGTACAGTACATTGAGGCTGTAATTTAATAATACTAACAATATTGCCATTTTTGTGAAAAATCATCTCAAGGACGCTGTACAAAGAAATGCTGTGCATGTCTTCAAGAAAATATGAAAAAATGAGCAAAAGGTATTACTTTCCGAATTTTAATGCAAATTTATTTTCCTTCTTTTCTTGGGGTATACATAGCTTTAAAACCTTTAAATGGCGAATCCACTTAGCTATAAAAGATCACTTGGCTTGGTCTATTTCAGAATATCGCTCGCCATATATTCCCATTGGTAATGTATTGCTAGCGATATGCCGAAATACGCCAAGCTAATTGATCTTTTATAGCTAAGTCTGTCAGCCCCCTTATGAACTGCTCATCCCTGCTATAATATTATAAACAATGAAAAGTAGGTACTCAACAACTGGAAACAAACTGAAAGAACCCTTAATATTACTACTTTTAGATGTCTTGTGCATTGCTTACTGTGAAATTATTAATTACATAAAATAATATGTTCATTCAGTCATTAACTTACGGTTTTACTTACTTTATATTTGGTAGACTCCCTTTCAACTTCTTTACCTCCTGTTTGCCAAATAACTTCAGCGTTCATCAACGTCGGTGTATCTTCAACCATTACATTGAAACACGCATCTTTTCCTTCTTCAACGCAAATTGGTTCTGGATAAGACGCGAATCCATTGAATGCGATGCCAATATTATTATCTAAAAGTAAAATGTAAAAAGTTAAAATATCCAATCATGATATAAAAAAAAACCCATCATAATCGAATCGAACAATCTGTTTGTGAGAATTTTCCTCCACGGTAATGATAGGAATATATTATGTTCTCAGAGAATTTTTATTTCTAAAATACACGATATATTGCATTATTGTTACCTATGTGTAAAAGCATTATATAAATGTAAAACCATTTGAATCAATTAAAAGTTCTTTAAAATATTTATGTAAATAAAAGATTTTACAAACCTATGACGAGAACTTGGCAGGAAGATTTGCATTGTCCAAATGCATTTTTAATAACACAAGTGTAGATACCACTGTCTTGAATGTAAATATCTTCTAGTCTTAGCCCAATTACACCACTGCCATAGTCCACATATTTGAATATATCAGAATCTGGCAAAACCTTGTTGTCTTTCATCCACGTAAAATCGAATACACAACAGTTTTCCACAGTCAACTGAATTTCAAGAGCTTTTCCATCCATAACTTGAACATCCCTCAATTCTTTAACAATGTGAGGCTGATGCTCGCCAATACAACCCATTTTGCTAGCAAGTATGGTATTCACAACTTTCACTTTAGTCCAACTGGAGGCTTCGCCGTATTCGTTTGATGCAACCAAGGTGTAATCTCCGGCGTCTGAAAGCTCCACTGGATCGATAATGAGGTGTGATGCGTTGTCTTCGAGTATTTCGAAAACTCTGTCACATAGATCAAGTGGTTGACCATTTCTATACCACTTGGATTGGGGGGTGGGGGTTCCTCTGATTTCGGAGCTTAGTCGGAGCCTGGCCCCAACCCGGGACTGCGAACCGTTCAGATGTCTGCGAACCGAGGGAGACGTGCGGGAGTTTTCAGATGTTCGAATTCCATGTGATCCGCCCCTTAGATTGATAACATCCAGGCAAGCTGTTGCTTCTACCCTGCCCACTTCATTGTCAAGAGTGACTCTGTACAATCCGGAATCTTCAAACTTGACATCCGATATTGTTAGCGTCCTATCATCGTCATTCTCCCTGATGGAGATCCTGGAGGAAACGGGAAGGTCGCAGCCATCCTTGTCCCAGGTGACGATGGGTGTCGGATGACCGGCGATACAGCAGCGGAAGGAGACTGTTTCTCCCTCCTCTGCCACCCGGTTGAAGGGCACAGCGAAGAACTTGGGCGGGCACAGGCGCCAACGGGTGTCGCTGCGAGATGGGCTAGGGGTGTAGCACTCCCTGCCATGCACTGGAAGCAGACAATATGGTTCTATAGTTCAGAAGATGTCAGAATCTACCTTGAAAAAGATGATTGCTGAGTATGTTACTAACTTGGACGGTTTGGTGACACACTTCGATTAGGGGTGGCGCGGGGGGAGCAGCGCGGAGTGGAGCGAGGAGTAGAGCGGGGGGTGGACCCAGCGCTCAGTAACATGGCAGGTCGGGCCAATTGTTGGCACACCAAGTTCTCCTTCTCTTCCGGAACTGGAAAAACACAATCGATCATCAGTTCATTATGGAGGGTGGACATTAATAAACTTTTAAAAATATTTTTTAAGTCTGAGCCAGAAAATAAGTGCATTGTGAAACAGGCCACTTGCATCACATTTAAAAAATAATAATTTCGGTTTAGGCAAATATTCTAAGATATTCCGTTTTTTTTTTTTAATTTTATTTTTGAAACCCTGGTGATTTTTTCAAAATTTCAATCCGAAAAATCAGATAATTTTTTATAAACCGGAAAGACGGGACATAATTTTATGGTTGCGAAAAAACGATAATTACATAGCCGAAAATCATTTTAAAAAAAGAACGTTTTCCACACGAATAGCAATAAATTGTACGGGGTTCTCTTCGTAACATCTGTAAAAACACTGCCATCTTTATCACAAAATCAAACCAAAGGATAAGTTCGCATAGAACAAACAATAAATCTAGTGAACGTTAAACGCAAATTCAAAAATTCGACGGAAATCAAAGTGTTGCCATATAAAAAAAATTAATCAGTGTGGAATTTTGCAAAATTAAGGGAACATAATCGGAGACAAGACATTTTCATGTAGTGACGTCACGAGCTCAAATAATGGATTTATTTATTTAAAAAAAAACTATACATTTCTAAAAAATTTTACTAACATTTTCGTAATCTTAGTAAAAAAAACTATCCACACGATTTTTTCCAAGTCGTTACGAAATCCATGCAAGTGGCCTATTGTTGAACCAAATTTGATAGTGATGGTAATCCCAAAAAAATATACCGTCAACAATAAGGCATGATGAAGTGTAGGCCTTCCCGAGCTCATTCCAAGCGATGCAAGTGTACACTCCCTCATCCTCAGGGTAGACGCAAGCTACGGTCAGGCGAACCGTCTCACTGTCGACTTCCATCTTGAAGTCACCACTGTCGGGTACGGGCTGGAAAGTAAAGAACACACCATTTAAAAATATATATATATATGAATACCACACAAGAGTCCAAACTGCTTCCAACCGTCTGGAGCCACTGAGACTATGGCACCCTCAATTGGGGTATGTTGCAAAGCTGAAAGTAGTGTAGAGGGGAAGGAAATGGGGAAGAGTAATGTGGAGAAGTACATGGCTAATCAGATCTGCGCACCAAACGACCAAACATGATTAAAGCCATTTCAAGCAATGTTCAATTCGGAATGGTGGTCTTACACTGGGGCGATGACTGGGAGTTTCTTTCACTCTGGAACATGCCGCTAATATACCTTATATTATTTTAAATGCTACATTTTAATCACAATAAATTTACATAAACCCGTGACGACTGGATTGGTAGTCGAGAGCCTTACCCCTCGACCACCGAGGCCGCCATAGTTTTGTTCTCTTAGAAACAATTTCTATCAGCACTTCAGAGGGACAGGCGTGGGATAGATACGAAAAAGAAGCCGTATTTATTGTATCGTCATAGAAGCCTTGAAGAGGCTCTTCCAATGCATTCTGTACCTCAGAGAGATTAAACGACCGAGTTGCCTGTCGAGGTTCTGACTTGGTACGTTTAACTGCAGAACTTTCTCCTCCTCAGCGCCGGACATATTTATAAGTACGTACCATGGGTGCAGATAACACATGTAACCATGACGAGATATTTTAAAAGGCGCCAGACATCGTGCGGCAGTTCCAAAATAAGTTCGGGAATACCTTAAAACTATGGAATTTCTTACCAATCCATCCTTTTCCCATTTGAGGGTTGGGAAAGGGGTGCCTTCCACTTGGCACTCGAAGGTCACCGCGTCCCCATCACAGCAGCGTAGGTCGCGCAATTCGCGGGAAATGCGCGGCAGGACAAACATTCGCCTAAAAAAACAAAACAAAACAAATGATGTATTTACCTAGCATAAAAATACCTCAACTGTATCTGCTCTTCAGGAAAAGGGAAAATGTAGAAAACATTACGATTCTCTTGAAGATGTGCCTACACCTTTCTGTGTCAAAAAAAAACTGTAATAAGTATTTCGTCATTGTCGTCCAGCCTTCCAAAACAACAAATCGAAAACGTGTAAATTATCCAAAAAAGGATGACTCTTTAGCAGAGTTTTTTTTTATCACAGTAGAAAATTCAAACAAATAAGTATGAAAGTATGTGCTTATTACTTAACATCTTTAAAATCCCCAGACACAACACATAGTAATCGATAGTCCATGCGCAAATTGGTTAAAAAAATATGTATCCAAGAGTTGTGCGGGAGGCGTCTACTAATATCTACAGGAATTCCAAAAACTGAACAAATCGGACTAATATCTATGAGAACCAGAGTGTGGACTAATATCTACAGCTCAAATTGCTGACTAATATCTATGGAACAGGTGATGTTGACGAATATCTACAGCACTGGCAGAGGTTGGATTTGCAATTATGTATAGCATATTGGCATAACGTAACGTAAAAAACTTAATATATGTTAAGTTAGGTTAGTATTACGTAATTGAAGTAATTTATACTTTTCCGTACAACCCCTTGCTCAGCTGCCCTCTGTAGATATTAGTCCCACCTACGCTCCATAGATATTCGTCACCACTGTGACCGTTATAGATATTTATCCGACCTTAGCTCTGTAGATATTAGTCTTCACTCTGAAGTTCATAGATATTTGAACAACATATGAGCAATGACATTAATACTGGACGCGGGGAAGAAATCTCAAAGTGGGAAGCCAAACACAAGACGATTGTAGCTGTCTCTATTTCTAGTACGTTAGTACTAAACTGCTACGCGTCGAGTGAGGTCGTGTCTTATCAGTAAGTAAATTGCATTGCAAAGCGCCAAAATGCCCTCCTGTTACACGGAAAATAGTCATAAAGGCGAAGGAATAACACTTCATTTGTAAGCACACGCAAATTACTTATTATTATCAATTATTATAATTATTACAATTAATTTTATAATAATACGTCATTGTATTATTTACCCTTCCCTGTCCATTGTGTAACCGAGTGAGAGTATCTTGTTACCTCAGTCACACCCATAGGTCACACCCGTGATGTGAAAGCAGTATTCGGCGAAGAAATTAATAAGCCGCCCAACCATATTATATCTATGACATTCACACACGTTCATTCTTTGATTGTCTATCTTTAATAACACAGGAATAAAGTTTTGAATTTAGAAATTATACTGAAAACCGCTGAAAACAAAAGAGTGTTGCTTGCTTTCCACATTATATTATGAGTATGTGAGACTATGGCGAGTCTATTTGAGCTGAAGATATTCGTCCGACATACAGGCTGTAGATATTAGTATCTGGAGTCGTTGTGCGGATACGATGTCATCTTGAAAATACGACGACAGGTAGGTACCTACTTCATATATCCAACGGAAACAATAACGTTAATGACCGGTGATCGACTCTGCGGTTGGCCAATTTGACAATGCCTTGTTTGTATCAAACAACAATGAGAATTATTGGATGCCCGCCATAATGAAGGTACAATCTGATGACCTTATTCAAGACATTATATTTTTGGGGTCTCGCAAGACCACAACTAATTCTCATCACATTCACTTATTTATTGGGCGATGTGAGATACCAGTAAAAAAAAATGGGCAAGTATTACTTAAATTGTACATTGTATACATTTTAAGGGCTAAATATCAGAATAAATAAAACTATCTATATGGAATACAGATAGATGCCGCAATATCAAGTATGCACCTATGTTGATTAAATAAATAGACAGGGCCGGATCCACGAAATCAGGCGCCCTGTGCAGTAAGTACCGATGGCGCCCCCCCCCCTACATTTTTATTTTGATTAAAAATCCGTTCACCCCAATTTATTTATTTAATTTTTTTTTTTTTTACACTTATTTATCAAATAAAATCAAGACATATAAAGGGTTTAACTTTTCCAAGTGACCTGGCGGTAGCTCTCACACTCGTTTTTTTTAAAGAGAGAATCGCCAGGAGCCCTATACTCTCTGAATCTATTGGGTAAACATACAATTATGGTGCTATTTTAATTATTTTAGGAAAAACTCTTTTTGCAAGTTATGCTTTAAAATAATTCAACGAATTGTTTGTTTGTGCCCGTACCATGGTTACGAGACAATGCGGGTGGTTTCGCTAAACTAGGTCCATTAGACATTCTTGAGATTTACTGCGTTTATGTATATACCCAACGCGAATATTAATAGAAAAAGCAAATACAAATTCGTTTCCATGGCAACGTACAACACAAGAATAGCATCTACAGCTTCTGACTAGCTCTAAAATCTAATAAGAATATAACCTCATATTTGTACCTTGCATTTCCCCAGCGAACAAACACCAAATTGAGCGAACAAACACCATACAAACACTAAACACTGACGTATGGTATCAACGGCTTACGAAAGACGCTTATGTACACTGACACCGTAAAATAACAAAACCAACAAATATAATAGATATTAATTATACATTTAACGAACTTCAAATAATATGTCAAATCAATGATGAAACTGTCAACAGTGTCAACACGTTGCAACCTGCAAATCCTGCAAACCGTGCGATGCTTTTGTTAATGGAATTTACTGAAGATTTCATAAGAAAATGGTCTATAACTACCTTCTACTAGAGACTTAAATCGTACAAAATAACTAACTAACTAAAGTTGTAAAAATTTTGAAAGGCGCAAGTCGGTTTGTTTGATTCTCCAGAATAAAAACACCGCGCTGTGATTGGTTATTGAGTTTGGATCGCACCCATTCGTCGTAAAAGATACATGGAAAAATAGATCTTACGTTAAACTAAATATATGGAATTTGTAAAAAAATTCTGTAACTGACTATAAATTCGTAAGCCGTTGATACCAACCTGACGCGTGCGCATTCTGTTTCTTTGGAAAGTGTTGCTAGAGCGTAATAATTATTTCGTACTATGGGTAATTTTTAAACGATTCAGGGAATATTATAACTAAATTTTAATACAATATTTATTTTCTCACGGCGCCCTTTCGGAGTTGGCGCCAGGTTTTTTGCACGTTTTTGAACGTATGGCAGATCCGGCGCTGTAAATAGATACAACATAATGTCGTGTTGTCGTATCTTTTGTGAGCTAAATAGTTATTTAAAATCTCCTTAGCTCACCATGATAATGGCGTTGCTAAATGAATTAATATACCTACCTAATCGTAAATTAACATTTTATTTTCATTAATTCAATGAAAATAAAATACTTTGCATTCACCAAAATAATTTAATTAAAATAATAATCGACATGTTTCGAAATCAATGGTTTCTTTATCCTGAAACATGTCGATTATTTTGATTAAACGAGTACCTACCTAGGGTATACAAAGTATTTTATTTTTCATTAAATTAAAGTTAGTTATTTTCTATGTTGGTAGAAAGCAGTCACTTTACATTTGACATATTTAATGAAATAAAACAATTACTTTATTTATAATCACGAAATTTCATTTAATTTATCAATACCGACCGGTTTCGCGTAACAAAAGCATAATCAGGCTACAAAATTAAACTATTTAATTAATTAATTAATTAAAATTTCGAGTTTATAAACAAGGTAATTATTTTTCATTAATTATTTTCATTTAATTGAAAATGACGCCACAAAGTAAGTTTGAAGTTTTTGAACAAGTGTATTATTTATTTATTGTAAGTAATATTATTTTCTGTATGCGAGTTTTCCTACAAATTACAATGTTTGTAAGTATAATGTAACATTTAAAAATATATAAATGATGAGCTTGCTTACCCAGTTTTCACAGTGTGGCTGTCCATTTCGTCAGGTCCTGAAAAAGAGTCAAAACAGACCACTGTGTTAAAGATTACCACCGCAAACATAAATAATTACACTTTGTTTACGTTCATTTCCTATAACCGAGTGTTTATTTAGTTGATTACTTTCATATTAAACTAAAATTCTTTCAGTTTTATATTATTACCCATTTGTTTGATATATTGGAAGATGACAGAAGGCAAATAAAACTCAGTAGGTTTGAATAAACATACAATTTCTAAGAAATAACATGTTATGCTCAGCCAGATAATCAAATATTGAATATTCGACCGGAGTTTTGATTCAATAATCGGGAAGAATCCAATGAATAATCTGCTTACATATAAAATACCAAAAGAACAATTAAACTACACCTATCTTCTACGTTTATCTAATTTATCAAATTTGAGTGACAGAAGAACTGTTTTCGATCTAGTATTTTTATTTAAAATCTTTCATAATAAAATTAATAGCCCTGAAGTTTTGGCGCTCATTAATTTTAATGTGCCAGCCAGAAACACAAGGTCAGTACTACCGTTTTATTGTGGCAATACTACGACCATGTACCATTTCAATATACCACTACACAGAATTTAAAACTTAGGCAATATGTTTTCACACATAGATGTATGGAATGTGTCGCTTATAAAATATAAGCATGAGATAATAAATCATTTATCCTTTCTAAGTTAAGTTATTTGCATGTATTACATATAAATATATTTTTTCATTGTTACAATATTGTAATATTTAAATATCTTAGCATTTATTTTCGTTTTTTTATCTGAATATCTACTATGTCTTTCTCAACTATTTTCCTTCTGTTTTACAAACTCACTAGAGCTGTAATTTTCATGTTGTTGCTATATACTATGTTATATTATGTAAAAGCCGAAAGGCGTTAATATTATAAATAAATAAAATAAATATTTCACCTTGTATCTGATCTAACCGATATCTAAAATGTGGAGTTGACAACCAAAAAAATTGAATTGTCAATATTAATTTTGTAATATGTAAGTGAAATACATGTAATGTTTTTTTATTTATAAAGTCTAATTGAACGCCAAATAATGCACTGGTATCAACTTGTTTCATGCATATTATTTTGAACTTCGATTCAAATTATTATTTTTTAGAATAAGTTAACAATAATAATCTAAACGAAAATATGAAAGAGAACAAGACACAGAAAAAAGACAATGGTCGCAACTGGGACTCAAACCCATACCTCTCCGTCTAACCGGGACGAGCGCGTTAACCAATTTCGAAATTTGAAAATATGAGATTGACAAATATGACGGTTTGACAGAAGGTGGCAACAGCGAAATTGGTTAACGCGCTCGTCCCGGTTAGACGGAGAGGTATGGAGTCCCAGTTGCGACCATTGTCTTTTTTCTGTTTTTCTTTGTCTTGTTCTCTTTCATATTTTCGTTTAGATTATTATTGTTAACTTATGCTAATATGATATACTTCACTGATGGGAATAACCTTCAAAAAAGTATAAAAAAGAAAGTTTTTCTCGTAAAAAATATTTTTTGTTAAAATTTTATTCGCAAATTTTGCATAGTTAGCATACAGAAAGGCTTATTGATGCTTGCAATTTTCTACCAATCCCCAGATTATTACAATATGTACATATAAAAATATTTTATGATTTCCGCGTGGTTTTAATGTCAACATTTGACTATTATAAAATAGTTTTTTTAATAAATGTAGAAGTTCAATTACAACGTTATATTTCTTTTTGTTATAACATTATTGTATTTTATGGAAAAGTCAATGTAAGTTTTCGGTTGTCCATCTCAAAATATTTGAGATACCGATGAGATCAGAAATAAAATAAAATATCTTAAATTTGCGAAGAAAAGGGGGAAGTAAAGAAAAGCGAATGGAAATATTTTGTGAAACAATGGATTGTTAGCGGTAACCCGACAGTTATGATATTTACCCCCCGAAATGATATTTACTATAAAATTATAATTATTTGTGAATTTGAAACTTAAAACGGACTTCAAAAATTCCCTAAATAATAAGTTGGTATGTGTCGATTTTTTTTTGTACTTGTGCGCTGAAAACACAGCATATAAAGAAGCAGATTTTTTCTTGATGCATTTGAATGAAAATATGTTTTATACTTTTATTATTCGCCGGTACATCATCTCTGCACATCCCTATGGGGGTAACTTATTTATATTTAGTGTAATTAGGAGTACCGTATTTTCCCTAAACCGACTTCACATTGTATATAAGTACGCCGGGGACCAATTATCGGATCAACTGTCATGGAACCCTTGCAAGCGTATTACATAATTGGAGGAAAATAAAGCCATACGCATAGCCCCGTGTCGCCCAAATGGATAAGGGTATCCCAGCTCCATAAAGATTCTGAAATCCCTTTATTAAAAAAAACACATCTTAAGTCTCGCGGGAATATTTTATGCAGGAACAAACAAATAAACCATTTTTTCCAAAACCATTATTACTCGTATAATTTCATGATGAACAAGAAAGGGGCCTTTTTGGCCTGGAGCTCTGAACTTATGCCATTATTTCAAAAAGTAAAAAAAAGAGGAAAATAAAGAAATTAACATGTGCTGTTCGTGAAAGATGTGCATTCCCGAAGTAGAGAAATAGATAAAATAATAATATATGAAAGTTTTTTCACGGGGTACGCAGCGTTTTTAGTTCATATGGTCTGCCCAGCGCTCACACCTGATGACAATGAATAAATATGTCACGAAAGTAGAGAAATAGTTATGAAGGTAAATACCTTTAGCGGTGATCTGCAGCGAGATGATGGCCTTGGCCTCTCCGTGGCAGTTGGACGCAATGACGGAGTAGGCGCCCGTGTGGTCCAGTTTGGCGTGAGGGATCTCCAGCCGGTACTCCGGCCCGGCGCCCACTCGACGGAACTGGGTGGCGTCGCGGTAGTACTCCGGCTACAACAAACATAAATACATTCATTATGACAACTGAAAGAGTTCAACTTATTGTTATCACTGCAAACAACACAAACCATGCTGTTTGCTGTGATGCCAACTGAAATCCTAGACATGAAAATAGAGATGAAAATAGCGATCGCGTAAAGCGAAAAATGTTGACTTTGGTCTCTAATTGAAATCGGGCTGAAAAAAAAGTCGTGTTTTGTAGGCATTAGATAGTTTGGATATGATGATGTAGAGCGAATAAACGTAGAAAGGAATATTAAGGAGAATATGTTTTGCCGCGAATGTCAATGGTAGAAGAAATAGGGGATGACCGAGGATGACATGGCACGATATACAAGAGTCAAGATAACAAAATATTGTGTATGAGAAGATATATGAATGTGAATGAGGCAATTTGATAATTCAAATTTTTTTTTCGTGTATATTGCACTTGTTCATAACATTTATTACGTATTTTTATACGCAAATGTGAATGGTAGAAGAAGTCGGGGACGCCCGAGAAAGACATGGCACGAACAAGTGAATCAGATACCTACTTGAGTCGGGCCATGTCAAGAGTCAGAATAATAGAAGAGCATTTATGAGACGATGTATGAATTTGAACGAGGCAAGGAGTGTGTGCCAAGACCGGGTTGTTTGGCGGTCTGTCCTCTCTGCCTACCTGCCTAGTTAGTTAGTTTTTTTAAATACGTGTTAGTATGTACTCGACCCTTGCTATAAAAGTTTCGGCCCTTATTTTTTTATTGATGAGATCATTATTTATATGTTTAATTTTTTGCGGTTAATAATATAATAGTTTAATAACTCGTTGACTTCGAGAAGATGGTTTTATTTGTTTTTGGTATTTTTTAATTATATCATTTTAATTTATTCAGGAAATATGTAGTTACATATGAATTCATCTCATAGTATTAATACCCTAGCGTCTGTACGGTTGAAATTTAAGAACCCGACTTCGAGTATATCTCTGACGCCGCGCCTTACGCAATCCATTTTCGCACGTGAAGTTTGTTACAAGCTATCGCCGGTCTCCCACCGCCCGCAGGGCCTAGCAGCAAAAACGAGCGGAGCGGTTTTTTAACTGATAGTTTTACATTGAATAGTGAATATAATATAACCAGTTAAGTTCCATTTATTATATTTTTTGTTACGGTTACAGATTACAGATTAGGAAACAAGTGGATATCAAAATGTAAAAAATGAATGAAAAGAATAAATAATCACTAAAGAAATAATAGTTTTATTTTAGGTACGTTGTAAGGTTAAATTAAAATCTATTTAAATTAACTAAAAGTAGGTACAGTGGAAAATATCAATATTTCTTGGGGCGTAGTAAGATTTGCAGATATGCCCAAGCACAGAGCTTGTTTCGTGTGCGTGTTTCGATTTGTAATGTTATTTATAAAGGAAGGTATTCGATCTGGTACTGCGTCCAGGGCTGGTGAGTCAATAAGGAAAACAAAATACAAAAACAGTACATGATATATTTTTTTCTCCAATTGTAAAGAGCAGTAGGGCTACATTTTTGCCTGAATATTTTCAATTCGGTTAACATAAGTTTTTTTTTAAAGAAAGACAAACATTCCCGGGTTACGAATAACCCAACAATTTTTAAAAATCTTCAACTACCACCACAGTAAGCGGAAAATGTTGCTTGTGTCGTGATGGAGGACTTGCCAGTCGAGGAATCGAACACGCGACGCCCAGGTGGGACCCAAACGCGATGCCAAATCAGCCACTGACGTGTTGGTTTTGAGGATTCCAAATGACATGCAAATTCGAGATGTGATCTTACAAATGCCACTTATACAAGTGAAAGGGGTTTATTAAATGGTTTCGATATGCATGGAATGAAGCCCATTTGTCTGTAGGCTTTTTCTAAGATAAGGGATCATATAAAAAGATTTTTCATTTGGCGGGTTTTTAGTAAATGTTGTTTCTTGTTTAAATTTTTCGTCTCTAAATATTCCACTAATCACTATGTATTTAGTAATTAGTGGAAATGTCTATAGACAACCGCACCTTTGTACCGATAATGATTCATGCCATGTTTAACTCTTCCGCCACGCACAGTTCCTCGACTTTGGAGATGCTATAGAACCACTATCCGTAACCCAGCTGCCGGGATTATTGTAAACAACGCAGGTAGCTTTGAGGTTCTTTCTATCGCTGCTTGATAATATTTCGTTTAAAAAAAGTTATACTTATGACTTGGGTTGGGGCAAGATACACTTGGATTAAAAAGCTTTAAAATCTTGAAATATATTCGTAATATTGAACGCTTACAAATAATTTTATTGGTCTAAAAGTAAATGCGCAATACAATACATTATGTCAATCACTAACTGAAGTCCCCGGCGATGCCCGGGCTTTACACAGAGATTTCGAAATCAAATGTAGACAGTGACCTTCCAACCTCGGCATAAAACTGTAGATTAAACAAATCAAATTCAAATCAAACAAACCGCCCGCTTGCCAGCCCGCTCGTCTACCACTATATTACACATTTCAACCAATTTACACAAAACCTTGACAAATTATATACCTTCCTCATGAATCACTTTATCTATTGGTGAAAACCGCATGAAAATCGGACAGACAGACGCGGCGGAGGACTTTAATTTATAATACGTAGAGATAGAAATATTCACGGTTTTTCCATTTTTAATTTTTCCAAATTCGCATCAAATATGTTCTCATTGTAGGCATAGTTAAAATATGCGTATAGAATAAAATATGGCCGAATTATGCCTTTGAATGTGCGCGTATGCATTTTTCTGCAATAGTGGCATACTTAAGATTGCTTTGGAGCCTATTTTGTCTAAATCCTTAATTATACGTACATTTTTTTCTGCACATGTTGAACAGAAAAAGCACTCAACTTTAAAATCTGAACGTTTAACCGTAAAATTTGCAGGCCGTTCCATGTAATAGGAAGCTGCAGGCTATAACAAAGGTGGAGAATGTTTCATTGTTTGCTGGTTAAGAAACCTTGTTTTGTATAAGAGATAGTGATGGTATCTCTTTGTGCATACAACAATCATGAGGACGTTTAAAACATTGATAGATAAAGTTGACCTTGCTAGCCTCCACTGTATTAGTATGTAGGGCACGTACTGTTTTGTTTTCTGATCAAAGAGCACCGTTATTGGAGATTGAAACGTATCATCTACCTAATATGCAAAACGAATGCTGATATTATCTGTAGGTCTTAACTATACGGGCTTTGCGCATAGGGCATATCTATCTCACGTTTTAATTAGTCGCTAGTACGAGATAAAGATTCACAAACGTGTCCTTTGTTTTTCCGTAAAGTATTTTTTTTATCTAGTATCACCACTGTCTGGAGCCAGTGGGACTATGGCAATACCAACAGAGATAGGGGAGCGGAAGGAAAGTGGATAGGAAAAAAGTAAGTTTGATTCTATCATTTTCAATTTCTAGAAAAATATTCAACAAAAGAGTTTGCCATATTTTATAGCTCTTGATACTTCCTCCTTATTACTCATATTAAACATCCGTTTTGGATTTTCATCCGTTATTACTGTCATTCGTCTCCTTCACATACAGTTTCACCTTGTGAAATATATAGCTAGTCATCGAATACAAGAATTTGGAAATTCCGAACAGAAGGTTTTCTGAGCGGATAATGTGTGTAAGTAGGTACTGTCTTTATCGGGTGACCCGTTTGACGGCCTCATTTAACTTCAGACACGAAGTAAAGAAGAGATTCCTTTGTTGTTACATTCGTCGCGTTTTTGTTGCATTGTCTTTCCATTGAATAACAACGGGGAGAAAGTAGAGACGTTTTACTTTCATATGTAAATGATACATAATGTCCTTATTGGGAGAATTGCCGTTTTAAACCTTTTTATAATCGAAGTAGCGAGTTTCCGGCAAGCGTTGCTATGCCACTTAAAAAGGAAATTGTTTCTCCATGCTTGTTCTTTCCCATTCGTCTCGTTCGCCTTTCGCCTCCCCTTCCTCTCCCGCGTCCCCTTCCCCTTACGCGTTCCCACTCCGCCTTCCCTCTCCCCACTCCTCTCTCCCGCTTCTCCCGCCCAGCGAACCCCCCTCCCGAGTTACCCTCCCTCCTTCCGCATTCCATACATCCAGCTTTCAAACAGCTCGCTTACCACCTATTGCAATTTTTTAATACAAATTTCATAATGCCAGAGCTCAGTATTATATACAGAAACCTTCGCGGATATGTACACATCAAATGCTCAAAGTTTCATCGCAGTCAGCATCGCATAATTTCATGATGCAAGAACTCACTAATATATAGAAACCACCGCAATCCACAAAGTTTCATCACAATCCGATGAATGGTTAGCAACGCATAATTTCATGACACTAGAGCTCACTATTGTATATAGAAACCCACAGGGGCATGCCCACATCAAATCCCCAAAGGTTTAATCGCAATCGGATGAATGGTTTAGCAACGCATAGACAACTCTTATATGCATATATATACACCCAAGCACGCATATTTTGAGTATATATGCATATATATATATACATATACACAGGGTGTTAAGTGACGTTTTTGCCTTACTTTAAACCGTGACATTATTTGGAGTAAAAAATGTAAATGAAATTTTAGTCTCCCGTGGTGAAAATGAAAGTTTACTCGGCCGCGTAACCAGTGACGACATGCGGAAGAATTTTTTTTGGTTTGAATTTGAAGAAAGAAATGTTGAAATTTCATTAACATTTTTTACTCCAAATAATGTCAGGAATCACTGGTTAAAGTTAAGGTCAAGTACATTTTTTTAAACATACTGTCTTCTAAGGAAGAGAAAGGGGAATTTGGGTCAAGGGCTATGTCTTGTATCCCGGATACCGATAGCTAGCAGGTACCAAATTAATAAGCTATTTCTTCGGTGGTTTCAGGTTCGGCATTTGTCGAGTCATCTTCCTAATAACCAGTGTTATCGCATACCTTAGTAACCGTTCACAGGCACGGTGCTCATAAAATATTTGGTGATCCAATAATCCAGGAAAAAACGAAATCAGAATCCACGCCTCATTTTGAGAGGGATTTAAAAATACTTGACAAGACTCGAAAAAAGCTTTTGGAAAAGGTATTTGAGAGTTGTTTTTTCATGGTTGATTTTCGACTCCTTTCTTACGCATTGTTTATTGCAATAACAAGGAAATTAAAAATTGATTTCACGGAACCAAGCGACGCAGAGTCTAGGGACGTCTATTCCTCACGGTGTGACAAGTGCATAGTTCTTACGTCGATGGCATAAGGTTAAAAATCAAAATTGGTTGAGTGCCAGTAGTCTTGATTGATGTCAAAAATAACAACTCGAAAACGAATATTTAAATTTATTTTGTATAATATCAATTTTTTGCGATTATTATAAAAAAACTGAATTTGCCAAATTATACAATAAAACCATATTCAAAAAAGGGGTTTATAAGTAGAAAAATTTGACCTGAAAGTGTTTTTTATAGACCTAACACTTTATATTTTTCTAGGCTTATAAAAAGACATAAAAAATATCGATATTTGCTAAGGCCAAGACGTGTTCTACTTGCAGTATTTAATTGAGGCATCTATAATACTTCTAAGCGATCAAATTTTCAAACCAAAAACACATGATTTTGTATGATTTTGCATTATATCGCATGGCTTCATCTTAAATAAATGTTTTTAGTGTAGATACCTATAACAATAAAAAAAAAACAATATTTTTACGGCGCCAAAATTTAAGTCACTCCAGGCGCCATTTGAATCAGCATTATTATGTAGATAAATTATTCGTACATTGTTATACGACTACAAACCTGTTTCGAAATTTAGAATATAATCGATTATAAGGTATTTGTGTGCCTCGCGCAGTATTTTCGGCAAATTTTGTCATACATCATACATCATGTACAAACATCATGAATAAGCATAAGAGTACTTGGACTTGGAAATTGATTTGTTCGGTGGAAACCAAATCAACATTTCACACATTAATTACACCATGTTGATCCAAGATAAACCATGCTGTTCCGAATATAAAAATTTACGTTAACATCAAATAATTGGTTTTAATCACAATCACGAATTGATGAAGACCAAGGTAGACATAACAGTGTCAAATTGTTACGTAAAAGTAGGCTCTCGTGAGTCACCTCTTGGCTAGGAATAAATAACCGCCTGGCAGTGAGCTCTGAGAGTCAGCAGTGTCACTTGGCCGGCGACTGATAGGTTCGGCATTGCATTGATGACTTATGGGCATAAAATTAGCACTAGGAAATACTCCTTTTTAAGTGCGACCTTACAACTGACCTAAAACCAACTTTACGCTTTACATACAGATTATTAAAGATATGTATAATTGTATAAACCTACAAAAAAATGGTGAGCATATAGTGCACGGTTTCTAAAGAAACCCTTTAATTTTTTGAAACTTTTTTAGCTCCGTTGTGATTTGCTATGGAACGAAAAAGCGACACTAAAAAGAGATAAACACATACATCTATAGGATTTAGCCTGCGAGATAATGAGATAGCCTCCCCACTCTTGTCTACTTTAGTGATCTGAAGGGTTTACTTCTACACACAATTTTTGTTGTTATTGTTATTGTTGTATTTATTTGCAAAATTTAAATCCAAAAAAGGTAAGTTTCCAATCTTTCACTTCTATTTTCTTTGCCTCTTCTTCAACTTTCTTCACCCTCTGCAAAAACAATACAATATTGCAACTTCAACCCTCCAAATTGAACATGCCATAGTTCTACGGAATTTTATTAAGGCTCATTTACGAAATCTCAAATATTTGTAATAACATTTACAGTATAAGGAATGCTGCTGTGAAATTATAACGAACGCTTTTCACACAAAGTTAAAATTACATGGATGTCAACCTAATGAATGAAGATACTTTTTTTTTAACTATTCCCTCCCCCAAAGAATCCAATCACAGTGGCAAATTGATAAGCACAAGTCATCAGTGGCGAAGGTTCTCGATAAGAAGTGATGTGGAAGTTTACCTCTGTGTGCTGATGTGTATATTTATCATGTAAAAAACGACACTGAGAAAGACAACAACTGACAACAAACACATTGGTGTTGAAATCTTTGAATAAAGGGTACATATCCTGAAATGGCTATCTCGATCCGTTTTAGACATTACATGACTGCCACTTGTTTCTATCCATATATTATTATCAGCCGTAGAAGTTAGAGCTAGCAAAGCCAGGTTCCCACCGACTTAGACACATGATAGATAGCGTTGGAATGGTTGTCAACGACAACAAATAGTAAAACTATATAGATTCCAGTTGGACTCGAATTGAGATACACGGAGCCTTAACAGTCATAGTCTACCAGACGAATCAATGAGTCACGGACCGAGCAAGGCCGGAACGTCAATATTATTTTATTATATTAACAGTTGTACGTCTTGTATGTGTTGTGTGCTGAAACATGATTTCTTAATAAATCATTATGGAACAAATATAATTTTATACCGATCAGCTGAAAAATAAAATGGTGTTGAAATTTATGCGAAATCGATATTTTGTATAGCAACACTGTCGTGGATATTGCCACGAAAACAAAATAATAATTACAATAAACGATAATGCAGTACTTACGTAGTATTATAGAATAAATAAACATAGGAATAGAACACACTTTGTTGTGAATATAATGACAACAATAATAGTTTGAAGTCAAACTGACACCATTGTGTCTTCTTCAGGGCACGATAATACTTTTTGAAGTGAAAACTTTTTTAGCACCATTGTGATTTGAAACGAAAAGCGACACTAAAAAGAGACAAACACATATATAGGATTTGTCCTGCGAGATAATGAGATAGAATAATCGGTCTCCCCTTTGCGTGGTGCTTCGTAGCTTCCCCACTCTTGTCTCCTTTAGTTTTATGAGGGTTTCACTTCTACCGCTTATGAAATGCACAATTGTATTTTTTTTTAATTTCTAAGGCCTTAAAATTATCTTAATTAAAGCACACGTTAATACTATATCAACAGTAAAGTATCTACCAATTATGCTAAACTGGTTATAAGTAATAGAAGTTCTGTGAACAGTGGACATCACTACTCCTCTTTTTTAATAAATCAAAACCAAAATTACCTCCGAAATCTTAAGATCAAATTAAATAAGTAAAGTACTTGAATACCCGTCGTTTTCTTCTTGAATACCTATCGACTTATTCTTGAATACCTTACTTTTATACCCATCGTTTTCTTCTTGAATACCTATCGACTTATTCTTGAATATCTATATTTTATACCTATCGTTTTCTTCTTGAATACCTATCGATTTATTCTTGAATACCTTACTTTTATACCCATCGTTTTCTTCTTGAATACCTATCGACTTATTCTTGAATACCTATCTTTTATACCTATTTTCTTCTTGAACACCTATCGACTTATTTACAAACCTTATAGTTTATGTAACTTTATTATCTCAAATAGGGGATTATAAAATTTGTCTAACGAAACGTCACTTTTCGATGACAATTATTTTTCAAACTTTCTTCAAGCAGGTAGGATTGATAGGAACCATGATATTGAAAAGAAAGTACAAATAAACACGATGATTTCGCATTTAAATAAATATTTTTTTCTGAACCATTAAAACGGCCACCAACTTGAAACAGAACATAACGACGGAGTTAAAATAATTATAAAATCCAATCAATGTTGTTATTTAAGTAGAAACATAAAAAATTATTTCAATTAATTTTGTAAAAATCAATTAAATTTATTTGTAATTAAATTACGATTAAGTAATTGTGATTATTTGTGATGGAAATATGGAGCAGAAAAACAAGTAGGTACTGTTTTTTTAAGTGGGCCAATATTTTGTAAAGTAAAAGTTTTTGTTAAACGCACATAGTTTTATTTGAGTCATCAAAATCACTAAACGCTACTACACCGTGATATGAAAGGAGATTATGGTTTCATCAAACACCATCACTGCTCCACCTTAGATGAAAAAAAAATACCTCAAAAAAGATGATCTAACTTTTTGCAACCGCATGAAAAAGTTTTATAATGTGTTACAATGGCTATATCGGTTAATTCAAATTTGTGTACGTCTGCAGTTTAACCGCATTAACCTAAATACAACTATAGATACCGGAATGTTTATGAATGGCTGTGTGTAGGTACTTTTTTATGTCGTGTGTAATTTTTTACGTTTTTTCATTTATTCACAAAAAATTACGACACTGACCTGAATCAATTTTTTTTGTTACGTCATGGTTATTTTTAAGTTCCGTCAGTTTTAAAATGAATGCCATCGTACCTATATATGATATGGTTTTGACCATATCACACAGAATCCTTTTGATCATATGCCAATTATTTTATCAAATATGTTGATGTAAACTCTCGTTTTTTAATTTTAAATGCTTACCGAATGAAATTCATTTCGAGTGCGTCAGATAATATAAATTTTGAGTTATAAAAAATGTTTCAACACAAATGGTCTGAACAACCTTACAAGTTGTCGGCTAGAAATCTTATTGAACAAATTAAAAACATGATATTAGCACTTACGTAAAAAACACGCTATTTTTAAATAATGCATTTATCTATATAAAGTTTGAAATATAAGTGTATCTTTGATGCCGGTCTTACTAGGATATACCAGTATCGATATAGACGTAGGGGGTACGTAAATGCATATAAACATGCGTACATAAATACTAAGATTAAATACATTTTTACATTATTAAAACAAATTATATGTATATGTTATAACCTATATTATCTCCATAGATATTTTTTATATGATATTTCTCCCCTATACCGCGAACATTACCTGTACACTGCTCTAATAATGAAGTAGACATTTTTAATGACCAATTTAAATACTTCAAAAAATATATGTTGCCATCAATCATATAAAGCTGATACAGTGATGAAGGGATAAAATGAAAAAAATATCTTTCAGTGCAACAATAAAGTGGATGTCATTTCGTTTAAATACTTTGTGATAGCATGAATAGTAGACAGTTTAGGTAACAAATTCTACTTCTAGCAGATATTTTTAATTGCCCCAAAAAACTTTTCTATGGCCTCATTGTTAACTTTATTTGGTTTGAATCATAATATTAGTATGTTTACACTGTTTTGTAATCTTAAGTAGGTAAAATAAATTATATTTGTGCATTTTAAATTTTAGGGTATCATTTTAAGGTATAAATGGAAAAAAAATTAATACGACAATGTTTGTGTACATTTTACACACTTAAAATGGCCGAACACCCGGTGCGGTCGGCTGGCAGTCGCATTATTGGAGTTCGAATCCCACATCGGGTACTTAACGAATTTCCCCAGTTCCATCAATATTTACGCTCATCCACAGTGATGTATTATCATTACTGGGATTCAATTCTTAATAAATGTAAACATATGTTGCACTTACATAATTTCATTGATTTTCCACTTCAATGAGATCTATACAAAACAGTAGGCAATTATATAAATTATATAAACATGTAGGCACTTTTGGCACACCAGTTATGAGCCTAACTAACTTGATTCAGTCTTTTCAGTATTTCCGCAGACGTAATGTTGTATTGACGAAGAGACCGATATGAAGAGTCTACCTTACCTACCCATACATGGAATTATATCATGACCCTTCTACATTATACTCCCCTTGAGGTCGCACTTAATGCATAACATAACATTGAATGATCTAGTTTTGGAATGACTTTAAACCAAACTTAGACTTATAAATAATGGCTTTTAACTTAGCATTTTCACCGTCACGCGTGATCCACGGATACATTGTTAACCGTAAATAAAAGCATTGAAAATATATAGTTTAAACTTTTGAGAGTCTTCGCCATCAATAATTAACTGAGGCTAACCATGTCAGATTAAGCAACGCTTTGCCTTGGTGTTTAAAACTTTTGTCTAGTTCGTGCAGCAACAACAGATTGGTATCCCGTCGTTTTCAATTGTAAAGCCTATTACCTTCCAATCACCTTTCAAACCTAAATGGCCACAATGCCTGCTTTGTTCGTACTCGTAAATTAATTCAATGAACCCAAGGCGTGTGGCTTTTACTGGATAATTTTTCTCGATGGAAGATTAGTTTGAAGGTCGATCAAGAGAAACTGAAATAGGTCAGTCTTCGAAAATTGGCAAAATCAAGTGGAACACGAAACGAAAGTGGGACATATTATGTCGGAATGACAAATAAACCTCGAGTGCATTGTAATATATTAACGTTGAAAATAACACCATCGGAAGAACATATTGAAACTTCACAGCAGAGCTCTTTAAAGAAGCCAGAACATAGTTTTTTCAATGAAAAAATACGAGTTGATGAAAAATGTCTCAACAAAAACAAAGCTCATCTCTCAAAAATAGTGATAAAATTGACACGAAACTTTAAGACAGAGCAATTTTATCAATTTGAACATCTAAGATTATTCCTTAGAACAGTAGGTACTTATTTGTCGAAACTAGTTTTTCTATTGTTATTTTTGTTAATTTCATTTTATCATGACAAGAAACCATTGGTTTCGAAATTGTTGATAATTTTGATTAAATAAGTGGGGTATATGAAGTGATTTGTTTTCATTTAATTAATATTACACGACTAAGTGAATTTGTGATCATTGAAGAGAAGATGATGTAGTTTTGATTTACGATTATTTCTACTTCCGTAAAGTAATACGACATGGATGAAACAAACCGTTTGGTTTGCTCTCAATAATGCAGAAATTCCCACCTCCTTAACCATAATATATTATCTAATAATTCTACATTACCATCAACAAATAGTTGATCCAAAAAAATGCTGCTTGAACAATAATAGCAAGAAAATCGTGTTAAGACTAGACATTCACAACTTCAGTACATACATAATAAAGTTGATATGTCGGTACTCCGCGCAAGTAGATCCCGCCCGGGGCAGCGAGACAGAATCCCACGCAGATGCGCCAAAAACTTCACAAAACGCCTACAACCAACCACTGACCGTAAAATTAACTGCACAATTAAGTGCGTAAAAGTTCGAAAAATATATTTGCGAATATTTTACTCGAATCCGACACTTGGCTCCTGCGCAAATTGCCATTTAACGAATCTGATCTTTCGATCAAAAATATTTGGGTAACGTAACCTTTCAGACATATGGCCAGAGGTAATAAGCAAATTTCATAATTAAACGATTTCGAGGCTCTAGTCGTGATTCCATTAGTGAGAAGTGACTTAATGAGTTTTTTGATTAGCCGTAGCTACTAACGCAACCTACCCATTTATGATATATAATGTATTTCGCACTCGCAGACGATGCATCGAATCAATTCTGACGGTTGTCGAGACAATACTTATATACATGATAATAGGCGAGGACATGGATGTTATTAATAACACCATCTATTCGCGTAGATTGGGAGGATAGGATTTAACACGTAATATATTATTGAACATCCGACGATTCTTCACCTGAAATCTAAGGCAATATTTTCAATTCCACCAAAAAAGAATATTAGTTTCCATATCTACACCATTCACCGTGATATTAATGTAGGTTACCCCCATGTCTTATACGGACGTCAAAAATACACCTTATCTTCCTAATTTCTTGTTTAAAATAATGTTTTGATGATCACAAAACAGGCACAACCTATACAAATGATGGGTGTTACACAGATGTTGACATAAAAATGAAATTCGGTCAATAATTCCAGTTAAATAATTCTATTGGTTATAGTGTTATTGTCTCGTAAGTTTGAAAACAGTTATTTTTCTAATTACTATTAATTTGGTGGTATAAACATAACATAAGTTACTGAAAAATAATATTTTTGCGTTAATGATTTTTCATTAAATTAACACATTATTTAATCATAAATCATTCAATTAATCTAATTTTCTATATATCACGAAACACGCAAAAAGGAGTCGCATATCAAAAATATTTATGTCGTAGTAAATCGTAAATTATTGTTTATAACTGGGTATATCCATTTTATTTTGTAAATTCTTTATGAAGTGATTAATTTAGAATGGTTATAAAAATATGTTTTTAGTTTTGTGATTAATGAACACATATATTTTAATAAGTGCGATTAATTAGTAAAAAGTTGTATATAAATAAAATAAAAATACGAACCGTTTTTAGGATGTTACACCATTTTCAAATATATAAAAAATCTGGAAAAACGGATAGCGCGGGAACTTTGAAATGATTAAACAGCTGTTCAAAAATGTACTTCACGCCCACACACTGTCACTGTCTCCGTAATACTAGCGCCTAGCGCCACTTCAGATGTACCGCTGCGAGCACTTAAGCTAACTTTACCTCATTATAAAAGGTACCGTGCGTTACCTGGTTAGTCAACGGCACGCCAAACAAATTGTCGCACCTTTCTCTGATTTGGTTACGCTGAGTATCTTTTTGGATCGGTGCCTCCGATGGTAAGAAAGTGGGGAAAGAAAATTGTGAAGTGTGTGAACAAATTGAAAAAAATAAGTAGTAGTGCACCACGGGTTTGTTGCTTTTCAAAAATTTTGACGTCATGTTTTTTTAACAGGTGAAGGCATTTTGAAACGAAATTACATTTTTGAGATAGGTATACTAAATGTAGATATTAAGCACTAAGTACTAAACATACCAATACAATTTTTAAAGAAACCTCCATTTCCATTCTTAGCTACTTCTGTCCTGACAATTTTTGAAGTGAAAACTTCTTTAGCACCGTTGTCATGCATATATAGGATTTAGTCTGCGAGAGAATGAGACAGTATGATAGGTCTCCTCTTTGTGCGGTGCTTCGTAGCTTATCGGTCTCCTCTTTATGCGGTGATTCGTAGCCTCCCCACTCTTGTCTACTTTAGTTTTCTGAAGGTTTCACTTCTACGGCGTGTAAATTGCACATTCTGTTTTTTTATAACTTAAACCCCGAATACGCGCTGTTCAGTATACTTTCCTACTTTTTAATATTTTTAATTCTTATATTTCCGCGTACTTGTATAAAAATTGCATCAACTCAAATTTTTAAGAAACTGTGTAAAATATTCCTACCTTGAGGAAGTCTCTCAGCCAAATGACCTCTGGTTTGGGGTCGCCGATGACCTCGCAAAGGATGACCACCGTGTCGCCCTCCTTGGCCTCTGAAGAACGAGGTTTCTTTGTGAACATAGGTTCCTTGGAATATCTGGAAAAAAGAAAACCTCCATCACTTTGCCATATTCTCTGTCATTCTCCCATAGCTGTCTTTCAATTGTCTTCGATTCTCTCCACTCTCTACTCCCAGTTCTCGCATGTTATTTAAAAATAATAATTTATTTAAAAGTATACAGGGGTTGAGCAATGCAATACCACTCATAAAAATATTGAGAAGGACTCAAAGAATAAGAGGAAAGTGATTCCATGACAACTCAGAATCATGCAACTTCAACACCCCTTTGATAAGTCATTATAATTATGATAAAAAAGTGGCAGATAAACAACCTAACGTAACCTTTTTAACCAATTTATTGAAGTAAAACTCTTTACGCACGCTTTACTTGTGCAGTAAGCTAGCGAATGCGTGACGAGAGCGTTACGAAAAGCAAGGCGAACGCTTCGTATATCACTGTAGGAGCAAGAGAGAGCAGTGCGCGCGCACATTTTCTTTCTCTCTTCCTATCATATAGATGGAGCAGAAGTTTTACTCCAGTTGTGGTGTCTAAAGCACACTCGTTTAAAAAAAAATCATAACACTTAATGACCTTTCAAAGGAGTTGTTGAAGTTGATTGATTCTGAATTGTCAGTCAATGAGGAAAGTTAGTTAATAGTCTTATCAATATAAATGTTTGGATGCTATTATGGGACTCCAGACTCCATCCTGGAATGTTATAAAATAGAATTGTTTTTGTTAAAATTACAGTTGGCAATACTTTCTAAGAAGTGGTAGATGTGTTCAACTGCAAGGAATATAGTTACAAATAGGCTATAATAATAATGGATGTAAGCGTAATAACTGTGTGGATTCTATGTAATTTAATTCGCATATTTTACTTCAGGATTACTGTTGCACAAAATTATTAATAATTTATTTATTTTTCATATTCTCCCTAAAAATGTTATACACCTATATATCATGGAGAAAATTACAAAATAAAAAGTGCATGGGGGCAGTGTTAATATTTTGCGACATGTGTCAAAAGATAGTTGCTGAACTGTCTGTAAGTAACATCGAAAATGGTCAATGTAGAATCGCGAATCGCTCTGTTTATTGGCGCATTCTGATAGACAGAAGTTATCGCTTTCGGAGCATAAAAAAGTGCATGGGATATCCCAAAGTTTATTTGTTAGGGACATAGTTAATCTCTTTGTACGTAGGCGGATTGAGTAGTACCAGAGATTAGCTTTAAAAAAGTTTACCTAAAATATTTTTTGGCGGGCTTAGAAGCCCGAATTCGAGATATTGAAGGATGGATACAGGAATGGATAGTATGTATATTTCCTCATATACAGGTAAATTATGTACTCGTATATTAATTTAAATAAATTATTGAATTGGCATAGTTTGCACAATGGCACTGGCTGTAATAGTTCACTCATCTCTATAGGAACATTTTAGTAGCGCTGCAGAAACAAACTAAAAGAAATAACGCTGACTTACAATGTATTCATATCCCATATCAGAAATTACTTGTGCAGTCGTTAAAATTATAAAAGGACTAAGTAAATGAAAATAGGTACTTACGGTAATGAGGGTGTGATGAGAATCGGTGGCTGGTCGTAGGCCTCGAAGCGGTCTCCCCTGGGCGCCAGCACCTCCACTCGCGCTGAGCACGTCGCTCTCCCCACCATGTTGTTGGCTGTCACGGTGTAGACGCCCGCGTCGCGCCGCGTCACCCATGCTAGCGTCATCTCCAGCTCACCCTCACGGTCTAGCGTGAACACGGCTCGTCTGGAAAGTTAAAACAGTACAATGAGAATACCGTTTTTTAAATGTGTGTGCAGTACTTACTCAATAATTAATCATCGCTCGATTGCTAGATACATAACTACCATAGGTAATCACCGATATTTTTTTCTAGTTGAAAGCACAAAATCAAGCTCGTCGGAATTCGTAAATGTCAAATTTAAGTAAAAGCATTTCACTCGAACGCCAAGCTTTTATACCAGGAGTTTGGGTAATGTTACTCTTGCAGATTCATTTAGGTACAATCTACTTTCCAGAGCTGACCATTTTACAAGTCCCAAGGATTCATTTAACTGTTGTAAGGACATTTCGGTTAGTCCTATTATACTTTAGAAACTTACTTGCGTTTATTTTCGTTTTTAGTTTAAATAAGTTTACAAAATGGAGTATTTTCGCAAGTGTAAAAACTGTCCTTTAACTTTAAACCAAGAAATTGAAATTTTACGAAAGATCGATAGTGGTGTGTATTTGTTTTACGAAATATACGTTCATTTATTTTTTTCTTCATATTTTGTATGTATGCGCTGTAATACACCGCTTTCACCATAGACATATGATTATTAATAGACCAGAACAGAAAGGTGAGGGGTAGAAACCAACTACAGCGGGACGAAGGGCAGCAAGACGGCTTTGGTGATACGTGATTCGTCAAAACTCAATCTGACAGTATATAGGCATCTCGCATTATAATATCACACTTTCGTTCTTAAAAGTAAACTCTGCTTTTGAATGAATATACCTTTTTACATGGGAGCGCGAATTGTTCGCCGCGTAATGAACACATTTGCGAAGTCCAAATATGCAAAGTAAGGTCGCCTATAAGGTCGAGTTCAATATTTTGTTGCTGTATTAAGTGAAGACACTTTTATGAATGTTTCATAATTTACTTACCCTAGTAAACAGGGACGGGCACACGCCATGTATCTCGAGTGACAGTGTATGTTACAAAAATGATCATATTATGTGATCTGAATTGGCTTAAAATAGTGTAAAATAATGCTTGCCTATGGAATGTAATACGACAATTTTGTTTATTCTCTTTTTCACTTCTATTTTTACTATGTTTACCGTTTTATTTCGTAAAATGCACCGATGAGTGCTCGACGCTGGCTTGCAGAAGAATGATGACGTCACATTTTTTAGATTAACGCGAAGCCATACACGATCCCAGCCGGTTCCAATGGAATGGTTCCAATGGGAGGGGGAAATAATACGCTTTTATCGCTTAGGGCAGGTCTACTAATATTCATATGTCTATGGCTTTCACTAATTGGACATTAGCACGGATTTTGGGGTGGGGGGTTAGTGATAAAGTACCTATTGTTTATATATATTTTTATGACGGACCTATGTGGGGATGCTGTGTGGTGACTATTTTTGAGAACTTAAATCAACGCAAAACAATTTACTATGCACTATGGCAAACCAATCGAGTACGGTAGTATAGTCTGAGGAGGAGCATGCGCTGCCGCCATTGGCATTGGTCCGATCTTTAAAGCTCATCAACTAATAAGAAATATTAGGTATTCTATAACTACCGATCACTAGCAGTTCGGATGAAATCTTTAGGAGAATCTGTGTTCTGGACCTTAGGCAACATTATGCCAAAAACACACTAGCATTTTTTTAAACACATAACGGTTTTTGACAATATCCAAACTGCCGATGATACTAGACCCAAAGGATATATTCTCCTGTTACTTATCGTTACGTATCCCTATCGCTAAAACAACTTTTGGCCAGAGAAATTTTAGTTAACTTGCAAAAAAGTCATATAATGCACTTCAAAATTATTTAAAATATACATCAGCCAGGAGGAACAAACATCAACGATTTTATTAAAACTTATTTATAACTATGTATTTCCAATGGTACGACGCTGATTCTATTTTATTATAGACTAGCAGACCCGGACACACGTTGCTGTGGCTAACGAAACACAACGCCATTACCCAACCTTTATAAAATCCACACCGCCCGCTTGCCAGCTGCCCGCTGCCTCTACTATAATAAGCATGTATTATACATATAACCTTTCTCTTGAATCACTTTATATATTGGTGAAAACCGCATGAAAATCCGTCGCGTAGTTTAAAAGATCTAAGCGCACATACATTTTGAGCCACTTCATTTTATACTATGTAATGATGAAATGTTTTTGTTGTATTTTTGTAGCAAACTGCTTTTGTTAAACTGCGCCTTTTCTCATCACAGGAGTTTCTAGTGAGATAGGCACAGCATATCACCAATGTAATCTAAATAATAAATATGTATATTGTTAAATAAACAGTGTGGAACCCTTACGGACTGTTGTGGAAATTTAGGATATTTAGATAAATTAAAACACAGTTTGATAATTTTGTGATCTCGAGAATCAACGTTACTGGAAAATGATTTAATAATATTGAAAACCATTTTCATGGTTTCCTCTAGGATTTTTTATACATTTAAGTTACGGAAATGCAATACACATCACTGAAATCCATGTGTAACGAATATTTCATAAATGCATAATATGTGTTTTTGTTCTAATTAATATTTTGGCCACATTTTTTGTTAGTGCATATTTTAAGTGTTTATACAATAAGGACATAATTTAGGCAAATTCACTGCAAAATGCCGAAATGGTGACAATGACTAACTTAGTTGGTTAGTGTGCATCTTCTTTAAAGACAATAAATAAAACTGATCATGAACTAAAAATTAAAATTCTTTTTATATGTACTCGTACCTACATTATAACAAGGTTTTTGGTGCATACGGGTATGTGCCACTTTTTCAGGGACATTTGCATTCATTTGCATACAAGGCTTTTGAGTGTAATTCCTTGCATTTAACGATTCCATGATAAATGAGAACCCCGCCGAAAAGTGACATAAAGTCGTGAAATGTATTCTAAGTAACTAAATTTTATTTTATTTTAATTTTTTTATTTTAGCGACAATATAAAACAATTGTGTATACAAAATATAATGGTGAATGTAAGTATAAATATTGTAAATATTTCTCGGTCCTCCTCACTAAAGGGGTCCTCTGCCGAGGCGGAGTAATATAATATAATATATAATCTGTCTTCTATGTCGTTTTTAGTATCTTCATTAGGGTTTTTTCATTGACCACTTACAGCCATATTTTTATTTTTGATTTGTATTCATTAGAATATTTTATTAGTTTTATGATTTGGGGAAGGATGTTATGGAGTTTTGTTGCAAAGTATGTATAGTTTCTTTGTTCGAATGTGGTTTTATAACTTGGAATATTTTTTATATAATTTTTATTTCATCTAGTGTTATGCATGCACGGTCCGGTAGAGGATTCAGTATTTTTGAAAAGCTTCAGTAATATATTTATGGCATATATTATTGAAGCTTTTGGTACGTCAAAGCTATTGAAAATTTCAATTGAAGGCGTTCTTTCTTGCGTTTCTCTAATGGGTACTTTCCATATGATATTTATGATTCCTTAAAAAATAAATCTATCCTTACCTAAACTAAGTTTTCCAATCAATTTTCACTAACTACTCTAAATCCACTTTCAAAGGTGTTCATTTTGTTCGATTACCTTATTTACTACTGCCAAAATTAAACTTTTAAATTAAGTAAGTTTTTTTACGTACTATCATAATTTCCAAATAGTCACCATTTTTTGTAGTAAATACGTGTTCTTAACTGACATCTAGGGACACGATATAGAATAGAAAGTATCGATACTGTACTCATGAGTAGTATCGGAAAATAAGTATCGTACTCGTAAAAGTATTGAAACAAAAGTATCGATACTTCAAAGTATCGAGTATATTTCATAGGACCAGATTTACAGCTCTGACCGGGACAGAAATTTCAAATTCATGTATCTATTTTAGTTAGAAAAGGTTAAAGGACGTCAACGTCAGTGAAATGAAAAAAGAAACCATTAAATTTATGTACAACTGCAAAACTAAACGTGTGTAATTAAATAAAAAAATGAAACACAGCTGTCCTGTTAAAACACGAACTAAAAAGTAAAACAAAACTTTTGGAATACATTTTTTTCTCTACTTTGTGTTTTGGCAGGACAGTCAATATGGCACTTTTCAGATTTTTTTCACCGAATAGTATTTTTCAGTAACAAAATGTTTAGGTAACAAAATAAATTTACTTTTCTTGAATTATAAGCCATCTATTCCTTCCATGACACGTTAGATTCTGACATCTCTATCTTGTGCTTGCAATTATACCAATGCAATGAAATGTTTAAGAAGGTTTGCTATGATTGAATTAAATGGCGTTGCCATAAACATTAATACTTGCCAAAAAGTACTAATTGAGTAAAAGTATCGAATACAAAGTATCGCGTACAAAAGTATCGGTATCGAAAGGAAAGTACTCGATACCACAAAGTATCGATACTTTTTTCGTGTCCCTATTGACATCCCTCGTTGAAATGTAATTTTTTAAACTATGTAGTAGGTAGTGCATTCTGGGATTATTATTGAAATTATACTAGCCTGCTTGGACGCAGACGAGTGCCGTCACGATGCCACGCCACGCCTACGCTGGGATAAGCCTCCACACACGCCCTGATGACAAGATCCTCTCCCTCGTGCACGCGGTAGAGCGTTTCGGGCGCAAAGGTGAACTCGGGCGCCAGGTAGGCTCGCAGGCCCTTGTCGACGGTGAGCGACGCCGCGCACTTGACGGCGCCGAGCGGGTTGGAGGCGTGCGCGGCGTACAGCGCGCTGTCTTCCAGTCGGGCGCTGGAGATCTCCAGCGTGTGGAAGCGTTCAGCGCAGGAGAATGTATGACGCTCTGAAAATTAAAATATTGTTAATGAAAGTGAACGATTAGCCGTACGAGAAAAGTGAAGAAAGAACCAATTTTGACACAACTAGAATGAAAAAAGTGACTGAAATGGGTTTAACGGATTGAACGTGAACGACGTTTTCAAAAAATTATTTATTTCTTCTCTCCTACATACAATTTACAGAGATAATATGTTCCAGTAATACAACAAACGTTAATAATCAGTAACTGTATGTAAACAGGTGATTAGTAGTGTTCTGTTAACACCTCACTAGGAGAAACCGTGCAGAGGTGCTCGCATGTTTTATAAAAAGTGTTATTTTGCCGCCATAAGTAAAAACACAGGACACAAGTAGGATACAATAACTGTGGCACCATCCATACACAATTTAGTGAGAAGAAAATAAAAGGATACTATATGAAGTGAACTTAATGATGTAATTAAAACGAAAAGAGAATAAAAAAAATTTAAAAAAAGATAATTAGTGCCAGTATTTTAAAATATTACCAAATAGTTATCTAATAATAATTTGTTTTAAGAAAGATCTAATTTTATAATTTAAATACTAATTAAATTTTTGTTATGTTTGGTACAATTTAATAGGTTTGGAATAAATGTGTACCATTAATTTTTATCCAACCTGAAATCTATTTTTTTAGTTTGGGTATCGGTGGATTAACAGCACGTTGTTTTAAAGTAGGTGGCATACAGTTTAGTGGATTTTTTTTACATTGCTCCACAGAGGAGGCTCTGAGAAAAAAAACTTTGAGGAAGCTGTGAGGATAGTCTTTTTAGGAAAGTAAGGAGGGAAGGAAAGGAGTGCGGACTTGGTACTTAATATATTTTATTATTTAGGCAGGTTCATATTCAATTTATCCGAAACGTACCATCCTGCATCAGGGGCTCCCCGTCCTTGGTCCACTGCAGCAGTGGTGCAGGACGACCGTCCACACGGCACGTCAGCCGCACTGGATAGGTCACTTGCACGCGGCGATCACGGATGCGCATGGAGAACACGGGCGCGCAGTCTTCGGTCTCGCTCTCACGGTATCTAGAAAACGTTACAGGATTTAAATAAATACATGTAGGGTTAGGAATACCAGAAGATTATTGGTAGATAGTTGTTGTAGATGCTTGTTTAATTGTCCACAGTGGACTAACGCTTCGAAAAAAGCGGACTTAAATTCAAAATATCTAAAGCTTTTTAATACAAAAATCCTTATGCAAAAATTGCGTACGGTGACCCCACGTGAATCTACGTCCCCTAACACCCTGTATTCTGTATTGAACAAATGCTTGCAATTCATTGAACGCGTTCGCAAGATCCCAACTAGAAAATCATCGAAGATTTTATCCTATCTCAATGCTAAACGAATTCTAAACGAAATTAATTTATTTTTCACACGTCACTCATTTAAACAAGCATTACTATCTTTGCCTTTTCATCTCAACGCCGAATACCCTCAAATCTAATAGGTTGGATAATTCTATATGTATAACTATGGCTTATCCTGTCTCTCTCTGGTTTCAATCCTGGGATTGGTTTGCAGCAATTTCCTCTAATTTTCTCTTCCATTCTTCCCTGTCTTGTGCGGCTCTTTTGAATTCTGCATATGATGAGCAGCGCACGTCCACCAGCATGTCGTCCAGGTACTCTCGGCGTGGGCGTCCCCTAGAGTTTGTCCCCTCGGTCATACCCTCCATTATGGTATGCAAGAGGCCTTCTTGTCGTATAACATGTCCGATCCATCTTGCACGCCTTTCGGACAAGGTCCTGAGCAGGTGCCTTCCTCCTTCGATTCTTTGGAGAACCTCCTCATTTGTAATGTGGTCTCTCCAGGAAATTTCTAATAATCTTCTATAGGACCACATCTCAAAAGCCTCTAGTCTCCGTTTATCTCTTTCGGATAGGCACCATGTTTCGCAGCCGTACATCAAGATATTCCACACATAGGTCTTGATGAGGAGTATTCGCAGTTTTAGGTCTATATTATTTGATTCAATTACTTTCGACCTTTTATTGAATGCAAGCCTAGCCTGGTGTATACGGCTGTCGACCTCGCTCTTAGACCGACCGTCCCATGTTATTTTGCTCCCGAGGTAGACTTATCCTGTACTATTATATTATTTGACTAGCTGGGTTACCCGGCTTCGCTCAGGAAAACATTTGAGAGTGTTATGGAATGTTTCACAATGATGATTCCGATTCCTTATTCACGAACATTCCACGACATACACCGCCACCCCTTCCAGAACTTTTTAGAGTTCTTTAGAACCTTCTTGAACTTTCCGAAATTTCATGAGGGCGAAACTTCCAGCCCTTATATCTTCAAAAGCACGCCCTTTAGGTAAAAACGGGTACCTTTTTTCCCGAGAGGGGACAGAGATCTACCACACCTTATAACTCCCTTGATCGTACCGGGACTCGTTTCTGAGTTTTTGCGGTCCGCGCGTTTTTTTGGATTTTCTTTTATAATATATAGCTGTTTCCCGGCATGCGTTGCAAAGCCATATTCAAATAAATAAAATGTTACTCCTTGCATGTCCTTTCCCGTGCGTTCCCCTCCAGGGTTCCACTTCCACCTTCCCCACCACCGCTCTCCCGCTACCCCATCCCGCTAACCCTCCTGGCACTTCATTTCTTGACTCCTCTCCCGCCCGGCCCGTAGCCGAAACTTTTTTCTAATACTAACATTATTAAACTCGTGATATTTTTCTAATTAAATATCCGAATTTAAAAATTCAAAAAATTAAATAAAGGTATTGAATCTGTCTTAAATATGAAGTAATTTATTTTGATAAGGATTAACACCAAGATACAAATAAAGAGCCTTTTCAAGCGGCGACATATTAATTAAATTTTTAAAATAAAAGAATACTTATTGTGGCATAACCATAATATTTAGACATATGCTGTTGCGACCGTTTTTGTAAATAATGATGTGTTCTACAAAGTCGTGGTACATTATTTTATTCTATCATCAATAGTTTTCGCAGCGCACGCGATGTAAAGAATATTTTAGGTAATTTTTTTACACCTTGGGTTGCATTATTGGAGTTTTAGTAAGGATCCCTAATTTTTTTGAAAATATAATATAGCCTATGTCACTCGGGGATAGTGTAGCTTCCCAACAGCGAAAGAATTTTTCAAATCGGTTCAGTAGTTTCGGAGCCTATTCGATGCAAACAAACAAACAAACAAATCTTACCTCTTTATATAGTGTAGTAGATAGTAGATAAACACAAGATTTCCTTTGAGATGTTAGAATGCAGGTTTTTAATACATAGTGATACAACAATGGTGAAATAGCGGAATGTCTTCTAGGCTATTCTTTTCTTTTGATATTTTTTATTTTATTTCTGCTATTATTTTTAATACTTACATTTTATTATTACTGTTTTCTCCTTCGTTATTACTTTTATTTTAAAAGAGCTTTTTCGACGGATTACAACTCTTATTTTATCTCTGAAACTATTACCTCCTCCCTATTATAATTTGTCTCTCTCTCTTCCAATTGTTTTTCTTTCTGTCGCCAATAAGGTGTTTTATTTTCTCTTTGTATATCTTTCTCTCTTTGTGTAATTTTCTTATGGCTGAGTGTAATTAGTTAACATAATAAGCCCCGATCAAGCTTGAGATAATCCACTCCCGCTTGGCTGTTATTTATTAATTCAATTTATCACAAAGTGTGTTTTTCTCAATAAATAAATAATAGAAGAATCATAAAGTGCACTCTCTATTAAATTTTTTTTTAAAATCTTAACGTGATTGTAAACAAATTTCGGAAAGAATGTAGTATCTACATAATGAACCGATATTCTACCCTTATTAATGCAGAGTTTTATAAATGAGAATCATTTTATAATTTAATCTAAAATTAAGATCAAAGTCTTAATATCTAAACGGCTGCATTACCATTATGCACGAAAGATTAAACGTTCAAAATACAAACAATTGAAATGGCGCTCACCATCAAGATTCACACTCCCCATCAATTTGACGGTAATCATATGTGATTTGTTTAAAATATTTGAAATTGAATTTGTTTGAAATGCCCCAAATGTAGTTCAGGCGTATGCGAGAAACTTTAGTTGCGGCGACAGTTAGCGTCTGCTTCAAAATCCATACAAATTCAAAAGTCTCCCAATCGTCGCATTGCCTCGTTTTCGCACACTGCAATGGATTTTGATGTAGCGACGCAACTGTTGCCGGCAACTAAAATTGCTCATGTGGGCTTATACTTATGCTCCTGGAACATGGGCAACTTTAGTTACAGGCATCTTGCGGCAATAGTTGAGTCGCTGTATCAAAATACGGTGGTGTGACACTAGAAAAAAATAAAGTTGCTTCTGTCCTCCTGGACTCTACCAGAAGTCTATCAAATAAAATAAAATAACGCAGGAACTCACTTCTTGAATTTCTCGTCCGCTTCCCAGATCTTCCTGTCGGTGACGACGGCCACTCGCGCGAAGGTGGTTGCAGTGCCCGCTGCCGTTGTGGCGCGGCAGCTGAAGCGACCGGCGTGATGATGAGCCACCCGCGGCACCGTCAAGCTGCAGCGCCCGCCCGGGCTGGGCCCGTCGCCGTCGATCTCTTCGCCGTCGCGAAGCCAGCAAACGGTCGGCGTGGGGGAGGCGGACACCACACACACGAGGGTCAGCGATTCGCCGATGAGGGCTTTCACCTGGAATAGACAAGTAATTTTATGTAAAAAAATCTAAGAAAATTTAAATGTATTGCATGTTTTAAAATATCGGTCGGTAAGGAATCATAAGAAACCAAGTGCTGTAAGACCCTGCACAGAAAAGTCCCACAATGGACTGTGGACCGTTACCTTACTTTAGCGAACTTGACTTTTCTTCGGGATCTTCAGCAAAGTAATATCTAGGAACGTTAGTAATATTGATTCATACCAAAACAACTCAGTTACGTCATTATCAAATCGTTTGCATCAGACAAACACACAAGATAAAAGGTTATTGGTGCCTGTCGAGATAATAACCTATTTCACTAATATTCCAAAAACACATTATTATGATGTTTGATGATTATTAAATTTGTTTAATTTTATTACTCCTTGAGGTCATAAATTCCATATCTAGCAAATTGGTTTTTCGTGCAATAGAAATAACACGAGCATTAGTGTTAGTCCTATCTAACAATTTTTTCCATTTTTTCTTACATTAATCATTAAAAATATCTTACATAGGTTTCATAGCAACGAGTTATTACGGAGACAAAGATTGCTGTTTTAGGTTTGATCTGATTGACGGTAAGTTAATGAGCGTTTGTTACATTGTTTGATTCGTGGCTAGTTACGCAGAGTTGTTTCGGATTACTGCCTGCAGGATGAAGACAGCCAAGTCGATAGACGATAGGAAGAAGAACATTAGGTACTATGACTTCAAGAAACTTAAAATAATTATTTAAGTGCCAAAATTATTTAGCTGATTAAAAAATAACATACTTGTCCTTGTAGCGGCGTCGTAAACTCCGGCAGCGTCGGTTTTCCGCCAACCTGCACCGCGTTGCTCGACTGCTTGGACTCGCCCCAGCCGTACCTGTTGCGGGGCGTCACCCTGAATAGGTAAGCGCCGGGCGCCATGCGGAAGGCGTCGAAGCCGTTGACGGGCGTGAGGCCGAGCAGCGCCCAGCGAGCGCCGCCCTCGGCCCCCTGCTGCCAGGCCTCCACGCGGTAAGCCAACACGGGCGCCGAGGAGCCGCGGGGCGGGCGCACCCATCGCAGAGATACCCAGTCCGGGCCTAGCTCCGACACTTCGGGCTCGCCGACGATGGCTTGTGGAACGTCTGGAATCGCAAAGGTCATTGTTGTATTATTATTGAAGACACTGCAGTCAGTAAATGCATACACACAAACCCGAACACATCATTTCACCATTTTCACACATTCTCATAAAATTATTTTTTATACATTTAAAATAGGTACTCGTCCTAAAAATTCAAACAAATCTTTAACGGCGTGTTTACTTTAATAAAAATTATTTTTTATTTAGCATTTGATACATTTAGTTTTTTTTTCTCAACTTTGTAACGCAATGTAATTTATTTTGTATCAAATTCTCATCGTTGAGTAAATGAATTGATGACCTAACTTCTCTTTTGATTTTATTTGTTGTCAATATTAAATAAATGTTCCCAATAAAAAATAAAAAATAATTTATCGTATATACTATTTTTTTTTAACTTAATGAGTAATATTGTAATTGTACCCTCAAATTATAATATTTTAATTAAATGAAGATAATATTAGTGACACTCAATCGAAAATCTGAAAACAGAAAAATCAGAAAAAGATACGGTCACATCTAGGAGACGAAGCCAGGACCAAAGCCTTGATGGGGCGGAGCTCTACCAAGATACCTATGACCATATCTTTTTTGGTTTTTCTCTTTTCAGATTTTCGATTGAGTTTCGCTAATATTGTCATCATTTAAGACGAGACATAACCATGTTTATCGGGGGTTTGCCCGAGGCTCACATTTTAATTTATTTTGGCGAATTCGTAATTGAATTATCATTTTTATTTCCATGCCTCAAGGGATGCGGAAGGGATGTAAGTTATTTATATTTTAGATTAATAAAACAGTACGCCGCCATAATTTTTTAACGTACAACGCCTTTAAAAAATTGTAATACGTTGTAGAACTAAAGTTAGCGGTGAACACCAAATTTTATTTTTCCAGCTCGACGATGAATTAATATTCAATTTTATACGAAAAACTTTCTTTTTATAACTTTTTTGAAGGTTATTTCCATCAGTAAAATATATCAAAGGTTAAGAAGAAGTTAACGATAATAACGCGTTACGGTTTGACAGAAGGTGGCAATAGCGAAATTAACGCGCACGTCCCGGTTAACGCGCACGTCCCGGTTAGATGAGAGGTCTGGGTTCGAGTCCCAGTTGAGACCATTGTCTTTTTCTGTTTTACTGTGTCTTGTTCTCTTTCATATTTCAGTTTAGATTATTATTGTTAACTTCTTCTTCACCTATGATGAATTAATAATTTCGGGAGGATTCATTTAGAAACATCTTAAATATTAGTAAAACAATATTTTTTAGAAAATAGGAATAAAAGTTATTTAAACCAAAAAGAAAAAAAAGATATAAATACACGCGTAAGTTCAATAAAGGAGGGTTACTTATTATTACATATTGAACATCAAGCCAATGAGATTACACCAATTTATCGATTATTTGTACGTGGGGTACGTGGGTATTTTTATATCACTTTATATAAACATTCTACCTATTCACCGTTCTAAGTAATGCTCAACTTACAATATTTTCAACATCTTATTTTAAGTAAATAACCAGAAGAAAAAGAAATAGTCTGTGGCGCTTACAATGTGTAATTAGTGATTAAATATAATTTAGAGCGGTGAGGCGAGTGCTTTATCAAAGCAGTAGCTTATGACTTGAACTCAAATTGTGACAATGCAGGGAGGGGTAAAGAATGGCTGAGGGGAGGTCGGGGGAAATACCTTCCGTGGGCACTAGACAAAGCTCATCCAATTCCATGATAAAAACACGTTTCGACACTGATGGTCGTCTTGCACAGGTCTACACTAAGTTCTCTCTACTCTGGAACAAGGGATTAACGAAATTGACTGACAAAGACTGGCCGCGCCAAAAGTTGCATAATTTTATTCGAAATCTTAGCCAGTATTATTGCAACTACTGTCAAAGTCGAATCTATTGATTTTGCCAATATGCCAAACGCGCTGCAAACGTGCCGATACATCAAACTTATTGTTGCAATTTCCAATGCGTTGGGTTAGATTTTGCGTAATGCTTAACTTAATCAGGTCATTAAGCGCCAGGGTTGTGTCGTCACAAATTCATTGAAAGTATCGTGACATAGTTGATTTATAAAATTACTAGCTGACTCGGCCACGCTGTGACATGAAATCGAAACACAATGTCATCTACTGGATGGTTACCGAACCTAGATAACTAGTTAATAGTTGAGTCGATAAATTAACTCACACCGCCATATGTTAGAAACTTATGGAACTTACAAATAATTACAAAGCATTGTCCTACAACAAACATTTAATGAACATTTAATTCGTAAAAATAAATATTGTGGTCAATAATCGAGATAAAAAACTATCCCATCTTTAAAGTTGGACCAAATTACACGGCAAGCCAAATTTCACCAAAATCGGTTAAGTAGTTTATGTCGAACAAACTTGAAGCGAGATTTATATATATAAAGATTCAAGATTAAATTTATTCTATAACATTGCATTTTTATATATTTTAATTGGTTTGAAGAATCTTTAAGATACAAATACACTTTATTCTTGGTTAAAACTAACAACTTGTTTTGCAATCAAATAAAAATAAGTTTCAACAGAAATCGACACACAAATCTTATGCTAAATATAAATTTCTTGCGATTAAAATTGAAGGAAATATTTTTTTTCATTAAATTGGCACCATTGGCGCTCAAGATAGTTTTTAGCTGGGTCTTTCTTTGCTAAGCAGATGCATTAGTTTATTTTGAGTTTTTGAAAGAGGTGACAAGCTGCTAACAAACAAAAAGTCTTGCTAACGAAAACCCATATTTTAATTTAAGGATTTATGAAATTATTTATGGAATTAAGTATTTGTTCCTTAATTTTTCCGTGTTTTCTGCTAATACCTAACCGCTTATCATTAATACATATCGTAATAGTGTATCACCTAATTACACTCAGAAAAAACATCAAAAATATACATTATGAAGTCTTTATTTTATATTGATAAATACACGGGACATTTATAAAACTGGGAAGACTTCGGTGGCTGGGTCATGTGGAGCATCAAGCACCAAAGTCCCTGCTGAACTCAAGACCGATAAGGCGAAGGATCCTGGGAAGGCCAAGATTAAGATAGAGCAAAACATATCTCAAAGACATATCTACCTTGGAGCTTCAAAACTGGAGAGATTAGTGGAGGAATACTCTCGAGGAGGCCAAGACCCACCAGGGGTTGTAGAGCCAAGAGTGATGATGATGATATGTAAAAATATGTGTCCCGTATTCGTAAAATAATATTAGCGGCATGTTTCGGAACATTAAAAATGAAATTTAAATCATTAGGTATGTGATAAAAGTCTGTTTAGATAATCGCTTAAACAAATTAGTGTTATATTTTATTTTAATTAGCTACCCTGTGCTATAAAATTGATACGCTCGAATAGTCGGGAACCTAGAAGTCTGTCCATCCAATGAATGCGTTAAGTTCACGTCTGCGAACCAATTTATTTTAGTTCTCGCTGACTAACGAGCTCTATCTCTTGTGTAACAGATGAGATAAATATATCCACAGTGTGTTCGTCATGTCATACACCAATTAATAATCCTCCACTGAAAAAATAACACATTTGCAAGCGAAAAGGCGTTAGATGAGATTCCGAAATAGTCGTCGTTGGTATTTATATCATAAACTGTGTTTTTTTACAACATGATATTATGACATATTTTGGACATTTATGACACATGTGTTACGGACGCCCCCTTTTAAATGGTTTATAAATTGATGTGATTTTTTTCTTCAGAAAGTATTCACTATTTTGAAAAGCTCAATAATATGTAATTCACACAAGCCCAACCCCATACATGGAATGTGGATTGATATACATGTGATCAACGATTTCCAAATAAATTTCAAAGAATTCGCGAATTGTGATTTTAATTCTCAACATAATTGCAGTACATTTCATTTCAATCTTATGGAATTTGAGCACGCTGCCTACTGCAAAGGTAGGATTATTCTTTTCAATAACACTCCCAATAAACTTGTTACAATATTATTTTGAGGAATTATTTATATTTACGATTTTTATCGGGAATGTGAAATGTGTTAAGAAATCGTAATGTAGGTCATAAAATAAAAATACGCGTATACATAACATTTTAAAAATATGTATGTATTTACAACAAGAAGTCTCTAAACAAAAAATAATAAGTACACGCGGTAGAAGTGAAACGTTCAGAAAACTATAGTAGTCAAGAGTGTAATAAAGAGGCTACGAAGCACCGCAGAAAGAGGAGACCGATTATAATAACTCATTCTCTCACAGGCTAAGTGCTATAGATTTTTGTATTTGTCTCTTTTTAGTGTCGTTTTTTCGTTTCATCGAGTTTCAAATGAAAACGGTGCTAAAGAAGTTATCACTTCAAAAACAGTGTGCAATTTACACGCAGTAAAAGTGAAAACTTCCGAAAAATAAAGTAGACAAGAGTGGGGAGGCTACTAAGCACCGCACAAAGAGGACACCGATAGGCTGCGATGCATCGCACAAAGAGGAGACCGACTATAACATCTGATTCTCTTGCAGGCTAAACCCTATAAACATAGACGTATGTGTTTGTCTATTTTTAGTGTCGTTATTTTTCGTTTCATCGAGTTTCAAATCACAACGGTGCTAATCAAAAGTTTTAAATTCCCACTTCAATTGATTTATTACCGTCGTTTCCTCCGGGCGAAGGTCCAAATGGCTGCTATCCGTAAAAATAATATTAATAAACATAAAAAGGAACTGTTTTGAAGATAATACAAATAAAATGATTGCTAGTACCTAATCTAAAATAACGGTTAGGTTAATTTTGTGTTATTTGTTGAAGTTTACTTTCGCCAAAAATTGCAGAATATTCGATATGTGTCATATTTACGTATTTATTCAGGGAGTCCGGGGGTAAAGTGCACAAACTTCGGAAGGTGATGCTACATGAAGTAAAAAAATCATCCCGTAAAAAACCTATTATTAAATACCTTTTAGGTATGAATAAATAGGTTTGATCCTTCAGTCCATGTCAATTAGTCCGTGCGTGAGCGTCATCAAGTTCATATAATGTGTGTCGTCATCGATTGATTGACATCAAGTTGATAGATCGAAATGTCATCGATAAAGAGTCTACCTGCTGAGTTTCAGCTTTATCGGGTGTCGGGAAAAGGGCTAAATTCCAGTTAATTCATAATTTACTTCAATCAAGAAAACTAAAGTGAAATTCAAGTACAGTTGATGTTTTTTTTAAAGTGTATGTTTTTTGAAAATTATTTGTTTTTTTTCAAACGAAAATATTTTTTCCTAAAGGAAAACTACTTTAAAACATTTTTAAATCTTTTACTTGTAGGTACCATCGTTTAGAATTCCCTCCCGAGGTTTGTGCACTTTATTACCGGAAATCTTGCAGGTATAATGCATAATCATTAAGACATTACAATGTATTAAAATGGTGTTAATAATTAATCTTATTTCTGGAGGTCACGATGGAAGTGTGAAATATCAACAACAATATAAGTTGACTGAGGGCGCACAGGTTGTCTGTGAGTGATAGTACGCATAACACAATCAGGTAGGCATTAAGTGATTTTTTGCGAATTGTAAATATATAAATTTGTAGTAAGGTTGTGTGGCGCGGCGCCAAGCGTTTATACCTTGATCTGCAGTGAGATAATTTAAGAAGTCCGATACCAGCGACTCGCGAGAAGACCAACTCCTTCTGAGAGTCGTCAAGGACAGCTCGCCCTCCGCGGGTTGGCCCGCCTCCTCGCCGACCATCTTCCCCGGGGGCACGATAACCTATCGACCTGATTATGTGTTTGGGATCACTCGGGATCGCGCCTGCACATTGTTATGGCAGTTTCCATCGCCGTTGTAGGAGCACTGAAATATGCAGACTGGGGGATACTCCGCACGGCTGTTTTTCCACTCAACTCGCGCCTAGAATGCTTATTATTAGAAGAGTGAGAGTCCGGGAATCTACGCCCTGCGGCTCGTAGGCGAGCCGAGCATTATTCTCACTAGGAATATCTTCATCAGCAACCGTTGCGATCATTTCAAATTGATTCGCTATTTACTACAACACACCTATTTTCCTAGCAAATTACCGAAAACAAGTAGATTGTTGAAAACAACCTCCAAGGAAAAGGGGCTCTGATCTAATTTTTATATTCAAAACTATCAACTATTACTGACAACTTATTACAACTCCATTAATTTTATCAAGAATTTTTAGAAAAATCGTAAATACTCTGATAAATATGATTATAATAAAACTATTGCCTGATATATATCGATCGTATAATGAGTTTTTTCAACAGTTGCAATGATATAATTAAAAATTGCATCGTTCGGGTAAAACAGTACTACCTATATGTGTATTAATTTTTACTTATAAATTTTAAACGCCGTGATGGGGATAATATTAAATATTTTTCATGATTTACAGACTGATTCAGAGAGAGCAAGAGCTTTTAATGTGTAGATAACAAAGAAATGAACATAATACATGGTAGATGGATATAAAGTTGCTTCTAAATATTTAAAACATACTACAATAAAATTAGAAAAGAGCATGAAGAAAACTATCTAGTAGAAAGTAGAAGGAAGTATTGATTGGTAAGAGAAAATAAAAATCTCGGATGACGAATACTCCGGTGATACATGTTTTACTAGAGAATTCGGTAAGTTGAGATTAATTCTCATGATACTTATTTATTACTGGGATAATCGTAAACCGAGATTAATCGCATTTCTTTAAAAGAAAAATTAATCAGTAATTTTTTTTTTAAATCTAGCTATTTTTGACCTGGTTGCGCCTTATCTCAGCCGGCTAGTAGGCAATTTCAAAGTTTTTTTTTGGTTTTAACCAGTGACAGAACCTTACTCCCCATGGACTGGAGTCAACAATGCTAACATCTGAGCAAAATCCCAATTGGGAAGGACCAACATTTATTTCGTATATTAACTGCTGTAACGTCATCCAAGTTCAGAGAAATACATTTATGTCCGCGTGTGCATTCGTGATTGCCACCAAATTGATAGAATGCATTGTCATCGACAACTAATCTGTCAAAATCGGGAAGTGGGTTAATTTCCACTAACAAGATTCCACTTTATTCAGACATTCATTCAAGAAGACGAAATCGAAATTCAAGTATGTAGAATATTTACCTATTCAAACTGATAAAAAGCTGCAGGAATGAAAAAGGAAAAAACCATTTCTCATCCATAGCATTATGAATGTTTGGTATCTCCGTAGACATGAATGAATGTGTTTTGGGTTGGGTATCCATCAAAGTATCCATGAATAATACCTACCTAATCTTGTAGTGATTATCCACCACAGCATTATATTATTACATTGGAAAGAAACACGCTTATATTAAATCACCTAAATATTTATGTTCTAGTCATCTACCCATCAATACATGGTATTTGGAGTAATACATAATAAATCACCCAAAGTATTAGAATTGACTCGTAATTTAGGTAAATTATTTACAAAAAAAAATATTTATTAATAAATTAGAGTAGTTAGTCGATTTCTTGACGATTGCAAATAACATATGACCCACATTATTCACGACGTGTTAAGTGAAATTTAAACCTACCGACATTACGAGGAGACTGGTATGCAAATCTTTGGGGCGAGGTGCAAATTAAAAATACACGAAAAATTATACCAACCTACCAACTACAAAATATTGTGTAATTTGATATAATTAAAAAAAAGTAAACAGTTAGCAATGTACCTCTGAGATATGTGACGTCAGAGTAGTTGTAGTCGGAGAGGCCGGAAATAGAAACTGAAGACTCGGAATCCAATCTTTGCCGGACCTGGACAAGGACAATAAGACATCAAAGTAAATTATTGCAAATGCTTTGCATAAAGTTGGCATGACACTTTACATTATTTGTTTATTTATTTATATACGGATAAATCGTACACAATACTTTTAAGGGGGGCGGCAAATTTTTACAATAATGTTTAAAAATTATTTAAGAAAATAATTAGTATCATTAGATAGAAACATAATGTAAACATCTTTGTACCTCAGTGGCGTAACGTGTGGGCAGTAAAGCTATTTTGTAGTAAAGTTATTTTTTTAATTGTATAATAATTATTTGAAAATGTCTACTATACTTTCGTTTACGAATCAAACTGTTTCTTTTATTATTTATTATAAATGTCAATAATAATGTTTTTTTAAATTTCATAATTAGTTTGACCTAAAAGTAGACTATTTATTTAATGCCAGAATAAAAAAAAATCATTTTCATATTCTAAGTGTAGTTTTTATTCACCTCATACAAACTGGTTTTGTGTTCAGAATACAATGAAAAATTAAATAACGATTTGCAGATTCATCGTGCACCGAGTGAAGCTTTATATTTGAGTTGAAGAATACTCGTCAAATGTGGTTATTAAAATCGGTTATTTACCGGCAGTATAAATAGGTCGTAGTAAAAAATTTTTATTTCCACATACACCCCCCCCCCCCCCGGCGCTTGGTAACCAAATAAGGGGGGCGGCGAAATTTTCCCTATATTATGAAGAATTATGACAAGTCTCGACATTCTGGATAAATGAGAATGGTATCCATAATTATTAGAATGTGTATTGAGTAACAGCAATTCATTATTTCAAAGTTAGGGTAGGGGATACGGTAGGGGATTTTGAAAGGAATGAGTTGTAATAAGTTGTCAGTAATCAGAGGTTGTTTTCAACATCAACTTATGTGTCAAGGGATGCTGAAGAAAATAAGAGAATGCGCCTGATGGCAGACGATATTCTTTACTACACCGAGCCTTATGGTTGCTCTGTTTAAAAAAGGAAGGAACGGAGGGCCGGTATATCCATATTTTTAGTAATGGTGTCCCTAGGCTTTTCTTGTCAGGGCTCCTACCAGAGAGCTGGATGGATGAAAATTTCTGATAAATAAATAATCCTCTCACATAGCGAGTCCATAGTAGTGCTATTGAATATAAGAACTAGCCGTAAAATCTCTTTCTCATGAAGTATAACATATGTCAAAATCAATGTCAACCGTTTACAAAACAGTTGTTTGACTCACAGTCCTTCGATCTGCAGCTATCCAACGGTTCTGCAAGGATCAATAACGCTAGTTATTTTTTTAAAGATTTTTTACGCAGTCATTTGATGAACTGATGGTTTGAAAGGCGAAAAAGCAGCCACGCGTATTGATAACTTAATTAATATAAATTGTCTTAAAAAACAATTTTTTTTTTTTACAAAATTAAATAAAAACCAAACGGAGCACCATAAAATAATAAGTTATGTTAGGTTTGAGGTTTATTTGTAATTTTCATCAATTTTCTATAACGTACTGTTTTGTCACGCAGACATCTGTTTTGTCATGAAGATATCTCTTTTTTAATTATGGTGATAGTTTTGAACTTACAAAGACGGTGACGAATGCTCTATCACATCCGTAGCAGTTCTTAGCCAGGATGCAGTAGGTGCCCGCGTCTGACATCTGCGCCCGTTTCAGAGTAAAACGCACGTAGTCGTCCGAGGCTTCCTTCAGCGAGCGCCAGCTGCCCGTCAGCTCGCGCACCCCCTTCATCCAGATCACTGCAAAATAACGAGCCATGGATCACTCATCGCCGTCAGGCAGACTGGTTTGTGCCATCCGCAAATTGCCCTGTCGCTAAAAACTCCTTTATTACCTCTCCCGTTACGTCTTTCATGATAAAGATGAAAATGTATCAACGATATCGTAAAAAAAATCACCAAACACAAACGTCGACTAATATGGCTTTCTATGTTTAATGTTCAGGGATCATGTCATGTTTAGTGATCACAAGCTAGGTACTCTCAACCATTATCTACAACAAATTCTCCATATATATAGGTATATTTATGTATATATACATATGTGAAAGCCCAGCTGGCATTGACCAAATAAAAATAAATTATATCAGTAATTAAAAAGTATTAAAAAAACGTATGCAGTTCACACACGGTAGCAGTGAAACCTTTTGAAATCTAAACTTCGAGAAAATAAGACGAATGCAGAGTATCAGGAGTAGGATGATTGTAGGGTTTAATCATTACAATATTGTTGCCAAGTTTAAAAAATAGTTTGCATTTTATTCTTCGAAGCACCGCACAAAGAGGACATCGATAGTCTATCTCATTATCTCGCAGGCTAAATCCTATAGAAGTATGTGTTTGTCTCTTTTTATTTCATCAAAAAAAAAATCATTAAAAAATCGTTAAACTTTTGTAACACGTATTCGAATAATAATAGCACTAGTTAAAAGAGTCACCTTTAGGTTTAGGGTCTCCTTGTGCCCTAAGAGACACGGTGAAATCATCTCCTTCGCTCACGGTCAGATCGGGGTCTGGCCTCGCGAGCAGCGTGGCGGGCTTGCCGCTTCTCAGGGCGCCTGGGGGCAGAACGCTGACATTGGCAACAGTAGCTACTAATCCGTGCTCGTTCCTCACGGTGCACGTGTACACCCCAGATTCCTCAGTACTGGCGTTCTCCACAGCAAGGGTATGGACGTTGCGATCAGCGAAGGCGCGTGCTCTTCCTGGTGGTAAGGGTACCCCACCACGCCGCCACTCCACTTCAGCTGCGCCACCTCCCACCTCCACCTGCAGGGCGATCGTGCCGCCCACCGGAACGGCATGGTCAGCTAGCACGCGGCAGAAGTAGGGGCGCCGTGCTTCATGCGCAGACCGGGCACTGCGCACCGACTCAAAGCGGAGGGGTGAGCTGGCCAAGTGCATGTCTCGACCTAAAGGTGTAATATAAATCAATATAGGTATATAATAAAAGAGAGAGCATTATGTGCTTGCCGCTAATACTCAGAAACGAGTCCCGGTACTATCAGGGGGTTATATGGTGTTGTAGCCCTCTATACTCCATCCATGAAGAAGGTTCCCGTTTTTACCTGAAGAGCGAGCTTTTAAAGATAAAGGGCTGAAAGTTTCGCCCTCTAGAAATTTCTAGGACAGTCTAGAACATTTGAGAGTATTCGAGAGCATTCCACAACTTTCAACTAAATATTGGGGAATATTCGGGAATAGTCTGGAGCGTTCGAGAACAGCCCGGAACATCCCAGATCATTGTGGAACTTTCCAGAACACTCTCGAACATTGTGGAATGTTCTGGAACATTGCGGATCATTCGAAGCCTTTTGTATGTGTAGGGCTACCCATTGGTAAGAGTGTATAAAGCAAGATCCGTCGTGGGTTCGAACGTCAGTTCAATCTCATATCAACTCCCTGAGCGAAGCCGGGAACCCCAGCTATTATAGTGATTTAATAAATTATTCAATTACAATGTTTTTAGAATGTAATTTATTTAACGCCTTTGGCGACCTTCGTATTTTAATAAGACATAAACTTACCAGAAAATTGCACTTGGTGATTGATCTCATCACTCCACAACGGGTTCTCTGCTTTGCAAGTATACCTGCCGCTGTCACTAGGATCTGGCCTGCTGATGAGCAGCCTGCAGACACCATCTGCCAAATAGTGCATCTGGTAGCGTCCATTGGCTGCCAGTACTTTACCATCTTTTACCCAAGAGATGGTGGGTCTGGGTTGGCCACGAATGCGACATTCCAGAATCAATTCGTCTTCAGCAATATGGTAAGTGTCTGCATTGAGGAAACAACAGGACAATTAGTAAAAAACTTTTTCTCAATAGTACACTAAATCACTACACAGAGAAGGTGTTTTTTTTTTTACTTAATAATTAATTATAATAAATAATGTAATGTAATGGCCAAATTTACCTTTTATCGACCTCGTAAATGTTGGTGGTATCGGTGTTGTTTCAAATCCTGCATATACTTTCAGTGATGCCGAGCAAGAAGTAGTTCCATTCTCATTAGTTGCGGTGCAAGTATAATCTGCTGAGTCGGTTGGAACAGCATTGAGTACTTCTAGAGTTGCTAGTCCATCACAACACTTAGTTTTATATTTATTTTGGTCATGTAGAAGAACGCCATTCCTAAACCATTCTACATTTGGTTCAGGCGTGCCTAAAACACTGCATGTAAGCTTTACCCTAGAACCTTCAACCGCTGTCCTGTCTGTTAGGTGGGTGCTAAACATTGGCTTCTTCTTGACATCTCTCGGACCGGGTGTTGCTTTTTGGCGAGAAGAAGAATATAAGTTAGTAGATGCGTTGGACAATATTGAAGTACTTTTAGCAGTTCGTGAATATTCACTAATAGACTTATCTCCGCGGTGTATAGTCGATCTATCTCTAATGGTGTGATCTATATTTTGAATTTCAGTTTTATCTTCAGAAATATCAGCATGGGTGTCATCGTATGTATTCCTTTTTGACTTCGATTCATCATAAGAATAATTATCGGTTTCAGACATTTCAAAAACTTCTTCTTTGTATTGCACCTTGCCTGTGTAATTAGATAAGGATGATAATAGGTCCTCGTTATCTTGTTTCTCTTTTTCAAAATATCGGTTTTCATCATCACCAATTTCTTCAATCCTGACTTCTTTTTTCAACTCTAGTTTGCTTGGTTCAGGAATAGTGACATCATCTTCGTGTTTTCTTGAGAGAGTTTCCACCTTGATTTCCTTTTTTACTTTACTTTCTTGAAGGCTTCCAATTTCATCAGCGACTTGCGTTTCAAATTTCTTTGCTTCTTCGGCTTTATCACGATCTTCTTTGGCCTTCATCAATCGTAGCTTTTCTTCTTTCCTTTTTTTTTTCTTTTCTTCTTTCAGCATATTTTCTTTTTCAGCCAAGATTTTTAAAGCATTTTCTTTTTCTTTTTCAATTCTTTCTTTTTCCTCAATTTCCTTTACTAATTTCAGTTGTTCTTCTTCAACACGTTTCTGATTTTCAGTTGCAATTACCTTTTCTTTTTCAATTACCTGTTCTTTTGCAAGCCTTTCCCTCTCCACCTTTTCGTCTTCATGTTTTTTTCTCTCAGTATTCAATATTTCGTCATATTTCTCTTTTTCAATTCTAACTTTTTCTTCATCAGCTTCAAGGGTTTTCAATCTCAAATCATCTTTTTCTTTTTCAATTCTAGCCTTCTCTTCAGCCGCCTTCTTTTTTTCAAGCAATGCTTGTTCTTCAGCTTCAATAGCTTTCAACATAGCCTCCTCTTTTTCTTTTTTGATTTTTTCACGTTCTTCTTCTGCATGTTTCAATTTTTCTACTTCCGCTGCTTTCCAAACCGCATCTTCAAGTTCTTTTTTTAATTTAGCTTCTTCATCTTGAACCTTCTTTGAGCGTTCCTTCTCTTCTTTCTTTTTCCGTTTCTTTTCTTCCTTAATTTTGTTTTCTTTCTCTAGTTCGTCGGCAGCTTTCAAAATCGCATTTTCTTTTTCTACTTTTAATTTTTCTTCTTCTTCCGCTTTGCGCTTAGAATTCTCAATTTCTATTGCTTTTAAAATGGCTTCCTCTTTTTCCTTTATGATTTGTTTTTGTTCTTCTTCATGTTTCAATTTTTCAACTTCAGCAGCTTTCAAAATTACCTCTTCAGCTTCCTTTTTGGCTCTGTTTTCCTCTTCGCGTTTTATTTTCTCTATTTCAGCTGCTTTCAAAAGTGCCTCATCTTTTTCCTTTCTGATTTTCTCCTTTTCTTCTTCTTCGGCTTTCAAAATTGCACATTCTTTTTCTTTTTTTATCCTCTCTTCTTCTTCTTGAATCTTCTTTAGACGTTCCTTCTCTTCTTTCTTTTCCTGCTTTTTTTCTTCTTTGATTTTGTTTTCTTTTTCAAGTTTGATGGATTCCAATTTTTTTTCTTCCATTTCCTTTTTATCTATTTCTTCTTTTTCTTTTCTAATTCTTTCTTCCTTTAAATGTTTTTGGTTTTCTGCTTCAATTAACAAGGCTTCATCTTTTTCCTTTTGAATTTTCACTTGTTCAGCTTCTTCCCGTTTCACTTTCTCAATTTCAGCTGTCTTTAAAATAGCTTCTTCCGCTTCCTTTTGAATTCTCTTTTCTTCTTCTTCTCGTTTTATTTTCTCTTCGTCAGCTGCTCTTATAACGGCTTCCTCTTTTTCTTTTTTGATTTTTTCTTGTTCTTCACGTTTCAGTTTTTCAACTTCGGCAGCTTTCGAAATTGCCTCCTCTGCTTCCTTTTTGGCTCTATTTTCCTCTTCTTCACGTTTTATTTTCTCAATTTCAGCTGCTTTCGAAAGTGCCTCATCTTTTTCTTTTCTGATTTTTTCCTGTTTTTCTTCTTCCTGCTTTTCTTCTTCGGCTTTCAAAATTGCATCTTCTTTTTCTTTTTTTATTCTCTGTTCTTCTTCTTGAACCTTCTTAAGACGTTCCTTCTCTTCTTTCTTTTTCTGTTTCTTTTCTTCTTTGATTTTTTTTTCGTTTTCAAGTTTGATTAATTCCTTTTCTTCAATTTCCTTTCTCTCAATTTCTTCTTTTTCCTTTATAATTCTTTCTTCTTCTAATTGTTTTTGATTTTGAGCCTCGATCAATAGAGCTTCTTCTTTTTCCTTTTGAATTTTCACTTGTTCAGCTTCTTCCCGTTTCATTTTATCAATTTCAGCTGACTTTAAAATAGCTTCTTCCGCTTCCTTTTGAATTTTCCTTTCTTCTTCTTCGCGTTTCAATTTCTCTTCTTCAGCTGCTTTTATAAGGGCTTCCTCTTTTTCCTTTTTGATTTTTTCTTGTTCTTCTTCACGTTTCAGTTTTTCAACTTCGGCAGCTTTCGAAATTGCCTCTTCTGCTTCCTTTTTGGCTCTATTTTCCTCTTCTTCACGTTTTATTTTCTCAATTTCAGCTGCTTTCGAAAGTGCCTCATCTTTTTCTTTTCTGATTTTCTCCTGTTTTTCTTCTTCCTGCTTTTCTTCTTCGGCTTTCAAAATTGCGTCTTCTTTTTCTTTTTTTATCCTCTGTTCTTCTTCTTGAACCTTCTTAAGACGTTCCTTCTCTTCTTTCTTTTTTTGTTTCTTTTCTTCTTTGATTTTTTTTTCGTTTTCAAGTTTTATGGATTCCTTTTCTTCCATTTCCTTTCTCTCAATTTCTTCTTGTTCCTTTATAATTCTTTTTTCTTCCAATTGTTTTCGATTTTCAGCCTCGATCAACAGAGATTCTTCTTTTTCCTTTTGAATTTTTACTTGTTCAGCTTCTTCCCGTTTCATTTCATCAATTTCAGCTGACTTTAAAATAGCTTCTTCCGCTTCCTTTTGAATTTTCCTTTCTTCTTCTTCGCGTTTCAATTTCTCTTCTTCAGCTGCTTTTATAAGGGCTTCCTCTTTTTCCCTTTTGATTTTTTGTTGTTCTTCTTCACGTTTCAATTTTTCAACTTCGGCAGCCTTCGAAATTTTCTCTTCCGCTTCCGTTTTGGCTCTGCTCTCTTCTTCTTCACGTTTTATTTTCTCAATTTCAGCAGCCTTTAAAATAGTTTCTTCCGCTTCCTTCTGAATTTTCCTTTGTTCTTCTTCGCGTTTCAATTTCTCTTCTTCAGCTGCCTTTATAAGGGCTTCCTCTTTTTCCTTTCTGATTTTCTCCTGTTTTTCTTCTTCCTGCTTTTCTTCTTCGGCTTTCAAAATTGCATCTTCTTGTTCTTTTTTTATCCTCTGTTCTTCTTCTTCAACCTTCTTAAGACGTTCCTTCTCTTCTTTCTTTTTCTGTTTCTTTTCTTCTTTGATTTTGTTTTCGTTTTCAAGTTTAATGGATTCCTTTTCTTCCATTTCCTTTCTCTCAATTTCTTCTTGTTCCTTTATAAGTCTTTCTTCTTCTATTTGTTTTTGATTTTCAGCCTCGATCAACAGAGATTCTTCTTTTTCCTTTTGAATTTTTACTAGTTCAGCTTCTTCCCGTTTCATTTCATCAATTTCAGCTGACTTTAAAATAGCTTCTTCCGCTTCCTTTTGAATTTTCCTTTCTTCTTCTTCGCGTTTCAATTTCTCTTCTTCAGCTGCTTTTATAAGGGCTTCCTCTTTTTCCCTTTTGATTTTTTGTTGTTCTTCTTCACGTTTCAATTTTTCAACTTCGGCAGCTTTCGAAATTTTCTCTTCCGCTTCCGTTTTGGCTCTGCTCTCTTCTTCTTTACGTTTTATTTTCTCAATTTCAGCAGCCTTTAAAATAGTTTCTTCCGCTTCCTTCTGAATTTTCCTTTGTTCTTCTTCGCGTTTCAATTTCTCTTCTTCAGCTGCCTTTATAAGGGCTTCCTCTTTTTCTTTTCTAATTTTCTCCTGTTTTTCTTCTTCCTGCTTTTCTTCTTCGGCTTTCAAAATTGCATCTTCTTGTTCTTTTTTTATCCTCTGTTCTTCTTCTTGAACCTTCTTAAGACGTTCCTTCTCTTCTTTCTTTTTCTGCTTCTTTTCTTCTTTGATTTTGTTTTCGTTTTCAAGTTTAATGGATTTCTTTTCTTCCATTTCCTTTCTCTCAATTTCGTCTTGTTCCTTTATAAGTCTTTCTTCTTCTATTTGTTTTTGATTTTCAGCCTCGACCAACAGAGCTTCTCCTTTTTCCTTTTGAATTTTTTCATTTTCGGCTTCTTCGTTTATTTTATCAATTTCGGCTGCCTTTGAAATAACTTCTTCTGCTTCTTTTTGGATTCTCTTTTCTTCTTCTTCTCGTTTAAATTCCTCTTCTTCAGCTGATTTTTTGAAAGCTTCCTCATTTTCCATTCTGATTTTCTTTTGTTCTTCTTCTTCACCTTTCAATTTGTCATTTTCTACTGCTTCCTTTTCTTCTTTTTTGATTCTCTTCTTTTCTTCTTCCGCCTTTTCCAAGAGTTCTTTTACTTCTTTCTGTTTCTTTTCTTCTATCATTTGGTTTTCCTTTTCAAGTTCTATGGATTCCAATTTCACCTTTTCCATTTCCTTGCTCTCGATTTCATCTTTTTCGTTTTTAATTCTATCCGCCTCTAATTGTTTTTGATTTTCAGGATCGATTAACAGGGCTACATCTTTTTCCCGTCGAATTTTCTCTTCTTCAGCTTCTTCTGTTTTCATTTTATCAATTTCGGCTGCCTTCGATATTGCATCTTCCGCTTCCTTTTTGCTTTTCATTTCTTCTTCTTCTTGTTTCAATCTTTCTTTTTCAGCTGCTTTTATAATGTCCTCCACTTTTTCTTCACTTTTCAATTTTTTAACATCAACGGTTTTCGAAATTTCCTCCCCTTCCTCTTCATGTTTTATTTTATCTTCTTCAGCTGCTTTCAAGAAAGCTTCATCTTTTTCTTTTCTGATATTTTCCAGTTTCTCTTCTTCAAGTTCAAAGTCTTCAGCTTTGGCTCCTTCTAAAAGATCCTCCTCTTTTTGGTTTCGTATTTTCTCTTGTTCTTCTTTTTCACTTTTCAATTTTTCATTTTTTTCTGCTTTAGAAATCGCCTCATCTTTTTCTATTTTGCCTCTTTCCTCTTCTTCTCGCACCTTTTCTTTTTCAATTTTGATGGATTCCATTTCTTTCTCTTCGATTTCCTTTCTTTTAATTTCTTTTTCTTCTTTTTTCATTATTTCATCCTCTTTTCGTTTTTGATTTTCTACCTCGACCAACAAAGCTCCTTCTTTTTCCTTTTGAATTTTCTCTTGTTCGGCTTCTTCCTGTTTCATTTTATCAATTTCCGGTGTCTTTGAAATCGATTCTTCAACTTCCTTTTGAATCCTGTTTTCTTCTACTTCATGTTTCAATTTCTCTTCTTCTTGTTCTTCGATTTTCTCTTGTTCTTCTTCTTTGTTTTTCAATTTTTCAACTTTACCAGCTTTCGAAATTTCCTCTACTACTTCCTTTTTGGATCTATTTTCCTCTTCTTCATGTTTTGTTTTCTCTATTTCAGCTGCTTTCAAAAGTTCCTCATCTTTTTCCCTTCTGATTTTCTCTAGTTTCTCTTTTTCACGTTCCAAGTCTTCGGCTTTAGCTGCTTCTAAAATAGCCGCCTCTTTTTGATTTCGTATTTTCTCCTGATCTTTTTCTTCACTTTTCAGTTTTTCATGTTCGGCTGCTTTCGAAATCGCCTCATCTTTTTCCATTGCGCCCTTTTCCTCTTCTTCCTGCTCCTTCTTCAGATGCTCTTCTTCTTTCTTTTTGTTTTCATCATAAATTGTTTTCTCTTTTTCGAGTTTGATGGATTCAATTTTTTTCTCTTCCATTTCCTTTCTCTCAATTTCGTTTTTATCGTTTTTAATTATTTCTTCCTCAAATTGTTTTTGATTTTCAGCCTCGATCAACACAGTTTGTTCTTTTTCCTTTTCAATTTTCTCTTCTTCCCGTTTCATTTTATCAGTTTCGGCTGCCTCTGAAATTGCTGTTTGCGCTTCTTTTTTAATTCTCCTTTCTTCTTCTTCTTGTTTCAAGTTCTCTTCTTCAGCTGCTTTTACAATGTCTTCCTCTTTTTCCTTTTTGATTTTTTCTTGATCTTCATCTTCGCGTTTCAATTTTTCAACATCAGCAGTTTTCGAAATTTCCTCTGCTGCTTCCTTTTCGGGTCTATTTTCCTCTTCTTCACGTTTTATTTTCTCTATTTCAGCTGCCTTCACAGGTGCTTCATCTGTTTCTTTTCTGATTTCCTCTAGTTTTTTTTCTTCACGTTCCCAGTCTTCGGCTTTAGCAGTTTCTAAAAGAGCTTCGTATTTTTGTTTTCTTATTTTCGCTTGTTCTTCTTCTTCAGTTTTCAATTTTTCATTTTCAGTTGCTTTCGAAATTTCCTCATCTTTTTCTATTTTACCCCGTTCCTCTTCTTCTTGCGCCTTCATCAGGCGCTCTTCTTCTTCTTTCTTTTGGTTTTCATTAACAATTTTTTTCTCTTTTTCAAGTGTGCTTTCCTTCTCTTCCATTTCCTTTCTCTCAATTTCATCTTTTTCTTTTTTTATTCTATCTTCCTCTAATTGTTTTTGATTTTCAGCCTCGATTAATAGAGCTTCTTCTTTTTCCTTTTGAATTTTCTCTTGTTCGGCTTTTTCCTGTTTTATTTTATCAATTTTAGCTGCCTTTGAAATTGCTTCTTCCATTTCCTTTTGAATTCTCTTTTCTTCTTCTTCATGTTTCATTATCTGTTCTTCAGCTGCCTTTAAAATGTATTCCTCTTCTTCTTTTTTGATTTTATCTTGATCTTCTTTTTCACCATTTAATTTTTCTACCACAAGAGTTTGTGAAATTTCCTCTACTGTTTCCTTTTTGGATCTATTTTCCTCTTCTTCGCGTTTTATTTTCTCTATTTCAGCTGCTTTCAAAAGTGCATTATCTTTTTCCCTTTCAATTTTCTCCAATTTCTCTTCTTCATGTTCCAAGTCTTCAGTTTTAGGTCCTTCTAAAATTAATTCATCTTTTTGATTCCGTATTTTCTCTTGTTCTTCTTCTTCAATTTTCAATATTTCATGTTCGGCTGCTTTCGAAATCGCCTCGAATTTTTCTATTTTGCCCTTTTCCTCTTCATCTTGAGCTTTTATCAGGTGCTCTTCTTCTTCTTTCTTTTTGTTTTCTTCATTAATTTTTTTCTCTTTTTCAAGTTTTATGGATTCTACTTTTTTCTCTACTTGCGTCAAATTATCCTTTTCATCCAATTTTTGAATTGTTGACTCTATAATTTCTTCCAGTTGAGTCAATGGTTCATGCAATAATTGTAAACATGTGACGCTTTCCGAATCATTTGATTCAATTTCAGAAATGCTCTCCTTCAAATTATGTATTGATTCGTTAATAGATTTAATGTTTGCAAATTCATCCTCATTTAGGATATGGCTTTCTGCTTTAACCTGTTTTTCTTCAATATTCAGTAGTTTTTTTTGCAATTCAATAATAGGTTCAGCATAAGTTTCAATAAGTGAATTATCAAAAGAGTCTCTATCGCTGGTTTCAAGTTGTTTATATACAATTTCCAGACATTCTTGTAACTTTATTACTGGTTCTGTTAGTCGTGATGTTTCAAATGAATCTAATTGAATTAATTGTGAACCCAGGTTATCTTGTTTATATATATTTACTAAACAGGTGTATATTCCATTTAACGGAGCTGCAATGGATCTTAAAATATTGCTGGTAACCGATTCCTTCTTATCAATATTAATTTCACTCAACACGTTGCCCATAACTTCATTCAAATCATTAGAATATTTGAGAACTGTTGCCATATCTGCATCGTCGAGGTATTTCTGATTAAATGAGAGTAAAACTGTCTGAATCAAGTTTAAGGTTTCACCGATCTCGGAAGGTTGAAGTAACAGTTCATCGCTTATTTTAGGTGTGTCACTAAACAGATCAGCTTTTTCAAATTTATCACAAATTTCACGGAGAGGATTTTTCATAGATTCCAGTTCAGATATATTGGACTGTTGCTCGTCAACATATTTTATAAAATGCCTTATATCGTTTAATGGTCTCACAATATTTTTTTGCCTACAGTAATAATTAATTTTCTTCAATGTTTCAGACATGCGTTGGGAGCTCGTTTTAATCAATTCTAATGATTTTTTCAAAGACTGTTTTGTTCCTTCACTGCTAATATCCTTTGTAAGTTCATTGATTTCAAAATCTGCTATTGATTTTTTTGTTTTGTCCAAAAGATTAGCCAAGTCGTTTTTATGACTTACTACGTAAGCTAAAGGTTCCTTGAAGATTTTTTGAGCTTCTAATACGTACAATTTTATTTCCTCAATCTTTTCTATATATTCTTTGCTTCCGCAAATTTCATCAGCAAGATTCATAGATTCAAAAATATTTATTGTGTTTTGGAAAGCTTGTCTTTGATTGTCTATTTCTTTGTCAATTAAAATAGAAGCAATTTCCACTTTCACTTCAAGTGGCTCAAGCGTTTCCGAATGTTGAGTCAAGTCAACGATTTGGTTTTGTTCAAGAAAAGCAAAACATTCGTGGAAAGTGCTTACAGCTTCGGCTAAATCGGCAGTGCGAGTAAAATCCGTTAGTGATACTTGCACAGCTGTAGGTACGCTTAAAATACTTTCTTGGACGGTCTTAACATTTTTATAAAGTTCCTGCAAAGACTGTGTGACTGCTTCTAAACATATGTCTTTTTCCAAATTAGTTAACTGTTTGGGAGTATCTCGCAGGATTTCATTTTCCACTATGGATATATTCTTCAATACATCCTGTAAGGTTTCAGATATTTTAGCATTCTCATCGGTTACGCCTTCTCCCTCAACATTTTGGCATGATTCCCATATCTTATTTTGTATTGCTCCTATTGAAACCTTCAGTTCATTTAATGGCTCCTCCAACGTTTTCAATAAAGAAAAGTTAGATATATCCAAAATAATTGATTTTTCTGTCTTGGTCTCTTCTTTGGAAATTTTATTTTCACTTGCACTAGATATAATACTATTTATTGTTTTTACTTTATCATCACTAGTGGTCTCATCTTTACTAATTTTATTTGTTTTTAGGGTTAAAATACAATTTCGGACATCTTCAACTGAACTTTCGACCGTAAAAATACATTTTAAAGCATTTGATGTGCTCTGATTGTCAATCGAAACGTTTTCTTTCAGGTTATTGATGAGAATATTTATTTTTTTCATCGGCATTTCCAAATCTTGTAAATTTGCTTCGGTACTCAATAGTTTGTTTTGAAGTAGTGAAATAACCTTGAGCAAATCATTTGATAAATTCTCAATTTTAATATCTTTTTGTGTGCTGTCTAAAGTTATATCACACCGAATTATGTCGATGGCCCGTTTTATTTCATCTAGCGGTTTTAAAATATCATCGTGCAAGGGTGTATCTTCGTTAATATTGGGACTCCATAGCGCGTCTGTTGATTTAACACTTTCTTTTTGATCGTCACTTGTCACTTCAGATAAACATAATGTTTTTACATCAGTCAGCGCCTGTTCAAGTATAACTTGACATTCTAAATAACATGTTTCATTTTTAGGTATCTTCGATAAGTTTTCCTCAACGTTAACAACAGATTTTTGAAGTTCATTAATGTGATCAGATAGCAAAATGGTATCATATTTTGTTAAGTACTCCGTATTACCTAGGTCATTTCTAGATTGTATATCAGTCTGAATTACTTCTATATTATCCAAAAGTGTCTGAAATGATGTTGAAACGCCGTTTTGCACATTTCTATCTAAACAATCCACATTTTTTATTTTTTGTTTTACCAAATCAATCGAAAGCTGAAGATTTTCCAAAGGTAATGAAAAGGATTCTAATTTATTTTCAATTTCCTTATTTAATACCAACTCAGGTTCAGAACTTTTGATTTCATTTAATGTTTCGACATTGATATTAGTGTCTTCTCTTAATTCGTAATCATCAGCTAACGTTACACAACTTTCAACAACATCTTCACCATTTGAATATGTTTCATCAAGTTTATTATAGCAATTTTGAACGGTTTCAATTGCATGCATAACATTGTGAATCGATTGTTTGGTGTCGCAAATACCATACGCTATGTTTTCTTGCACCGCTATAACGCATTTACATAGTTTGTGCAGAGTGTTTTTTAGGGAATTCACGTTTTCAATTGTTGATTCAGTGTTATCTTCACACTCTGACATTAAAGCATCCTGAACTGTGGTAAGTTCTTTGACAATATTATCCATGTCTTCGTCAGAAGAGTAACTAACCGCAATAAAACTGCTTTCTCCTTTATTAGGTTCTCTTATTATAGAGGTTCTCTGTTTTTTAACTTCGCTCACGGCCATCTTAAGAATTTCAACGGGTTCACACAGTATTTGGAATGACTTTTTATCGCAAATTACTGGAATAACATCGATAAATTTGGTGGCTAGCGACAAAGTAGGAGTAACCTTATTTTCACTGTCTTGAGTCACTTGAGACAGCGGTGCTAAGTTTTCTTTTATTACCTCAATACAATTTTTAACGTACTCTAAGTTGAATTGCATTGAAGTCTCGTGGGAAATATCTGTCATTTCGGAAACACATTTTTCGAATTCCTCCAATGTTTCGAAAATGTCATTAATACTTTTTCCGTCAGTCAAATTAACAGATTGAACAGGGTCGACAATCTGGGTTTGAATAGTTTCCATTAAATTGATAACTTTGGTTGCTTGTGAGTTAAATAATTTTTCTTGACTCTCATCTTTTCCCATAGATTCGCAGGTCTCCCAATCAGTCTGTTGCTGAACAATGCTTATTGAAGATTTAAGTTCTGAAATAGGTTCTGCTAATTTATGGATTTTTTCGATAAGGTGTTTTGTTAAACCGAGGTCTTTGGTTTTATGGAGAGCAACATCAGTTAAATTTATATCTAAATCATCTTTTGGAAATTCAATGTAATCTTTTTCGGAGATTACTTTTTTAACTACATCCTGTTCTTCTAATTGTATAAGTTTATCTTCAACTTCTAACAGTGAATCTTTCAATTCTCTAATGCATGAATTGTTATTTGGAGTTAGATCCATTTCCTCGATAAAAGATAAGCTGGTTTGTAAATTATGAATGGATGTTTCCACTTCGCTTATCAGTGACATTTTTTCCTCCAATGATGCATGTTCGCTATCTAGAACTTGTTCCTCAATGTAAGATAATTCTTTTTGTAATTCGATGATAGGTTCTGCATAAGACTCTACTAAAGATATATCGGCAGTCAAAGTGTCTTCATCCGATGGTTCCATTAATTGCTTCTGAACTGTCGATAAACAGACTTGCAAATGCTTAATGGGCTCGGCTAATTTAGAAATTTCCAAAGCAGATATTTCGGAGACTTCACGTTTTATTTTATCAGATACAGAAGAATGAATCGCTTTTAAAGGCTTCGATATGACTTGGAGAATGTCGCAGCCCAGAGTTTCTTTATGTTTGACGTTCACGTCGTCAATGATAATTTCCAGCGCTTCCTTTAATTCTTCAGTGGCAGTTGCAATAACAACTTCATCAATGGAAACTAATTGTTCTTTGAAATGTTTTATAGAATCGAAGACTGCTTGAAGTGGTTCGATAACTTCTATTGATTGAACAAGAATATTTTGATCGGAATCCGTAGACAAATTTGCGAGCTCGTACTTGTGACATATTTCGCGTAGTGGTACAATGATTGTTTCCAGAAGAGAAAAGTGCTGAGAAACACTCTGCGGGGATATTTCAATTTGTTTGGTAAATTGTTGTATATCATTGATTGGTCGCACAAATTCCACATTTTTACTGTAGTTATTTATTTTAAAAACCATTTCCTTTACACGAAACAAATTGTTTTTGATGGTGTTCATAGATAATTTCAATGATTCTTTTAAATCCTCATTTTTTACTCTTTTGGTAAGTTCTTGAATTTCAAATTCATCAATGCTCATTTCAGCAAGTTTAATTATGCGCGCCAATTCTTTTTTATTTGAAAGAACCTTGACTAGTGGTTCAGAGAATAGGTTCTGCAGGGACCTAATGTAGTTCTTAATGGTCTCGATTTTTTTTATTGATATCTCTTTTTGTTCATCAATTATCATAGATGATTTTTCTATATCAACAAATATTGCTATAGTGTTTTCAATGACATTCCGTTGTAAATCTATTTCCTTTTCGATATACTCTTCAGCATACTGTTCAAATTCGTAATCCGATGCTATTGGTAAATCTGAGGCTTGAGTTAAATCAATCAGATCGTGTTGTTCAAGTCCTGCAAAACAACGCTGTACTGTTTGCAAGCACTCAGCCAATGTAGTTGTATACGTAAAATCGCGTAATGATTCCTGATCATCTTGAGGTTCGTTTATCAAGTTTTCTTGAACTGCTATAATACATTTATTAAGTTCATGAATAGGTTTAGCAACAGCTTTCAAGGCGTCAGGTTTAACACCATCTTGAAGAATATCTGTTGACTCAACCAGTAATTCTTTTTGGACCACAGCGATCCCGTTAAGAAGTTCTTGTAAAGAAACTGCGAGAGTGTCAGCTTTTCTGGTCATTACGTTTTCTGAAGAAATTACATCGTAGGACTCCCAGCTTTTTTGTTGCATCTCTGTCGTTAAAGCACCAACTGCAATTTTTAAATCTTCAAGCGGTTCTGCTAAGGTTTTTAGTAGAGACATGTCAGTTTCAGAAGATATGTCACATACGTTGTCATAGAACAAAGGCTCTTCTTTGATAGCCAAGTTTTCTCTTTTACTGGACATGAATATATCATCAATGTGTTCACTTGATAATGGCTTATTTAATTCAGTAAGATCAGCACAAACAAGCTTTTCTCTTACTAGTTTCACATTTTTTTCTAACTGTAAAACAGACTCCGTGATCAAATTCAGTTGTTTAAATGTCTGATCATCTAAGTTTGCTTCCTCGCATTGCTCTAACTTTTGGTTACGAATCGCATCAAGTGAGAGTTGTAATGTGTCCAAATGTGTTCCAATATCCGATGATCCTTCTATAAGCAACATGGGTATCTTCTCGGTATTAATTACACGTGTTTCTGGATCTATTGGGGGGCAAGATAATTCGATACTGTTTTTGAGATTATTGATGGAATCAGATAAACTTTGTAATGGTGACAAGGATTGTTTTTCTAAGGCAACAAATGAATTTATGTCCAGAAACTCTTGCATAGTCTTTAAACTTTCATGCAAGATTTGAACAGGATTTAAGAGTTCAGCGTTTTTATATAAATTATCTTTGTACTCAGGAGCTGTTTCCATAGCAACATTAATATTTGTGGAAGGAATTCCCTCTATAATATTGTGCTGGATTTCAGCAGCTGACTTCATTCCTGATATATCTTGCATGGTTGACATGTCATCGCCAGCTTCCAAGGCAAACTGCTGCTGAACTTCTACTAAACATGTATTCAAATCTCTCATTGTTTTAGCTATTGTGGAATCAGCTGCAAAACTTTCAAGTTTATCACCTATCTGTGACTCTACGTGGTGCTGAATAACAGTCAAATTGTTGTGAAATTCGTAAAACGGAATCGCCAGAGTATTCAAGGCTGAGATATCTTTGGAGTCTTGAAGGCTTTCGTGATCTTCATAGGTTTGTTGACTGAGAACGTTCAGGCTTCGGTTTAATTCGTTTAATGGAGTTGCCAACTCGTGAGCTATGAAAAAATCAGTAAGCGAAATTATTTTTTCCGGCGATTCAGATGTCTGCACTTCGGCTGCAGCAATTGAGTCACGTAATTCTACTAGTATATTTGCCAACTGATGTAAAGAAGATTGCTTTTCTTTTTGGGATAGATCTTTCAAAGAATCGTAGAATTCGTTTTCTTCAGTTGAGTACGAAACAGTTTTCTTGATGTTATTGATAATATTAGTCAAACATTCAGAACTTTCTTTCAGCACAATCTGTTGCTGATCAGATTCCAGAGGTTTTGTAGTTGCATCTAATTTATTCATATTTGATTTCATTTTTTCGATGGATTTCAAAGACGTACGTAAAGAATCTTCTAACTCTGGTGCATCCTGTGTTTGAATGCATGAAATATTATTTTGAAGAATTTCTAAAGACGCTTTTGAAGATTGAACGAAATTTTCAGTATCATTTTGCTTCAAATAGTTAAAACTTAAATTCAACATGTCAATTGGGGACATTAAATTGCGTAAAATGTCCAGACTCTTCACAGTGGAAAGTTGAACAGCATTTTCTAGAATTTTTGCAAGAAAAGTTTGAAGTTCATCGAAGTCTTTGGTTAGTGGAGTGCTTTCGCTTTCTTGGACGTACACTTCAATATTGCTTTGCAATTTTAGTAGATTTCGAGCAATATGCTGAATAGCCTTTTGGTTTTCCTCGAATGGTTCTAAATCCTTTATATCAAATTGTTCACCAATATCAATTAAATTGTTTTTGATATAACTTATTGAAGAGATCAAGTTGTCAATGACTTCTTCTGTCATTAAGGAATGTTCTCCCTCGCTGAAAGAGTTAAGGTCATTTCTTAATTGTAACATCGGTTGAACAATACTCTGCAAAATGGCAGAGTTAATATTGAATAAATTCTCGTTAGATTCTCTAACGGCTGCTTCTTCGACTGATTCCAGTGCATATTGAAGCTCATGTATTGGTTTTGATATAAGATCCATAACATAATCTTGAATTTGAACATCTTTATCTGAATAAATGTTATCTTTTATAGATTCTAAAGACTTTTGCAATTTCAAAACCGGTTTCCATATGTTTTGAATGACTATTGAATCATCCTTTATTTCGCCACTTATTAGATTATTCGAAATCAACGTATTTTCGTTTAGTTCAGCAGCCTGTTTGATAAGGTTGACAGATTTTATTGAATCTTCGGATATCGAAAGGGCTGTTGTGATATCGGCCAAGAGAATATTGATTTCTTGGGTATTTTTTGAAGGCCAATATTTTTCTAGGATAGCGGTTGCATTTTGAATGACGGATAAGACGCTCTGCATTGGCTTTGCTAACGTTTCTATGAGGCAAATACTAGTTCTTTGTACTAATGTATGTCCCCCGCCTTCTATCTCTACACATTTCTCTATGACCGCTAGATTCTGTTGCAAGATTTTAAGGGCAGGTATGAACTGCTCAAAATTGTTGAGGCTTTTATCACTTTCCAAAGTTTCATCTTTTAAGATTTCACTGATAACTTGTAACTTTTCAATTGGAGTGATAATGCTTCCGATAACTTCCAAACTTTTCTTGGCTGTTGCTGCAGAACTCATCTGGGCAGATTGCATTATGACTTCTTCTTCTACGGCCTGTAAGTGACTTTTAACAACTTTACATATTTTAATAAGAGTTATTATTTTCTTGTGTATTTCCTTCGCATCCTTTTTACTTACTAGACCCAAGTCTTGTTCAAAAGACTTTTCACTAGCCGAGCTTGATTTTCGAGATCCTTGACTACCATGTCTGTCTTTTCTGCCTTTTTTAGTTCTATGCGACTTTTCATTTTTTTCTAAATCCTCTTTGAAAGCAGTTTCTACAATGTTTTCCTCAGCTGCTTCTTCTTCCATTCTACGCTTATTTGCCTCCGAACTTTTAGCAGATGCATACGTTTGCGGATCACTGTCAGATAGGGGCTGTATTTCCGGAGTCTTCTGTTTGTCAGATAAGGAACGCTCTTTTGAGAGACTAAAATAATCTTCCCCACTTTTGATGGATTCTGATTTCTTACGAGGTGGTCTCACAGGAGCATCTTTAGCCACTTCGGTACAATGCATGACAATGGGTTCTGTAACCTCAACTGGGAAAGTCGATCCTCCCATATCCTCAATTATAGACATGTCATCCATATCAGCTTCAGTTCTCAGGTCATCTTCCGCTGTAGTGAAGTAATCGGGTGAAACATCAATAACAATTGCTTCCATTAGGAGATTCCCAGAGGTAGAAGTTTCCTTGACGAACCTTAATGGAGGTAATTCTACAACGTTTTGTTCCGTAACGTTTTCTGATAGCTGATCAGCGTACATTTCAACTATTTGAAGGGCTTCTTCTTCGGTCAAATCAGGAGTCTCATATAGTGAGACAGATACTTCTTTTCCATCAAAAGAGAATGATATTTCTCCCCTATCGTCGAGAGTTATATCCCCCGCTGGGGTATCATAAAGCTGTGAAGTGCGTTCTTCGTGAATAGTTGACAAAGAAATATTTCTGTGAAGTTCCGGCGGTTCGGGTTTACTTGCTTTCACGGTATCTTCAAATCCAAGGAGCGACGCTGAGCTTGCAGCGATGCCCATACAGTTTTGCGCCTCGCACGTGTAAGTTCCCAAACAGCAAGTTCCATCTTGTCCCGATATTATTCTGTGTATATCTCCCGGCTTCAATTCTTCACCGTCTTTATACCATTTCAACACAGGTTGGGGGACTCCAATAACTTTACACTCTAAGTTAACAGCACCCTCTTCGGAAAGAATAGCGCGCAAACTTTCCAGAAAACGGGGTTTTTTAAAATGTCTCGGAATAACCAGTTTAAGGAAACAAGATGTAACACTATGGCCGAATTCATTGGTAGCAATGCATTTCCATTCGGCCTGATCGGTTATTTCAAGCTGATGGATGTCGAGATGGCAAATTCCTTTGCTTTCCTTGGTAGCCCTATATCGGGGGCTCTCATCAATCGGTTGGTCATCTCGATACCAAGCAAGTGTTGGTTCTGGAGAAATACTCACTGAAAAAAAGTTTAAATACATTTTTAAACATTCAAACATTTTCATTACTAGTAACATTAAATTTGTGAAAAATTGATTATAATACCTTTCACTGTAAATTTAAAATCTTCGTTAATTTTTGCTTCCTGGCTTTTGAGTGGCTGCACAAATTTTGGTGCCTTATTTTCTGAGAACAGTTGCATTCTTTCTTCGTCGTCTAATTGGTTCTGTATATCCTCCACAGTGAGTTCAGCTCTACTGCTTGCTTGCCCCATACAGTTGGATGCAATGCAGCAGTAGGATCCCAAGGAGTTACTTCCAGTGAGCTGGTACACGTCTCCCGGCCGCAACTCCAATCCATCCTTGAACCAACTCAACTGTGGCGTAGGGAAACCAACCACTTTGCACTCGAATGACACCAAGCCTTCTTCGGTCAGAACAGCCTTCAGCTCTTCCATAAATCGGGGTTTTCGATAATTTTTCGGAACTGTAAACAAAGGTTTAAGTTTGGTTAGTTATTTTTTTCACATTAGCTCCGCACGGGAGGCAAGAAGAAAATACTTCCCCTCAGGGCCTATGTCATCTTTAGGGTGCTGTGCGGAGGGTCTTTTTAGGAAAAGAAGGAGAGGAAGCTCTGATAAGGAAAAAGGTATGAGGCGTGGGTAGGAATATGGGAGCCAGTGTGTCCAGGACGTACGAATCCATCCTTTCCACTGCGGTGCAAGGTGATGTTCCGAGAGTGAGTCCTGCTAGAGAGATAAAAGAATTCCCTCAAGCAGTATTTCCTGATACGGCCTGCTACGCAGTTGGTGGGCAGACGAATTCGCCGTCAATACCCGGACAAACCATACCCCATGAACCCGGGCACCTCTGCGAGTCACCAAACTTGGGGTAACCTATAAGCTTTGGTTGTCCAATAAATGGTTCCCGGGGCGGTGGTGTTTTCATTATCATGTAATTCTTTAATTTTTTCCGTAAGAAAAATATTAAAAAAACACATAAATACATAATCATCAGTTGTTAACAAAATTTGTAAGATTTAATATTTACTACTGTTGTAGAAATTATTTCTTATGTTATGGTTTTTATTGGTATTCCATTAAAAGAATTTGCTTTTATATAACAGATTAAAAATATAGGGTGCGCGCATAATTATGCGAAATAATTATCGCTTCTGTTCGAATTAAGGATATAAAAAATACATACGAACATATAGCTAAGGTGGTTACTCGTGATCATGATGATGAATCAAAAATCACAGATATTTGTAAATTTAGTATGAAGAAAAACAAGGAGTATAAAATAGAGCATTACAGCATTATTAGTACGTGTGGTTTTTAGGTGGGAATAGGGAAACAGCTTTTTTGAGTTAAATAATTGTATTTTTTATCATTAAAGCTTATAATTTCTTCTGGTATTTATTAAAGAAGTAACTTCCTTGGCGACTATGATGGTGTTGGGCAAAATAAGTGTTTAGTTTAGGGCACACAAATATATACTTCAGTCCAGTACGTTTTACAAGTCACGAATAAGTATTTATGTTTTTCTTTTTTAATTTTTCAATTGATTTCTTACAAATAAGTTCTTAAATGTTAGAACTTCGAATTCGTCGAATAACAAGGGCATTTGCCTAGCAGGTAGTCGAAAAATCTTCAAACTATGTAGCCATCAAAGCAATGAATAGAGAAAAATGTTTAAAAAAAAACGTTCAGTTAGGAAGTCTGGATGTTTTAGAAAGTAGAACTTCTTTAGAAAGAGAAAGTAGAAAGGAGTAAGCTGGTGAATGCATGACGAGAGCGTTACGAAAAATGTGATTGGGCGATGCGAACGGGAATTGAGAGGGAGATATAAGTTAGTGAAGATAGAAAGAGAGAGAGTTACGTTTCGTATTTATTGTAGAGGCAAGAGAGAGAGGTGCGAGCACACATTTTCTTTCCCTCTTTCTCTCCTAGCCAGTTACGTTTCGTATATCTAAGACGCATTGCAGGCCTATTGTCTGTATCACACTGTAGGAGCAAGAGAGAGCAGTGCGTGCGCATATTTTCTTTCTCTCTTCTTTTATAAGTTAGTGAAATTTTACTTCATTCGCGTGATCTAAAGCACACTAGTTTTTTTTTAAATAATTTTCATTATGAGTTTTTGAACACTTTCTGTGGTGGTCAGGCTAGTTTTGTAAGCTGTTCCCCAACTGATAATGGCATATTGAAGAATAAACTGTACTAATGCGTAATACATAGAGTATAGATTATTCGATGATAAGATATTTCGAATTTGTAAGAATATTTAAATTACTTTCCTAATTCTCTTTATTGTATGGCCGATGTGATCATTAAATTTTAGGTTTTTAACAACGATTATTCCTAGATAAGTAATTTTATTAGCTATTTTCAGAAGTGAACATTTTGCTCGGCAGTGATTAGTTATTAAGTATTGTGTTACAGAATGATCATGTAAGATTATTTAAAGATTTGTAGGTATATTGTTAGTTTTATTTTCGAATGGGGTAAAATATGTTTATCATTTTAGCGAAAGATGGTTATCGTAAAACCATGTTTTTAGATTATTTATTCTGTAGCTTCAAATTATATTTTTCTTATGTTTTTTCTTTTAATATAAATACTGTACCGTCGGCATAAGAGATAATTTTTTCCGTGTAGTGGTTGAATAAGTATGTCATTTCCATACAAAATTAATAATATTGATCCCAGAACAGTATTTTGTGGGATTCCAATATTTGGCCGCTAGTATTGTCATTGATTTTAATAAATTAGTCAAGTTACTTTCTATTCATTAGACAGATTTATCGTTTATTTTATTAGATTTCTGTGTTTAATAATCTTTATGTGTAATCTTTACTACCAAATGCTTTTCTAAATAGAATTATGAATAAACATATTTTATCAAGTGCCGAGTATATAAGCGGTGTTACATTTCCTATCGCGACTTCGGTGCTTTTTGTTTTATGAAGCAGAATTGATTGCATTTTTTATTTAAATATTTATTTTCTTTCTGTTATTTTATTGCTCTGCAGAAACCGTTTTTTTTACAATCTTTTCAAATATTTTTGCTTCATTCTATATTAGGGATATCGATCGATAATTTGCGACATTTTGTGGGTCACCGGCAGATAGGGATACTTGTGTAGTAAATACGTTTTCATTGTTTTGAGTATTTTCAAAGAAATGTGGAAAAAACCCGTAGATGAACCGCCTTTCATGTTTTCTATTACAAGTTGTATTTCGGATATAGTTTTATTTTAAAGTGGATAGTTTTTTCGCTTGTGTATTACTAGTTGCAGGTTTTGATATGTGTAAAAGTTTAGAGATTTTTTCAGCGAGATTATTTTCTTATTTAGGAATTAAAAAAATGTTTGCGGTTAGTTTAGGTAGGATCTTTGGATAGATCTACAATATAATTTTTATATGTGAAGTATTTTATTGTTTTTTTATTTGCACAATTTACCATTTTATTTTTTCAGATTGTTTTCGGAAAACATTGATTATTTTTTTAGTGTATCCTTTAAGTTTTACGTTATTAATTTATTTATATATTTTCTGAAAAAGATATTTTTCGTGATGCAAATATTTAATGGAATTTTTAAATAATTTTTAATTTCTGTAAATGATTTTACAATACCGATAGTGATCCAAGCTTTTAAACGGCTGCATTTCAAATTTGGGCATAATGAGACCTCTGTTGTAGAGATTTTAATTTAATCCATAATTTTTTTTTTCAAATACTTGCATATTTCAATATTTTTCGTCATTTCGGATTGTAATAAAGTGGCAATATTTATGATTTTTTAACGGAAAATATTTATTACCGATTTTATTTCGTTATCATATAAAAGTAAGCAAGTATGGTGATCAGTAGACATCGGATTATATGCACTAACAAAGTGCCAAAATATGCACTAAAAAGGCCGAAATATGCACTAAAAACTCTTGATATGGCCAAAATATGCACAATGAAAAATCAAAAAACCGTTTTTATTTGTATATATTTTAATTAGAGACGGTACAATAACAGCGAAGTATTCTTAAAATTGTGCATAGTTTTTGTGACAATTAACTATTTTTCCAAATTTTCGAGCGCTAATTTGTGACGTTTGTCACCCAGTATTCATTTGTACGCCGAAAATTGACGTCATTGTACAAAATTTAAAAATTGGCGCCATTTCTGGAGATACCTGTTTCGGCAGGATACCACCTATACCGTTGATGCAGGCATTAATGTTCTTCATGTCTTCAAGACTCGGGTTCTTAAGCAAAATAGCGTCTAACTTTTCACGAATCTTTTCCGTTATTGAATTAAAAAGGGCGTTGGCAAGTTCGATCATTGTTTCCAGTATTTCTATTGATTTAAATAGAGGAAGGTTTTTTGTTTCCAATTTAACTATGGCATCTGGTAACTTGTGGAAATGTGTTGAGATTAGGGTAACATTCTGTTTAGTGGATGCGTTTTCAAATGCTAGCTTGCGCTTGACTGAATTGCAATGGCCTCAGGATTGTCAAATTGACGAAAACGAAACGAAATATGCACGATTGGGAAAAAAGGCTTAAAATATGCATTAACGCCGTAATTAGAGAGTTATATGCATTTGCATATGCAAATGTGCAAATGCATATAATCCGATGTCTAGTGATCAGTAATAGTCTTTTGCCAAACCATTATTTTGATTTTATAAAGGTTTCGTAATTTCATGTTAACACAATTATGTATTTTTGTTTATATATGCTGTAAAATCTAATTCAGTCATATAATTGATATATTCATGTTTTTTATACATTTTCGGAATTTGCGTTAATATTAAAATCGCCAGTAATGAAACAGGGTTGATTTCTATGCGTTAATAAAATAATTTTCTAAGTTTATAAATAATGGAATGTTGAATTCGTGTGTTCTGTAAATGGCAATTTTGTGATAAATATATTTGTCTGTCTGTTGTGTATAGTTGTATTTTGATTTGAAAACAAATCGTCAGAAATGTTGAGAATTCTAAAGTCGTAACAATGTTGAATTTCAATTCATGCACACTAGTATTCGTGGAATTTGTAAATATTTCTTATTTAGTTATCCATTTTAAATTTGTTGAGTTGAGAGTTTTTTTTGGATAATTCTTTTTTTTTCTGAAACGCCAACCTTTTTGTCTTTTGTAATTTTTAACATATAATTTCTAAACTAGCTTATTATACTATTTGGTAGATAATCGGTTGGGAGAAATTGTATGTGTTTGTATTTTTGTGTTAACTAAATCTTTATATTTTTTATTCATTATAATTACTGTCTGTAATTTTTGCTATTTTACACAATTTTTAATCTTCACAATTAAATATTGTTTTGTATATTTCACTATTATTTTTCAGGAGCAGACGATATCAGTACACTTTCAGATGTAATTATTATTGTTTTATCATATATTAGTGGAAAACTAATAACTAAAACATATATTCATAAACCGGAAATGATTAATTACTAGCTTCAAATAATTTATTTAGACGATAAAAAAATATCTTTACCGTCAACGGCAACGGTGCACGTGGACACTGCAAGCCTTCCTCCAGCGCCTGTGGCCACGCATTTCCACTCGCCCTCATCATCCCATGTGGTGCTGGGCACGTGCAGCTTCAAGCCACCTGCGCCGTCCTCCAGGGCCTGCGAGCGCGCGGGATCGGCGCGGCCCGCCTTGCTGTACCACGCCACACTGCGTGGCCACGGTGGCACGCACACGCGGCACGACAGCTCGAGCGGATCGCCGACTTTGAGGTGGCGGTCTTGGAGCTCCACGATGAAGACGGGCGGAGGCTCCGCCGATATGGCACTGGAATTTTACACATAGTGTTAAACAGCTACAAAATCCTTATTCACAACCGTAAAACGTAAAATAGTTGTTTAGTTACACATTGTACAACGACCGTATAATAAAAAGTTCGGTCTGTTACTAATAAAAAAAAAGAAATATATTTTTCAAACTAGTAACTCAAGAGTGTTCGCACATGTGCCGGTGCGATTATTGATGAGAGCAATATATATTTTTTTATATGAATACCGCACAAGAGCCCCAACTGCTCCCGTCTGAAGCCAGTGAGACTGATGGCATCCCCAATTGGGGTATGTTGTGAGGCTGAAGGTAGTGGAGAAGGGAAGGAGATAGGGAAGAGGAAGGTGGGGAAGTAACTGGCTATTCAGATCTGGTCACCAAACATGGCTAATGCCATTTCGAGCAACGTTTCAATTCTGAATGGTGGTCTTACACCAGGGCGTTACTGAGAGTATCTTTCACTCTGGAACGTGCCGCAAATATACTATATATTATTTTAAATGAATAAAATTGTGAAATAACACACATTAATCAAATAAAATTTCGAGTCAAGAGTCTTACCACTGGACTACGCCGGCCGTCAATGTTATAATACCATCAATGTTTGGTTAAAGATGTTTGTAAACTTTGTGTTCTTCGTGAATAGTGTTTTAATTTCATAAAACGGTGAACTTGGAGATATACCTACCGTTAAGATTTTAAATTTTATGGGTTATTTATAGAAGTATTTCATGAAAGTGATGTTTTTTATAACACACTAATACACGTGTTGGTAAACAAATCAATGAAATTAACTTCTTTAGAGATGCAATTGATTACTACTATTTTTCACAAAAACGGCGGTATACAAATCGTCCGAATATTATTATTATTATTTATGACAGGTGCGAGAGCATATATAAGGGAGATGGAGGGGAGGAGGTTTATGGGGTTCACCCCCCCCCCCTTTCCCATTGACCTAAAACTATCGAATAGTAATTGTAGATTCAAGTATAGGTCATAATAAAAGTAACAAAGAATATTAATTGTAGTTCGAAATGTCAGTTTATTTTTACGTTTTTTGAGAATTAAAAGCAACTTCAAAATTTAAAAAAATAAATTATTATTACTGAACGAGAAAAAAGTAAAGTGACAGTTTTCATCCAATTTTAATACATAGAAGGGCTGGGTTTTTTTGAATTTTGTATTTTTTTAAATTTCTGTACATTTTGATAAAAAATGTTTGTGGTAAGTCTTTTTTCAATTTTCTTTCAATATAGCAATTTTTACACGCTAAATTAGTATATTTCAAATACAAAATGTAAAACGTAATTTTATCTACTTTCTGTAGTGGTAAGTATTTATTTTTACGATATCTTTAAAATACTTTGGAAAAATTCCGAAATTTGTTGAGAAATTATTAATAAAACAAGTATGTTCAATGTATATATACAACAATACTCTTTTGACAGTGTAAACATTTTTCAATCCACTCCCGTCAAAATTAAACATTTTAATTATTTAAAGTGAATTATTATACATAACTATCATCAAATATTAACAAGCAGCACTTATTTATTAACATAATAGTGTTTTTCATTGCAAATATTTGTGTACTGTGTCATAAAAAAAGCAAAAACCAATCAACAACTTCAAACTTTGACAAGCAGTGAATAGTGCCAAATTTATAAACGTGTCACAATGGATGTGCAAAATTTCATCTCCAAAGCAGAAATAGCTGTCAATGCCTTAAATAAGGTACTTTTTGATCCAGCCAACAAATTTAATAAGGATCAAATTTCTAAAATTTCCCCAATTGCGTGTGAAATTTTAAATGCCATAAGTAGCATGTCATCAGCTGTGGCATCCAAAACTGCCAGCTTAGAAGGTGAACTGCGTGCATACAAGGATATAAGAGCAAATTTTTCCCAAAATAACTTTGACATCTGCGAGGCGATTTCGGAAATGAATGAGCAACAAGTGCGTTCCAAAAATATTATTGTTTGCAATGTGCCTGAAAGTATTAAGACAACAGAAGCCGGCAGGATCTTGGAAGACCAGGCAAGTGTCACCAGTATAATCAGTGAAATCGAAAAATCAGCAAATGAAAATATTTCGAAATTTTATAGAATCGGTAAATTATCAAATAGCAAACCTAGACCAATAAAAATCGAACTAGAGAATTCCATACAATCGAGAAATATTCTAAGCAAACGAGGTCTTCTTAAGAACAATATCAGAATCTATCACGACTCAACTCCGGCGCAGCAAAAATTTCTAAAGGATCTGAGGGTTCAACTGGAGAAGCGGAAAGAAAATGGTGAAGATGTCACCATAAAATACATAAACTCCACGCCCAGAATTGTCCCAAATCTGCCAAAAAACTAGGAAGTTATAATAAAAAAAATGGAAAATATCCAAGCAATTCCAACTAACAATCGAACCAGAACTTTAAAAATCTACTACCAAAACATCCGAGGACTACGATCAAAACTTGACGACCTACGAGCAGCCCTACCTTCTCATCATCATGACATTATTATACTTACGGAAACCTGGCTAAACTCTGACATCAAATCAACTGAACTCGGTCTTACAAACTACAAAATATTTCGCTGCGACAGAAATGTCAGATCAAGTTCCAAGTCAAGAGGTGGAGGAGTTTTGATTGCTATAAAACAGAAGTTGTCATCTAGAAAATTAACCACGAAACACAATAACATCGAACATCTTTTTGTGAAGTAACGACTCCTCTCGAGAAAATTATATTTGGAACGGCCTATCTACCACCACTTTCTGACCCTCAAACATACAGAAACCACTGTGAAGACATCGAAAAAATTTCATCAAAATATTCTCACTCGAAAATTGTTATCCTTGGAGATTATAACTTACCAAACCTAACATGGAAAGCAAAAAACTGTGGTCTCATCACAAACGAAAGTGAAAACGATCGTTCACGTGAAGTTTTGGACATGGTAAACTTTCTAAACTTTCACCAACATAATTTTATTTATAACAGTAACAATCGCTTATTAGACTTAGCTTTATCAAACTATCCTAAAATATCTGTAGAACTCTCAAATGATCCACTCCTACCAATAGATAATCACCATCCTCCCCTATACATTAAATTAAATATTACATGCGAAAATGAAAAAATACCTGTACAAAGAGTCCTAAACTTTAAACGAGCCGACTTCGACTCAATTAACAGCCATCTCTCAAATACAGACTGGTCGTTTTTATCCGATGAAAACATTGATGAATCTTTAGACCAACTTTATTTATACTTTTCTAATATTATTGAATCCTATGTACCTTTTTATACACCGAGAAGCTATACCTACCCGGTTTGGTTCTCATCAGAGCTTACTGCCTCTCTTCAGTCAACACAAAAAATTCAAACAAAGCAAATCCATAAGTGATTATAAAATCTTTAGCGAAACTAGGAAAAAATGTAAAGATCTTTCCAAACAATGTTACAAAATGTATATAACCTCTATCGAGGACACTGTCTTTAAAACCAAAAATCTTTGGAAATTTCTTAAAAAACTAAACAATGAAAACATAGACTACCCGCCAATAATGCAAATGAATGGAACCAGTGCAAACAATACACAGGACATTGTAAACCTTTTTTCGGACTTCTTCAAAGATGTATATGATGAAGAAACCCCAGATAACAAAATACCTGAATACAAATTTAGCAAGACCACACACTTAACAAATTGCCATATCACACAAAAATGTTGCGAACAGAAATTATTTTCCTTGGACACTGACAAATCCGCTGGCCCAGACAACATTCCACCAATATTCCTCAAAAAATGCTCTAATACATTGTCTAAACCACTCACATTATTATTCAACCGACTCTTAACCCTTGGACACTTTCCAGACCGCTGGAAATCTAGCTTCATTACACCTATCTACAAAAAAGGAGACGACACTAATATAGCCAATTATCGTCCCATTTGTATACAGTCAGTACTACCCAAGCTTTTCGAATCACTGGTCCTTGATGAAATCTATCCCAAATTAATAAAATTAATTGACCAAAAACAGCACGGTTTTATCAAAGGTAGATCTACCGCAACTAACTTAACAATATTTCAAAACTTCATATTACAATCTTTTGCAGAAAATAAACAAGTCGACTGCATATATACAGACTTTTCGAAGGCATTTGACAAAGTATCCCATAAACTACTAATCCAAAAACTATTTGCTCTAGGAATAAGGGGTAACATGCTAAAATGGTTTACTAGCTATTTATTAAATCGTAAACTGTTCGTCAAAATAAAATCTTGGATGTCGAAAGCGTTCTGGGCTACTAGTGGCCTACCGCAAGGCAGTCACCTTGGCCCGGTTTTGTTCCTCATTTTCATCAATGATATAACCAATTGCTTCAATGATGTCGAGGTATTGCTCTTTGCTGATGACATCAAGCTATACAAGAAAATAACTGATATAAATCATTGCCAAATATTACAGTCAAATATTAGTAAGTTTAAAGATTGGTGCATTCAAAATAATTTATTTTTAAATGTAGAAAAGTGTAAAACCTTGACTTTCTTCAGAAATAAAAATCCTGTTTTATTCGAATATTCCATCAATAACACAGCTTTAGAAAGAGTCACGGAAATGAGGGATCTTGGAATCATTTTGGATGAAAAACTAAGTTTCGCCAATCATATCCACCAAATTATGAACAAAGGTATGAAAACACTAGGCTTCGTTTTAAGAACAACTAAAAACTTTAATTCCATAGAAGCCATTAAACTATTATATGTATCTCTAGTTAGAAGCCAAATTGAATACAACTCGGTAGTTTGGTCTCCATCTTACAAAATTCACATTAATAATATTGAGCGATAAAAAAAAAAAATTCTGCGTTTTATAAACTTTAAATTAAATATCCCACTAGAAGACTTAAAATATAATCTATTACTAAATATTCTAAAAATACACACACTAGAAGACAGACGTAAAATAAACGACTTGATATTTTTATTCAAAATACTTAACTCTAAATTCGACTGTTGCGAACTCCTACAACTCATAAACTTACGAATACCGACAGTAACCACACGACAAAACACACTATTCTACTGCAGCATTCATAAGCGGAACTACATTGCCCACTCTCCGATACAAAGATTTCACACTATGGGAAATCAGTACTTAAGTCATGTTGACATATTCAACATCAACATGGCGAATTTTGTGGATCTTGTAAAAAACTTGTTCCAAAACTATTCCTAAACATAATATTTTTGTAAACGTATCAAATCGCTGTATTTTTGTATTTTTGTGACTTGTGTGCATTTTTATCTAATTTTATTCTTATCATTTCTCTATCTGTTGAAAAATCATCTGTTATATCTGTATTACTGTAAAAGCCCTCTGGGCGTTAAATAAATAAATAAATAAATAAAAATAAATAAATAAATGTACAACGGATAATTTTTGGCTGCATAAGCAACGTGTATATCTTTCCATGTATACTTTTTGTAATGTTTTTTAATTATTAATGTTTTCTTTCACATCCACGGTCTTTTATCAATTGAATATAATTTTCAATACGTTTTTAGTAAGGCTGTTCATCTATAATAATGGTTAAATATGATCTTATGCATGTTTTACACTCTTAGGGAAACATTTCACCTAGGTGATCAGCGCGGCCGGCGCGCGGCGAATCGAGTCGCGGGCTTTTATTAAAAATTACCCTTGCATTGCATTAAATACAGAAATGAATTATTAATCATTTCGAACTAAGTTTTGATATCGTACATCCCGTAGAAAAGTGTCGTAGGTCAAAAAAGTTTATTTTACAGCTGAGTGAAAACAAATGAATGAACGATGAACAAGCCGTCCCGTCCAAAAGAGATACTAGAGACATCTCACGGACATGGAGTGATATAACTTAATCATGATTTTCATGGAGCATAGATAATCACAATCACTTTACTTTTCAGAGATAAAACGTATAACAGGGGTTCCTCCCAGTGCTCAGACACCCCAGGCGTATCTGGATATTTGCGAACAGTAACCAGAATTACAGTAATCAAATTTTTGTGGGTTTTTAAAAATTAAAATATCGCTTTCTTGTGAGTTTACATTGAACATTAACTATCTTATTTCTAATTTTTACCTGTCTGCTGGTTTGAACGAGCCCTCCCTGCTCCCCCTCCCGACCACGTGTACCTTGGACGAGGAGTACGCCTTGCCCATGCAGTTGGCCGCCTCGCAAGTGTAGGTGCCGAGCGAGGTGGCGTCCTCCGGGTTGGCGGTGAGCGCGAACACGTCGCCCGCGCGAATCTCTTCGCTGTCCTTGAACCAGCGCAGGGCCGGAGTCGGGACGCCAACCACTTTGCACTCCAGCGACACGGTGCCCTGGTCTGTCAACAGCGCGCGCAACTCCTCCAGGAACTCAGGCCGCTTGTACGCCTTCGGTACTGTAATTCAAACACTTTATCATGAACACGCATATAGATGTAGCTAAATGTTATTTGGTAAAATTGTTGGTAAAGGACTAGATATCTTTCAATATTAGTCTTTCTTTTAATGTGTTCAATAAAACTTCCCAAACTTCGACCTAATTTACTTCATTATCACTTTATTTTTCAGAGATAAAACGTACCAATACCAGGGGTTCCCCCCAGTGTTCAGAGACCCCAGGCGTATCTGGATATTTGCAAACAAAAACCAGAACCATAATTTTTTATTTGTGTTTTAATGGGGGCTTATGTGTCTAAGTATGAATACGACGGAGGCAAAGAACAGTGGGAAAGCTCTTGCTAAGATTCAAATCAAATAAGTTATAAGTTAACAAATGATTACTACAAATATTTATAAATCTACATTGATATGTATTTAGCACTTACAAATTGTGTATTAAAATCCCACATTTTATTATTTTTGTTATATTATAAGTCATCTGCAGCTCAAATTTTATTTTCCTACCCTTTTATTGTAAAACGTTATACTTCACTTCACCATATTGTGTAATACCTATTTATGTTATTTTATTTTTATTTTGATACAATATTTAACATTTATAGTACAATTTAATAAATTTGGCCTCACTGGGTGACTTACCCGTGCATCTAAACCAGTGTTTCATAACCCTATTGAAAGAATCGCCCCCCTTTACCACAGTAATATCGAGCGCCCCCCCCCCCCCCCCCCCCCCCCCTCCCCCCGAAACGAAAATTAAAAAGTACACATTTTAGTAGGAAGTCCATTTACGCAATGGATTTCCTACTACAAGTAAAACATTATGAAAAGTATAAATAAAACACATTATTATTACATTAACATTGAGTATTAAACCTCATTTAAAATTTTTGTGGAATGAGCTTATTTCCTATATTGGCAAAATGCCCACTCGAACTTTTGCAGCGCCCCCTAAATGTTTTTTCGCAACGCCCCCCAGACTTTCAAAACACCAACGGGGGGGGGGGGGAGGGGGGCGCTGGCGCCCCCGTTAAGAATCACTGACTAAACCTTTAATACTGTTTTTGACAACTATATGCACTCAATCATAGTAATTGTAAAAATATATTAAAGCTTGTAAGAACGTTGATGATTAATAAAGAATAAAAATAAATTAATTGATACATGGGAGAGCAAGGTGGGTGGGGGTTGTAGGGTTGTAGTGTTAGTTACAAGGTGGGTGGGGGTTGTAGGGTTGTAGTGTTAGTTAAATACAACAATGTTATTTGCACCATCTATTTTATCAATGTGATGTAAATAATAAATTATAGTAAGTAGAGGCCCAAAAATTTTTCTAATAATTTTTCCAACAGCCCCCCCCCCCTCCTTTTTTTCGTTTTCCCTCCCCCAATATTGAACCCACTCCCCACCCTCTCCTATTGAGTCGATTCCCCCCCCCCCCCCCCCTATGAATGCTGCTACGCCCTTTCCCGTTATGTTAGCCAGTAAGGTTAGTTGGTTGATGACGATGGTGAGGATGATGAGTGTGATGTATGTATTATGATAGTACATAGTACGGAAGGCAGTTCAGTGCGCAGTACCTATGACGTTGAGGTGCGCCGAGCACTCGGCCCGGCCCGTGTGGTTGTGCGCGGCGCAGGTCCAGCGACCCGCATCCTCGGGACTCGCGGCCGCCAGCTCCAGCCAGTGGAAGCGACCCTCGTTGCTCACCACCACGGCCACGCTCGCCTGCAGGCGCCGTGCGTTGCGGTACCATGTTACCTGCAAAATACAGTTATAGGAATTCATTCATCTATTTATATCTATCTATATTGAAATAATTGTTTGAAAAAGATTCTGTCACCGATTTGTATTTCTTCTTGAAAGGATAAGAGTAAGTCAGTAGATCTCTACGGGGATCGAACTTGGTCAATTCGACCGGAATTTTTTAAATTTTATTTTTTTAATTTATGTAATAATTTCTCGTAAATTGAGGTATATGTCAGATGAAGTTGCCGATATGTTTGCTTATTCGACTTTAATTCCTAGCTAGACGTATTGCCTACGGAATAAATATGTGGTAGGTATTAATATATTAAATGTTTTATTTAAATTATTTTATGATAAGTATAAATCATACCAGACAAGCGATTAAGTACCCAGGGATAAAAAATATTTAATTCTTTATTTGAAATATGCATTTATTCTGTTTAAATGTTTGACAGATGATGGATGATAGATGTAGTAGTTTTTCTAGTTTAATAACATTGATTGAAAGGCAAAGATCCCGAGGCAATTTCTTTTAATAAATACTGACAACTCCACAAATTCTACAATATTTTATTGTTATAATTATTAAAATCTGTACAAGTTCTCAAATACAATCCAACTATAGTTGAAAAATAATAATAAATAAATAGAAAACAAAAGAAAATATTATGAACTATTCACCAAAAAAATATCAGAACCATTTGTTGTCGGCTGTTAAAAATAAAAAATAAAACGATTATACAATTTTTGTTAAAAAAACCTTTTGCCCAAATTTAGATATAATTAATTCGGAAAAAAACTGTTTTTCTTCTTTAACATTTATGACTAAAATTGGGGAAAAATTTAGGTATAATTAATTCGGAAAAAATCTGTTTTTCTTCTTTAACAATTAATTCATTTAAAATAATATATTGTATATTTGCGGCACGTTCCAGAGTGGAAGATACTATCAGTATCGCCCTGGTGTAAGACCACCATTCAGAATTGAAACGTTGCTTGAAAATGGCTTTAGCCGTGTTTAGTGACCAGATCTGAATAGCCATGTACTTCCCAACCTTCCTCTTCCCCTCCCCACTACCTTCAGCCTCACAACATACCCCAATTGGGGTTGCTATAGTCTCACTGACTCCAGACGGGAGCAGTTAAGATTCTTGTGCAGTATTCACTGTAAAAAAATTTAAAAAAAAACATTTATGACTAACATTGGGGAAAAAATACACTAATCGTTGTTATGAAAATATCTTCGAATGTCTATTGATCCACTCTATAGTCTATTTTTTATTAGGCATAATCCAATAGTTAGGTCTTATTCCATTAACTCAAAAAATACAGGTATTCATTACGTGTTAAAAAAATACTAAATTCTTAAAAAAATATATCCACTGACTCGCCGCCTTCAGCTGAATTTCCACAAAGCTTCTCAAGTCCAAAAAATAGCAAAATATGGCAATAGATGCATAAAATCAAAAACAAGAAATGATTCCACAATTGTATACATTTTTTTACCAAACAATATTATCTTATGTGTGTATTATCGCTTCTTAGTTCTATTATTGTTTACAATGTGTTTTTCTTTATATTATCACTTCGCTCATCCTCGTCAAGTTACATGATAGATACATGACACCGATGTTCGCATTGCTCACTCTCTCCGTTTCACAACCAACCAATGGAACGAAAATAAAGGAAAGAGGGGTTTAAAAAGATATCTCAGTGGCAGATCAAAGAAAAGTGAATGACTTTATCAATCAGGGTGTATAAAAACTAACCTGTAATTCGGTTTCGCTCTGTATTTCAACGATGAGGCGTGTCCTGGCGCCGACCTTGACCGCAAGGTCGGTGAGGCGCCTCAGGAACAGGGGTTCGCCGCCCAGCTCGGTGCCCGCGGCTGCGTCCACCCCGCGCGCGTGCACCTCCAGGCGCACTCGCTTGCGGGGCGACGCACCCGCGCCCAACACATACTCGCCCGCATCGGCAAGCGTGGCGCTCTCGGCGTGCAGCGAGGCGCGCGCCCCCTCGCTCGTGCTGGTCCAGCGGCTGTCGAGCACGCCGCCAGCGCGGCTCCTGAAAACGAGGTTAATGGTCAGTTTATTGCTGCTAAACGGTTCGAATCTTGCTCAACCATCTTGAAACCGATGAGCTTTAATGTTGTTGTCGATGGTAAACATATTTAGCTTTTCAGACATGGTTAACATTAGATAGAATTCCTCGCGACAACTCCAACAGTTAGTGAGGATATTACTACCATCCAACATCAAAAAAATTGGAGCTACGTCAAGACAAAGAATATCTCAAATACCAAAAATTGAAATTTTCTGTCGTCACATATGAGTTTGATATTTGTGCATTATTTACCGTAATTAATTACGTAATTACCGTAATAATCTATTGTAAAAACAGACAAAATACCATCGAAAAAAGTCAGAAAAGTGTGTGTAATAGAGAACATTATAACCGTGCATCGGATACGCTGTTGTCTACATAAATGCATAAAAGTTATCCGTGAAGCCAAAAGTAATTACATCCGCGAACATAAGTACCAAAAACAATGCAGTTTAATAGCAAAATTTACGATAATAGTGTTTAATAACGGGCACAAGATAGCTAAAATGCTTCAATATTTTTCATCAGTTTTTATTCCGCGGCCTAATGCACATTAATGTCAAGCCAAAACGTTTATTATTAATTACTCTTTATATTTTTCGACTTTTGACTTAAAATGTCATTCAGCAAAGCTCAATGATGTAGCTAAAGTACTCACATGGGGAAGTTCTCCCTGGGGAACGGTGAAGAGGGGTGATTTTGGTTTTAAATATGTAGCTAAAAACCTACGTACATATATTGATGTAAAAAAGACTTAAGATTGTGAACTCCGCACATTAGTCCTAATTCACCAATAATCTCGGAGCCTGTGGATCTATGACAATCTCAATTGGATAAGTGACGATAGTGAAGAGATTGGGAATTAATTGGAGATTAAAAAAGACACGCAGAAAAAAAAATCAGGTTGGAGCTCAAACCCATAAATTCTTTCGACTTTTAATTTTCGGGAAGTTTCTTAAGAATATTCAGATAGAAATCCTTAGTATGTTCTTAAATGGAAATCTTGAGTATTGTTTAAAACGGAAACATTTAAAATATACCCACTTAATCGGCTAGTAACCGAGTGAACGAATGCGTCTGATTCCTATCCAGGTGTCACGAGTTCAAGCCTCTGCTAGCCAAGTCCTATATCCATTACACACGCAACAAAAAATATATGTCATATTTTTTTCTTAGTCCTGTGTTCTCAATTTGTATCATTTTGGCGCCTAGCCGACTCCTCCCTCGGCTTGGGTCCCTACGGAAAATTTTATATATTGTTTTCCGAGGCGTGTATCCACAATATGTACCATTTTCATAACATTCCCAAAGATGACATTTTATGCAATAAGAAACTTATTTCCTATTGTATGTGAAGTTGATGTAAAAAAAGTCATTAGAATAAAGACCAAACTGTAGATGCATTTGCCCACCAGCTTCATCAGTGGTCGGATCGGGAGATTTGGATGAGGGAATCCCTTTGAACTCTCCGAATAGACTCTCTCGACCCATGCACCATAATTGAAGGGATATTGCTCTTTCTATAGTATTCTTTTCTTCTTTACTTTATAATAATATATTATTTTTTAATCCAATATTAAACGAATGACAAAAAGATGTTGAAAATGGATCGATGACCTTTTATGTTGCTTCTGTCAGTATGTATTATTATCCTTACTTCTCCGTCAAAGTTTCTGATAAACACATACATTAATATAGATTTATCTATCAACACAAATAATTATTAGGAATGTCACATTATCGATTTAAATAGTTCAACTAAATTTAAAGACTACTCTTATTTCAATTTCAAAAACTTCCCTAACCCTTTGTAAGATTTATCATATTTGTAGTATTTATAATTAATAACATTTTTTATTATTTCTGAATGGCTGTTGGTACCACGAAAATATAATGTTAGACAATAAGTTAATTTATATAACCTAACAATTCAATAAAAATATAAATAACGCCGTTGTACTTTCATTAATTACTTACTTTACACCTTCAAACCCACAATTAAAATATTATTTAAGAAAAAAAAATCTAATCAAATCAATTGATTTTCTAATAAATAATGTTATTGGCACCAAAGAATGATGATTTTTTTCAAAGCTCAACAATGATTCCTTCTTTTGACACAAAGTCTGGATGTTGTGACATTGAGAGCCAAGTGGAATGGATATGAAAATAAAACTTTTCGTTTAATATACGTTATTTATAGTTATAAAGAAAAAAAATATATATATACGTTATTTATTCGTTTATTATTATCAGAGAACTTAGAGAACTAGTGAGTTCCCGGCGTCCATTGCATTGCCACTAATAAAGAAATTGTTTCTCCCTGCGTGTCCTTTCCCATTCGTCCCGTTCCCCTTCCGTCCCCTTTCCCTCCCATGTGGGGACATGGGAGGGAAACGCGTAAGAGAAAGGGGTTTCTCTTACGCGTTCCCCTTCATTTTACCTCTCCACTCTCCCGCAAATCAACCTGCCGTGATCCCCTCCTCTCTCCCGCGTTCAATATATTCGGTCCCGGTACATTCATATTTTCAAACAGTTCGCGTGCCACCTATTGCAATTTTTTTTATAACATTTTTATGTTTTGTGTATTATAAGAAAAATCAATCAAATTTGGTACCTAACATAGTTACCTATCTAAAATAATAAAATTTTCAATTAGATTTAAAGTTTTCGATTTTGATTAGTACCATAAGTGAGTATTTCGATGAAATTCATTCATTTAAAAAGTTTATTCGAATATTGAATTTTGATTGAACAATCGATGATTGAAAAATGTCATTCTCAAATTGTGACATTTTTGTAAAAGTTTTTGTAATGATTAAAAAAACTTTTCAGATGTATTGTCATGTGGTTGTAAAAAAGGTATTATGAAAGATTGAAACATTTCCTAAGCTTAATACAGCAACGCATAGCGGACATACATACATACAAACATTTAGAGATTTTCGTATATACATATAAGAAGACAGATATGTAGAAGATAGATAGATATATAGAACATGTTATCGCCTAAATGGCGATTAAAGTCTTCTTTGATTGATTGAAATCTAAATTTGTTTAGAATGAATCAACCTATCCTTGTCCTTTGGACTAGAAGTTAGAAGCTGGGTGGCGAGGATGGCATTTGGCAGAACAATATCCCTACACTAGAACTAGTAGTGAGTCAGTACCGCTTATATCCATTCGCATTTACCGCTGAGTAAACTTTGAAAAATGTCTGCCGTTTATCCTGGTGTGTTTCGGTTATGACTGCTGACAAGGTAGAGCTCTGTAATCAATGACAACAAAGAATTTCCCGAGCGCCTTCGACGCCTTCGTACTCCGCGAGTAACCAAAATATACTTTGAGTGCCAAGGTCGCGTAGAGACGTTTTTTCCACTTTTTTTCACGCGTCTGGGAAAAATGTCACAGCTTTGACCCGTTTTCTCTTAGCGTCGCGTAATGAACAGAGACGAATTCTTAGCCACTTACAATATGGGTTGAGCTTCATTTGCAACGACTATGCACTTTAAAAAAAGGATGAAGAGTTGAATCGAATTCCGTTTCGGATAATGTTTCAATTTTTTTTAATGTTTATTTTTTTATATTGTTTTAATTAAAACTTTATCCTAGAAAAGTAGTATCTCAGAAATAATATCTTTGCTACACAAAAAAAAACTCAAATAAGTGAAGAGTATATTATGATTATTACGTATATCAATCAAAATAAGAATAAAATTCTTAATTTTCATTTCACCCGGTTTTTCACATTCGTATCGCCAAACAGAGTGTGCAAATCACACGCAGTAGAAGTAGACCCTTCATAAAACTAAAGTAGACAAGTGAGGGGAGGCTACGAAGCACCGCACAAACAGGAGACCGATTATACTATCTTATTCTTTCGCAGGCTAAATCCTAAAAAGTGTTTGTTTATCTGTTTTTAAGGTCGCTATTTTTCGTTTCATCAAGTTTAAAATTACAATGGTGCAAAAGAAGTTTTCTCTTCAAAATAATCAATTTTTTGTAACTTCATCGCTAAGAGAAAACCTCTTTAGCACGAAACAAACACATACATCTATAGAATTTAGCCCGCGAGAGAACGAGATATTATAATCAGTCTCCTCTTTGTGCGGTGCTACGTAGCCTTTCCACTCTAGTCAACTTTAGTTTTCTGAAGGTTTCACTTTTACCGCGTGTGCCGTTGCAGAATTGCACATTTGTTTTTTTTAAATGTTTTAAATATCAGTTGAATCCGGCTGAAACGACCATTATTTAGTTTTCAGATTGTTTTCTCGGATCGTACGGCAAACTGCCGTGGAAGGGTAATCGAACACAACGGATCGTCTGAAGCAAAGTATTAAAAAGAAAAACAAAAACATTTTAGCATGGCAACACCATTGCGTCGATTCCGTCTAACTATCAACACATCAATTTCCCGTCAAATTATCGGAATGCACTAAGACAATTATTATATTCGTATTTCGGTCAATTCCTCAGCTGTTTTCCTCCCAACGGAAGTTAGGTAGCGCCGTCACCGCGCGCCAATCCCATCACTTTATTTATATCGCGCGCTGAAAAAAACTGGTGTTTGGCCTACGTTTCTGGAAATTTCTTTTGATGCCACGAATTCGATCATCATCACAAATAATAGAGGCCAAACTGCAGAGCAGAATCCCATTTCACACTAGACATACATTCGAGACAAGGTTTTTTAACAAAAACTATAAATAAAATAATATTTTCCAAAGCGTTGATGTTTTTATCCCACTTTTTAAAAATTTTATAAATCTCTGTTTTTTAGGTTGTCTGTCTGTATCCACTTTATTCTCCTCGAGTCTATAATAAGTTATGTTGTAAGTCTACGATTTATAGTAAGTTGACATTTCCCCTCAGTCGTTACAGGTAGGTAGTATGTAGGTACTAAACAAACATAAGTGGTGGTGCATTCAAAACTTCTTTCTTTCTACTTAATTCGCTTTTGCCTTTAGAAATTAATCAAAGAATATTAATACAAATTATTTTTAAAAAGCCGTACGATTACCCCGCCATCAAATTATTTAAAGAATTTAAAGTCCCTTCGCTTCATACCATTAATAAAAAAATTAAACCTTTATAAATACCTACACAAAGATCGTTTCAATGATGAGAGCTTAACTCTTTTTTCGAACAGCAATAGAACATACCTACTATCATATCTTGGCTCTATGACTATACCGCACTGTTAAACCACCACAGCCTAACAATTCTACAAATGTATTGGAGTTAAATGGTTTAACGAATAACCCTTGAAATTAAGGTTGGCCACAAATTATAAAAAAATCAAAAATTTCATGAAAACACCATAAATAAGTTATTACAATCATATTACATCTAACAATACTGTATGATACAATGATACTACCCAATTACAATATTAGATATCCCTTTTTTACTCTTTTTCTCTCTTCTTCTTTTTGTTATATTACTTATCTATTATTTGTTTATGATTTTTTCTTCTTTATTGTTAATTATCTATTATATGTTCTATAAAAAAAAGAATATAATTTTTTTTACGTTACGGCGGTTTTTTGCTGTAAAAAAAGTGTAAAACGAATTAATTAATGTAATTTTAATAGAAAAACTTTGTTTGATGCATAACATGTAATTAATTGTACCATTATATTTAATAAGTAAAATAAAATAAATAAACAAAAAAAGTAAATCGATTTAAAATAAAACTGATAGCAATATTTGACTCCTGTGCCGGGATAGATGAAATTGCAAGGTTGAATATGTTCGGAAAAACATCCGGATACACCCAATACATTTATTACATTTAAAATTAATGAAACCAGCTAGTAGCTGAATGGATGAATGTGTTGGTTCCCACCTAGATGTCGTGTCGTGGGTTCAATTCCTCTGCTAGCTAGTCCTCCACATTGCACACGCAAAATTTTTCGCATATCGGAATACGAGGGAATAATTTGGACAAATTATACACCAAACAAATGCTTAATAAATTTAATATCTGTACTAAAAAAAAATAAAGTGTGCAATTCAGACGCGGTAGAATGAAACCTTCAGAAGACCAAAGTAGACAAGAGTGGGGAGGCTGCGAAGCACCGCACAAAGAGGAGACCGATTATTCTATCTCATTCTCTAAATCGTATAGATTTTAGTGTTTGTATCTTTTTCGTTTCATCAAGTTTCAAATCACAACGGTGCTAAAAAAGTTTTCACTTCAAAAACTTGTTTCTAAAGCATTTATCAAGTCCCAAACTCTTAATTTTAGTATCGCATTTTTTAAACAACGACTACGAAATTATTGATACATCTCATAACTATCGCGTCAAAATAATGTAACTTACTTTAGTTAGTAGACTCCATACCCGAAACAATGGACAAAAACTAGACGCACTCGCTCTGTGCTTTGGGTTGGAGTTAGCATTTTCCAATCAAATAATGCATCATTCTAATGATATGGTTCACTGTTACATCTTATTATTTCTGTGAAATAGTTTATTTGCCATGCATTAGTCAAGTCATCCAACCTGAAGGAATGTAAACATATTATTATTGCTATCATTTATTTGTTTTCGTGATCACATTCGCCTTATAGGTGAGATCCCGAAGCTCTAAAAGGCATAAAATACTTATATAGAACATTTTATAGAAAACAATTAGATATTTAGTTTATAATGGAATGATAAACACGAGTCTACTTTGGCACAAACTCTTGGCTGAGGTTAAGTGTGTCCAGAAGAGACGGGCGTATAATTCCTATCCTCCCCTGCGGTGCAGGTGGAAGGGTGGAGTGAGTTCGGCTGGAGAGGTTAAAAGGTCTCCAGCAACCAATACCTCCCGATCCGACCGCCACGCAGTAGGTGGGCAGACCAATCCGCCGTCAAGACCTAGAAAAACCCCACCCCATGAATCCGTCCACCCCTCCTACGTCACCAATCGTAGCGACCCACCTTGTCTGACTTGAGACGGTGATACTAATTTCCGCCTCTGAAATTGTTTTGAAGATCAAATGACCAAATTTCATCAATTTCGGAATAAAAACTGCAGATTTGTAAAAAATCCAACAAATTACGGCCGCCACAGACAACCTTCTTTATATAAAGCTGAATTGAACCCGGCGTTGCTCGGTGCTACGCATTTTTGGAGTATAGTTTTGCGGTTGTGAATTCCGTTAAACTTGGTATATTTTTGAGGTGGAAATAATAATATTGTCATTAATGGAAATTTTCGTGTTCATTTGATACATTTTAACCTGCCACGTCTATCTCGGGCGTCCCCGACTTCTTTTACCATTCAATTCCACATAATATATTCTGCTTTCACATCTTTCTTAGTTTAGATGCGCCTCATTTAACCACACATAATTATTTGATTCGCTTGATCATGCCATGTCTTTCTCGGGCGTCTCCAACATCCACTTGAACTTCATAATTCAATATCCTTATCAGATAAACGAACGGTACAATCCCAGTTTGTCATTACTTTAAAAAGGTTTTTTCCAAATATATTTCAAGAAAAATAATATAAATTAAGATGAAAATGAAAAAAATGAAAGGCAGTTAATGAATGAGTATTCAAAATACGTAAATAAATTTTAAATTAACGGATCGTCTCTCAGGGAGACCGTCGCATCATCCTGCATCAATCGCTCATTGAATGGAGAGCTGAACCACGATAGTGACTTTGGTTGAGGTTTTTTATTGTGCTTTAAGCTTTTAGCTTTTTCGGGCTTCGAGCGTTGATCTTCGAACTTCAAACTTTGACCTTGTATCTGCGAGCTTTAAGCTTAGTAGAGCTTTGAGCTTTGAGTTAAGTTGAGTTTTGACCCTTGAGCTTTAAGCATTGAGCATCGAACATTGAGCTTCGAACTTAGTTGAGTTTTGAGCTTTGAGCTTTGATTTGTGGGCTTTGCGCTTCGAGCTTTGAGTTTTGTACGTTATCGAATTTTGAGCTTTTGGTCTTTAAGTTTTTCTAGAAGGTCGAATAAAGTTTTATGTCCCCGTCATTGTCGAGCTTTACACAGAGTTTTTCGAATTCAGATGGAGACGGTGATGATCTTCTTATTTTGAACGTTAAGTGTACAACTTTTCTTTACGATGATTTAAAATTCTGCTTAAAGGGGTGGGAAATCGAGATGAGGATTTTTTAAGAACCTGATGTAAACAGTTACCGTCCTCTTATTTTGAGGGTTAAGAGTGCAAAATTTCATCAATCGCGGAACAAAACTGTAGATTTGTATGAAAAACAAAGCCACAGTAAGTAAATACTTTAAATATATATAGATTAATAATATATTGGTGAAGTCTCCGGCGTTGCTCGGGCATTATGCCAAGTTTTTCTAAATCAGACGTAGATAGTAATTTTCCTGTAATTTAGAACGCCTAGTGTGCAAAATTTTATCGAGTAGGGTCAAAATTTTGCTTAAGTGGTGGGAAAAGGGAATGGGGGTAGTTTTTCTAAATCTCATTTAAACAGTGAGCTTTCTCTAATTTTTAAGTTCAAGTGTGCAAAATTGCACCAAATCGAAATAAAACTGTGGATTTGTGTAAAAAAACAAAGTCACACCGGGACACTTCTTTATAATTGTAGATATTAATGCTGATGTCCTCGGCGTTGCCCGGGTTTTATGGTCAAAATATTGGTTTAAGGGATGAGAAAAGGGATTTGGGGTTGTTTTTGTAAAACCCACATGGAAAGTAATCTTTCCCTTATTTTGAAGATCAAAGTTTCATCAACTAAAAATCATAGCAAAAAAAAACTCACAAGTAAAAATTCAAATCTACGCCGCCCGCTACAGACAACAAACTTTATATATTAGAAAGAGAAGATTGTGTTATTACGTAAGCCAAAATGCGTTACAACTGATAAAGCTGCGTAATGGCAGGCCGGATCGGGAGAGATTGGTTGAGGGAGTCTCTTTGACTCTCCAGCCGTACTCTCTCGGAACATCGTTGGAACTTCTCTCTCGGAACTTCCTCTCCTTCCTTTCCTAAAAAGACCTTTCATACAGCATCCCCAAAGATGATATAGGCTCTGAGGGGAATTATTTTCCTCAGAACCTCCTGTGTGGAGCTACAAAATGTGAAAAAAAGGGATTTTAATAAACATGACCAATTAAAATATGTAAAATAACTACGGTAAGATATACAACATAACTCATAATGGCAAAACCTGCATGCAACATAAAAAAAAATCCATCACTGATTAGTAAATAATATTGGTGCTTTATTGGACAGCTTTGGAAGATTCTTTAAAAATTCAATTTAATGTTAGTTTTCAACCTTCAGTTTGAGAAGAATACAGATACGATCAAAAGAGCACAAAGCGCCTTGTCTCTCCATGTATCTTTTTTTACTCTTATGAAAGGTGATTTCGAAATTGTTAAGAAGTGAAAAAATAATTATTATTTTTTCAGAATTTTATGGAGCATCACATTTAATGGAATGCCAAAATTTCTATAATAGATTATGATCTGAAAAAATGTAGCGCTTCCGGACGTGGGCGACCAACACTGCCGACTACTCCTACATATCCTCGCCTTTGTTACCGGGTTCTATTATGACAACCCATCACCGAATAATCAAATATTATAAAAGAGATGTTCACGCCAGAATGTACAGCGAGGGTAAAAATAATTATTGGAGTCCAAACCGGTAAAAATAATATCTGAACATACTCAATCTCTGTACACGTCAATACAGAGCAGATTCCGCTTCACTGGTTTTGATCCATTGCGTTTTTCATGATTTTTCTACGTGATCAACGAAAAGGTGTAATCTTTATAATATTGTTTTATTTATTATGAACCCCGCACTATACTTGTAAAATGATGTGGCTTGTAAAAGAAAAATCAATGTAGCTGTTTAAAATAACCTAATAATAATAGTTAATAATTAGAATACTTATAATAAATAATAATGTGGTATTTCCACAAACGAGGGATTCTGTTGAAAATGTACGGAATATTTAGAGATCATTTTTCTGATTTTAATCATCCTACTAAAAAAATTTGTTTTTTATGTTTTCATTCAATATTATTGATTTTAAAAACGCTCTAAAACTGACAAAATCAAAGCAGCCCGTTTTTTGCAAATGAGTTTGTGACGTCACAAGCGTAGCTCAGCTTAACCAGCATAAATAAACACTGGCATTGAGCGTCCGCACTCATGACGTCACACGATAGCCACGCCCCAAAATGTCGTTTTAGCGGTAATTCAAATATGGGGAACTTTAACTCGCTGTAGAAAATTTATTCGTCAACATAAAAATAAAATTAAAAATGCCATAATCATCGTAATGTTTTGCTTAACTTTTTAAGCTATAAAAAAACGTTGAAAAACTCCATTAGAATAATTAAAATAATAGTTTTTCCAAAATATATATATTTTTTAAAATTATTGTTGACTTATAAAACCGTGTATTCCAAAATGCTTTCAGCTTGTTGATGACGGTTCCATGACAACTCAGAATCAAGCAACCCCTTTTAAAATTCATTAAAAGTTATGAAAAAAAAATTAAAAACGCCCATAATCTAACCTAAAGTAACCTAATAAACCATTTTTTTCAACACTTTTAATGACTTTTAATGTAGGTTTTGAAACTGCGTGATTATGGGTTGTCTGGTCACCATTGATGACCTATCTTGCTATACATTTAGAAAATGAAATAATATATTTTATATAATCTCTTCACATAAATTGTTTTTCTTTGTTTTTATAACTGATCGATTTTAGATAACGGAGTTGTATTTGCCCCATTTTTTAAACGAAGAACCCGCTTCTTGTACGTTACAATGTGTTCACCACATAGCCCATAATTGATTCCGTTAATGTGTTATAGAATAAGTTAGTAGGTACCTGCCTACAATTAATTTTTGTTAACAAGACTTTTTGATAATTTGTTAACAAGTATTTTAGTCTATTGCATTAAGTTATTATTATATAATTGGTCAGTTAAAGTTGAATTATTACATAATTGGCCAGTTAAAGTTGACAACTCATTTTTCTTTCTTTTTTTCCCATAATATATTGTGTATACATGTATGATGTAGCAGAGGTGCCCGGGTTCATGGGGTGAGGTTTGTCTAGGTCTTGGAGGTGGATGACCGGGACACACTGAACCCCAGATTCCTGCCCATCACTTAAACCCTTTTCCTTCCCAGAACTCTCCTCTCCTTACTTTCCTTAAAAAACCCTCCACACAGCATCACCAAAGATGACATAGGCCCTGAAGGAAATTATTTTCCTCAGGGTCTCCTGTGTGGAGCTGATGTAAAAAAAAAGAAAATTGCATATTGGCTGCACTTTTCTAAGTTTGTCTTATGAGTAATTATGATCCTTTTTTCTTATAAAGACAAAGTGAATTATATTAAGATAGAACCAGCAGACAAGCAGCTATGGGGCAACCTTTTTTTAAATTTTATAAACCCTATTTTATTTGTCATATAATTAATAATTAATTTTTAAATCTCCTTTTTTAGGTGGCAGTATGAATATTAATACCTTTTGCTTGAACGCATTGAACAAACATTATTACGTTTGTCTTGCATTTTACGAAGTGCTAAAAAAATTAGTCTTCTGGTAAAAAATATTCTTTAGCAATTGAATGTTTATGAAAATAAGTAGGTTACACTTCTGTCAGATTAATAGGTCTACTTAATTCCCCGTCATTACTGACGGCTCTTACGTACCTAATTTATTAATCTATTCGGTATTATTAGGGAGTGACGGTTAGGGTATTATAAATCGTAGTATAACAAGATATATAAGGGTGATGTATAAATAAGTTTGTAATCCAGCAACGCTGGGTTTCAGTTAAAGTGGGTAGCAAGTCCTAGAATATCAAAGGAAGATATATATAAGAATATGGTCATAAAAAACGCAGGGCAAGATGGCGTACTATACTTTATAAGCCAGCAACACCGGGTAACACTTAAAGTGGGCAGTAAGTCGCAGTAAAGACGAAAATACTTGTGAATTAATCAAGGAAAAGAAAGTATGTGGACCACCTGTCTGTACGGGAAATGTCTATTCTGGCCACTGGCCACCATTCAAACATTGACGAGTGTATTACACCATAGTGGTCACAAAGTGTGTCGATGGTCGATGTAGACATAGGTGCAGAGCGGTCTGGCAAGGGCTCAATCCTCTGCTGGCCGAGTGCGCTTTACTCTCTGGGAGAATTAGGAGCACACACTCACTGGGGTAACGGACGTAATTAGGATGTAGGTAACCTTTCCCTTCCACCGGTTTACTACGTGTACAACTCGAATACCTAACTAACTAACGGACACGATACCAAAACACTATACAAAAAATATTGCGTAGATCCTGTATCATAATATTGTGTTCCTACCTAACTATCTATCTAGTTAAATACGTACTCAGATCATTAGACTCAAACGAATGTTTTCTAGTTTAAACTTAAATGTCACAATAGGTAAAATTACTTGAATGGCTTACATATATCAAGTATTTGGTGGGCATTCCTAAAATTTAATCCTAGTCGGCATGTCGTGCACCAAATGTGTTGTGATGTCATACTTGATTAGTGTTTTTTTTTCTTTTTCAATTTCTTCATAATCGGCCATGGATTTTCGATAGGGTTCATATTGGGGCTATTTCTAGGCCATGGCAGCTTTGAAATTTGCATATCTTGAAGATACTTGTATAAGGGATACCTTTGACGTTGTTGCAGGGAGCCTTGTCGTACATGAGTGTTCATCACCATTTGGAAACGGTGGTTTCCATATTTAAAAAAAAAAAACAAGGACTAAACATAACTATAAGTAAATAAAAATATTTAGACAATAAATCATAAAGCGGGTGTAAAAATTAGAGTGCAATACTGTATAGTCTGTGTTGTATATATCACATATTAATCATCCATTATCGTCATTACTTCTGTTGGTTTAGGTTAACATTGAATTGTGTTTCAACCAAAATGGACTGATATAAATGCTGCTGATGTAAACCTTTTGAAATACCCTCTATCAAACTTGTGTTCCATGATAGCTTCGCTGTTATTTGTAATAAAGCCAGTGTTAGTGTAAGCAGTCAGTTTGGAAGTCGCGTCGTCTATGTTCGAAATTAATGCCGATGCACTGGCTTAGTGCATGATGCACGCAGTTTATAGGTGATCATCTAAATCCATTATTTACCCATTAAATTGGGTTACGTAAGCAGAACCGAAATACTCGAATCGCGTCCCAAAGTGTCGGATGTAGAAATAATCGATGCTCCGTTGATTTATTTATTTACTTCTTCTTCGAATGTTTAACCGATACTTTTTACTAAAAGTTTTCGATGTTAAGGCTAAAATAAATAAAAACCAGAAAAAGCACATTGTATACATATTCTGTTAAAGTAGGTTTATCCACAATAATTTTATGCGTGCGCGTCTTGAGAATAACATCACAAGTCTCCTCAAAGATAAAATTATAAACACTTTTACGTTATGTTTTACAGCTTCCTGCCATTTGTCTTTCCATTTTAAAGTATGACTGTCGTTCTAAAGCTATACAGCAGCTTTTTAAATTACGCAATTTTGAATCAGTGATGCCAAAAACTAAGCTGAGCCTTCTATCAACAACTTCTGATGAATGTGACCATTATTTTGTTGAATGGGATATTGCAAGAGGTTTGAATAGATTTAGATATGTTTGTCAATTATAAAGTACATATATTATATAAGCGTTCCCCTTAAACAATGTACATAAAGCATAAAAAGTTTCAACAATGCTTGAAGTGTCGTTATTATGTCTCGGTATATCCTGGTGTGTCTATTGTTTTTCCTGGAGAAGTAAGTAGTGCGAGACAAGAGAGCGTCATGTATGTATCAGGTAGGCAGGATAGGCAAGTGGGGCATTTCCCAAGTGGCGCAGATCCTGCAGGAGCCGTTCCGCTCCGCGCCCCTCCGCGACATACGATACATAATATATTGTGCAGTGCTGCGGAGAGAAACCGGTCAGCCAGGGTGGTGCAGTGGGTGGAGTGGGTGAGATGAGCAGGAACAGGTGTGTATGGGGTGCGGGTGGACTGACCTGTCGGTACAGGTGGACGAGGCGGCCGCAGCCCTCTTCTTGGCGGAGTCACACTTGCAACAGTTCCCGCCCATACCGAGTGTTTACCTGCCCAGTGTGCGTCAAGTCCGATATAATCCGTCAACTGGGAATGCGAAAACACACGCTCGGGTACAAAAATAAATCATATCGAAAACACTCATAAAACAGTTTCACACGCGTTTCCAACAACGCGTCGGGATTTGCAATTGGTCTTTAATTATTATGTAATATTCGGGGGCACTAAGCCGATGCCAATGTCGACTTGGAGGAGAGCGAACACCGCCATGGTCCATTCACAGGAATGGCGGAGGTGGAGATGGTTCTCTCAGGAAGCCCGTCCGCTGACTGGGTCGGCTGCCGCCCGCCGGAGATATTTTTACCGACACCTACAGGAGAGACTCGGCTCCTGGCCCCGGGTAGGCGGGGATGGATCCCGAGTAGCGGGCCGCCGAACACGCAGGATCGCTTCTTGTCCCCGCCGGTCACTTCGCTGGTGGCGCCTGTGCGAGGTCCGTAGATCCATTGAAATGGCGTTAAGCAATCTGATGCTAGCCAAATTCACCGTGAACCATCAAATATACTGAAGATTCCATATTTTTATGATTTCATAATAAAATGCAATTTATTTATTGCTAGCCATAGAAACATTCCAGCCTAAATAGCGAGGGAAACCAAAAGCAAATATATATTCTTTTTTACCTGTGTAAGCACATATTTACTGAAGTATCACAATCGTTAAATAAAGATAAAGCCGTATTGACTATTAATCGATTTTTGGTAGTAGCTTAATAATTAAATATAGGTGCGTACATAATTACCAAAGAAAAGTCTAAAACGTGTTTGGTATAAAACATAAAGAAAACATACAGGTAAGTAAGTATCTACATTTTTATGTGCAATAATTGATTGATTTTTTAAAAAAATTCTTAAAGGTATGATGCAAGAAAAAGACCGAAGCATAAATATTTACTCCAGTGCTAATCGAACACTTGACCTCGTGATAGGAAAACAGCCGTATTGTAAACTTCTAAGTCGTCTATATTATCCGTATAGCGCGATATAAATACGAATTTGTCTATTTTAAGTACAAGTTAAACCTATAGCCTTACGACAAGAACAGTCCTGGATTAAACATTTATAACCCAATTTTTGATTATTTTGAAATAAATTAAACTCAAATCGTCAAATCTACTTTCCAAATAAATTACCTAGTTTTCTCTTAAATAAATATTACAAAGCAAAAGGCGGAAGATTTTTTTTTTTGTAATTTAAAAAAAAGATAAATATAATTTGTACTTCTACCATCGTCTTGAATCACCCGACGAAGTTAGCACACTTTATCATCGGATAAACTGTATTTGTGATTTGTCAATTCTTTAGGTAAGGTATCTCTTTATTTAAATTAATTTAAAAAGCCCCATCTACAAATTCGTTCCATGACTGAATAACAAAAAGATTTTTTTCTAATATTGAAATTACCTTCCGTACCTACAATGTCACAAAAACGAGTAGGTTCATGTTTACGAAATGACACGGATTTATTTATGTAATTAAAATTGACGTACTTTACGGATAGAAACATTTAACAATTTTGCAGACAGGGTTTTACTATTTTCGAAAAAAAAAAAAAAATTTTTTATTTTAACAAGAATGTTTCGATTTTTAAAACAATACGTTAATAAAAAATCCAATTTTCGTGCGGCAATAAAATCTATCCAATAAATTGTTGAAAGTATTGCCAGTAAGCGTGAAAATTGGTATTCGTGTCCTCGGTCATACAAATAGATATGAGTAGTCCTTCACGCCATGGAAGTTTAGATTTATCTACCTATATTTTTAAATATGGCTTATAATATCTATGCTCAAAATGCTTTACTCCATCCAAAAATATTTCCTGTTTTGTTCCGCAACATTTTTTAAATAATATATATTTGGCTCTATCGTGATTAATTTTTGGGTTATTTCATTTAAAAAAAAAAACATTTGCAGTGTTCATCTGATGGACACTGTAACGATATCCGAAATGTTGGCGAAAGAAGGAGGAAGCATAACACGGCATAATAACTCAAAAATTTGTCCCAATTGTACTTTTGGCAGTGAAAATTTAAAACCATATCTACTATAATAATTATTTTTAACTTCTCACAGAAATCTCGGTTTTTCAGTATTTATATTCACATAAATGTAGAGATAAATAAATGTTGTCTGTGTGGTAATAAAAAAGTTCACACTTCGTATATCTACTTTAAAAACCTCGTAGGCAGGTCGAGGTTAAAAAACACTTTTTTGTTAAAATACAGGATTTAGATGAAGATTTTGTGTCACAATATTCCTGAGCCCCCATGGAATGCAAGCCAATGACTGCCAGTGACGAATATTTGCTTGATCAAGGGTAGACTGCAGTTTCACAGTTTAAAAAAAACGAGTGTGCTTTAGACCACACGACTGAAGTAAAACTTCACTAACTTATAAAAGAAGAGAGAAAGAAAATGTACGCGTGCATTGCTCTCTCTTGCTCCTACAGTGTGAAACAGGCAATAGGCCTGCACTGTGTCTTACATATACTAAACGTAACTGGTTATGAGAGAGAAAAAGAGAGAAAGAAAATGTGTGCTCGCACCTCTCTCTCTCTTGCCCCTACAGTAATGTATGAAATGTAACTCTCTCTCTTTCTATCTTCACTAACTTATATCTCCCTCTCAACTTTCGTTCGCCTCGCCCGATCACACTTTTCGGAACCAGCTTACTCCCCAAGTCAAGCGTGCGTAAAGAAGTTTTACTTCAAAAGTTCACAAGTCGTAGATCTACTTTAAAAACCTCGTAGTCAAGTTGAGGTTAAAAAAACAAATCTTTGTTAAAACACAGGATTTGGATGGAGATTTGGTGTCACAATATTCCTTAGCCCCCATGGAATGCAAGTCACTGCCAGTGACGAATTTTGATGACTCGCTTGATCAAGGGTTGACTGCAGTTACATAATTTAAAAAATGTGAAACAAATCACATTTTTTTTGTTTTTTTTCTTCCCTTTCAATTTTCAATTAAAATCATGTTATTAGATTTTATTTGCAACATTCCCAGTTTGCACTCGCGACTTTTAGGTCCAGAGCCAAAACACCAACCGCTCAATAAGGTTTTGTAGCACATAGCTTTTATAGATTACCCACTAAAACTCAAAACCAAGGATACTTAAACTGTTCTTTAAAAAAAAAAAAATCATAAAATATTTTTTTAAACAATTGTCATATATTTAATTAATAACAGATAACTTTGTATAAACCACTTTTTAATAAACAATATCGAAATGTTTCAATAACAATGTTATCTTCTTCAGAATATGTTAATATTAACAATATAAATATTAACATATAATATTAACATATCCTGAAGAAGATAACATTGTTATTGAAACATGTCGATATCGTTTATTAAAAAGTGGTTTATACAAAGTTATCTGTTATTAATTAAATAATAAATAATGCCACAAAGTTATTTTGCAAAGATTGAAGAAGTAATTGTCATATAGCCCAAAGAAAAACTCTCGGTTAAAAAAAAAAGGTAAAAATGACCTTAATTAATTATGTGGAGATCTTCTGAGATGGTTCTCTTCATACGTTAAAAATAGAAGTCAAGCTGTTGCTTTAAAAGGTTACATGTCACAAATTATAACTATTCTCTAGGGGTACCGCAAGGCTCCCATCTAGGGCCTCTCTTGTTTATTTTATATATAAACGATATGAACCGTGTCATAAATCATTCTTGTTTCCTATTTTACGCTGATGACATGAAATTATATAAATGTATTAGCTCCATGGATGACTGCAACCAATTGCAAGAAGACGTTAGCAGAATTGAGGAATATTGCGAAAACAATCAATTATATCTAAATATAAACAAATGTAATGTTATTACTTTTACACGGAAAAAAAATCCAATTAATTATATTTACAAACTAAACCATGTCCCTCTACAACGAGTAGAAACAATAAGAGATCTTGGAGTAATACTAGACTCTAAAATGTTATTTAGGGATCATATTGAAAATATTCTAGAAAAAGCTTATAAGCAATTGGGTTTCATTATTCGCATTACAAAACCTTTTACTATAGCACACACCCTAATTCTGTTATATATGTCATATGTACGGTCACAACTCGAGTTCGCCTCAGTAATTTGGAATCCTCAATATCAAACATATATTCATCGCATTGAAAATATCCAGAAAAAATTTATAAAACACCTAACGTATCGCTTTAGTGATCATCAATTTGACCCTATCGCCTTATATAAACGCAGAAAAATCTTTGATGCATTATTCTTATACAAAATCATGAACTGCCTTGTTGATTCATCATTTCTGTTAGAAAATATTGCATTTCGTTGCCCCAAACAAAATACCAGATCAAACGACTTATTTAGAATACCACACAGTAAATCAAAATACGCGCAAAACTCTGTAATAATACGTATCTGTGAAACTTACAACGCCTTACGAGATGTAGACATTTTCAACCATGATTTGAAATGATATAAAATGCAGCTTAATATATTAATAACTTAAAATACTTTTTTTTTTCTTTTTTGTGAAAATTTATAATATTATTATCCGTAGTAAATAGTATAACTATGTTTGTCAATAACTTTACTTTTTTTCTTTATTACGTTTTATGTTTTTTTTTTTTTTTTCCTTATTATGTTTATTTTTTTGTCACATAAGTTGAATAGGTAAAAATACTATATCAAATTTTTAACTTAATGGAACTTAATTGGTCTGCAACGTATGAATGTTCTTTGTTATATTATCATTTTGTATGACTGTTTGTTTTCCTAAATAAAATATAAAAATAAAAAGTCTAATGTTCAAAATTTTAAGCAACCCCGAGGGACTCAAAAAGAGCTGATGACCTTGAAACGCCTGAACAGATTTTCATGAATTGTACCTAAGAACCATCTCCATCAAGTCAGTTTTCAAACAGCAACAAAAACGCATCAAAATCGGTCCATTCGTTTAAAAGCTACGATGCCACAGACAGTCGCATAGAGAGACAAAATTATTTAATTTAAACAACCGTCTGAAAAACCTAGAAATTACAAATGTAAAACAATAAGAAAACAATTAAAAAAAAAACAATGTAAAAATGAACTTAAATAAGTCAAATTTTCAAAATTTAAGCAACCCCGACTCAAAAAGAGCTGATGACCTTGAAACGCCTGAACAGATTTTCATGAATTGTAGCTAAGAACCATCTCGATCACGTCAGCTTTCAAACAAAAAAAAACGTAACATAACGGTCCATTGGTTTAGGAGCTTGCGTCGGGGGTTAAAAAGGTGGACAACAAAAAATCCTCTCCCCTTTCGGTATTATCACTCTCTGGTCGGTTTCCACTTCGTGTTCAAAAAAAAGTAAACGTATTATACGTATAAGGTACATACAAAATTAAATTAAATCAATTTTTTTTATTTGAACAACTTAATTATTTTAATACCTATCCAATGATAACTAGACCAAATCTTGATTAAGGCAATTCAGTTATCTTCTACTTACACCCCTTTATGATGGTTTGATCCTATTCATAAAATCAATACGAGCGTACTTCAAAGAATACACGAGTTCTTAACACTACATTTTAATTATTAATTTTTGCATTTAAAAACATTTATTTCCATTTTTATTTCTATTTTTCTTTAATGCATTTAAAATATTTTATTTCCATTTTTATTTCTATACATCTTTAAATTATTTTTTTCTCTTTATTTTTCACCTAATTTTATTGTGTTTTAATTTATATAAATTATACACATAAATAAAATGTTTTAATTTATATATTAAAGTTCTAGAGGCGATAGGGGTGAAAGGACGTTTTCTTAAACTTTTGAAAAACTACCTAAGTGATCGTAAAATTCAGGTCAAAATAAATGGAAAATTGAGAAAGTGGGAACATTGTCTACTGGTGTGCCGCAGGGTTCTATCCTAGGTCCAACACTATATATAATATTTGTCTCTCTTATGAATAAAGTTGTATTTTCTTTTATCAAACACTACGTATACGCGGATGACACAGCACTTGTCATCTCACATAGGGATCTGCTCACGGCCATGAATATGCTACAGCAGGATTTCATAGCATTACTTAAATGGTCTCACGACTCTGGCTTAGTTATAAATGCACAAAAAACCAAACTAATGCACATAAGATCGCCTCATGCCAGATATACAATAGCACCTTCAATAGTATCACATAACTTTGACTGCATACATAATAACTGTACACAGCCCTGCGCCTGTGGAAGTATTGACCTAGTAAAAGAATATGTCTACTTAGGGGTGACGGTGGATTGTAATATGAAATGGGATATCCATATTGTTAAGCTATGTAAACGCCTTCGAACGATTGTAGGCAAACTGTATAAACATATAATAATATTATGTGCCCATCAAAACCATGAAACTAACCTATTTGTCCCTGGCTGAATCTAATGTGAGATATGGTATAACTTCTTGGGGGCACTCATGTAAGACAAACATCCGACATGTACAGTCAATTCAAAACGCCATGGTCAAATTACTCGTCAGCAAAGCAGTTTATGACCAGCGTCAAAATATCACTAGAATGTATAAATCCATAAATGTTTTACCTATTAGAGCTCTTTTTTGGCATAAAATCTGTATGCAACATATCCTAGATAGCCCATACAAAACAATGGTGGATCACGTGCACAATACTAGGCTTACGCAAAATGAAGGTATGATAGTACCTAGATTTTCTAATAAACATGGCCAGCGAACTTTTGAATACATTGTACCACTTATATTTAATATGCTGCCATATGATTTGAAAAAATGTTGCTCTATTGAAAAAATTTGCACTATTGTTAAAAACATGGCTGTTGGAATCAGATTTTCTATATTAACTGACTCCTCGTGCATTTTTAATTTTTTTTAGACGTTGTCTTCATATTTTAATTTTTTTATACTTATTTATACCATCTATTATTATCTATTATTATTTATCTATTATGTACTTGTATTTTATTAAATTGCAATATTTTTTTCTTCTATTGTAAGACTTTATACTGTACTATATTTTTGTCCACACTATTTTCCTGCCGACAAGCTACTTGCAGTAGCTTTGCAGGTTGTAATGTAAACAAAAAAAAACCTATTTTCTGTAATTAAAAAAAAATAAAAAAATACCTATTTGTATAGAATACATTAGTTCTTAACACATTCTTTATTATTAGTTTTTGTGTTTCAAAATTTGAATTTGAATTTTTTTTCTATTTTTCTTTATAATATGATATTTTTTTCACGTACTTTTATGTATTTCTTAATTTTTATTTAGTTTGTTTATTTTCTGTTTCAATAGAACAGTATTTTTTAATTCCTATTTAAAATATTTTTTTCCTACCACACGGGCATTAGCCTAATGTGGTAGTACAAAATAAACAAAAAATTAATAAAATATTATGGATTAAAGATAAATAAATAACGAATAAATGTGTGATCTGTATGATAATGTAAGTAAGATAATACTATTTACTTGAATAATCTCTAATATAATACTGGATAATACGATAATACTATAATACTCAATTTTAGAGGCGGGTGTAGGTACCGCCGTCCCGTGAACCATTTATTGGATAACTAAAAACCTCTGCCATAGGTCACCCCAAGTGGCAAACTACGTTTGGTGACTTAGCAGGGGTGCCCGGGTTCATGGGGTGAGGAAGTTTGTCCAGGTCTTGGCGGCCTGCCGCGTGGTTTGCAGGATCGAGAGAGACTGGTTGAGGGAGGTTTTTTATCCTCTCTAACCGGAATCTTTCGACCCCTCATTACGATGGATTCATATGTGCGTTACGCCTGGATACACTGACTCCCAAATTTCTACCCACTCATGTACCTATTTCCTTCCCAGAACTTCCTCCCCTTAATTTCCTTAAAAATACCCTCCACACAGTACTACAACTATTTACTTGACTTATTTTTTTTATTTGTGGCCAAACTGAATCAATATTTTTAAAAATAAAAGTTATGGCAAATGTCTGGTAAAGATGTGAGCTACTTTATTTATATTTATTTTAATTATTAGAATTTTTCAAGATTTTACATGTAGCTTAGGCAAATATTTATTAGGATAATAAAATTATTTAAAAAACTGCAATTCACACGCGGTAGAAGTGAAACCTTCAGAAAACTAAAGTAGACAAGAGTGGGGAGACTACGAAGCCCTTTTTTATCAATTCGGAGGATGATTTTTTCCATATGTTTGCCGTCTAATTCCAGTGCACCTTTTTCTATACATTTGGTAATCTTATTAGTATTGGTGTTTTCTTCATCAGAGTCGCTTTTTTCGTGTTTTATTTGTCTGTTAATGCTGGAGTGGTTTAAAGATTGCATAATGATTTTACAAAAAAAAAATATATAAAGGTATATTTATTTATTTTTTGGATTTCGTAAGACTTGATCCTTGATCTGCTGAATGTCTGGCTGCTAAGGTTTGTCAGGTTCTTTATACCACTAGACTAAAGGAGACTTGCATGGGACAATGGATTTATCGTCATTTAAATCTGGGGAAACGCATGTCAAATATACATAAATGAATAACAGGTAATACAAAACAAGGTAATCAAAAAACTATTTAACCACAAGCCCAGAACATCCACAAAAAAATTAAGAAAACTATATGAATACAATACATGTCTCCTTATATACAAAATAATCTCGTACACACAAACACAGAATTCATTAAAACGTCTCAAGTACATAAACACTTTACACGACAACATGATAACATACATCTTAACACCATCCACACTAATTATGGTAAACAATCCATTGGTTACGAGGAGGGCAACTATATAATTGCCTCCCAAATGACATTAAAAACGAAAATAAGTTAGGTAAATTAAAAAAAATGTATTAATATTATTTATTCTTGATAAAAAAAATAATGAAATAGAATAGCGCTCTATTGAAATATTTAGTTTATCTTAATAAGTATAATTATTTCTAGTTAAATGAGTGAAAATGTAATTTTCTTTTAACTGGAATAAAAAAAAATAAAAAAAATCGTATTACATTGGAACCGAGTACCCGTGAAATAAACAAATGTGTTATTGCTATCTCATTCTCGCAGGTTAAATCCTATAGCTGTTCGTGTTTATCTCTTTTTAAGGTCACTCGCTTCCATTTCATCGAGTTTCCAATCACAACGGTGCTAAAGAAGTTTTCACTTTAAATAAAATTTTACCTTTTAAAATACAAAATGAAAAATACAAATTACTAAAATTAAGTTAAAAACGACCGATTTGGGCGGGAGCACTGGTAACGCAAATTTTTCATATAAAAATTAAAATTACGACCCGAAAATACACTTAAAAAAAGACTCACTGACCACTGAGCTGTGGACATGTAAAAAATCACGGGGTGGTCTGAATTCATGACCCATTACTTCCAATTTAGAAGAAATCTATTTAAATATTACATTTTAGTATTTTAACCGAAATAAAATAAATCAGTGGATGATAATTTGAGTATTCTGATTTTGAAATATGAGAACGATAAAAATTATAATTATGTCATCCCCATAAGACAGAGTGATTCAGGGTTCGATTCCCAGTTGCAACATTACCTTTTAATTTTCTATTTCATGTTTTTGTTAGATTTATTAATATAGATTATCTTCTTCGATGATTAATATTAGTATTACATTGATCGGTATGACCTTTAAAATTTATTATAATAAAATTGAATCTAGACCTGTAGAAAAAGTCAACAGGTGTCCCATATAAATAAAGATGACATATATTTATACGAGATTCTATCTAGGTTACAAATCGATTCTTTAGAACTTTGTAATTATTCAAGTAAGATAGCATCCAAAAATATGGGAAAAAATCAGATGTTGATAATATTATTAATTATGAATTTGAAATACCTATGATATCGAAAAAATGATATAAATAAATGGTAAATAAACAACTAAACAAAAAAAGGGTTACGTTAAGTTAGGTTACTATCTTTTTGTTAATTTTTATTACTTTTAATGACTTTTCAAAAGGATTTTTTGAATGCCATTTGGTCGAGTCGTCGAACCAAATAAATAAATCCCGATTGGAGTGGTTTAAGGTGTATTCCCGGTAAGACAGAGTTCCTGGTTCGATTCCCAGTTGCAACCATTACATTTTGGGCTAAATTTATTTCCTGTGTCTATTTCTGTTTCATCTTTCGTTTAGATTTATAAGTTTATATTTATATATGTATTTATCTTCTTCTACAAACGATAATATCAAATATATCGATAAATAAATGTCCATAACGTAGACGAAATTATTCAATTGGAAAAATACGTGGAAACCATAACAATATTGTTATGAATTGTCTCAATTTGTGTACCTACCGGAGAGACTATTTAAAAATATATATATGATAAATTTTGCATGATTTCAATATGCCACAGTGGTTTTTGGCTTCCCCGATAAGAGTATATAATTTAAGAGTAATATATTTTATGGTCGAAGGGAGTGGATAAGGCAAGGAAATGGAATATTAATTATTATTTTTTTATTGGTAAACTAATGTTTAAGACAAGATTTTTATGCATAGCACAAAGGGTAACAATTATTAAAAGCAATAATTATTAGCCGTTGTTTTCAGGTGAAAAAATGTAATAAGCAGTAATTGTTGAATGAAACACTAGTATATATTGAATTATTTGGCGGGTGAGAGATAAGCCGACGTAGCTCAGTTGGGAGAGCAGTTGACCGGATATCAGAAGGACGCGGGTTCAAGTCCCGTCGGCGGCATTTATCTTTTCTCGGGAGATTTTTTCAATGTTGATGAAAGTTTCAGGCTAATAATTATTGCTTATAAGAAATGGAATATAAATTGCCTGGCTATTCTGCTGTGGTTCAGGTCACAGCGATATAAATAATATGTACCGCTCTGAAACAAGGCATTAAAATACTGTTGTTACCTTTTCACGTGAATATACCACAAGAGTCCAACTGCTCCCTACTAACTAGAGTCATTGAGACGAATTAGGCCACTTGCATGGATTTCATAACGACTTAGAAAAAAATGTGTGGATAGATGTTTTTACTAAGATTACGAAAACGTTAGTAAAAATTTTTAGAAATGTATGGTTTTTTTTTTTTAATTAATAAATCCTTTATTTGAGCTCGTGGCGTCACTACATGAAAATGTCCCGTCTCCGATTATGTTCTATTAATTTTGTAACATTCCACAATGATTTTTTTTTATGGAAACACTTTGATTTCAGGCGAATTTTTTTTAATTTGACGTTTAACATTCACCAGCTTTATTGTTTGTTCTCTGCGAACTTATCCTTTGGTTTGACGATTTTATAAAGATGGCTGTGTTTTGACAGATGTTACGAAGAGAAATCCGTACATTTTATTGCCATTCGTGTGGAAAACGTTATTTTTTTAAATTATTTTCGGCTATGTTATTATCGTTTTTTTTAACCCATTAAATTATGTCACGTCTTTCCGGTTTATGAAAAATGGTCTGATTTTTAGAATTGAAATTTTCAAAAAATCGCCAGGGTTTCAAGAGTTGAGAGTTGAGAGTTGAGAGTTGAGAGTTGAGTTCAGTTGAGTTGATGGGGATGTTGAGGGGATGGGAATATTTTTATTCCTGTGATTGTTATATTGTTAATGGACGGCATAAGTTAGTGAAGTTTTACTTCAGTCGTGTGGTCTAAAGCACACTCGTTTTTTTTAAACATTAAAACACTTTTTTTTCTTTGAATGCATTGCAACGCATGCCGGATACTCGCTAGTATAATAAACTCAACAACTCTTTGAAAAGTCATTACGAAAAAAAAAATTGTAAAAATAAGCGATAACCCTAACCTAACGTAACCTATTCAACCAATTTTTTGTATATATTTTTCATCACTTTTAATGACTAGGATATTCTGAGGTATGTAAGAACGTGTTTCAAAATATTATTAAGGAGGTTCTGAGTTACATTCATTCTGAGTTGTCCGATCCCTATCTGTAGGTATGTAAGAACGTGTTTCAAAATCTAAACGCCGCACCGCGCCGATCATTTGAAATGTGTTTGGTGACCAGATGTGAATTGCCAGGTAGGTACCTACATCTCCATCTCCTTCCTCTCCCATCCCAGCCTTCAGACTTTAAACATACTTATCACAATAGGCCATTTGCATCACATTTTAAAAAAAAAACGAGTGTGCTTTAGACCACACGACTGAAGTAAAACTTCACTAACTTATAAAAGAAGAAAGAAATAAAATGTGCGCGCGCACTGCTCTCTCTTGCTCCTACAGTGTGATACAGACAATAGGCCTGTACTGTGTCTTAGATATACGAAACGTAACTGCTATGAGAGAAAGAGAGAAAGAAAATATGTGCTCGCACCTATCTCTCTTGCCCCTACAGCAGGGGTCTCCAAACTTTCCAGCCTTAGGGCCATATTGAGTACTCCAGTAAGTTCCAAGGGCCAAAACCATTTTAATTTTCTTACCACCTTATATGTATATAAAAATCAATATTTGTTGGTATTTTATGCGCTGCCATACCGTTCGTCCGATTGGGGTAAAACTTTGATGGTTTGTTGTGCGAACGCTCGCGAAGGTTTCTATATATAATGGTACGCTCTACCGTTATGAAATTTTGCATGAAAATTTACTACAGGTGGTGCGCGAGTGGTTTGAAATGTGTGTATTATATATTTATATATTTTTGCGGCAGGGAGGGAAGGCAGGAGGGGAGTATAACAAAGGACATGAGGGTCGTGGGAGGGGCGACGAGGGAGGGGAAAGGTGGGGAGTGGGAGGGGACGGGACGCATGGGAAAGGACATGCAACGCATGTCGGGTACCAGCTAGTTATCCATAGTATATATAGACTAGTCACCGAGTATGCGCCCTGAGCGATAGTACGCTTGCTAAATTCGCTAACTACAAATTATTGTCAGTGGAAAATCACAATTAGGTACATAAATCTCATTAGCATTTTATAATGTTTACATGTTAAATGATTATGTGTTTATATGTTTATATGTTACAATGATTATATACGTTTATAATTTTAGTTGGATTAATTTCAATTACTTTTTAGTTACTATACTAAAGTTAAATTTTCTGCGTATTATACTTGGCATTAGGCTTCACCTAGCAAGTAAACAAAACCGACCGTTCTGTGTTTTTTTATCTAACTTCTCACAACAACAATAAACCATAGGTGTCGCGGGCCTGATAGATGACACTCGTCATTAGCTGTCGCGGGCCGGATTGATGACACTGGCGGGCCGGATGTGGCCCGCGGGCCGTAGTTTGGAGACCCCTGCCCTACAGTAATATACGAAACGTAACTCTCTTTTTTCTATCTTCATTAACTTATATCTCCCTCTCAACTTCCGTTCGCCTCGCCCGATCACTATTTTCGTAATGCTATCGTAACACATTCACCAGCTTACTCCCCAAGTCAAGCGTGCGTAAAGAAGTTTTACTTCAAAAAATTTCCTTCGAAATATTGTGATGGAAACATACTTCAATTACCCAACAATAGTGTCTGTTTCACTACACAAATAATCCCCAAAAGTGTAATCTATACCAAAGTGGAAAAAAACCGATGTCTGCAAATTAGATTTCACCTTTCGACCTTATGAACCCCATTTTCGATCCCAGACCCCGCTCAAGAAAGAATTTTAATATTTGAAAATTTCAGCAGGAGCAAAGAAAAATTGAGCCAACTGTGGATGCTCGGACGTGCCCATAATTCACTTCTAACAGTTTATATCTTCAGTGCTCTGTATGTAAAACCAATGATTTAATTCATTTAAGATTTGGACTCTTGCCACTGAAAGTAACTTGGTGGTTACCTTTGTAACTAGTATTGTATGCTTTCAGGACCAGGACGCAGAATTGTACCAACGCGCGGAGTATGTATTGTTTAGTTGAGGAAAACACCGCTAGATGGCACTAAAATCAATAATAACCGCACCATAAGTTTTAACCATAATAGACATTTTTGAGAATTTTGAAAATAAGGTCGTGTTCCAAACATAAGTGAGATTACATATTTTAAAAATAATATTGATAATATCACATTTATGCTACATTTTACGATATGCGACAAAAGACTACCAGTTTATTTTTAACCGCTAATTATTTATTTAAAAAGCCACTTGCATGGATTTCATTCCAACGACTTGGAAAAAATCGTGTGGGTAGATTTTTTTACCAAGATTACGAAAATGTTAGTAAAAATTTGTAGAAATGAGTATTTTTTTTATTTTTAAATAAATAAATCCATTATTTGAGCTCGTGACGTCACTTCATGAAAATGTCCCGTCTCCGATTATGTCCCCTTAATTTTGTAAAATTCCACACAGATTAATTTTTTTTTTATATGGCAACACTTTGATTTCCGGCGAATTTTTGAATTTGCGTTTAACGTTCACTAGATTTATTGTTTGTTCTATGCAAACTTATCCTTTGGTTTGATTTTTTTAAGATGGTGGTGTTTTTACAGATGTTACGAAGAGAACCCCGTACATTTTATTGCTATTCGTTTGGAAAACGTTCTTTTTTTAAAAATGATTTTCGGCTGTGTAATTATCGTTTTTTCGCACCCATAAAATTATGTCCTGTCTTTCCGGTTTATAAAAAATGTTCTGATTTTTCGGATTGAAATTTTCAAAAAATCGCCAGGGTTTCAAAAGTACGATTAAAAAAAAAAACGGAATATCTATTTGCCTAAACCGGAAATTTAAAAAAAAAATTTATGCAAGTGGCCTATTGGCTAAATAAAAATGGTAAAATCTGTTATCTGCAGAAGAAGTTGATTTAGGTGTAAAAAACAATTAGTTATGAACTTTGTAAATACGTTTTGCACTTATCACATTAAAATTGTATTATCATGCACATAAGTCCCAACTGCTCCGAATTTTCTGGAGCCAGTGAGACTGGCATCCTCAATTGAAGTTTGTTGTGAGGCTGAAAGTAGTGGGGAAGGGAAGGAAACGTGGATGAAGAAGCTGGGAAAATACCTGGCTATTCAAATCTGGTCACCAAATACCTACGGCTAAAGCATTTTTTTACATTAGTTCCACACATGAGGCTCTGAGGAAAACAATTTCGTTCGAGGTCTATGTCATCTTTGGGGATGCTATGTGGAGGCTTTTTTTAGGTAAAGGCAGTAGAGAACGTTCTGGGAATGAAAAAGGTTTGAGGGGTGATTAGGAATCTCTAGGTCAATGTGTCCATGAGTGACGGACTTATAAAACCATCCCCCCTAGTGCGGTATAAGGCGATGGGACGAGAGAGTCCAGCTGGAGAGGTAAAATGTCACCCTCTCCCGATCAGATCCGGCCCGCCACGCCACAGAGACCTTGAAAAACCTCACACCATGAACCCGGGCACCCCTGATAAGTCACCAAACGTAGCGAACCGCTTGGGGTAACCCATGGCAGGGGAATTGGTTATCAATAATTCTGATTGGCGGTTATTCACTAGAGCATTACTGGGAGCATTTTCCATCTGGAATGTGCCGCAAATTTGAATCCGCGATCTTCAGATTCTTAGTCGAGAGCTTTACCCCTCCGCCACGGAGATGATCAAATTTCTTTTCTATGGTATATAATCGTGGTAAGCTAATAAAATTGGGTGAGAATAACTCTTTGAGGGGGGGGGGAATAAATATTTTTTATGGAAAAAATGTGTTTTAGTGGTATTTGTGACTACAGGGAAAGGTAAAAATGCCTTTTTTACATAATACTAGAAGTCAGGATTTATTTCAGTGCAGAAATTCTGGAACTAACTACCATATGTATTCCTCTTTGCCCAGAATACTAATGGAGGGAAATAATTATACCAAGTCAGTGGACAACTTCAATTTATCTTTAGACAAATACAAAATGCTGTTACTGAGGCAGTTCAGTTATGTACAATAAATACTGTATATTTCTTAGTAAAAGAAATAAATACTGTATATTTCTTAGTAATTGACCTTTTTATATTTGTTGGTAAAAGAAATATATAGTATTTATATTTTATTTAATCAAAGTGTAATTTTTAAATTGTATGTGTAAAAGCCCCGAAAAAGGGCGTAAATAAATAAACAAATAAAAAAAAGATTTTTTTTGAAACATTGTTGGCATATTTACGAGAGACGTTTTTTAAGCTAAATTTCTTTCCTATTATAAGGTGCACACGTAGAGTGTTTTTTGTGGGAGGTGTCCATAAAAAATATCAAGAAAAGAGTCGTTTCGTAATATTTTCTAGAGTAATGTGGCTTCTTCTATCACCGATAACTTTGTAGAGGTCATCCATTGACTTCACACCAGTGCGCATTATGTCACGCCGTATGTTTACAAGACTATTAATACTGGTACATTCCCGCCGTAGTTTAATAGAAATCGTTGAAAAACGTCTACGGCGTCATTTGTCGCATTGAGCAAAATTGTATTAATTCTCGACGACGTCGATAAATGCCAAAATCGTCATTCGACGATTTGTTCACACGTTTTTTGTTTCACTTATTATTAATAATACAGGATGTCCCGTAAGCTAAGGATCAAATGAAGTGGGGGTGTTGAAGAAGTAATTTGCAATCAAAATGACTCCATATGTAGTGGGGGTATGTACATATACAGTTGACATTTATCACATCAGAACGAGTAATTTCTACTACTCGTGGACCATAAAAAGAACCTCCATACAGCATCCCCAAAGATGACAGAGGCTCTGTGGGCAATTATTTTCCTCGAGGCGTCCTATGTGCAGTTCATGTAAAAAAAGTCCGAATCTCTTTCGGTAATATATTTCCAGACATTTTTTTTTAAATCTTAAATTATTTTTTCCCTTTTTTATGTTGTTATATTATGTATTTTTTTAATAAAAGTATTTTTATGATTTCGGTATCCATATTAGAATATTAAATCTAATTTTTTTGTGATATCGTTATATTTAAAATAATCAGAGTGTGCAATTTAGACGCGGTAGAAGTGAAACCTTCAGAAAATGAAAGTTGACAAGACATTGTTAACAAATTAATATCAAAACCAATTCCACATATCATTTTTTTTTTTTTTTTTTTTAACTTACGGAGACGGTTTACAGTTAGTTCCCGTGAGTACTTAGGCCATAGGCCCATTGTACTATCTCCCATTTTACCTCAATCCTTTAACAATAACCCAGTCCCTTTAATGAAGTTCACCAGAGTTGTCATTGGATATGTGGCTAAGTCTTCTGGTTCCACGATGTGTCTCCCCAGGTATCTGAGCCTAGTTCCCACCAGGGCAGGACATTGGCACCACAAGTGAATTGGAGTCTCTTCATCCTCTTCACATTTTCTACATCTATTGGGTTCCACTCCCAATAGCTGCATGTGTCTCCTGAGATGGCAGTGTCCCGTTAGTAGTCCTACCAGTTCCCTCAGCGAGTTTCTATCCATATCGAGTAGTTTCCTGGTCCGTCTGGGGTCCGGTCCGTTTATGAGTACTTTGGATTGCCTCATTCCGGGTGCCCTCTCCCATTCCTTCCAGTGCTGGGATTTGACCCACCTCTCAATATGTAATTTCGTGTGGCAAGCTGCTACTCCTACGGCCGGCTCGGATCCCGCAAGTGGTGCTTTCGCCCCTTTCCTTGCTAGTTCGTCAGCCCGCTCGTTGCCCTCAATACCCTTATGTCCTGGTACCCATATCAGTGTTATTTTATTAATGGTAGCGAGTTCTGTAAGAACAGTCCTGCATTCCATCACCAGTCTGGAGTCGCATCGGTTACTTTCCAGTGCCAATAGGGCTGCCTGGCTATCAGAACAAATAGTTATGTTCTTATTCCTGTACCCGATACGTATATTCTCCTGTGCGCAGGCCATGATGGCTTTCATCTCAGCCTGAAACACAGTGCAGTGAGTTCCTAGAGGTATACTGAGTTGCCTCTTGGATCCCTGTAGACATACCCCGGCCCCCGTTCCTTCCTCCATCTTGGACCCATCTGTGAACCAGATTAGTTCCTGTCTGGAGGTTGGACCTGGGACCATGTCCCACTCTTTCCGGGTGGGGTACATCACATCAAACTGCTGTCTGAAGAAGTATTCAGCTTGTTTGCCGTCCTGCTTCATTCCAGCTGTCGGGCTAATTGCCCTCAGTCTTGTTCCGATCTCCGTATGACTGTTTTTGGGCAACTCACCTCTCCAATGACCTTTGCATTTTAACCTGTAGGCTGCCGCCATCGCCGCCCCCTCTATTTCTAAGTTTAGTGGGGGTAGGTTCAGCAGCACTCCCATGGCTAGTATTGGAGTGGTTCGCATAGCTCCTGTGATTCCTCTGCATGCAAGTCCCTGTATGTGGTCGAGTGTGGCCATCACCGTTTTCAGTGTTGTTCTCCTCCACCAGACCAAGGCTGCATGCATGATTCTTGGTTTTACAACGGCTGTGTACAGCCATTGCATCATTTTGGGTTTGAGTCCCCACGTTCTGCCGCAGATTCGCCTAGTTGCCCACATGAGAGCACAGGCTTTTCTGCCCACAGTTTCCACCTGGTTTTTCCAGCTCAGTTTGGCATCTATAATGACCCCGAGGTACTTAACCGTGTCAGAGGGTTCTACCTCCTTTCAGTAGAAGGTTGGATTGCTCCATCCCTCTAGTTTTCTTTTACGTGTAAAGATTACTAGTTCTGTCTTGTCTGGATTGACCGACAGCCCTGTTTCTTCACACCATTCTTCCACTGTTGCCAGTGTTGATTGTATGAGGCCTCTGGATGTGTCTGCATCCCAACACCTTATTATGGTTGCGATGTCATCCGCATACCCTTGAGTATACAGGCCCCTGTTGTTGAGTTTCCTGTTGAGGTTGTCCACCACCAGGCTCCACAGCAAGGGTGACAAGACCCCTCCCTGTGGACACCCTCGCGTCACCAATACTCTGAGGTTCACCTCACCCCTTTCCATCGTATCATTAATAACAGCATACAACAAGGAATTTATCCAAAAACACATAAAAATACAACAATAACCCCGAATCAGGAAATACATCTCACATCTCAAACTACCGTCCCATATCTATTGTATCTAACGTAGCAAAAATATTTGAAAAAGTCGTAAATTCGCAATTAACTAAACATATCACTTCAAATGAAATTATTAATGATAGCCAATTCGGCTTCAGAGAAAATTTAGGTACGCAAGATGCAATCGCCAAAATAACCTCTATAATATATAATTCCCTAGACTCGGGAAATAAATGTTTAAGTTGCTCATCGATCTAAGAAAAGCATTTGACTGTGCTAATTTAATCAGTGCTACAGGAAGCTAATCAAAAAAATAGAAAATATTGGAATCCAAGGAACAGTTAAAGAATGGTTTAAAAGTTATCTTCATAAAAGACACCAACACGTAAAAATTAACAATATATTGAATGAACCCACCTATTCCGAATTTGAAATTCCTCAAGGGACAGTTCTAGGTCCAATATTGTTTATCATTTACGTGAATGAAATGCTTACAGTACCAAAAATTAGAAAAATCATATCTTTCGCCGACGACACAGTTTTAATCTTAGAAAAAAAACTTGAGAAGAAGCCTATCGAACTGCGAATGTAGAAATAAACGACCTAAAACAGCTTTTGGATGACAATAATTTTCGTTAAACTCTGACAAAACCTATTTCATGACTTTTACATTATGAGACAAAATCCAACCAACAATAAATTCCAATATTATTATTCATAACTCTTGTAATAATTATACGGACAATTGCAATTCACCTAAATGCTCAAAAATCTCAAAAAGAGTAATATTAAATATTTAGGCATATCTAATCAACATGATAAATTCACGAACTGTAAACAGAATACGTAAACTTTTTTACGTATTCCTCAAACTAAGAAATATTCTACAAAAATCTATGCTACTAAAGGTTTACTATGCATTAGCCCAATCAGGCCCCCTAGCATGGTCGATCGATATAGGTTTTATCGAAAATGTCTGTAACTTGTCGTCGCTCCCGAGCACGACTGCAGGCCGCTAACGAACAAATAACTAACTAGTTCACGTCAAATAAATTAGGAACTCTTAGTCGTTGTTACCAAGTTATTGTTGTACAAGTTACCGACATTTTCGATAAAAACCTATATCGATCGACCATGCTAGGACCCCATTTCTACAATAGGGAATAATAGGCTGGGGAGGAGCATATAAAACCAATTTAACCCCACATGAAATAGTACATAGAAGACTCATCAAAATTATTCTAAAGAAACAATTATATATTCAACACAAAAATTATTCGATGAATTCAAAGTATTACCACTAAATAAAATTTATCAAATAAATGCATTAATTCAAATCCACAAAGATAAACTAACAACAAAGTTATTTAGCACCAGGCCGAGAACCTTAGAACAAATAATAATCCCTAAACTTAATACAACAATAGCCCAACATCATAGCACATACTCAGCAATAAAATGCTTTAACGAATTCCCCAAAGAAATACAAACCGAAAGAAATTATGAATGTTTTAAACCAAAAATTAAAAAACATTTTACTATTAACTAGATTTAGTTATGTGTTACGATATGCCAACTTATATTTCCATTATGAACAAAAAAATGCCAATTTATATTTTCTCTATGTATGAAAATTCATATTATGTTTCATTATGTACAAAAAAAATGCCAACTTATATTTTCGTTATGTATAAAAATTTTCCATTATGTACAAAAAAATGCCAACTTACTATTTATTATGTATTTAAAAAATAATTCTACATACTTCCAAATTGTAACAACTGTTAAGTATGTACAGTACTGTCAATCTGATAGTGCTTCCTCTCTAAACACGAGAATTTTTCAATTAGGGAGGTATTGTCACCATTTATATTATATATATTATGTATATTGATTAATTATATATTATATGTATTGGTTAATAAATAAAAAAAAAATTATATGGAGATTTGATAAATGTTATTGTAATCTATTGCCCTGTTTTCTGCTAAATGTAGATACAACATGGAGATTGGAGATATCTATACATGTAAAAAAATCAAAAAATGTTTGTATGTATGTCCGCTATGCGTTTCAAAACCTTCATCCGATTGCGATGAAACTTTGGGGATTCGATGTGTGCATGTGCATGCCGGCGATGATTTCTGTATACAGTAGTAAGCTCTGGCATCATGAAATTACGCATTGCTAAACCGTTCATCCGATTGCGATGAAACTTTGGTGAGTTGTTGTGAGCACGTCATATATGTATATATACCGGTGAGCTCTGACATTATGTAATTTGTACAAAAAAATTGCAATAAGTGGCACGCGAGCTGTTTGAAAACTGAATGTACAGGGACTGAATGTGTGGAATGCGGGAGGCGGGAGGGGAAATCGGGGGGGGGGGGTTCGTGGGACGGGGGAAGCGGGAGAGGGGAGTGGGGAAAGCTAAAGCGGAGAAGGCAGAGTGGGAACGCGTTACGAGGGGAAGGGGATGCGGATGGATGCAGGGAGAAACGATATCTTTATTAAGTGGCTAGCAACGCTTGCCGGGAACTACAAACCCAGAAGCTAGCATATTTTTATTTTTATATACATATATAGATTTCTCTCTAAAACTATGCGAGCGAAGCCGCGGGTAAAAGCTAGTATGTTACAATAATCTATGGCATATTTCTTGCTAAATGCAGATATAACATGCAGATTGAATATACGTTATTGTAATTACATTTATTAATTGCTTGCTTTGGTATTATCAAGTATTAGCATCCGTAGTCATAAACATGTCAAAATCTTGTAACAACAGTTCCTTCAAAATACTCGCAATGACTATTGACCAATCAACATGATGTTTTGCGCAAATGCTCGTAAAGATAAATCCAATTCACGAATCAATCCAATTCGTTCAAAGCAAACCATTGACGCATTAACAACTCGTCACTTGAGCAATCAAATCTCCAGCCGTGAGTAAATAAAAGCTCTATTTCGGGTAAATCTACTCGAAGCTGCTAACACCTCCCGGTGCAGCTCCCGGAGAGACTTCATTGCAATCGCGTTGTTATTTTAAGCATTATGTAAACGGTGTACGAGTAGTTGCGAATTTGCGTATCAGGTCGATCACATAGTGCTGTAGAATCGGTTTAATCGACCCATTCGGGTCTTTCATCTTCTGCAATTCGGTTATATACGACATCGTTACATGTATGTTCTTGTTTCTTTGATTGAGTAAGTACCTACTTTGAAGTAAGTTCTGAGATCAGCTCGAGTATCGGGGTAATACAAAAGGTAAATCTGGCTTCCAATAAACTGGGCGCCCTGTACAGGGCTTGCAGATTATTCAATGGTGACCACGTACAAATCTCAAGTATGTTCAACAATTGAATTTGGGAGTCGACTCCGGACTGGAGCCCCAAAATATCTGATAAACCTGCTTGATTCTATGCAAATTCTCAAACCTAAATTAAAGTTTTGTATGAAAAGGGCCGCGCATTCGTTCCTCTTAATAGTTTCAAAATATTATTTAAGTGATTTTAAGTTACAGTGTCTATATCAAAATTTATTAGTCATTATTAAAAAATCTTTGGGTCTTCTCCTCAGAAAATAGCTATTGATTGAATTTCTGGTCGCTATGTTCAAAATATTCAATAATTTACGTTCGGTTTAAAATTATGCGAAAGGGTTTTCATTCAAAGTTGGAATTTAAAAAAAAATGGAACTGGAAAAGTTCGAGAAACTCCAAACGACATTCCGCCTTTGATCTCAACTGCTTCAAACTTTCCGGAGCCAGTGGGGCTATACCCAATTGGGATATGTTGTGAGGAGAACATTCCAAAAATAAATTACGAAAACGACTAAATTCAATTCTCAGACAGCATCCGTTTTGGGGTCCTAGCATGGTCGGTCGATATAAGTTTTATCGAAAATGTCGGTAACTTTTCAGCACGACTGCAGGCCGCTAACGAAAAAACAAAAGTTCACATCAAATAAATTAGGAACTTATTCGTTGTGAACTGTTGTTGTTTCGTTAGCGACCTGCAGTCGTGCTCGGGAACGATGACAAGTTACCCGCATTTTCGATAAAACCTATATCGATCGACCATGCTAGGAATACTGGTGACAAAACCAAGAGTTAAAATACAACTTCTGTGATAATATCTATCTCCAATTAATTTACATTGGGTTTGACTTAGGGTCGTTACGTAATTAAATTAGCAAAACATTTTTTTAATTGTATAATTTTTGCGCAATTCAAAAAGTACTTAATTTTGTGATAACCATATAATTTTTGGTAGGTACATTTGACATAATTTTTAAAATATGATTCGCAAGCCGACACGTGACTGCCTAATACTCAGATAAAACTTCAGCCATTGTGCAATATTTCTCTCAATTTCGTTCGAATGTAAATAGATTTATACATCATTGAATAAGAAGATCTCGATCCCAGAACCACTCGTTAGACTAGAGGTTCTGAGTTCGAATCCCAGTTGCGGCCGTTATCTTTTTTTACTTAAGACTTATCTGTATATGATAACCTCTCTAAAATGCTATCTGCTCCTCCTGTCAAAAATTATGTTTTGACACCGTATTATAAATTGCAAATACGAATGCCACAAAACAACCAAAAAATCGCATTATAATTTAAAAAAGCTCTTTTCATCTTTCAATTCGATCAAATTGGTATTTATAACAAGGCTAACTACAAATTTCAACAATATTAAGTGTATTAAACTGTTATATTTTTCCGTTGTCACTGGCACAATTGGAACCCACATTATAATATTTTTGTACCTTCAAGCTGTTGAAAGAGTACAAAATAAACTCTTACGCTTTAAAATGTGTATTCCAACAATTTTCTTGAACTACAACACTCTTTTCAGTGATACGAATATGCTTGAATTGACTTGGTATTTCTGTATAAAGTTTTAAATGATGTAGTTGATAGTATGGAATTGCTTGCATTGATAAGCTTTCGGATTCCACTACGTAATACTAGACGTCGGGATTTATTTCAGTGCAGAAATTCTTTGACTAACTGCCTTATGTATTCCTCTTTGCCCAGAATGCAGACAAATAATTATACCGACAGTGGAAAAGTCTTTAAAAACGGCATTAATAAATAAATAACAATAAAAAAATAATCGTTAAATGTCATAATACATATATTACAATCGACATTCCAAAATACAATTACATCTTGGTCAAATGAATTAAGAATTCGGTAGGTAATGTAAATTATTTATAACCATGATAAAAAAATATCGGTAGAATAAAGTAAAAATACATATTAAACTACATTTATAAAAGCAAACGTCTGAGGAAATTTACTGCTACAGTAGAACAGGTGGTTGATGCCGCGGGAGTGTACCGATGGACCCTGCAGGTGATTTTTTTGGCATCCAACGTTTGTGTGTCTTTTTTATGTGGATATGCCACTTAATAGATAAAAATTAGTTATTAATTTTAAACATTAATTATCTGCTATTAAAATATTATTTTAATTATTATATTGTTATTGAAGTGAAACTTCTTCACCCCCGCTGTGATTTGGAATTCGGATGAAACGGAAATGACGATTATTGGCCGTTTTGATTATGATGTTATTTTTAAAGGCTCCTATTGGTTGAGATATGAAACGGAAATTCTGCTAGGTCTGCACTCATTGGTCGCTTTGATTGTGACCTCACTTTTCAAGTATTGGTTGAAATTGTTTTGATAAAGTTTCGCTTCTACCGCGTGTAAACTGCAGTCGATTTTTTTTTTGTTTTAGAAATTCGAAAACTGAAGTGCAATTTGAACATTTTGTAAGGACATAACTATTTCCCAAAGGAGATTTCTGTCGCCCCCTTTTTTCCAAATAACATAATTTTTAATTTGAAATTAAAATATATATTTCTGCTATAATAAAAACAACTAAAATGCTTATTGGTGTATTTAAATCGAAATAATGCAGAGAAAGAGCTGCCACAAAAAGAATGAGGACGATCGCAGAGCTGGTGAGTAAAATTTCAAAATATGATTTTTTTACAATTATTTCTGGTTTTCACCCTTCAAGGATATTCAAGATCATAATTTAAAATTACAGAGAAAGTAAAAGGTGAATTTATATATTCATTTTATTTAAATGGGAAAATTTCAAAATTATATGGAAAATTGAAGTCGAGTTCATAATCAGAAGAGACGAGATATTGAATGGAGGGGAGGCAATTTTATATTATGTTTGATAAAAGAGAGGATATTTGTTTATTTGATGATGGAAAAAATATCAGATGTTTTGATGATGGAAAATGTCAAAATGTCAAAATGTCAAAAAACCTCTGACATGAAAAAAATGTCAGACAGGGGAATATATTTGAGATATTGAATAATTGCAATGCACTCGGCTGAAAATATTGAAAATTGGTTTGAAATTGAATGAAATATTTTGTCATTAAAATTATGGTGGTAGACGTTAATACCTATGACTTTTTTTCTGAAAATGTCACACACAGATTCATATATAAGGATTACGATTACTTACTGTGTTTCAGGGTCCTCCCTTGGCATTGCTGGTAGGGGTAGAACCACACGCTCTAACTTGAAAGCTCGTTTTACTTCATTCACCTCTACTCCCGTTTATAACACTGAATATAATGATCCGTCTCGTATACTCTCTCCTCTCTTTATACTTGTTAGTAGTAAGCATGTAACATACATTCATACATAATTACTGCATTTCTCACACGTCATAAGTTTACAATTAACTCGAAGACTTAGTTGTTTAATTCCAAAATATCAACAGTAATAATCACGAGGACTGCAACATTTCGTGAATAACGTGAATTTATCGGTCAAGCAAAATAGCCAAAATCATTAAAATGTCATCGAATATTCAACACGCTCGAAATATCTCTTCCCCGTACAAGAGTCCAATTCAATTGCGTTGGAAATAGTTTAGGTATGCAGCCGCTGTATTATTTAAAGTTTCATACTTTTGCGAGTTACTCTGTGTTACTTGGCGACCTTGAGACAATTTCCCGGCGTTTACAGTGTCACTTGGGTTGACCACGCGGTACACCCAAATGAAATGAACTAGGGAGACATACAGAACCGCTAATATTGATAATTTGTTAATGTTTTTGAAGTGAAACTTCTATAGCACCTCTGTGACTTGGATTTCGGATGAAACGGAAATGACATCAACTGCGCTCATTGGCCGCTTTGAATATGATGTCACTTTTAAAGGCTTATTTTATTGGTTGAGATATGAAACGGAAATTACGCTAGGTCTGCGCTCATTGGTCGCTTTGATTATGACCTCACTTTTCAAGTATTGGTTGAGATTGTTTTGGTAAAGTTTCGCTTTAACCGTGTGTAATCTGCACTCGAAGTTTTTTATGTGGTGACCGTACGATGGTCCCAAAAGCATAGAATCCTTGATTTTAATGTACCGAAGATGTAAGACATTTTTACATATAAGGAGAAATGTGAAATGTGTATAAGGAGAAATGTGTATATACGAGTATTACATATGTTATAGGTGAATATATATTAGGTGAAACGATTGGTTTAATATATATTTTTAGTTATTTGTGCTTCTATGTCTGTAGATAATAGCGCATTCCGAGTTGTCAAATATTTTATTTGAATAAATATTATGCAGAAACGTTTTGGTTATTACTAAAAGATTGGATTAAAAGATTACGCATTTGTGGTAGCCTGGGTGTCACGGACATAAACAGTAAACTGGAGGAACGATAGTGAGATGGTATGGGCACATAAGAAAGAGACGACCTGACCACACAGTGAAGCAGGCAATGTCTGTGAAGCTTCATCGACAGAAGGTAGACCAAAGAACTCCTGAATGACTCAATACTCCAAAATATTACAGAGAAACGGCCTGGACGAAAGCGATACTCAGAACCAAAGATATTAGAAACACATACGGTCCTAATATTCGAAGACGAAACATGGCAATCCGTCATTAAAAAAACTAATAATGCCCTAATAATAGTAAAGCATTGGCTAGACACTAACCTCCTCACTCTTAACATCGACAAAACCCAATATATGACATTTTCCATACATCAACATATTTTACCTAACAACTGTCCTAAACCAATCATTCATTCATGCTCACTTAATTTACACAATCCCGTAACCACACCTAATATTAATTGCACTTGTTCTGTCCTTAAATCATCAAAGGTAGTTAAATATCTGGGGCTAATCATAGACAATCAACTACGTTGGGAAGCCCATATCAGTGACACAGTTAAAAAACTCCGTAAACTCTGCCATATATTCTGCTCCCTTAGGTCTATCTTAGATTTACAGACCATAAGAAGCGTATACTTTGCCCTCTTCCAATCCATAGCAACATATGGTATTGTGGGATGGGGTGGTTGTGCTGAATCCATCATCAATCCAATTATTAAAGTTCAAAAACTAATTTTGAGAATCATATTTAAATACAAACCTACCCATCCCTCAAAGGAACTCTTTGCTAAACTCAAGGTCTTAGATATTCGACAGTTATTTACTCAGATTAGCGTATGTTACACATGGCAAAAAAACCAACTGGTTGCTCCACAACATCAAGCACACACTCGTTTCTCATCAAACCTGGGCTGCGTGGTCCCTAAAACTAAAACCTCATTCGCTCAAAGACAATTCTGGTTCATCGCTCCTAAAATATATAATGCTTTGAGTGCCGACATAAAGTCACATAATTCTAAATCTCTTTTCAAATCCCATTTAAAACTTTGGATATCTGTAAAAGGAAGAGATTTCTTCAAAAAACACATAAGAGCTTAACATTATATTTAAAAAAAAAACTACTCTGGCGCATATATTCTCCTATTTCTTTCGCAGAAAGAACTTCAAAACTGAACATAAACATAATCATCGACCAAGATATCATACGTCAATGGGAAGAATACTTGACAAATTTTATTTCTATCTTTTATTTCAATCTTTTTTTAAATATCTTTATAAACTTTTTTCTCAGCTTTCTTCTAATTCTTATATTTTTATCTGTATTAGTATTTATCTTTAATTTTATTTATCCCTAAATATGTTCTTTTTTTCTTTCCTTTTTATATATTTTATTACATGTTTATTTAAAATAATGTATCATATATGACTACCACAGCACGGGCAATAGCCTAGTATGGTAGTTTAAACAATTGGCTGTATTATGTAACTTGTAAAAATTTATTAAATAATAAAAAATAAAAATAAAAAATATATTTTTGCTCAGAACCGAAGAAGATAATATATCCTGAGACAAAAAGAGCCAACCCCAATAGCTTACCTAGGCAATGAGTTGGAACAGTGCAAGGAAGAATAAGAGCTATTGGCTCAGCCATTATTGTTTTTTCGGAGTGTGACCTTTTTCAAATGCAAAATTGTTAATTTTAATCACTTTGGTGCAGTTGGTTCACAGAATAGGCCACTTGCATCACATTTTAAAAAAAAATCCGGTTTAGGCAAATATTCTAAGACATTCTGTTTTTTTTTAATCGAATTTTCGAAACCCTGGCGATTTTTTGAAAATTTCAATCCGGAAAATCAGACCATTTTTTATAAACCGGAAAGCCGGGACATAAGTTTATTGGTGCGAAAAAACGATAATTATATAGCCGAAAATCATTTTAAAAAAAGAACGTTTTCCACGCGAATAGCAATAAATTGTACGGGGTTCTCTTCGTAACATCTATAAAAACACCGCCATCTTTATCAAAAAATTAAACCAAAGGATAAGCTCGCATAGAACAAACAATAAATCTAGTGAACGTTAAACGCAAATTCAAAAATTCGCCGGAAATCAAAGTGAAGCCATATAAAAAAAAATTAATCGGTGTGGAATTTTACAAAATTATACATAATCGGAGACGGGACATTTTCATGTAGTGACGTCACAAGCTCAAATAATGGATTTATTTATTTAAAAAAAAAAGAAAACTATACATTTCAAAATTTTTTTACTAACATTTTCGTAATCTTAGTAGAAAAATCTAAACACACGATTCTTTCCAAGTCATTATGAAACCCATGCAAGAGGCCTATTTTAACAAATTTAGAAGTTTATTTTCAAGTTCTGTGAACCCTCTATTCAAATTCTATTTATGTTGTGTACCTGTTCTTCACAGAGCTGAAATAATAACAGAAATTGATTAGAACTTTTACAGAACTTGAAAATTATCTCTAAAATTTGCTGTATTTTTCAAATTTTTTGTAACAACTGACACAATTTTTTTTTCTTTTAAATATTTTGATTTTCTCAACTTTGACTCTCCAAATTCAATGTTGCTCAACCTTCTCGGTCGTTTGGCAAAATTTCATGGAATTTTGTATTAACCCGCTATCAATGTATCGCCTTTAATAATAGTGCAACAGTAATGTGCTATGTTTTAGCTCAGTGTTGCTTTCAAATACATAATAATAATTATTCTGTCAATGAATCAGCATAACTTCTAAACAAAACTTCTTCAAAATATTCTAAAATCATTTTGGAATATTTGGAAAGCAACATCAGCCAACCGGGGCTTTTGCACGTGTACAAAGGTTCATAAAGAAAATGCTAAATTAAAGTTAATTATTTATTTATTTTAAAGAATTTATTTTTCATGTTATATAATTTATAGAGAAACCAAAATACTAGGTGAGAAGTGCCTACCTGACTTACTGTGACTATTGATTCCTGATATTATTTGCTGTAAAAATGTATATTACGATATGTTGGACTTCGGTAACATTTTGTTATTTGTTTTTTTTTTTAACTCAAACCTTTTCCCGACCCGACTAATCAATTCTTAGTGATTTTTATTGTTTTTAAATGAAAAGTTACCAGTGACCGTTGTGTCATCGGCAATTTTTACTTAGAATCCTGGTTAAAGTAAGTCAGGTACATATCTTAACATTCTACGTAACATAACTAAATGAATGTATCATAAAAAATAATGGTGAAAGGGTTCCATTCCTGGTTCCGTTCACCCCTGCAGCACGTAAATGTACTCAAAAAATAAGATCACTGATCTACTCGGACTCCATTGTTTTAAATGTGTTATTTTTTCTGGCCAAGTTGCGTCCTAGAACAGGAACCCATTTTTTGCTTTCTTCCGGCTCTATGTTATAAAATAATAAGTGACTTTAAAAACAACGCCCTAAAAAACAATGGTTCCGCGACAATTCATCCGGCGACAGTTCATCCGGCGACATTTCATCCTGCCGACAGTTCATCCTGCCGATAGTTCATCCTGCCGACAGTTCATCCGGCCGACAATTCATCCGGCGACAATTCGTCCGGCCTGATCATTTAGAAGATTTTTTCTTCAAGTAAGTATGCAAAGAGGATATACGGCCGTACAACCAAAATCGATATACTTATATCTGAAGGCATCTTGAGTGGAAATCCGCTGTAACCTAACCTAACATAGCATAACCTAACAAATCAGTCAATTCACCCTAAAAAGATGGTGTTAATTTCAGATAAAAAAGTTATATTATATGCAAGTAGGAATCCTTACGGTTTTTTGCTAAGCCGACTGCACGTATAAGTATGTCGTATTTTGTTATTCACGCATGCTTCTTCGGAGAGTCGAAATTATTGTTAGTAAAAATATTATCCACTCAAGATGCCTTCAGATATAAGTATATCGATTTTGGTTGTACGACCGTATATCCTTACTACTTACTTGAAGAAAAAATCTTCTAAATGATCAGGCCGGATGAATTGTCGCCGGATGAATTGTCGGCCGGATGAATTGTCGGCAGGATGAACTGTCGGCAGGATGAACTGTCGGCAGGATGAACTGTCGCCGGATGAACTGTCGCCGGATGAATTGTCGCCGGACGAATTGTCGGGTCACCAAAAATAATATACCTAACTAGGTACCTACATAGTTTTTTACGGTTATTTCCATAGTGGAAGATATTCTTAGTATCGCCCTGATAAAAGAATTGAAACGTTGGCGTTGTTTGAAATGATTTTAGTCTTTAGTAATTCATAGATATGTATTCCTCTTTGCCAAGAATACTAATGGAGGGTAATAATTATACCAAGTCAGTGGACATCTTCAATTTTTCTTTAAGAAAATTCAAAATATTGTTACTGAAGCAGTTCAGAAATTTATAAAATAAATATATAGTATTTTTATTTTTATTGTAATTTTTAAATTTCATATGTAAAAGCCCCGAAAAAGGGCGTAAATAAATAAATAAACAAATAATCAGATTATTTGCATAGCCAGAGACTTTCCCAACTTCCTTCTCCTCAGCTCCTACCTCCCCGCTACCTTCAGTCGCACAACACACCCCAATAATTTGGGAGACTCCAGGTACTAATATCTACAGCCTGTATGTCGGACGAATATCTACAGCTCATAGGTTGGACAAATATCTATGAACTTCAGAGTGAGGACTAATATCGGACTAACATCTATGACGGTCCCAGTGGTGACTAATATCTATGGAGCGTAGGTGGGACTAATATCAGAGGGCAGCTGAGCAAGAGGTTGTACGAAAAATCATAAATTACTTCAATTACGTAATACTAACCTAACTTAACCTAGCCTTACTTAACATAAATTAAGTTTTTTAAACTGCATACGCAATATTACGTTATTGTAATATGCTACACATAATTGCAAATCCAACCTATGCCAGTGCTGTAGATATTCGTCCTCACTTTGGTTCTCATAGATATTACTCCGATTTGTTCAGTTTTTGGAATTCCTGTAGATATTGGTGGACGCCTCCATTTGGGATACCATACGACACTTTGGTTGATCAGGGTTCTAACTTCACTTTTTACTTCTAACTTACTTTGTTCCGAGATATGAAGTATCAAAGATAGCAAAGATTATTTCGCATTATCTATATATCGATTTTTGTATTTGAGGTGGAATCTTGTGTAAAGTATTGTAGTTTAACCTTCGACCAAGTATACCCTACGCCAATGAGTTTAACATATTTTAAAGATAGATATTCAAATTTTGACTACCCTAAATCCTCCTAGTTGGACAGTCAAAACATTTCAAAATTATGTATATAAATGTATAATTTTCTACTAAATAAATAGAAATAAAAAAAATAAAAAAACGAGTGTACTTTAGACCACACGGGTGAAGTAAAACTTCACTAACTTATAAAAGAAGAGAGAAAGAAAATGTGCGCGCGCATTGCTCTCTCTTGCTCCTACAGTGTGATACAGACAATAGGCCTGCACTGTGTCTTAGATATACGAAACGTAACTAGCTCTCTCTCTCTCTCTTGCCCCTACAGTAATATACGAAATGTAACTTGCTCTCTTTCTATCTTCACTAACTCATATCTCTCTTTCAACTTCCGTTCGCCTCGCCCGATCATATTTTTCGTAACGCTCTCGTCACGTATTCACCAGCTTACTCCCCAACTCAAGCGTGCGTAAAGAAGTTTTACTTCAACAAAATAAAAATATAACATCAAGACGCTTAAGAATTTTTCGACACTAATTTACTATCACTAAATAGTGAAAAGACATTTGTAATTCCATTTGCAATCCATTTAAACGATTCTCCTAAAAATTTTATCATGGTCATACGTGAAAATACTAAAATTCACAGCCAAAACTATTGCAAATCAAACTGTACAATATTAAAAACAACAAATAAAATTAAATTTCTAGGAGTAATTATCGATAAAAATCTGAAATGGAAGAAACAAATATGAGTAAACAAAATTAGAAAATTTATAAACATATTTTTAAGAATTAGAAATTTTCTAATTTAAAAAAAAACTGTATTTAATCTACTATGCCTTAGTTCAATCCACTTTACAATACGCTATAACTTGTTGGGGATCCGCGTATAAATGTAACCTTCTTCCAATAGAAATTGAACACAGAACAATTATTAAAATTATATTTAAAAAATCATTGGACTACCCAACAGAACGCCTATTTGATGAATTCCGAGTACATACATTTAAAGATTTATATATTAAAAATTCATTAATTAAAATTATAAAAGAAAAAGATAAATATCAATTTTTAAATGAAAACAGAACGCGACTTAAACATGTTTTTCTATGTCCAAAACTAAATACGTCTTTTGCACAACATCATTACATTACACTTACCAGGGAAGACCTTTTTTCAATCGTCTACCAGAAGAAATCAGAAACATTAATTTTAAAAATATTCTAAAGAAAAAAATTACTGCCACTTAATTAATCTTACAAATATCCTTAGTTTTTCGTAATATTCTTTCTTTTCTTTAAATACATACTATGATCAAAATAAATACTACATATATTTATGTAAATGAATTATTTAAGTACTAAGTAATAACCACATTTATGTACACTCCCTTTCCATACACAAGCAAATGCTTTCAATGGAAAAGTAGTAAAAAACCTAAGATGTAAAATTATCATTATGTAACATGTAAAACATATTATTAAAAATAAAAACTAATAAAAATAAATAAAAAAATAATTTACTTACATACAGTACTATTTGAATGTGAACACAAGTGATCAATTGGAAAAAATAATAAATATTCTTTATCGAGGAAAAAAAATAGAGAAACAATTACAATTATTTTTTTTTAATACCCAGTGTGTCCTCCCTTAACTTTTTAACTTCTTGTACACGGTTTGGCATAGAATCAGCAAGTTTTTTTTACAATTTTCTGATATTTGCGTGTCTATAAACCATATCTGAATTACTGTCTCAATCAGCTTGGTTTTTGTTGTGCTTGTCTGGCTTTAACTATAGCCCACCGATTTTCAATTGGATAAAGATCCGAAGAGTTACCTGGCTATTCAAGGTATGTATTTTTTTGTCTCTGAAATATTAACAATCTTAGTGCGTTTTTAAGAGAAATATCCATCTTCAAAATTAGAAACAAAAAAGCTTTAATTAAGTTTACCTCTGCCAAAAATCTGTAATTCTAAAAAATTGCAAAATTTAACGCATCTGTAGTTTAATGTGTCACTCACTGTAACTCACTAAATGATTGAACAAGAACACAAAATGGCCGCTATTACAATATGCTGCATACAACTGCGAAAAACAAGATTATTGTGCTAATTATCACGTGTTCACATTAATTCGCACATTACTGTAATTTTAAAATGCATCTAAAGTTGTAGATAGAACCATATGCTACCAGCAAGGGCATAATAATTCATGAGGTTTTAACTACATTTCCACAAAGCCTTTCTAAGACAGGGCCTCGTTAAAACTAAATGTTTTCCTTTAAAATATGTTGAACTAAAATACTTTATACTAGATTGAACCTCAAAATCAGAAATTGGTAAATAGATTATAAGAAATGGTCTTTGCAAACTTTAACACTTCAGAACATGGTAAGGTGAAGTTAGAACCTATCCAACTAAAACAAAAGTGATGATGCTATTAGACACAAACAAAATGGCAATTGCTAAAGGTTCAACGTGAAGTTAGAATCTTGCAAAATAAATCAAAGTTTTAAAAACTTGTTTCAGATCAACTTCGTCAAATTACTCTAAAAATATTTTGTTGGTTTTAATCTACTCGAAAAATATTTTGCAAAAGAAATAAATCATTTATGAAAAAAAAGTCAGTTAGAACCTTGTCCAAATGATATGACGCATAGTCTCACAGGCTCCAGACGATTTGGAACACTTGGTCGGTTTTCTCATCAAATTAAAATATATAAATTACGAAAAAGTTGTGGTTTTGAATTTTGATACTTCGACCATTAATTATTTAGTTCGGTTTTATATTATGTATGTATGTACCTGTGTTATTTAGTGTCTTGATAATGGTAATAGTCTATTAGCAATTGGAAAGTATGTCATCTATCTAAAATTGTGCTGCAAAAAATAGGTATTCGTTCCTATAGTAAAACTGCGTTATTTCTTACATTTTTACTGATGACCAACAACCCAGAATCAACTTCAACACCTTCTTTGAAAAGTCATCAAAACAAATGAAAGAAAATATTGAAAATTGGTCAAATAGGTTACGTTAGGAAAGATAATGGACAATTTTTCAATTTTTTTATAGAACGTTTTGACTTTTCAAAGGGGATTTTAAAATTGCATGATCCTGAGTTGTTATGGTTTAGTTTAATTCTATGGCTCGTCATTTTGAACGTTGGATAATGAAAAAAACGTAATTTTGGTTGTACCGATTACTCTGTTTTAAATAGTAGGTATCTTCAGTAAAATATTAACTATCCACTGTCGTTCCTAAAAGCAAACGTGTATACACAAAGCGTTTGAATAAATTAGAATACTGACATTATACTAAAATACAACATGCGCCCACACGCGCACCTAAAAATAACCCTAAATTTCCCGGCTTTGGGCTGCTCTGTACTACACAGCGAGAGCTATGTATATTGTCTAATACTGCACGAAAGATAAATATAATATTTTGCTCATCAACAACAAGTGCTGCAGCAAGTTCACAATATTTTAAATTAATAACTCGCGCCAGATTTTAAGCAAATAATCTCAATGGCGACTAAAATTGGTATACCTACACATAATTTTAAATACATATATTGTAAGCAAGTTCACAATATTTTAAATTAATAACTCGCGCCAGATTTTAAGCAAATAATCTCAATGGCGACTAAAATTGGTATACCTACACATAATTTTAAATACATATATTTAAGACGATTTTCCAAACTCAATATCTTACACAGACATTTCTCGAATTCTGTATGACTACTATTTCTATTCATCCCCTTTTAAACTAAATTATTTGTTATCTCAAACACTAAATTAATGTCTTCGTTTTGTTTGTAATTTGTTTGTTCCAAACTAGAAAACGTGTGTTGAAATTTTAGTGCTATTTGATTATAAAATGATTACCTACAATGTTATGAAGTGTGAAGAGGCAAGCAACGAGCTCATGGATACAAGGTTAGGTTAGTTTAGGTTAGATTACTGAATAAATATTCAGATATTGTTTACTTAGTCGATACGACGTTTCTTTTGGAATAAGTGTTATTTTTATTATTTCTAATTATTAACATTATTTAAATCTTTATGGTGAAGATAGAGTTCCTACCTCAAACTGAGTAACAAATTATCAATATTTATTAAGTAGGTATCTAACGTAATTTCATCGAGCTCGTAAATAGGTGTTTAGTTATTCACCAAGGTCATTTTTCTCGAAAGATTGATGAAATAACGCTTGTGAAAAAAACTGTTTAAATCTAGATAGGTTTTGTAAAACTTAATATTAATTGTTTGTATTAAATATAATAGTTTGTTTGTTATTTATTAAACATATATAAATAATATTTATATGTACAACTACTTTTTACTAATATGAAAACTAAATAATAAGCATAATAATATCTTAAATAAAACATCAATGTCTCAAGAGAAATTCAATGGAATGAGCTGCGTCGATCTAATGTAAAATAATTGCATCGTTCCAATGAATTCGTACTCTTCCACAAATAACATATAATGTCAATGAGTATCTACTACACTCCACTGCTCTACTCGTTCTTATGAACATGCGATAATTTAGTTTTAAGTGCATCAGCGCTCCGCTGCATTCCTGGAGAGACGATAAACCTCTCGCTGGTATAACTATGAATCTTTCCCAAAAGCACTGCTTATTTACATCGATTCTGAATTTATGCTTATTGGTCATTAAATAATCAAAACACTTTCAATCAGTACTGAATTACAAGTTGCACGCTGCGTTGCTATGATTTAACCAAAGGAATTGTCGTGCGACAAGCTCAAGGTGGCAAGTATGTGCTTAAACCGGCGTTCGGCGGAACTATTAAAGTTTACCTGGCGCCTAATTAATAATAATTATTATTAGTATAAAGCTAATAGATTATGACTAACACTATTACTGTTATACTTCTTTTACTGTTTGTATTATATTTATCAGGTAGGTGCGTATGGAAGGCGTAGGTACGCAGTAGTAGATACCTAATACATAAGCGGTTGGACGGAAGCTTTAGACTTGACATTGATTGGATTGGCTTCTGCCCGAGTGACAATGTACAGTACAGGGTTGAGGCAGTGAAGCCGCTGGTGCGTGGAGCGGTCCGGCGGCTAGAGGTACTCACCAGTGCAAGGATCCAGCTTCCGGAAGAGGCTCCGGGACTTCCAGGGAGATGCACACTGGCTCGCCCTCCAGCACTGATATCACCTCGGATTGCATGACTGTCTCTCACGAATCACTCCCGAAGGGGCATCGTCCCTATATTCCGAGATATTTTACCACTACAGATTTTATTTGAGATTGACGGTCCGGAGAATTACGGCGCGCATTGCAGGCGTCTATAAATAATTCTTAAAAATGTTGTCAGTCGCGTCATCTCCGACGGCCCGGTAAATGTAAACTCGCCAATAATAATTGTTTTAACGCAATTATGTAATATTAAGGAATACGGTTGATTGTATCGAAAGTGGTATCCGTCGCGGCAAATGTCAGCTCGGTTAGCGTATGAAGGTTGGTTTGGTTGGTTAACGGCGTGTCTGCAGTGTGTATAGCTCGCCGGCCGGCTGCCTGTGACGGCCGCCCGTGTGTGACGCTCGCCCGGCCCATCAGCCGATCAGCGGCCCGCCAGCGGGTTATATCTGTCCCTCGCGCGCCGCGGAGCACCTCGGGCCTAGCGCCTAGCCCTAGCCTTCCCGCGACCTATTCTTACGTCCGCCGCTTACCGCCACCTTCCTTGTATTCCACACACCGCCACTGGACCGGCCAGAGGCGGATCAGGCATACGTACGGGTACTGCTGCAGGAACTCCTGGAGCTTGGGGCGCAGCTTGGAGCCAATTTCCTGCCCGTAGAGCTTCTTCGCGGCGGCACAGAGGCTGAATGGTTTCGGCGCCGGCACGCTCAGCTCCACTCCCTTCGGCGTACTAAATAAACTTAAAAATGTTTCCTGAAAATATAAAAACATTATGAAAGAAGAATCTCTATGTAGGGTTAATAATAAAAATCGGTAAGCAAAAGCTCTTCCTTCATTTGCATTCATCGTTTCCATAATTTGGGGACCATTAGGTACTTATAGTACTATTTTCGTCTAATTGTACAATGGCTAAACAACGTTTACATACCCAAGCTTTATATCTACGGAAATTGCAGGTAAAATGTATTTTTACAATAATTAATAATAATAAAGGTCTTTATTCCAGGATGTGGGGAGGAGAGTGCAATCCCACACAACCCATACAGAGTATAAGTACAGCTTATAATAAAATCATAGGTATTTATAAATATATAAGAGTTATGATGAAATAGAGTCAAGGCTAAAAAAAAAATTAATAAAATAGATTAAAAATAAAAATCGAAAGCCAAGAAAAATAGGAAAGTGACAATAATATAGTAAGCTTGAATTTAGAAAGATAAAAATAAAATAAAAGAAGTAATATCATTAGATAATAATAATATATTGCATTAATTTCAAAATCGTCAACTCAATGAGTCAAACGCTTTGTAGCAATTTGTGAAACATGCATATGAACATATAAATTTTCTTAATCATTAAAAATAATAATTACCCTTCCTTCTGCTAAGTATTCTTTGAAATTTTCCGTTTCTTGAGTATTCTCTAATTCTGGTACTAGCTAACCTATTTTAAACCCTTTAATTTGAATTATTATTTTTAATTAGTAAACTAATGTTTAAGACAAGATTTTTATGGATAGCACAAAGGGTAACAATTATTATAAGCAATAATTATTAGCCTGAAACACTCATCAACATTGAAAAAATCTCCCGAAAAAAAATAAACGCCGCCGTTTTCAGGTGAAAAATGTAATAAGCAGTAATTGTTGAATGAAACACTAGTACATATTGAATTATTTGGCGGGTGGGAGATAAGCCGACGTAGCTCAGTTGGTAGAGCAGTTGACCGGATATCAGAAGGACGCGGGTTCAAGTCCCTTCGGCGGCATTTATCTTTTCTCGGGAGATTTTTTCAATGTTGATGAGTGTTTCAGGCTAATAATTATTGCTTATAATAATTGTTACCCTTTAATTTGATGTAATCAAATAATTGATTCCCGTCATGTACCTAAATAGTAATAGAAGAATATTATACATTTTATTTTTTTTAACATCTGAAAATAAAGTATCTATTCGAGAATGTGTAGGTATGTATATAGAAAACTGGCGCCAAATACTTTCTGTTTCTAGTAAAATACCCTATTTTAATAACTTCTTAACGAAAGAAGACTTTGAATAAATGTAGGAATTATCAATGATTATTATTGGGATGACCACGCCGAAAAACCAGAGGAAACCAAAAAAAATATGAATACCGCACAAGAGTCCAAACTGCTCCCAACCGTTTGGTGTCAGCGAGTCTATGACATCCCCGATTGGGATAAACTGTAAGACTGAAGGAAGTAGGGATGGGAAGTATATGGAGAAGAGAAAGATGGGGAAGTACCTGGCTGTTCAGATCTAGTCACTAAACTTGGCTAAACCAATTTCAAGCAAAGTTTTAATTCTGAATGGTGATCTTTAGCCAGGATGTTACTGAGAATATCTTCTACTCTGGAACGTGTCTCAAATATTGTAGGTATTATTATCTTTAATTAATTAATTAATTGTGAAGCTGCACACTTTAACATACTTATAACAATAATATTGTTAAACTGATCGACCTTTTGTGGTGTTTAATAAAGTTTCCGAAATTCAAGCGCATTCACAGAAAGTGTTTTCGTTTGGGTATGAATGAATATTTTGGACGTACCTACAGGTTATGTCAATGTAAGAACTTGCACACTGCTTTCTAACCCCGTATGCATGGACATTGGAGGGTATAGAATCGTTCAAATAAATGTAGCTTCGTTCAATAAAATAGAGCCTTGACTTGTGCGGTGAAGGAGGAAACCATATGTTTTGGAAACCATTGTGGTGGGGTCTCCTCCAATGTACCTACAGGTTAATCCTAGGAGGATTAATATTATTCCACCCTAGTTTAAATCATTCAATCAAATCTGCGGCAGGTTCCAGAGTAGAAGATAATGTCAGTATCACCCTGGTGTAAGACTACCATTCAGAATTGAAACGTTGCATGAAATAGCTTTAGCCATGTTTGGTAACTAGATCTGAATAGCCAGGTCCTTCTCCATCTTCCTCTTCCCCAAATTCTTCCCTTCCCCAATTACCTTCAGCTTCACAACATACCTCAATTAAGGATGCCATAGTCTCACTAGCTCCAGACTGTAACAGTTGGGACTCTTGTGAGGTATTCACATTTATTTTGCGTGCCAGTGGTGTACTGGACAGGTAAAGAATGAAAAAAAATAACATTGTCAAATTGAATCGCGAGTTCAAATTAAAACTGAATTATACACGTCGCTACGCACCCAGTATCTTTGGGAATTTCCGGGGTAACAGGGGACTGCTTCCAAACTAGTTCGAAAAACTTTTTTTAATTTTCAAATTCCTAATAGATTCTAGTATTACAGAAACATTTTCCTGAAGTCTCGTTTGATTTAGGTATATTGTATTCATAAGTATATTGCATGATCACACCCCATATTAACAGGCAAGAACATGCATTCATACTATAAAAACATACCCAATAAAAAAAAAAACATTTGTGCAGTTCACAACTGTTAGAAGTGAAACTTTCAGATAACTAAACTTTGAGAGAATGAGACGAATGCATAGTATCAGGAGTAGGATAGTTAAAGGGTTTATTTATTATAATATTGTTACCAAGTTAAAAAAAATATTAACAGTTTATTCTACACAGCACCGCACAAAGAGAGGCGGCACAATTTGGGATGCGGGTATGGGTACCGCCGCCCCGGGGATCCTTTATTGGATAACCAACACCTCTGCCATAGGTCACCCCAAGTGGTTCGATATGTTTGGTGATTTAGCAGGGGTACCCGGGTTCATGGGGTGAGGTTGGTCTAGGTCTTGGAGGCGGATGACCGGGACACCTTTTCCTAACCACCCTCTTCCTTCCCAGAACTATCCTCTCCTTCCCTTCCTTAAAAAACCCTCTACAAAGCATCCCCAAAGATGACATAGGCCCTGAGGGAAATTATTTTCCTCAGGGTCTCCTGTGTGGAGCTCACATAAATTTAAAAAAGAGGACACCGATTAGTCTATCTCTACATTCTCTCGCAGGCTAAATCTCATAGATGTATGTTTTTGTCTCTTTTTAGTGTCAATAGTTTCCGTTTCATCAAGTTTCAAATCACAACGGTGCTGAAGAAATTTTCACTTCAAAAACTATTAAGATAATCATTTTGATTCATATCAAATAATACCTTATCAGAAAAACAAAAAAGTATTAAATGCTTATATAAAATCAATAGATAATAATATTGTCACTATACCTAAGCATAATATGTGCATTTGGTGTGATATCTTTTGCAAAAATTATGAAACACTTTTTTTAAATGGAGTCAGAAATCTATAGATTCAAAACGACCCTAATTATTCAGGTATTTTTTAGATCAACTTTAACTGTATCCTGCTATATATGAGGTAATAGTTTAATAAAAATATGCTTATATAATGTAAGTATATTATATTTTACCTAAACTAATAATATCCTACAATTATACAACAATGAAAAGCCCAAATTCTACATAATTCATATTCATAAAGCTCCATTCACTTCACTCCGATGATCAACACACGAATGACCATTATTTGTAAATAACAATAGAAACTTTAGTAAACAAATCGCGGTGTAGGGGTTAGAAGCCACGTGAGCGGGAAAACTTGTTTCAGCAAAGCTACAAATGTTTTAAAAATACAATGTTTCATTCACCATTTTATCGTCTTTCACAAAAACAAATAAAAAATCCGTTTATAATAATATTCCGGTAGGTTAACACTGATTTAACAATTTGTTTGATCTGTGACACTGAAGTCCACGAACTAAAAAAAAAGAACATTACTCGGGTGGTGTCGTAATGAACGCGAAAGCTTCGGAAGAATTCGGAAAAATTATTGGCTGTTCTTCGTTCTCATTGCGTAGTTCCCCGCTCCTTCCTCTCCCTGCGACCTTTTCTATCGTGATTTGTGTTTGGCCAGTTTCCATGTGACAACCTTGGGTTGTGAAGACTATAAGGCTGCGTATACACACGCGACCCGAACCACGAATTATGAAAAGGAACCGGTTGCTTCTATCCTTTCCCATAGTTAGTGTATCGGCTCGCGCTTATGTTCGCAAATGTAAACGCAGCATGAGAGACTATAAATTTATTATTCTACCGAAAATTAAAAAAAATATGTAATAAATCTTGGTTGTTCTTATCATTACATAGTATAAAATGAAGTCGCTAAAAATGTATGTACGCTTAGATCTTTTAAACTACGCGACGGATTTTCATGTGGTTTTCACCAATAGACAGAGTGATTCAAGAGGAAGGTTTATATGTATAATACATGCTTATTATAGTACAGCAAATCCGACAAATTCAAATATTCAATTCAGGCAGCGGGCAGCGGGCAGCGGGCAGCTGGCAAGCGGGTGGTGTGGATTTTATAAATGTTGGGTAATGGCGTTGTTTTTCGTTAGCCGGGTTTGCTAGTTTACTCATGTAAGTGATTAATAATATTTTAAGAGTATCTGAAGTTATTACGAATTTGTGGGAAAAGCGTTTATTTTTTCACTATCATTCAAGTATGATTTTGTAAACCATAAATGTGTAAGTATACTAATTATTCAGTTAAATTCAAATTCTTATTAACTCGTTAAACAGCGTTATTAAAATAGTCATCGTTATATTTATAAAAATTATGTACCTCTAATGCTATTTTATAAACTTGGCGCTTTTCCAATGTCAAATTTTATTAAAAATAAAATATGAGTTAGGCAAAAGGGAAAATTGGTACGAGTTAGTCGATTAACTTTTCAATTTAACGGTTTGTCCTTATTGTCTCTTAGCCTCGAACACAGAATAAATAACAACACAAGAAATGTGATGTGGGCGTATTTTGTGATCCAAAAGTCAGACGCTTATTCGCTTAAATTTTAAATACAGAACTGTGTTTCACCGTCATTATAAAATTTTCAGTTCGATCAAATGGGATAGCGATATGTTTATATAGCTATCCCATTTGACCGAACTGAAAATTTTATAATGAATGGTCCCAGCGAGAGCTCGTACGGACGTCATCGACGTTCGTCCTCTTCTCTCTCACGGCAGAAGATGCTACAACTACGACGTCACGTACGATCTCTCGCTGGGGTTAGTATTGATTATGACAGGCAAGTACATGGGCGTAGGCACGGTGGGGAAAGATGGGGCGTTTGCCCCACCCTGGCTGGCCGATGCATGAACTCTGGGATTGGAGACCGAGTTGCATTTTCAAATTTTCAGCACTTCATAGGATGGTTTTTCCTTCTTCTGTCCGCTTTCTTTGTATTCATAGAACCTTTGTGTTCATTCCTTCCTCTCCTCAAAAAGACCCTCCACACAGCATCTCAGATGACATAGGCATTGAGGGAAATTCTTTTCCTCAGGGCCTCAGGGCCTCAGTGGAGTTAATGTAAAAAAAACCCTTAAGCATTAATATGTTGTAGAAGCCTGCTTTTTTCGATACTTACTCTAGATTTTTATTTTTTGCCCCATCCTAAATCAAAACCTGGCTACGCCCATGGGCTAGTGTAAGAGAGACATTGCGTGTGTTAAGTGGGCTGGGACCAAAAGGCCCTCTTGGCGACATTGGTTTCCAAACGAATCTACATGGAAGACATTTCTAGTAGTATCTGTTCAGTTGCCTCGAATAATAATATTGATTATTCAGAATAATTATTATGGACTATCCAGAAGGTTTACAGGTGAGAAGTACATAAAATACCTACCTGACAAACTTTGATAAAAAGTTGTCTCAATGGACCCACACATTTTACCAAAAAATGACTAATTTAACAACTTTAGGTCTACCGAGAGAAATCCAAATATTATGATTTTTTAAGTAAAACTTCTTTACGCACGCTAGACTTGGGGAGTTGAGAGGGAGATATAAGTTAGTGAAGATAGAAAGAGAGAGAGTTACTTTTCGTATATTACTGTAGGTGCAAGAGAGAGAGGTGCGAGCACACATTTTCTTTCTCTTTTTCTCTCATAGCCAGTTACGTTTCGTATATCTAAGACACAGTGCAGACCTATTATCTGTATCACACTGTAGGAGCAAGAGAGAGCAGTGGACGCGCACACTTTCTTTCTCTCTTATTTTATAAGTTAGTGAAGTTTTACTTCAGTCGTGTGGTCTAAAGTCTAAAGCACACTCGTTTTTTTTTTTTTTTTTTTGTAATGAAGTGATTTTTTTCCAATTTGATAATTTTAAAAATAGGGTGTAAAATAAAAGTACATTAAAATTGAAAACTGGTTGGCAACTCAGTTCGCAGCACAACTCAAGCCAACTCACTCGTTCATCAACCTCCTGAACAAAATTGATATTTTTCTGATCTAACATATCGCAAAATACTCTTATAAAATTTGACAGGTCTGAGCCACTACCATGGCAACCTGTCAACATGGCAACTGAAACGGGTCTGCCGCGGCGACCAGCTGTGCTAGTCACCGCGTCGCCCTTGACAACTGGGCAAGTTACCGGTGTGCGGACCGCCAATGAAATTGACAAGTTCCTTTCCTGTCGATAGTGATTGAGTCGCCAACTGTTTTTTTTTAATCCGTGAACGAATAGGCTGGCGGCCCGCGAGGCTTTTCGGTGCGGCCTGTAGGAATTTGCCTGTTGTGCTGAAGGAATAGCAAAAAATTTACATTTAGTATGCGAGAAAACTTTTGTTTCACGGTCTGTCTGAAATATTTTTTCTTAATTAAATAAATTATACAAACTTATGGATTTACAGATATTTATGTAAAGGCAAACCTTTGTTGAAGGCTGTAAACATGCGAACGTCAATAAAACATTCTAAAATAATTCATTGCGCAATTTAAAAAAAGTAGAACAAAATTATAAAATAAGCTGGTGGACTAAAGGCTCGTACGCAGATAAACCAGTCTTGTGTTGAGAATCTGTGTGCTGCAACAATCGGAGGAAAACCATTTTAGAGTTCTAAGTATTGTTTTGAACCAGGGAGAACACACAAAGATTCACTTTAATGTTAAAACCAGTTTTATTTTCCGAATGCCAGATGAAATTTGAAATCCGTTCTGAGGTTCCGAATGAAGTTAAAAATTCAAATATGGTGCAAAATTTTGAAGAAAAGCATTAGCTTATTTCTCGTGTAACTGTAATTTTAGCTTCGTATACCCAAGTTAAAACCACTTTTGTGTTCAGAATGTAACGATAAATGTCTGTTGTGGGTTCATTTGCTGACAAATTTCGAAGGAAATTTACGAATTCCAAGTGAAAGATATGGCATTCAGTGAGATGCAGACTTCGAGTAGCAAAGATAGAAGGAAACCACTGGGTGCATTAATTAATTTAAACTGAGGCCTCGCAAAAACATTATCTAAAGTTAAAACCATTTTTTCAATTTGTGAGGTGGTTGTGGGTACCGCTGCCTCGAGAACCGTTTATTGGATAACCAAAACCTCTTTATGCTCAGATCAAGTAGTATGCTACGTTTGGAGATTTTGCAGGGGTGCCCGGGTTCATCGGGTGAGGTTTGTGCGGATCTTGCCCACCAGCTGCGTGGCGGGCCGGATCAGGAAATTTTGTTTTGGGGAGTTCTTTTGACCTCACTCTCACTCTCGACTCATTGTCTCGCACTGCAGCGGGAGGCATGGATTCATAAGTCTGTCACTCCTGGACACATTGATTCTGGATTCTTACCCACCCCTCATACCTCTTTCCTTCCCGGAACGTATTCTTCTTCATTTCCTTAAAAAGATCCCCCATACGCATCCTCAAAAATGACAAATGCCCTTAGGAAAATTGTTTTCCTCAGGGCCACCTGTGTGGGGCTAATGTAAAAAAATGTTTTCCAAATACACAGTTAAATTTCGAGTTGCGGTTCCATCTATTGACGAATTTTGAAGGAAACCGTGCTTAATTTCCAAGCGCAGTATAAAACTCTAGTTGCTAAATTATTTTTTCTAGCATTTTAATGCCTCAAAATTCGGAGTCAAGCTATTTGCACATTCTTAAGATGAAGCCATACTAAATAAAGCAAAATCATACAAAATCGTATGTTTTAGTTTTGAAAATTTGACCGCTTAGAAGTATTATAGATGCTTCAATTAAATACTGCGTGTAGAACATACTTTGGCCCTTAAAAATATCAGTAATTTTTTTTAATAAGTCTTTTAATAAGCTTAGAAAAAAATAAAGTATTAGGTACTGAAAACTCTCCTACTTATAAACACTTTTTCGGATATGGTTTTATTGCATAATGTGGCAAATTCAGTTTCTTATATAATTATCGCGAAAAAATTATTATATTTACGCCCGAACCTCACAAAATAAAATATAATATGCATTTTCGCGTTGGTATTTTTGACATCACGGCGACAATACGGCAGTCGACAAATTTGTTATATCAAAGTGAACCTTATACCGTCCACCGAAGAACGACTGGCAGCCGCCCCCCTGTCTTCCGTCATTACTCCTCCGAACGGAGCGGAGAGCAGTCGTGTTATGCTCCGCGCCGCTTATTTTCGTGAAATCAATTTAAAAATTCCGTTTTATTGCAATAAACAATGCATAAAAAAGGAATTAATGTTTTTTACAGGCTTTTACGAAATCAACATGTAAAAAAAAAATCTCAAATATCTTTTCCAACCTTTCCAAAAGCTTTTTCTCAAGTATTTTTAAACTCCTCCCATAAAAGGGCGTGAATTCCGATTTCGATTTTTTCCTGTACTACTGGATCGCCTTAATGCATAATATGCAGATATAAATATCTGGGGATTAATGCTAGAAGTGCCTTTGTTAAATTTCTGTCACCCAGGGATGAAGATTACGTAAAATTACGTACCTTTTAGATACCCGATTTTTTATAATGCAGAAAAATGGAGCCGATCTAGCTTAAAAGTATTCAAAAGACTTGAATGCAGTTGAATTTTACCAGGAACTTGCCGTATTCAAAGAGCTTGAAACCGAAATTAATGAAAAATCAAGTGCATTCGACCTGTTACAAAATGTGTGAAGCATGACTTGCAAGAAGCATTTCCTAATGTTAGTATAGCTTTACACCCTGTTACACCTTACTAACGACATCTACAAGCTGTGAGCGAAGGTTCAGCTAACTGAAAATAATAAAAACATATCTGATTATCCCTTCCACCACCTCCCCACCCCCGCCCCCTCCCGCGAATCCCCCCTCCTTCGTTCCCCATCTCCATCCCGATTTTTTTCCCCCCCTTCCCTCCTTTCCTCCCTGCCACTAAACTATATGAAAAACCTACATTTTTCTAACTGCTTATTGTATATTTTTTATATTAATTTTGTAATGCTAGGGTTCACTGTTATAAATATATAGAAACATTCGCGGGCATGCCCATAACTACTCACCAAAGTTTGTTTGCAATGGGGTGAATGGTATAGTAAATAATTTCATCATTCTAGAGCTCACCACTATATATAGAAACCTTCGCTGGCTTGCGAGTGACAAAACACCAAAGTTTCATCACAATCAGATGAATGGTTTAAGTACCGCATAAGGGTCAAACAAAGAAACATTTATTTTTATTAAGAAGATACAGCAAAATTATTATTTTTAAATAAGTATCATTTACATACAAATAATTGCCCAAGTTGCTTCTAAAATCATAAAATATTTAAATTTTTAATGGTCTACATTTTATAATTAAAACACAAATAAATAAAGTAGCACATATCCGTAATCCGTACTAGATATAACTTTTGATTTCAAAAATCCAAAATTAAGATTTACACTGTTGTCTGTGTGTGTTGATGCACTGTTACTGAATGTAGACTTGACTGGAGCAGAGCAGAGCAACCCAAAGCAGCTATTTTGCTCTTTCTTACCATGAATTAAATTTCAAGTATGTGATTAATGTATTGCTGTTTTTCAATTTTTTCATGATATGTATTAAAAAAAAAAAAATTTTTTTTTATTTTGTTATGTTATATGTGTATTTGTGTATGTTGTTGGTACGCTAACGCGTTTATGATTATTTTATTTGTAGTTGTAACTAATCTGCGGAACTAATCTCCTGCTGACAAGCTACTTGCAGTAGCTTAGCGGGTAGGAAATTCCAATTGTATGCAATTTTTTATACAATAAAAAAAAAAAAAAGCTACCTCATGCTTTGGATTGCTATCGAGACGCATCAGCATGGACGTACCGACCAGCATCAACACAGCTTTCCTGCGACTCCTGGCATCTTACAACCCTGTACTCCGTACACTTGAAAGGGGGTGTGTGGCGACCAGAAGGGTCGCCCTTTAGTAAAAATCATCGCACCGCCACTGGTTCTGCAAGAAAACGCTGGAAGCATTTGCCTACCTACGCTGTACACTACGTACGTACTACGGCCGTCCGTGTCGATAATAATAATATCGCCACCACCTAGAAAGGTCGCGATTCAATTGCTGTCGCATCGTTATGGCAGCAGAATGTACGAGTACCTTCCAGCGTACACTTTGCCGGCGAATGGAAAAGTACTCAACCGGTCGCGCCCATGTAAATGAAGCGACGCAATGCTGAGTTAGTCAGTTCCAGTCAAGTCTACATTCAGTAACAGTGCATCAACACACACAGACAACAGTACACAAGTGATAACATCCCAGTGCGGCAACCGGTAACCGGTCAGATCTATGGCGACTCACTGCCGGAATCTGTGACGGTGCGCAAACAATCTTCGAGGACTCATCATCTCGCAGCTAACATGGTCCATAGCACCATCGGCTTAAGAGACTCAATTTCCCGCGACAAGGAGGCCCGCCGCGTCTTCTGTCTAGGGTGCAGCAACCTCTCAGGCTTGTCAAAGCCCATCGCGCTTCTCTGCTTCCGAGACTTCAATTCTCCTCACAAGGTTAACCGCTGCCCATCTCCGCGACTCACTGCGTCGAGCATCCATCCTGGACGACTAGGTCTTCTCCACCACCAAGGTGCAGAGCTAAATGCTGGCGACATGCAGACCCGAAGTCTGCTCCACCACTGCATTATCGGCCATCATCACTCATCACCTACGTGCGTCATCAACATCGCTCCTGTCTGCACTCTGTTACGCCACTCCAAATTTACCATCGCCACGTAGCTCTTCAATAAACGACTGACTCTCACCACTGAGAATCAATAAACGACAACTTGTGTTTCATTTTCTTTATACGTGTGAGGGAGATGCGTTGTAATGATTGTATATTTCCTTTGGGGGGGGTGCAGACATTTTTTTTTTTTTTTTTATAATTGTACAACAGACAGGTAAGTCCAATTATGGTACAATTTTCTTACAAAGTAAAAACTTCTTTATTCAAAGTTATTATTCAGCTGTTTGGGTATGGTTCAATCACATAGTTCAGTTGATACGCCAGCGGGAAATATGATATTCAGTTATGCTTCACAGAATGGTTGAAATCTCAGAATGAGACCAAATAAAAGTGTGTTCCAAGAATACTTACACGTGAAATGAAGTGTTGACACATTGAGTATGAGGATTGGAAAGGGTCGAATCACTTGTAAAGTTGAGTGCTTACACTCATTAATGAAGTGATTATTAGTACCTAAGTGGTTAAATCTAACATTGCATGTCAATGTGTGTACTGCAAACTAATTATGATAACATGTCGCAGGCATATTTACATATCATATAATTATGTTATAATAATAATAATAATTGGATAATTTATAGAGCACCGTTTTTGTGAAAAATCACCTCAAGGGCGCTGTTATCTATAAAATAAAACTTGCCGAATGTCAGGCACATCATTTATTTGCAAAAATAGTAGGTACAACAATAAAAAAGTACAAAATAAACATTTTACCAACTGCACATCATAAAAGTTCTGGGTGCAAGTAATTCTGTCTTTTTTTTTTCTAAGTTGCTTTGATTGTCTTACCAGACTTTAAAATGAAAAGGTTTCTTTGAAAATAGTAGTGAAAGAAATGATTTATAAAGTAATGCTAAAACAGGCAGTGCCAGTTAATAACGGCTCTTAATAAGAAATTCATTATTTTCTCTACCGTTTGTTTGCAGGCATTATAATAATTTGAAAAAAAAAAAATTACAATACATAATTAATCAAAATGAAAAGGGTGATTCTACTAAACTCTGAGTTTAGGGATTCATCGGAAATGTTGACTACAGGTCACAAATTGACATTGTATTTTTCTAGTGAAAATTATTGGATGCAATCTTTTGCAAATGGCGTACCATAAGATCATCCTGTGGTATTTGTGATTATGTCACATTCTGCCAAGATTTCGATCAATCAATCACATTGGAATAGAAACTACTTTTATTGCTTTGGATAAATGTCTGATACCATTATTTAATCAGCATTGACTTATCTTAAACACAATGTACACTTACATCTATTTTCACTAAAACATGAAACAGAGTCTGAAAGCTACAAGTTCATTGTTTTCACCACATTATAGTAAAATCTCATTAGAACTTAGGTGAGCAAGAAACTTGGATTATCTTTTGTACCTTTAAGTTTATTAATATGAACCAACTCTATATTTGCTTTTGAATTATGTTAAATATATGTGAGAACTGTAAATTAGGTAAGCGTACTAGCAGACTGGTGGCGGGATGATACTGGCTGGTTATTTCAACGAGGGAGCACACTGCACCAGCTGCCGGCAGTTTTCGCCATACATCTCATGTTTTCCCGGTTACTGTGCGAGTTGGTTGTGCATTCGTACCCAAATTCGAACACAAACAATGGAATATTGTATGTTATTTCTAACAGAATTAAAGAAAAAACAGTGAATCCAAATACACTTCACAAATTTTAAACGAATACATTTATTACATCAGTTAAGAAGCAGGTTTGTGTTAAAAAAAAATCTTCATTAGAATCTTGAAGAAAAAATTTGGTTAAGGAATGTAGTCATTCTCCCTAAAGGTATGATAATTGGTAAGTTGGTTCCGGCACATAGCACTCTTTTTAGGGTGAATTGTCTTAAACGACAAAAAAAAAGTTTTTTCTGCCTCTTGGAAAATAAAAAGCCCGTGCTGCCTAGCTCTGTAAAATTATCGGGCACATAAAGCGTAAAATGTTCCAGAACATCAGGATTGAAAAAAAGAAAAGGAAAAAGGTTTAATAAAATTCAATATTCGGTAGGCAGAGGTGTTTACAAAAAAAAATTAAGCAATGGTCTATGGGGAAAAAAGTTTAGGAATCTCTGGTCTAGACGATTTTGTCCTATTTTAAATTTTGTTAGCAATAAGATTGTGATAAATTCTATGAAGGAGGGAACGTACACATAAGTCACGAAATGTTTTTTTTAACGAGTCTATATCATGAATACAAAAAGAGGTTAATTTTGAGACTAACTATCACATAATATGTTTTACTTTTTGATAAAGGGGAAATACACAGTCAGATGAGTATGTGTACATCATATACATATTTTTGAACAAGCTGATTTATAAAAAATAATGCCACCTTTTGATTTTGAGTAAAATAAATTTTTTTTTAAATTTATTGCCATTTTGTCAGCGGTCGACAACTGAATTGAAAGCGACACTTCTTTTCGCGGGCTTCGCTGGCTATATTCCCTGTTTGCTTTTCACCAGGACGATCCTGGGAGAGTGCCATTGTACATGTGTTACTCTGCGTATATTGCCATACAAATCAGTGCTGGCCTGTAACTGAAAAAACCTGTAGTCTGCTAGCGACTTTAACCTTCCTACTTATAAAGATATACCTATCTGTTTGGATATAAGATGTTGTGAATACCCATAAATTATTAAGAGCTTTTAACAGCAATAATTGTAAGAGGTAGTTTAAACATTTCTTTAAATAATTAACCATAGATAAATCATTGAAGTTAATATTAGTGACTCAAATGAAAATTAGAAACAATAAAATCAGAAAAAGAAACGCTTGCATCTTTTTCTCTCAGATTTTCGTTTGAGCTGCTAATAGCCTTTAATGATTAAATTTTGCTAATTGAGGTTTTATTCATCAAGTTATTCCAAAAATAAAAAAAATTTACCAAAAATGCTCAAAAAAAGGCAAGTGACACTAGGGGTATTTAGTCATGCAGACTGTAAATCAGTGCAAGCCTCAAGAAAAGGAAAAAAGATATTCAATTCATTAAAAAAATATTTTTTTAAATAGGCGTTTATTTTGGAAAATTAGAATTTTTATCACAAATTTATTGTGAAACTATTTTCCTTCTACTTTTCTGGCGGTATGCAGAACTTTACAGCGGCTAGACTGCATGCTCCCACCAGCAACTAATTTACTATCGCACCTCCCAAATACTTGGTACATAAAGACTTATACATACAACAAATTGTTATACTAAAAAGATAATCTCAAATATTAGCTAATTACAATATTTTTTCTTAAATAAAGCCCCTTACGACCATATATATATTTTTTTTGTAAGGTGTAAATTTAAACAATATTAAAACAAAATTATAATTCAATACTGCCAATACTTGGAATACGGGATTCTAAAAATTTAATTTCCACTGTATTGATAAGATGTAAGGATTGTTGTGCCAACAGAATTTATTAATTTTACTGCCAATAGTAAATAAGTGTTAAAATCATTTGCCACCTTACAAATTATTTATATTACCTCCATAACAGACATTATTACAAAAAACAGAAGTATCTAGGACTCATAATTTCTCAGTAGAGAAAAGCTACCATATAATTTAATCTTATAAATAATAAATAAGTCAATACGGCAGTTGGGCATTTTAATAATGAAATACTAAAACATTACATGAGAACTTAAAAAGTAAAATGAGATATTTTAGAACATTAAATTACAGAAATGCATGCACACAAAATAAACAAGGGTTCTTACAAGAGGTGTGAAGTGACTTTTGCAGGCTATAGCAATTTTCTAAAATAAAAAGTTTTAAGTTGATTTTTTTTGCATCCAAAAAGTGCAAATATAATAACTTAAGTCTTTTCTGAAAAAAAGGGTAAATAGTCAAGGCACACCTCTGGTATTAAAATAATCTCTTTGTAGCAGAATAAATAAAAGGCAAACAAGTTGAAGGGAGCTAGCAATCGATTAATATTGACACTTAAAAAAATTAAGTACATTATCTTTTAACAAAGTCAACTATTTTTTTTTTTAAATAATATTATTTGATTTTAGTGTCGCTCGGTAAGAAACACAAAAATTCATTATTTATCACTTGCATATCATTCTTGAGTAAATGAAAGAGAGCAGCCATGTGATTTTTAAAGATAAAAATGAAAAACCGAAAATAATGCCTGTTATAAAAACCAATCAGAATTTTCATAGTTGCCAATGTTACTTATTTGTAATTTTTTTTCATTATTATTATAAAAGCTTTTTTTGCAAAAACAAAAACTAAAGGTCAATATTTTCAAATAACATATTTATACTCTATCTACAGCCTTCGGTTGGATAATGTCTTTTCATAATTTATTATATAATATATTGGAATTAAATTACTTTTAAACTAATTTTCAGTAATAGATAGAAGTCATTATAAAATAATTTGGAGAAAATATTTAAGTTATTGAAAATGGGTTCTTGGGATGTATGGTGCAGCTTTATTTTAGAAAGACATTCATGTATTTATGTTTTGCCACTACAGGAATAACAGTTCACAAATTTGACTGAAAACATAAATTATAAGTTTAAATTGAGAAAACCATTATGTATATAGATATGAAAAACAAATACATAATATTATGTTTTTTTGCGGAGTTAGGAACATAATATATATAGCAGAAAAGAATAATATTTTAATAAAGATTATAACTCCGCAAGAGAAATCTATAGTTCACTAGGTCTCCTATATCTATATGAGATCTTAAGACTTAATATATATAACTATATGTAAGCCTGTATGAAACAATATCCTGTCATTTTCATATCAAATGCTTTGTTTACATTGATAGTAAAGGAATGTTTTCATTTATCACAAAGTTCGTTTTTTAGTAAAACAAAACAACTTAAACACATTATAAAAATAAATTATTACCAATATACCTTTATTTCACACAACTGGTTTGCCTCAATGTCTACATTTTGTACCAATACAATTAGATTTAGAGAATTATTTATTGCCACTAAATATTTTAACAAGATAAATTTGCATATTGTTGCAGGTCTGCCAAAACAATGTATTTAAATGAGATATGAATACATATTTAAAAATACATATATATTTACAAGTTGTCAAAGAAAGGTTTCGTCTTGGTCATATTGAGAAACAAATAAAAAAAATTATGTGTGAGCACATATTATTCATTCTTGTGTATAAACATTGTGTATTGGTTCAGATCACAGGGAAGAAAAATTTATTACATTCCTTTATTTATAAGATTTTTAAACAATTTGTTTAAAATATAGCTGCTTAAGATAGCACTTGTGTGGGTAAAAACAAGTTGTCATTTCATTTCGTCATAATTTATTTTTACTTTTTAAGTAAGTACCGTGCATGTCAATGTAAGGAAATAGTGCAGCTTTTCAAATCTGTGAAAATGTAAAGTTGATACTCGGGTAGCAAACAGGAGACGTGCCAGAGGTGGTACGTACGAGCTAGATGTAATAAGTAATTAGTAAAATTAGATGGTTCACTTTTAGACCAGAGTAACCATAATTGTTGACTATCATGATAAAACCAAGTAGCGAAAAAATTAACTTTATCGAAATTAAGTCAATCTGTTATACTTGTTTTGGCAAATCAGTAAAGTCTCAGGTAAATGCACACTTTAAACAAGGAATTAATTCTAATTAACTGCCGTTTCAGCAAGGATACCCGGGTGTTGTGCATTGTCGAGTGTGACTTGTATAGAATTAACTACCGCGGGAGAGTACACATTGTATGGTGGCAGTTGGAAATTACCATTCTTCTCGGGCAGACAATCCTCGGTCCTGTCTACTTGAGTCGTGATTGTAGTTGTGTCAGCTTCTGGTTTGGTTGTTTCATTTCCATTTTCAGCATGAAGGGCCTGTATCGGATTAGGAGACAAAAATGCCACCGCTTTGTTATTGAAATTGATAATCTGCTTGATAACTGTTTCCTGATGTTTCTCTGTTTGGGTACAGATGTCGGTACAAACTCTTTTCTTTTTCTGAACATTTTTTGATGTGACCGGACGATTTTGTCCATAAGATTTCTTCTGCGGTTTCCTAGATTTAGTCACATTTAGATCCATCTTCCGACCAAATGAATGCAAGACACTGTTCAAGTTATCGATTCGACTGCACGAAGAAAAGGGTCCATCGGGGGATGAGGAAGTCTGCCTTTGATACTGCATTTGGTTCTTTTTCATGACGCCATCACATTTGCATTGCTTTAGTGCTATAGCGTTCTCTCGTCTGAAAAAATTCAATATTAATCAATGAAAAATCTTTTTTATCTCTTATGACAATGATTCTTATCAGCACTAAATAAATTATCTTTAAAAAAATACAATAGATATATTATATATACTTAGTTGTCATATCTACTCGGCGGCCACGTATTATATTGTAAGACAATACATCATAAAATTATTATAATTTTCATTTCAATAAATACTTACTCAGTGACATCCTTTTCTCTCTGTTCCAGCTGTAGCAGTACGGCACTCAGTTCCATGTACAGGTCATTGGTCCTGGTGAGCTTCTGTTCATATATTCGCCTTACATCTTGAGCATGCTTCAGCTCCTCCTTTCTTCTCTGAACTAATTCCCCCTCTGCCTTGTTCTGAACAGAGCCCGTCTGGAGAGTTTCCATGTGCTGCTGGATCTCGTTTCTCCAAGACTCTTGATCTTCCTTAAACTTCTCCCTAGGCTGGTTGAGAATCTTGTCACTGGCAATATCAAGGTGGGCCTGAATGATCTTGAAGGAAGGCCTGTTCCTCGGCTGAGGGTTCCAGCATTGTTTGATCAAGAGCTTGAGACTGTCGGGGCAACTCGATGGAATCGGCAGAGAGAGAGAGTCATTGCCAACACCCCAAATGATAGCAGAAGAATCAACATTCTTGTATGGAACTTCACAAGTCAGCAATTCCCAGAGGACCACTCCATAAGACCAAATGTCCACCTTTTCTGAGCATGGCTCAGTGCGAATTACCTCAGGGGCCATCCAGGCCACGGTTCCAGCAAAGCTCATTATTGTGCTCATTTCATTCCATTCTTTGCTTGTTCCAAAATCGCTGACTTTGACCATTTGATTTTGTCCTACAAGAATGCTGAAAAAAAGTTATTATTATTTATGTTAAAAACTTTTTTTTAAATTTGATTATGAATAATACAATGAGCAAAAAAATTATAAAAGTTGAACAGAAATCTGTTAACCCATGGTTTGCGAGAGGGGAGTAAATACATTTTTCGCATCATCACATTTTCGCAATCACTTGAGGGAAAACATTATGGCTTAAAACAACATATGTTTTTAAGTCATTAACATAGTTTATTCATATAGATCATAGGTTCTCAACGTGGGCAATAACGCCCCCTTGGGGGCTTTTCCGACCCTCAGGGGGGCGGTAGAAGACCAAGAGAAAATTGGGGGGCGTTTTGACTTTGAGGGGGGCGGTAGGAGACTCAGCATGGTATCCCATTATGCCCCCTCCGTCATGGTATCCTGTTACGCCCCCTGCCCCATCCGTTGTGGCAAATGTAACCCTGTTGTTGTATCCCATTACGCCCCTACGATTCTGTTTTGGATTCACGGGGGCGCTAGAGATAAAAATATTCTCAAAGTGGGCGGTGAGCCAAAAAAGGTTGAGAATATATGATATAGATCAACAAACGCTGAATTTAAACACATAAATTTTATCATATATAATTATATGCAAAATTAATAAATCGTCATTTAAAAAAGATTAAAACAATGAGACTTTAACGCCCTGTGATTGGTTGGCAGGTTCTGACAGAACTTACACAGCTACCAGTTGGTCGACATTCCACACAATGCATTAACCCATGACTTATTCATTAACCATGCATTTACTTATCATATAGTCATGATGTCTAAAATTTACACAAATAATAAGATTAATCATTTTATTAAAGTTTTCATTTAAATTTGATTGCTTTGCAGAGTTTAAGTTCTGAATTGCTGGAAAAGTTTCCAAGAATCGGCCTCGCTTTTGCTGAATGAGTGTAAACAGAATAAATCGCAAACATCAGATGAAACTGCAGATATTCAGACATGGAAAAAATTTACACCAAAGACGCTGTGTGTGAATTATTAGCATCGCAAAAACAAAATATCGTACATAAAACATTATGTAATAGATAAAATCGTAAGCAATCATAATAATTATTTACGCATATCAAATAAACATAAATCGCTAAATATGTAAAACGCACAACCAAGAACAATAAGCACACTATAAATTTAATTAATCATGCAACAATTTATCTTTTAAAAATTAAATCAAATATATGTAAACATAATACTATAATAAATAAATAGATATTTCTTAGGCCTAGTTGATAGCACAGTAACATTTGGTCATAAAATTGACCATCAACTAGAATTCGTTGATGTTTGCCACCAAACAGCAGTCTGTACCAACGGTAGGCCAAGGATCAGCAATGTGCACAGACCAATATTTGAACAGGCAAAACAAATCTACATGACATTGATGGCCGATTTGATTGCAATGACAGATGCGACAAGGCTTCAAAAAACAACTAAGCCTTGAGTGCGCAGGGTTGAGGACCCTATATGGGTTAACAATAAAAACCATTAATATGAGTATTAGGGTTAAGGAGTAAAAAATGCAATAAAAATAAAAACATTGGGGCAGGGTGAGTTGTTTTGAAAACATTTTGTCGCAGGAGACTCGAAGTAAGGATTACACAATTCTCCCCTCCTCTATTCACTCCCTAGTTTTCAGATATTATCGCATTTACCAGAAACATAGTTGTCTTCATGATTCTTAAACAAGTTTGATGTCGGATAAAATGCCATTATTTTGGCTTTAAAAACCTTCCCAAACCCCTAATTTTAAGGGTCTCATTGACCCAAGGTGAAGGTGATTTCTAGTAGTTTTGCAAAGATAGGGTACCTACCAATTTAACCTTTACGCAACTAATATTTATCACATTCGCAAATATAAACTATTGGAAAACATGAGAACTGACATTTTATACTGTGTTATGACGTTATGAGACAACACTTATATTGTTTGCAATGAAGCTTCCTTTGTGTCCTGCCACTAAGAAATCCTTTGTATCCTCTCACACTTTGCTATTAATAATGTAAGTATGTAGAGCGCACAGAGTAGTTACAAAAGAGCTGTCAGCAGTAAGCTGTCATTATTATTGATAAGGAGATGGTCAGCAAAGAATCCGTAAGCTTGTAGAGGATTGAATCCAACGCCTTGGACTAATCGCTACATGTGTGCATGTACAAATATGTTTAAAAGGTTAAGAAAGGAATGGTTGGACTTACTTAGGACTCTTAAGGTCACGGTGAATGATCTTGTGCGAGTGCAAGTAGGCCATACCGTGGGCCACTCCCTTGGCCCAGATCATGAACTGCTGGGGACTGGGTGATTCGCCCTCGCGCAGCAGATTGTACAGGGGCCCGTACGGACAGTACTCCATGATGATGCAGTAGCACGGGGCCTGGGTGCACACCCCCTGGAACTTGACGATGTTCTCGTGGTCCAGTTTCCGCAGGTGCTTGATGTCTGTCTCCTTCTGGTCCCGGACCTTCTTCACCGCCACAATCTTCCCCTTGAGCTTGCCGCTGAACACGGCCCCCTGCGCGCCGGCCCCCAGCCACTGCAGGTCGCTGATGGCCTCGAAGGGAACTTCCCACGCATCCACTGCAGACAACACAACATTATTATGTAATTACCGCACAAGAGTTACAACTGCTACCGAAGCCAGTAAGACTGGGGCATCTCCAATTGGGGTTTGTTGTGAGGCAGAGGGGAGGGGAAGTACCTGGTTATTCAGATCTGGTCACCAAACGGTTAAAGCCAATTCAAGCAACATTTCGATTCATCCACGAATGGTGATCTTTCACCAGCTGAGCAATTCTGTATTTTTTGTGAGATCGTTATTACATAACGGACGTGATCTCCTATAAGATGTGTTTGATTTTTATGGCTATTATTTGCTTTTTCTGTGTACAATGTACATTAAATGAATAAATAATCATGCATACTTGCACGAATTCGTGTTTAAATCGATCTAAACTAAAATATGTGACAGTAAATATGTCAAAATCACACAAATCTGACAGGAGATAATGTCCGTTATCCAATAACGATCCCACAAAAGATACGGAATAGCTCGGCAGGGCGATAATGAGAGTATCTACCACTGTGGATGATACTCTCAAGTATATTTCATATAACTTTAAATATCATTATATCGGATATACAGTGGAGGTCCTCGAATACGGAGGCCAACAAAATACTTTACTCATATACCCATATTTGAGATTCACACAATGAAAGGGACTATCAGTATTTTAGCATAACGATATCTTTGATGCCGTGTCCAGACACTTGCTCGGTCTCCCCAAACTTGCGAGAGCACTAATACGTTTCAGAGCATCCAAGAGCGGCGGACGTCTACTTTTATTTTAACATGAAACAAAAGATAAGGAAAAAAAATATTTTTTATACCATAGAAGAAGATACAGAAAAAAAGGTGACGATCGCAACTGGGACTCGAACTCGAGTATCGTAAGAGTAAGGTATTATAAAAGAGTTATTCTAACAAAATCATAAATTTTTACATTGTAATAAATATTAAATAATGATGGGAAGGCTGATAGGGATATTGAAAGAAGGGTGAATGCTGGTAACTCCATTAATGGAGGACTGAATGCCGTTGGCGCTAATAAAAAACTGTCAAAAGAAGCGAAACTAGCAGTCCACAATGGAGTCCTGGTACCTACCCTGATGTATGGCAGTGAGGCATGGAACTGACAGAGGAAAGATGAAAGTAAACTGAATGCTGTTGAAATGAGATCCCTGAGGCGTATGTGTGGTAAAACCATGTATGATCGTGTGAGAAATGTGGATATCCGCAAAGAATGTAAGGCTGATGTATGCATAATGAGTAAGATTAAGAAAGGGACCCTCAGATGGTTTGGGCATGTAGAGCGAATGAACGAAGAAAGCAGTGTAAGAAGAATATACGACGCAAATGTGAATGGTAGAAGAAGTCGTGGACGTCCGAGGAAGACATGGCACGATCAAGTGAATCAGATACTTGAGTCGGGCTATGTCAAAAGTCAGAATAATAGAAGAGAATGTATGAGACGATGTATGAATGTGAGTGAGGCAAAGAGTGTGTGCCAAGACCGAGTTGTTTGGCGGTCCGTCCTCTCTGCCTACCCCTGCGGGGAAACGGCGTGATGGTTAGTTAGTTAGTTAAATAATCAGTCGCAATAAATTACATTAGTGCATTAAAATTATGTAACATAACAATTACATTATACAATTTAAGATAAACCGCACAGAGCAAAAGCGGCATCTGCCCACCGCCAGGTAAACGCCTTGCAAAAGCTTGCCGCTTGTGGCCAAATTTCCGACACCGGACGAATAGGCGGCAAGCTCTTGAAAGCCTATGCAAGCCAAGCCAAACGCACGCTCCCCACATTGGGTCTTGTGAATGCTTGCTGAGGCTTGCCAAGGGTGTGGAGCCAGCATCAAATGTTTCATAAAAACATTAAGGTAATGTTAAGAACATTAGGGGTCGTAGATTAATTATGTGAGGTAAAAATGAGAAGGGGGGGGTCCAGCAAAATCTCACGTTGCTTGAAAAGAATATACGAAGCGGCCCAAATTTATCTCACCAGGGGGAGGGGGAGGGGAGGGGAGGGGGGGGGGAGAATTAGACAATAGTGGGGAGGCTACGAAGCACCGCACAAAAAGGAGACCGATCATTCTATCTCATTCGCTCGCAGGCTAAATCCTCTGTGCGTGGACGCACAAAAGAAGTTTTCACTTCAAAAAAATCTAATAATATATCTTGTATTTTTATCATGCATAATAAGTTTTAGAAGACATTGAGATTCTCAAATAAACGGTAATCTTTCGTTACTGGTGTCCACGCGTATTATTAATAAGTTTTAGAAAAAAACTTTAGATTCGCCTTAATTACTATAAAAGGAAACTTTTTGCATTTCGGGCGGCGGAAAATTATGCATTTTAATTTTCAATTGCGTAAATTAAAATTCACTTCGCGAATCTACACAATGTCAAATCGCGGCCATTAGGTATGTCACTGTTATGTTGGTATCCCTGATGCATTAACAAGAGCTAAATACAACCGTAGCCATCTTCGTGGGATACAAGAAGACGCGCGTTATTATGAAAAACACAATTAGTAATAAAACTAAAGGAACACTATTTTTCCAAAACCTCTTTACTCCAAACCAAACATAAAAATTCACTTGGTATTTAAATTAAACCACTAGATCTACAAAATTAATTGATAGTGCATAACTATTTTTATAATATTGGCACTTATATCATCTAATATCATCTAGTAAAATAAATAAACATGTCTTTCAAGAATTTACCAACTATTCATGTATACATATATATTTATATATACTTTATATATTTTTTTCTTCCAAATAATCCATGTACAATAACCATTAAATGTAAATAAAAAATAAACAAAAAAAAACTAACTTTCTACTACAACACATAAATACCTATACTTGTCACACTGAATCATAACCACGTAAACACCTCAGCACAGGTTTTCCTAGTGAGGTGTTCACGAAACATACAACATTATCAACTAACAGTTTCACCTTCTCAAACCTACCTTACACACCCAACATAATAAAATGTAATATTAATATGTAAAAATGTTTTCAAAATATATTATGTAAAAATATTAAATATAAGGTAAAAACTGTAATATATAGAAATAAATAAATAAAAATAAATAAAATATAATGTAAACGAACCTCTAATCAGTCTAATACGGAATATTTTGGTAATCTTTCGTTACTGGCAGTGGCGGCCAGCTCTAAGGTGCGGAGGAGCGCCGCACTCCCAAAATATATCTATTAATTTAAATCTAATCTCATTAATTAATTTAAATCTAAAAATTTCCGAGCGCCAAAAAACATACTTATTTCCGACACGCCTCATCACAGTTCACAATATACACTCGATTATAATGCATGCGTAATATAGGTGCCTACTGGACTGCGCGCGTAACAAAGCAGATCGTTGTGTGCCTATATTCAGAGTGGTGCAAAGCGATCACAGGAGTTCTTCTATAATTCTATAATGAGCCAAAATCGTAGGTAGGTTGAATGCTTTGCAAATTTTATGAAATCGCGGGTGACGATCCAAAAATTTCCACCACATCAAAAGGAATGGTTCGGTGTGTAGCATGTTAAACGGGGACACGTTTGTGTCATATTATTATCCATATCGTGTCTTTATTTTAATATCTACTCTTTTTCATGTTATGTTTCACTCAGCATCGACCAACGACAGCATAACAACAAACATTGCGGACATTATTTGTTATGAGTTATGACAGTATATATTTCATTGGAGTTACGGAGCGTAAGGAAGACTTTCGGATGTGTGATAAACTGAACATTTTTTTAACTCGATTTTCGTGCCAATAAGTATCTACATACAATTTTCTGGATAGGAGTCAACTGTTATTGAATTTGAATTTCCAATCGCGGCGACTTTACAAATGGTGATGGATCAATATTTATTTTACTAGAACTCTTTTAAAATAATGGAATATGGAATGCTTTTTCAGTGAGTTGTTCCTCACAATCCTTATGACATCTGTTTAGATTGAACGATGTTGTTAAACTTTAAAAGAATTTAATCTATCTTAATAAATAAAATTTAGACTCAATGTGTTGCATGCACCCAGAGATAATGGAGGATCCACCTAATTTACAAATAGGTAGGATTTTTTCATAATTGAATTTATTTTAATTAGAGTAGGTAGGTCCAAGATTTATGGGATATCTCTATGGTATGTGTGGGATTGCACTCACCTTCCCACATCTTGAAATAAAGACCATTATTATTATTATTTTAGCGCACCACCTATTTTTATGAACACCAGCCGCCACTGGTTACTTTACTGGTGTCCACGCGTATTATTAATAATTTTTAGGTCGGGTCGCGAAGTGTATTTTAATTAACGCAATTGAAAATTAAAATGCATAATTTTCCGCCGCCCGAAATGCAAAAAGTTTCCTTTTATAGTAAGGTGAATCTAAAGTTTTTTTCTAAAAATTATTAATAATACGCATAATTACACAACCCTGCTTTGCCAAACAAACCATTCAAAACCTGGGATGTTTTTTAAAATTATGATGACATGCAGCTTTCGTAGTTTCCGTGTGTTCATGTATCCGGCGAAGTTGGCCGCAGTAGTATTTAGTTCTTTGCAATGTATCAGGGATACTAACATAACAGTGACGTACCTAATGGCCGCGATTTGACATCGTGTAGATTCGCTAAGTGAATTTTAATTTACGCAATTGAAAATTAAAATGCATAATTTTAAGCCGCCCGAAATGCAAAAAGTTTCCTTTTATAGTAAGGCGAATCTAAAGTTTTTTTCTAAAAATTATTAATAATACGCGTGGACACCAGTAACGAAAATTTACCAAATAAACTTACAAGGTCTTACAGTAATGTGAAGACATATAGGTATTTATTGATTTTTTTTGGTCTTATCTACAAACAGCTGTTCATAAGCCGACAATTTTGTATTGTAATACGAATCTCATAAGAATTTAGAGATAATATTTCACATTTGTGCTTATTTTCCAAATCAGAGAATAAGTCATACTTGCGAAAGTAGAGTAACATTTTTAGTTTTGAAAAGTAAACAATAAAACATCTAAGCAGAAATGAACTAGGTAGTTTCTACTTAGAAATTCGGCAATTATGATTTAATCTTAACTATCGACGTAATGGTTTGCACTTTGGCATATATTCAAGCCAACGGATATCATCTGATCGATATTGCGCAAACTCACACAAACAAGACGCAATTCCGATTTGGCGCCATACTACTTGGCCTTTTCGGTAATCGTAAAGGGTAGTATGCCAGCTTACCTTTGTGTTGTTTGGGGTCTGTAGTTTTGTTGACAAATGATAGAACGGGCCACATGCACGACCAGATGCCATCAACCCAGCTCGAAGGCTTGCCAGCATTTTTCATCTCCAAAATTTCTGTCACCTCCATATTTTCATCAATGTTTGTTTGAAGTTCACTGTTATCTGTTTGCTTGTAATCATTGATGGAATGGAACAAATGTTTCTCTGAATTTCCTGAATCCATTTTGCACTATGTATTCATAAATTGAAACAGGATTACCCCGTAACAACAAGCACAAAATAACACAAAATATTATCAAATCAACGTTCACCAAAATCCAAAATGGAGAAGTCAGAATTGTCAGAAGGCCAAGATTGCCATATCAAGAAGGCTATCGCTATACGTCAGTGTTGTGCGTGTTGTGATTGTGCGCCATAGATACTAACAAAGGTACCTAATCGATTTTCATCAGGGGCTAGTTGAAACAAACTGTTATTTTAATTTTAAAGTAAAAACTTGTTTAGCACCGTTGTGATTTGAAGTTCGTTAAAACGAAAAATAGCGACACTAAAAAGAGACAAATGCATACATACGAGTATACAGGATTTAGCCTGCGAGACAACGAGATAGACTAATCGGTCTCCTCGTTGTGCAGTGCTTCGTAGCCTCCTGCCTCCCCACTATTGTCTACTTTAGTTTACTGAAGATTTCACTTCTACCGCGTGTGAATTGTCCACTGCGGCCGATGAGGTAAGGTTTCATTTTATCTCGCTCTCTCGTAGAATGTATTTAGAGTATGTGTTTGTCTCTTCTTAGTGTCCGTTTCCGTTTCATCTGAGTTTAAAATCACAACGGTGCTAAAGAAGTTTCACTTCAAAAATACAAAATACAGTACCTAGTTTATTCACAGTCCTACTTACTAAGCATTCCAGTTCCGGGCTGGACTGTAGATTGTTGTACAGGTGTTACAACAAGATTTCTTCATCTTCATGTGTGTTGATTTTCACAAATAATTTTTTTTCGATAAATTCTTGATTTTATTTGCACTTTTTGAAATCAAATCTACACGTTTATTGAAGCTAAGAGACAAGTCAAATATTTCAAATGGCCAATGTTTAATAAAGCAACATTATTAATTTGATATGTGTTAGATTTTTTTTTCTGTTCTTTGTAAACGAAATTACAACACATTTGTTCTCATTAAAATATAACAATTTCTAGACAATTTGTTGTAAAAAGTTTTATTTTCTATGTACATTGGTTACTTTGATTTATTTATTTATCTTTTTCAATTAATTATTTTAATTTAAAAAAAAATTGTAATCAAATTTAAATAACAAATGTACATGGAAAATAAAGCTTTTAAAAAATTTAAAATATTAGACTGTGTAACACTAATCCAATTTTGTTTATTAATTAAAAAGATATTAGAAGTTTGTAGATGAACTTATAATAATGTGCTTTTCCAAATAAAACACTTTTTGCTAAGTGAAATAATAATTTCGAAGTATGTACATACTTACCACTGAATTAGAAACGGAATTCCAAAAAAAAATCACTTTGCAAAATAAAAATCAACCGCAATCACCGGAAAAACGGAACTTGAAACTTAAGTTAATTTTTTTTCAAAGGTCCCCATTTATCTTTTAGATACTTAATATTATTTTGAATTGTCTCCGTAATTGGGCCGTAGCTAGGGGGGGGGGGGGCATTATGGGGCAATGCCCTACCTTAAAATACCTTAGCCCTACCTTAAAATACCTTAGCCCTACCTTAAAAATTCCATGGACTATGATAATATACTAATAAACTGTTTGTTAATAGTTTGATATGAGTTTTTAATTCTGTAATTTCAAATTATGTTTGGTACCTAATATAAACCTTAATAAATGAAAAGCCATTTATGCTGCAGTTGCGTTTCTGAAGTTCATTGTTAATAATGATCAAGAATTACTTTGTGTACAAATACCTATTATCTACCGGGTGAAAGAACACATGGTAATCCTTTATCATTTTTAAATAACTAAATGTACGACGGAAATCGATTCACCAGATCAGATCAAGTTGCATTTTTTACTTGCACCCTACCTGTAATTACCGCTGCCCTATCTTAAATTCAACTCTGGCTACGGCCCTGGTTGTCAGTGTTAAAAATAACATTGCTTCTAAGTACATCAACAATATTTAAGATTCATGGGAATTCCAAATAAATATATAATATAATACCAGTAATATTGTCATATGTAATAAAAAATTTGTCAGAGTTCGAAATTTCCCTACATTTTGTGCTCTTTTCCCTTTTCCCTAAAAAAATATATTTCTCCCCTAGATCTAGGGAAATTTCCCTAGACATACCATCACTGGGAGATGGGGGAGAGAAAGGTTGGGAAATGTCGCGGGAAGGCTAGGCGCGGCCATAAATATAATATTAACCCCCAGATCAGCGGTCGGGGAACCGGGGTAAATTACCCCAATTGGGGTAAAAATGTTTTTTTTTTGGATAATAAGGAAATTTTCCTACTTTGCTATTTCATAAACGTGTTAGTATTTTTACAAACTTATATGACAAACGAACTCTCAAAAGTGAACTCGAAATTTTTATGTTTGATCAAAAGAATATTCTCGCAGATAAGTTTAAAAACCCCTGATGGGTTGCACATCTTGCATATTTAACTGACATATTTGAGAATATAAATATATTGAACAAAGAATTGCAAGGAAAAAATATTAATATCATTTCAGCCAGCGAAATACTTCAATATTGGAGACAGAAAGCAGAACAGAACAAGATAGCTTCTTTTTCAAAGTTAGCTTTGTTTTTGGAAGACTGTGAAAATATTACTTTTGATGACATCAAGGATCCTACAGTTATAAAACATCTTACCAAACTTTCCAAATCTTGATACACATACTTTCAATTGGGTTGTAGATCCTTTTAAATGTGAAATTGCTAACATACCAGAAGCAGTGGCGGACTAAGCCCGACAGAGGCCCGGGGCGGCAAAGCTGAATGAGCCCCCCCCCCTCCCCCCCTAGCGTAAAAAGTTGATGTAATTTTACAAGATTTTTATTCAGTTCATATGGGCCTCTGGTCCTAGGGGGCCTCACTGTAAAAAAAATTGACATTTTTTTGTATTTCGTTTTCTAAAAAATGCATTTGTTAATAATAACATGTTTTAAGGAAATTCTAAAAAAAAATCAAGAAAGTTTTAAACAGTTTTTATATTGAATTAACCTTCAGAAAAACTTTGAACACATTTTTCTCGAAACTAAGTTTTTCAACCTGGTTCTGGTGTTCTAATATGTTGTATTAGAAAAACTATACATCCGATTTGCATGCACCAAGTCTTAAGGCGCCACATCCACGCTCAAAAAGAAGAAGATGGAGAGATATGTAATTACGAATGATAGAGGAGCGCGCTAATATTTTAGCGATAAAATCGATGCGAAAATTGTGAAAATGTTTTATAAAACTCGACTCGTTTAAAAAAACCAAAAATCCTGTTGAAGGCGTCTTAAGCATCATTTAAAGAAAAATTGTGAATTTATTTTACAATCATAACTTGTAAAATAACTGAAACAAACGTGTTTATAATAATTTTCAGAGCAAACATTGCGATTTTTTTTTCTATCAAAGAATTTCATATAATTTTCGTTTCGGCATGGAACGCGTCTAGATTTTATCTTCAAAAATAACATTTTTTTTAAGAGCTTAAAAACTTCAAATGTTTAAGGGAGATATGTAAGGAATCGGTATAAATTTGGGTAGCGGCGCGTGATGGTTAGTTAGTTAGTTAAGCGGTTAATCGCTGGTTAAAATCTCTCGGGTACGTGCTGTTACACCTGTATAATTTTTGAAATATAAAATTTTTGCACGAAAAATAAAAAAGTTTTAAAAATGTCCCACCTTACGTCCTCGTATTTTTCTAACTAAAATTACCGATAACGAAAAAAAAAAAACACACGCATATTTTATTAGGCAAATTTATTATAAACATTATCAACCACTCACTTCTTTGTCGTTTCTTGTTATAATAAAATTAATTAAAAAATTCCCACAATTTCACAATTTTTTTTTTCAGATTTTGGTTGGAAACTTTAGTTTCATAAAGGTGTAAGTACCTACATTTTCTGTTATTTTGAGGTTAACTTTTAGATTCGAATATAAAACGTGGTGTTTTATCTTTCTAACACCGCACCGTGATCATATTTATAATCATGATAGTAAGGGAGACACGCGATGAGACCTATATGAGTTGTTTCAAAAGCCAAACAAATTGGCCTGATTGTATTTAAAAAAAAACACATACCTACATATTTTATTATAAACGTTATTATCAACAACTCCATGGCTTTATAACCAATATCTCACCGCAAATAATTTTTGTCAGAAATATCCCACAAGCATCGAAGGTCCTTGTATAAATCAAAAATTCCTACCCAAACTTCTTTTTCCTTTTCAAGCGTGATGAGTAAAATAATAATATTTAATTGAATTATTAAAACACTTTGTTTTTACCACAATAATCTTTATTTAAAAAGTCGACATGTTTCGAGAACGATGTTCTCTTCATCAGGACAATATATGTACTAAAACTAAATTATCAAGCATAGAAAGACTGGCGTGGGTGGAAATGAAATTAGTTGGAGGGGAGGGGGGAGAGGGGCGGAAAGAGGAGGAGCTTAGAAGATAGACAGGGGGGAGGGGGTTGCTTAGAAGATCATAGACAAAATTACAATGGAAATATGTTTAAAATAGGGTTATTCACAAAATTAATTTGGTTATTAATAATATTTAAATTACTATTGACATTTTTCCTAATTTCTAATATTTCTAAAAGATCTAATTGAAAACCACTAACGTTAGTATGTAAAATTTTAAAACCCGTATTTATATCAAATGAATGGTTAAATTCAATTAGATGGTTAGCAAATTCCGAATAATTATTGCTATTTAGACATCTCAAGTGTTCCTTAATCCTCGTTTCAAAATTTCTGCAAGTTTTACCAACGTAAAAATGATTGCAATCATTACAATTCAATTGGTATACTCCGGATTTTTTCATTTTTTGGTCTTTGTCCTTGTTATTTAAAATATAATTTTTCAATTTATTATTGGTATAAAAAGCTGGCTGTATTGTATTAGGGATTTTTTTCCCGATTAATTACGAAATAAAACGGTAAACGTAGTGGCTTGTGTTTTGAAAACGTGTAAAAATAGAAGTGAAAAAGAGAATAAACAAAATTGTCGTATTACATTCCATAGGCAAGCATTATTTTACACACGGACGTACAAAATATATGGACATGCCCTTACGTGTTAAAAAACGTGTTATTTCCCCCTCCCATTGGAACCATTTTTCGGCGTGTCCGGACCAATGTCGTGCTCTCGTCGTACATTTTACGCGCGGACGCTGTATGTCTATGAAACACATACTTAGACAATGAAGAAGACTTGGCGAATCACAAGTCTCTTTCCTCTCTTCGCCCCGCCATATTTGGTTTTTACCCCTCATCTGTAAGTTCTCGTCTAGTTATTTGTATGTCTATGATTTTACACTATTTTAAGCCAATTCAGATCACATAATATGATAATTTTTGTAACATACACTGTCACTCGAGATACATGGCGTGTGCCCGTCCCTGTATACTGTGGTAAGTAAATTATGAAACATTTATAAAAGTGTCTTCACTTAATACAGCAACAAAATATTGAACTCGACCTTATAGGCGACCTTACTTTGCATATTTGGACTTAGCAAATGTGTTCATTACGCGGCGAACAATTCGCGCTCCTATGTAAAAAGGTATATTCATTTAAAAGCACAGTTTACTTTTAAGAACGAAAGTGTGATATTATAATGCGAGATGCCTATATACTGTCAGATTGAGTTTTGACGAATCACATATCACCAAAGCCGTCTTCCTGCCCTTCGTCCCGCTGTAGTTGGTTTCTACCCCTCACCTTTCTGTTCTGGTCTATTAATATTCATATGTCTATGCTACAGACGAAACAATGGTTCTTGTTGTATTGAACTAGACATGGGCAGATTCATTCCCAGGAGTGAATCGATTCAGTCTAAACCACCTTGTTTTTATATGTTGTACGGGACGGGCACTGTAATCGCTCGCCGCACAAACGATGTAGTGGGATGGGGGACCGGCTGGCCGCTTCGACGCCTAGGGAGGAAGGGATAAGTGGGGAGAAGGCGAGGGAAAAATGGGAGAAATGTAAGGAAAGGGATAAATGTATAGATGGCGAGGGGTAGAAGGGAGGTAGAGGGGAGTAGAGGAGAAACCTTCGCCTTGAGAAAGGCGTTCGAGCAATTGTATGACCAAGGCAAGGGGAGGTAGGGAGTTGGTGGGAAACCTGCACCTTTAAAAAGGGGCTTTCGAGCAATTGTAAATATGTTCAAAATCTTCAAGGGTGAACAAGTCGGCCAGGGCGAGAAGAGAAAGTCCAATTTGCAGTTCGATCGGAGAGCGCAGGGCAGGCGAAGATGTGTGCGAGATGACAGATGCTGGGATTCTACCGGCCCAAAGCTATTAGGGCTCTATTTAAAGGGGAGAAAGCGAGTATTGCCCTTTGTCTCCCCGTAATTCCAGGAACTGAGATCCTGGAATCGGCCGGGCAAAGAGAATGAACGCGACGGCGGTCATCCTTTTGTCATCTCGTAACATCTCCCTGACACGCTACGCTCCCTTGATATTTATTTTTAAATATTGTGAGTTTGCACATAATACAAAATATGGGAGACAGTGTTTGCACAGATTTTACATCTGTGCAAAACTGTTTGTAAATAATAATTGATACAGATACATAGAGCCAATTTGTGCAGGATAAAAATACATGGTTTTGCACAAATTGGGTGAATAGAGAGAAATAGGAAATGGCTTTGCATAAATTTGAATTTGCGCAAAGGTCAAAGGGTTGTAGGTATGTACAACAGATTAAGAAGGTTTGCACAAATCACAATTTTATGCAAAGTAACAAAATAAGAAGTGTGTAGGTATGTACACTGAGCGATGGGGGGTAGGGGGGGGGGGGGTCAAGCATTGTTTTTTGTCATATAGCGACCGCTTGACCCCGCGAATTAATTTATTGTACATTAATTTTATTACATAAATTAAGCACAAAATTACGTCCGATACATATGTGTATATATTATTTACACGCGGTAAAAGTGAAACCTTCAGAAAACAGAAGCATACATGATTGGGGAAACTACGAAGCACCGCTCAACGAGGAGACCGATTATACGATTATACTATCATACTATCTCATTATCTCGCAGACTAAATCCTATAGATGTATGTATTTGCCTCTTTTTAGTGTCGTTATTTTTCGTTTCATCGAGTTTCAATTCACAAAGGTGCTAAAGAACACAAAGCACTCTTCTTAGGGTGAATTATGTCGTTCTGAAAAATTGTACTAACGACGCGCGAAGGGGTTAACGTAATATTTTAATGTGTCTTATATTGACAACAAAATGTTTTTTTGACAAAAAAATGTATTACATTAAGCTAGCAATTAAATTTTTAAATTAAGCAGTTAGTGGTTTCACCCCTAAAGTTTTACTAATTTATTAATTTTAAATTGTTCCAATTTAAAAACCACTTCTCGTGATCTAATATAAATAAACATTTTAACAATATTTTGTGACGGCTGACCACAGCCGATTGGCCTTATAATATCTGCAAATTCACATATTATATCTACCTAAAGTCGGGTCCATTGCGCGGGCAAACGCCAGACTTTTGCTTGACAGTCCCATACAACAATCAAGGTCATAAATGTTTGACAATTTTTTCCAACTTTCAAGGTCATAAATGTTTGTAGTATTTGAGCTTCCCGTGTTCGGCGGAAAACATTCCAAAACAAACATCCCAAAACAAACATCCCATCCCGGGTGAAGCGGGAAGGCAGGCGGGTCTAGCGGAGGGGGGGGGGGGGGGGGGAATAATTCATTTTTTCACAGAAATCGCGCGGTGCGGTCGTAGTATGTAGAATAATCGGAACGGATCTGGCATTCTAAGTTTTTAAAACCATATTGAAATAAAAATATTAATAAAGATATTGAAAATATTTTTTTTAAATTAAAAACAATAAAATAAAACTTAAAAAAATCGGACACAAAAAACTAAAAGGCCGCTGGTCGGCAGACCAAAAAAGACATGAATGAGATAATCTAGACTACAGTTATTTATTAGTTTTGATCTTGTATTCGATGTAATCGGTGCAGCAGGGCAAGCTAAACCGATATGAAACGGATGGGGTTTCGGAAATTTCCGTCGTTTTACGGACGAACGCAACTCTTACAGCGACGGTGGTTTTTCGAACTTCCAACTAATATGAACTATTAGGTAATCTTTAAAGTACTATTAAAATTATAAATTTGTACAATAATATTGACACGCGACAGCGGTGAGGGGTACCGCGGCAGGTTTCGTAAGTGGTTTGGCGTCGAACGGCTCACCTGACGGATGGGTACACTTGGAACTCTCAATTTTTTTTTTATCATTATCGCTTATATTTTTAAAATATGGCAATCAAAGTTTTTTAAAATATAATGAAATAAAAATAATAATAAAGATAAACGAACAATTAAAAAAAAATAAAAATAAAACTTTAAAAAATCGTACACAAAAATTTGCCAGGCTGCTGGTCGGCAGACCAAGAAATTCTTAAATGGAATGATCTGGACTATAGTTATTCATTAGTTTCATTCGTGTACTCGATGACGTAAAAATTACTATTTTTTACCCCATTTTGACGCCGGCTGCCTGCGAACTTGCCAGGCTGCCGGTTGGCAGCCCTGCTTTTTTCTCATTTTCTAATCGACCTTTATCATATGAAACCATTCCCGTTCGTGTACTCGATGACGTAATTTTTTCGAAAAAAATCGCCTACTATTTCCATGGCAGCGCGGCTCCTGCCAAGAGGCGCACCGGCAGACCAGCTTTTTTAAGGTTTTCTAAGTGTCCATTATCACTAAAAAGTAGTTTCATCCGTGTACTCGATGACGTAGGGTTTACCTATGTCGTCTACTGGTCTATATAGGCATCATATTGAAAACTCTGCTAGATCGAAAGTGGCCTCGTCACGGTACGATTTCTAGTCACTTCTTGCTGTGCTGCAGGCCTGCAGGCAGTACAGCAGATTGGCGGTTGCCACTACATAATTCAATTTGCAGAAAGGTCTTAGTTTTTGCGCTGTGCAGACGTGTTCGGAGCGCCCGCGCTGTGCGCAAACGTGTCATGGCTCCGTCACATCGATCAATACTTTCGAAATTTCAACGTATTGGACTAGCGTTAGCTTTATTGACAACAGACAATAATAATCCGATTCGTAAAAGAAATTATTGAGCAAAAAAATATATATTTTTTATTAAAAACAAAAGAATATGTTTTTCGATCACATGACGCTACTGATCCCATCACGAATACGAACGACTGGCTTGCGACTACGAACGAACGGCTTGCGACTAAGCCGTTCGTTAGTAGTCGCAAGCCGTTCGTACGTAGTGTAGTCGCAAGCCGTTCGTTCGTAGTCGCAAATCGATCGTAGTCGCAAGCGACTAAACTACGTACGAACGGCTTGCGACTACGAACGTTCGTAGTCGCTCGTTCGTAGTCGCATGTCGTTCGTTCGTAGTCGCAAGCCGTTCGTTCGTAGTCGCAATTAGTTCGTTCGTAGTCGTAGGCCGTTCGTTCAAAGTCGCAAGGCATTCGTTCCTAGTCGCAAGCCGTTTGAGTAAACTGTCGCTGTATCGTTTGTTTAAAGTACCGCTAGAACGAGACGCAACGCTTGTCAAATGACCGCTAGGCCATAAACGCGTTCTCTATTGAATTATCAGTTGCGGCGTATGACGGAATAATATTTTAAATGTTTTAATGAAAAAACAAAATGACTTTAAATTTTTTTACTCCAAATAATCTCGGGAAAAAGTACTTAAGTACTATAAAGTACTTTTACTTGAGTAATCTGAAAGAATGTTGCCTATTGTATGCTGATGATGCGGTGCTGATATCTAACAGTATGGAAGAACTACAGTCTCTCGTGTCTAGGATGAACGAAGTATGCATTAAGAATGAGTTAATGATTTTATTTTATTTGGAAAACCAACAGTTTATAAAAATAATGTTTGATGAAATACATATGTATAAAAATTTAACCAATAAAAGGGTTTTCACTGATGTATATTAAATTATTAAGTGAGTAGGAATAAAGAAAAATAGTTAAATTAGGTTAAGTGGATGGGATGGTGGAAGGGAGGGGAAAGGGATGGATCTATTCTGTATAAATAGTAGTATGTATTGTTATGTAACACAACTAGCAAGCAAAGTAAGTCACCAAAGAAACATTTGTTCAAATAACAATTGTTTTCGCGCGCCCGAGTTCAAACCCAGCGGTGGGCAGTCGAAGCCGTGACCCCCCGTCACCCCCCGTCGCCTGCCCGTGACCCCGTCAATACCCGCCCGAGCCAGTCGCGTCCCGGCCCTTGCAGCAATAATACATACCTCGGCACCGCGTTCGTCGCTGCCGAGCTTTCGCCCGATCTTACGCATTTTGCAACTATGTAAAGAGTGAATTGCCTCGGGAACCCTTGCGAATGTTGACTTAACTTTCGGTGTGCATTCCGGTATCCTCCCGGATTGGCGCGAGGATGCCACCTGGAACCCTGGACCACCTGAAAAGGGAGCTGCCGCACCTCTCCACGATGCTGTGAGTTAACCCCTCGACCTATTCTTAAGATGAAGCTATACGTGAAATCACTATTTAGATTAATCTTTACAACGAATTGGTTTACAGTACGAATATAAAAAAATATGCTACGGATAAATTGAAGCTTAAACTACATTTTCTACGTAACAGAATTACAATAAAATTATTATTTACGTAACAAAAAAAATAAGCGTAAACCACTAAAAAAAAAGTTTTTTCATGACTTTACTATGAAGTAATGTAAGTAACAATTTTTAAAAAATACCCCTTTATGGCTTAGACTATTTTTGACGTTTTCTACGTTCTAACTTTTTTTCGTTCTTATAAAATTATGCACAAAAAAAATAAAAACCGCTTTGGCGCTTACGTCAAATTTTTAGAACCGTACTAATTCATACGATCTGCGCCCAACGCTTGTATTCCACCATAATGCCGCGAGCCGTGGCCAGCAACGGACGTGGGATCTGTGCCCGTGTTTTCGAAGTTTTTTACTTGCAATATACGTAGCGAATTCGTTGTTACAGCGAGCATTTTTGGTTCTCAAACAGCGTGAGCTCAAAATGAGTCAGCATCAACTATTCCTGATTTCAACTCTTTTGATGTTCAGAATGTTATATCATTTGAGAAATTTTAGGTTGACGAATATAATGCTTAAATTCATTATCGGTAGGATTAATATTTTAAAAGAATAATTTTTAAATATATGTAGCTGTGAGCTGTTCCTTGAAAATGTCTAATACTGAGATTTGCTTGCCGGGGTTTGAACCCGCGATATATTGTATTTGTTTAAATTATGCTCTTTTAGGATAAATTCAGAATAGGTAGATACAAATTATTTATTTTCACCGTTTTTTTAAGTGTGTGTATCCATAAATTGATGTATATAATGTACAATATTTTTAAACCTAGCTGTGAGTTGTTCCGTCATCATTTCTAATACTGAGATTGGTTTGTTGATTTATTTGCAAAAATTTTAGTTGTAAATGAATTTTACAAAAATTTTAGATGCGGAAATTTGATAAAAGTGTATGTGAATTTGATAAAAGTATATATTCCTAGTTTTGTAAAAGTATGTATTAGTTACATTTTGTTAATATATATACATATTATATTTCACTTAATCAAGTTTCTTTTTATTTATATATGAAGCTGGGAGCTGTTCCTTGATAATGTCTAGTACTAAGATTTGTTTGCCGGGGTTCGAACCCGCGATATATATTGTATTTGTTTTAATTATGCTCTTTTAGGATAAATTCAGCATAGGTAGATGCAAGTTATTTGTTTTCACCGTTTTTTTTAAGTGTGTGTATCCATAAATTGATGTATCTAATGTACAATATTTTTAAACCTAGCTGTGAGTTGTTCCGTCATAATTTCTAATACTGAAATTGGTTTGTTGATTTGTTTCCAAAAGTTTTATTTGTAAATGAATTTTACAAAAATTTTAAATGCGGAAATTTGATAAAAGTGTATGTATATTTGATAAAAGTACATATACCAAATTTTGTAAAAGTATATATTAGTTACATTTACATTAGTTTATTAGTATGTATTAGTTACGTATATATATATATATATATATATATTACATTTCACTTAATCAAGTTTCTTTTTATTAATACATGTAGCTGGGAACTGTTCCTTGATAATGTCTAATACTAAGACCCGCAATCTCCGGATCGCTAGCTGGCAGCCTTTCCCCTCTACCATGGGTCGAAATTTTACTTATTATTTTAAAATATTATATTGCATTCGTTTTAATTATGCTCTTTTAGGATAAATTCACCATATGAGGATGCAAGTTATTTATTTTCACCGTTTTTTTTAAAGTGTATGTTTCAATAAACTGATGTATCAAATGTAGAATATTTTTAAACCTAGCTGTGAGTTGTTCCGTCATCATTTCTAATACTGAGATTGGTTTATTGATTTGTTTCCAAAATTTTTATTTTTGTAAATGAATTTTACAAAAATTTTAGATGTGGAAATTAGCTGTGAGTTGTGAGCTGTGAGAAAACCTAGCTGTGAGTTGTTCCGTCATCATTTCTAATACTGAGATTGGTTTATTGATTTGTTTCCAAAAATTTTATTTTTGTAAATGAATTTTACAAAAATTTTAGATGTGGAAATTTGAGTATATGTAATTTGGGTATTTTGAAAGTGTATGTAAATTTGATAAAAGTACATACCTATACCTAGTTTTATAAAAGTACGTATTAGTTACATTTTGTTAACATATATACACATTATATTTAACTTGAATCAAGTTCCTTTTTATTAATACTTATATGTATTTAAAATAATATGTATTAATAATTCACTTTCATAAAATTTTTTAGATTGTAAATAAATAAAATCAATTCGAATTTTATAAACATTTACTTTCATTAGCATTCCCCATAGTTTGAGGATTCTCGATCCGCTCCCGCCTTGGCCGCTGCTGGTAAAATAGAATTGACGGTATTCATCCACCGGGTAACAAGGTATGTGTAGAAGCATCGGCGAACGGAGATCTCGCTGGGCGCTTCTTACGTATTGCAAGCACCACGTCATAGCAACAGTATTTATTTCAAATTACTTGCCTCGTGCAAATCAGTCCAAAATATGACGGTACCCGGCGCTCGGTTTTAGATTTAATAAAACACAAGAATCGAAATATTTCTAGCGTTTATATTCCTCTTAATGTGTCCTCTCGTCCAGATAACTTTCGGGATGTTAGACCCCAGGCTCAGAGAGATTACTTAGGCCATTTCTTAGATAGGGCTATGTACCGTTTCTCTTGACCCATGTAATCTGTACCTACCTTACAATACATTGCTTTGTTTCACCCTGAACACTCTTTTATTTGAATCAGTCCTCCTGTGTGGGCCTGGATGGAGATACCCTATTTCCAACATTTTTTAGCCGCAGCCGCACCCCCTGATGATGAGAGAAACCCTACCGACTGACTGAGCTAGCCTTCGGGACCGGTTTATTGCAAGCGTAGCAGTATTTTTAAATGTTATTTATTCATTGGGGCTCAAAGTTTGGTAGGGTCACGGAGATGCAATTTTTGCTGGGAAAAATGTGTCACTCAAATACCGTGTAACGCCACAGTTGCATTCCATCAGCAACACTACCAATAGTCCTACTCCTAGCGTCCACGAGTGGTCTCTTAAGCCCCGCGAGCCCTGGGCAATGTGGCCACTGGCAATACCATCAGCCATAGCAGATAGGAGAGGATGAATGGCGAATTTCCGGCGCCACAAAACCGGAACCCCCCAGCTAAGGGATGGAAACCCCTACAGAAAAACCCTGGCCCTCCTGGTAGGGGGTTGGGCGAGAGGCTAATAACCTCTCCCTGTAAAAGCAACGCTATTACGAATCCTAACGCAGAGCCTCGGACAACTACTGGACTTAGGAAAGGACCCGGCAAACGAAATAAGGACTTGAAAATTGCTACTTGGAACGCAAGGACGCTGTATAGAAGTGGAGCCCTAGGAGAGATCACTAGGGAGATGACGAAATATAAAATTGACATAATGGCGGTGCAAGAAACAAGATGGATAGGATCTGAGCCATTTGACACAAGAACACATACGATACTGCATAGTGGAAATGAAAGATATCATAAATTCGGAGTGGCCTTCATTGTCGACCGGAAAATGGAAAAATGCATATTAGACTTTAAACCCATTAACGAAAGAATGTGCAGCTTACGTATAAAAACGAAATTATTCAATGTAACATTGATCAATGTACATGCTGAAACGGAAGATAAAGATGACATAATGAAAGATACATACTATCAGAAACTCGAACAGGTCTACGACACATTACCATCTAACGACATTAAGATGGTAATTGGGGACTTAAACGCCAAGATAGGACAGGATCCTTTGCTCCAACACATTGCGGGAATGAACAGTCTACACAAGGACGCTAATAATAATGGAACCCGAGTGATTGATTTTGCAGAATCAAGAAACCTAATCGTGGCCTCAACTCAATTTCCAAGAAAAGACATACACAAACGGACCTGGACATCGCCAGATGGTAGACACCATAACCAAATTGATCACGTCCTGATAGAAAGAAGAGGGGCAACGAGCATAACAAATGTAAGGACGTATAGGGGCGCCAACTGTGATTCAGACCACTACATGGTGGTAGCCACCTATAGGAGCCGAATTGCAAACAACAGGACACGGAAACCACCAACTATTCCATAAATCAATACGGAGGCTCTAAAAACACCAGAAGGCAAAGAGCACTACCACAACGCCCTTGTAAATAGCTTACCAGGTCAGATCACTGAGCAGAACTCCCAGGAATCACTCGAAAAAGACTGGAATGATATAAAAGAAGCAATTGTAAGAGCAGTGGAATCAAGTGTCGGAAACAAGCCCAAACAGCCCAGGAACCCTTGGTTTGATGAAGAGTGTGAAAGAAAGATAGCTGAAAAGAATACACTCAGAAAGAAATACTTGGAAAGGTCAACAAGAAACAAAAGACAGGCGTACGAACAAGCGAGAAAAGAAACGAATAAGCTGATAAGGGGAAAGAAAAGAAAATTCTTGAATGATATACTGCTAAAAATGGAACAGGACTTTGTTGATAATAATACTATAGAGGCATATATGGGAGTAAACTTCTTCAAGAAGGGTTTCAAACCGAATACAACACTATGCAAAGACGTTGATGGTTCAATTATATCTGATAAGGAACGAATTAAAACAGTATGGAAAAACTACTTCTATAAACTTCTTAACCCTAATAGCGACCTGAGAAGCCACCCTACTAACATCCCCACTGAATCAAGTAATGAAGAATCAGCGAACCCACCAACAATGTCAGAAATAAATGCTGTACTAAAGAGACTTAAAAACAACAAATCACCTGGGAAAGACAACCTGCCGGCAGAGTTGTTCAAATATGGAAATGAGCATCTGAAAAATCTGCTACTTAGTTTAAGAGGAAACCGGGTGGTGTTTTTTCCATACAAACGTATTCCTCATTTCCCTCTCTGAATTTTGACACTAGAGAAAATATTTTTTTTACATAATATGAATATTGACCGCAAGCGTGTCGGTACGTTTTGATTTTTTTGATAAGTTACTTTTTATAGGAGTTATAACCCTTCAAAAATTGTTAAAATTGCCTTTTTTTAACGCCATCAACAAACGTTCAGTATACAAATTAGACGATGTATTTTAAAAAAAAGCAAAAGGTACAGACATAGAATGTTTTCTTCCAATACATTTGGTAAAAAAAATCTTGGAAATTGGTTCAGTTTTGGAGTAGAAAAATGAGGACTACAAAACCTCGATTTTGACAATTTTATTTGGGTATTATCAGGCTGAGGTGCATGTGTCCCTTTCTCTCAGTATTCGGGGGTGAGGGGGGGCGGAGAGGGTTTTGTTGAATACGTATACAGTCAACGAAGTGATGTGACATTCTCAATAATTATATCGATACACTAGTCCACTAGTGTTGTCATGTCCCGAGTTATCGATGTTTTTTTAAAATTATTTTTCTGTTTGGTGACTTATTTTGAGTGTGCCAATACTTACCGAGCTTATTTACTAAAGTTATTGTGACAAATTTAATTTGTTTACGTCAAATAAATTAATGGAAAAAAATTGAAAAAAAAACACCTGTTACAGACAGACCCCGAGATGATTCCGTTCCGTATTGCCGAGTTGGATATGGAACACAAAAATTAATTAAAATATTTTTTGATAACTTTTGAAGGTTGTACTCAACATAATATTATCCCTTTATAGGACACTTTTTTTAAGATACAACTACCGAACCAAAAAAAAACTTTTATATTTGACTAAATATATTGTTCTAGATTTTTTTTTCAAAAAAATTATATTTTACAAGAAAATGTGTGATGGTAAGTACATACACCACTGATCGTTTGATGGAATGCTGGTACAGCGTATGTTCAGTGGTACATGCATCTACCACATGTTGTTGAATCGATTATGTTATTATAATATCATATTATACAAATGAATATTCAAATCTATGTATAAGAGGCACCATATTGTTTATTGTGTTACATATTAGGTACATACACATAACTAGTTTAGTTTTTATTTAACTTTTTTAATACGTTATATTATTACAGAAAAATGCACTTTTGGGAATACCTCCTACATCACTTGACATTTTCAATCTTCTTCAATGATCTAATATTTTTTGTTTTTAAACGCTTTATTGTAAAAAAAATTACTGTTTAACATCTACACAATGAAATTAAAACAATTTATGGTCCAGACCTTTCCCTCGCCGGTAAATTTCTTGGTATGCGACCGTCAATTATTTCTGGTAAAAGGCATTGGTGGTAGAAATTTTCTAACAGTGGAACGATTTTTTGCCAGATTTCATCGTCCCTCTCAATTTTTTCATACAGCAAACCTTTTGGACTCCACACAACAAAATAACAATAATTACGACGAGTAATATGTAACTGGCCTTGTACTTGGTAGAAGTAATTATGATTCCGTTTTAATGTTAAAGAATGGTCTTCCAATTTACAGTAATCAATTATCTTTTGTGCAATTCCCTCTTCTGGTGACATATTTGCTATACTATAAGGGCATTTAATTTCAATTATAGAATCCTCACCGATAAGGCCATCCGGACTTGCCGCTAAAAAGTTTTTGGTTTTATCGATAAATAGCCCACAAGCGGATACCTGAAAACTTGTTTTTTTTGAAAATTGCTCTATTGCTAGGCTTTCATTTTCTTTTCCATAATTTGTGGCCATAGTTCCTTTGAATTGTGAGTACAGTAAAGAGTTTAGTACTCCCGTAACTGAAGTTTTTTGACGAAGCTTATATATTTTTCCAAAGTTAGACGCCGTTATCCGCTTACGTCTTTCAATTGCCCACAGATTGTTATTGCTTTGGCCTACCGTATTCCGTTCGAGCTCTTCCTTATTGGTTGAAGATAATTCTTTGAGAAATTCCTCTTTTTTCGTTTCAAATATTTCAGGTGGCATATCTGGTTCTAATTCCAATTGACCATAATTTTCATCGGGCCCTGTAACTTTTTTTCTTTTTTCTGTCGTATTTTCATTATACTTTAGTTTTTTTTTTCGACACATTTGTTTATTCTCCTTCGAACGTCGTTTTCTCTCTATAAAGTGCTTCGTGTATTTGCCGGGACTGTGGCCTTGGATTTTCTTTTGTATTCTTGAATGGGTTGCCAATTCACTATTCCACGAAGTTACTGCTCCAAAACATCTTGCTTGGTAAGATCCTCTTGTAGTAAAATTTACCCTTTTTCCACCTATAAATTTGGCGATAACGTTGTTGAATTGCTCCACAGTGTTATTTGTCACGTCAATAATAAGACTTTCTGCATTTGCTATTAGAGACAATAAGAATTGTTGGATATCAGTCCATATTCCACAATCTCGAAGATCGCTTACTAAATTTGGATCATCAGTATACTTCTCCGGCTTGCAATAGTACGATGCACAATTTTTATGATCACCAAACACATGATTTGCGGTATTTTTTATGTCCATTTTCAAATTTTTTATTTTATCACTTTGTACTGTGTTTTCTTGCTCTTTCCTGTAATTTATTGCTCCAACTACAGCTCTTCTCATGCGTAAAACGTTTGCTTCAACCTTTTTCCTTATATGAACTGGTACAAAGCCTTTAGCGTTGTTGGTTTTTTTTCCAAGTGCTTTCATTTTGTTGCAAAAATTGCGGAGTAAGTGATTTTTGCACTCTATTTTTTGTACTATAAGGTTAGGACCATATGGCATTTGTTGCATTATTTTTTTCATGATGCTGGAGTCGCCATCACCAACTAGTTTGTTAAATTTCAATCCATGCATTTCCATGCTTCTCGAGAACCCTTCTGCTATAATGTGGGCTTCCATGGCATTAGCACTGTCACGCCAGTTTATGAAGCACATGTGCTCAGAAGCAACTATGTATAGTTTAGTAGCTCTAGCACATATGCAGCAGTATGAGTTTCGCACTCCCAGAAATAAAACCTTTTTAGTTCGTAGTCCAACTATGCACCCTGCGCCAGATGAGGAGCTAAATCCACTTTTGTACGACCTCTTTGCCCAGGAGCCATCTGCAACCACCGTTACCAAAGGATAGCCACCCTCGTCTACGTCACCGTTTAAAATGGCTAGCCTTTTTTCTTCTTCACCAGCTGCGATCATTTCTTCTAAGGCACATTCTTCAATTGTTGGCGCTAAACATTGTTCTATGTTCGTGTAAGTCTTACAATCCATATTTGGCATATTTAAAACCCCACAAATTTCATTCCATTGTGAATACCCATTTCCTGTACACATCACTCCTTCGACGACAGCAGTATTTATAGACATTTTCCGTTTCGGGTCTTCGGAGTGAATGTATTCTATTTTCTTGCACATTTTGCACTCGAAAACATACTGGCTTAGAAGACCATTTCGTCGTTCCTTCATAAATTTTAAATCGGAAAATGTGCAGTTGGTGTGTTCGTGCTTTATATTTGATATCTCCGAAAACAAATATTTTATATCCACAATTCTGCGACCTTCGAAATTATCGGTTTCATCAATATGGTCTGGTTCTATCACCAAATCATCAAGCGTTGTTGATGATGATGAACTTGCGTTTTCGTCTATATTTGGAGCAAATGATTCATCCATGGAAGTTTCATGCATTAGTGAAGATGTAGTTAAGTTTCCAAAAGTAGTATCGATGACATCCATATCCCTGTAAATGCAAATGATTTATTTATTTAAATTTGTCCATCCCATTTTCCCGTTATACATGCTACATAATACACGGCTCTCATAGCATAAATCTTTAGGTTTTTCTCGTAAGTCGCTCACGTAAGAGAGTTATGGCAAAATTATCAATGTAAACGATACCCATTGGTAATTTTGCCATAACTCTCTTATGTGAGCAACTTACGGGAAAAAAAACTTTACGTACGTAAAGGTAACCTTAGGAAGGTTCAGTAGTAAGAGTGACAGGAAAGCGATATTTCGACTTACCTAGATGTCGAACGTGGTGCAACATGAATCTGTCGTTTGATACTAATAATCGGTTTTTTTCGTCTAGCAGATAAAAACAAACGCGCTTTGTTTCCATTTCTTTTACCCATTATTTATCTGTAAGAAAAAATTTTTTGAGTTGAAGGTAGGTAATATAGTAGTCGATTTTATGTAACTCAATTTCTAAATACACATATCTTATGCTACGTATATATTTGCGAATAGTGGCGTGCACAGAATTTGAAAATTGAAATTTCGGAAAAAAAATAATTTTCAGCTTCGACAACATCATTAATGTCGTATTTTCAATCTTAGGATTCTAGCCCACTGAAAAATCAGTGCACGCCACTCTTTGCGGACAGAGACGCGAGCCGAACCACGAATTATGGTAAAGGTACGAAGCAACCGCAAGCGGCGCAGCGTTTCGGGCAGTTTGCTTTTGCTTCGTTCCTTTCCCATAATCCGTTGTTCGGCTGGCGTGTGTATACGCAGCCTAAGACGTAGAATAATATTTATTATTATTATTTTTTTTTTTTTTTTTTATTATTTCATAAATTTTTACAAGTTACATAATACAGCCAATTTTTTAAACTACCATACTAGGCTATTGCCCGTGCTGTGGTAGTCATGTATGATACATTATTTTAAATAAACATGTAATAAAATATATAAAAAGGAAAGAAAAAAAGAACATATTTAGGGATAAATAAAATTAAATATAAATACTAATACAGATAAAAATATAAGAATTAGAAGAAAGCTGAGAAAAAAGTGTATAAAGATATTTAAAAAAAAGATTGAAATAAAAGATAGAAATAAAATTTGTCAAGTATTCTTCCCATTGACGTATGATATCTTGGTCGATGATTATGTTTATGTTCAGTTTTGAAGTTCTTTCTGCGAAAGAAATAGGAGAATATATGCGCCAGAGTAGTTTTTTTTTTAAATATAATGTTAAGCTCTTATGTGTTTTTTGAAGAAATCTCTTCCTTTTTCAGATATCCAAAGTTTTAAATGGGATTTGAAAAGAGATTTAGAATTATGTGACTTTATGTCGGCACTCAAAGCATTATATATTTTAGGAGCGATGAACCAGAATTGTCTTTGAGCGAATGAGGTTTTAGTTTTAGGGACCACGCAGCCCAGGTTTGATGAGAAACGAGTGTGTGCTTGATGTTGTGGAGCAACCAGTTGATTTTTTTGCCATGTGTAACATACGCTAATCTGAGTAAATAACTGTCGAATATCTAAGACCTTGAGTTTAGCGAAGAGTTCCTTTGAGGGATGGGTAGGTTTGCATTTAAATATGATTCTCAAAATTAGTTTTTGAACTTTAATAATTGGATTGATGATGGATTCAGCACAACCACCCCATCCCACAATACCATATGTTGCTATGGATTGGAAGAGGGCAAAGTATACGCTTCTTATGGTCTGTAAATCTAAGATAGACCTAAGGGAGCAGAATATATGGCAGAGTTTACGGAGTTTTTTAACTGTGTCACTGATATGGGCTTCCCAACGTAGTTGATTGTCTATGATTAGCCCCAGATATTTAACTACCTTTGATGATTTAAGGACAGAACAAGTGCAATTAATATTAGGTGTGGTTACGGGATTGTGTAAATTAAGTGAGCATGAATGAATGATAGGTTTAGGACAGTTGTTAGGTAAAATATGTTGACGTATGGAAAATGTCATATATTGGGTTTTGTCGATGTTAAGAGTGAGGAGGTTAGTGTCTAGCCAATGCTTTACTATTATTAGGGCATTATTAGTTTTTTTAATGACGGATTGCCATGTTTCGTCTTCGAATATTAGGACCGTGTCGTCGGCAAATGATAATATCTTACCTCCAATATTCATGGCACATAGTGAGTTTATATATATGAGAAATAAAATTGGTCCTAGTATACTGCCTTGGGGTACACCATATGACGCAGGTAATTTATTGCTTATATGTATTTTATCAGATTGGATGAGAGTTTGTTGTGTTCGGTTTATAAGATAGCTTTCAAACCATCTGTAGGCTATTCCTGTTATTCCAATCTGCTGTAGTTTTTTTAGCAGTAAGGGATGGGAGACCGTATCGAATGCTTTTGCCAGATCAAGAAAAACAGCAAGTGGTTTGCGACCAATGTCAAGATTAAGGGAAACAATCTTTGTGAGGACGGCTATTGCATCTGAAGTGCTCCTACCTTTGCGAAAGCCATATTGGTTATCCGACAGTATTTTGTTATCTTCGAGGAATTTACAGAGTCTACGTTTTACCGCTTTTTCTACAATTTTAGATATCGTGCTTAGTAGGGATATCGGTCGGTAGTTATTTACAGATAATTTGTCACCTGCTTTGAAGATTGGGATTATCGTGGCCTGTTTCAAGGAGTCTGGAAAAATGCCAGTTTTGAAACTTAAATTGATAATGTGTTTAAGAGGGGAGACGATATAATTTTGGATGTTTTTAATAATTTTTGCCGAGATGTGATCTATACCGGTGGAGTTACTATTTTTAAGAGATGCTATTAGTTCTATTATTTCAGGTTCAGTGGTGGGAGTAAAATGAAATGGGTTATAACTCAGAGTATCGATAGGTATATTGTTGGCCAGGTCTTTCTCTGAGACGCAGTTTCTGTTCAAAATATTTTTTGCTAAGTTGGGTCCGATATTGGAAAAAAAATTATTGAAATGGTTAGATATTTTTTTAGGTTCAGAATTTACATGTATTGTTCGGTCTTCGATATCAACCTTAACAATAGGTGTGTCGGTTTTATTAATATTAGTTATATCTTTTATGATGTTCCAAATTTTTTTTTTATCATCGGTAGCTTCACTGATTTTTTTTTTGTAGTAGTCTGTTTTAACCTTTTCAATTATTTTTTTGCAATGGTTTCTATAACGTTTGTAGAGTATGAGAGAATTATAATCATTGGGGTTTTTCCTGCAGAAGTTATGTATTTTATCACGTTTTCTAATACAATAGAGAATACCAGCAGTGATCCATGGTTTCAGTTTTGTTTCCGATCGTTTTTTTTTACATTTTGTATAAGATGTTGCATTGGCCAAGTGGTTTTGTAAAGTATTTATAAAAACATCGCATGCAGAGGTGGGATCAGTACATGAATAGGTAAGTTCCCAGTTTTCCTCCGAGACATGATTTAGAAGAATTTCATAAGAAATGTGTTCTTGGGGTTGAGTGTTTTGGGGCGGTTTATGTTTTTTTTTGGTGATGGAAGTGATAATTGCATAGTGATCTGTAATAGTTGATTGAAATATAATTGATTTATTGTCTAGTTTACTCTTAACAAATACATGATCTATACAACTGCCGTTTTTTGAGTCTGGTTCTCGTGTTGGAGCGGTGACAGCAGGGAAGTATCCTAATAAAGTTAATACATTTAGGTATTCATTGGCTTGAGGATGCATTTTGTTGATTATGTTTATGTTCAGGTCACCTATTATGTAGGTGTTTTGGCAGTGTTCTATGTTTGATAATGTTTCTTGTAGTGAATGTAAAAATGGGGTTATATTGTGTGTTGTTGGAGATCTGTATATGGTAAGAATTGTTATGAGACTATCTAGTTGAATTTGAAGACAGTTTGCGTTTTGAATTCTGACCTCTTTGACTGAGTGTGCGATGTGGTTTTTAATGTAAACAATGACGCCATCGTTTTGAGTTTGGTTATAAAGAGTGTTATAGTGATTGTAGTTTCTTAACGTTTTAGGAATGTAACATTTTTTAATCCAACATTCGGTCAAGATAATTACATCGAAATCTAAGGCAAGATCAGTAAGAAGAATTAGTAGTTCATCAAAGTTTTTGTTAATACTTCTTATATTCATAGAGAATATTGTAGGCGCAGAGTTACCTAGTAATAAATGACGAACTACTTCAGAATCATTAGTTGATGTAAATGGGATTGGTGTTGAGTTATCTAGTAAATCTGCTAATTCTTCCATTTTTTAATTTTTTTTCTTTGATTCAATAGGTAATTGTAAAGATCCAGTGAAAGTGATGTTTTTGAAAGGATTAAGTTATTGTAAAGATATAGTATGAACATATAATTTATACCGGGTTTTTTAAATTTATGAGTGTAGAAATAAGTATCGAAAGCGATAGTTAAAAGTACACATGTTATAGATGGAATTCGAAATAAAGATTTTGTGATAAAGGTTGTGTTTGTAGATAAAAATAAGGAATGTTTAAGTACAGAAATGAAAGAATATTTAAAAAAATATCTATTGTTGGCAGAACTATAAACAATAAAATTTGATAAGGTAATTACACTCCTGATAGTTATTTTAGTAATTTTGTTTTGGGTGAATGTTTCAATGTTTTGAATATTAATAAAATAAATTGAACCATCGGTTTCTGTTGTAGGTAAGAGGTGAAAAGGATTTTGAGAGTTATTCGAAGCGATGACAATAATAGCAATAACATTGGCCTTCACAATGGATACAGAAACATAATAAGCAATAGAAGTGTTTTTTGTGATAATTACATTTATAAAATTCTGACATATGGAGTCAATATCAAAAATAGAAGATATATCTTTGTTGGTACTAGAACTACTTGAAATATTTAATAGGAAATTAAAAAAAGATTTGTCGACAACAATAATGTTTGTTGCTAAAAATAAATTACAGTTAAGTAATGTATGAAAAAAATATTTCAAAAAGTATCTATTTTTGTTAAAATAACAATCATTATAATTTAAAAAGTTATTTTCGCTTCTGGTAATATTTGCAGTAGTAGATGCATGTTGTATATGATAATACCTGTAATAATGGATAATACTTGCATGTTGCATATAAATAATAATAACCTGGGGAGTATTATTTAGGGTAATTATGCCATTGGTTTTTGTTGTTGGTGATAATAGAGAATGATTTTGACAGTTATTCAGAGCAATGACAAAAATACACAGTTCGGTGACTTTTATAATAATAGTAGAAATTGTTAAAAATGAGGAATGGTTAAGTTTAGAAAGGAAAACATATTTAAAAAAACATCTATTGTTGGCAAAACTAAAAACAATAAAATTTGAAAAGTTAATTACACTCTTGATAGTAATTTTAGTAATATTGTTTTGGGTGATTGTTTCAATGTTTTGAATATTAATAAAATAACTTGAACCATAGGTTTCTGTTGTAGGTAAGAGGTGGAAAGGATTTTGAGAGTTATTCGAAGCGATGACAATAATAGCAATAACATTGGCCTTCACAATGGTTACAGAAACAAAATAAGCAAATAAAGTGTTTTTTAAGATAATTTCATTTATAAAATTCTGACATTTGGAGTCTATATCAAAAATACAAGACTTATCTTTATAGGTACTAGAACTACGTGAAATGTATAATAGGAATTTAGAAAAAGATTTGTTGACAACAATAATGTTTTTTGATAATAATAAATTACAGTTAAGTGATGTATGAAAAAAATATTTCAAAAAGTATCTATTTTTGTTAAAATAAAAATCATTAGAAATTAAAAAGTTATTTTCAATTCTGATTATATTTATAGTAGTAAATGCATGTTGTATATGATAAGAATTGTAATCATGGGTAATAGTTGCAGGTTGCATACAAATAATAATAACCTGTAGAGTATTATTTAGGGAAATTATGCCATTGGCTTTTGTTGTTGGTAATAGTAGAGAAGGATTTTGACAGTTACTCAGAGCAATGACAAAAATACACAGTTCGGTGACCTTTACAATAATAGCAGAATTTGTTTTACAGTTAGAATCCATTTCAAAAATTCGAGATTTGTGTTTGTAATTACTGAGACTACATTTATTTTTTAAGTAAATATAATTATCAGAAAAACTAGTTATTAAATGATTCTTTAAAAACAAGTTAACTTTATAGTAATAATGTTCTGTGAATGTGGTATTACAAAATATGAGGGAGAGAGAAGTAACTAATTTCATAATATTGTTGAAGTTAGAGAAAGATAGATTAAAAACAAATAGATAAGCAACATTGTAGGGCGAGTAGAGTTTATGAGATGTTGGGGGGGGGCGATAAAAGATGTTTGTTTTTTTCATTGATGAGTAAAACAGGCGTCCCAATGTCTTTTCGCACATACACCTTTCCCTCACGGACCCAGGCGAATTTGAAGATGTTGTCCCGTGAAGCCTTCCGTGCAAGATACCAAAGATGTTTCGCACGAAAAGTTAGGTGTTCGGTGATGTAGATCTGAGAGCGAGTTCCTGCCATTCCGATGAGAGAGGTATTAAGTTTATTGTCTCTATTTGTAGTTTTTTTGTTGTACGTTTTGACGTCGCTTAAGAAGTTTTCACGATCAATGTTAGTTTTAAATTTAAGTATTATAGGCCTCTGTTGATCTTTATTGTTTTTTTGAGAGATACGGTATGCTGTATCTACGTTCTTGAGTTCCGTGTTGGCATTAGTTGTTTTTTGTATGTTAAATATAATGTTGTTCAGATTTTCACCGTTTATTTCAGGAATTCCCCTGATTTCCACGTTCTTTAATCTATTTTCTCTCTCAATTTGTTCGAATTGACCTTCTAATTGTTCTAAACGATTTTCAAGGTCAACATTTTTTTTTCTAATTTTATGTTTGCATCTTCTAGTTCGTGCACTCGAAGTAGGATTTCTTCATATTGTTTACTCATTACTGATATTGTGTTGAGAATTTGGGTATTTTGTTCTATAATTAGGTTCTGTTTAGTTAATAGTTCACAGTCCTGAGGTGAATTATTCGCTATTTTGGGATTAGCGGAAGACCCGCCAGCTATGCATTTTTTGCATTTAATTTGAGCCCGTTTCTCCTTGCTGAGGCGTCGGAATGTGCTTTCAACCACTCCGCCACAGTTTAGGTGAAAAGTCCCTTTGCAGGCGGAGCATGTAAACAATGATTCAGCAGAGAGAGTAGGTTCCGCACAATCATAACAGTTATTCATTTTGCAGTTTGTGGTTGTACCGTGTCCGGTCTAGCGGGCGTGATCACAACTAGGCTATGTACTAGTAATATTATTTATTAACAGGTGGTGCTATTTATTATATTCTAGATGATTTATTAAAATAATAAAATAAAAATATTTTTGGATTGAGTGAGTCTTGAACTCGGTTGCTCAGGATGTCAGAGTCCAGTATAGCAAGCGAGTTGACCGCTAGGCTATCGCCGCCGTGTGACGTAGTGTGAGATATTTGTAATATTAATTGTCTGGCCACAGATAAGATTTTACGTGTTATGGTAAAACTAGTTCGATTAACTTAACGATTTCAATCGCTGTAGTTCACTGATATTTTAACACAGAAATTTACTAGAACACGGTCGTTTAGATGGAATTAAATTGAGTTAATCACTTCACTGAACTAAAGGTAAAACACCAACCGATAGATTGATCGATTATTTTGTTTTTTTAACTGCGAATATAATGATTTTTGCGGAGCAATTTTTTGGCGTGCGTACTGTGTACAATGTTATTGTTGTTATTATAGGTTACTAGATATGTTAACAAATGTACCGACTTGCACTAATGCACTTTATGCATACAGTCAAAACTGATGAATTTACGTTATTCAGGGAGAGCCAAAAAACAACAACATTTTTAGCGATATTTATATGTTTAATTAAAAAAGGAAATTGTGTTGTAATATTGAGTTTTTATGAATGAATAGTTTATGTTTATAATAATAGTTTATGAATAATTTATGAATAGTTTAGTAGGTATCTACTCACCATATGTCCTATATGTGTAAATCGTGAGAAATGACCAAACAGATTTCAATATTCAAGGGGGTTTCAGGGTCAAAATTCGAAGGTCTGTATTTGACGTAGAATAGTTTCCAGTAAAAAGGCTAGTCAAAAACAGTAGAGTGATGCAGCCAGCGAAAAATAAAAACACTATACAATCACAAAGTACGTGATGTACCTACTGCGCCTATGCTGCCGTTTTATAAAAAAAGATGGTATGAATCTCCCGATATTACTAAACCAAAACAGCGTGCATCTTACTTTACTAATAGTAACAAGATGAATGAACTATGAGCGCAGAAGATATCTATTATATAGGAATACGCACGCTCAAGTCGCGACGCGTATTGACTTATCTGTTGCAGCAGGCAGCAACCTGTATACACGCACCCACAAGTCTCATTGACTTGTGCGTGTGCAGAAGATGAGCTCGGAGCAGGCAGTCACATGTATTTGTAGTAAGTAATAATAATAATAAAGTTAAGTACAATATAATATTAAATAATGTAGACCTCGCTATTTTATTACGAATATGTACCTAGGCACCTACTTAATTTTTGGAATAAATGAATAACAGTAAATGAAATAATAAGAACGCGAAGTCGCTGGCGGGCGCGGCGCGGCGATTCGTGCTTCCAACAACTGCAGCCACGCACACACACGCATTGGGGTTCACCAATACACCGATAGCGCTTTTGCTGTCCCCGCTGAGATGAACGAAATAGAAATAATTTTTACAAATACCTATCGTTAAAATTTCTCGGCGCTCCTGCGCGCTCTTAATAACAAAAATATGGAAATTGGAAAAAATCCCAGAGGAATGGCAAATAAGCATAATATGCCCAATTCACAAAAAAGGTGACAAATTAAAATGCGAAAATCATAGAGGCATTTCACTTCTATGCACAGCATATAAAATCTACACCATGATACTGAAACAAAGAATTGATAAGTATGCAGAAAACCTACTGGGAGAGTATCAAGCAGGCTTCCGCACAGGTAGATCCACAACAGACCAATTGTTCACCGTCAGACAGATCTTGGCAAAGTGCTGGGAGTTTGATATAGATGTACACCAACTATTCATAGATTTCAAACAAGCATATGATAGCATAGATCGGGAGTGTCTATATGACATACTACTTCAATTCCAGATCCCACCTAAATTGGTTAGGCTCATCAAGGCCACAATGTCAGACTCAAGATGTCAGGTCAAAATAGACGGAGAACTGTCGGAAGAATTCACGGTATCGCAGGGACTAAAACAGGGGGATGGTCTGGCTCCCACTCTCTTCAACATTGTGCTCGAATATGTAATAAGAAAAACGCTTATAGACACTGGCTCCAATATTTGTTTCAAGAGCAGTCAAGTTGTCGGATATGCGGATGACATCAACATTATCGGAAGATCAATCTCAGCCATTAAGGAGGTCTTCGACCCTTTAGAAACAGCGGCACGAGAAGTAGGACTGCGGGTTAATGTTGATAAAACGAAAATGATGGTACAGAGCAGGAACCCTTCACACAGAAGAAGAAGTAGTGCACAATTTAAAGACAACTACTCATACGAAGTGGTCGATCAATTCACCTACCTGGGCTCCAGTCTAACAGAGAACAATGAGGATCCAGCAGAAATCAGAAGGAGAATCACAGCAGCCAACAAAACATACTTTTCTTTGCTGCCAGTGTTTAAGTCACGTAGTGTCCACAGAAAAACCAAAATAACCATATATAAGACCATTGTTAGGACGGTATTGGCATATGGATGTGAGGCGCTGACACTGACGGTAAAGATGGCTGAAATGCTGGATACTTTTGAAAGAAAAGTGCTGAGAAGAATATGTGGACCCGTAAAAGAGGGCGGACAGTGGCGCATCCGGCACAATACAGAATTGTATGACATATATAAGGCCCCTAGCATCTCAGCACATATGAGACTCCTCAGGCTGAGATGGGCTGGGCATGTACAGAGAATGCCGGATACACGCGTCCCAAAAAGAATTTTGACTGGACACCCAGGTGGAAAGAGAAAAGTGGGAAGACCCAGACTGAGGTGGGAAGACGAGGTAAGAGGGGATGCAGCACAGCTTCTCCAGGTACCAAACTGGAAGTCAGCCGCTGAGGACAGGACGAGTTGGAGGCGACTGTTGCAGGAGGCCAAGGCTCGATATGGGCTGTAGCGCCATCGAAGAAGAAGAAGAAGAATTTATTCATTTTAGATTTGAAAATGTTAGGTACTGTGTTAAATAAGTCGAATTCACTGTATGTCATGTTAAAGATGAGTGAAGCGCGGTGAATGAATGTATTTTGTTTAGAGTTAGTGTTGCATTGAGGAATGTATAATGCGTGGTTTTGTCTGGTTTGTCTGATGGGCACTCTTATTTAATTAAATTTCTTAGTTAATTAAATAGCTACCTCTATGATAGATATCATAGAGGTAGCTATTTTTCGTAGAAATAGTACGTCTGCCAAATTTCTTCCACTTTCCAAATGAATGTAAGTAAGTCTAAAGTCATGGTATATGAAAGAGAGAGTACGAAAACAATGTGCAACATAGTTGTAAAAGATGAATACTTGGAGCAGATGGATGAGTTTGTTTATTTGGGAAGTAAGTTTACGAGAGATGGAAAGGCTGATAGAGATATTGAAAGAAGGGTGAATGCAAGTAACTCTATTAATGGAGGACTGAAAGCCGTTGGCACCAACAAAAAACTGTCCATAATGGAGTGCTGGTACCTACCCTGATGTATGTCAGTGAGGCATGGAACTGGCAGAGGAAGGATGAAAGTAGACTGAATGCTGTAGAAATGAGATCCCTGAGGCGAATGTGTGGTAAAACCATGTACGATCGTGTGAGAAACGTGGAGATCCGTAAAGAATGCAAGGCTGATGTAAGTGTGATGTGTAAGGTTAAGAAAGGGACGCTCCGATGGTTTAGGCACGTAGAGCGAATGAACCAGGAAAGTAGTGTAAGGAGAATATATGACGCAAATGTGAATGGTAGAAGAAGTCGAGGACGCCCGAGAAAGACATGGCACGACCAAGTGAATCAGATACTTGAGTCGGGCCATGTCAAGACCCAGAATAATAGAAGAGCTTGCATGAAACGTTGTATGAATGTAAACGAGGCAAGGAATGTGTGCCAAGACCGAGTTGTTTGGCGGTCCGTCTTCTCTGCCTACCTCTGCGGGGAAACGGGGGCGTCATGGTTAGTTAGTTAGTTAAGCTGTTAATCGCTGGTTAAAATCTCTCGGTTACGTGCTTTTACACCCTGTATAATTTTTGAAATATAAAATTTTGGCACGCAAAATAAAAAAGTTTTAAAAATGTCCCACCTTACGTCCTCGTATTTTTCTAACTAAAATTATCGATAACGAAAAAAAAAATAAAAACACACGCATATTTTATTAGGCAAATTTATTATAAACATTATCAACCACTCACTTCTTTTTCGTTTCTTGTAAAAATAAAATTAATTAAAAAATTCCCTCAATTTCACAATTTTTTTTTCAGATTTTGGTAGGAAACTTTAGTTTCATAAAGATGTAAGTACATTTTCTGTTATTTTGAAGTTAACTTTTAGATTCGAATATAAAACGTGGTATTTTATCTTTCTAACACAGCACCGTTTAGATCATATTTATAATTATGATAGTAAGGGAGACACAGAGATGAGACCTATATGAGTTGTTTCAAAAGCCGAACAAATTAGCCTGATTGTATATAAAAAAAATAAAAACACATACCTACATATTTTATTATAAACGTTATTATCAACAACTCCATGGCTTTATTACCAATATCTCATCGCAAATATTTTTTGTCGGAAATATCCCACAAGCATCGAAGGTCCTTGTACAAATCTTGTATAAATCAAAAATTCCTACCCAAACTTCTTTTTCCTCTTCAGGCGCGATGAGTAAAATAATAATATTTACTTCGTACAATGCGCTGTCAAGGACCGCGCGAAACCGTCTCCAACGAGAAATGAAGAATGTCAAGTTGAGGGCGGACCTTCAGCGGCTGCAACAACAGCGAATTCGCAGAAGGTAAATAATAATACGGCTGGTGAATAATAAAGGGGTCTCCACACGATGCTGCCGCAGCAAGTTCTGCCGCAGAACTGACTAAAAATCGCATGGTCTGTAGTCAAAACCGCCAGCCGTATTGTTATTATTCACCAACCGTATTATTATTTCCCTTCTGCCGGGCCCCCCCACTCCTTAAAATTGGGCCGTTAGTGGGCGGAACGCCTTCGGTATTGTTATTATTTACCAGCCGTATAAAGTGGCCTCCTCACCATGCGATTTCTAGTCACTTCTTGCTGTGCTGCAGGCTGTACAGCAGATTGACGGTTGCCACTACACCATTCAATTTGCAGAAAGGTCTTAGTTTTTGCGCTGTGCAGACGTGTTCGGAGCGCCCGCGCTGTGCGCAAACGTGTCATGGCTCCGTCACATCGATCAATACTTTCGAAATTTCAACGTATTGGACTAGCGTTGGCTTTATTGACAACAGAAAATAATAATCCGATTCGTAAAAGAAATGATTGAGAAAAAAATGATATATTTTTTTATTAAAAACAAAAATATTTGTGTTTTTCGATCACATGACGCTACTGATCCCATCACGATGGGATGGGTTTGAGTAAACTAGCGCTGTCTCGTTTGCTTAAAGTACCGTTAGAACGAGACGCAACGCTTGTCAAATGACCGCTAGGCCATAAACGAGTTCTCTATTGAATTATCAGTTGCGGCGTGTGATGGAATAATATTTTAAATGTTTTAATGAAAACACAAAATGATTTTAAATTTTTTTACTCCAAATAATCTCGGGAAAAAGTACTTAAGTACTATAAAGTACTTTAACTTTAGTAATCTGAAAGAATGTTGCCTATTGCATGCTGATGATGCGGTGCTGATATCTAACAGTATGGAAGATCTACAGTCTACAGTCTCTCGTGTCCAGGATGAACGAAGTATGCATGAAGAATGAGTTAATAATTTTATTTTATTTGGAAAATCAACAGTTTATAAAAATAATGTTTGATGAAATACATATGCATAAAAATTTTACCAATAACAGGTTTTCACTGATGTATATTAAATTATTAAGTGAGTAGGTATAAAGAAAAATAGTTAAATTAGGTTATGTGGATGGGATGGTGAAAGGGAGGGGAAAGGGATGGATTTATTCTGTGTAAATAGTAGTATGTATTTTTAAATGTTATTTATTCATTTTAGATTTGAAAATGTTAGGTACTGTGTTAAATAAGTCGAATTCACTGTATGTCATGTTAAAGATGAGTGAAGCGCGGTGAATGATTGTATTTTGTTTAGAGTTAGTGTTGCATTGAGGAATGTATAATGCGTGGTTTTGTCTGGTTTGTCTGATGGGCACACTTAGTTAAATTCTTTCTAGTAATTCACTCTTAGTTAATTAAATAGCTACCTCTATGGTAGATATAATAGAGGTAGCTATTTTTCGTAGAAATAGTACGTCTGCCAAATTTCTTCCACTTTCAAAAGACAATATCGTGAATGTAATAAGTCTAAAGTCATGGTATATGAAAGAGAGAGTACGAAAACAATGTGCAACATAGTTGTAAATGATGAATACTTGAAGCAGGTCGATGAGTTCTTTTATTTGGGAAGTAAGTTTACGAGAGATGGAAAGGCTGATAGAGATATTGAAAGAAGGATGAATGCTGTTAACTCTATTAATGGAGGACTGAACGCCGTTGGCACCAACAAAAAACTGTCCATAATGGAGTGCTGGTACCTACCCTGATGTATGTCAGTGAGGCATGGAACTGGCAGAGGAAGGATGAAAGTAGACTGAATGCTGTAGAAATGAGATCCCTGGGGAGAATTTGTGGTAAAACCATGTACGATCGTGTGAGAAACGTGGAGATACGCAAAGAATGCAAGGCTGATGTAAGTGTGATGTGTAAGGTTAAGAAAGGGACGCTCCGATGGTTTAGGCATATAGAGCGAATGAACCAGGAAAGTAGTGTAAGTAGAATATATGACGCAAATGTGAATGGTAGAAGAAGTCGAGGACGCCCGAGAAAGACATGGCACGATCAAGTGAATCAGATACTTGAGTCGGGCCATGTCAAGACCCAGAATAATAGAAGAGCATGTATGAAACGTTGTTTGAATGTAAACGAGGCAAGGAATGTGTGCCAAGACCGAGTTGTTTGGCGGTCCGTCTTCGGAAACGGCGGCGTGATGGTTAGTTAGTTAGTTAAGCTGTTAATCGCTAGTTAAAATCTCTCGGTTACGTGCTTTTACACCCTGTATAATTTTCGAAATACCTAACAAAAATTACCGATAAAGAAAAAATAAATAAAAAAACACGCATATTTTATTAGGCAAATTTATTATAAACATTATCAACCACTCACTTCTTTTTCGTTTCTTGTAAAAATAAAATTAATTAAAAAATTCCCTCAATTTCACAATTTTTTTTTCAGATTTTGGTAGGAAACTTTAGTTTCATAAAGATGTAAGTACATTTTCTGTTATTTTGAAGTTAACTTTTAGATTCGAATATAAAACGTGGTATTTTATCTTTCTAACACAGCACCGTTTAGATCATATTTATAATTATGATAGTAAGGGAGACACAGCGATGAGACCTATATGAGTTGTTTCAAAAGCCGAACAAATTAGCCTGATTGTATATAAAAAAAATAAAAACACATACCTACATATTTTATTATAAACGTTATTATCAACAACTCCATGGCTTTATTACCAATATCTCATCGCAAATATTTTTTGTCGGAAATATCCCACAAGCATCGAAGGTCCTTGTACAAATCTTGTATAAATCAAAAATTCCTACCCAAACTTCTTTTTCCTCTTCAGGCGCGATGAGTAAAATAATAATATTTACTTCGTACAATGCGCTGTCAAGGACCGCGCGAAACCGTCTCCAACGAGAAATGAAGAATGTCAAGTTGAGGGCGGACCTTCAGCGGCTGCAACAACAGCGAATTCGCAGAAGGTAAATAATAATACGGCTGGTGAATAATAAAGGGGTCTCCACACGATGCTGCCGCAGCAAGTTCTGCCGCAGAACTGACTAAAAATCGCATGGTCTGTAGTCAAAACCGCCAGCCGTATTGTTATTATTCACCAACCGTATTATTATTTCCCTTCTGCCGGGCCCCCCCACTCCTTAAAATTGGGCCGTTAGTGGGCGGAACGCCTTCGGTATTGTTATTATTTACCAGCCGTATAAAGTGGCCTCCTCACCATGCGATTTCTAGTCACTTCTTGCTGTGCTGCAGGCTGTACAGCAGATTGACGGTTGCCACTACACCATTCAATTTGCAGAAAGGTCTTAGTTTTTGCGCTGTGCAGACGTGTTCGGAGCGCCCGCGCTGTGCGCAAACGTGTCATGGCTCCGTCACATCGATCAATACTTTCGAAATTTCAACGTATTGGACTAGCGTTGGCTTTATTGACAACAGAAAATAATAATCCGATTCGTAAAAGAAATGATTGAGAAAAAAATGATATATTTTTTTATTAAAAACAAAAATATTTGTGTTTTTCGATCACATGACGCTACTGATCCCATCACGATGGGATGGGTTTGAGTAAACTAGCGCTGTCTCGTTTGCTTAAAGTACCGTTAGAACGAGACGCAACGCTTGTCAAATGACCGCTAGGCCATAAACGAGTTCTCTATTGAATTATCAGTTGCGGCGTGTGATGGAATAATATTTTAAATGTTTTAATGAAAACACAAAATGATTTTAAATTTTTTTACTCCAAATAATCTCGGGAAAAAGTACTTAAGTACTATAAAGTACTTTAACTTTAGTAATCTGAAAGAATGTTGCCTATTGCATGCTGATGATGCGGTGCTGATATCTAACAGTATGGAAGATCTACAGTCTACAGTCTCTCGTGTCCAGGATGAACGAAGTATGCATGAAGAATGAGTTAATAATTTTATTTTATTTGGAAAATCAACAGTTTATAAAAATAATGTTTGATGAAATACATATGCATAAAAATTTTACCAATAACAGGTTTTCACTGATGTATATTAAATTATTAAGTGAGTAGGTATAAAGAAAAATAGTTAAATTAGGTTATGTGGATGGGATGGTGAAAGGGAGGGGAAAGGGATGGATTTATTCTGTGTAAATAGTAGTATGTATTTTTAAATGTTATTTATTCATTTTAGATTTGAAAATGTTAGGTACTGTGTTAAATAAGTCGAATTCACTGTATGTCATGTTAAAGATGAGTGAAGCGCGGTGAATGATTGTATTTTGTTTAGAGTTAGTGTTGCATTGAGGAATGTATAATGCGTGGTTTTGTCTGGTTTGTCTGATGGGCACACTTAGTTAAATTCTTTCTAGTAATTCACTCTTAGTTAATTAAATAGCTACCTCTATGGTAGATATAATAGAGGTAGCTATTTTTCGTAGAAATAGTACGTCTGCCAAATTTCTTCCACTTTCAAAAGACAATATCGTGAATGTAATAAGTCTAAAGTCATGGTATATGAAAGAGAGAGTACGAAAACAATGTGCAACATAGTTGTAAATGATGAATACTTGAAGCAGGTCGATGAGTTCTTTTATTTGGGAAGTAAGTTTACGAGAGATGGAAAGGCTGATAGAGATATTGAAAGAAGGATGAATGCTGTTAACTCTATTAATGGAGGACTGAACGCCGTTGGCACCAACAAAAAACTGTCCATAATGGAGTGCTGGTACCTACCCTGATGTATGTCAGTGAGGCATGGAACTGGCAGAGGAAGGATGAAAGTAGACTGAATGCTGTAGAAATGAGATCCCTGGGGCGAATTTGTGGTAAAACCATGTACGATCGTGTGAGAAACGTGGAGATATGCAAAGAATGCAAGGCTGATGTAAGTGTGATGTGTAAGGTTAAGAAAGGGACGCTCCGATGGTTTAGGCATATAGAGCGAATGAACCAGGAAAGTAGTGTAAGTAGAATATATGACGCAAATGTGAATGGTAGAAGAAGTCGAGGACGCCCGAGAAAGACATGGCACGATCAAGTGAATCAGATACTTGAGTCGGGCCATGTCAAGACCCAGAATAATAGAAGAGCATGTATGAAACGTTGTTTGAATGTAAACGAGGCAAGGAATGTGTGCCAAGACCGAGTTGTTTGGCGGTCCGTCTTCGGAAACGGCGGCGTGATGGTTAGTTAGTTAGTTAAGCTGTTAATCGCTAGTTAAAATCTCTCGGGTACGTGCTTTTACACCCTGTATAATTTTCGAAATATAAAATTTTGATACGCAAAATAAAAAAAGTTTTAAAAATGTCCCTTTACGTCCTGGTATTTTTCTAACAAAAATTACCGATAAAGAAAAAATAAATAAAAAAACACGCATATTTTATTAGGCAAATTTATTATAAACATTATCAACCACTCACATCTTTGCCGTTTCTTGTAAAAATAAAATTAATTAAAAAATTCCCACAATTTCACAAATTTTTTTCAGATTTTGGTTGGAAACTTTAGTTTCATAAAGGTGTAAGTACGTTTTCTGTTATTTTGGGGTTAACTTTTAGATTCGAATATAAAACGTGGTGTTTTATCTTTCTGACACAGCACCGTTTAGATCATATTTATAATTATGGTAGTAAGGGAGACACAGCGATGAGACCTATATGAGTTGTTTCAAAAGCCGAACAAATTAGCCGGATTTTATATTAAAAAAATAAAAACCCATACCTTCATATTTTATTATAAACGTTATTATCAACAACTCCATGGCTTTATTACCAATATCTCACTGCAAATAATTTTTGTCGGAAATATCCCACAAGCATCGAAGGTCCTTGTACAAGTCTTGTATAAATCAAAAATTCCTACCCAAACTTCTTTTTCCTCTTCAGGCGCGATGAGTAAAATAATAATATTTACTTCGTACAAGGCGCTGTCAAGGACCGCGCGAAACGCTCTTCGACGAGAAATGAAGAAATGACGTGTCCTAACAAGTCAAGTTGAGGGCGGACCTTCAGCGGCTGCAACAACAGCGAATTCGCAGCAGGTAAATAATAATACGGCTGGTGAATAATAACAATACCGAAGGCGTTCCGCCCACTAACGGCCCAATTTTAAGGAGTGGCGGGGCCCGGCAGAAGGGAAATAATAATACGGTTGGTGAATAATAACAATACGGCTGGCGGTTTTGACTACAGACCATGCGATTTTTAGTCAGTTCTGCGGCAGAACGTGCTGCGGCAGCATCGTGTGGAGACCCCTTTATCATTTACCTGCTGCGAATTCGCTGTTGTTGCAGCCGCTGAAGGTCCGCCCTCAACTTGACATGTTAGGACACGTCATTTCTTCATTTCTCGTCGGAGAGCGTTTCGCGCGGTCCTTGACAGCGCCTTGTACGAAGTAAATATTATTATTTTACTCATCGCGCCTGAAGAGGAAAAAGAAGTTTGGGTAGGAATTTTTGATTTATACAAGACTTGTACAAGGACCTTCGATGCTTGTGGGATATTTCCGACAAAAATTATTTGCGGTGAGATATTGGTAATAAAGCCATGGAGTTGTTGATAATAACGTTTATAATAAAATATGAAGGTATGGGTTTTTATTTTTTTAATATAAAATCCTGCTAATTTGTTCGGCTTTTGAAACAACTCATATAGGTCTCATCGCTGTGTCTCCCTTACTACCATAATTATAAATATGATCTAAACGGTGCTGTGTCAGAAATATAAAACACCACGTTTTATATTCGAATCTAAAAGTTAACCCCAAAATAACAGAAAACGTACTTACACCTTTATGAAACTTAAGTTTCCAACCAAAATCTGAAAAAAAATTGTGAAATTGTGGGAATTTTTTAATTAATTTTATTTTTACAAGAAACGACAAAGATGTGAGTCGTTGATAATGTTTATAATAATTTGCCTAATAAAATATGCGTGTGTTTTTATTTTTTTTTCTTTATCGGTAATTTTTGTTAGAAAAATACCAGGACGTAAAGGGACATTTTTAAAACTTTTTTTATTTTGCGTATCAAAATTTTATATTTCGAAAATTATACAGGGTGTAAAAGCACGTACCCGAGAGATTTTAACCAGCGATTAACAGCTTAACTAACTAACTAACCATCACGCCGCCGTTTCCGAAGACGAACCGCCAAACAACTCGGTCTTGGCACACATTCCTTGCCTCGTTTACATTCAAACAACGTTTCATACATGCTCTTCTATTATTCTGGGTCTTGACATGGCCCGACTCAAATATCTGATTCACTTGATCGTGCCATGTCTTTCTCGGGCGTCCTCGACTTCTTCTACCATTCACATTTGCGTCATATATTCTACTTACACTACTTTCCTGGTTCATTCGCTCTACATGCCTAAACCATCGGAGCGTCCCTTTCTTAACCTTACACATCACACTTACATCAGCCTTGCATTCTTTGCATATCTCCACGTTTCTCACACGATCGTACATGGTTTTACCACAAATTCGCCCCAGGGATCTCATTTCTACAGCATTCAGTCTACTTTCATCCTTCCTCTGCCAGTTCCATGCCTCACTGACATACATCAAGGTAGGTACCAGCACTCCATTATGGACAGTTTTTTGTTGGTGCCAACGGCGTTTAGTCCTCCATTAATAGAGTTAACAGCATTCATCCTTCTTTCAATATCTCTATCAGCCTTTCCATCTCTCGTAAACTTACTTCCCAAATAAAAGAACTCATCGACCTGCTTCAAGTATTCATCATTTACAACTATGTTGCACATTGTTTTCGTACTCTCTCTTTCATATACCATGACTTTAGACTTACTTACATTCACGATATCGTCTTTTGAAAGTGGAAGAAATTTGGCAGACGTACTATTTCTACGAAAAATAGCTACCTCTATTATATCTACCATAGAGGTAGCTATTTAATTAACTAAGAGTGAATTACTAGAAAGAATTTAACTAAGTGTGCCTATCAGACAAACCAGACAAAACCACGCATTATACATTCCTCAATGCAACACTAACTCTAAACAAAATACAATCATTCACCGCGCTTCACTCATCTTTAACATGACATACAGTGAATTCGACTTATTTAACACAGTACCTAACATTTGCAAATCTAAAATGAATAAATAACATTTAAAAATACATACTACTATTTACACAGAATAAATCCATCCCTTTCCCCTCCCTTTCACCATCCCATCCACATAACCTAATTTAACTATTTTTCTTTATACCTACTCACTTAATAATTTAATATACATCAGTGAAAACCTGTTATTGGTAAAATTTTTATGCATATGTATTTCATCAAACATTATTTTTATAAACTGTTGGTTTTCCAAATAAAATAAAATTATTAACTCATTCTTCATGCATACTTCGTTCATCCTGGACACGAGAGACTGTAGACTGTAGATCTTCCATACTGTTAGATATCAGCACCGCATCATCAGCATGCAATAGGCAACATTCTTTCAGATTACTAAAGTTAAAGTACTTTATAGTACTTAAGTACTTTTTCCCGAGATTATTTGGAGTAAAAAAATTTAAAATCATTTTGTGTTTTCATTAAAACATTTAAAATATTATTCCATCACACGCCGCAACTGATAATTCAATAGAGAACGCGTTTATGGCCTAGCGGTCATTTGACAAGCGTTGTGTCTCGTTCTAGCGGTACTTTAAGCAAACGAGACAGCGCTAGTTTACTCAAACCCATCCCATCGTGATGGGATCATTAGCGTCATGTGATCGAAAAACACAAATATTTTTGTTTTTAATAAAAAAATATATCATTTTTTGCTCAATAATTTCTTTTACGAATCGGATTATTATTTTCTGTTGTCAATAAAGCCAACGCTAGTCCAATACGTTGAAATTTCGAAAGTATTGATCGATGTGACGGAGCCATGACACGTTTGCGCACAGCGCGGGCGCTCCGAACACGTCTGCACAGCGCAAAAACTAAGACGTTTCTGCAAATTGAATGGTGTAGTGGCAACCGTCAATCTGCTGTACAGCCTGCAGCACAGCAAGAAGTGACTAGAAATCGCATGGTGAGGAGGCCACTTAACAATACCGAAGGCGTTCCGCCTACTAACGGCCCAATTTTAAGGAGTGGGGGGGCCCGGCAGAAGGGAAATAATAATATGGCTGGTGAATAATAACAATACGGCTGGCGGTTTTGACTACAGACCATACGATTTTTAGTCAGTTCTGCGGCAGAATTTACTGCGGCAGTACCGTGTGGAGACCCTTTAACTATACTAAACACAATAATCGCACAGGAGAAGTTGCACAAAGCGAAAGTGACATAATAGCTAACACTAATTCAGGGGATTCTCCGAAACGAACGAATCATAAACAAATATGGTGACCATGTCAATATCAAATAGTACCTACCTACATTACGCACACACACACACACACAAATTTACATTTGCGTGAAATATTGTATTTTTTTCTTAATTGTTTGAGGTTCGGGTGATTTAAATAACTTGTCTCTTAAGTAGCCTAATCGGCGACCAGTCGCCTTTTAGATTTTTTCGTCGCCGATTTCTTTCTGAGTAGCCTAAATGGCGAAAAATCGCCTACGTTGACAACACTGATTGAATGGTGTAGTGCAGAACAGCAAAAAGTGACTAGAAATGGGATCGTGAGGAGCAGTGTGACCAGATTTCATTTAACCAATCTACTGCTTGTGGAGGTTAAAACTACTAAATTCTACCAAAAGAGAACGAGAAAATACTAAAAATCTATTACATTTTTTTGCTGTTGTGTTACAACGAAGTAGCAAAATTGTTCTCTTGATTATAACGGTAAAACAATAAAATTAACAAAGAAAACACCATAAATTAAGGAAATCAATGTTTATTACTTAAAATTAATCTACAGAAATACAGGTATTTGATCCAATTATGGTACTTCTTCTTAATAGGCCCATTAATTATTTGAAACAAAGTAAATTTGACACATTTAGGGGTCAGCTCATGTGGTCTCATAAAAATTGTTTTATCTCTCTTACTCTAATCACGAGAAATATGATCTAAACAGTGTTAGATAGAGTAAACACTAATAGGATTTGAGTTCCAAAGATATCCGCAAAAAAAATCGAATTTATGACGTCAAACTTCCACCAGAACAATATATTATAAGGTGAAACTTTTTAATTTTTACATTCGATAGTTACGTTTTTTCGACAGGTTTGCCATATGAAGGCAAAAAAAGTACCAGAATAGTTGAAAAGCGTGAATTCTACCAAAATATACCAAATAATTTTTACCTTCTAGATACTGTTACCGGTACCTCGAAATCTACCGAAAAAGTAGAAATCTATTAAATCTGTTCACACTGCGAGCTGCGAGGGATGTGATGCCCAAAAAAATTATTTCCCTTGATTTCGGGAGTACTACCTCGGCAAATCAAAACCCGCGTCGGGGGGGGGGGCATACCATGTATCAGTCGCCTACCCTGCAGAAAGAAATGACGGCAACCATGCCCGCATAGTGCGCGTATAGTCATTAATTGGTAATATTAGATACCTTAAAAACTAAAAATATTTATTGTTATATGTAAATACCTATTTTAATTGTAAATCTCTAATTTTAAGTCACAGTTGCAAATATATATGTATGTCACTAGTTTTAAGTCAGTAGTAATAAGTCTTAGTCAAGTCACTAGCTACATATAAGTCATAAAATGTCAGTCCCTAGTTATAATTTTGAATCTTAGTTGTAAGCCTATCGTATTAATTTTATTTTATTGTATGCTTATATGTACAGCGCCATTTTTCACGAAAACGGCGCTTTATAACAAATATTATTATTATTAAGGCGAATCTATGATTTTATATTTTAAAAAAATATTCTTATTATTTAAAAAATGTTTATTATAGTATTTTCTAAAAAATATTTTCTTATTTAAAAAACGTTTTTTATATTTTCTGAAAAATATTCATATTTTTTAAAATATTCTATATATTCATATATGGTCAGTTCGATCGAAAATTTACCATAATTTGAAAGTATGTACTTTACCTCTGAATTATAAACGGAATTCCTAATGAAAATCTCTTTGCAAAATAAAAATCAAACGCAATCACTGAAATTTTTTTTAAGAAGTCCCCATTATCTTTTTAGGTACATAATATTATTTTGAGTTGTCAGTGTTTTTAAAACAACATTGCTTGAATGTAAGTGCATAAACAATATTAAAGAATCGTGAGAATTCAATAAAAAATACGACTAGCAATACCAGTAATATTGTCATTTGTAAATTTTTTTTTTTTTTGCCAGAGTTCGAAGTTTCCCTAGATTTTGTGCTGATTTCCCTTTTCCCTAAAAAATATTTTTCTCCCCTAGATCTAGGAAAATTTCCCTAGACATCACATCAGTAATCAGTACATCAGTGGTAAGAGGTAAGAGTCGGGCACGTAGACGTACGGGCACACTTGCTCATTTGAAGCCAAATAGCATGCTAAAATTGCTACCTAGTAGCATGTGTGTCAGTGACGTTGCTAGTAATGAGCACGCTCATTTGAAGAGAGTTCATACGATATACGTTGTGTCGTTGTATGTCATACAACTGATACATAAATAATGCAATTTGCATAAGACGGCAAAAGGCGTGTGCATAAAGGAACTGATACCTAGATCGATATCTTCGGGCTTTTTGTATGGAACAGGTTTAGACACTATTTTACCATAAAAAATGATAATTTCGCGACTTTGATGTCACATACCATCTACAATAATAGAAAATAGAGGAAATTGTAATGCCGCGACCGCACGTTTGCCACTTGCCGCAAACGCCAAATCCCTACAAACGTTTGGCTATTTTATTTATACCTACATTCAAAAATGATGAAAGGCGTGATGATAAAACTACTAAAATTATGTACATACGTTATGTAATTCTTTTTTTTATTATAAGTATTTATGATTTTTCAATAATGTCTAAGCTAAATAAGAATGTAAAAAAACTTAAATATATGTGAGTTTGTAAGACCTTAAATAAATAGACAAACTGAAGTATTTTCGTCACAAAAGACGTGCGCGAATCTTTTTTTAATGATTTTAATTAAATTAGCCGAACACTTTATCCGCACGTTTGCATTTGTGAAGGCTTGTTGAGATTTACCAAGCGAGCGGTCGCGGCATAAGATTCATCACTTTGTCGTCACAAACCACGTGATAAAGTGTCACTCGGTCACAAAAAGGGGTCGGAGTTATACCCCCCAGGCGTGTGTAGGTCGCCGGCCGGCTGCCTGTGACGGCCGCCCGTGTGTGACGCTCGCCCGGCCCAACAGCCAATCAGCGGCCCGCCAGCTGGTTATTCAATTATACTTCCATGATTACATCTGTCGCTTGTCGCTCGCGCGCCGAGGATAGTGTGACCAGATTTAGTAGATTTCTACTTTTTTGGTAGATTTGGAGGTACCGGTAACAGTATCTAGTAGGAAAAAATTATTTGGTATATTTTGGTAGAATTCACGCTTTTCAATTATTCTGGTACTTTTTGCCTTCGAATGGCAAACCTGTCGAAAAAATGCGGTATATTTCATCGAATGGGTTGTAACTATCGAATGCAAACAAAATAGTTTCACCTTGGTGGAAGTTTGACGTCATAAATCCGAATATTTTTTTTTTTTTTGCGGATACCTATGGAACTCAAATCGTAGTCTAGTGTTTACTATTTCTAACACTGTTTAGATCATATTTCTCGTGATTAGAGTAAGGGAGATAAAACGATTTTTATGAGACCATATGAGCTGACCCCTAAATGAGTCAAATTTACTTCGTTTCAAATAGTTATTGGGCCTATAAAGAAGTAGAACCTGAACTCGATCACGATTTAAAAATTCCTGTATTTCTGTAGATTTTAATTTTAAGTAATAAATATTGATTTCTCTAATTTATGGTGTTTTCTTTGTTCATTTTATTGTTTTATCGTTATAATTAAGAGAACAATTTTGCTTCTTCGTTGTTACACAACAGCGAAAACATGTAATAGATTTTTAGTATTTTCTCGTTCTCTTTTGGTAGAATTTAGTAGTTTTTAACCTGCACAAGCAGTAGATTCTTTAAATGAAATCTGGTCACACTGCATCCCTGCGTCTTACTTACCAGTGTTGCCAACTCAGCTCCTTTAGAGCTAGATCTGGCTCTAAATCGACGTCTTCAGCTCCAAAAAAAGTCATTTAGCTTCTTAGCTCGTTTTTCAGATATTTCAGCTCTTATTCACGTGAAATAATATTGAAAAAAATAATATTTGCAAAAATATTCCAAAAATACAACAATGGGACGAGGACTTCCCAAAAAAGAGATTCCATGAACTCCTGCACTAGTAAACAGTTACTAAAAATGCTATGGTGGAAACATCATTACAGAGACTACCCGAAAAAATTAAATTCCCAAAAACTCCGATACAAGTAACTTGCCTTGGTCGGCTATTGCACCGTGTCTCCTTCGAATTCGAATGCGCAGTCAAGTTTAGTTTTGGGCTGAGGTTCTTAAGTATCGTGATGCCGCTGATGAAAATCCTTTCCACGAAATCAGCTCTTTCACTGTTTCGGTACTTGCTCTGCCGTGGCCAGTTAAATATTGTCAAAAATAAAATCAGAATGAAAATGACATGGTTAATTCGATTCTAAATATTCGATCGGGGCTCGGGCGAGACAACAAATGTTGCAAGGATTATGAACTTCCCCTAGAAGTTCAAACAAAATTGTTACGATGGCTGTATACGAAAAAATCCTTATGAAGCCGGTCGTAGTAGCGCGATGGTACAGGAACTGGAATCGGATAACTATTTAGAGTTTTCAGAGGACTAGTCGCTGTCTAACAAAAAAATTAAAAAAAAAAACAATTAAAAAATCCTGAAGACTTCGATGATATCAAAAATTGGACCCCCATAAACTGGGAATTTTTCTTCTCTGAAATTCTCTAACAACCCCCCCCCCCCCCCCCCATGCTTTATGTCATTTTCAAAATTTAGCTCCTTTTTGGCTCTTTGTTGGGTTTCGCCTAGCTCTACTTTAAAATTCGAGTTGGCAATATTAGTGTTCAATATCGGTACTTTTACTACCCGTCGGTATCCGTTACTTTCACAAAAAGTAATCGTTACTTTGATTACTTTCGGGTAGTAACTAGTGTAACTACTACAAGTATCAAATCGTTACTGAATGCTTTGATTACTTTCGGGTAGTACCGACTACTAGTATCAATTCGTTACTGAATTCTTTGATTACATTTGACTACTTTCGGTTCCGGATACCGACGGATACTTTTATAATAGATACAAATCGTTACTGGTTACATTTTGACGTTTGTGTATTTCGTTAGCGTGAATAGCGTGTACTTTGGTTATGAATTATTAGAATTCTACATTCTACGTTAGATATTTATATAGGTACTTTGAATGTTTTGAAGAGTTTTATGTTAGATATTTTTTACATTATCTTTGACTTTAAACAAACAGTTACAATACTGGAGAAAATATTTTACATGGAATACAGCTACATAATATATTTTGCTTATGTGTAGGTACAAACCAAAATGGATGATATTAAACATATCTGCACAGTCGCAGTCATCGGATATATATGATTGTTATTGTTATTTTATCGAAAACAAATAACTTCAAATAATTTCGATCACATAATCACTCACTTATAAATCAGAAAAAAAGTGTTAGAAGTTTCAACGATCACAAACGGCCCAAACACGATACTTTATAAAAAAATTTAATCAACACACAGATTAAATATATTATTATGTAAAAACAAAGTCAAAGGTTGTAATAAAAACTGACGCAAATTCGTAAACAAAGAACTAAAAGTTAACTTGCTAATATAGCCGTCGGCAAAGCTGTACGACCGAAGAACTGATGAACTTCACTATTTTCCATTTAATCAACGAACAAAACAATTTTATTTTCAGTTATTCATTTAGGTCCCGTCACGAATACAAGCGTGAAAGCATTAGTATCGCACCACTAACAATAACAACTTTATTACAATAATATAAACAATTTGAAATGGAATCTATTCCCCGGAGTTACAACAAGATCCCAGTTCTTTTTTGTTGACGTATGCAATTTTGATCGGAAATTACATATTAACACACTGGATTGACGTGTTATTTTCCTTTGAAATACGAAACGTAATTTTACATGCGAGTTTTGATTTTTGTTTTTCTAGCTTTGAGATAAGTTAATAAAACACTAATTTAGGCTGGTGGTAATTTTTTATACATTTTATTTATTATTTAGTTACATCTCAAATAATATCATATAATAGCTATGGAAATAGAAGTTAGGCGGGTTTATTACTTGGCGGAAATTTCTACCAACCAAATATATCTTTATAATCATAAAATGAATTAATTAAGCGCATATTGTATTTTTTTTTTGTTAACTCCACAGAATTTTAATGTAATAAAATTATTACTGTGAAAACTTTTTATAGTCGTAATAATAATCATGTTTTATTATGTTTATACCGTTCGAAAATTGTAGTAGATACCTACCGTCAAAAAACATGAATACTTAGTATAAATTGGTAGCAATATATTATATCAGATAGCAAGGTATACAAACATAATTATCAACTTTATTTATTATTTATTATTTATTTATTATAGATACAAAGGAAAGTACAAATTACATATTTGGAAACTTTGCCTGTTCAACTAGGAAAGTTTCCCGTTCCAGGACAGACAAATTGACGGTATAGTTCATATTATTCCAAGAAAAGTTTTTTTTTTACCGATGTAAACACCGCAGTATTTTTCGTCTCTGGCAATACAGCTGGCTCTAGCGGGGAGCGCCTCCAGCGGCACAAATAGAAACGACCAAGAAATCGGTACAAAGTGTGGTTTATTAACTAACGTGGAGCGCCTCCAGCGGCACAAATAACAACCAAGTAATCGGTACTGAAGTATCCGCATCAGAAGTAATCATTTCAAAATAATAATAATAATTGGATGACTTTTATAGCGCCATTTTCGTGAGAAAATCACCTCAAGGGCGCGAAGTATCAATGAACGTAATCATATCAAAAGTAACGGATAGTCTTCGTTTTCAGTAGTCGGTACTTTGATTACTTGTTGAGTACCGATTACTTCAGTACCGAATGATTACTTTTCATGCATCTCTAGTTGGCAACACTGTTACTTACACTACTTACAGTCTTTATGGATTTTGCCCGCCGTTCGGACGTGTCAAAGTTGCCGGTCTTTTTATGAAATGTAAAATGCGTGAAAAATGTCCAACAATGCTATTCTCAATACAGTCATTAATTAATAGTTCAAATATTTTATAAAGTTTTTGGTTAAGTTGAGTGTCTTTTTTTAAAGTAACAATCTAAAGATAATCGTAGTTAAGATGGAAGAAATTCACGAAGATGCCATAGTAAGTTTGTTTTATATTTAGTAGTAAATTAACTCTTCATGCGTAATGCCACCACACTTATTCAATTTATACATTTATTTGTAAAATACATGTTACATATATTAGACATGGTAATCTTTCGTTACTGGTGTCCACGCGTATTATTAATAATTTTTAGAAAAAAACTTTAGATTCGCCTTAATTACTATAAAAGGAAACTTTTTGCATTTCGGGCGGCGGAAAATTATGCATTTTAATTTTCAATTGCGTAAATTAAAATTCACTTCGCGAATCTACACGATGTCAAATCGCGGCCATTAGGTATGTCACCAGTGTTGCCAACCCGTTTTTTTGAAAAAGACGTAGATCGGACTAGAAAACTACGTAGAATCGTATAATTTGGATTATGAAAAGTTAGTAGATCTACGTACTTTTTTTCTGAGTGAAATATAGAAGTTAGGGTAGGTGAACGTAATTAGTTATTTCTTGTAGTAATTAAGTTATTTTTTATGATTTATCGTAGGTTCTCAACCTTGCCTCTCTCTCTTGGTTCTCAATTTTGCCCACCGCCCACTTTGAGATTTTTTTTAGAGACCCCCATTTTTCTTATGGGGGAGGAGGGGGGGGGGGGGAATGGATTCAATTTTCTTCCACTTCTTCAACTACCGAAACATGTTAATTTTTGCACACGTGATTAAAATGATTACAATACATAAAATAACAAAAATTAACCAATATTAAAGTTAATTTTGCTTTATTAGTACGTGATGAGCGTGTTTTTTTTTGTCTTTTTAGACCATATTTGCCACCTCAACGCCCCCTCTTTAAGTCTTCTACTGCCCCCTGAAAGTCTCAAACGTCCACAAGGGGGCGTTATTGCCCACGGTTGAGAACCTAAGGTTTAAATGAAACGAAATATAGTTTTTGGTAATTATGCAAATGTGGGGTAGTAGGCAATATTTAGAAAAAAAACATGAATATGGAGTAAACAGTTAAGGTCAAATACTAGCAATAAATAACTTAGCGATGCCTTTGTCTAAAATTGTGTATTTTACCGGGAAGTGGAAGATTACAACTCCAATAAAAAAAAATGGTAATAGTTCGAAATTTTCCTAGATTAGTGCTGATTTACCTTTTGCCTAAAAAATATTTTTCTCCCCTAGATCTAGGGAAATTTCCCTAGACATCCCAACCCCGGCGCGGACTCTAGTATGAAACGGAACGTTTTTTGGAGTCCGCGCCACATTCTTTGCCCCGCAGACGGGGGCGCCACCGTAAAATAACGGAAAATATGCTTCTTCAGCCTAGTGAGTTATGTTATTTTGCAAATTTGTACAATTTGACAAAAATTACGTAGATTCTGTACTGAAGTTAGTATGATGTCCCTTTAGGTATTTTATTGCCAAAAATTCACAGAATTGAAAAATATGCGCGATCTTTTCCCAGCTGGCTTAACTAGCGTGAATAAGGCGGTAAACCCAAATGGGTCTTAACATATTTAGGCAGGAAGTCGTCATATAATTTTAGAAATAAGAAATAATATAACAATAAAATTTGTTAACTAGCGGCTAAAGCCAAAGAAGCATAATAAAAATTGGAAAGCCAGAATGTTTTCGGCCATGGCAAACGAACACATGCGACCCAACATTGCCTGGCTAATAAAACCCAAACCATTGCGAGGCCGGACAAACCCGACATCGCCGAGCTGAGCGAGGGGCAATAAATTGATGGCAGATGGAATTAGTTCTGAAGATCTACGCCAGGGCCCTAGGAGGAAGAATGAGGAGTTTTTCACCACCAAGACCAGTCACCATTTTGCCCGGCTAGGTGGTGGTACTCCGCTCCTCCATCGGAGTGTCCCGTTTTACAGCCCGAACAGGGCCGTCTCTCTCCGCTTTTCGGAGTGGGTCCGAAGCTCGCGACCCCGCACAATTTCCCGACCAGGGAAATTGACAGACACACTCGCGGATTCCAACCAGGAACAGCCGAGACGTTCGTGAACTTCCGCCAGGAAGTCCAACCAAGTGACACACTCGCGGATTCCAACCAGGAACAGCCGAGACGTTCGTGAACTTCCGCCAGGAAGTCCAACCAAGTGACCGCGAAAAATTCCGAACAGGGATTTGTTAAAAAATTCAACCTTCGACAAGAAATTGTGCAACCACCCGACCTGTGCGATTTGTGCAATAATAAGTGAAACAATTAATAAATTAGTTAAGTGCCAGTGTATCATCCAGGACGATCAGTTACACGCGGAGACTCCATCATCAGCAACCAAAGGGAAGTGACTGAACATTTTATTTGTTTTAACCGCCAAAGTGATTAAACTCTGAACAATTACAGAAAGACTTTTACCGTACAATTAAGCAAACAGACTTTCTAATTTTAAGACTAATAATTAAGTACGTAGTTATAAGACTAACCCTAGATTAATAATTAACACCTGCTTTTTGCATTAATAGAATAAATGTATCATTTCTGAAATCGATAGCTTTTTAATTTGTTCCTCCTTAATTTTAAGTTTGTAGTTAAGTTTGAACCCCACCACACACGGGGGCGTATCAATTGGCGGCCCAGGCGTGGGGCCTACTGAATTTTGTCTAGTAGAAATCCGAGTGTGGATTTCCGAACCACGAACCCTGAGATTAGAATAATTACGGCAAAAAGGAGGAACAATAGTTATAAAATTATTAGTTAAATTCACACGCTATAATCACAGGTAGAATCTAACTAGATGCCGATAGGTTAGGTTTTTAGGAAACATAAAAATATTATTTCTTTTTAAATTAATTGTTAGGCATTTAAAAAAAAAATCTGGTTTTCTTTTAGAAGTCTGTCAAATAAGAGTAGAAAATAAATAAAATGGAGCTAAGAAATTTTTAGGCTGACAGCACCAATTTATCTGTCAAATATTCTTTAAAAGTGCAATGACAATGCAAATTCAAAACACTGTATACACATTTAAAAAAACATTTTTTTTGTTCTTAATTTTTTTTTTAAATAGAATAAGCACTATTGTGAAGGTACCTACTAAATTACATAAATTTGATTAAATTGTGTTTTACAAAGTGATTGGCTTTCATTTAATTTAACATAGATTTGAATTTAACAGTAGGTGGAAAGGAAGAATTATTAATGGTGAGTTTAGTCATACTACTTTTAGATCTGAATAAGTTAAATATATTCAGATCTAAAATTAGAGGCATGATCTAAAGCCCGGGCAACGCTAGGTACTTAAGCTAGTATTAAATAAATGTGAGCAATTTCTAAAGTGTGCTTTATAATTTATTATAATATCGTTATTATTCATTATGTTAACACAAAATTGCAAATTCATAATAATAATATGTATACCTAAATGCATTCTAATTTTGAGATCAGTGGGCATCTATATAGCAAAGAATTTTTTTTTTTTTCACTTTAATGCCTTTTTAATTTTTAATAAAAAAGTAGTTTACACAGCTTTAGATTAACACCATGGTTATATTTTTAGTATTGCCATTTGGGCAACGGTGGCGCCCTCATTTATTTTCTACTCTTATTTGACAAACTGTATATTAGTATACATGTGTTCTGGGTTTAATGCTTCCCGCCTAAAAAGAGTATTTGGCGCCTAAATTAGTTTAGGTCTTTGATTATGTTTAGGTATAGTTTTATAAAAATAGGTTAGAATTGCAAATTAATTTTATAAATGGCATCGGCTACTACATCGGCTAACACGCGAACCACGCGACAAACCACGGCAGATGCATTACAGCCAACTGTAGACGTCAGTAGCCTCATACCACCGTCAGAAAAGATGGTGAAAAGAGGGCAGACCTCGTGCCATTCGAGGGTACTGGAAGATCGGTTCGAAGGGCTGCCGGAGGAAGACCCTGAAGTGTTTATCCTCGCGTGCGAGGAATTCTTCACTGCGACAGGCTGTTCACCAGCACTTAAAGCGGAGAAAGCGGTGAGACAGTTGCAGGGAGAAGCAAGAACGTGGTGGAAGCCACGTACGTACAAAATACATGGACTTGCCCTAAGCTATAAAAGGCGTATTATTTCCCCCTCCCATTGGAACCATTTTTCGGAACCGGCTGGGCTTGCGAGAGCCACGCGTCAATCTAAAAAATGTGACGTCATCATTCTTGTCCGGACCAGTGTCGAGCTCTCATCGTAAATAACACGGTAAAAATGGTGGTTGTGCTATAAAAACGTGTAAAAATAGAAGAGAAAAAGAGAATAAACCCAATTGCGGTATTACATTCCATAAGCAAGCATTATTTTACACTATTTTAAACTAATTCAGATCACATAATATGATCGTTTTTGAACATACACCATAAATATAGCAAACCACCCATGCATACACCATCACTCCGAGATACATGGCGTGTGCCCGTCACTGTTTACGGGGGTAAGTAAATTATGAAACATTTGTAAAAGTGTATTAACTACAGGAGCAAACTATTGAACTCGACCTTATAGGCGACCTTACTTTGACGTATTTGAACTTCAAATTTGTTCATTGCGCGGCCAGCAATTCGCGCTCTCGTGTAAAAAAGTCTATTCATTCAAAAGCAGAGTTTACTTTTAAGAACTAAATGATGACTTCATAGTGCGAGATGCCTATATAATGTCAGATTGAGTTTTGACGAATCACGTATCACCAAAGCCGTCTTCTTGCTCTTCGTCCCGCTGTAGTTGTTTTCTACCCTCACCTTTATGTTCTGGTCTATTAATATTCATATGTCTATGGTGGCAGCCTAATTCACGCGGGCGATGGAGCTGGGAGGACTTTACTACGCAGCTACGGAAGCGTTACGGCGTATAGCGGGAGCAAGGACGTCCCTAATAGTAACCTTGTACGGAGATCCACAAAGGAGTGACGAAAGCGGAATTTCCTTCTTACAGCGTAAGCGGGCAATCTACAAACGAGTTTTCGGACAAACCGGCTTGGACGAATTCTGCCCAGAGCTGATAAGGCTGATGGTGCCTCGATACAGAGAGCTGCTGGAGGCGGGCCTAATCTTCGGTTCTTACACCCTGGAAACACTCACAGCACGGGTAAACACCATCGATTTCCCGAAGGAATTACTCTTCCGTGCACCGCCACCCCGACATCAGGAGAGAGCTAATACCCGTAACAACGACGCAAGGCGACCACGTGACCAGTTGCCCTGGTGTCATAACTGCCCAGGAAGGTATTGGAATGCAGATTGCCCAGAACTCCACCGCCGCAGGGCGGAAAACTGGCATGGCCCGGGCGCCGACCAAGTCGGACAACGTCGCGTCCAGGGCCCCCATACTTAGGTACGTATGAGTACCAGTATTCTCAACGAGAAGATCAGACCAGACCACATCAAGTTCAAGAACACCCACAATGTTCCTTCGCGTACGCGCCTGTCGTGGAACCACCACGGCACACACGCGGCCCAGTTACACCGGATATCACCTCCATTATCGAGCACAATATACTCACACTTCAAGAGCCGTACGCCGGGCCTAGCAGCCATAATATTTCCCATACACCACCGCAAGAAATCACTCAACACGCGCCTCCAACGAATATCCATCAAAACGTAATTAACGACGTGTCGCCGCCTGAAGATGCGTACCCCCTGGAGGTATCTATACAAACGGGCACAGGTATAGGTAACGCAACGAAAGATGAGCACAATAAAAATGCTTAGAATTGATGTATTGGTCTATCTGTGTGAACGTCAAGCGACGCCCACTAATAGTAAGGTTCTCTGTCTTGCTTACGCTCACTTATTGTAACTAGTTAGAAGAGAGGCAAGTTTTAACGACACTCTTACGGACTGCACTTATGGGGTGTCCTATTCATTCTGTTCGTAATTTGATTTAAACATACGTGCACCCACATATCGCAATTAATTTTTCAATTTGATATAATAAATAGTTTTCATTATTTTTAATTCGAATCTTTATTAGTAGATTTACAGAGTGTTTTTTAAATGTGCAAGTGTAATATTTATTACGACATCATGGAGTCCTGTTTCAAAACGGGACGTGGCAAATCACTGAATGGACAAAGTCGTGAAATTTTATTCCGCGTGTTTAATTATTTTATGCATAATATAAAAAACGGTGGCCAATTTTTAAGCATTAATGACTTATATGATTTGACGTCTGAGGCAACTGGAGAATCGCAGACTAGTATTCGACGTATCGTAACTGGAGTGGCAAAGGAAGCAGAAACATAACCGTCGTCATCGTCAACTCAACGACCAACATTCAGCACACCAGGGAAGAAATGACGCAGACACAGGAAGTTATTAGAAGACGTGTCTATGATTTTCATTTAGTTCATAAGTCTTTGCCAATGATGAAAAAGATTCATAGAGTTCTGAAAGCAGACATCGACTACGCAGGGTGTATAACTACGTTAACGAAAGTTGTTCACAATTTGGGTTTTCGATGGAGAAAGACGGAAACAAACCGAAAGTTGCTTATTGAAAAAATGATATCCGACTTAAACGTACCACATATCTCACTAAATTAGAAGAATACAGGAATGACGGACGTCCAATTGTGTATTCTGATGAGACATACATTCACAGTACACCAGTTTAGAAAAAAAATGATAATCTTCAGTATTTCAATAAAGATGTTGTCAAATAAAATAAGTTTTATATGACCGACTTTAAAACGCTTTGACTTCGAATTCTCAATTGTGAAATAATCATCAATTGTTTTTTTTAAAGCCTAAAACGAAACACGCTGTATGAAAGTTTTGCATCTGTGTGAGTACTGTGATGAAGTCAACTTAACTTGCGAGACCTATACCTTCACCTGTACACCAGCCGTAGAACCGACTAGCACATACAATCCTATTATACCGGATATCGAAACAATTCCCGCAATCACATCCACTATTGCGCAAGATTCAATCAACCTGCAACCACCGCTCCCCGGGCCACTCCATAGCATCGATTCGTCCCCCATTGCCGCTACAGCACAAAACAATCAGGTGACGCCTTCTCCATCTATTGTTTCATTGCGCAATGCTACAGACAAACTAGTGGCCTGTCCACAGCCACCCCCCGGGTCAAGCGGCCACAATACCCCGGCGGAACTTGCGCCAGTAACCAAAGCCGGGCACCCCTGTTGACCTTTCCTGAAGAAGAAGATCATTCAGAAATGGACGATATGCCGTACACTCCGGCATTAGCTGAGAAACGTGTGAATAGGAATAGAATAGCTAACATTGTGCGCAAATTCCCACCGGAAGTGTATGAACCACGGAGGAAGGAAAAGAGTGGAGGTGGTGATAGGAACTTTTTGATGGATTTAAAATGGTTAGGCCCGTCCATCTAGCAAGAATAGGGGAAAATCCCCAGTTTTAACCAATTCATACTATTATTTCTTATATTTTTTAATTTTTGGAAATTTATTACAAGGGTTTTTTTATTATATTTTTTTTTATCAAGAGTTAGACAATACAAATAATATCAAATATTAATAAACTTTATTTTATTAGATATCTTCTTAGTAAACTACACAACAACAAAAGCAAGCACAACCTTCATGTAAAATTATTACAAAAAAAATGGTCATTTTAAGCAACAATTCATAATGGTATTCAATACTGACCTTAAAACCCTTTTTTTATTGATTCTTCACATGGTAGATATAATTGTTAGTAATTATTTCAATTTTTAACCTCACTAGTAGTTCAGTCGTTTGGTAGTTTTGCCTGAAAAGTTGTCTGGGAGTTTTTAAAATCGCTATTTTCATAGATTTCGATTTGCTGTTTTCGAATTTTCACTTTGCCACTTTCAAAATCTTCTTTCCGACTCATTTTACGATGAAAATAGTTATGTAATTATTTAAAACAGAGAAAATTTCCTCACCCTTTTTTGTAAAATGAATAGTTTTAGCGTATGAGCGCCGCAAAGTATACTCCAACACAACGAAATGGCTCAGAGTTCAGCGCCTTCATTGCTTCTAAAGAAAGAGGTTCCTACCAAAAACAAATTATATGAATTATGATAGTACAGGGTGCGGCAAATCAAACAGAGCAGTTTTGAAAGGCCGGTACGACCCGTGTGGTGGGAGTAAAAACCTGGGAGTGGTCTCATTGTGTCGGGAGTGTCATGCAGTTTTTAGTCGTTGCCGTGGTTTGGTCCGGACAACAACGGGGCTTTGTCGTCCGCACGTATCTTGAAAATGGCCAAAAATGGGGAAGTGACGAGGCCAACTTCCATTTTTGTGGAGCGGTGAATAAACCAAATTTTCGGTACTGGGCTAAAAATAACCCAAGGCAACTTCACGAGAGACCTCTTCTCTCCCCAAAAGTGACCGTGTGTTGTGCTATTTCCAAATTTGGGGTGATTGGGTCGTACTTTTTCGAGGATATGGATGAACCGTGACTGTCAACGCTCAACGTTATGTTTCCATCTTAGAATTTTTTTTAACATCAATTGGAAGAGCTAACGGAGGAAACAGATCTGGGAGACATCTGGTTTCAACAGACACCGGTGCTACGGCCCATACTGCTCGAGTTTCAATGACGAAACTGCGACAGATGTTCCCTGCGCGCCTCGCCTCTCTGAGGGGTGGCCCGCGCGCTTGCCTGATTTAAGCATTTGCGACTTCTTCCTTTGGGGCTATCTGAAGGAAAAAGTTTTCAAACATCGGCCTCACACCTTGGAAGAACTCAAGGATCGAATTCGGGAGGATATTGCCACTATGCCCATCGAGATGTGCCAAAATGCAGTCGAAAACTTCAGAAATCGACTTCATCAATGTATCTCTGCTAGGGGCCATCATCTTGCTGATGTCATATTTAGGACTTGATGCATAAAACGGCATGATGTACCAAATAAAATAAAATAAACCCCATTTCTGTAAGTGACGCCGTTTTTTTTAATAGCCTTTTAAAACTGCACTGTTTGATTTGCTGCACACTGTACTACAATATACGTTATCCTATGGATAAGCTATCAAGATTATGGTAAAATACTCCCTAATTTTTGTAATAGAATTGTCCAACCTATCCTTATAATACTTTTAACGATACTCACCTCATTTTCCAAGCACAAATCAGGGATAGTTCCAGGTCGCAGTTTTCTACGTCCGTTTTTGGTGGTATAAAAGTCGTTACCTTTAAAGTGGTTAGAGCAAATTATTGAATATTTTGTTGGATTCCAACCATCTTTATCTACACGCTTCTTCCGCTGCTCTCTTACCATTAAATCTACCGGAAACCTGCGAGATCAAAATATCAATAATACACCTGCAGCAAAAAATAGCCGTAACTGGTAATCATACCTACTCTTTGGAATAAGAACGTCCCATCTCACAAATCAATGCTGTGCGATTATAAGCTCTAAAGTAAGTTTCTTCAAAGCCCAGTATCGCATAACTTTGCCATCATCTATTCCTCCAAGTCAGCTACCTACAACAAATGTGTGAGATAAGCTTGCGGAAAACAAGCAATTTATTTAAAAAAACAACGATAAAAATACTTACAGGTGAAAAGTAATGCCCTATCTAGTTTTTAACTGTTTTTTTGAACGGTTTTTACAGAATTTTACACTGCACGTCATCGTTTAAATGTAATAAACGCACTTTACAATTTACGAACGAACCGTCTGCTTGCATCCGCTCCGCCAAGGGTTGAACGTATACTGGCCTAGTGCCCATGTATGTAAGTCACGCATTTGGGCCTGTTTGAGTTTTTTTCATGCGTTGGGCCTGTTTGCCCTAGTGCCAGCTCCACTCTATTCCTTCCTCCGTGGTATGAACCAATTGATTCACGAAAAGTGGTCAAAAACCGTTATTACCACGCGGACTTTCCACCCGGAATCACATGAAAACAAACAATATCATACCGATGATGAGACCATTATATTATGAAGCTGGATAGATTCATAGAATGTTAGGGTAATATTATAGTTTATAGTTTTTTTCCCGGTTTATAGATAGTAGCATTGTTTTAGTTACGTTTAATACTTATAATGTAGTTAATCAATGCGTTAATAATATTAATTACCGTAAATTTTCGACAAAAACACCCGGGGGCGATTGATGTACCTTTAGGTATTTTAATGCCAAAAATTCACAGAATTGAAAAATATGTGCGATCTTTTCCCAGCTGGCTTAACTAGCGTGAATAAGGCGGTAAACCCAAAGGGGTCTTAAAATATTTAGGCAGGAAGTCGTCATATAATTTTAGAAATAAGAAATAGTATGACAATAAAATTTGTAACTAGCGGCTAAAGCCAAAGAAGCATAATAAAAATTGGAAAGCCAGGATGTTTTCGGCAATGGCAAACGAACAAATGCGACCCAACATTGCCTGGCTAATAAAACCCAAACCATTGCGAGGCCGGACAAACCCGACATCGCCGAGCCGAGCGAGGGACAATAAATCCTTTTCGTTTTACAATGAATGCCGCCGCCGATGGAATTAGTTCTGAAGATCTACGCCAGGGCCCTAGGAGAAAGAAGGAGGAGTTTTCCACCACCAAGACTAGTCACCATTTTGCCCGACTAGGGGGTGGTACTCCGCTCCTCCATCGGAGTGTCCCGTTTTACAGCCCGAACAGGGCCGTCTCTCTCCGCTTTTCGGAGTGGGTCCGAAGCTCGCGACCCCGCACAATTTCCCGGCCAGGGAAATTGACAGACACACTCGCGGATTCCAACCAGGAACAGCCGAGACGTTCGTGAACTTCCGCCAGGAAGTCCAACCAAGTGACCGCGAAAAATTCCGAACATGGATTTGTTAAAAAATTCAACCTTCGACAAGAAATTGTGCAACCACCCGACCTGTGTGATTTGTGCAATAATAAGTGAAACAATTAATAAATTAGTTAAGTGCCAGTGTATCATCCAGGACGATCAGTTACACGCGGAGACTCCATCGTCAGCAACCAAAGGGAAGTGACTGAACATTTTATTTGTTTTAACCGCCAAAGTGTTTAACTCTGAACAATTACATAATGACTTTTACCATAGAATTAAGCAAACAGACTTTTTAATTTTAAGACTAATAATTAAGTACCTAGTTATAAGAATAACCCTAGATCAATAATTAACACCTGCTTTTTGTATTAATAGAATAAATGTGTCATTTCTGAAATCGATAGCTTTTTAATTTGTTCCTCCTTAATTTTAAGTTTGTAGTTAAGTTTGAACCCCAAGTGGCGCCCCCGTCTGCGGGGCAAAGTATGTGGCGCGGACTTCAACAGACGTTCCGTTTCATACTAGAGTCCGCGCCGGGGTTGGGATGTCTAGGGAAATTTCCCTAGATCTTGGGGAGAAAAATATTTTTAGGCAAAAGGTAAATCAGCACAAATCTAGGAAAATTTCGAACTATTACCACAATTTTTTTTTATTGGAGTTGTAATCTTCTTCTTCCCGGTAAAATACGCAATTTCAGACAAAGGCATCGCTAAGTTATTTATTGCTAGTATTTGACCTTAACTGTTTACTCCATATTCATGTTTTTTTCCCTAAATATTGCCTATTACCCCACATTTGCATAATTACCAAAAACTATATTTCGTTTCATTTAAACCTTAGGTTCTCAACGTGAGCAATAACGCCCCCTTCTGGACGTTTGAGACTTTCAGGGGGCAGTAGAAGACCCAAAGAGGGGGCTTTGAGGTGGCATAGTGATGGCGAGGCAAGGTAAAAAATACGGTCTAAAAAGACAAAAAAAACACGCTCATCTAGTACTACTAAATCAAAATAAACTTAAATAATGGTTAATTTTTGTTATTTTATGTATTGTTATCATTTTTATCACGTGTGCAAAAATTCACATGTTTCGGTAGTTGAGGAAGTGGAAGAAAATGGAATCCATTAACACCCCCCAATAAGAAAAAAGGGGTCTCTAAAAAAAATCTCAAAGTGGGCGGTGGGAAAAATTGAGAACCAAGAGTGAGAGGCAAGGTTAAGAACCTATGATAAATCATAAAAAAAAATATTTGCAAAAAATGCATTAAAAATAATAGATACATTTCAACTTAATTATAACAAGAAATAACGAATTACCCTAACTTCTATATTTCACTCAGAAAAAAAGTATGTAGATCTACTAACTTTTCATAATCCAAATTATACGATTCTACGTAATTTTCTAGTCCGATCTACGTCTTTTTCAAAAAACGGGTTGGTAACACTGGTGTCAGGGATACCGATACCGACATAACAGTGACTAGGTATGAAACGATACCATTGAGGTATCGATACTTTTACTCGATACATTATCGGTCGTCGAGTATCGATACTTACTCGGTATCAGTTGAAAAGTATCGATACTTACTCGTATCGCATCTTTTTGGAAAATTAAGAGTAAAAACCATAACAAGTATTTTAAGTAATTTATTGATAAGAAAAACATAGAAAATTATATGCTAAAATGGCAAAATAAATTAAAAAAGCACTACAAAAATAGGCTTATGAAAAAAAGTCTGTTTTTGTAGTGCTTCCCAAAAATTGCTTATGCAAATTAGAAGTATTGCCACAAAATCGTACTGTTTTAAAGCATTTTTTGCACCTTGCGGTTTTCTCGTCGTTTTTCGTGAAATATTGCCACACACTAGACTTCGGAGGCCCCATTTTCAATATCTCAAAAAGTTAAAACACTAAACAAACACCGACTATTGTTAAAGGATTAACGAACATGGTAGCGAAAGCGAACGAACGAAAACATTGTCAATTGTCAACAGCGTTGCCGATTTGTGGGTAATTCCCCAAATTGCGGGGAATTTTTAGGATTTTTCAAGAATTGGGTATTTTGTGGGGATTGCCTTTTTGTGGGGAAAATGCGGGGATTCTGGGCATTTTTGATTATCCAACCTTTTTAAAAAATATTATTTCAAGTATAAAAAAATGTAATAAGTTTATTGCTCGTGTTGCCGTTTATTCGGTGAAAGATTTCGTAGTTTATTTTATGGCAACATTGTGACAGAATAGCTGAATTAAAATTAGCCGGTGCTTTAGCTGAACACAATATGCCGATGTCATTTATGGATACATTGGGTCCCCTCTGTGCAAACATTTTCCCAGATTCAACTATAGCTAAAAACCTGAACTTGCGCAGAACCAAAACGACAGCTGTGTTAAGAAATGTCTTGGGAAATTCATTTATGGAGAACATCAGCGAAAAAATACGTACGAAAGGACACTTTTTTTCACTCATAATGGATGAAACGACAGACCATAAAACAATGCTATTTTACTGCTATTATGAAAAAATTTAAAAACAGAAAACAGAAACCGCCTTCATACAGATACTGTGGTAGCATTGATGGCTACTCGAGATGGAATTAAAAAAGAAGGAGGAACTTTGAAATTTAATCCTTCAAACAAAATAATAAACAAAAAAATATGGCATGACGAAGTAATTGACTAATATGTAGGTAATTATTTTACATCACCTGTATGTATGCGTCTTCTGTTAATAAGCCTTTAAACATGTTGATAATTGTAATTATGTAAATGGCTTACTAATTAACTTAACTTCTCTGTTTAAAATTATTGGTCTCAATATTAGTTACTTTTTTATCGTTTTTTTAATATCTCAATATAATTATGGGTAAAATTATGTAGTAACATTAAAATAATATTTTATCTCCTTTTCTTTAACTAACTCTTTTTTGTCTTATTTAAATTACTTGTATTTTTTAGTTAATTTTTTCTCCTAGCCATACCTAGCACACCACTTGTATGATTATATTACATTATTTTTTAGGCATAAAGTATAAAAATAAAAGTGGTGTTTACAAAGTTATTGTTTTATTTTAAATTATTTTTTAGGTTTCCTTATTTTTGCTTCAATATTAGGCTGTAACCTATTTTTTAATCTTATATTATGTAATAATATGTTTTAATCTCCTGTTCATGTTCCAAATAAAATAATATTTAAAAAAAAATGCTATTTTCAATAGAATTTTGTTTTATTTTTAAGGCCGAAAACTTGTGGGGAATTTGCGGGGAATTTGACAATTTGCTATCCCCAATTTGGGGAATTTGAAAATTTTTTGCGGGTATTCTAGAACATAAGCATTGGCAACCCTGATTGTCAATGACCACAAAATATGGCGGTGGCGGCGCTGCCTGTTTTTTTTGGGCATAGACAAACAAGCTTGCCAACTACACAAAACTAAGACTAGCTAGGGACGCTAGAGTTAGGGTGCGTTCAAAAACTTCAATGATATGCAATTTTTTTGTGAATGTTAAATAAAATAGTGACATTGGCATACTGATATGAGTAGGTACTTTTGACCGATACCTACTCAATACTCAATTTCAAACTATCGATACTAAAAGTACTTGGTATCGGTGAAAAATATCGAGTATGTACTTGTATTTACTCGTATCGTTTTCGTTTCATCCCTAACAGTGACGTACCTTATGGCCACGATTTGACATAGTGTAGATTCGCGAAGTGAATGTTAATTTACGCAATTGAAAATTAAAATGCATAATTTCCGCCGCCCGAAATGCAAAAAGTTTCCTTTTATTGTAATTAAGGCGAATCTAAAGTTTTTTCTAAAAATTATTAATAATAAGCGTGGACACCAGTAACGAAACTTTACCATTTATTTTTTTACATCAACTCCACACTGGAGGCCCTGAGGAAAATAATTTCCCCCCGGACCTAAGTCATCTGAGATGCTGTGTGGAGGGTCTTTTTGAGGAGAGGAAGGAATGAACATTGGACTTGAAGAAACCCATGTTGTAGGGAGGAGAAAACACAGACGCCGGCAAATCCTTCCACAACCGAGCTGTTGAACACAAGAACGAGTCGCAGAAGCGACTCATTCTCATGTGACAAATGTCAACCGTGTACATATGTTGGGCACGTGTTTGGTTTGTTTCCCAACTATGCACCGGTGCTGAAGGGATCAATTACGCTAGTTCCTCGGATGTGCCTGTATGTTGCCTGTTGTATGCTGATGATGTGGTGCTGATTTCTAACACTATGGAAGATCTACAGTCTCTCGTGTCTAGGATGAACGAAGTGTGTATTTAGATTGGGTTAATGATGAATGTAAGTAAGTTTAAAGTCACAGTGTTTGAAAGAGAGAGTCCGAAAACAGTGTGCAATGTGAATAATGAATACTTGGAGCAGATGGATGAGTTTGTGCATCTGGGTAGTATGTTTGCAAGAGATGGGAAGGTTGATAGAGATATTGAAAGAAGGGTAAATGCAGGTAACTCCATTAATGGAGGACTGAACGCCGTTGGCTCTAATAAAAAAAACTGTCAAAAGAAGCGAAGCTAGCAGTACACAATGGAGTCCTGGTACCTACCCTGATGTATGGCAGTGAGGCATGGAACTGGTAGAGGAAGGATGAAAGTAAACTGAATGCTGTCGAAATGAGATCCCTGAGGCCTATTTGTGGTGTGATATGACGTGAAAACCATGTACGATTGTGTGAGAAATGTGGATATCTGCAAAGAATGTAAGGCTGATGTAAGCACAATGAGTAAAATTAAGAAAGGAACCCTCAGATGGTTTCGGCATGTAGAGCGAAGGAAAGAAGAAATTACTGTGAGAAGAATATATGACGCAAATGTGAATGGAAGAAGAAGTCGGGGACGCCCGAGGAAGACATGGCACAATCAAGTGAATCAGATACTTGAATCAGGCCATGTAAAAAGTCAGAATAATAGAAGAGTATGTATGAGACGATGTAGGAATGTGAGTGAGGCAAAGAGTGTGTGCCAAGACCGAGTTGTCTGGCGGTCCGTCCTCCCTACCTACCCCTGCGGAGAAATGGCGTGATGGTTAGTTAGTTCGTCTTCATTGATTAAATGCATGAGCTGAGTTGCGCCAATGAAATTATATAAAGTGTTTTCTCAGCCTAGCAGGGGTTAAAGTTGAATTGGTTCAAACATGTAATTATTCATAATTTAAAAAATGCTACTGACAGAGATCATTATTGTTATTTTTTTTATAAAAATTGATAATATTATATTAAATTCATGTTTATTATAATGAAAGCTTATAGGGTCTGTATTTTTTTGGTGGAGATGTAATAAATAATGTTTACTATTTATAACTATTATTACATAAAGGATGATAAATAATATACGGTTCGATCCAGTTCCTCTTGTTTATACTGCCACAAGGCCAAATCATTTTGTGATATCTTTGGGATTGCATTGTAATAAAAATGTCCTATTCTCATTTAACAAAATTAATACACACTGAATTTGCTCATTTTGAGTTAACTGATCTAAGGTCTGGCCGTTTATTATTTTGATCAGAATTGGATACAGTGATTCCCCAGATTAGATGCTATAGTTGCTAAGGAACCTACTTTCTTGTTTCTGGAGAGTCTGCAGTGGCCCACCAACAATCTCCCTCTAAAGCTTATTGATTATCCGACTAATAATTTTGACACAGCCACGATTTTTCACGAAAACAGCACTTTATAAATCAGCTAAATATTATTATATCGTCCTTTGGTTACCGGAAAAAGGGGGCTTTCATAGTTAGCAAAGCTCTGGGCAAATCAGACAAAATTATACCTTTTTTATTTATTACAATTTTACAATTAATTAATTTTACTGCTTCTATGCAGTCTGAATTACATGCTGTAAATTCAAATGTAATTTTTCAGTTGGTTCAAGAGAAGAAGAAGAAATTGTATACATATATTACTGTGGAGCCTGTGATGTTTTTCTACATGTTTGCTTTTATGATAACATCGGTGGTGGAACAAAGTTTCTTTGTTCACAAGGCTTGCATTGCTAATCACGACCTTCCACCAGAAATATGCAACCATTTAAATGAAACTAACAATACGCAATACAACATTGAAGTCCAGGTATGTACTATATCCATTTAATAATGTAAAGCAGTGTTCCGCAACCCTATCTCTTATGGATCCACAATGCTCTTACCAGATTTCAAGACAAGCTAACGTTTCTATGTAATTTCTATGTTGTAGTGCTTCGGCAGAATAATTGGCATTGATTGCAAGAAGATTTGTAATCCACTCACATTACTCTATACGTTGTGTGAAAGTAGTGGTCATATTCTGCTGTAGTTAATTGAGCTTAATTTTCAATTTTTTTTACATTTTACCTAATGATTAATGTGTTTGTGATAGTTGGAAAGAATCGAATGCCTACTCCCTTTTCATAACACTGCTTTATCCAGGCTAACAACTACTTTTGATGTTGTTCGTCACCATGATGCAATAATACATTTTATTATTTTGTCGCATGCTTGACCGCATTCAGCAACCACGACCAACATTTTATTACCTAGTCATAATCTTGAAAGTCATAACTATCCATAGTCATTATTCCAGATGACCCCGTTGGATCTGTAAAAAATTGTCATGCTCATCGCCTAAATGTAAATATCATACATTTTAATTGAACACAATGTTTGTATGTGAAAAATACTTGCCAAAATGGTGAGCCCTAATAAAAAAGTATTCCCCGTAAGAAGCTTGTTATAAAATCTGTTGTCCCAATGATAAGTATATTTGTATAAGGCTTGGGAAAAATTATTAGTATGTATGTTAGTTTGTGAACCTCAAATAAAATTTTATAGCTAAGCACAGTTGAATGTTAGTCAATATCGGATTTATATTCTTATCACAACCCTGGAGAAAAGAAATCCATTTATAATTTGTACAGGTTGTGCTGATTATATCTAGCACATTGAACTACATATAATATAATTAACGGATTTTCTCTTTTGATTAGGGTAAAGATGACAAAGGCCCTGAGAGGAATTATTTTCTTTTAGTAGTTCACACGCGGTAGTAGTTAAACCTTCAGAAAACTAAAGTAGACAAGAGTGGGGAGGCTACGAAGCACCACATAAAGAGAAGACTGATTATTCTATCTCATTCTATCGCAGGCTAAATCCTATAGATGTATGCGTTTGTCTCTTTAAAGTGTCGCTTTTTCATTTTATCGAGTTTCCAATCACAATGGTGCTAAAGAAGTTTTCACTTCAAAAAGATATCTCTTCAAGTGCTAGAAGTCATTTTAATGATTGAACTATATAGGCGGTATGATAATTATCCTTATCTTAATTGCAATTATAAGTTCAGATTTGTTGGGTTTGATATGAGAAACATAATTGAAATGAATGGAGAATAATGTTAGCTTAATAACAGTTGCATAGTTTCAAGCAATTTGTTTTAATATTAGAAACATAGAAAATCCATAAGAATATAGATTCTAGTGCAGTCATGGCTTAAGTAAATGAATATGCACTTCTTCACCTCCAAATTGCTTGTGAAAGGAAATGCCGTTAAAATTATGTGGGAATATGCAGAACATCTAGCAAATATGAATTCGCCATGTATCATTAACTAATATTACGATGGAAATAACGGTTTGCTATTTCTTCCTTCTTTAGAAAACTGTTTCTACTTTTCACCAGTGGAACGGAATATCCGGACATGTAGTTCCAATAATTTTAGCCCTTTTCCTGGGCGCCTGGAGTGATAAACGTGGACGAAAAGCTGTTTTGCTCTCTGGGCTGATAGGAAAATTTATATATTCGTTCATGGTGATCATGATAACTCTACAAGGTAATTATAAGGAAAATTATTTATTCATTCATTTTCCTTACGAGAGGTTTAAACCTAACATCAAAATTTACAATCAACCCTTCAACGCCCGAATCTGGCAGTGTCCGTATTTTGAAAGAAAAATTCATCAGTAGATATATTTTTGCTCTGCGGTGGGAATCTAATCTGGAACTTCCCGACCTAATTTTCGTTATGCAGTCCAATTTGCTACCAAGGTCGTCAATAGCTTATCTAATCTTTTACTAGTCTATGAAATCATGTGAGGATAATCTTTATATTGTTCAAAAAGACGACTAGATAAGTCCAACAATAGAATTAGTGAATTGGCACAATTTAGATTTTTAGATATTGAGTATGTTCACATTAATCATTTGAATCTATCTACTGCTCTGTAATGTAAGAGACGCAGAGCAAACAACCATGGGCTAATTCACATTAAGGGGTTCCCATACATATTTATAGTGCTAGACAATATTTTCCATCGGTTTTAGTATTGAATCTAACAAGAAGGTGCACCAGAGTTGGGGCACTTTGATTTTGCCAACATTTCTTGCCTAAGTTGCTTATACAATTCAAAGTTTTTTTTAGATCTGTTTAAATATAAAATGAGAGATTTTCATATTGTGACCAGCTGCATTTTTTTGGAATGGGGTTATGTGATATTTTTTCACATCATGAGGGTATATAAGTCTTCGCCCACATTTTAGGGTGGAAAAAATAGTTGTTTAAAAATAATACATATGCATAGTTTCTACTACTAACCGTGGAATTTATGTAGTTTGAATAAGGATGGTTAGATCACTCGTGGATAAACTTGTTAGAAAATATACTTATCATTTAAGTTTTAAAAACATTTCCATCTCTTATATTTGATTTACAAACAGTGAGTTCAATTCAGATGTACTCACTCATTTCTTATAAGCTATAAAATATAAATATCCAACTGGTTGATATATGACTGATTGTTCTCCTCTTCAAGACAGAGGTTTAAGGTGAGACTGGGTGTTGAATGGACCAAGTTCACTTAAGTAGCCCAAAGCAATTACTAAGGTTTTGTGGAAGAATGCAACCCATCCCGGTTTAGAAGAGAGAATAAAAATGTGGATGATTTTTATTGATGTTAATTTTTCAGAGTCTTGGCCTCTTGAATATGTGATATATTTCGCCACTATTCCCAGTGCCCTAACTGGGGCTGATGTGGCCATCTTTGCTGCTGCCTTCTCCTATATATCAGATGTCACCACGACATACGACAGGACGCTACGGGTTGGCATACTAGACATCTGCTATCTGAGCACAATGCCCACCGGCATAGCTCTCGGTAAATCATTATTTTTGAAAGGCATTTCATGATTTATTTAAATGTATTTATCATTTAGATAAATCATGAAATGGTTTTAAAAAATAACAATCCATAACCAATTCTGCCAGTTGGACAATTTTCTACATTAATCTATGAAAATACAGTCTCTCGCCTTTTGCAGTTATTTTATAGATTTAAGTCAGCTGTGGAGAATGGTTTGGATTGTTGATTGCACAATTCTGTAATTTTAATGCAAGCGTCTTGTTTTGCGATTTTTATGTAAAGTATTGTGAGATTATTATTATTATTATGATTTTTAAAAAGAATTATAAAGTACCTAAATAATTAAACCATCCTTTCTTTACATGTTATTTTATAACTTCGTTACGATGGTTAAAGCAAAAGGCTTTTGTTTACAGTTACAATTGTTTTTAGTTACAATTAAAAAGTAGCATTTTCTGATCGAACATCCTTGTACAACAGCGTTTATAGAATTTTTTATAATTTTCATATTTTATGCTTATTTAAATGACATGTAATTTAGTTTGTCGAAATGAATGCATGAAATCAGATGCACAATACGTAGTGAGCAAATAAAAACTGTACCTATAAAATTGTCACCTCTCACATAACTCGATATTGTAAAAAGGTGTTTAAAGTTATGCAATTACAATAATGCACTTAATTACATAATTTGCCCGGAATGGTTTGGGATTTCTTCTCTGTTTTTATTGGCCCCATGAAAACCCAACTAAGTGGCATTTCAATACCCCTTTGAAAGTCATTAAAAGTGATTAAAAAAAACATAACCTAACCTATGTATTTAACCTAGTTTTTTTTCACATTTTTTTATTTATTTTTTTTATTTTTTATTAGTATCTATAGCAAAATTTGTACATAATGTATTTATAAATTATATTATATTAAGGTATTATAAGGTACATTATTTTTTTTTCACAGTCCTCCTCACGAGGGTTTCCTGTTCTGAGGCGGCCTGTAGTTTTTCCACATTTGTATTTAGTATCCAGTTGTCTTTACATGGTCTTCAGTATGTTTGATAGTTCATTTTCACTTTGTTCTCTCAACCATATTTTTACTTTTGTTTTAAATTTATTTATTTCTGTTATATTTTTTGTTTGAGTTGGTAGAGCGTTGTATAGCGTTACATACTTTTTGAGCGTTGGTAGAGCGTTATATACTTTTAATGTCTTCCAAAGGAGTGATGAAGTTGACCATTGTTTAGTTGTGCGGTCACAGTTTTTATTGGCGCATCATCGCATAGCTAAGAATAGACAGTTTTGTGAAATTATCTGCTGTAATTTAAAAAAAAAAAGTTGAAATGTTCTTTTTATTTCAGGATCATATCTTTTTAGTGATGTTTTCAACAAGTCGTATACAATATTATTTTGTATCAACGCCTCAATGCTGTTCTTAGCTATTGTGATAGCAATATTTAACTTGCGATGGCAGACGTCAGATAAGCAGCAATCAATGGCTCAAGCTGGAGTAAAGAATTTCTTCTGTGACTTTTTTGATAAAGACCATGCAATTGACTCCCTAAAAGTACTTGTTAAGTATAGACCGAGCCACCGAAGGGTTTACTTGAGTATTTTGATGATTAGTATGGCTTTATACACATTCCAAAGAGGTGAGAAAAACTTAATAGTAATAAACATTTTATTTAGCTCGTTATTTAACGGGTCATGCATACAAAGTTAAATAAATACATTTTATTTGATTTACACACAAAATGTGTGAAAACTAACATGTATGTTTACCTATTATTACTCCTCTGTTATTGCATACCCTCAATGCTATATTTGATGCTCATATTATACATATTTGTTATTCTAATTTTTTACATTCACTGTCTCAACTAAATATTTTTTGATTCTCCTGATGGTGATTTTTCTTCTTGGTACGTCCCAGTCTCCTTCTGATTACGCACTAAAAGTCCTTTGGATACTTTAGATATTATATTTTAGTTTCTGTTTTTTTCATTTGCTAAATTTCGTACTGAAATATAAAATTGTACTTATACAACTTTCAATCGTTACTTTTCAGATGAAAAACCAATGCTGTACTTGTATATGGTTAAAGTATTTGGCTGGGACACTGTAACATTCTCCAACTTCAAAACATTCCAAAGCTGTGGTTATGTAATTATGATGATTATTGGCATTCCGTTAATGTCAAGGCTATTCAAATGGAAAGATACGGTAAATAAATATTTGGTTTTTCACATTAGCAAGGTGGCATTTTTAATAACCTTTCATCCGGTTAAACAAAAGTTAGATAAGAGTAATTATCAACAGCTTGTATATTGAAGTCGAAAACATAATATCTAGTATGTATAGCTAAAACGTATCTACAGTACTTTGCAAATTAATGTGAACACAAGTGATGAATTAGAAAAAATAATAAATATTCTTTATTGAGGAAAAAAATAGAGAAACATTTACAATATATATATTTTTTTTAATACGAAGTGTGTCCTCCCTTAACGTTTATAACTTCTTGGACACGGTTTGGCATAGAATCAACAAGTTTTTTTACAATTTTCTGCTTGCGTGTCTCTAAACTATATCTGAATTACTGCCTCAATCAGCTTTGTTTTTGTAGTGCAATCAATTTTTCCAAGTCTTGCTTTGACTGCTTCCAATCTCTGTTCTAGCAAGTCTCTGTATTTTTATCATGCTTTCGACCGAAACAAGGAATCCAGTACCTTTATATGAAAAGCAGCCCCAGAACATCTTCTTTAATGATTGTTTGACAGTTTGTTTGAAATGTTGTGTTGTAAGTTTTTCATTGTCGCTTTTTCTAATGAAACGAGATTGCTGACCTTGTACCAAAAAATGACTCATCTGAGAACAATACTTTTCTCCAGTCTTCAACAGTCCAGCCTGCATATTAAGTCATGTCGCTTTTTTATAATAGCGACAATAATTGCTTTTTTGAAATCTGATTGTTTTTCTTCCACCTTCAGCAAAACGTTTTCATATGGTGGAGTCATGAACAACAACCCCAGCATGCGATAAGTCTTGCTGAAGCTCTTGGCTGGTTTTTATAGGGTTCAATTTACTTTCCCTTATGAGAAAAGCTTCTTTTTTCTTCAAAATCTTGTTAAAAGCTCCTAAACTCACACCACACTCTAGCAGCCTTACTCATAATGAAACCCTACCACGACTCTGTAGAGTCACGGTAGCTACACAGGGGGGTACACTACACCGTTCAGAGTAAAAATCTTTACTCATCTTCATAATATTGCTCGACAGCTGGATTATGGGTTATGATTTTTTTACGGTAGCAACACTCAGCTCAAAAGCTGAAAAACGCGGTCAATTTGGCATTTCGTGGCGTGTTGCCAACTTCATGTTTACTCATACGTCAAAATATTATTCGACAGGATTGTTTTGTGTTTCGCGTTTCAAAAATAACTAATAATGGATAATCATTAACAGTAATTCGGATGAGGAAACAAAAATTAGTAGGCGTAATAAGAATCGGGGTGACGTTGGAATGAGTGTTATAAAAGATAATGATAATAAAGCCTGCTTGGTTATCGATTTCGCTGATTTGTTTCACAAGAATGCAATTATAAACACTCGTTTCTACCCCATTATCGTATGGCACAGAGAACTTGGAGATCGGTATATACTTTGCCACCCCGTTTATCATCGTACCAAGGCAATTAAACATCTGACGTTAACTTTTGTAAATCTATATTTAGACCTAAAATCTCCTTCCGTAAGTGCCGCAAATGTATCGAACCTTTTTTTGTGCACGAATGCCGCGAATAAGGTCAATATTTGCCAATCACGTGTTCACATTAATTCGCACAGTACTGTAGTATATATTGAATACATATCTACTCGTAGTATATCGAAGCCGGAAAAAAGAATGGCTGGTGTGCAATGATGACTAAATAAAACACCTAAGAGAGGACCTAGGAGATGGCCTCAAGCCGGACCATTGACATTTGATTAACATTTGGGGGCAACAACAATTATTTATTATCATAACCTACCCCATTTAAATAAAACAGATTTTGTTTTGCACAATACTGAATTAAATTATAATATTTTTTTCTTATAAGTCTAGTAAACTGTAGAAATATCAATGATATAATAATCAATTTTCAAAAAGTGGATTTATAATTTTTCATAATGTGTATAGTATACATATTTATTATTAATTTTTTTAACTCAGTGACCTAATAAACTTGACACTCCATTATCCATCGAGTTACATTCAATATTCTATTGAAGAAGCATTCTGCAAAAAATTTTGAACACAGAAGAGTTCTTGGTTGGCTATAACCCTCAGGTCGCTTAGCTTTGAAGTACCTATTTTTCACTGCTACGGATATCGCTTGGAAACCTGAAAAGTGCATTTAAATCACAAACATGTTGCACATATACCTGAAAAATGTAAGGTACTAAACCATAGATTCTCAACCTCTTTTGTCACCCCATAACTCGTGAATCCGAAACAGCAATTGGGGGCGTAATGGCGACGGGTTACCACAACGAAGGGGGTGTAATGGGATATCACGATGGGGTTACATTTGCCGCAACGGAGGGGGCGTAATGGGATAGGGAAAATATTTTTGTGGATGGATGGCCCCTAATGGGACAGGATGGGGCAAGATAGGATGGGGTGGGATGGGTTTCTCTGGGTCTCCTATCGCCCCCCTGAAAGCCTGAAACGCCCCTAATTTTCTCTTGGTCTTCTACCGCCCCCTGAAGGTCTGAAATGCCCACAAGGGAGTGTTATCGCCCACGTTGAGAACCTATGTACTAAACGAAACTAATTGTAACAAAACTTGGGTAGTAATTTTCAGCAACAGTAGTTGGAATAGTGATTTCCTAATATTCCATTCTCGAAGTGAAATAAAGAAAATAAAATAATTTTCTTCGTAAAAATTAACCTTTTTTATTTTGATAGAAAGCAGTCACTTTGTGGTTTGACATATTTAATGAAATAATACACTTACATACTTACGCATTACAATTACGCACCGTAACTGTACACAATACGGTGTACAATGCTGTGTTTAGTTACACACAATACAAAGCGGTTCAACTTCGCCCACTTCACCTCCTTCCTTTCCCTCTCCCACTCCCCCGCTGGCAGAATCCTTTTAATGTCCTCAGCTGTTCCTGACTCATTGCTCATTCATAAATTATTATGATATTAATGTAACTGACCCGGCAAAAGTTGTTCTCCCATATAAATTATTTCTAGTGAATATTTTGGTTGTTAAATAAAAAAATAACTAATGTATTGTAAGTGTTTGGGGATGGGATCTATGACAGAAAGAGGAATGGAGCGATGTAGATGATGAACGAAAAACAAAAAAACACCAACCATTCATTTTCTCAATTCAATGTAGTTCATTAAAATAACGGACATATTCATTGTTTTATCTCTTAAAAGTTAAATTTGAAGTGAAAAAAGTAATATATTTTTTATCCTAACTTCTGAAACCGGTAGTGTTTATAAAATAAAAGTGGTCTACAACAAATTTATATATGTTTTTATTGTAAATTATAGCGAGCCACAAAATTAATGCTTTTTACAAGTATGCAAAATATATTAGCCCCGTTTTCGCTGAGCCTCTGCGTTTTTATTGTGCTGTGGATTTTAGTTTCGGGCAGCTCTACAGTGTCCCATCATCAGGGCAATGTGTAATGCAAACATTGCCAAGGTAGCGCCATACGGCGTTTTACCCCAAAAATAAATCATGATAATACTTTTGGCCATGAAAATTTCAAATTATTACCAAATGATATGTATGTAACTTTTTTTGACAACTTGTTTATAGTTTTACTCGGTGATAATTTAGAGTAACCTTGGAAAATATTACTGACACTCCTAAACCTTGAAATCTGTTGAAAGTTGTTTTAATTACGCCTCGTTTAATGGATTAAATTCTACAAGAGTGCATAACATCTTATCTATATCTTAGTTTAACCTTGATCTTGTTAAAATGCTTTAGTTTGACCAGAGTGATAAGATAAGATATTAGTATTTTATTACATATTTATGCCAATATTTGCCTCTAAATTAACCATGTCTTCGAACCACTTCCCGGGATTAGTGTGTACCTACTTAACACTATGCGAATATACTTGAAAAAAAAAGCATTTGATTCCATATTTTATTCAAACTCCTTACTAATCATATTTATATAATATCGATCACGGAAATTTGAAATGCTGTAAAAGATAAAATGTTAATCGTTCAGGAGAGTGAAAAGAAAGTTTTTTTTATTTTTTCCAAAAATTATGTCTCCTGTTTTTTAGACCTACAATTATGAATTTTTATTATAAAATAACTTTTAATAGATCTTTCAGATCACTTAACATTTTTTGTAAATTTATTTAATAACGTGTTACATCATGTTTCTAATTCTTCAAAAAAAAATCATCTTAAAATGCATGTCCGTAACGGCGGTATTTAAAGATGCACAATTATTTTACGGTAAACACAATTAGTCTTTACTTGAAGTAGGTACAATCAACCTGCAAGATGATGCAGTTCAATAATAGTAAAACCGTAATAACTTTATGGGTACTTTAACCCATTATTATTGTTTATTTATTTGTTCCCTCAACCGCTTGTTAAACGTCTTAACAAAAGGATTACTAGTATTCACTCTGGGTTAGCTGAACGTATTTCAGACCTACTTGAGATTTTTAAGAGAGGAGACAACTTAACTTTCTCGAGTTACCACATGATCTTATATTCATCTGTATGGATGAAAGAGAAGGCATTCGAGATTGAGTACCTCCCATACCTGTAAATAATAAGATAGTTTTGTTACACATCGTAAAAGAAGCACTTATTTTCGTAGAAATATTTCAATGAAGATTAAAAAAAATGCGAAAGATGACATATTTTACACATCTTTAGATATATTGTCCTTTGCAGCATTTCAAAATTTCCGCTCTCCATATATATACATTATATCTTATAATTTGGAAGGAGGGTATGGGTACCGTTGCCCCTGGAAACATTTATTGGATAACCATCACCTCTGCCATAGATTACCCCAAGTGGTTCTCTACATTTGATGATTTAGCAGGGGTGCCTGGGTTCATGGAGTGAGGTTTGTCTAGGTCTTGGCGGTAGATGCTGTTGACCACCTACTGCTTGGCGGGTCGACTGGTTGAGGGACACCTTTTGACCTCTCCAGCCAGACTCTCTGGACCCATCACCTTGTATTGCAGTGGTAGGGATGGGTTTATACATTCGTCACCCGAATTCCTACCCACCCCTCATTCGTTTTTTGTTCCCAAAACATCCTCTCCTTCCTTTCTCTAAAAAAGACCCCACACAGAGCATCCCCAATGATGACATGGGCCCTAAGGATTGCTTTTTCCCTCGTGACTCCTGTCTGATAATGTAGAAAAAAAGTCTCTTCAAAATGGTTTTCCTATACCCATGCATCGTTAGACTTTGAAATTGAATCCTCTGACTGCTAGCCGAAAGGCCAAACCAAATGGGCTATCGACCATATCTAATCGATATTGTATTTTTTTTTATTAATGGTTATTGTAGATAATTTTAAAACATTGCTTATTAATTTCTTGTAGGTGATTCTAATGGTGGGTGCAACCTCCCACACACTGGGCAGAGTGTTCTTCACGCAGGCGAAGGTGTCCTGGCTGTTCTACGTCGGGGCGGGGGCAGCCTCGCTGGGGCCGTGCGTTGCGCCCGTACTGCGCTCCGTCACTTCCAAAACTGTCCAAGTGCATGAGAGAGGTAATAATAATTAATTCTTTAAATTAGCTTATAACTTACGTATGATATATACTAGATGTCTGCACTTATAGCTAATATTGACTCCGACCATTTTCTCGTTGAAAGTCGACTGCGATTTAAAATATCAAATGCTGGAAAAATAAAACGGTCTAAAATCACTAAATTTAACACGAACAAATTACAAGTCCCCACGACAAGAATGGAATTTCGAACTACGCTCAACAGGATAGCGCAGTGTGACACACATGATATCAACTCACAACGGACGGCCTGCAAAAACCTTTGAACAACAGCTGCTCTCGAAACCCTGGGAAAAGAAACCCCTATCAGAAGAAACCATTGGTTTGACTCAGACTGCGTAGAAGTAACGAAAAAGAAAAATGAACTCTATCAAAAAACATTACAACAAGGCTGCACAAGACTACTTAGGGACACCTATAGGGAAACAAGGAAGAGAGAAAAGAAGATATATACAGGAAAAAGAAACGTGAATATTTACAAAAAGAAATTAGAGAGACTGAAGTACTCAGGTTTAAGAATGAGAGTAGGCTTTTCTACAAAAAAGTAAATAAATATATGCAAGGACGAGAACGGAGTGATACTGAGTGTAAAGCCTGACATCCTGAGGAGATGGGTGAGGCACTTTGATGCGGTTATCAATAACAATTCGGCAGAGGTGGAGCACAACATGGTGGAGAGCACGGAAGATGACTTGCACATTGATAATGCTGAACCCCCTTCACTGGAGGAAGTGAAGCAGGCAATAATAGAGTTGAAAAACAACAAATCCCCCGGGTCAGACGAGCTAGTGGCTGAATTATTTAAAGCAGCAGTTGGAGAGTTTACTCAATGCCTGCATACCCTAATTCAAAAAGTATGGACAGAAGAAGAGATGCCCGACGAGTGGAGATTAGGAATTGCGTGTCCACTACACAAGAAGGGCGACCAACTCGAGTGCTGTAATTACAGGGGAATAACGTTATTTAATACCGGCTATAAAATTATATCCAACATCTGGTACAAAAGATTGCTCCCAATGTCCGAGGAAATCATTGGCAAGTACCAATGTGGCTTCAGGCCAGGCAAATCATGCACTGATCAAATTTTCTCCTTAAGACAGATCTTGGAAAAAAAGCTTGAATACAATATCGAAACACATCACCTCTTTGTAGACTTCAAGGCCGCGTGTGACAGCATAAATAGGAATTGTACAATGCAGGAGTGAGCTTGGAATACCGCGAAAGCTGATCAATCTGGTGAAATTAACAATGTCCCCAGTAATGACTAGAGTCAGGGTTGGCAGTGATCTGTCAGAGTCCTTTGAAGCGCTCCACGGGGTGAGACAAGGGGATGGATCAGCCTGCCTCTTATTCAACATAGCCTTAGAAAAAGTTATTCGTGACTCAGGCATTGAGATAAGAGCAACGATTGACAACTCTGTGCAACTATTGGGTTACGCTGATGATATCGACATAATCGTGATAACTCCCGATGCTTTACGTGACGCCTTCATAAATCTTGAAAATTTTGCTAAAAATATGGGTCTCATAGTAAACCAAGCAGAAGACCAAATACATGGCCGTAGGATGCGCCCAACAAACCCCAAATTTCTTATGTGGAAACCATAATTTTGAAACGGTACAAAGATTCACATACCTTGACTCGCTGATAACATACAAGAATAATACCACAGAGGAGGTCCAGAAGCGCGTAGTGAATGCAAATCGCTGTTATTACCGCCTTCAAAACCAAATAAAATCCAGACTGCTGTCCAGAAACACCAAGATATTAGTGTACAAAACACTTATCAGACCAGTACTCACATACGCAGCTGAGACTTGGGCACTAACTAAAAGGAATGAGCGAGCACTAGATGTTTTTGAAAGGAAAATTTTGAGGCGTATCTTCGGACCGGTTTCAGAAAATGAATTTTGGCGCAGACGTTATAACAATGAGCTATATACTCTATTTAAGGATCTAAACGTCACAAAATGTATTAAACTGGGAAGACTTCGGTAGCTGGGTAATGTAGAGAGAATGACTGAGCATCAAGCACCAAAGTCCCTACTAAACTCAATACCGACTGGGCGAAGGAGCCTGGGAAGACTATGTTTAAGATGGAGCGACAACGTCCTCAAAGATTTATCCACCTTGGAAATTTTAAACTGGAGAGAGCTGGCTCAAAACCGTGACGAGTGGAGGAAGACTCTTGAGGAGGCCAAGACCCACCAGGGGTTGTAGAGCCAAGAGTGATGATGATGATATATCATCAGTGTTAGTCCAAATGTTCAGGAGGGACAACAAAATATCTAGTGATGTCATAGTGTTGCTTGACTTAACTGAGTACAAGCAGTTTTTTTGTTCAATTTCAAAATTTGAAAGCACCAATCAATGCAGCTTTTGCTGTTCAATTGAAAGTGCCAAATAATAATAATAATAATAATAATTGGTTTTTGCGAAAAATCACCTCAAGGGCGCTGTACAATTTATTAAGAATGCTTAGGTTCTATCTAACTCTACTATTTACAAATGGATACTGAAACATACTTACCTGGCAGATCACTTCCAATAAACACACTTTAATTAGAAAATTTATGCTTGGAGAAGATATGGCTTTGCATGCGGAGGACATTATATTTAAAACACTGGACATTGCACGTTTTTACATTTGCTTCCCCCATCACTATTAGTATTAAATTTATGAAAAGATTAGTGACAAAAGTACAGTTGATATTTATTTTGAAAGACTGGAGAATTTGGGACTCTTTAGGGCTGAAGAATGTTCATGAAATGACCTTTATGAACGCTTACAAATAGTTTTTTTCCTACATTTTTACAAATTAGTTATTTACAGTGTCACGGGCATTGAATGTGAAGGTGAAAGATTTTTTTATTTTATGGATACGACTGTCTGAAAAGGTGAGTTTTAAGTTTAGCTCCAAATTAATGTATTTTGAAATTATTGGCTCACTTTAGAGATGGGTAAGTTCTGCATTTTGCCTGAGTACTTCCTTTTAAAAGTACTCGAGTTCTTGGAGCAGGTCCCGGGAGCCATTCCCGACGCACGAATGGCTCGGACTACAAGGGTTAGACCGGAGCCGGACCTCGGAGCCGGAGCCCACAAAAGAACCCGGGACCTGGTCCGAGTACTGGACTGGATTCTCTGAGAGCAGTGGATTTGAAAAAGGAGTAGAAGCAGGATCCGCTTCCCGCGAAGAACCCAAGTTCAAGAGCCCACTCCAGCTAAACCTACACATGCGGTGTTGATTTTACAAAGACGTACACAAAAGTATTTTTGCATGAATTGGTCATTGTTATAAAAAGAATATTAGAATACATACCTATAATTTTATTTTTCTAGGAAAAGCTTTTGCCCTCCTGTCTGTATGTGATAACGCTGTGACTCTGTTCTCGGCTTCCCTGTACTCACAGTTATACAATGCTACTGTGAATACCGATCATCCCAACGCTATTTTCTACCTCACCATGGCAACACAGATTGTTGTGTTCTTATTATCTCTGTGAGTATATCTAATATTTGAATTACTATTGTCATGATTTTCTGTTGATTGCTGGGATAAATAGGTAATTAAATTGCACTGTAGAGTGCTATGAATCAGCCAGATATTTTAATAGATTATATAGTTTCAATGCAATACAAATTGATTGAAATAAACTTTTTCATTAAAATGTCAAATAAAGTTATCCTATCAGATATCTATGTAAATTAAAGAATTAAAACAATTGTTCAATACTTCATAATGAGTGATTATAATTACAATACGGTAGATATATTATTTGACACTATTCAAGTGTTGCAATCAATCAATTAACATCAATCATTGCTTGTTTGTTTATTACTTTTTGATTTATAGGTTTTTGTTTAATAACTCTTGACATTTTTGCAATTCAACACCCAGAAAATGTACAGACGTAGTCAGTATATTTTTCCACTGCATCACTGGGAATTAACACTACCAATGTTTTGAAACACTTGTTATAGAGGTGTCTGTAAATGTTTGCAAAATAGAAACATGCTTAATATACACTTTTGCACTTTATGGTTGTGTGTGTTTATGTATTTAAATCTATCTTGTTATGTAACTTGCCCTTATAAAATATGTATTAACCCACATGTTGTTAATCTATGTTATATTTTATGCCTTTTGCAATCCAAAACCGTTTATTTTTTCTTTATCATTTAACGTATATTGTTAAAATGCTCCTCTTCACCAATTTTGTTACCTGCTTGCACTTTATCATAGAAAATGTAATAGCATTTAAAAGCCCAAAAGGGAATAGATGATTGATGAAATAAATAATAAAAAATAAAAAAAATTAAAACAATTGTAGTAGTTAGATAATAGTTAGTAGTAAGTAATTCAGTTACCGGAATTGAAAAATAATGTATTTGAATGGTTATTATGTTTAAATTTGAAATGCTAAATTTCATTTTTAAAGGACTGCCACTTTTAAAAGGAAAAATCACTTTGTATAATATATGTAATATTGTATACACAATTTTCATAAATATTGCACATTTATCATTATTTTGTTTGATTTCATAAATGCGAAAAATCATTACTCATTATGCATTCCATATCTGTGAAACTGCGATGCGCTGCAATGAAATTTGTAAATAGGCACTGCCAACCTAAAAATACAAAAGCTGAAGAAATAGTTTGTATTAGATTATAATATAAACAATTTCTAACTGCATACATATTATTGTTAGATACTATCACTGTTGACCTCCTCATGGTTGATATTTGAAAAATGTTTTCATTTTGTTATCTCTGCGTTAATACAATTATTATTTTATAATGTGCATGTATGTGAACGTCATTATGTATTTGTATAAATTGCATAATATGTGTACGTATATTTATATGTAAGTTATACATATATGTACATATTTTCCTTAAACAAAGCATAATAAGCTTTATTTTTATTTTCAAAGATGAAAGCAGTATCCATAATCTAGTATGAGGATTACTAATTCTTGGGGTGATACATTGTTATCCGCATCGGATGCCACCCATGCTAGCCATAGGCATAGGTAAGGTGGGGCGTTCGCCTATGCATGACCTATGGGATTGTTGACCGAGTCGCTTTTTCATCTTCTGTTAATGTTCTTTGTATTCATAGAACCTAGGGCATGAATATGTTATAGAAGCCTACTTTTTTCAGTACCTACTCTAGATTTTTATTTTTTGTTCCCTCTAAATTAAAACCTGGCTACGCCCATGATGCTAACTACTACGCTACTGGGTGCAAACCATTCAAAACCTGTGATGTATGTATGTATACAGGGTGTTAAGGGACGTACTTGACTTACTTTAACCAGTGATTCCTGACATCATTTGGAGTAAAATAATGTAAATAAAATTTTGGTCTCCAGTGACATTTTTGATGTTATTTTTATTTATTTTTTCTACAAAAACATTAAAAAAATGGTATGTGTTAGACAGTTGGAGGCGGGGTTAGGGGTTGGTCGGTTACTCGGCTGAGTGACCAGTGATGACGTGCGGAAGAATTTTTTTTTTGTTTGATTTTGAAGAAAAAAAAAAAAAGTCACCGGAGACCAAACTTTCGTTTACATTTTTTACTCCAAATGATGTCAGGAATCACTGGTTAAAGTTACTCAAGTACGTCCCTTAACACACTGTATAGTAATGCGTGCGAGTTTTATTTATTAATTTTCGTTCTAGGTATTAGAATAATTGCACAAACCCGTTAGACGAACCCTGCTTGCTATACAAACCATCCGAAATCTGGGATGTATATCTTATTAAAAAGAAAACACATGCACGTTCCTTTATTTATTTTTGTTCTAGGTATTAGAATAATTACATATACCCATTAGACAAACCCTGCTTGCCATATAAAACATTTAAAATCTGGTATTTCTAAAGAGCCCCTCAAAAGTTAGCAGTGCATATAATCCACTTGATGATGACATGCAGCTTGAACCTAACCCAGTACCAGTAGTACCAGGAATAATTAGAATTAGGTACTTTCGTTATAATGTTATTGTTTAAAATAGTCAGCCACTGGTTACGTGAATGCTTTTGTATTTTTTGGTTGGCAGTGCCTATTTGAGAATTGCGTCGCAGTTCACAGATATGGCACACATAAAAAGTAATGATTTTTCGCATTTACGAAGTCTAACAATATAATGATAAATACGCATTATTAATCATTTCAGAAAATTGCAATACGTACTTCTTATTGTTATCTAACTGACACAAAGTGATTTTTCCTTTTGAAAGTGCATATTTATTATCGTAATTAATAACATGGCGGTCCTTGAAAAATGACATTTTACATTTTTAAAGTTTTAAAAAAAATTACCATTGAAATGCATTATTTTTCAATTCCGGTAACTGAATTACTTACTACTAACTATTATCTTATTACTAAAAAATTTTAATAGTGCCCTTTAAGCGTCCCTATTTTGTAAATAGTATTTACCGAGGTGTCTTCTAGGTGTGCAATTTTTGTACACAGGCCTACAATTATGTTGTTATGTATTTTGTTTAATAGTTTGTCATTAAATTATTACAATTTTTTTTTTTCAGTGGCATTCACATTTCGCTGGGTGGTGAGCCTATGGAGAAATATTCCAATGAAACAGAAAATAAAGTCGAGGAGACAGGGAATTCCGATAAGGGGGAAATTTAAGATATCCTTTTATTATAATAAGATTTGGTACAAATAAGAACCCAAGTGATGATAGAATGTGATCGATGTACTCCATTAATAATAATATTGTTACATGTTACTAAATGTTTAAACATTAAATTGTAAAATCAATATTTTTTTAATGTATTTTTCATAAACTCTAATAGATAGGATTATGAGATCGACAGATCTAGCTACAGATATTAAATGTCATCATAACCATTTCGCTCGTCATACAATCCCATATAGACTTTTACACCTGACAAATGATGTGTTATAAGCGCTGGGCGTGGCGACGATCTTACGCCTTAACCGCTGCTCAGGATATAATTGAAAAGTTATGCGACCCCCCCCCCCCCCGATAGTTTTGTTCTCTCAATATTGAACTGTGGAGATACAGTGTATGGTCCCAATTTATTTAAAAAAAAGTTTACTTTCGAAATAGCCGGACACTCTTTATAAATATTTTTTAGAAAAGACTATTAGATTCAGATTACTATAGAATACAACTTTTTGCATTTAGAGCAATGGAAAATACTGTGTTCAAAATTTTAGTTACGTAAAATTAAAATTTGCTTTCGTAATTTAAGATCGCGGCCCCGAATGGCGACCGCCATTATGTAACTATGTACTTGTGTTTCTGATTATATTATTTTATTTGCTTTAATTTGAATTGTGGTTTTTTGATTTATTTCTAAGTAACTGATCCTGCTAACTTCGCACCGCCTCAGAATAAATAACTGTTGTGTTAACTTATTGGCTTTTAAATTCAGTTTTTTTAATTAAGTTAAAAATTACACAATGAAGCTATTATCGATACGCAACTGTCCGTGTTTTGTTTTTGTCAGATCAGAGATGGTGTTGTGTACGGATTTATATTTTTTGGGATTTTCTTACTTTTCCACTTACTTACGGGAATTGTGTTTCATTTTCTTTATAGAGGGAGATTTATTATAATTATTGTATTTTTCCTTTGGGAGGGGTGCAGACATACGTTCACTGTTTGACTCATTTTCGACTGTTGACATTTTAGTCCAGGTAATGAAGACCAAAAAACACCGAATAGTGGAAATAATTCGTGTAGAAGCCAATTTTGGCACAATTGTAGAGGAAAGTGTCCTTAACAACATACTAAACATATCGGTGGGTGGGGGTGGAGCTAAGGGTGGGGGGGTGGAGCTAACGCTGGGGGGGGGGTCTCTAAAAGTCCCTTTTTCAGTTTTTCGTTAATAACTCGAAAACTGCTGCCTTTATTGAAAAAATGTGTATGAATTAAATTATCTTCATAAAATTCTCTACATAAAAGGTTGTATAAACTTTTTTGTTAGGACTAATGCTTAAGGAGATATGGAGGGGGTAAATGTTAAATTAAGAAAAAAAAACAGTTTTATTGTTAAAAATGAAAGTTTTATTGTTAAAAATTAAGTTTTTATTGTTAAAAATGAAATGAAGGAGAAGAGATAGATCTTGAATATGCTGACTAGCATGGAGGAACTTACTCCAGACAAAGTTGAAGAGTTTCCTTGGTGTCAGCTTTGACTAAATTTCAGAATCATCTGGAATTCCTCAAGGATAATGGGCCTACCGCTGTTTTGTGGGTTCGGTAGATACTTCCACATGGTTACCCTGATGAAGAAGTTCATTGATTCTGAGCATCATGGTGTTTGGGACTGCTACTTGGCGTGTGTACAGCAATTGATCCCATTCTTCCATGTAAGTGGGCACTTCCAGTATGCGAAATGTGCCCATCTCTACGTGCAAGATATGATACAACTGAAAACTCCGGGGGCGTACAAGGAGTTTGCAGAAAATTGGTACTTCACTAATCGCACAAGTACACCTTGGGCAAATAATTGGTCGGATATGGTCATAGAACAAACACTGCTGAGGGATCTGTGAATATTGCTGAAATGTCTTGGGTGAGGCTAGAATTTTATGTGAAGAGCTTAGCGATTCCCACTTTACTCTTTCCAAGTATCGCCGAGGTGTTGTCGCATCCGGAGAAGCTAATGAGAAAGAAAATCGTTTTGGCGATTGGAAGCTGTTAAAGTTGTCGCAACGAAAACAATTTGATCTTCACATTCCCACGGCCTGGTTTCGTGAAGTACATATTGATTGTTGGTGGTGCCAATCCAATTAGGAGAACTATAAAGTCCACATCCTCCCCAACTATTGCTACAGTTGGATGTACAGAAGCTTCATCCAACCCGCACCTCACAATAGTGCTGTCAGCATCCTCTGTAGAAACAGTTGTTTTAATCCCGTTTGTTGCCATTTTCTCGCTGAGCAAGTAAATCAGTCTTGTTTTGTTCCTTTCATTAGCAAGAAAACGCTCTTGTTCAACTGTGATGGTCGTGCTTTCATGAAATGTCAACATTCATTGATGTCAACAGAAGTTTTTGTGAGCCTGCTTCGCTTCGCTTTGTTCTACGACCATACCCAACCAAATACTTGCCCAAGGTGTACTTGTGCAATTAGTGAAGTACCAATTTTCTGCGAACTCATTGTACACCCCCGGAGTTTTCAGTTGTATCGTGCCAAAATTGGCTTCTACACTAATTATTTCCTCTATTTTTCCTTCGTTGCCTAGACTATTTAAGTGTGTAAGAAAAAGGGGCAGCATTATATGTTTAAGAACAAAAGCAAAAGCACAATATTGCTGCAGCTCTTTCAAAAGAAGAGAATTTGTTCCATACGAAATGTATGAGGAAAAGAATTATCTTCATAATTTTTTTTTTTTAAATTTTTCCGATGTTTTAATAGGTATTCTGCTATTCGAGGCGGAGAAAAATAAAAATCGGTCCATCCGTTCTTGAGTTATAAATGGTGTAACTAACCCGACTCTGTTTTATATATTATGATTTTAATTTAATTATTAATTATGCATATTATGTGTAGGTAAGAGGCCTTGCCTAAAAACCAGCTGCATTCCGGGAGAAATCCATAATGTACAGCTGAGCAGTGACTCTTTTGTCAATCATCCCCAGATACTAAGTTTTGAGGTTAGCCTAGGGAGTGTGGCACTCAGGGAGTGGAAACACAACCTGCAATAGCCATCCCAAGCCAAGGTGAATGTTGAATGGCTTAGGCTGAATGTCCTGGGGAACAGTGTCACGAACGCTGCCTCCGAGAAACAGGGACGCATCTCGGAGTATTTAGACCTTACTCCAGCACTCGAGGCTCTGCTGGAGTGGACTTTCATTTCCCTAAACACTCATGGGACAAAAAAAAGGGAAATTAATTATAGGGAAAAAATAAGGGAATTAAAGGGGAGTGCACTCTTCTGGTGTGGGGCCTTCAGGGAACCAAGGAGGAGTGAAGTAGAGAGATGATATCCTCTTCCCATGTTGGGCCTTCAGGGAACCATGTAAGAGTGGAGAGGAGATATGAGGCCATCTCTCTGAACTCTTCCCTTGTGGGGCCTTTAGGGAACCAAGGAGATGTGAGGAAGAGAGAGATCCTTCTTGGGGCCTTCAAGGAACCAAGGAGGAGTGGAGAGGAGAGATTGTGTCCTCTTCCCTCCTGGGGCCCTTGGGGAACCAAGGTGGATTGGCCCTTGTGGGGCCTTCAGGGAACTAAGGAGTGGAGAGGAGAGATGTAGCTTTCTTCCCTCATGGGGCCTTCAGGAAACAAGGAGTAGGTGGGAGGAGAGATGAGGCCCTCTTCCCTCGTGGGGCCTTCAGGGAACCAAGGAGGAGTGAACAGGAGAAATGAGGCCCTCTTCCTCCGTGGGGCCTGAACCAATGAGAAGTGGAGAGGAGAGATTGAGCCCTCTTCCCTAATGGGCCTTCAGGGAACCTAGGGAAAGGAGGGGTGGAGAGAATATATGAGGCTCTCTTTCCTCATGGGACCTTCAGGGAACCGAGGGGGAGTGGAGAGGAGAGATGAGACTTGGGAAGACATATTGTGGAGCCAGAAGATATAATAGCTTCATTTCCAATGACAACCCTGGTGAACTTAAAAGGGACTGGGTTACTGTTAAAGGAATGACGTAAAATAAGAGATAGCACAATGGGCCCATGGCCTAAGTGCTCCTGGGAACTACATATATGTAAACCATCTCCGCTCTCAAAAAACAAGTTTTGAGATAATAAGAAAATGTGATTTATTTGTGACAGATTTGTCAACTTGATATCTGAAAGCCGCATGACGATGGCAGCTCGCCAATAATTGAACTGACCCCCGCTCCTGTCGTAGAGAGAAATCTTTGATAGCATTGTGTGACAGTACAACATGTCATAGGCCATGCTCAAAAACGGTTGCGCTTTTATAGATACTAAATTTATTGTGGATCCAGATAAATTAAGTCCTCAATCTGTTAATCGACACATCTCAAGTTTCTCTTACTATATCTATTGTTAATAGTTGCAATATTATTATTCACCTACTCAAATGATAACATTGATAACATAATTGAGTATGAATTCACTCACCAAACACAAGAGCCTTGTCTCTTTATGGTGAGGAAAGGCTTTTATTACATTAATATTACAAATCTGTTTAATATGTAAAAAAAAATGTATAATTATTGTAAAAACAAACAAATATTAAATAAAAAAATAAATAAAATTATGTCATCCTGATTGGCTATTCGTGAAACAGGGCTGGCCCTGGTGCTAGTAAAAACCTCAAGGGCACTTGTAAAATGCTGGATTGGAAGTGGACTGCTCCAATTGTGCGTGCACATTACACCCTGTGCTTAAACATATATTGGCAGAAATAAAATGCAGCTAAACAATAACCAGCCCTGACACTTGAATCTTCTGTCTATAAAATATAAATAATTAAATTTAGTTTATAAATTTAGACAGTTTGATAATGCCTTCAGAGGGCGAAACAGTTGTCTTTGCGTAATAATAATTACATAGCAGAACTTGTTTACAAATAAACTATTTTTATGAATTAAATAATAAGATTATTGAATATCTATTACATAGTAAAAAGCAAAGTCGCTCCCGCTGTCTGTACGCTTAGATATTTTAAATTACGCAATGGATTTTCATGCGGTTTTCACCAATAGATAGAGTGATTCATGAGGAAGGTTTAGTTATGTAATTTGTCAAGGTTTTGTGTAAATTGGTTGAATTAGGGAGGGATACTAAAAAGGCAGCGGGCTGGCAAGTGGGCGGTGTGGATTTGATATGTATGCAAATTAACAGATGGCGTTGGTTATAAAGGTTGGGTAATGGCGTTGTTAGTAGATGGCGTTGTGTTTCGTTAGCCACAGCAACGTGTGACCGGGTTTGCTCGTACGTTATACAATAAAATTTTAGTCAATAATTAATCATCTTCATAATTCACCAGACATATTATGTAGAGTTCATTTTTGCCCCAGGCAGAGTTGGAACAGAGACATATTTATCCTGGCACACTCCTTGCTCAATCGTACATTATTATGCATACATAATATTATTATTGTGTACTTATTTATACACACATGTAAGCAGATTTGTTCTCTTGGGAAGTGGCCAAATGATACTTACGTGGAGGTAGATTCTCGCCAATAATATCCATTCATAGTAGAGGATGCATTGGTTCTTTTACTTGTCATTCTGAACTGGCATTAAATAATGTCATTCCTCATTATTATTATCTATGTATACATAGACCCTTCTTACCCAAACTATTGTATCTTCGAAAGCCTGATTTTGAGAAGAGAAAATTATATTAATTAAGTTAGCCAAACAAAGAACACATGTGATTAACTCGGCCGATGTTACAGGGATATTTAAACCGCGCTCTCCTGGTGTTGAGCGTGCTATAGTATTGTAAGTCACTTAAATAGTTTCCAGTACCAAGTGTTGATGACATATTCAAGCAAGCTTCCGTTATAAAAATGTGTAAAGAAAAAAATAACAAAGAATATCAAGAATTTTACAAACTAGTGAAAAATGGAAACCAATTTATTACACCTATTTTTAAAACCCAAATTGCAAAATCATTATATTTTCCAAGCCATATAAAACTACAATAGTCTCCCTTCTGAATTACGCTGCATCATCAACCAATCAGAACAAACAAATAAAATTGAACAATTAAAAAAAACTTATAGTAAAAAGTGAATATTTTATACAGAACATATTATAACTTACAACCTAAGTAAGAATCGTGGCTGCCTTATCAGGGACAAGAGCTCCTCTTTTCTGATAAGGTATACATGACCAAAAAAGACCTTCGATATAAAATTTTGTAAAATATATTATGTATAGGTATATATAACTCAAATTTTTTTATATTATAATTTTAAAATAAATAAATTTAAAGTTAAGCATCCAGATTCAGGACAAACGCATTTCAGAACTGCGTTTTTAACTTATTAACTCTCTTTGTTATTTTTCAATTTTAAAAAAATGTCGCGCTCCTTCTTTTCAATGCAACTACATAGATCGATTTTAAACCAGTTACAATTACTTAAGTACAAAAAGTTTTCTGATAAACATAACATAAAAATATCCATAGGTGGATAATGTGTTAAAATGTTTTTAAGTTTGTGCACCACAAAATTGTTACCAAATACAGCGAAAACAATGTCAACTAGCCAACGTCAAAAATGAATTTAATGTTTTGCAAAAAAAAGTACTTAGGTAAAAATACATATTGAAATAACTGTAAGGGCCTTCGCTCATGGAGAAACTGAAATGAAACCAGTTGCCGACGCAATTGCAAAAATTATTCGAAAACATGACGGTTCGTGAGCCGCTACCATGAAATGCGACTGCCACACTGGTGTTTGCGTCGGCAACTGGTTTTTTTTTCTCTTTTCGATCAAATCTTTCATTTGTTAACTACATAACAGCAATCTCTAATAAGGGCTTAAAAATGTTGGGATAACTAGGCTAAGAAATTTTAAATGAAATTAAACTGTTATATTTTGCCTATGTAAGAAGTCAACTTGAGTAAAATTCTCCCGTCTGGAACCCACATTATAATATACATGTACAAGTTGTTGAAAGAATACAAAACAAATTCTTACATTTTCTAAATTTTAAAACGGGTATTCCAGCAATTGTGTTCTACAACATTCTGTTAAATAATATGAATATGCTCAAATTGTCAGACAGAAGAATTTTCACTAACTTGGTATTTCTATACAAAATACTAAATGTTTTATTTGATAGTCCGGTATTGCTTGAATTGATAAGCTTCCGGATACCACTACGTAATACCAGAAGTCAGGATTTATATCAGTGCGAAAATTCTGGGACTAACTACCATATGTATTCTTCTTTGCCCAGAATACTAATGGAGGGAAACAATTATACCAAGTCAGTGGACGTCTTCAATTTATTTTTAAACTTATTTTTTAAATTTATAAAATATTGTCACTAAGGCAGTTCAGTTACTACATATGAGACAGTTTACGTGACTTCATATGAGACAAAATTCAGTAAAATTTACAATTTGAATAGCTGTACTGCCGCACCAGTCATTTTGAATATCGTGACATCAGCCGGCTACAAAGATCAACATTTTGATGGCTTATATCTTTGGTATTATTGGGTATTTTCCAAAATTTCATTTGTAAACAGTGGCAGATTTGCAGTCTTGGCCGCCCTAGGCCAGCCGCCCCTTTCTCAGTACCTATCATATATCCATTCTCCGCTACTCACCGCGTTGAGCAACATGCTGGCGCCCTGAAGATCCATGTTCTTCACCGCTGCAGCAATTCTGACCTTCACCACAATATCACCACCTTGCACCAGCAACATCTTCATCTACGGAACTTCTGTCTACATCTCTGTTATCACTGCATTGATCTCTCGCTATGTAGCCCTCCAATAAACGACTCGACTCACAACTCAACTGATCCGGAGTCTGCTCCCTCAAGTTTTTGCATAATTTGAGAATTCAATTTTTCATGAGCTTCTATTACTGTTATTACTATATTATTTGCAAATGGGGACTAATACACCATTCGCAATTTGTTTTGTTCTAATTCTAGTAAATAAATATACATCTGCAGAAAAAAGCATTATTTTTCCCCACCGACCAAACATTACGTATGATGAAATTCTCTTGTAGTTTTTTCAAAGGATTGGAAACAAATTCTTACGTGGGAACCTTGTATCGTGGGGTAATTACTACAACTGGCAATTCTGAATAAGCGTTTTTGAGTTACACACAAAAAATGTACCTTTATTTCCTTGCCCAAAATAATTATGGCAAACTTGGTTGATTTACACTAACATTGACATTGGATTTACCTAGTTGTAGTAATTAAAGCATTCTCAAGCAAACTACAACATGAAGATAAATAAAGACAAAACAAAGCTGCTGACTGTAGGCTGAACGCAACATCAGATGAGAATAGAGATGGCAGGAGTTCCACTAAAGAACACCAAAGAGTTTGTCTACCTCGGGAGCAAAATAACATGGGACGGTCGGTCTAAGAGCAAGGTCCACAGCCGTATACACCAGGCTAGGCTTGCATTCAATTAAAGATCGAAAATAATAGAATCAAATAATATAGACCTAAAACTGAGAATACTCCTCATCAAGACCTATGTTTGGAGTATTTTGATGTATGGCTGCGAAACATGGTGCCTATCCGAAAGAGATAAACGGAGACCAGAGGCTTTTGAAATGTGGTCTTATAGAAGACTATTAGGAATTTCCTGGAGAGACCATATTACAAATGATGAGGTTCTCCAAAGAATCGAAGGAGGACCTTGTCCGAAAGGCGTGCAAGATGAATCGGCCATGTTATACGACAAGAAGGCCTCTTGCATGCCATAATGGAGGGTATAACCGAGGGGACGCCCACGCCGAGAGTACCTGGAGGACCTGCTGGTGGACGTGCGCTGCTCATCATATGCAGAATTCAAAAGAGCCGCACAAGACGGAAGAATGGAAGAGAAGATTAGAGGAAATTGCTGCAAACCAATCCCAGGATTGAAACCAGAGAGAGAGAGAGTAATTACCCCTCTATGTGAGGGTTACAAAACTGGTCATTTTTTTTCAAATTTATGCTTTCAAGGGACTGAAAGTGAAAACTTTTTACTGTTTGCCAGAAGAGAGAGAAATCACTGAAATAAGGCAGTAGAAAGAAATAATCATCTTTTTTTAATGGCAGGTAATGTGCGCTTTTATAATTATTACTGTGATGGAAAAAAAGGCAATAAACATACGTTCCTTAACACAATAATACTACAGGTCTTTCAAAAGATGAGATACACAATGTACGTAGGTCTGTTTCCTGCAAAGGAAAAAAGTCATCATCTTCTTACATCTCTCTCAGACAGCTCACCGTGACGTCTCCGTAGACCCCTACCAACACTACTTGATGAAATTTATGAAAACTAAATGAAATTATGGAATATAGATAATAAGGATAATTTGAAGTATGGGTGAATTCCAATAATTCAAAAAAGTCAAATGTCATTTTTTAAGACTTGATTGTTTAAAATATTAATAGGTTAAATGTTACTTCATAAATAAATACAACACAACATGAGAATTAAACCACTTTTATTACAAAATTTGTTGTAAAAATAATATTGTGGAAAGAGTATTTATTTTAACTTCACATAATCAGTTTCACGTAGAGTGTCAGTGACGAGAATTTATTTTACATAGTAGTTAGGTGAATTAACTTTGGATATTTTGAGATTTACTACCCACGGTTGTGCGTTAAATCTCAGTATGACAGTTGACAGAGGTAAAACACACATCAATACGCTACTTACAATTAATTGGACACAATTATATTGCATGTAATAAATTAATGAAAAAAAATAATGTAACAGTTTAAGTGAGAGAAATGATACAATGTTAAAGATTAGTGCACTATAAACATTTTTAAAAGAAAAAAACAGAATCCAAATTCGTATGTATGATTTTAAAAGAATAGACTTATAAATTTCACATAAAATGTTTCTGCTCTGAACGATACTTTTTGAGATTTGATACCAAATAATAGTACAAAAATCTTTTGTACGCCATGCCATCAATTTGTTTAAAAATAAAAATGTCAGAGATCTAAATAATTAACCCCTCAGGCTAATTTGTTCGGTTTTCGGAACAACTCACTAAAAGTTAACCACAAAAGAAGTAAAATGTGTACACCTTTATGAAACCAAAGTTTCGGATCACAATTTGAAAAAAAATCAGAGTGTGTAGTTCACACACGGTAGACAAAAGTGGGAAGAAGTTTTCACTTTTTACAAGTTTTCAATTTTATGTTAATTATTTTTACATCAAACGACAAAAAAGTGAGTTGACGATAATGTTTATAATACATTTATCTAATAAAATATGTACTTATGTGTTCTTATTTTTTTCATTATCAGTAAATTTAATTAGAAAAAACGTAAAGTGAGCCATTTTTAAAACTTTTTTATGTTTGCTTGCAAAATTTTAATACATACTTCTAAAATTATTTACTAATTTCGATTTATAAAATTTGAAAGCGTATTTTATCACCTTTCAAAAACAGTTTTTAGTTTTCGGTTACATTCAGTAGTCCAGTGGCTAAGACTCTTGACTCACAATCCGGAGGTGGCGGGTTCGAACCCAGCGTGCGCAAATAAATTTTATTTGATTAATTTATGTTATTTCACAATTAATTCATTTAAAAATAATATATAGTATATTTGCGGCACGTTCCAGAGTGGAAGATACTATCAGTTTCGCCCTGGTGTAAGACCACCATTCAGAATTGAAACGTTGCTTGAAAATGGTTTTAGCCATGTTTGGTGACCAGATCTGAATAGCCAGGTACTTCCCAACCTTCCTCTTCCCCACCTCCTTCCCTCCCCACTATCTTCAGCCTCACAACATACCCCAATTGGGGTGTATTAGTAGTCTCACTGGCTCCAGACGGGAGCAGTTGAGATTCTTGTGCGGTATTTACTGTAAAAAAAAAAAAAATTCAGAAATATTATTTTTTTTTGGATTTTATTACAAAGTGGAAATATTTTGCCCCTTTAACAATATATGGTCGAGGCCTGAGGGGTTAACGTTCATTGACCACACAATGTTTTCATGAAAGTACTAGCTTTACTACCCGACTTCATCCGACATTCGAAACTCTTTAATAAAAATACAGAAACAACACAATCACTACCATAACTAGGGCATCGGGCATTAGCCTAGTATAATAGTTAAAAAAAATGGCAAAAACTTTAACATGTAAACATTCATGAAATAATAAAATAAATATATAACTATACATATATATATATATAAGGTCATTCCTTCTCAATCCTTGACAAGGTGATAGAGAAAACCTTTTCCATTGCTATTTATATTTGAACTTTATGAAAAGGAAATAAATGGCATCTCATTTGGCACAATAATTATTTTTTGGCACAATATTAGACAAAATCCGTGAATTATAATTTTTATATTATAAGTCAAATAAAAAATAAATATATTATATACAATAAAAATTAAATAATGAACGAAAAAAATGGGTAAGTCATATTACCATTTAATATACGTTTCTTTTAACTGAAAATTTTACATAAAAATTGTGAATTCTTTTCAATTCAGTGAAGTATTAATTTCTTATTGTCATAATGTCATCTAATAGGAATATGCTAAATAAAAATAATTTTATGGCTTCTGAAATAATCACCATCTAGAATAATTATTCGAGAATCTTATAAATTGAGTATTACGTTAGTAAATCACTAATTAATAATTAAAAAAAGGCTGCCTAAGAAGGACATTATAATAAAAATCAATAAAAAAATTCAAATTAAGCCTAAATCTCTATCACATTACAAAAATACTTCTATAATACTAAATTTACATCAAACATAGTTATGATGGAATACGTTTTTGAAAGTACGAAAATATTGTATACCTATAGCACCGTCATTGTTCAATTTGCTCAAATATAATGTAATTATATCCTAAATCACATCGCATTACCTAAATTATTCTATAATCCTAAATCTCCAAAATCGAGTTCTGCTCCCTTGGGTAACTTCAACACCGGACCTGTTAAATGTACAAATTACTATTTGTGTTATTTAAAACTAAATACATTAATGTATATTTGTGAAAAGATAAAAAATATATGCATTCAAAGTGACGGTATCATCTTGTCATGTTTAATAAAGAGAGTGAGAATGGTAGCAAAGTGTTAATGTATAACTCAGAAATAACCACTCGAGAAAAGGAGATTTTCAGGTGTTCAGATTTCAATTCGGCCATTTAATTTAATTGTTTTCAAAGCTCCGAATATAAATACAAAAACATGCTTACTGCGGTTTAAAGCTAATGAAAATACCTAGTTTTCACTGCTTGTCCCATTTTTCTAGGATTTATAATCTTTTGTATTTAAATCGTTAACACTGCTCTAACTTACTGAAATGTCATGGACTGGTATGAAAAAAAGAATTGAATTAAAATGATTTATAACTCATTTTAATTTACACAAATTACCTATCTAAATTTGGGTTGATAACGCTCAACTGGTTAGATTTAGAATAAAAACCTTTACATTGGTTAAAGTTCTGTTTTGGCAGTTTTTATGCCAAGTGACAATACAATTGCCAGGAAAAATATGTGCGTACTTACAGATTATTATAATACAAACTGTTTACTTGTTACTGGAACTGTTTGTACACTTTTTCAAATTTATTTTTTAACGTTTAATTGTTACCATCTAACAGTTTGTTAATACAAATGTCTAAAATTAAAATAATTAATTAAATTTCTAAGGGAAATGTTTCAGACTTTGGACGAAAGCATATTATATATTATAACTACATAATTATTACTCTCTAAGGCACAAAATATGAGAAAAATATACACTACCAAGTAATAAGATAAAAAAAGTTTGTATGAAAATATAAAAACAATAAATTAAATTATTAAAAACTATTTTTACAGTTCTCTTTCAATCATGAGGTGGTCCAATCAGTATTGTGGAATTGTGAATTCTTACATAAAGGACTAGTTACCTTTTAAAAAATATTGAACATTATAATAAAAATATTGTAATTTAAAAACTGATGAATCAAAAAGTCAGAAGCTCCGATATTATATATAACAAAAATAAAAAAATGGATCGGAAAACAATACAAAACATATAATAACTACATTTGCAAAGTAATCTTATTTAAAAAAGGAGATAAATGTGACATTAGTCCCCAAAGAAGATTGTATTATAATAGTCACCATATATAACACCACCCATTTTGGCCTTATTGCCTGCAATCTTCATCTCTCCATGACAACAAAGTGCAAACAAATTCAAATTTTTTTAGTTAATTGTTAAATTAATTGCATCGAAACACAATTTGACCTGATAGATAGGTCAACAATTATAATCTGCTGCCAAAGCAATGACCGAACACCTAATTGTATGAAATTTTTCGTTTAGTAATTAAAATTATGCATAAGTAGGTAACCATTTGGCGTGTTCTAAATCCATTACAATATTCTAAGTATACAAATGTATCTACAATGTTCTAAATCCATTACATCTGGATACCTTACCAAAATCTTCTAAACAGAGCAGAAAAACTGTCCGTTCGTTTTAGAAAAAATATAATTTTTTTATATTCATCATTTAAAAAAATTAACACAATGCTCATATCATTAAACTGGTATGGGTGAGTTGTTAGCGAAGGATGCTTTGGAGAAGTCGATGGGGAGATCCTGTGTGGCCTCTGATGGCGACTGGGGTGACTGGGGGCTGCGCTGGACCCTCATGCAGGAAGAGTCCTCATGCTTGGAGAGGTAGGATTTGAGGGCGAAGGCCTTTCCGCAGCGAGGACACACAAAGGGCTTGGTGTTGGAGTGTGTCTGCTCGTGGGCCCGTACGTTGGACTTGTCCGCAAAAGCCTTGGAGCAGATGCCACATCTGTAGGGCTTTTCACCTAAAATACACATGCTTTTATAATAAATATAATGTATTCTTGTAATTTAAAAAATCAAAGTTCATAATTAAAAAAACTTTCTCAATAGTATTTTTTTTCATACTAAATTTAATTTTGGATTTGAGGCCAAAATACTTAACTGAAATGAAAAGTTATTTTTTTTAATCAAAAGGTATAGCAAATACTTAGTATGAATATATTTTCTACTATATTCATTTAAGTTCAAAATTTTAAAATAAGGGTCGATAAGAAGTCGATTTTTCATGATTTTTAGTGCCAACTTTGGCAGTTATTGTGAGTTAATGCTAATTATCTAAAAAAATGTTTGGGCCTGACTTCTATGAATAAAATGTAAATTAAAAATAAAAATTATTAAAAAAAGGATTTTGATGAGTTTACATTTTACTTACATATGACCGATTTAAGTTGGAATACAAATTTGTCAAATATAAATTTAAAATTTTGTCCCGTAAAGCTGTTTTAATTTTTTATCTTATATTTTCATAGTAGATTCAACTCACAAAAAATTCTCACAAAAAAAGTTATTCACAAAAATTTTCCAAAGATGCCTCAAAAATCATTAAAAAATTAATTCTTTAATTGCCAATATATCATAATAATAATAATAATTGGATAATTTATAGAGCGCCGTTTTTGTGAAAAATCACCTCAAGGGCGCTGTTTTATGTTGTCTTGTATCTGTGTTTTGTCCTAAATAAATAAAAAGTTCAATGTCTAAATCGCCGGGTTCGCACCCAAATGCAGAGGCGGGTCAAGCCAAGTAGAGGCCGCCTCACTTGCATCCTAATAATTTTATTAGCGATTTGAACATAGTTTATTGGAGTCCCCTCTAAATATGAAAGAAATACATTCCTTTAATGTCGCCGAAGACGTGTTAGATTTCGAATTTTAATTTAATTTTTTTAAATGTGAATTTTTTAATCACTATTTAATTCTTTTGATAGCATCATATGACTGTTTTTTTCGTTTGGTGAGCCACTTTTTCTTACCAAATTTTTCTTTTTCTTTTCAAGTTAATAGTTAACCATGCTACCAGAGTGATCGAAATTTTCTTTATACATTAAAAGGCATGCAGCAAGTGTTCCCCAGACTGACAAAATTGAACCAACCATTGCGTCGTCTGTACACAATACTCAAAGGTTGAACAAACCAAATTGAGTAATCTGTATGGGGTTTTAGAATTATCTTTTCACTATGGTGGGTGTAGTGTAGGGTGTGTATATTTTTAAACTTTTGAATTAAGAAACACATTATATCTAAAAGTTAAGACTTTCAAAGAAAATGAGGACTTTTAAGTATTGAATTTTTTTTTTTTTTAAATGGCCGTTAGCTTACTAAAACGCCTTGATCGAAAAAAAAGTGTTTTTAAATTTTGATAATTAATATTTACTTCATAATAATTTTACCTTTTAACGTTAGTCTGGGACAGCTAAAGACAGTGAAAATGCTATGTTTGGTCTTTTGGATGATGAAAATAGCCAAGTGGAGAAAATTGTTGCAGTTAGTTGTGATCCAAAATGAAAACCTGGCCGGAAAAATAAATCATTTCACAAATGGAAAAGGGACTTGGAAGGCCGCTGCAATGGCTTATCTGCCAGCTGCACGCCAATAAACAAAATTGCAACATCTACTGTATTCTTAGGATGGACCTACCAGCGAACCTGTTGCTTTCTTGGGACCAATTGAAAGAAATTAAAAAAAATGTGAGAACATGGATGTTTTACAGTTTGTTCCAATTCGATCACTCATACCAGAAAATTTCGCTTGAAAATTAAGCTCAGAACAAAATTATTTATGCGATATATGTCTGATGGAAACTGTTATGAAAACTACAGATTTGGCGAGGAGGCAATGAGGGAAAATGTCTCACGCCAGGCAGTTCAAAAATGTAAATGGGATATTGCGATTGAACGTTAACACGAAAACCCAACACAAAATTTGCATTTTGGCCACATTTCAACCACCTTTATTGTGCGAGCATATGCTCCAACAAGTTTTACCAAACAATGCAATAGTTGGAGTCCATAATCTCTGAAAAATGGTCAGCACTTTCAAATATCTTTCAAACTTCAGAAAAAGACTTCGAACTTTAGAAGAGTTTATCATTCCAAAAATTAATTTTAACTGCAATAACTACATTAACTAGCAGGACATAAATTTAATTCTGGCACAGCCTCCACTCCTGAACGGCATTGGGACGAATTGTTAACATTATGTAATGATGGAAATGTAAAAAAGGTTACTAGTTAAAAGTTTCCCTAAATTTCCTTGCCACACAATCAGTGGAACAATGTGTGTAGTTGACTATCGGGGCATTTTCTTCTGTTACTGGCTATAATGCTCGAAAAGATTACAGGTATTTACCCCAAGATACATTGTATAAGTATAACGCTCTCGCAATTCTACCCATGATTTTAAGTAATTAATGTCTCTTGTTCAAATTTGTGCAACCATTATATTTTCCTTGTTGAATTTGGTTAAAAAATATTGGTGTACTTTTATGTTTATTATCTTAATTTTATCCAGAAAACGTGTTATTTTTTTCCTTTCACACTTTTAACCAATAGATTTCGTATATTAAAAAAAATGTTGTTTGTACTGCGGTATATACATGTTTACTATTATTACTGATTATTTTACTCTTGTCCCAAATTACGAAACTTACTTTTTTAAACTTTAGGCCGTTTTAGCGAGCTAATTTCAATTATTTTTACATTTTCGAATAGCTACAGATTAGGTCTCCTGTGTGGATAAAATGTAAAAAAAAGGTTCACAGCAACTTTTGAGACCATTCGTTTAAAAATAAGACACTTTTTCTCTCCGTGGAAGATATACACACCCTAGTGTAAGCGACACACACTTCTTGATATAATGTTAGAAAAATAGAATTTTAGGTTTGGGGTCGGAGGCGACTGAGTTAAGAAATAATTATTATGTGAGCATATTATGCTGCGTACAAACAGGAGAAAAATACGTGAGGAAGGAAGCAACCGTAAACGGCGCGAAACGCAGTCTTACAAACACGAATATTCGCCATTTCAGTACAGCGAGCCAAAATAAAATACATATTATTAAAGTAAGCAAATATATTGTGGTGAATATTCACATCGAGAAAATATTCAAATCAGTCGCCAACTTAAGAGAGTTCAACAAAAATAGTTCAATCAAAATGTAAAGCAACAGAACGAGCCAATAAATCATCTTATTCTGACCCCAATCTGCATTAGCCACTAATGAATGGAACTGACCGGTGTGGGTTCGAATATGCCCCTGCAGCAGCCACGGTCGCGAGAAACGCTTCCCGCAGTAGTGGCATTCGCAGGCGCGCGTGTGCGTGCGAAGGTGCATGGACAGGGCCGGCAGCGACACGTAGGGCTTGCCGCAGTGCTCGCATTGGCGCTGATGGGAGCACGCCGTGCGGTGCGTCTGACGGTGTCGCGCCAGGTTACTGGCCGTGCTGTAGCTGCGTCCGCAGTCGGAACAGGCGCGCGTGCCCGTCCCACCGCGCCGCTTGTCGAACAGTTTGTGTTCGTAGCGCGGCGCTTCCAGCGAGGCGGCTACCTCGGCAAGCTGCGTCAGGTTGAACAGCTCGTCAGAGCAGGACGACATCTCGCGCATTGTTTTCTCCGTTCACCTTCACGCCTTAAACAAGAAAATTCATAAATACAGGTTTCTGACAAAGGTTGCAACTTCCATCCTCCTCGTAAGTAACCCATGCAAGAGAAAAAGAGGGTGAAACGGATCTCTCAGAAACAGGACCATTCGCATATTTTATGAAAAAAAAAACGCAAAAAAGCAAAAAAATATTGTTCCCTAAGCTGCGTACACTACACATCAGCGAGCTGTAACCGTAAGGGCCACTTCCGTTTAAAAATCGGATGTTCTAGTGACTGTAGAGGATATACGAAAGTGTTCACACATACATGTGCGTCACGATTAAAAAACGGATCCGGGAAGTTTCGTCATATGGATGGCAAGCGCAGTGCGTCCGTTTAAAAATCGTGTCGGAACTCGCTTGCTCATAGGTTTGTTTGAAGCTTTTCTCACTTGCCGCCTTGTACCCCACTACACCACGACCCCTTTACCCACTCGCTCCCAGTCGCAAGGAAGAATGTATGCACATGCAGCGTCTGTGAGATCATCCGATTTTTTATTGTTCCGTTTTTTAAACGGAAATGTGAAGAGAGAGTCCTACAATTTTTTATCGTTCCGTTTAGGGAGGTTTGAAAAGGGTGTCCGACGTCCGATTTTTAAACGGAAGTGGAAAAGGGCTCTAAAATGTTACTGTAATGCCGTGTCCAGACGCGTGCAATACAAGAAGCATACAATGCAATGCAACGCGAATTCGTAGTTTGGACGGAAATGAACAAGCAATGCACTGTGCAATGGATGTTCAAAATGTCCTTGTTGCGTAACATGTTGCTTTGCATGTTGCATTGCACGCGTCTGGACGCGGCTTCCAAAATCATAGTATTGACGTGTCGAGCAACTCGCGGTGAGTATGAAGAAACTGAATAAAAACCCTCGCTTATACCCTAGAGCCAAGGGTTACGACTACAGATCGCTGATGAACATAAATATCCAGCACGGTTATTCAATTAATTTTGAATAAAGGCGTACTTAGCGAGCAATCTCTTCCTCATTAGAGGTCTTAACATCGGGACCATAAGTAGGCATATTAAGTTAACATAATGAAGGTGTGTATGGATGAGACTATGTATGGATGTGATTGAGGCAAAGAGTGTGTGCCAAGACCGAGTTGTTTGGCGGTCCGTCCTCTCTGCCTACCCCTACGGGGAAACGGTGTGATGGTTAGTTAGTTAGTAATGAAGGTGTCACTCACAGCTATAAAATATTATCGCACGCACAATAACGCTCGCCATACAATCCCATACAGACCTGTCACACCTAAGCAGATGAAGTTCGAAATTATACGCCGTAATCGCTGCTAAGGTGTCACTAACAGCTATAAAAGATTATCGCACGCACAATAACGCTCGCCATACAATCTCATACAGACCTGTCACACCTAAGCAGATGAAGTTCGAAATTATACGCCGTAATCGCTGCTAAGGTGTCACTAACAGCTATAAAAGATTATCGCACGCACAATAACGCTCGCCATACAATCTCATACAGACCTGTCACACCTAAGCAGATGAAGTTCGAAATTATACGCCGTAATCGCTGCTAAGGTGTCACTAACAGCTATAAAAGATTATCGCACGCACAATAACGCTCGCCATACAATCTCATACAGTCCTGTCACACCTAACCAGATGATGTGCTCGAAGTTATACGCCTTAATCGCTGCTAAGGTGTCACTCACAGCTATAAAAGATTATCGAACGCACAATAACGCTCGCCGTACAATCCCATTCAGACCAGTCACAACTAAGCAGATGATGTGCTCGAAGCTCAAAGTTATACGCCGTAATCGCTGCTAAGGCGAGAAAAGTTATGCCACCCGCTCTCCACCGTAAACAGGAGGGGGGTTTTTTTTAATTACGAAGCTGCGTAAACATGCGGATGCGGGTCAAGTTGACAGATCCTAAACAAAGAAATGACATTTCGCGGCAGCTCTCTAATTCAACTGACCCCCTCTCCTACCATAGGAAGAAATATTTGACGTATTATAAATATGGAAGTATTTATAAATAGTGTGACGGTACACCACATAAGCGCTCGCGGTTCAACATATAAGTGCTCGCAAGGCTGTGTGTGACACTAGTTTAAAACGATGAAAGAAAGAAACATAAATGCAAAAATGACATTCTGAAAATCGGTTTCCAACACCATTACGTGGGCAGCAGAAGGCGATAGCCTAGTTGTCCAACAGTACCCACATTTTTTAAAAAATTTCGTCTATTGTACTTCAATGATAATGATTCGATGCACAAGTGTTAAAATTCCGCTATTTAGCTCAACTGGCTTTATCACAATCACGGGATGGCGATAAGTCCAGCCCACCTAAAGAGCTACAACCATAGCAACCAACTCGCTGCCGGCTGGACCAAACATAAACACGAGCGACAGAATTGAGATTAGAACCTGTTTATAATAAATTTATAAATAAAATAAACAATATTAACTTAAATAATATTGCTAATTATTAGTATGGCTTTACATCACATTGTAGTATTATTTAATGAATTAGTTTTATATTATGAAACTATATTAGCTTCATTTAAAGTAAATAAAAAGTTGGAAACTAAAAAAAAATATATCGCCGACTAGTTTTTATGTGTTATGATAAAATTTCCCAATCGTTCACACTAATTCGCAATAGGCGTACAAAAACATACTGACCTACACACTAGTGCAAACATCTATAGTAACCGATTAAAAGTGTAAAAAAATTAAAATAATTTTAGGTACAAATTACATGATTGTAGGTTGGAACGATTTGATAAGGGTGCTTCAAGTGTGGGAATTGCTATGTTATTTTAATTTTCATTACGGAAATAGATTTCAGTTGTGGTAAGGTTCGTTGGTAAAAAATTCGTTACATTAAAAAAATCATAGTGTGCAATTCACACGCAGTAGAAGTGAAACTAAAAAGTGGCTGGATGTCGCTTTCTTTTCTTTTGCCTGTTTATTTTAAAGTGGTTTGAAGATTGGATATTGATTAAAAAAAATTAAAATGTTATTTTTTTTTGGATTTGGTAGGTTTCGAACCTCTGCTGGATGTTTTTCTGGGCGCTGAGAGTCGGCGCTTCATACCGTTGCGCTATTGGAGGCCCGTGCGTAACCGTGAATTTACCGCATTATAATAGAACCGAGGACCGTCAAATAATAATTTTTCGTGACTGGATTTGGGAGGCGGGAATGGGTACCGCCGCCCCCGAACCATTTATTGGATAACCAACACCTCTGCCATAGTTTACAATTTGTGACTTAGCAGGGGTGCCCGGGTTCATGGGGTGAGGTTTGTCCAGGTCTCGGCGGCGGATGCGTGGCGGGCCGGATCGAGACAGGCTGGTTGAGGTAGGCCTTTTGACCTTTACAGCCGGACTCTCTGGACCCATTGCCTTGCACTGCAGTTGGGCGGATGGATTCACACGTCCGTCACTCCCGGACCCACTGAGTCCCAGATTCCTATCCACCCCTCATATCTTTATCCTTCCTAAAACCTCCTATCCTTGACTTCCTTTAAAAGACCCACCATACAGGGCCAGGGGTCCTAGCATGGTCAATCGATGATGGGATAACTTTCGGTATCATCTAATCTATTCCTAGGAAACTGCAGATCGCAAACGTACAAACAACAGCTGACGTCGAATATATTAAGAACACTTAGTAATTTTGAACTGTTACTTATTCGTTGGCGATCTGCAGTCATGCTAGGGAACGATGAAAAGTTACCGAAAGTTATCCTAACAATACTTATCGATTAACAGTTTTTAATAAACGTAATTTTATTTAACATTCGGTAAACATATATTTATGCAAATAGATAACAATTCTCAGAAATGATTTTAGTCATAGAATTATTTTCCGAATTATTCCAAAGTTTCACTTTCGAGAATCCATAACGATTTTTAAATGTTTTTTTTTCTTACGCACAAAACAAACAGAAATCAGTTTTGTGATTCAGCCCTTCAAGTGAATGACGCTCGCGTGTTTTTCAAATTATATAAGCGCGAATTTTTGATCATCTGCCACCAGACTGTCGTGGTCAACGACGTCACCACCTGACGTCACAGGTATTAATAAAACAACCTCATTTCTAGAGGACACCTGGTCTCTCAGAAGCTCGGCTAGACAAGTCAAAAATTAAAAAAATGACTGCGCCAAATCTAAAGAGGCATCGTATCAAAAAACAGATCAGTCTGTGGACAACCCTTTTAATAACACGCATTGCACTATTTCTGAATTTTTTCGACGAATTATGAGTATGTTTGTAATCACGCACTGCCAATGTTATTGCTCAGACCATGGAGATAAATTTAAAAAATCGATTATTAATCTATTCTGCCCAACTGTCCGTTTGTATGTAGGCGCTATAAAATCGGAAAATGCGACTCTGTAGCCCATATAAATAAGATGAAACACATCATGTTGCCGCAAACAACAGAGTACTGTAAAAGAACCCGCCAGGAAAATTAAAAATTCATTAAAGTAAGGTAACGGCCAAATACAAAAGATATGCAATGAGATCCGCCAGACTGTCGGCGGATTACTTCCTAAAGGGAATAGTTTGAATACGGGAAGTAGTTGATTTCTTAAACAGAAATAATTCGTGCATTTACTTGATTTTTTTAAGGTGTTCAGTAATATTGGTATACAATATCGGCGACACCAGGAAGCACAGTCCTACCCAGTAAAAACTGCGGATAGCACATCTCCTTTATTTCAATATCTTTGGGAACGGTTCCATGTAATTGTTCTGCGCGGAATCTTTCAGCACTCGGTTTATGTCGTATTTCTTACCGAGTCGTGAGGTAGCCTCCTTAATTTAATGGCGAGGATAAACAGTCACCAAATCATGGAGAAAGGTGACTCGGTACGGGGAGATGACTCTGAAATAAACGAAGAAGACATTCTACTGGAATATATTTAACTTCTTGGATAACTGGGAAAATACTCGCGGATAAATCAGGTGGGTGTTTGTGGTGTCGGAAAATGCTGAATTCTCGGATAAATTAATATTTCAAAGTATACGACGCTGCTACAACGGACACGTGGCACGTTGTTGTTGTGTAAATAAAAAAATACATTTCTACATATGTACACAACATGTTACATTAATAACTACTACTTATAAAAAATGTAAATATAATTACGTAAATTATCTATTTATACGATAACAAAAATATTGGCTCATAATTCTTGGTCGAAGAGAAAACTTCTTTAGCACCGTTGTGATTTGACACTCGATGAAACGAATAAACGACACATAAAAAGAGAGACAAACACATACATCTATTGGATTTAGCCTGTGAGAGAATAATATAGAAAAATCGGTCTCCTTTTGTACGGTGCTTCGTAGCCTCCCCACTCTTGTCTACTTTAGTTTTCTGAAGGTTTCACTTCTACCACGTTTGAACTGCGCACGTGTTGTTTTTTTCTAGGAGGCATTTTCACTTTCAATTATTTTCCAATATTATATTCTAAGACATTATGTTTTTTTTTTTAATCGTATTTTTGACTGGCGATTTTTTGAAAATTTCAATCTGAAAAATCAGACCATTTTTTATAAACCGAAAAGACGGGAAATAATTTTATGGGTGCGAAAAAACGACAATTACATAGCCGAAAATCATTTTTAAAAAATAACGTTTTCCACACGAATGTAAATAAATTGTACGGGGTTCTCTTCGTAACATCTGTAAAAACATCGCCATCTTCATCAAATCATCAAACTAAAGGATAAGTTCGCATAGAACAAACAATAAATCTAGTGAACGTTAAACGTCAAATTCAAAAATTCGCCGGAAATCAAAGTGTTGCCGTATAATAAAAAAATCAGTGTGGAATTTTACAAAATTAATAGAACATAATCGGAGACGGGACATTTTCATGTAGTGACGTCACGAGCTCAATTAATGGATTTATCTATTTAATAAAAGATTTAGGAATTATATTCGATAACAAACTAACGTTCAACCAACACATTGAATACATTGTGAGTAAATCAAATAAATTACTCGGTTTTATTGTAAGATCAACCAAACTGTTCAAGAATTCTAATAGCTTAATAATTCTATTTAATTCCTTAATCCGTAGTGTTCTGGAGTACGGGTCATCAGTTTGGAATCCACATTATATTACACAGATATCTAGACTCGAATCAGTCCAAAGAAAATTCACACGGATTTTGTCTTATCGATCAGGTGTCTACCATCTTTTAGACGGGTACGAACAAAGACTTACACATTTCAAATTAGAGAGTCTAGTTAAAAGACGAAACATAAATGACCTTTTAATGCTTTATAAAATTGTGAATAATCGTGTAGACAGTAATTTAGTCAATCAAATCAAGTTATACGCCAGGCCCAAATCTACCAGAAACCTTAACATATTTTGGACCGAAATTTCTTCCAATAATACTGGATATTTTAATCCTATATCTAGAATGTCTCGATCATACAACGATCTTGTTAAAATACACACCATCATAGATATTTTTGTAAATAATATAACTAGCTTTAAAAAATATCTCCATGATTTGTGCAACTAAAAAAAAAAAAAAAATAAAAAAAAAAAAAAAAAAAAAAAATAAATAAATAAATAAATGCTTTTGTTCCATTACTTTTCAATAATTATTTCATAAATATTTCACATTGTTTTTCTTGTGATTGCTTCAGTGAATAATCTTGTTAATAGTGCACCTAAAAAAAAAAAAAAAAAAAAAAAGGATTTTGTTTCATTACTTCTCAATAATCTCTTCATAAATATTTCATATTTTTATTGCAAGTTTTGTATTTTAGTTTTCAATATTTTGTATTTTAGTTTTCATATTTTGTATTTTAGTTTTTAAGTTATCTATAAATAATACTTACATTGTTTTTCATGTTGCTTCTGTGAATATGCAAATGTTATTACTGCAGACACATTAGTCTAGGGATATTTATATTTTATTAGAATTTATTTTATATTACATGCAAAAATGTTTTGTAAATATCCTGTTTGTGTCTCAAATAAATAAAAAAAAAAAAAAAAAAAAAAAAAAAAAAAAAAAAAAAAAAAAAAAAAAAAAAAAAAAAAAAAAAAAAAAAAAAAAAAAAAAAAAAATAAAAATAAAACTAAACATTTTTTTTAACGTTTTCGTAATCTTAGTAAAAAATTCTATCCACACGATTTTTTCCAGGTCGTTATGAAATCCATGCAAGTGGCCTATTGGGCCCTCATGAGAGTACCTGCTTGTCAAGCATATTACTCATTTATTACTTGCATTTATAAAGTCGTTATGAAATATTTATATTTTCTAAAAATTTTTCGATTCTTGAAATGACGTAGAACTCAGTTGAGGCTATTAAATTCTGAACTTCCGATGGGTTGGAATGAAAATGATTATGAAAATCTAAATGAAATCCATAGCAAACTTTTGAAAACGTATTTCTGCTGTAACCGCTTTATTTGCTATTTGCTATACAATATTTTGAGCTTGTATCCTGCAGGCAACAATTCCCTTCTAAACATTTGTTTTTTTTGTTATGTTAATGCGACATAACAAAATGACGACCGCTTCTTTAATTTATTTGTAAATTAAATTTCGGTCTCCGGTGGCATTTTGGATGTTTTGATTTCAGCTTAAAACATAAAAAAAATCGAGTGCAGTTAACACTCGGTAGAAGCGAAACTTTTCCAGAACAATATCAACCAATATGAAGAACCAAGGAGCCTTGAAAAGCGAGGTCATAATCAAAGAGGCCAATTAGCTCAGACCTTGCGTCATTTCCGTTTTATGTCTCAACCAATAGGAGCCTTTGTCGCAGGTGCTGTATGCTGTATCCGTTTAATCCGAATTCCAAATCACAACGGGGCCATAGAAGTTTCACTTCAAAAAATCAATAAGTATTGAACAGGTAGGTAGGTATTTCCAGGTACATGTGGAAAAAAAATTGTTTTGCTTGGTTTGAAGAAAAAAACATCAAACAGTCACTGGAGACAAAATTTAGTTTACATTTCTTTCTCCAAATAATGTCAGAAATCACTGGTTAAAGTAAGTCAAGTACGTCTTTTAACACCCTGTATACATATATCATATTATTATTATTATTATTATAGTTAATCATGACTTGGGGTATTCGTACTTATCTACAAACCACAAAAAATGCAATGTGGGCGTATTTTGCTCCAAAAAACTGTCCGATCGGACCTTAAATTTAAAATTCAGAATAATTAGTGCAATTTCAAAATCAAATGGAATGGCGATACATAATGTCAGGGAGTGTAAGAGAGACAGAGGATCTCGATCTACGTAATAGTCAAAATGCACTATATCGTTGGCGACTTTGGTTTCGAATCAAATATACATAGATTATTTGAAATCTACATGAAAGTTGTACTTGTACCTATTAATTTATTATTACTTATTGTAACTTATCGCAAATAATGTTGTGATGAATGGTGTGCTCACTTATAATTGAAAATATCGTTATAGCCATATTGAAAAATGTTAATTCTCTAAATGATATGTTCAAAAAAATAAATAAAAAAATTAAAAGACATTTATTTCTATTGACCAGCGTACTAACTGCGCGAATGCCACACACGTTGTAAGTGACAGAACAAATAGTGCTACCACCTAGATACAACATGTGTAATATGAACGGAAATTTCTTATCGAGGTCCGTTCGTCAGACATGAAAGCAAATGCAAAATGATACAGCTTCACACACTACAAATTCCACGTAATATAATCATACTAGATGAATCTCTGCGTATTAAAAATAAAATGGATAAATATTTATCCAGACACTATCTAGATAGCATTTAGTTCGGGTTGAATCTTGCAATCATATATAAAGATAGCAGCCATTAATATATGCGTTAAGAAAATGAAGATAGTGTTGGCAGTTCTTAGTCGAAGTATGATACAATTAAAAGTGACCGAATTGGAAATGGGTTCCATAGCTCAATCGGTAGAGCAGTTGACCTTGAATGCTAAGGTATCTGGGTTCGAGTCCCAGTGGAACCAATACCTTTTTCTGATTTTTCTGTCTTCAGATTTTGATTGAGTTTTGCTAATATTGTCTTCATTTAATTAAAAAAAAATTTTTTTAAACATTCATGTGCAAAATTCAGTACAAAATGTGTTTTTGTTCGTTATATAATGCAGCAGAGCGATTCTATATCTTCGGTGGGATCGAGATAGATATTGGACTAGATCTCCTATCAGCTTTATGTAATTTTCTATGGCTGTCAATTGCTTTTTCTATGGGTTTCAGGCCAGCTTCGACGATTTTATATAGTTTAAAACACGAAGTTGTATACCTTGGATTTGACATTTGCGAAATTTCGTTTCAATCCAAATACGCATGAATTACTTAGTTTGTCAAAATTAACCTAAAAACCTATTTTTTACACGGAAATGGTTGTTTCTGGTACAAATTTTTGAAATGAAGTGTAATTTCCATAATCTTTGCCTAAAAGTGCGGCGGTTAGCGGTTTTTAGCGGTTAGCGATTTCGTCCCCAAATATTCAATTGTTTTATAGATGCAGATTTGCCTGACATTGAATTTTGACAATTGACAGCTATAGAAAATCACACAAATCTGAAAGGAGATCTCGTCCGATATCCACGTCGATCCCACAAAAGATTTAGAAAGCTCTGCAGTTTCATTTTCGCATCAGATTATATCACCAGTCGAAAGTGATTTGACACAGTAGTCGAAAGATTGTGTGAAACATCATAACCTACATAGATACAATTAAATCATAATTATAAACATTATACGCTATTATATCACAAGTACTGGTAGTATGTAATGTTTGGCGATACGCGCGGCGCGGCGGACCAACGTGCAGCAGTAAGGATCGCAATGGCCCACGTGATAGAGGCTCAGGCTTCCCCCACGAAGCTTTTAATATATTATTACTATTCTATATCCAGAATACATTACAAGGGGGTTCGTTCTATATTTGACATTATTCAGCGGTGGTCGCCGGTTTCTTTCCTCTTATAAAATGTGATTTGCCGTCAGCTCGCGTCAGTGTTTGAAGACATTTGGCTAGTGTCGAACGAGGAATAGGAATACCTTCATATGTCAGTTATAAGTTCGTCATCTGGATTTTAAATATATTATAAATATATTATGAATAAATATTCATAAAACGATTTGCATTTTTTTTATTAATATCAATAATAATACGAAAACAATTCACATGTCATTAATCAAAGTTAGTATTTTGAAGACCGTACACTAAACTTGGCAAATGGCTGGAATGTGATAAATCTGAAGGGATAGTTTCTAGTGCCTACGTAAGCTCTTTATCTAGATTTACAAAGAACATTGAAAAAATAATAATGTTTAATTTCCACCAATAACTACAGAATTATACAATGAAACAAAATAGGATTTCCACTAACTATTAAGTGTTTTGAAGACACTTGCAAACGTGGAGAATGATAATAAATAATTCCAATTTCAACACTCCTGTGAAAAGTCATTCAATGTTATGAAAAAAAAACCCTATAACCTAACCTAACGTTACCTATTTAACCATTGTTCCATCACTTGTAATGACTTTTCAAAGAAGGTGTTGAAATGTCATGATTCTGAGTTGTCCGGTCACCAGTTCGAAGCATAGGGTTGCAATGTGTACTCTAAGGTTCCAAGTGGGCACATGGTGTACAACTGAAATTTCAGTCACGTCAACGAGCAAACAAAGACGTAAATAAACGATACACATTCATGAAAAATGTGATATGCTATCAACAACTGGCTAGTGTTTCGTAGTCACTTGGAAAATGTTTTGAAGAAATTTCCTTTAAAGAAATTTAAAGGAAGGTTCCCGTCTAGAAGTGCTTTCCATACACATTTAAAAGGAAATAAAATAAATGTTCCATTTAGACCAATTGCCCAGCGATCTGTACGACTTACACTCGCCTGACATCGAAGATTTCATCCCATTTGAAATTGTAAATACATTTTTGTATTGGAAGTTTAAGCAGCCTCTTCAAAAATTGGTAAATATTTGGATCACGAAACATGCCCACAAGGCACTTCTTTTGCTATTCTTGAGACCGTGTATATTACCTACATTTACTTGTAAGTTCGGCATGAAATTTTATCAAAAAGCACTGATATACAATACAGTATAATACCTAGGTACTTCGAGATTATAAGAAAAGTTACTAGACATTCCAAACATGAGTTTTTCATTCCGATGAAATTAGATATGTTTAACTGTAGATATATTGTATGTAGCCAAATAATGTATTATGGATCAAGAAGCCATTGTTTTCAAAACGCTGAACATGTTAGGAGGTACGAAATTACGCTGTTAAAATTTAGCAAAGAGATGAAATGAATTATTTTGGATACAAAAATATTACATGTCAAAATATGAAAATATGTAGTATATTTATAACTAACACCTCTGCTGCAGCTCACACCAAGTGGTTCGCTAAGTTAGGTGACTTTAGTAGAGGTAAGGTTTGTCTAGGTCTAGGCGGTGAACGCGTCTACCCACCTACTGCGTGGCGGGATGGATCGAGGCAGACTGGTTGCGGCAGGCCTCCTGGACATAATGGCTCCCAAATTCCTACCCACTCTTACAGATGGTTCCTTCCAAGAACTTTTTTTCCTTCCTTTACTTAAAAAGACCCTCCACATGGTATATAAATTATTTTCTCTAGGGCCTCTTGTGTGGAGTTAATGTAAAAAAATATATTTTGAAAAAATTTACTTCGAAGCCAGGTTTTTCTACAGGTAAGTATTTAAAAGTAATTGGTACCCGGCATGCGTTGCTATGCCATTTAATAATGAAATTGTTTCTCCCTGCGTGTCCTTTTCCATTCGTCCCTTTCCCCTTCCGCCACCCCTTCTTCTCCCGCGTCCCTTCTCCCCTCTCGCGTTCCCTCTCCGCCTCCTCCACCTTCCCTCTCCCCACTCCAATCCCTCCTCCCCCTCCCAGGTTACCTCTCCCCCTCCCCCCTCCCGTGAACCTCCTACCCGAGTTCCCTTCCCCCCTCCCATACATTAATTCCCGGTTCATTGAGTTTTCAAACAGCTCGCGTGCCACTTATTGCAAAGTTTTTATACAATTCGTAATTCCAGAGCTCACCAGTATATTATACAAACCTTGTCCTCAAAATAACGAACACAAAAAAAAGAATTATTCAATTTGGTGCCGTCGTTACATACATTTCGGCGATTCATTTTTATTTATATAGATAGATAGATAGATAGAAGATAGATAGATAGATTAAGAGATTAATGTTAAATCCACCTAGAATGAAACACGGAATCAATTGACGGTACATAAAATGCAAATAATGTGATATATAAATTATTAAAATAACATTATACAAATAATACAATGTATCCGCTATCCACATGCACTTCATTAGTTTAATAAATATATTGACATAAATAGTTCAGTTTAAATAATAACAAACGCAAATATAACGCAAGCAACCAGCAAAGAAGCATACAATAAAGAAAAACACAAGAAACGCGTTGTGGGCGTGTTTCGTGATCCAAAAGTCTGATCATTTTTCGCTTAAATTTAAAATTCATGAATTACGTCTCTCAGCAAAAATTGAAGATCAAATGGAATGGCAACATAAGTGAAACAGAAACATACCGCGCAATGATGATTTGCCGTCTCGATCTAATGGTCAACAGGTACTAAGTCAGTGACGACATTGGTTTCTATTCAAATCTACATATAATTCATTCCTATTTAAAGGTGTGTGTGTAAGTATTTTCCAATCAGTGTCAATGAGGTATCTAAGAGAACAAACTACACTTTATATTCATTTTATAGACACAGAAATCAATTTGTTTTTATTATCGACTAAATCGTTCACAGGTCATATAAAATGCTTGGTTTTGTTCTTCGTATAAGTAAAGTGTTCAGTAACCCGCGTACAGTGTAACAGTAGTTATGTTATATTTTGCATTAGTCAGAAGTATACTGGAATATGCCACGCCAATTTGGAACCCGCAGTACAAAGTATACATAGATAGCATAGAACATATTAAAAACAAATTTATAAAATATCTTACCTTCAAATTCAACAATAACTTTGAATGCACGTTTCAAACTTTGCAAAAAAGACGAGTAATAGCTGATTTGACATTTATACACAAAATTTTAAATAATAACATTGACTCTACCGAACTTCTTTCCCTAGTTAATTTTAATATACCATTAAGACGTACACGCTACACAGAACTATTTCACACGCTTAATTACAAGACAAATGCAGCAACTAATTTGCCAATCAATCGTGCTCTTCATATGTTCAATAATATTAATATAAATTCTAACATCGACATTTTCTCCGATTCACTGCCCAAATTTAAAAAGAGCACCATGTCAATAATTTATATTGTTCAATGCGCCATGCGCATACATACATACACAAACACATACTCACACACACACACATACACACCTTCCAACTACACACATTACCCGGTGATTACTTAATATGCACACCATAAATAAGACACTACAATAAAATACATAATAGATACCCATCATGAATTATATTTATTAATTGTAAAATTTTCTCACCAATGGATAATATAATGTACCTACTGTTTGTTTCTGTTTAAAAATAAATAAATAAATTATAGACGTATTGTCTAAGATAAACAAATTTAATACTTTATCGCTAAGTGAAATTATTGAATGTTATTGAACGCGTAAAACTTAGGTATATGGGTACGCAAAAACAATCTTCGATAAAGCAGTGTTGAATCTAAGTCACTACTATCATAAGCAAACAGCGTGCACATCATATTTTATTATATCGATAATTTACGTAATATTAATAAGTGCTGGGGAATCTGACGATGGTGTCCCTTTCTGTACCTAATGTTTAAAAATATGATGACGCCGATATAATTTATCAATACAAATTACAAATACTAAATTTACATGATACAAGTAGGTATACATTACATGAATGTTATCGTATTTAGACGAACGTACACAGGTATAATTTAATTTATTTTTTAAATAGAAAACTTTTTAAATTACAACGAAATCCATTTAAACTAAAGTTAAATAAACCTTCAGAAAACTAAAGAGGACAAGAGTGGGGGGCAAGTACAAAAGAGGAGACCGATAGGCTACGAAGCACCGCACAAATAAGAGACCGATTATACTATCTTATTCTCTCGCAAGCTAAATCGTGTAAATATATGCTATTGCCTCTTTTTAGTGTCGCTATTTTTCGTTTCATCGAGTTTCGAATCACAACGGTGGTAAAGAAGTTATCACTTGAAAAAATTCACATGCGGTAGAATTTAAATGAAGCACCGCACAATGAGGAGACCGATTGTACTATCTCATTCTTTCACAGGCTAAATTCTATAGATGTATGTGTTTGTCTCTTTTTAGTGTCGCTTGTTCGTTTCATCGAGTTTCAAATCACAACGGTGGTAAAGAAGTTCACTTCATAATGAAGAAATTGTAATCTCAGCTTGGTACTATTACTGTAAAAGTGGTGTAACTCCATACTTTTAAAATTCATTTTTTCTTTCTTAATGGTATCACATCTATTCATATCAAGTTATTTTCACTAGAAATAATTTTTCTTTGATTTATTTTAAACAATCTTTATGTAGGTACATTTGTATAAAATCTCGCGTAACGATGTTTGTTCGAGATTAACTCCGAAACTACTAAACCGATTTGAATGAAATTTGGCTTACTGTGTGTAATTTGGTCCAACTTAAGAGATAGGATCGTTTTTTATAAATATTATTTACCTCAATATTTATTATTGCGAATTCATTAAATGTTTATTTGTAATTATTTGTAAGTTAAATAAGTTTCTAACAGATGGCGGTGTGAGTTAATTTATCGACACAACACTTGGTTATCTAGGTTGGGTAACCATCTCCAGTAGATGGAGTTGTGTTTCGTTAACCACAGCAACGCGTGTACGGTTCAGCTAGTAAACATATAAAACATTGAATGAAGGCTTGTATTTTTTTCCTATACTTTAATACGCAAGATCCTCGATATTTAAAAATTGAGTAAAAATAAGTAAGGTGGGTACACTACTATTACAATGAACGACACAAATATTAAAATGTTGACATAATATTTTTAATGTGTATATTGTTCCGAATGATGTATGATGTTTAATATAACAGCGGACACGTATGTAATTTTGTCGCAAAATCTAAATAAAACTCGACAAATTCAGACCATTGTTTTAGTTCACTGCCATGCACAGATAAGAGAAACAAAGGTTCACTGCTTATTTAAACAAATAATAACGATAGAAAAAAAAAATAGATTATGGAACAATAAATTACCTTTGCAGTAAAATACACTATTCCGGTAAATGTTTTCGAGGTTAAATTATTTGTAAAATATCCTGCGTATTATTCGCGTAATGTCGATTATTATCCCGTTATGCTCGTGCGAACTCTGGCGGAGTAAAAAGGTACTATTCAAAACGGCTACCATCATGACAGGATTCACCAGAACACACAAACAAAGCTGGTGTAAATAGGCTTATGGACGGTTTATTATCAATACCAGACATTCTGACTGAGGATTCTGTGTCCATGATAAGTTCGGCCGTCAACAGTCTTCTGATTCTTCCTAGATGCAGAACTAACTTAGTACCAATGGTGAAGCCCCAGGAAGAATTTGCTGGGTTATTTAACTGCCTCGCAGGAAATTTAGATATTTTACACATGTCCTTTAACAATTTAATCACAAAGTATTTTTTTATTTAAGTATTTTTAGGTACATGTATGCACAAAATATTATCTAGTGCCTACATGTAACCATTTCTGTCCTACATTATATATTTATTCAGTGAATATGTATATACTATAATATGGAATATTTTTTATTCAAACAGTTCGATTTCGTTTTATTATTAAAAGTGAGGATTTATGTAGGGGGAGACCAAAACATGCAAAAAATATTCATTAAATATTGTTAAGGGGTCGTCCATTAATCACGTGAGGCTCGAAAGGGGGGGGGGGGGGGTCAAAAAGTTGCTAAAAAACATCACGTGATTAATGGTCGAACCCTTAAATTAATTCACTTACGCGGTAAAGCCATTGTTATATTCATCTTTTTTTTTATTTAACATTTCGTAGACAATCAATCAATGCTGCCAATCAGAGAAAAAATATTATTGCCACGTAAAACAATAATTTATTCAGTGAATGCATTATTGACAAGTTTGTACCTGTATTTATAACAGCAGAACATGGAAAGAAATGTATTAGAATAATTACACGTACACGCTAGACAAATCCTGCTTTGCTAAACAAACCATTCAAAACCAGGAATGTTTTTTAAAATTATGATGACATGCACCTTTCGTAGTTTGAACCTCATTCAAATAATTCGAAATAGTTAGGTACTTTTTTAATTTTATTTTGACGAGAATTTATTTTATAGGATTGGTACTTCCGAAAATGTCATATTTGATTGTTTATTTGAACTCTATTAGTTAAAAAAGGTATATTCCGTATTATCCGTGCATCAAACTTCGACAACACAAACCTTCCGTATTATCCGTGAGGTGGACTCTATGCGTATTTAACAATTTTTTTTTGTAATTAACAGCTTTCATTATTTTTTTTATAAATCGCTTTATACAATACATTATAGGTTTATCGCGCAATACATTGTAGGTTTTGATATCTACTGTTATTGCAAAATAAATAAAAATTTCGGAACAAAGGAAATTCAATACATACAAATATACAAACATATTTACAGACAAGACGAAATCAAAGGCGCTCGTGTTAAAACAGGACTTCCCTGTGCTCAGTAAATTATTTAAAGTTAGAAGGTTTTTATACAAAACATTTTGGTTAGTGAAATGAAAACATATTATTTGCAAAATGCCGTCTTCCTGTCATTTTCCTTTCTTTTATTTCAAAAAGTTTGTTACGCAAAGTTTGTGACGGTTGCTCACCGGGCCGCCATATTTATTTACCTTAGGTTTATCGCATTAGAGACGTGAAAAATGATAATAATATATAAATTGTACTTACCGGTGGGGGTTCAAAGGAGAAAACTTCAGAATAGTTCACAGAAACAAGGTGGTTGTAATAAATTGCACCGAATTCGAAACGCCACTACAGAGATAACCGCGATGCTAGTCCAACGGACTTGTTGAGCGTACTGAACTGACTGCCAGTGCGGACGTCGCGGACGAGAATGCCGAACTGCCGACGCTGAAATGCCGACTGCCCGACTGCCGGCTCACGGCTGCCGGCAGAGCCCAGAAGAACATACCTACATCGAGTTGGTCCCAGTGGCGGTCGGTGTTGTTCCCGTTTTCCTACTCTGTTCTGTTACTCATTTCTTTATTCCGGGAAAAGCAATTTTTATAAATCGTACTTGATTCTTTAAGATTATTTTTTGAATCCAATAAGATTCTCGAATAAATTGAATATTTCGTTGATGTTTTCTAGAAGTGTTCCAATGAGATTTGATAATAATTACACAATGCTTTCTAGGAGTGATATTTTCCTTACTCTACTTTCTCACTGTTCAAATTAATATTTAAACTTTCCACACATAATTTACATGGTAGTAGGCATAGAATAAGGAAGAGTGGAAGGCTTATTGCCATTTAACAATTTATTCAAACCAGATTCTTAGTGGCAAGTAAATTCTTGTGGTGCTTTCTACATGATATAAATGAAATTCCAAAGAGAACGTTAGATTGCAGCTAGTTCAAGAGATCTCCAGAGACTCCCACCATATTATTGAAGATTCACCAAAATTGGGTGGCCAAAGAGATTTAGGCGGTAATAAATGTATAAGAGGCCGGTATTCGAATTTCTACCGATTTCTTGCAAACCTCACTTAAACATTTGAAGTTTTAAAGCTCTTAAAAAAATATATGTTATTCTTGAAGATAATATCTAGACATTAGTCGCGCCCAAACGCAAATTATATAAAATTCCCTCAATAGAAAAAAATTGCAAAATATGCTCCAAAAATTATTATAAACAAGTTTGTTTCAGTTTTACGTATGAAAAAAAATCACAGCGTTTCTTTAAATGCTGTTTAAGACAATTGTCGCAAGATTTTTGCTCTATTTTAAACGAGTCGTGTTTTATTAAAGATTTTCATGATTTTTGCATCGATTTTATCGTTGTAAATGTTAGCGCGCTCTTCTAACATTCGTAATTTCACATCTCTCCGTCTTCTTCTTTTTGGGACCGGGAGCGGAGCCTTAAAGAAGGGCCAAAAAGCTTTATGGTACTGACAGACATGCTCATTAGTAGCATGCTCACTTGCTAGGACTAATGAGCAAATGATACTTAATAGCATGTGTGTCACGCCCAAATGAGAATGCCCAGAAATCAACCGGCTGTTGATTTATGGGGACTGTGGAAGGGGAAATCAGCATGCTCATTTATGAGCATGTGTGTCAGTACCATTTAGACGATAATGTATATTTAATAGAGTGGCCAAAGAGATTTAGACGATAATATATATTTTGTGCTGGTGGAGTTTAGAAGTAGGTAAAGAATATTTTATATTTAAAAACCAGTAATAATTTAGGCTTCACTTACACAAACGCAGAGCCTGAAAGACGAATGAAAAGAGTTCTCCTTGTTCTCGTATTCTGCAGACCACGTTAAATGCCGATTCCTCAGTAAACCTAATACAATAAATAAATAATAATATTTTTATTTGGAAAACAAACAGCTTTACAAAGATACATAAAAAGAAAGAGTGCTAAAATAAAACAGTAGGCCTAAAAACATGTTTTCGCTGATAATTAAATAATAAAACAGATTCTAAAACTAAAACAGATTCATGATAACAGATACATTTTCCATTTTAGCTTTGATGTTAGTAACTTAACACTCTAGTTATAAGTGTGGATAATTAAGACACTTGATTTTATTCGTTCACCCGTTACTTAGGTATATTTCTGTACCCGAGAAGCATACGGAAGCAAGTCCAAAAAGGTAAATGTTCAGGAGAGCCAAAAATTTTTTTTTTCTGTAACTATGGTCTCATAACTTCTTAGGTTATCCATGCTGATGGATACAAAAAAAGTAATTATTAAATCAATTATTTTTGTTTTAGACTTGAGTCCTTCTGCTTCAAAATGAAATGGAATATTTTGATATTACTTGTGGTGGAAAGTAAAGGACCAATGTTTACTTTCATAGAAAGCGAAGTAATGTATAATTTGAGTCATAATACTACATAATACGTAGGATTAAAGTCATAATACTCAAAATTCAACTAAATCATAATGATGCAAGTCGATGTACATATTTCTGCTTCTAAGATAGTTGTTGCATCAAAGGTAGTTGCATCCGTATACATTTTTGAAAATCCTATTTTTCTTCTTGATACCAGCTGTATCTTTCTGCCACTGATAAACATGATAATTTACTTCAAGTCTGCATCAAAAACTCTTTTCTTCAAATTTTGGACTTGCATCCATATGCTTCTCGGGTACAGATTTATAGTACCTAGAATTTAGTGAATATTTTATACTGTAAGAAGGTATTCCCGTCGTTTGTGGATGGGGTAGCATCTTAAAATACGATAAATGTCACTTATTAAATAGGAAAATAATGGACAAAATAGAAATAATCACTTAAAATATAACCCAAGGCACAACGAATTACGATTTTTTCTTCAATCTTTGTAAAATCAGTTTGTGGCGTCATTTTTTAATTAAATGAAAATAAATCACTTTGTAAAACACCACTTATTAAATCCAAATTAACTACATGTTTCATAACATCATTAACTACGTGATAAACATTTATTATTTAATTCAAAATGACGCGACAAAGAGCATTTGTAAAGATTGAAGAAGAAAAGGTAAATTGATCCTTTTAATATCCGAACACTAATGTTTTCTAAATCCCAATACAATGTGCATGATCAAATAAAATTATCTAAAATATCTCAGCATACTTAGTTTAGTATTGCGATTTTTTTTTATTGTTTAAAAGACACAGCTGTGTTAAAAACGCATATGCTGCACTCCACTGCAGCGAACGGTTTTTGTGGAGTTCTCAAATAGATCACGTGTCCGCCACGCGCCAAGCAAGGGGCATGTTTTTTGTGGCCACTTAAAAACAAACTGATCTAATATAATTAGCTAAATAGGTGCTAATATTATAGTTTTATAGAATTATTATTCATAAGTTTTTTCCGCCTAAGCCACTTGCATGGATTTCGTAACGACTTGGAAAAAATTGTGTGGATAAATTTTTCTACTGAGATTCCAAAAATGTAACTACCTTTTTTTAGAAATTTTTAATTTTTTGTTTTAATAAATAAATCCGTTTTTTTGGGCTCATGACGTCACCACGTGAAAATGACCCGTCTCCGAAATATTCAATTAATTTTGTAAAACTCCACACAATTTTTTTTTTGATTTCCGGCGAATTTTTCAATTTGATCGCTAGGTTTTTTGTTTGTTACCTTGCGAACTTATGTTTTTTTTTTATGTTTTGACAGATGGTAATAAAGATGGCGGTGTATAAAGTGAAGCTCGTATAGATATGCTTTGGGGAATTATGGTAATAGTGCTGATTTTAACAAAATCCATGTTTATAATGTACTAGCTGGGTTACCCGGCTTTGCTCAGGACAATTCGAGAGTGTTGTGGAATGTTCCACAATGATATTCCCGATTCCCTATTCCCAAACATTCCACGACATACTCCGCCACTCCTTCCAGAACTTTCTAGAGCTCTATGGAACCTTCTAGAACTTTGCGGAAGACTATTCTAGAAATTTCTAGAGGGCGAAACTTCCAGCCCTTATATCTTCAAAAGCACGCCCTTTAGGTAAAAACGGATACTCTTGTTCCCTATGGGGGATAGAGATCTACCACACCATATAACTCCCTTGATCGAACCGGGACTGGTTTCTGAGTTTTTGCGAGCCGCACGTTTTTTTGGACTTTCTTTTATAAGATATATTGATTATTATAATTGTAATTTACAAGTACAAGTTTATTACATTGGATTTAGTCATATGTAGACGTTGACCATTTTAATGATTAATGATCAATAAGATGGATCAAGGAAACAAATATTTTTGAGATGCAATATTTTTTGGTATGCCTCGTTATTCTCCTGTGCCATTCATGTGGAATGCATAGTTTTTTAAAATGATTTTCGGCTATGTAATTATTTTTTTTCGCACTCATAAAATTATGTCCCGTCTTTCCGGTTTATAAAAAATGATCCGATTTTTCGGATTGAAAGTTTAAAAAAATCGCTAGGGTTTCAAAAATACGAAATGTCTTAGAATATTTGCCTAAACCGGAAATTAAAAAAAAAGTAATGCAAGTGGCCTATTGAAAACCGAAAATATGATATAGGTACTTACCTCAATTCCTAAAAAGCTATTTTTTCAACGTTTACGAACGTACCTAACAAGAGCATTTTATTTAATTAATTTATTATTTTACTAGCAGACCCGGCCACACGTTGCTCTTGCTAACGAAACTAAACGCCATTACCCAACCTTTATAAAATCCAAAATCTCTGCCCGCTGCCTGAATTGAATATTTGAATTTCTCGGCTTTTCTCTATTATAAAAAGCATGTATTGTACTATAAACCTTCCTCTTGAATCACTCTATCTATTGGTGAAAACCGCATGAAAATCCGTTGCGTAGTTTAAAAGATCTAAGCGTACATACATTTTGAGCGACTTAATTTCATACAATGTAATGATCCCTGAATTGAATATTTGATTTTCTCGGCTTTTCTCTGCTATAATAAACAGTTGCCAATTCGTGGGGAATTTGACGAAATGTGGGGAATTTTTAAGATTTTTAAAGAATTGGGATACTGAGGTTCAATCCATGACGGCAGTTTTGTGTACTAGGTTTATTGTAGCAGTTAAAGTACATAATAATGTGAATTAAATTCAAAGTACGTCAATTATTATAAGCAATAATTATTAGCCTGAAACACTCATCTACATACATTGAAAAAATCTCCCAAGAAAAGATACATGCCGCCGACGGGACTTGAACCCGTATCCTTCTGATAATTATTGCTTATAATAATTTAATAATTGTTACCCTTAATCTTGTCTTAAACATTAGTTTATGAATTAAAAAATAATAACTAAAGTACATCAATTCAATGAAAATTAAAGGTTTCTTTATGAAGTGAACATGATACAGTTAAGACAAAAAGATAATAGAATAAAATAAAAGTCCTAGGTGATAATTAAAAAAGTAGGTATTATGAAACATAAAGTATTATAAAAGTCTGGGTGGCATGCTTTTAGACGTTTAATACCTAAACTTGGTCCGTGGGAAGTGGGCTTTAGTGGGATTTGGGTTACAGTTTGTTGAAGATCTGGTTATTATTGAGGACTGATTGTAAGGGTGTACGTAGCTGGTATTTGAAGAAGTTAATAATCGACGCTCTAGCATAAAGTTGACTAATTGACCAAACATTGAGCATTTCTAAACTTTATGGGAGTCCATATCGTTAGGTACTTGAAAAATAAGTTGCCTCTTTTGTACTTTTACTAGTACTAGTGGATCTAGAAAAACAGTAGATACCCTTCCCTAATGCAATACACCAGCGGTCGGCAATTAGTTTTGTTGGCGGGCCATATGAATATGAACTTTTTTTGGGGGCCATGAGACCGTTGACGTTATTCGTGCGCGCGCGAGCCTGCTCAATCAGCTCCCTTGTGACTGCCCGTCTGATCGCCCGTCATCATTGTGCCTAGCAGCTAGCAGCACCGTATAACGCAAATGTTCAACATGAAGGATATTTTTCTGCAAGACTCCCCCCCCGCACAAAAAAGTAAGATGGAAAACTCCCTCGCCGCTGGGGTAAGAAGAGAATATGGACCGTCACATATAGGCCAGTGCAATTAGCGATCCGCTATCGGAATTATTCCGGTAGTCCTATTTTTTTATTACCCCTTACTCTCGTTAATTTATGGTTATAATATGTAAAAATGTAATGTAAACACAAGTCGAAAAATGTGGTAATAAATCGTGATAAATTTGCTGTTTTCACCAATTTTTGTCTGTACTTTATATCAGTAAAAAAACTACAAAAAATATAGGAATTACACTTTTTTTTTTGAAATTGTATTAAGTATCTACATAATTGGTGTCTGTAAAAATTTTCACAAAATTGTACCAGAAAAGAGATAAGTACAAAAAAATCAAACCAAGTCGTGCAATTTACCGGTTTTTATAAACTTATACACATTTTTACGACTCTATAACCCAAAAGTTATTAGAAATAGAAGAAAATTATTGGCCCAAAAAATTGTAGGGAGTTATATGTTCTACTAAACTTGTTAAGATACTTTTAGATATTTGAGAAAAACTAGATTTTGACGCGATTTCGGCTGGTTTTTTCAAAATGGCGGCGAATGCTCAAGTCACCAAAGGTCGAAAACTCAGATTTTACATCAGGAGATGAGTAGGCATATAAAACATAAAAAAATTGGGACTACCGGAATAATTCCGACCGCGAGACCCTTTTTTTCCGAATACTGGTCGTTGACTGTCACACATAACGCAGCTCTATCACATACGCATTGCTTCATTCTTCTGTGGTCTTCATGACCCGCCTCAAGTGTTTGATTTTCTTGATCTCTCCCTCCAGAATACCCCGGCGACGATCATCGTTATTTGTCAATAGTTAGGAATATCCATCATGCAATTGACAATTGCCAACAGATCGTTTACAGAGGCAATTTAGGCGATTGATGAAGGTGTGTTTTAATAGACGCCATAGACAAGCATCATTGATGACCGGAATTATCGTTTCGCTGTGCGATTGAAAATCTTTCGTTTCATCTAGAAACGAGATTTATTCTACTTATAATTGAATTACATCGCGATTGTCCAGAGTTACGGAAAGAAAAATCCAAAGATTATCACTGTATCCGCACACTTAAGAGGAAACCTGGTCGGCGAGAAATTTGAACAGTAGGTATTTTACCAAACTGATGCTGTCACAGTCGCTCTAACTCGACGAATACTGAGCGAAAGAAACAAGCACATATCAGGCTGATAATACTAACACAAATAAAATTATCAAAATGATATTTGGTATTCCTAATTTTTGACCTGCAAACCGGACCGATTATAATTTGTTTTACTAACTCTTTTAGAAGAGAATTGTATCCGTAAGTTGTAATTGTATCTGCCTTTTTTAAAAATACATTGTAATAGTTTGTACACTGAACGTCGGTTGATGGCGTTCAAACCAGGTAATTTTAACGATTTTGGAGGGTCGTAACTTCTATAAGAAATGACATCAAAAAAAGCAAAACTTTTCGATAAATTAGTGGTCGATATAATCTATGTTATATTAAAAATTATTTGCAGTAGCACCAAAATCCAAATTGGGGAATACGTTTGTTTCTTAAGACCCGGTAGTAATCGCTCAAGAAGAATGTAGTTTTAAAGCTAATATAAAATAAAAAAAATAGGAGAAAATTATTAAATTATGAATTTAATAAAACAGTTTATAATAGAGAAAACATCTCTCGACAAATGCTATGTTGCATTTAAAGATACACTGTGAATTTTTTCATACCCAATAATATGTTTATTAAAAAATAGAACAAAATGTGTTTTTAATAATTTTTGCAGCACATTTTGCGTTTTTTATCCATCTAGGGAATTTCATATAATTACCGTTTCGGCTCTACAAATGTATAGATACTATCTTCAAAAATAACATACACTTTTTCAGGAACTGGTCACAAGAAATATCTTATAAATAGGTAGAAATTCGGAATGCGGGGCCTTATAAGTGATGTGCCCGCAGTTGTCCACAAAGCAACTGAGGAGAGTATGAAGGGTCACATGAAGTTCTGTTAATATCGATCGCACTTCAATGACTTCAATTCATACTGTCAATGACGTAAGCACATTGTCAATAGGCATTGATCGTCCCCGGACGCAGTAAGTTTCGGCATAACCAATAATGCCATCAATTAAATAATATTATATACCTATTTATTTGATGAATGACCCGCTGCAGAATGCGGAGGGGGCACGGCCAATAGTGAATCTTGACAAACGTCTCCACGCCTATTGTCTTCCCACCTGCTTGACTACCTCTCCTACCTTACTTGCCTCCGCCTTTCCTACCTGGCGATGACGAACATAATGACCATTTCCTGGGATGAAGGCGGTTCTATTTGCACGGCCAATAGGTACCATTTCTGAACTAGGTACTTTTACAACAAATTTTATTTGTTATGTGCTTATGTCTAGCGGCGGACCTATAAAAATCACATATTATTATAATTTACATTTTTAGTAGCTAAAACCTAAACGCGTACGATCGATTTATTAATACGAAAGTATGGAATGTATCGCGAGCATCTTCTAACCCAGGGGTCGGCAATCTGGGGCTCTTTGAATGTGAAGCTGCGGCTCTTTAGTTCCATACGCAAATATGATTTATTTTATCAAAAAAAAAACATTAAAAAACCGTTGTGAATCGATGAAGGAGGATTAGGTGGATAAATAAAGGGAGGTAACATAATAAGGTAGGGTGTTGAAACGTTTTGCTTTGAGCTTGAATGAAACAAATACATTCCTCAATGAAAAAGATATTAATCACCCTGAAGATGAAGCCATACTAAATAATGCAAAATCATATGTTTTTGTTTTGAAAATTTGATCGCTTAGAAGTATTATAGATGCTTCAATTAAATACTGCGTGTAGAACATATTTTGGCCCTTAAAAATATTGGTCATTTTTTTAAATAAGTCTTTTAATAAGCTTATAAAAAAATAAAGTATAAGGACTATAAAAAACACTTTCAAGTCCAAACTCTCCTATTAATCAACCCCTTTTCGGATATGGTTTTATTGTACAATGTGGCAAATTCAGTTTCTTTTATAATAATCGCAAAAAAAAAATGATATTTACGCCCGAACTTCCCAAATTAAAATAAAATATGCATTTTCGCGTTGTTATTTTACAATACGACCGCTAGTCGACGAATTTGTTTTTTTCAAAGTGAACCCTATGCCGTCCACCGAAGAACTATACTGACCACGCCACACCCGTTTTCACTCAGACCTCAGACCTCCCCGGCCGTAGCGGAAAACAGACGTTAGGCTCCACGTCGCTTGATTTCGTGAAATCAATTTTGATTTCTGTTTTATTACAATAAACAATCCGTAAAAAAAGGAGTAAATGTTTTTTACATGTTTTTTTTTTTCTTTTTTTTTTACAAAAACAACCAGTAAATAAAAATTCTCAAATACCTTTTCCAACCTTTCCAAAAGCTTTTTCTCAAGTATTTTCAAACTCCTCCCTTAAAGGGGCGTGAATTCCGATTTCAATTTTTTCTTGGACTACTGGGGGCCCTGAATTAAAGAACGACAAATGGTTGCAAACATTTTACTTTATAATGGATATCACAGCGAAATTAAATGAGCTGAATCTAAAACTGCAAGGAAAGGGAAATCCATCCTTTGTTTAGGTAGAAGAATTGGTTTTTTTCGAACGAATAATAATTATTACATTAATTAATTAACACGAATTACTTCAGCACAGTTATAAAAACAGATTTCAGAACCAACAAAAGCACTCTAGCATTCGTAGTAAATCCTCTCAACACAAATAGTAACGATAACCACATTAGCCATGTGGAGTTGATACCAGCCCCCCCCCCCAAATTTATTTGAATTTATTTATGCAAGTACTATTTATTGTTGGCAAGAAAAAAACTTATGGCTCTTTAAAAACTTTGAAATTTTGTAAATTGTAATTTTTGACTCTTCCGACTCAAAAGGTTGCCGACCCCTGTCCCATCCTTTTCCTATATTCCTCTTCCTATCCCCTTCCTATAAACCAAAATTAATTAAGATTTTGAAACTTCATTTCCAGTGAACTTTAGCATAAGAAACTTTTGTGGCTTGACTTCAGTTCACTCATATCACTGTATATTAAGTAAAAGCTGTTTGTTTCTTAATTATTTAAGGATTTGTAAAGCTGAAAGCATTTATAAAAAAAACATTTGCCTCGGGATCCTTGCCTTCCAAAAACAAACATTGGCAATTTAATTTACCGTTTAGTTAGTAAACTTGAAAAATTACAATACCTCGATCAAAAATGTAAATATAAGATACACACATTTCATTATTATAGAATTATTTATTAATTAATTTTGTAAAAATGATAAATCTTTTTATTGCCCTTTTTTACAATAACTCACACGAGGCCTTGAGAAAAAAAAATCACTCAGGGCCTACGTCATCTTTGGGGATGCTATGTCAAGGGTCGATTTAGGGAAGGAAAGGAGAGGAAGTTCTGGGAAGGAAAAAGGTATGAGGGGTGGTTAGGAATCTGGAGGTGAATCTGTCCAGGAGTAAGGGTCGTATGAATCCATCCATCCCACTGCGGTGAAACCCGATGGTCCGAGAGAGTCCGACTGGACTGGAGAGGTCTAGATTATATCTACAAAGTAGGTTAGCTAACGCATTCGCCATCAAGACCTAGACAAACCTCATCAAGAATCCGGTCACCCTGCTAAATAACCAGACACGTCTGGTGATTTAGCAGGGTACGTAGCGAGATTTAGCACGTAGCGAACCTCTTGGGATGACCTGTGGCCTATGACAGGGGTGTTGGCTATCCAATAAATGGTTCCCCGGGCGGCTGTACCCATACCCGCCTCCCAAACTGCTTGTCTGTATTGCTCCAACAATCGGTTTCAATTTTGAAAAACACTTAAATTCAAATCAAATCCAAGTGCTAGAGTATATCGGATTTATTAATCAGAATCAAAAAACCAAAATTAGTATATTTAATTGAAGTACATACGTACATATATTTACTTTGGTCCCTAATAACTAATAACTAATCTAAAAACCATCAAAATTACAGAAGATGTAATTATTTTTTACAGTCGACGTAAGCTAAAGTTAAATTTACGAACAGCGCCATCGATGAAGGTGGCTGTGACTTATTTTTGAAACACGCGTCAAAAAGATCGTAATTAGAATATTAAATAGTAGCGCGGTTGGTAGTGAATTTCCGACTTTTGCCATGTGAGCGAATATCACTGTATCGGATCATAGATGGCACCACTTCCGTTGACCTGAGTCTAAGGCAATACACATAACACTATCGGATTTCAGAATATTTGGAAGCCAATGTATATTGAAGAAGCAGCACTATTTTTTACCATAACATGTTATACATATAACAGAATTTTTTTTTTTTTTTTGAAGAATGCTTTGAGATTTTTTTTCAAACGAGGGAATTTCATATAATTTCTGTTTCGGCTCTGTCACAAAAAATAGGGTATGCAATTCATACACGGTAGAAGTGAAACCTTCATACAACCAAAGTAGACAAGACTGGGTATGCTACGAAGCACCGCACAAAGAGGAGACCCATTTTAGTATCTCATTCTCTCGCAGACTAAATGCTTCATAGAGGTATAATAATAATAATAATAATATTTGGACGATTTACATAGCGCCGTTTTTGTGAAAAATCACCTCAAGTATATGTGTTTGTCCCCTTTTTTGTGGCTATTTTTCGTTTCATCGAGTTTCAAATCACAACGGTGCTAAAGAAGTATTCAATTCAAAAACTTAAAAGAGAAACATGTAATCAATCTGTAGAAATTCATTTGTGGTTGTCTTTCGCGATTTAATTTTTGTTTGAAAACCTACTACAAAAAATCAGAGCGTATGTAGTGAAAACTTCAGAAAACTAAAGTAGACAAGAGTGGAGAGGCTACGAAGCATCGCACAAAGAGGAGACCGATTAGTCTCTATCATTCTCTGGCAGGCTAAATCCTATATATGTATACGTTTGTCTCTTTGTAGTGTCACTTTTTCGTTTCATCGAGTTTCAAATCATAAAGGTGCTAAAGAAGTTTCACTTCAAAAATACATTTAGACAAAAGCAACGAAGCATCGCACAAAGAGGAGACCGATTATACAATCTCAATCTCTCGTAGGTAAAATCCTATAGATTTATGTGATTATCTCTTTTTAGTGTCTCTATTTTTCGTTTCATCGGGTTTCAAATTACGGTTTTCACTTCAAAAAACGTTTCGCAGAATGTTTTTGTAACGTGCGTCGCCGTTATTCCGGCTATAATGACAGTGCTGAGCTTAATTTTTCTTTGTCATTCGCTAAAATGTAGTTGCTTCCTTGGCCATACTGTTTTGTTGTCTGCTAACGCGCTGACCAATGTCGTGGACACCGGTCACAGAGTGTCAGAAGCCAGAACCGGGTTTGATCGCTCACCGTAGTGAGTGGTCTGCCTCTGTAGACACATCCTACTGAATTAAATATGTGGATGGGAGGGTCCCATGCGCCATCGCATCTGAATACATTCATTCTTCCGACTCCTCCTCTTGGACATTCACTGAGCGAAATACAATTCTATCGGAAGAGATACACCGATGGAAATATGAATTGGGCGTTTCCTTATAAACTCATTGTTCGTTACTTCATCGTAATCGTTGATGCAATCAATTCGTAAAATTGTTTAAGTATGTAACTTTACGTTTCCTAAATAAAAAAAAATAAAAAAAAACCCGTGTGCAGTTCACACGCGGGAGAAGCGAAACCTTGAGAAAACAAAACTTCGAGAGAATGAGACCAATGCAGGTATCGGGAGTAGAATAATTGGAGGATTTTTTTATTATAATATTTTTACCAAGTTTAAACATTATTTTACATTTTATTCTACGAAGCACCGTACATAGATGAGGCCCAAAGAGGACACCGATTAGTCTATCTCATTCTTTAGCAGGCTAAATCCTATAGATGTACCTATGTTTGTCTCTTTTTAGTGTCGCTCTTTTCTTTTTCTACGAGTTTTAAATCACAACAAAATTTTCACTTAAAAAAACTTTTCAGAAAAATCTTCAAACCTTCAGAAAACTAAATTAGACAAGAGTGGGGAGGCTACGAAGCACCGCACAAAGAGACCGATTATACTATCTAATTATCTCGCTGGCTAAATCCTATAGTTGTATGTTTGTCTCTCTTTAGTGTGACTATTTTTCGTTTCATCGAGTTTCAAAGAATACATGAAGGTTTGCATGAATACATTTTGCACAGTCTAATCTCCGTTTTAATTTCTGAAGAAGGTATGTTTTAAATTAAAACATTAAAATATTTTCTTTTTCAACCACGCTTGGCAAAAAATCTGTCTCCGGCGGCTGACGAGAGAAAAATGTTGGACATGTGGAAGAACGTACATGTCGCGTTGGGAGACTATTCGGTAATAAATTCTAGACATTGCATAGATACCTAGTTATAATGATTTTTTTATTGAAAATTATTATACCAGCTTTCGGCGGTTGAATCATCGCCGAAACCACATTGATGTAAGTGCATAACATGGGCGATGTGAATCTAGGTGTCTTGTTGATCTTGTTGAAATAGTTTAATAACTAACTAACCATCACGCCGTTTCCCCGCAGGGGTAGGCAGAGAGGACGGACCGCCAAACAACTCGGTATTGGCACACACACCTTTGCCTCACTCACATTCATACATCGTCTCATACATTCTCTTCTATTATTCTGACTTTTGACATGGCCCGACTCTCCAGTATCTGATTCACTTGATCGTGCCATGTCTTCCTCGGACGTCCACGACTTCTTCTACCATTCACATTTGCGTCGTATATTCTTCTTACACTGCTTTCTTCGTTCATTCGCTCTACATGCCCGAACCATCTGAGGGTCCCTTTCTTAATCTTACTCATTATGCATACATCAGCCTTACATTCTTTGCGGATATCCACATTTCTCACACGATCATACATTGTTTTACCACACATACGCCTCAGGGATCTCATTTCAACAGCATTCAGTTTACTGTCATCCTTCCTCTGCCAGTTCCATGCCTCACTACCATACATCAGGGTAGGTACCAGGACTCCATTGTGGACTGCTAGATTCGCTTTTTTTGACAGTTTTTTATTAGCGCCAACGGCATTCAGTCCTCCATTAATGGAGTTACCAGCATTCACCCTTATTTCAATATCCCTATCAGCCTTCCCATCTCTCGTAAACATACTACCCAGATACACAAACTCATCCACCTGCTCCAAGTATTCATCATTCACAACTATATTGCATACTTTTTTCTTACTCTCTCTTTCAAACACCATGACTTTAGACTTACTTACATTCATCATTAACTCATTGTTCATACATACTTCGTTCATCCTAGATACGAGAGACTGTAGATCTTCCATAGTGTTAGAAATCAGCACCGCATCATCAGCATACAACAGGCAACATACTTTCAGATTACTCAATTTCGCGCCCAATCCCACTTCTTTCAATTCTTGCATACAATTATCCATGTAAAGATTGAATAACCATGGTGACATTACACAGCCTTGCTTAACACCTTTTGTGATGTCATACCACCCCGTAAAACCACCGTTCACCCTAACACATGCAACGCTTCCCTCGTACATAGACGCAATTGCCTGTATGAGATTTGTATTCACTCCATACTTGGACAACACCTTCCAAAGCTTTTTCCTATCGACTCGGTCGTATGCTTTTTGTAGATCTACAAAGGCGCAGAAAAGTTTCCGGTTTTTCGCCAGAAACTTCTCAGTGAGCATACGCAAGGAAAAAATCTGGTCCATGCATCCCCTTCCACTCATAAAGGCACCTTGCACATCCCATATTTTATCCTTTGTTTCCATTCTTTAATTCTCAATAGTTTAATGGTTCTCAAAAATGCCTTTTTTATGTTATAGGTACCTATTGCACACAAGGGCCAATTGCTCCCAACCGTCTGGAGTTGGCCATGACTTCCCTTGTTTGTTTGTGAAGTTGAAGTTAGTGGGGAAGGAAAGGCGATGAAGAGAGGAAGGTGGGATAGAATCTGGTTACCACACCCATTCAAATTAGCATTAAAATCGACCAAACATAGTTTACTTGCGCACGTCAGGATTTGAACCACGACCTCCGGATTGCTAGTCGATAGCTTTACCCCCTAATCACGTACGCCTAGGGACACGAAAAATATATCGATACTTTTGTTTATTTATTTATTTAAACGCCATAAAATGGCTTTTACATTAAAGTGTTACATGAGATTATAAGTATACAGAGGTACACAGGAAGGTGTCAGTATTATATTTAGAACAAAATAAGAATGTACAAGTATACAAAAATAATATCGCTGAAGTGATACAGTTGTTATTGTAAGCACAATGAGATAAAATTGAAAAGAAATACAAAATAAATATGTAGTCGTACAATAGTAAAAGAATATATGTACTAGGGTTATATAAGACCTGACATAAAACAAAGTACCAAGTAAGCTATAAATATTAACAAAAACAGTAAAAAAACAGTATTTTATTTTATTATAAATATTGAAATTGGATGTATTGAAACACGTGTTAGTAGGTATCCAATACTTTGTGGTATCGAGTACTTTTCCTTTCGATACCGATACTTTTGTACGTGATACTTTGTATTCGATAATTTTTACTCAATGAGTACTTTTTGGCAAGTATCGATACCTTTAAAAATTTGCCTAAGCGGTTCATTGTTTCAAAATCTGAAAAGTGCCATAATTGTTTCAAATTTATATCTTTATGATTAAAATGTTGATTATAATATTACATTTTTTCGTTGTCATAAGTCTATCAGGTTTTAAAATTAATATGATGTTTTGTTCCAAAAAATCCTATGTCAACTCAGAAGCCTCTGAGACTCCACGTCTAGAATAGTAATAAGAAAAAAAATGTCTCTAATGTCCTGCCAAAACATAAAGTCTAGAAAAAAATGTATCGCAAAAATTTTGTTTTACTTTTTAGTTCGTCTTTTAACAGGGCATATGTGTTTCATTATTTATTTAATTACGCAGATTTAGTTTTGCAGTTGATTATATATAAAAAAAAACACTTTTTTAAGAGTACCTATCTAAAATAACAATTTGGGAATTTACTGGTCCTTTTTTATTATTGATTATACGTACTTAAATTCGATTGTTTCTTTTTTCATTTCACTGACTGTTGAATTCCTTTTCTAATTTGAAAATTCTGATCCTTGGGGGGGGGGGGGGGGGGGGGGAGGGGGTGAATGCTGTAAATCAGGCCTAATGAAAGGTACTCGATACTTTTTACTTTTACCAACACGATACATTTTTTTCGATACTACTCATGAGTAGGTACAGTATCGATATGTATTAATGTCAAATAATATGAGACTGGTTGTTTCGATCTGTTCTATGAATTTCATCATAAGACGTAGGAATGTTACATCGAATGTTTTATTAGGTATTGTAGAGCCCTGATGCGTTTCCTCTTTCATTTTTAGCCAATGTTTTGGACAGTCTTTAAGTGTCCATCATCACCTGTTGGAATCTTCCACAGTCCAATCTCTAAGCAATGAGCAAGTGTTACTCAATAAGCTCGCTGCCCGCCGGGCCACAAAAGCTTGGAGTTGCGTGGACGGCCGCGGTGGTTTATGGTTATGGGAGTGCGACTGGTGTCTCTACAAGCCGGTGATGGCTCCAAACATAAGCAAGATGGGCCATAATTCAGGGAATTACCTGCAATAAGATCAAAGGAACTCTGTTTCTATGAGCGGATTTCATCGCGCATGTCTCTGTTTATTTATCGGAGAATAACAGGTATCTTGGAGAGGTGCCAAGTCAGTGGTCTATAACAAAGTTCACAACTGCCAGAGGCAAAATGTCATTGACGCGATTTATATTATAACCTTGGGCTAAAAATGTAGAATTTTACATCACATGACCCTAACAGGTGATTAAATTATATTTCACCAGAGATGGGCCTTCATAACTATATGACTTTTTCCAGAAGGGAGGATAGCGCAACCCTACTCACTTTAAACGTCAATATATATAAAATCAAAGTCCAAACAATTATTATCAACAACAATAATAAGATATACATATATAGAAAATGTATGGCGTTAGATTAGGTTAATGGATAATTAAAACAAACGCATAAAAAAAAAACTTTTCCTAAATACAAATTAGGCAGCAAATGTTCATTGAGCCGGTGGATGTAATTTTAATTCACAGCGCCCTTGAGGCGATTTCTCACAAAAACGGCGCTATATAAATTAGCCAAGTATTATTATGAATACATTTTATTAAGTGCATAAGCTGTACGTGTTTTAATACTGTGACAAATGTTTCTTTGTGAATTTTTTCATTGGTATCTTCATCATTGTTTTTCAAGCTTTAGATTTTCCATCTTTCCAATACTTGTTGATCTTCATTAAAAAAAAAAAAAAATTACCACTACCCCTCAGACCTCCCGCACACGGTCATAATATTTTCAAAACCTATCAGATTTTTTAAAATATTTAATAACTTCCATATTAGGTCCCACATCAATAAATAAACAAATAAAATAATTTCGTAAAAACAATATTGATAATTTAATGGATTTCAGTTATTCTGAAAATCATCAATACTTCTATGTGAATCCATCAATATTAGAATGCACTCGCTCAATGGCATCGCCAATACCTACTTAACATGTTGACAATATCTCAACCAATATATATTTCAATTCGATTCATTTAAATATTTCAACCAAGGCATCATAAGCACTATTTGGTAAGTATTTGTTCTCGTCACTTTTCCCTCACTACAGGTTACAATCTACAGCCATCTTCATCTCCAGGCGAAGGCGGTGACACACGCCGTCTGGGCGATATTGGTGATCAAGGGCAGAGCATAATAATTTCCACTGAAAACGCAGCGACGGACGGATTTAACCGCATTCCCCGACGCACATTTCTCAAGAATGATGCACGCAAATCTGCGCGAAGCCGAGGGGCAGCTAGCCCCTCCGCGACTTCTTTGTTAAGGAATGGATATGGATAATCATTATGAAGAACCGAAAAGAAAGGGAAGTTAAGATGTCGTCTGTAACGTAATGCAATCTTTGCGGTTTTCTTGGAGATTGCAGGATATATTAATTCTCTAAACATACGATAATGTCATGAAAGTTAAATCGAAATATCAAAGCTTCAAAGATTCGTTGCTGGAAATGGGCAATAAAACAAATATTAAATGATCTGAAAATTAGCGCAAGAACTAAACCGTTACTGATATTTGATTCGGTAAGATGATTAAAAAAATTATTTGTTAAAAATGGCTTTATACCAGTGTTGGGAGACATCAAAACTTCTCACGGATAAATTTAGTAGATAGGTACGTATATTGTTTAGCACGTGTTGAATACACAAAATCTTGTGAGCTAAGCCCAAGGGATTAAAAACCTACCAAATTCTCAATTAAAAAAATTGAGTTTGAATGAATTCAGAACACTTCTCGTTCATCTAAAATTGTTGATTGCAAAGAAAGGCGAGACAGGAAGTAGTAAAGGATTGGGATCGCGATGAACTACCAACTACAAGCATTATGTACAAGTCTGATAAACGCAATTATACAACATGTAGGTAAGGTACGCAGACGTACCTACTACCTACTACGATTAATTTTTAACACATAGATAACGCAGGGCCAGCATTTAAGCATAGGTACCTACCTAAATAATCTTTCAGTGATCGTTTGTTAGCAGTGCCAATGGTGCCGTAGGTGGTAATAAGCCCACTCCTTCGGTCATTGAGTGGCGGAAACACGCGGCATTGAACCACAAAGGATTTCAAAGAAGCAGTTTGCAGATGCCCATGTGGCCATAGTGTAAAGTGAAGCCCACCGTTTTCTTTAGAACTGTTCAGAAAGCTTCCTTGTTAGTACGTAGTAGGAAATATTAACGGTTTTGAAAATCCAAGTATGTACTGCATAATCTATCTACTATCTACTACATCTATCTCTACTACACTATATAAAGAGGAAAGATTTGTTTGTTTGCATTGAATAAGCTCCGAAAATAATGAACCGATTTGAAAAATTCTTTCACTGTTGGGAAGCTACACTATCCCCGGGTGACATAGGCTATATTATATACTCATAAAAATTAGGGATCCTTACTAAAACTCCAATAATGTAACCCAAGGTGTAAAAAAAATACCTAAAATATTCTTTACATCGCGTGCGCTGCGAAAACTATTGATGATAGAATAAAATTATGTAATGCGCCTTTGCAGAACACATCATTATTTACAAAAAGTGTCGCGACAGCATATGTCTAACTATTATACCAAAAATAGCTGTTGTACATCAAACAGATACATCAATTGTCTTAAATCCACAACACCAATTAACTCGATTATTGGTTTATTTATAGAAAATATTGCAATTTCAAAAACACACGACGATCAAAAAAAAAACGTCAAAAACATAACCATAAAACTTAGTTTTATCAATAATCAGTGAAATTTTAAGTTTGAAACACGTTGAAATAGTTGAATGCATTACTCATTCAATTATTATAACACTGGTACACATATTTGTTATAAATATTTACTAAAATACGATAAAAAAGCCGAATTTTAAACTGACAGCTTCAGAACGTTTAACATTGTGATTTGCCGCGAAAATAATGGATCTAGAAATTTATGTAATTAAATCATAGAAACAAAGAATTGAGACATCTCTGGAGAAAGTGCTAAAGGATTTTGTCAACTACATGATTATGCAAATTACAGATCGCGGGAGTTTTCGAAAATATTTAAATAAAAATTTTAGTGCGTCAAGAGAGAATTTGCTTGTAATTCGACAACTTTGAGCAAACTTAGGTTTTGTAAATGGTGCCGAAATACGGCAAAAAGCGTTCCAGTGGATAAAAATGTAAGTATTAGACGTGAGAGGGGAGGGGACGCACGGGAATGTGATTTCGGGAGAAAAATGTATTTCTTTGAATATGGCATTGCAACGCATACCGGGAACCAGCTAGTTCCACGTAATTTTGAATAGTATTTCTCATAATTACCATTTTCCAATGTTCGAATTCGAAGTTTACTCTTGCCCATTCAAAACAAGTAGTTTGTAATATACCAAACTTTTGAGGGCTTACCCTCAGTTCTCTTTGGAATGTTTGCACACAAAAATGTTTATACGCAAAACCATATTGTTTATAAACATAATAAGAAACTATTTACAAATTTTTCGAAAAAGCAAACTGGCAGCTTTCTACCTTTTGATATTTACTCACATTTTCCGCAATGTTGGCAACATAAATTAATAATTTAATATGAGTGCAAGAACTTTACTCGAATTAGATTTTTGCCTGTTACTTGGTTTATTGGTAATGGTATTTATTCAAGAATAGTATAGACTTTCTGGTATTTATTTATTTTGATTTTCACACACAGTTGGGCTTTTACGTGTTTATTATTTTTTTTAACAAAAAGAACATCTAAATCTAAATGAGCATAAAATCACAAAAATGAAAAAAAAGTAGATTAGGAATAGTACGATAAATAAATGAAATAAGTCTTAGCAGAGTTAAGCAGTTCGTTTAAATTAGATATGTTTTTTTTTTAAAGTTTTTATTTATTAATCTTAAGTTAGCTGACATCGTCGTGTGTGTTAATAATTTGAGAAACGTATAAAATTTACAATTTTTGGCAAGCAAAATATAACTTTAAATATTTAAAATGTAAATGAATTGTTGTTCTGCTTTCCGGTATAATTCTACGAATACATGTTCATATTTAGTGATTGATACGTTAAACCAGGGGTTCCCAAACTTTTCCAAGTCGCGGCACCCTTAGAAAATTTGAATTTTCTCACGGCACCCCTGTCATGTCTATCTGTGGTAGCCTCGGGACCGAGTGTCACCCCCAAGAGCACAATGCATTTATTGATAGGAAAACTTACAAAGAAAATGCAAATATAATACAAGTAGGTACAAAAACCGTTAGTGCGACGGGTGAGCCTGCAGCTCGCTGCACAATTTTTCAAACCGGGGAATAAGGCTTGATACAGCTACTCCTCATTTCTTTTTCCACATTTATTTTTGAGCGATATTTGCTCTTTGTAACCGCAACCGCTGAAAATCCAGCTTCGCACAAATATGAAGTAGCAAAGGAATGAAGACCCTTGCAGCTTTTCCACTGAGAATCGGATACTGATTTCAGACTGATATCCAAAACTCCGTCAAATCCGAACAAGCGTATTTCATTTTTAGGCTGCCGTCGGACGAGAGGTCAATTAAATCTTCTTCTTCCTGCGTAGTAAAATCTTGGGGAGCTTGAGCACGGAATGGATCTTGGATCCATACAAACTTCTCAACTTCTTCTGTGAAGTATTTGGCAAAGCAGTCAGTTAACTGTGATAGGTGCTCTGTGAAAAGGGTCAGCAAGTTATTTGAAACCTTAACTCCGCTACGGGCCATGTACCGTTGCAATATTGGAAAACAATCTTTGCCTCCATCATCACCCATTTTTCTCTTCCACACTTGTAGTTTTTTCCTGAATGATGAAATCTTGTATGAAAAAACTACGAGTGAATGCGGCACGCGGCCGCTGCAAGCGCAGCACCACAACCGTATCCCCACTCCTGTGCCTCCCACCCAATCCATTCCCAGAGCGCGAACCGGCTACGCGGGTGATTTTCCATTCCATAAAATGTTTGTATTCGTTCATGTCAATTTTGATTTTTAGTTGAGACATCAGGGGCGCCTCGCGGCACCCCTGAACTCTGTCCGCGGCACCCCGGGGTGCCGCGGCACCCACTTTGGGAACCTCTGCATTAAACGTTAAATATGTCAACCACATCCTTATAATCATTACCAAATTTCTGTATAAGTTGGATATTATGTTAAGTACATTGTATTCTGAATATATTATATTGGATGGGATTTGAAAGACATGTACAAATTGAATGCTTTTGACTGGAAATGTTAAAAGCTCCATCCGGTAACTTTTTATGGCAGTCAATGATTGTGGACAATGGTATGTATTTAAGATGTTCCAAAATTCAAGACAAGTTTTGGCCAAAGAAACCACATATATCTGGTAACCAAACTTTACAATATCCTTCCTCCAAGTTTGAAAAAGATAGAAAATATAATTAAGTTTAATGAACAAATCAAAACATAGGTGAAAGAAATTAATGCAGACATACTAGAGAATGTATTAAAAACATCATAGAAAATAAATAAAGGAAAATCAAAGAAATCTACCAGTCCGCCTCAGCACAGGACCACTTAGTGAGGAGGACTAAGAACAGACAGATGAAATATTTATATACATTATCATATCTTGTAATTCTCATCAAACCTGTAATTAAATAGTCACTAATAAAAAAAAGAAAAAAAAAAAGTTTTTTTTGTTACTTCTTCAATCTTTGCAAAGCTTCTTCAATCAAGTTTTTTTGTTTTTAATCCTTTATTTTTCCCAATTTTACATTTTACTCGTATTTATACATATTTTTAAAATCATTAGAGTAATGGCACCCAGTAAGGCGTAGCCTGTGCGTGGGTAATATAGTTTAATATATTTTGTTGTACGTAGGAAAAACAAAGCAGTGAGTATATTAAAATTTGTCTAAATAGTGTGTACAAAAAGTGCATACAATAGTGTACAGTGTAATAATAAGTGTGTAGTGTAACGTTTGTGTGAAAAATAAAAAGGATATGAATTATAAAAATAAAGTTTCAAAATCTGCATTGTTTGGTGATATTTTTTACTCTTTTAGGTATTGGGGAAGTTTAGTTGCCACCTGAATAAATTTCGGTAAAAGATTGAAAGTACGAGGTCCAATGAAACTGCTGTGTGTTTGCATTGTTTTGGTATTCGTTTGGGGGGTATAAAATACATTATTATTTCTAATGTTGATCCTATTTTAATTTTTTTCGAATTTGTTTTTGTTAAAGATATATTTCATAGTTTGCAGTATAAATAGTTTACGAAGACTGAATAGTTTAGATTATTTGTATAATGCATCTGTCGAAAAAGTTTTACTTGTATTATAAATAATTTGATAATATAGTTTTGAGTTATTTGTTTGTTTTATAAAAGCATCAAGCGCACCACCCCATCCTATTATTGCGTACATGAGTGAAGATTGCACCAGAGAAAAATAAATCATTTTCAATTTGTCAATATTCAGTACTTATTTAAGTCTGTAAAATATGTACGTAAGATATCTTAATTTAGAAATGGTATTATTAATTTGTGTTTGCCAATTTAAATTTATATCAATATAATATATACCAATATGTATATATTGTTAGTAGGTAAGTTCTTTTTTAAAGATCAAGAGCTTTAGGGTGCTCATCTTAGAATTCTAATACCATTGTCTAGTAAGGCGGGTGGTCTACATTATGTACATGGAACAAATAAGACACTAAACGACCGGGTTTCCGGCAAAGATAATAAATAATTATTATGCGTTCGATAGCTTATAATTTATAATCTAGTCCGTCTTGTAAATCTGGCCACCGAGACCACTCCGTGGAGATCACGCGCACAAGTGGCTGCCGGTGAAGAAAATCTCCCGCTGTAGTCACTGACAACACGTCTCCGGCTCCCTCGCGTAGTACGAACACGTGCACCGACGTTGCGGTGCCGGTGGTTCAAATCGCACAAGGCAGAGGAATCAGAAAACAAGCTAAATATTACGATAACGTTTCGGGAAAACACAACATGCATAAAGCGCAAACAGTTGATAATAACCACTTGCGTCCAATATCAATGCATCACAAAGAAACAAGAATACTGTTACACATGCATTTAGGAAGGTCCTTGACAACAAAATGCGTGAATTTGTTTTTGTACAAGTTCACCTAAATAACCACTAATAGCGTGTTCAATATAATTTGATTAATATCGCAGCACTACTTCAATTAAAAAACAAATCTTATCTACTATTATTTATTTATCTTATTGCTATTTTTTATATTTCATGTTCTGCTCGATGATTTTACAAATGAACTCTGATGTAAATGAAATAGAAGATGCATAAATTTGTTGCACTTCATACGAAATTACATCTTATTCCGTCGAAGTGTTCTGTTGCGTCCGAAAAAAAAACAAAATAAAATCAAAATATTCAGATATTTCTAATCTCCATATTCTCTCGCCGGCTAAATTCTATAGATGTAGGTATGTATTTGTCTCTTTTAGTTTCGCTTTTTTTCATCGAGTTTCAAATAAAACAGTTGCTAAAGAAGATTTCACTTTAAAAATACAGAATGTGCAATGCACACGCAGTAGAAGTGAATCTTTCAGAAAACTAAAGTAGACAAGAGAGGGGATACTTCGAAGCACCGAACAAAGATGAGACCGATTACACTATCCCATTCTCTCGCAGGCTAAATCCTATCGATGTATGTGTTTGTCTCTTTTTACTGTGGTTATTTTTCATTTCATCTAGTTTCAAATTTTCACTTCAAAAATCGTCATTCTGCCATGTCACCGTTCGCGATTTTTGCTGCACCACATAAACAGTTTTCTGCTCATTTCGCTTAAGTCATTCACGTCAAAATGTAAACATTTTTCTATTTTACAGAAAAGGCGTGTTATGATTTTCAGACATGTTTGTAAAACGCACTCTCTGAAGCCACGCTGAGATGAATAACATGGTTCGAGGTACGACCGTATTTATAATCTGACTGCGCGTTGGCCACCAGCCAAAATGGAAACGTCAAAGAACCAACACTTGTCGATTCACCGCGATGTGACAATACCCGGCACAGATGTATGCCCATTGCCCAGTACACAGATCAGTGGGTAGAAGCCAATTCAACAGAGTACATACGTTCACTTCTTCAGGTTATGGCCTTCATTAGTGCATTTTAAACGTGCGAGATACGATGCAATAGAGGGCCACTAAAAACTTAAAGTCATTGCCAAAAACCATCCTTTTTCAGCTGAAAAAGAAACGAATAGTCAATTGAATATGCATACGCTTAAAACTTTCTAGCAACTTTTTTATGAATCTTTTTTTAGTTAAAAAATTCAAAAGAAAGGCAAAAAATTAATATTTAAAAAACCAGAGTGTGCAATTCACACATGGTAGAAGTGGTAAAGTAGACGAAGTACCGCACAAAAAGGAGACCGATTATGCCTACTATCTTTAATCTCAGAACATTAAAGTAGACAAGAGTGGGGAGGCTACGAAGCACCGCACAAAGAGAAGACCGATTATTCTATCTCATTCTCTCTCATCAGGATAAATCCTATAAACGTGTTTTGTCTCTTTTTAGTTTCGCTATTTTTCTTTTTTTCGAGTTTCAAATCACGACGGTGCTGAAGTAGTTTTCACTTCAACAATTCAATGGAAGTTGCTTTAAAAAGATAGAGTATGCAATTCTTACGCAGTAGAAAACTAAAGTAAACAATAGTGGGCAGACCACACAAAGATGAGACCGATGGGCTAGAAAGCACCGCGCAAAGAGGAGACCGATTATACTATCTTATTCTCTCGCAGGCTAAATCCTATAGATGTACGTGTTTGTCTCATTTTTTTTAAAATTGTTTTTATTACTTGCTAGAGCAATCCCGATGAGTTACAGAACTCATTTTAGGACAGGAGGAAAATTCATGGGTGGGAGGAAATAAGTTACAGTTTTACTTGGAATTTGGATATTAAAAATATAAGTTTCACATACAACATAGACGAAAAATAAAAAAAAACAGGTTGAGTGAGCAAACAACAATAGAAAATAATTAAAGAAACAAGGAACAAGGTTATAAAAACGTGGATGATTACAAATAAATGGAAAAGAAGAGAAGAGATAAGGAAACAGGACAATTGAAACATGACAAGAAAAATTACATAGTTTCATCCTTAAACGTATTTAAAAAATATTCTTTTAAAGAATTTTTCTGAACTTTTTTATTTTGCTGGATTCCCTTGTACATATCTGGAAGCGAATTATATAGTGTATAGGCAACATAGTTCAGAGATTTTATCCCATGTTTTGTAGTGTGTGTTTGAGGTATGCGGATTTTATTGCTATTTCGAGGATTGTGAGCGTGGATGTCTTGATTGTAAAGTGGCTTGATGTTAGTGTGAGTTGATTGTTGAGTAATTTGTAGGATGGTGCTTGTGATTTCGTGTTTAGGAAGGACTGTGATTGGAAGAATACCGAAAACTGAATAGATGTCTCTGACATGGGTGTCCCATGGAAGTCCAAAAACATTTCAGAGAGCTCGGTTTTGAACCACCTACAGATCAGCTATCAATTCCTTTGAGGCAAATCCCCAGATACAGCAGATATAAGAAAAGTGTGAATGTACCATGGCGTAGTACACTGATGTTAGTAAAGGAATGGGTAATAATCCTTGGAGTCTATATAGTACACCAGTTTTGGGGGTAATTTTCTCCTTTACATGATTTACGTGAAGATCCCACGAGAGTTGGGAATCTACGGTCAGACCCAAATATTTTGTGCTCATTTTCTTTTCGAGGCAGTTATCACCAACTTTGATAATGAGGCTGAAATTTTTCTTGTTGCCAAAAAGTATATAATGAGTTTTTTTTACGTTAAGAGTTAGTTTGTTTATTCTTAACCAGCTTTTGAGTTTAGAAACATCAGCATTCATTTCCGTTTCAAGCTCCGCTAGATTCAGTTTATTGTAAAAAATTACTGTATCGTCCGCATAAAGTTGTAGAGTTCTTTTGATACCCCACTTTGTTATGTCATTCACATAGATTAGAAATAGCAACGGTCCAAGAATTTATCCAAGAATAGATCCCTGTTGATTTTAGTGTCGCTATTTTTCGTTTCATCGAGTTTCAAATCGCAACGGCGCTAGAGATGTTTTAAATTTAAAAATAGTTGCGCTGCCCTAGAAAATTCGGGTGAGACAACACAATATATTCATAGTATTTAATCCTTTGATGGTTTGTGCAGTTTCAACATTAATTTAATTATTATTGATTTTGAAAAGCAAAACTATTTAGCGGTCCTAGTTTAGAATCGGACATGTTCATAAATCTGTTCGTGATTTAGAGGGATATTTTTGCATTAAATTTGAAGATATTTGAGATATAATTTCCCGTGTTAAGGTAAACATTTTACATGTACATACATAGATATAATTTACGAAGAGATGTTTGAGTTTTGGCTGAAATACTGACTAATTTTCAGAATGGAAATGAAACGAAAACTGAATGTTCAGTCGAACTGATTATCAGAACCTTCCAGTTTTAATGATCGGAGTTTAAGCATGACGAAGTTACCTACCATGTCTTTTTCTAAAAAATTTAACAAAAAATTCGCCTCTTTTGATCTCATATTTTATAACAGATCATATATTAACAATATCTTTAGAACCCCTAATGCATGCTTTCCCATTGGTACGATGCTGACTGTTCTTGTACTTATACTTTAAATGTAATTAAATTGTTGTTGTTATCCTTATTTTTTTGTTAAACTAATTATGCTAAAATGCGCCTTCTCTCAACATAGGAATTTCCAGTGAGACAGGCACAGCACAATCACCTATGTAACTTGATAAATAAAGATTATAATAAAAAAAAAACTTTTATAAAGGTTAGTAAACCAGGATAGTTGGTAAATTGTATTGGGTCTAGTCTGGTCTGGACTCATAGAGCGTCAGGTGAATGACCCACCTATAATAAATTCTGGCATTTCGTAGAACTCGTATAGGAACCAAGAAGGCAAAAGTATATGAGATTATGGACGGATGTGATTTTTACAGTCTGAATTCTCAACAAATCAGTTCCGATTTAAAAATGGCAATCAAAATAATTATCTGTTAAGGATATTTTAAATTAAAGGTGGGTACTTTATCGCTTGGCCGAATTCTCCAAATAAATTCAGTCGACAGTTAAAATCAATGCAAATCCGAGCACTAAAGTTCATTCAACCGGTGTTACACTCACGTAACTGATATTAGTAATTTTAATAACGTAACACAAAAAGGTAAGGAAGAAACTTTCTTACTCATGAGAAAAATACGAATCGTTTTGACTTGTGGTTTAGGATAATAATATAAAAAATGTGCCAAACACAACTACAAAGATAAAAGATCATAACACGCCCAATATCGCTCTCCATACAATTCCATCAGACCTGTCACACCTAAGCAGTTTATGCACAGATCAACCTTATACAATACAGATCTTACGCCGTAACAGCTCCCTGAGGCGATATGCATGTGGCTGATGCTTAATGCACCTGAAACACACAGCTATAAAAGTGCGAGCAGACATCTGTTGAACCGCGAGCGCTTATGTGTTGCACCGTCACACGACGCTATGAAATCTTTCTTTCTATAGTAGGAGAGGGGGTCAGAAGAATTAGAGAGCTACCATGAAATGCCATTTCTTTGTACTGAATCTGTCAACTTGACATCTGTCATCCGCCCATTTAGGCAGCTCCGTAATTAAAATGACCCCCTCTCCTATTTTAGCGGAGAGGGGGTCGTTTAACTTTTCACATATCACCTCAGGAGCGGTTACGGCATAAGACCTGTATTGTCTATAGTTAATCTGCGCATAAACCGCTAAGGTGCGACAGATCAGATTTGTATGTAGAGCGATATTGGGCGTGAGATGATTTTTTATATTGTATAGCTGTGTGATGCAGGGATTTAATACTCAACAAAGTAATTGCTCACAGAATACAAAACTGTTCTTACAAGTGATGAGACTTTTTAGTTTTAGTCACTAAAAGTCTTATGAAGTCACTCAAAAGCACTAAAATTATTTACACTTTAATTACTATTAGGTATCTAATGCTGTTAAAATAAAATACCAGCCAAATAGTATAAACTACATTACCTACCCATGTACAGTGAAATTGTTGTGATTAACGAAAAACATTTCTGAGTAGGCCGCTTCTACAAGTCTACTAGTGTGATGAAAATTTGAAAGTGATGATAATGTTATGGCCTGCCGTCTGCCCTACCAGGAATAAAATAAGTACTTATCCTTGAAACCTCTGCAAGTGAAAACTGCACTCACATCCGGTTGGAGAATTATCTCTGGCTCCGGGAAACTCACATGCCCACTTCGGTTCTGGCGCAACAGGGCGTTAGGCGCGTGAATAACAAACCACCGAGTCCAAATTATAAATATGCCAAACGCACATGGGGCTTATACTATTAAAAGAATACACAAGTCTTCGGGAATCGAGTATACATCCGTCATACGCTTGTTCGGTGTTCGTTGTACCTTCTGGAGAATGTTCCGGACTTAGAATTCAGAACTCACGAACCTGTAACCATGTATTTAGCATGTAATTTAGATAGGGAAGAATTTTTTCAATTATTGAATAATTAACTAAAACAATGTAGTGTGATATTCAGCTGATCCTATGAAAAAAGGGTTCATTTTACATATAGATGAAACGTATTAAAACAAAGAAGGCAATCTCCACCATCGGCCTAAAATGAGTTAGATGTGGCGATGAATAGAGAAACAAAAATACTATTGACAGCCGTAAATGATAGTATCCCATAATTTTTTCAATAAATGTAGTTAGTTCTTCAACGACCACGGCAATCTTTTTTAGTACGCAAAACAAAAACGGCAATAGTTCTTTGGGCCAATCAGGGAGACAGAAAAAAGCGGCATTATCCATCTATTAATTTAAAATAACTAAATAATATACCAATTAATAGCAATAAAAAAAACACTAAGTGTAACTTATGGAAACAATTACTAACAGAAATTATGCTTTTTGGTTTCCAGTAGGGGAAAAGAACTAAAAATACTTTTTTTTGCGCATTACTTACTCAAAATGAAAATGATTGGAGTATGCCGTCTTTTAACGCCTCAGATGTTCGTAAATTGAAGTTAGGTTTACGGATTTGCATTTTCATAAAATTGATGAAAATGATGGTCCTGGTTAGGAGCAGGTATTGATTTTACGTTTTAGTTTAATTTTTGTATGATTATGGTGTTCATCTAAGGGGTGCATACATAATAACGTGAACTCAAAAGGGGGGGGGGGGGGGATCCACAAAATCTCACGTTACTTGAAAAGAATATACGAAGTGGCCCAAATTTATCTCACCAAAGTCTAGATAGGAAGAAAAACTGATCACGTATTTAATGTATGCCTAATGTGTCTTCAGGCAGCATGTCCCGCTCTTAAGGGAAACAGCGCTACATAAGTTGTTTAAATTAATTATTATTATTAAGTGCCCACCTTTTTTTTTCGGTGACCCGATTTGGGGGAAAAATAAATGGTCACGTTATGTATGCCCCCTAACTAGGTTCTACGATAAATCATATTCCCCCTATCTGATATTTTTTCCATCATCAAAGATAGATCCCGCAAGTTTTGGACAGAGTATTGGAACATTGCTAGTCAATCCAAGGGAGCCCGCTACGCCTCAATACAAAGAACTATACCAACAAAAACGTGGTTTAAAAAATTTCCCCATTTTTATCAAAAAAATTTAATTGTTCCGTTCCTTCTCACCTTTTTTCAAAATTCAATTTTTTAGAATTCACGTCCTTGACTTCCCAGATTGTAGACTTTATGTGGTCTAGTCATAGATGTGGGAACTATAGATCACATATATTTGGGTTGTCCCTCCTAAATAAATATGCTCTCTTCTATTAAATTCTATCTAAAATTGCCTCCCCTCCATTCGACATCTCATCTCTTCTAAATCTGAACTCGACTACAAACTTCCATATAATTCTGAAATTTGGACATTTAAATAAAATTAATACATAAATTCACCTTTCATTTATCGGTAATTTTAAATGATGGCCTAGAACACCCTCAAAGGGTGTAAGCCCGAAAATAATTGAAAAAAATGACGTGCCAGTTAGGTTAAGAATATTTTATTTATTTATTTACATTTCGTCGTGTAAGAATCTCAGCCTTTGGATAATTTATCAACACTACATACAAATACAATGTTAAGTTCGAAAAATGTAAGCCACGAATTAAAACGTTATTCTGAGGCCCCTACCAGTTCGGTCCCCCCTCCAAATGAACATCGTGTAAGCACAGTTGATTTGAGGTTATTTTTAACTAGAAACATGAACAAACAGCGTCTATAAAGGTGGTTGTAATTCCAATGAAACGAGTGTCCATCCGAGAGCTGCTCGTTAGACTTCTGTAGACACCTCATTCAGTTTATTCTAATTCTAATTCAAATATACCAACTTCCATAACACTCTATAAAAATAAATAGACTGCATTTTGTTTGGTTTCTTCGTGCTTACATTAGTATTTTTCTCTTCAGCAATAAAGTAAGATAATTACTATAGCAATTAGCTTTCCTAGAATATTTATCTAACAAGTGTAGGAAGCTGTTCTCTTTTAGATAAATGAAAGTAATTATGAAATCTGATTAAGTTCAGTGAAAAGTTAGTAGACCTCGCGTACAAAAAAATAATGTTTCTAATTTTCTCTTTTCTAATAAATCAAAACCAAAATTTCATCAGATCATTAGATTTGTAAGTAGGTATCTACTTATATACCTAACTATTTTAATTTAAATCATATTATAACACGTTATTTTTTTAAAATTTTATCAAATAAGGTATTACACATATTGTTTAAAGAAATTCTACTCTCTCAATGATAATACATTTTCAAATTTTCTTCAAATCACAAGTACACGAACATTATACTAGACAACATAATATGTAAATTGTACAGAAATACTGTCAAGAGTGAAAGTGGCAAGAGAAGCATTGGCCACGAGGGCGTACACATATGAGGTGTGTGGAATCAAATGCAGCAATCTCAATTTTTTTCAAAGGTGGACTATTCCTACAATACACACATCTTTTTTCAGCCCGATTCCAATTAGAGACCAAAGTCAACATTTTTCGCTTTACGCAGTCGCTTTTTTCATCTTTATTTTTATATCTACGATTTCAATTGTCATCACTGCAAACCACACATGAACCATGCTGTTTGCTGTGATGCCAACTGAAATCGTAGATATGAAAATAGAGATGAAAATAGCGATCGCGCAATGCGAAAAATGTTGACTTTGGTCTCTATTTAGAATCGGGCTGATAAAAGATGTCGTGTATTGTAGGCATTAGTAATATTATGTTTAAAAAATATATTGGATTCGCTCGATAGATTTTTTGTCCGTAAATATAAGGTCTCCAAGGCGCTGCGGTCGCGAGGAATGATTGTACTCGTAATTATGCAACACTGGGGTGTAGCATGGTTTACCCTTGTCAAATGCCCACCATGCTGCACCCTCTGTGACGCTTAGTCTCGGCGTGGCAGCCATTCGCGATTGAGCTTCCACTCGCCGCACCGGCCAGGTGTGAGTTATGCTCTGTAATTCGTTTTTAAACCTTGCTTCGGCAAATCTAAATGATGCCACTGGGATTGTTCCTTTGTCTCTGGGGTGCTACACTGTAGCGTATCCGGGTCTCGTCCCCAGCCACAATTGATTCCAAGAATTCTTCGCTATCGATGTCGTAGCACTCAAGGAATCGCGGGCTGCTTCAATCCGTTATTGTTTGTGATCTTCGGTGAGCATTTTGGGACCTACCTTAGGCAGTCTTTGTGGTCTCCTATTTTTTTTGTCAAAATCTTGTCAATAGGGGTTTTACTGACATCAGAGATCATATTACAGAGCTCCCGAACCGTCACCCGTCGATTTGTAATCATTGTTTTTTCCACTTCAGCAATTTTTTCATCTGAAACCAATGGTCATCCGGAACGCTTTTAAATTCTCTGCACCATTTGCGCACGTTTTCGCACTCAAACACTGTTTTCATAGACTGAATGCTGTAGAAATGTGTGGTAAAACCATGTGTGATCGTGTGAGAAACGCGGAGATCCGCAAATAATGAAAGGCTGATGTAAGCGTAATGAGTAAGATCAAGAAAGGAACGCTCCGATGGTTTGGGCGTGTAGAGCGAATGAACGAGGAAAGAAGTGTAAGGAGAATATACGACGCAAATGTGAATGTAGAAGAAGTCGGGGACGCCCGAGAAAGACATGGCACGACAAAGTGAATCAGATACTTGAGTCGGGCCATGTCAAGAGTCAGAATAATAGAAGAGCATATATGAGACGATGTATGAATGTGAACGAGGCAAGGAGTGTGTACCAAGATCGAGTTGTTTGGCGGTCCGTCCTCTCTGTCTAGTCGACCCCCGCGGGAAACGGCGTGATGGTTTGTTAGTTAGTTAGTTAGTTACACTATTTTCCGTACACTTCAGTAGCTGAGATTGAATTTCTACCGGGGTTTTGTTTTTTGCCCAAAAAAATAATTATAGAGCGTCATTCACACCTGGCGGGTGCGGCGAGCAGAAACTTCATCGCAAACCGCTACCACGCCGAGACTAAGTGTCACAGAAAGTGCAGCTTTGTGGGGATTTGGCGTAGGGAAACCAGTCTACACGCCAGTTTTCCCGGATCTCGCGAAAAATTGTTTCTCGCGACCGCAGCATCTTGGAGACCTTATTTTACGGACTCGTACATCTTTAGGATTTAGCTTGCGAGAGAATGAGATAGTATTATTGGTCTCCTCTTGTGCGGTGCTTCGGAGTCCATCGGTGTCATCTTTGTGCGGTGATTCATAGCCTCCCCACTCTTGTCTACTTTAGTTGTCTGAAGGTTTCACTTCTGTGTGTGAATTGCACACTCTGTTTTTTTGCATTACTCTTATGTGCATTCTAATATTTTATATTATAACTGGTACCCGGCATGAATTACTATTCCAATTAATAAAGAACTTGTTTCTCCTGCGTGTCCTTTCCCATTCGTCCTGTTCCCCTTCAGCCTCCCCTTCCTCTCCCGCGTCCCCTTACCCTCTCGTGTTCCCACTCCACCTTCCCTCTCTCCATTCCACTCCCCCCCTTCCCCCGACCCGCGAATCTCCTCCCGAGTTCCTCTTCCCCCTCCCAGGTTCCCCTTCCCCTTCGCTGGTTCCCCTCCCTCCACGTCTCCCTCCCCCCTCTCTCGCATTCTGTACATTAAGTCCCAGTACGTTCAATTTTCAAACAGCTCGCGTGCCACCTATTGCAATTTGTTTATACAAATTTCATAATGCCAGAACTCTCCAGTAGATTTATACAAAACGAACACAAAAATAAAGAATTGTCCAATTTGGTGCAGTCGTTCGGAAGTTATGCGCGTACATACATTTCGTCGATTCATTTTTAAATAGATATTAATTATTACGACGCCTGAAATAAAATTTCCCGCAAATATATCAAAATCGTTTCCACGGCAACGATTTGTTTTGCTTTTCGGTTTTGTCAGGAAATATATTTGACAGAAAACGTATAATAAATATAATATATGTATTAATATTAATAATTTCATAACGCCAGAGTAAGCGATCATATACGGCCTATTTAACTCGCATATAATGTAGCTTTATATTGGTGAAAGAATTTTAAAAATCGTTTTATTTGTTTAGGTATGAAATAGTAACAAACAAACACGCTTTTATAATACTACTAGTATACCTTCGAGGCTTTCGAAATGTGGCTTCACCGGAGAATGCTCAAGGTCCCATGGACCGACATGATCACCAACATAGAAATTCTCAGGCGGGCTAGAGCAGATAGGGAACTGCTTACATTAATTAAAATCAAGAAAATTTCATATCTGGGTCATATACTTCGAGGGGAGAAGTATCACTTGCTCCATTTAATATTGAAAGGCAAGATAGAGGGTCGCCGAGGGCCTGGTAGGAGACAAATGTCTTGGCTGCGAAACATACGAGAGTGGACCGGCATTAGAAGTGTGGAGGAGCTATTCCGGGCAGCGCAAGACAGAGAGACCTTTTCAAGAGTGATCGCCAACGTCGGGGGGACCTGATAAGGCACATAAAGAAGAAGAAGAAGAAGTATACCTTCATTATTTTTTTATTCAATTATTTTTTTAGATAATTGTGCATGTTGTGCAATAGAATGTAAAAGCAAATAAATAAATTTATTAGCTTATAAAAGAAACTGGCTGGAAAAAACGCACAAACGGGATTTGATTCCACTCACTTTTTCTTATGGCATGCGTTGCTATGCCACTTGATAAGGAAATTGTTTCTCTATTTTTGTCCTTTCCCATTCGTCACGTTCCCCTTCCGCCTCCCCTTCCTCTCCCACGACCCCTTTCCCTTACGCGTTCCCAATCTGCCTTCTCCGCAGTCTGCGAACCCCCCTCCCGAGTTCCCCTCCCCCTTCCCGCATTCAATACATTCAGTTTTCAACAGCAGCGTGCCACCTATTGCAATTTTTTATACAAATTTCATAATGCCAGAGCTCACCAGTATATATACAAACCTTCGCGGGCGTGCTTACAACAACTCACAAAAGTTTCATCGCAATCGGATGAATGGTTAGGAACGCATAATTTCATGATGCCAGAACTCACTATTATGCAAATAGCCAAAGTTTCATCGCAATCGGATGAATGTTTCAACATGCATATACATCTCATATAATAATATTTTAAGCGTATTTTGATTTACATGTATATATAAGATCTTCCTTATTTATCTATTAATTTCACTTGTAAACATTCTACTTTGTTTATGTTTAGTTATGGTTTACACACGTCCCATCTAATTGGATAGCATCTCTCCGATTAAGATCCGGTTTTGGTTCAAGAAATAATGACCTCCTGCGTCTATTGGTTCAGCAACTTGTTTTGTTATCTTCTTCCCAACTCTTCTAATAATAATAATAATAATAATATTTACGATTTATAAAGCGCCGTTTTTGTGAAAAATCACCTCAAGGGCGCTGTACAAACTTACCATACATGCCTAAAATCTAGAAAGACTACAAGCTAGACAAACAATTAAAAACAACTTATGGCTAAAAATTGCATACACCGGTTCATTGATCACCGATACGAAAATATATGTACAATATTTTGACCAATGAACACGATGCTCCTAAAAATGAATTAATACAGGACCATACTTACCTGGGAGGTCGCTTGAAATTAACACTGTTTATTGTATATTTAAAGAAATTTAGATAGAGTTCGCACGCAGAGGACATAATTGTGAACACATGTTGTTTAATCCTGAAAATATTTTAATATTAATATGTCATATATTCTTTAATGAGTGTATTTTGGAAAGTAAAAGCAACATTTAATAAATATTATAATCAATAATTATCAGCCTGAAACACTCATCTACATTGAAAAAATCTTCCGAGAAAAGATACTGGCCGCCAACGGGAATTGAACCCGTGTCCTTCTGATTGCCGGTCAGCTGCTCTGACCACTGAGCTATAGCGGCTTATCTAATACCCGCCAAATAATTCAATATATACTAGTATTTCATTCGACAATTACTTATTATTACATTTTTCCAACTGAAAACAACCAACTTTATTTATGTGAGAGAGGTATTGTTAATACTAAATCTCCCGCTAGGTGGCGTCGAGACTAATTATGTCTGCATTTTTTGCTGAAATACTTTAACTTGTCAAATATTAATTATTATTTTTAATTGATAAACTAACGTTTAAACAAGATTTTTATGCATAGCACAAAGGGTAGATAACAAATATTATAATCAATAATTATTGATTATAATAATAATTAATAATTATCAATAATTATTGATTATAATATTCGTTATCTACCCTTTGTGCTATGCATAAAAATCTTGTTTAAACGTTAGTTTATCAATTAAAAATAACAACATTTAATGGTTAGTGTTCTAATTGTTAGTGTTGTAGGTATGAAGTCTAACCAGCGGGAGTCGGACTTCGCAGGATTTCTATGCCACTGGCGCCATCTTGATTATTCCTAGAATGTTTTTGTTTGGGTTTTTTTCTATTGTTGTGTCTTGCGACCACCGAACATCCGCATCAGCGCGGTGTGGATTTGTTTGTTTTAGAGACGAGCATTCAACCCCGCCCAACATGGTCGATATATTAAACAATCTTTGTAAGCATTTTTCTTTAGATTTTTATAACAGAGTGTGCAATTAACACGCGGTAGAAGTGAAACCTTCAGAAAACTAAAATTGAAAATATTGGGGAGACTACGAAGCACTCTTTTCATCAATGTGAACGATGATTTTTTTCCATATTTTGTCGCTGAATTCCAGTGCACCTTTTCTTAGACATTTGGTCAACTTATTAGTATTTGTGTTTTTTTCTTCGGAGTCGCTAGATGTCGTTTGGTTTTGTGTTCTATTGGCCTGTTTATTTGGAGTGGTTTGAAGATTGGATAGGTTTGATTTTACAAAAAAAAATGGTTTTCGGTGGATTCGATCCTTGGTCTGCTGAATGTCTGGCCGCTAAGGTTTGTCAGGCGCTTTATATCACTAGACCAAAGGAGACTTGCGTGGGAACGTGGATTACATTGGACCGAATAACCATGAAATAAATACATATTTTATTGCTATCTTATTCTCTCGCAGACTAAATCCTATAGACAGATATACTTATGTGTTTGTCTCTTTTTAGTGTCGCTCGTTTCTGTTTCATCCAGTTTCAAATCAAAACGGTGCTAAAGAAGTTTTCACCGTAAAAAAAATATTTTTTTAATTTACACAACCAACACTTGAGAAACATCCTTTGAGTTGAATACTTTAATCTTATTCGGATTGGTTGGTAGACATTTAAAATTGCGTGTTCTTACCAGGTTTCTCTGCTGTCTCAGAAGGTGTTACCAAAGTCCTAAGCAACATGACTGTTCCTTATTTCCCATCTTTTGCATTTGAGATTTCTCGCAATTTTCCAGTTACAAATTTTTAACGTAAACATCATAAATACAGATATATTTGTATTGTCACAATTTTGCGCAGATTTAAAAGCCTTCGTTAAGTAATAAAAATATTTCAAGGGCGCTAAATATTGACGCCAATGATATTTAACACTTCTGAACGCGGCTCGGGCTCTGCAGACTAAAGGGGCTTGGTAACCTGGTAAAACAGTGGAAACACTGAACGGCAGCGAACTTTAAAACAGAAATATCACGACATGTCTTCATCTTCTCACAAATTCTTCGATGTCATTTTTTTCTCACCAATTCTACTATCTTTGAATTTACTGAGAACAAGACTGAGAAAACTGACCAACCGAAACTGAGTTTCAGCTTCGGTCTCAGGTTCGGCCGAAACCGAAAATTCCATATAATATCATGTTTTCGTGGAAAAAAAAGTCAATCTTGATCAGTCAGCCTTTATTTTCAAATCATACGAGTGTATTAATCATTCAGTCTCTGATATTTGAACTAAAAATAAACATAACACAATTATCACTCTTTATTTCAAATAAATTATTTATGCTTTTTCGTAATGCTTCGTAAATAACGTTAAAAAAAAGAAATTGTAGGTATTACCTATTTGAATATTATTAACAAATAACATAAAATAAAAGGTAGAAAACAAAATTAAATTTTTTAAACTTAATTTGTTTAGGTAGGTAGACTAAACAAAAAATACTCTTTCATCTTAAGAACAAAATAAATTCTTAAAAAATTAAAACAAACACTTTGTACCTATATAATCACATAACCAAATAATTTCTTCTAAACTTTGGTCAGATTGTATGGCACTCTTTTTAATGAACTACAACATAATCAAAATTAAAAAGAATCGACCTACCTACAATAACAAAATATTTTTAATGCAAATAATACTTAATGTGTGAAAATAAGAAGCGTTTTCTCTCAAACTAAATGAAGATCTTTTATCTTAAGAACAAAATAATTTCTTCTAAACTTTGGTCGTATTGAATGACACTCCCGAATTCAGTTTCGGTTTCGGCCGTAGTTTCGGCTGGATGGCGGCCGAATCTAGGCCGAAACCAAAACCGAAATTTTGGTCGGACAGTTCAATTTAATACAAACTAACTTTAATTCAAACAAACGTGGAAACATCCAAATTCATCTAGATGCATTATGATAAAGGTATTATTAATTTTTTGTTTATTAAGATTACACAATAAATTCGATACATTTATTAGCGCTCCAGTGGCTGGTCATCAAAGATCATTTTTCAGAACCCAAAATCCACTTGCAATGACATAAACCGTGCTTCGTTGTAAAATTTGAAGAGCCAGGTAGGTACTTCCCAACTTTCAACATTGTCTTCTACTTCCCTTCCCTAGTTCCCTAAGATTAACTAGATGCCATAGTCCCAATGGCTCCGGCACTGTTGTTGTAAGTACGCTAATAAAGTTAATAAAAATAATAAATATAAACTGCTTTACTGCTAAAATATTACATACGTAGGTACCTATGAACGTGTTTGTTTCGTGTTTTCAGACACTACTATTAACGATCGCTTAAAAATTTTCAGTACTTAATAAATTTCTCATTCAAGAATAAAAGTTGCACGTGCGGGCACGGGCACGCGCTCGAGGCAAATCGGACGCACCAAAAACGTCCAAAATAAACATCCCGCCTGGGGAATATTCCCCATGTGTGTAAGCCGGCGGCCATCTTGGCCGGGCTATTTCTGGCGGGAAACACCTGGCGAGTGAGGGTCCGGACGCTGACATGTCGTGCTCACTGGTGCTCACTTGCGATCACTTGCGACCACCTACCGCCGAGACGCGCCGCGCGCCTCACAACCACCACGCCCGGCCCTGACTAACTCGTCGAGTTCATCAGATCTTAGCGTATAGCTAGTTTCTTCTTCATTATTCTAACACCGTCCTGACTCGATGAAAAGAAAAAAAAAAACAGATTGGCCATGAACCGTTGTGTCGCCAACATCGCCCATGCTACTGCGAATCGCATCAACTCACAAAAATCTAAATGAATAGATCGAAAAAAAATATTTTATGGTTCTTTGATATAGATTCACCAATTTTCCGCTTGTCCTGCTAGTTTCCGGACACTGCGTCTTTTTTAACATAGCTCTGGAGAATAAAAATGTCTGCTATGTGGAGGGTTTTTTTAGGGAAAGGAAGGAGAGGATGTTCTGGGAAGGGAAACAAGTATGAGGGTGCGTATGAATCTGGGGTTCAATATATCCATCCCTCCAAATGCAGTGGGAGTTCTATCTGCGATGGTTCGAGAGAGACCGGATGAAGAGCTCATAAGGTCTTCCTAAACCAGTCTGGGTAAGTACACAGCAGGTGGACAAACGCATCCGCAGACCTAGACAAAGCTCACCCCATGCACCCGGTTGGGGTGACCTATGGCAGGGGTGTTGGTTATCCAATAAATGGTTCCCAGGCGGTGGTACCCATACCCGCCTCCCAAAAATAAATTGCCGTCATTACTATTTTATTTCTTTATTTTTATACAATATTTTGCATTTCATAGCACAATTCAATAATGTTGGACTCACTGGGTGGCTTACCCGTGCTGATTTTACATTGCACGTCTTGCTCCTGAGTCCGAACTAATAGTTCGTGATGGTTGTCTGATCATAGAATTAGTAAACATTTTCGACCAAGATTTTTATTGATCGATGGTAAATATGTATTAATTGTCTTGAAAGATGTGGCCTTATTATAGACAAGGGGAATGATCGTCAGTTCTAAATAACCACAATGTAAAGTATTTATCTAAAGTCATCTATAACACAGTACACAGTGTTTCGCATTAATACAGAATACATTTGCATATCAAAAACAATGACGTCACAAGTCTTAACCTTTCACTCTCTTATCATCTTTCCAGACCTTGACAAATTATTATTAATATTCTTAGATGTCTACATATAAAATCAGACTGCAATAAGAAGAGATCGCTCGCGGAGATATTGGCAAGAGATATGATTTCAATTTTCAATGTAGATTTATCAACACTCCATCTACCGTTGAAACAGTCAGTTTCTGACTTTATCAATCTGTAATTAATTAGGCATCTGTTTTTTTTCAGTATTGTACATTATACATGTGTATATATTTTTATTCGTAATTATCCTCTCCTGTGGCCAGACCAGCAGGTGCGAACTGGATCAAACTTGGAACCTGGTGCAAAGGGCCTCCGTTTAAAACTGCAACTTATTTATTTTTTTAGGTTCTCCATAAATCAGTTATTCACCAAATTATTACGGAGAAGAGTACAAAATTTAAAAGAAAAAAAATCCACGGGGGCAGTTTCACTATGTTGTTACGTATATCAAAATATAGTTACTGAACTCTCTATAGGTAACATTGAAGATGTCGATGCTCAATGTAGAATTGTTAAGCAGTTGAATTGCTCAGTTTAATGGTGAATCCTGAAAGGAAGAAGTTCTCGATTTCGGAGCATAAAAAAGTGCGTAGGCTTTCCCACGAGTATACGCGTTAGGTACGCATAGGTTAATCTCCTTCAGCACAGGCGGATTCAGTACAGTACCGGAGATCAGCTTAAAAAAATGTTTCCCCAAAACTACTTTTCGGCGGGCTTCTAGGATATAAAGGTAGAGCATTCCTGTTAAGAACAACGATGGATACAGGAATGGGTAATATGTATACCCCCTCATATACAGGTAACGCATAAACCTTTGTTGTACCCTTTCTATTTCCAGGATATGGTATTGTTCCGAAGGGGCCCAAATAATGGAGCTGTATTCCAGGATGCTGCGGACAAGTGCTTCATGTGTTCTTCGTATTGCAATTGCAAATATGTAAGTGTCAATCAAACCTTTGCCAAAGAAATTTTTCATTTAGAATTAATGAAAATATTAATTTCAACAGGATTGTAGAAATGTAGAAAACTCGATTTCTAAGGTATTAATATTATTATGATTGTGCCAAAATTTTAACATCTTCCCTTTTTCAAACGAAAGTGGAAACATTCAATAAAGTACTTGAACTATTGAAAAGGGAAAACATTTAGTTATTACCTACAAATTTTCACATGCCTCTCATCTCATCTCATTGATTTGATTTTTAAAAATAGTTAGCTTGTTTAATTTCTATATTTATGAAGCATTAGAAAAAAACTATGATATAACCATTGAAGAATTCCTCCATGGATATGATTCTGCTTTCGCAATATCACTTTGTACAACATTTAGGTAAATTTTGGCTGTGGGCAAAGTCTGGTCCAAATATTTCCTCTTGCTTTGCCGATCAGTTTTTATTTTTTATTCATCGATAATTTTTCTTTTAAAATAGGTAATCAATATACATATTATGTTGTAAAAGAAAGTCCAAAAAAACGTGCGGCTCGCAAAAACTCAGAAACTCGTCCCGGTACGATCAAGGGAGTTATATGGTGTGGTAGATCTCTATCTCCCCTCCAGGATGATAGTTCCCGTTTTTATCTATAGGGTGTGCTTTTAAAGATATAGGCCGGAAGTTTCGCCCTCTTAAATTTCTAGAACAGTCTTCCGGAAAGTTCTAGAAGGTTCCATAGAGCTCTAGAAAGTTCTGGAATTTTCGGGAATAGGGAATCGGGAATATTATTGTGGAACATTCCAGAATACTCTCGAATGTTGTCCTGAGCGAAGCCAAGTAAACCAGCTAGTTTCATATATTCTAGGTCACCCAACTGCACACTGTCCGATATGGTGTCCGATGATTGTTATATAGGTAAAAAGGTAAAATAAAATATAAATCTAATACTATTATAAGACAAAACAATTATTACCTAGATACATGAAGATGGAAAAAAACATAAAAAATACAAGTGTGCAGTTTACTCGCGGTAGAAAATGAACCATCGGAAAACTAAAGTAGACAAGAGTGGGGAGGCTACGAAGCACCGCACAAAGAGGAGACCGATTATTTTGTATCATTCTCTCGCAGGATAAAATCTATAGATGTATGTGTTTGTTTCTTTTTAGTGTCGCTTTTTCGCTTCATCGAGTTTCAAATCATAACGGTGCTAAGGAAGTTTTCACTTAAAAAACTGAGTGTGCAATCCACACGCGGTATACGTGAAACCTTCAGAAAACTAAAGTAGTAAAGTAGAGTGGGAAGGTTACGAAGAATCGCTCAAAGAGGAGACCAATTATACTATCTTATTCTCTCTCAGGCTAAATCCTGTAGACGTATGTGTTTATCGTACTACTCGTACTCTTTAAAATTTTGCAACTCAAAAGTTGGAAATCTTTTGATATTAGGTATTATTATTCATCGATAATTTTACCTTTACAATGTTTGTTTCAAATACCCAATCCTGTTTGATAACGTCTAAAAGGGATCGAAATGATAATTTAGTCTCCTTAAACGGAAGCATTCTTCCGAACAGGACCTCCATTGATATGCTTGGTGTAACTCTAAGTGACCAGCTCAGGTATGGGGGCTCCATCGAAACCAGAGTTAAATTAGCCTCTCAGAAACTGGGCGTACTGTACAGGGCCCGCAGATACTTCAATAGTACACAACTGCTAACCCTGTACAAATCGCACGTGAGCCCCACGGTTGAATTTGGCAGCCACCTCTGGTCTGGAGCTCCAAATTACTTTAAAAAAACCCTTGACTCTGTGCAGAAACGGGCGGTCCGTTTGATAGATTCTCCTATCTTAACAGACGGATTGCAACCTTTAGAGCTCAGGCGTCAGGTGGGAATGCTGTCCTTGTTCTACCGGTATTACAATGGAAGATGCTCCGAGGAACTAGCGTCATAGATCCCCTCGGCACCGGTGCATAGTCGGGAAACACGCCAAACACGTGCCCAACATTTGTACACTGTTGACATTAGTCACATGAGAACGGGTCGTTTTTACGACTCGTTCTTGAGTTCAACAGCTCGGCTGTGGAACGATTTACCGGCCTCTGTGTTTCCCCCCTCCTACAACATGGGTCTCTTCAAGACCCATGTTCACTCCTTCCTTTCCTCAAAACTACCCTCCACACAGCATCCACAAAGATGACATAGGCCCTGAGGGAAATTATTTTCCTCAGGGCCTCCTGTGTGGAGTTAATGTAAAAAAATATATTTATTGTTATTTTGTAAAGAGGTAAAACCTACAATACACTACATCTTTTTTCAGCCCGATTCCAATTAGAGACCAAAGTCAACATTTTTCGCTTTATGCGATCGCTATTTTCATATCCATGATTTCAATTGCCATCACTGCAAACAACACATGAACCATGCTGTTTGCTGTGATGGCAACTGAAATTGTAGATATGGAAATAGAGATGAAAATAGCGATCGTATTATTCGTCGATCGTATTGAGCTGTATTGTAGGCATAAAGGAAGAAATGTAAATCTAATTATATCATAAGACATAATAATTATTACACAAAAATGAAAAAAAAAACGAGTGTGCTGTAGACCACACGACTAAAGTAAAACTAAAAAAAACTCACTTGTAAAATAAGAGAGAAAGAACTGCTCTCTCTTGCTCCTACAGTGTGTTACAAGACAACAGGCCCCTACAGTAATATACGAAATGTAACTCTCTCTCTCTCTATCTTCACTATTTTATCTCCCTCTCAACTCAGTTCGCCTCGCCCGAACACACTTGTCGTAACGCTCTCGTTACGCATTCACCAGCTTACTCCCCAAGTTAAGCGTGCGTAAAGAAGTTTTACTTAAAAAAATGTATGCTTTTCAAAATCATAAAAAGTAAAATACCAAATAATACGAAACAAAGAAAGAAGTGAGAAAATTTCAGGTTTGTAGAGCCATGTAGGTTGTAGGTATATCGTATCGACGCAATGTCGATTTTGTTTAGACACCAACATTAAATAATGCATATTAAATGAGATAGAAAGTGTTAACAGTTCCAACTGCATCAGTTATTTACTGTAATTTGTGAAACAACGTTTTAACTGCACATGGAACCTCGTTACTTCCACTTTAATATTTATTTTGAAACATCACTTCGCATTAATCTTTTCTATATGATGAACTGTCAAATTTCCATGCGTTTCTATTTGAAACTAGCTGACCCGGCGAACTTCGTACCGCCTCAGAATGAATAACTGTTGAATTAAATTAAGTTTTTTTATTAAGTTAAAAATTACACAATGAAGCAATTATCTATGCGCAACTGTCCTTCTTTCGTTTGTTGGTATCAGAGATGACCCTGTTGTGTACGGATTTATATTTTTGGTTATTTTCTTACTTTTTCACTTAGTTACAGGAATTTGGGAAGCGGGTACGGGTGCCGCCGCCCCGGGAACTATTTATTGGGTAAACAACACCTCTGACATACGTCACCCATAGGTCATCCCAAGTGGTTCGCTACGTTTGGTGATTTAAAAGGGGTGCCCGGGTTCATGGGGTGACGTTTTTCCGGGTCCCACCCGCTGCGTGGCGGGCCGGATCGAGAGAGACTGCTTAAGGGAGGTCTTTTGACCTTTCCAGCTGGACTCTCTCGACCCATCGCCTTGCACCGCAGTTGGAGGGATGGATTCATACGTCCGTCACTCCTGGACACACTAACCCCAGATTTCTACCCACCCCTCATACCTTTTTCCTTCTCAGAACTTCCTATCCTTCCCTTCCTTAAAAATACCCTCCACACAGCATCCCCTAAGATGACATAGGTCCTGAGGAAAGTAATTTTCTTTTTGCCTCATGTGTGAGCAAAAAAATTGCTTTTCATTTTCTTAATACGTGTGAGGGATTTTTATTATAATTATTGTATCTTTCCTTTGGATGGGTGGAGACATACGTTCACGTTTGTCTCATTTTCGACTATTGACATTTAGTGTGTAAGAAAGAGAGGCATCATTATGTGTTTGAAAAAATAAAAGTAAAACAATTAGCCTGTGATTAGCGCATTGACATTTGAAATTTTTGGAATTCACGCACAGTTCAATATTATAGGTACTTATCACAAAATGCCCGCAGCACTTTCAAAATATGATAATTCGTTCCATTCAAAATGTATGGGGAAAAGAATTTTCTTAACAACTATATTTTTCGTTAATTTTTGTGATGTTTTAACAGTTATTATCCTATCCGGGGTGGAGACAAATCGAACAAATCAAAGATCATCAAAATCGGCCCGGCCGTTCTCGAGTTATAAATAGTGTAACTAACCCGACTTTGTTTTATATATTAAGATGTTATTTGATTAAACATGATTCTTAATTAAAACATTTGAACACGAAGATTACAGTGATTCTGGAACATCTGACATTATTGGAGTCGAATCATCGATATTCTAGCTCCACACACAGGGCCCTGAGGAAAATAATAAAAAGACCCACCTTGGGATGCTGCAAGGAGGGTCTTTTTGAGGAGAGGAGATTATGGAAAGGAAAATGGTAAGAGGGTTGGGTAGGAATCTGGAGGTCAGTGTGTCCAAGAGTGACGGACGTTTGAATCATCACTGCGGTGCAGGGCGATGGGTGGAGAGGTCAAAAGGTATTTCTCAACTGGCTTCTGATCCGGGTCGCCATGCAAGACCTGGATAAACCTCACCCCCATGTACTCGGGCACCCCTGTTTACTCACCATATTTAGAGCACAACTAGGGGTGACCTATGGCAGATTAAAAAAAATAACTTTTACTTAATACTTTAGGCTCTTATATCGTATAAAACTTTAATTTAAGGGTCCGGTTATTGTTTTTTCTGTTTATTATTAAATTCGCACTCTTATTAATAATCTATTTTAATTTCTAATTCTTTTAAATTGGTGCTTCAGATTTAATTTCCGGGTTAAATCTTCTCCACAGGAAAGACTAAACCCTTCCACACACTTTTCCACAAAAAATGTTTAACTAGTCAATCCACGCTGTGTAAGTGCACTATATAAGTATAATAAATACAAAACAATACAAGAACAATTCGTCAATCCACCAGAGACCAAATGGGAAAAAAATTCACCTACGCCAGATATTTTCATATCAGAGGGTTCGGTTCAGTAGAACTAACTGGACCGATAAATCCTACTGATCCCTCAATATAAATATTTAAATATTTATAAAGTTGAATATGTTTCCAAAAATATTCCCCCCGCCTTTTTGAACGGCGAACTTCTAAAAACAGTAGAATCCACCAAATATCTAGGACATATCATCAACAATAAATTAACAGATGACGAAGATATTGACAGGCAGAGGCGTGTACTGAGCATAAAATGCAACATGCTCAGTAGAAGATTTCGACTCTACAGTCCACGGGTGAAAAGGACGCTCTTCTTAGCCTTCTGCACCACCCTGTACACATGCGAGCTTTGGGCAAACTTAAAAAAAAGGAACCATGGAAAGGCTTCGTGTACAATATAATAATGCTTACCGTCTGATGTTCGGACTCCCCAGGCACTGCAGTGCCTCCTCAATGCTTACAGAAGGGCGAGTTCCAGGATTTAAAGCTCTATTAAGGACCAGGATTGCAGGACTGAGAGAAAGGATAAACTACTCCAGAAATATTCTCATCATAGAATCCCGTCTGTCTTCAGGTTCGAGCATCGAAGAACACTGGAGAAAGACACTGGCTCCCACAATAAGAGCTCAGTAAAATATTTTAACATATATCTTTGAATCCTTATTATTATCTAATGATATTACTTCTTTTATTTTATTTTTATCTTTCTAAATTCAATATTACTATATTATTGTCACTTTCCTATTTTTCATTTCTTTCGATTTTTATTTTTAATCTATATTATTATTTTTTAGCCTTGACTCTGTTTCATCTTAACTCTTTTTTATTTATAAATACCTATGTATTTATTATATGCTGTACTTATACTCTTTATAGGATGTGTGGGATTGCACTCTCCTCCCCACATCCTGGAATAAAGTCCTTTATTATTATTATTATTAAAAATACGTATAGTCATTCAAATCTATGAAGCTCGTTTTCTCAGAAAACGGTCAGCGTCAGATGGAACCTTGTTTATACCATGGGGTCGATTTGTCATTTTCTTACTGTGGTTTGTTTCCGTAAATTTTATAAAAGCGTCAATTTGATTTTTTCACTTATTTATTTATCCAGCCCTCTTTTGATTCTTTCCAACATCACGACCCGAGAAGTAGTGTGTCTCTCCTAAAAAAGAATTGGTTTGAAACTTGGGTTTTCTATCAATTTTAAATTGTTTTTGTGTTGTAAATAGCTCATCGGTGGCGCTAGTTTGTTTTTGACTTTACAACTGTACATACAATAAACCACGCATGAATTAGGTCTAGTATATCGATGTGAAGTTTATGTGTAGCAATAAAAATAAGTTATTTTTTCTTGCGGTCGGAAAACTATTCCCAAAATTTTGTGTAATAATTATCTCTAGGCTATCTCCCATCTTATTTTCATTTATCTATCTTAATTTTCGGACCGCCACACAACTCGATCTTGGTACACACTCTTTGCCTCGTTCACATTCATACATCGTCTCATACATGCTCTTCTATTATTCCGACTTTTCACATGGCCCGACTCAAGTATCTGATTCACTTGGTCGTGCCATGTCTTCCTCGGGCGTCCCAGACTTCTTCTACCATTCACATTTGCATCATATATTCTCCTTATACTCCTTTCCTCGTTCATTTGCTCTACATGCCCAAACCATCGGAGAATCTCTTTCTTAATCTTACACATCACGCTTACATCAGCCTTGCATTCTTTGCGGATATCCACGTTTCTTATATCCACGATAGATTTATGGACCAATAAACGCTGATTCTGAATATATAAGTGTTTTTTTAATAATATTAAAAAGTGTATTTTAAAACACAGCGTCAAGTTGGTATGCTGTGTAATGCTGAATGGTGACGTCACCATACAGCATTACACAGTATGGCGTTTTGAAGTATGGGGCAAGCCATTCAAACACAACATTTCGTGTTTTTTATTTGGTTTATTAAAATACTGTTAATAGAGATTTAGATTTATAATAGTTGGTTGTGTTTATTGAATCATTATTTAGGCCTTCACAATTAAAATTATGACGGAAAAAGGCTATATTTGCGGACAATCTGATATTTCCAGGATAATGTTTTTCAAATATAATACGGACTATGTACCTAAGTGTTGAATTTCGTGGGTTAAAGCTACTAAGTAAATAAATCATCTTATTAGTTGTTTTTGAAAGTCGTAGTAAGCTGTAAAAAAAGATTTTTGATAATCTACAGTAAATGTGGCCTATTTGCGGTTAAAGTCGTGTCAATTTTGTCATTTTGATAACCATAACATCAATCGTATTTTCGAATTGGTTTATTATCAAGGGCTTTTTATACAAGTCATGATCAGTGCATTATAAATACCAGTGTTTCTGTATGTGTTATACATAATATAATGTATTATGAAAGCAAAAGTCACACCTCAACACAAAATTCGACGGCTTACGACGTCATTTGTATTTATCATGAAAAAGATGATAAATTGTTATTGTATTGCACTTTGGTACAATATAATAACAGTAGCGATGAGATGTTGACATTTTACCCAATGTTTTTCTATATTAAAAGCAGTTAATCTTGAATAAAAAACGCCTTGACTTCTCACACCTAAAATCATTCGTCCATCGATTTTTCAATATAAAATGAGTAAAATGACAGCACCTGTTGAAAGTGAATAAAACTATCGATGACGTGATGACGTCACACGATGAACCATAGATATGATGGTTTTCTAGGGATCTTAAAAAAAAAAAATGCACTTATTTAAGTAAGAAGGATATTATTCATTAAAAAAAATTGGACTGGAGTTCTCAATCATGATGAACTATTTTTAAATATTGATAAGTGTCAATTTATATCTTTCTGTAGAATCAAAAATCCTATTATGTCTCATTTTAGTATTAACAATATTTCTCTTAAAAAGATGTCTCATATCAAGGATCTAGGTTCCACACATTAATGTTATTAATAAGGCTATGAAATGTTTGGGATTTATTTTAAGAACAGTAAAAGATTTTTCGTCACTTTATTCATTTTAAATTCTCTTCACTGCTTTAGTAAGAAGTAATTTAGAATGCAATTCCACTATTTGGTCCCCATACTATAAAGCACACAAAATAAAAATTGAGAAAGTTCAACATAAATTTTTAAGGTTCATTAATTTCAAACTCTCCATACCCATTGAAGAAATTAATTATGTTAACTTAATGAAAATACTTCATTTAACTGACCTACCGTGTAGAAGAACCAAGAGCGATTTGGTTATATTATTCAAATTAGTTAATGGATCACTTGACGCACCTGACTTAACAAAACTAATAACATTCCGAGTACCAAATCGTGACACAAGACTTCCAGAGCTGTTCTTTGTTTATCCGTCTAAAACTAACTATTTCATTAACTCCCCAATCCAAAAACTAGATAGGCTTGGAAATAAATTCAGCTCGGTTGATATTTTCATTTATTCCTTACCTAAATTTACATCAGACATTTCTAAATTTCTTATGTAAATTTTATTATTATTCTTCTAATATTGTTTTTGTTGTTATTTCTTTTTAAATCTGGTTATATCCTTAATGTTTAGTTTATTATGTTATATACTACTTGCTTATAATTATACTCCTGAATAACTTATGTATCTTTAATAACTTGATATTGTAAAAGCCTTCAAGGCGTGAATAAATAAATTATTATAGATAAGTTGTTCAGAAGTATATTAATATAAATGTGCATAACATAATAAACTAAATAAGACAAATATAAGCAGGTACTATACAAATAGGTATGTAGTTTCATTGTCACATGAAGTTGTACCAATAGGTGAAGTGGTACCGTAGGTACTATAAATACATAAAATAACATTTTTTACAACACAAACACACCACGTGGCAATGGCAAGATTTGTGCACGGTAAGGTACCTAAATGACCCTGTTGAAAGACCACATTTCAGAATTCAGATTGTAATGTATGTAGACCCCATAAATACCTAGTGATAGGTCTACATAAAAAAAAAATAAAGTAGTATTTATTTTTTTTGTGAATACCTCATGAGGGGCTATCCATAAATTACGTCACACGAATTTTATGATTTTTTGACCTCCCATAATAATATCTTAGATTCTCACCGCGTTTGATTACTGCCATATTTTGAAGTAATTTGAAAAAAGCTTTTAGTTTAAAATTGTCCCGTAAGCAGAAAGATAAAACGGCGCCACACGACAGAGGGCATTTGCTAGTAATTAAAAATCCCCTATGTCATTGTTAAATTGTAGTTTAAAATTATAAAATTGTCTTTAAAAATTGGAGAAAGATTTTAACATGTTGTTGTCGTTTCGTTTTTTTTTAATAAACTTAACCTACGTTTTGTAATTTGAATTTTAAAAAACATTGAATTTAGGGTTTATGAAAAAATTAAACCAAAACCCTATTCTTGATTTTTTTTTAAATTTACGTATGTCGTTTTAAAGAAAAACCTCCAGAGTATTTTTAAGGGTCTTCATCATTTGAAAATATTTTGTACAACATATGGAAGGGCGGTCAGAAAAGGGTCTGAATTCTGATTTATTTTTGATAAATGCTAACCCCCTGTAATTTTTAAAAATACGAAATATTTTTTTTCCCACTAAAAACATTATTTTTATCGTATTGCGAAATAAAATTTTGGTTATTTCGATTATCATTACATTCCACCTTAAATAATTGTAAGTATAATACGAGTAAAAAAGCAGTAGAAGCAATATGTAGCAATTTGTTAATATTATAAACATATACATGAATAGACTGTTGTTAAAGCAAGTTTGTAATTAGCAATCCTTTATAACGCCCGATTGGATGTTTTACAGAAGTTAGTAATTTTTTTTAAGAGATAAAAGGCGCACAAAAAAAGTAAGAAAGATATAAGTAGGTGCCATACAAGTAAGTATATATTTCCATTATCATAAAGAATAATATAAATAATGCAAAAGAGTTTGATTAGTTTACAATATAATAGTATAATAATGAGAATACAAAAAGTAAGTAAGTAAATAACTAACTATCTAATCATCATGTCGTTTCTCCGCAGGGGTAGGTAGAGTGGATACACAGCCAAACAACTCGGTTTTGGTACACACTTTTTCCCTCATTCATTTTCAAACATCACCTTATATACACTCTTATAATATTATTCTGACTCTTGACATGTCCCGATCTATGTTTCTGATTCTCTTGCCTCGGGCGTACCCGACTTCTTCTACCTTTCACATTTGCGTCATATATTCTCCCTTCAATTTATGCCCAGTCCCTTTCTTAATCTTACTCGTTACGCATCAGTCTTGCATTCTTTGCGAATCTTCACATTTCCCACACGATTATATATGATTGTACCTTACATACGCTCAAGGATCTCATTTCTACAGTATTCGGTCTATATTCATCCTTCCTCTGCCAGTTCATGTCTCACAGTTCACAGTCATACACCAGAGTAAGTACCACAACTCCCTTGTGGGCTTCGCTTCTTTGGACGGTTTTGTGTTAGAGCCAACGGCTTTCAATCATCCATATGGAGTTACTCGCTTTTACCCTTATTTCAATATCTCTATCAGCCTTCCCATCTCTCTTAAATATGCTTCCCAGATACTCAACCTCATTCACCTGCTCCAAGTGTTCATCGTTCACAACTCTATTGCAGACTGTTTTCGTACTCTTCCTTTCAAACACCATAACTTTAGACTCACTTACATTCATCGTTAACTCATTCTTCATATATACTTCGTTCATCCTAGAGAAGAGAGATTGTTGATCTTCCATACTGTTAGAAATCAGCACAGCATCACAAGTAGTAAAAATATATATAATATAAATTAATTCCAGGTACATTTAGTTTTCAAACAGCTCACGTGCCACCTATTTCAATTTTTTAATACAAATTTCATAATGCTAGAGCTCACCAGTAGTTTTGTACAAACCTTGTCCTGACAATAACGAACACACCAAAAAAAAAATTATCCAATTTGGTGCAGTCGTTCGGAAGTTATGCGGGAACATACATTTCAGCGATTCATTTTTATTAATATACAGCTGGTACCCGGCATGCATTGCAATGCCATTCAAAGAAATAAATTGATTCTCCCTGCATGTCCTTTCCCGTGCGTCCCCGTTCCCTTCCACTTTCCCCGCCTTCCCACCACCTCGTATCTTCCCTCTCCGCGAACCCCACCTTCCCCCTGCCTTTTCTCCCTGCCGCTAAAATATATGAAATACACGTATTTACATTTTTACAAATTTCATAACGCCAGAGTTTATCATTATATACAGCCTATGTTACTCGTTGATAATGTAGCTTTCTATTGGTGAAAGAATTTTTCAAATCGGTTCAGTAGTTTCGGAGCCTATTCAATGCAAACAAACAAACAATAAAATCTTTCCTCTTTATAGTGTGTTAGTGAAAAGTTTGTTGTGAAGCACGTTTATAATTATTAGTAACCTTTGGTACTCTTGATGTTTTACAGAACATGGCTAAATTTATTTAAATATAAAAGGCCCAAATGAAAAAAAAAAACACACTAGATTTTTTTTTACCCCTACTAACTTCACAGTTTATATACCTACCAACCGTATTAATAATATAAACTATAATACAGTAGACATTTACCATAGGACTATATAAACATGCTTGCTGCAAACCAATCCCAGGATTGAAACCAGAGAGAGAGATATAAACATAATAATATTTTAATACTGTTACTATCTGTTTTTGTTAAATAAAAACTGTGCTGAATATCTGCACTAAAACATAATGAATGACAAACCCCGACGTGAGCAAGTTAATTTTATTTGATTAATTTGTGTTATGTCATAATTTAATTATAAGAAATAATAAAAAGATATTTTTGCGGCGCTTGTGTGGAGAGTGGAGATATTATACTATCGATGCTATTTTAGTGAAATAAATAAAAAGCATAATTTAAAAAAAAAGAGTGTGCTTTAGATTTAGACCACACAACTGAAGTAAAATTTATGCTCCATGTATATGATAGGAAGAGATAAAGAAAATGTGCGCGCGCACTGCTCTCTCTTGCTCCTACAGTGATATACGAAGCGTTCGCCTCGTTTTTCGTAGCGCTCTCGTCACGCATTCGCCAGCTTACTGAAATAATATTTTTTTTAAATATAAAAATAACTCGATAAACAAGAAAATGGTGTGAATTTTATTCGTTTATAAAAAAAAAATATAAATAGGAAAATTATTTCAACGGACCACTGGCATTGGTTTGCTTCACTTCTTAACTCTCACTGGAAAATAGGTAAGCTTCATAAATATGTTGCAATTTACAAAGTAACTGTTTTGGGGATATAAAATACTAACTATAAATTTTGATTTGAAAATTTGTCTAAATGTTGTAATCATGATTAACGACCTCCGTGGTCGAGGTGTAAGGCTCTCAACTAGCGATCCGTAGATCGCGGATTCAAAACTTTGCGTGCGGAAGTATAATTAATTTGATTGATTTGTGTTTTTTCCTAATTTAATAATTTAAAATGATAATAAAGTATAATTGCGGCACTTTCCAGAGTAGATACTCTCAGTATCCCCCTGGAGTAAGACGACCGTTCAGGTTGCATAGGCGAAAAAATTCCACAAATTTAAAAAACTTTATGAATGAAGCCGTGAGAGTGATAAACACTTTATGTAAAATCGAGACCATACATACATTCTAGATTATTTAAAATTTTGTGCGATGAAATCGGTAGCGGATACAAAACACTTTTATTACATACTGGGGTGATATGGCTATCCATTGGAAAAGCAGTCAAGCACTATTAAGGTTTTATGAACTTCGGAATGAGTTATTGGTCTTTGGAAGGCGCAAAATAATTCAGGAAAAAAATTTGTTGAAGTTTAATCCAATCCGTCATGGTTGATTCAATGGTTGCACGGCAACTCGAATGAATCCAACTCAGAACCACCTCAGAAAGATCATTAAAATCCATGAAAAAATAATTTTAGCCGGTAACCCTAACAAAACTTAACCTATTAAACAAATTTTTGAAATGTTTTTATCATCACTCTTAATGACTTTCCTGGTGGTTCTGAGTTGGTTTCATTCTGAGTTGATTTCACCGATAAAATTTGCCCATCTGGCAATTAAGTCAACATATCATTTAAAGGAAAAATTATTAAAATTTCTAATACGAGAGATAAAATTGCATCTTTTTATAAAAAAATACAATTTTGTATTTCATCAATTCGGTCTAATCATTTTGATTGTTTTCCTGACTTACATGAATGTTTGAATGGATTAAATTTAAAAGTAGATGAAGAGTTTTCCAAAGAACGTTTTAAATTACCTGCATAAATTGAAAACAACTCTTTTGCAATATTTTCCGAAAACTAGTAAGGACTTTTCCTGGGTTCCTAATCCGTTTTCGGAGACTAAAATAAGAGCTAAACTAGTAGGCGCAAGTGAGCATGAAAATCTAATTTATTTAATTATTAGTGACTCTAACTTAAAACTAACACATAAAGATCAGTCTTTAAATGATTTCTGGGGGAGTTCGCAGAAGAGTACCACAATATTTATCGAAACAAGTTTTTATTGTTTTACTTCCATTTTCTGCAACCTACATACGCGAAGCGGGATTTTCTAATTATGCTGCAACGAAGACAAAGTGCAGGAACAGGCTCAACGCCATCCCAGATATTAGAGTCTAGCATACCAATATTGTGTCTGATAACAAGAAGATATCCAAAGCACGGACTAATCAAAGGCGATATATTTATTCCATTTTTTGTTGTTGTTCACAATCCTTTTTTGTTGTTTTATATTTCATTTGTGTATACATTTTGTTTATGTACCAAATAAATAATGTGTTTTTATACGGTGCTCCAGATTTTATGTCCGGGTTAAATCTTTCCTAAATGAAAGATTAAACCCTTCCACACAGTTTTACTATTTTAATTACGCAACCTAAAAAATAAATCAAGCGTTCCGTTAAAATGTACGGGACTGCAAAGTATTCCATTGCAAGAAAAAGTTTGGGTGACCCTGGAATATTGGATACGTCAAGGCATTACAATGTAATTCGTAACCGAGGAGAGTTGTCACTTTTTCGCATGATTGGTTCGAGTACCTACCTCTACCTAAGCAATGACGAAAACTGTGACCAACGTACATAGTTATTAATAATTGTTTTCTAAATTAATATATTTGCAAGTAATTAATAGTGACGTAATAACTAAACGGATGAATCAATGATTAAAAAAACGTGAATTAAAAAAATCAGAATGTACGATTCACATGCGGTAGAAGTGAAACCTTCAGAAAACTAAAGTAGAAGGAGTAGGGAGGTTACGAAACACCTCACAGAGAGGAGACCTATAGGCTACGAAGCACCGCGCAAAGAGGAGACCGATTATACTAACTCATTCTCACGCAGGATAAATTTGTCGCTGTTTTTCGTTTCATCGAGTTTCAAATCATGGTGCTAAAGAAGTTTTCACAAAAAAAAATTATTGTTAGTGCTGTTCACTCGCTCTAAAGAGAAAAAAGTTGGTAAATGGCATTACCAATGGTATTGCCGTAATTATTGCCATCGTGATTTTCCCGAAAAAAAAACCTTTAGGGTTTGCAAGTTTATACCACTTCTTAAGTCTAATTAAACTTTTGAGATCTAAACAGACCTTTCAGGTTGAAGACGAGAGATGGTTTTCTGTTTTTTTTTACATCATATTAATTTGCAAAATAGCAAAAAAATTAAAGATAGCGACACATCCTTCGTCATAACATAAAAGTAGGTTTCATCTTTTTAATGTCAATTACCTTACAAAAGTCTCAACTGCTCCCAACGGCCTGGAACCAGCGAGACCGTGGAATCCCCAATTAAGGAGAAGGTGGTGGGAAGGGGAAGGAGATGAGGAAGAGGAAGATGGGGGAACTATTGGGCTATTCAGATCTCGTCAACAATCAAAACTAAAGCCATTTCCATAATACACATTATTTGAAATGAATAAACTGTGAAATAACACAAATTAATGAAAATACAATTTAATTGCGAACGCGAGGATTTGAACCCGCAACCTACGGATTATCCTTGTTATATCCATTTGCCGGTCAAGTATTCGATCCACTGTATTATGATGTAATACTTTAAATTAGATCAATAATTGTTTTTTATTTACTTAGGAGTGGTATTGATGGTGGAAATTATATTTTATCTATACTAGTTGACCTTCAAAAAGCCTTTGATACAATAAGCCATGATATACTTCTCAAGAAACTCGAGAAACTTGGTGTAGTTGGTCCTGCTCTTAATCTATTCAAATCATATCTTAGCAATAGAAAGCAATTCGTAAGCATTAACAATCAAAATAGTAAGCACCTTCCAATAAACTATGGAGTTCCGCAAGGATCCATACTAGGGCCACTACTGTTCCAAATTTATATCAATGATATTTCGCAATTAGAATTAAACGGTGAAATTTTTTTATACGCAGATGATACTGCAATATTCTACTGGGGTAAAGATCTAAACATATTACTAGAAAATGCACAAAGTGACCTAGAAAGAATTTGCAGTTGGCTCCAATCAAATATCCTAACAATGAATATTAAAAAAACAGGATACATGATTATAAGCTCAAACCGTAAAATAATTCCTCCTCATGTACCTTTAAAAATTGAAAATAACGATTTGCAAATCCTGATACAGGAAAAATATCTTGGGCTGTGCATCGACAATCATTTAACTTTTAAACAACACATACAAGATGTAAAAGATAAAATCACACCCTTAATTAGCGTTTTTAGCCGGTTATCATATCTATTACCAATTAAATTTAAAAAAAAGTTTATATTATAGTCTCGTACACTCACACCTAAATTACCTGATTGAAATCTGGGGAAATGCGTATGAAACATACATCAATGAATTACAGGTAATTCAAAATAAGCTAATCAAAAAACTATTTCACTACGAATCCAAAACATCCACAAAAAAATTATATTTGGAAACAAAACTGCTAACATTAAGAAAACTATACGAGTACAATATATGTCTCCTTATATACAAAATAAATAATAAACTCATACATACAAACACAGAATTCATTAAAACGTCCCAAGTACACAAACATTTTACACGACAACACGATAACATACGTTTAAAAACCATTCATACTAACTACGGTAAGCAATCAATTAGTCACGAGGGGACCAACTTATATAATTCAAAAAAAAATTATTCATGTTTATTCACAAAAAACAAAGTAGTGAAAATGAATAACATCGTATGGTAATATAATGTTATGTAAATGTTAGTACTGCAATCTAATGTAATTTAAGGTTATGAAATGTAAAAACTATGTATAAATTCAATATTCTAGTTAAGTAAGTGAAAATGTTATTTTCTTTTTTACTGGAATAAAAACTTATAAAAAAAAAAAAACTTACATATGATTCAAGGCCTTTGAAAAGTGAATTATATTGAAATCTGATAACGCCTGTACATAATCAGATTAGATTACTTCTATTGTATCATTTTTACTTTGATTGCACAATTATGACATGGGTAATGAGTACACGTTTAGAAAATGATTTAATAAAATCTTCGTCATCTTCTGATTCCCTTTTTTATATGAGGTTGACTAGCAGGTAATCTACACCCTGAAAATTGTAGCCATAGAAGGTTAATTTGTTTGAAGAAATCTAATTAGGTATTCATTTTGCGTAGGTGTAAGTGGGTACTTTATCAATCGCATTTATATGGAACGGAGTAATGTGTATTAGTGTGTATGTTTCATTTGTGCTACTTGAAATATGTAATGCCGAAAACGTTTGTGATAAGTGAAGAATTTTCTATACCAAATTTAAAATGAATTGCGGAACATTGTCAACTGAATGTTTTATTTCCATTGACTCACTTAGGAACATTACTTCCACTGGCACTCATAGTTCATATGTTTTGTAATTTATTTTATGATGATTTTAATCAGTTTTAAAGAGAGAATATGTCAGAACGTAGCTATCAACTATACTCGTACACTAAAATTTATATGCGTGCTATTGTTAACAGATTGAAAAACACTGTATTTAATAGATAAGCCGCCGCAAAATCAATAAATACAAACACAATTAAAATAGTTGACACACTTTGTTGGCAAACATTCAGGTGAGCACTATTCTCTGATTTAATAATCGCGTATTATTCCCAATGTATTAAAAAATATTATTTAATAATGTCACAAACAATATAATGTGTATATTATACGAGTGCATACTTAAATAAAATGCCACAATTAAGACTTTCCTCTAATTTTCTAATCTTTGAAATATTTTAATTCTATTATAATATTATTTTAATGTTATGATAATTTGTGCCCGACGCGCGACGTTCACGAGGAGCTTAATTAAAAAAACAATTATTATATTTTTTGTTCACTTTTTAATGAATTTTTTAATTCATTCACAAATTTAATATGGTTATTATAAAGTTTTGCAAGTATTTTAGTTTTTTATTAATGTGACAGCTGTTTCGGCCTTCAAAGCCATTTTATAATTGCTTTAAACGCCGCATCAGCTGTAACAATAATAAAGAAAAAATACTAAAACACAATTAAGGACAATAAATAAATAAAAACAAAAAAATTGTCAACAAAATGTAATGTGAAAATAATTTAAACATTCACAAACATGTGTAAGATTTTCGTTTTTCTACAATTAGAATAATTTTTGCAGACTGAAACCACTTTCGTTGTGCTATAGATAATTTTGGCGTTTTTTACAAATTTAGTTGATACAATACTTTTTTAACCATGTAAGGATAATTGGTATTTGTTTTTGGGGTGTTATGCCGTGTTGCGCTACCTCCTTATTAAGCCGACGTTTCGGACAGTGTTGCAGTGACCTTCATCAGGGCAGATCCGGCAGATCCGACAGATGTCCGACCCAAAAACAAATAACCAAAATGCTTTTGGCCGTGAAAATCTAAAAACGTAACATTTAAGGATAAATTCAAATGTTACCTAGGTGAAAACTGTTGAAACTTAGTTGCCCTAAATTGATTAAATTAATATACAGACATTGAATTAATATTATTATTATTTTGTAATATTAGCACTTTAGCATACCCTAAAGTCACGAGCTACCGCTGATTACTTGCATTACAGAACGTAAAAATTTTAACAAAACAAAAAACGACTTCAAAAAATGCACTAAAAAGTAAAAAAATAATTTCGTACGATTGCTATTTTTGGAGTCGGTGTCAGCCAAGGTAACTACATACATGGGTAGTTATAGGTGAGATGTGGAGAGCTCACCTATAATAAATTAACTAACTCCAAAAATAACAATTGTAAGAAGTTATTTTTTCCTTTTTAGTGCATTTTTTTAAGTCGTTTTTTGTTTTGATAAAATTTTTGTATATTTTTTGATTTTTAGTGACGAGCGTGCGTAAAGAAGTTTTACGTAATGTTGGCGTAATATTGAGTCCATTTGTCGCTCACATACTTATTGCAAATTTAAGACATATATGGTTTTCTCATGAATCCCATTGTCAGAACTGGACCAAATTAAAATAGGACCACACGGGAAGCACCAGCTTTCTAATAAAAAAGAGTCATCAATATCGGTTCACCCAATTGAAAGTTCTGAGGTAACAAACATAAAAAAAATTTAAAAAATACCGTCGAATTGATAACCTCCTCCTTTTCGAAGTGGTTTAAAAACAGCAACAAGCGTGTTTTGGTTGATTGTTAGATTTGTTTAGTTTTGAGAAGAATTACAGAATACACCTAATCTTGTTTAAAACATTGCATAGTTTTGAGAAGAATTACAGAATACACCTAATCTTGTTTAAAACATTGCATAAAATATAATTATTATGTTGTTCTAAAATTGTCACATAAATTTATGGTTTTTCCCCATTGCTCTGATAAGCATGAATATGGAATAGGTTGCATGAACTTTATCGCACATAAATGATTAAAAAAAATAAATATTTATTTACTCATGTAAATAACTTAGACAAGTGATTTACGGGCGTTTAAAGATAAAGATGTTAATTATTCTACTAAAAATTAATTATAGTACCTATTTCATAAAATAACGTAGGTTCCTTATACCTATACGTTTGTTGTACTTTAGTAAATACCTTCGATTACAAGACAATTTTTGCCTGCAAATTTCAAGTACCTACCTAAATAACGAGAAAAACTAAATTATAGTGGGTACATATGCACTTCGTACATTGGAGGTTTCGAATCAATAGATATCCGTTTTGGGAGTAAAATTTAGATGTTCAATAAAGCAATCAATGCGCACCAAAAAAAAATTCCTTTAATTAAATTTAAAGAGAAAACGATACGAGTTGTAACTTTGTAATCTCAGAGGCATCCTGTACAGTGCACCTTCCGACCTTTACCTAAGCCGATTTCATTAACAAATCTTCATTAATTTTGATATGCAGACAGCAATATGTATAATGCTCAACTCGTTTATATATTACAAATAAATGATGAAGTGTTTTTAAGAGGTAACCAGATAAAACAGAAAGATGACAAATCTTCGACCAATACGTCAATGTGACAAATCCGAACCTGATTTAAAAATAGGTTAGGTTAGGTGGGGTTAGGGTACCTTGATGCTTGTATTACAACAGCCGTATTTACTTAGAGCGAGAGATTCGAACTCAACTCGATTGAGTGTACAACTCTATCCCCATGAAATTGTTGGCTCCCTTATTGAAATGAAAAATTATTTAGCACCGTTGTGATTTGATACTCTATAAAACGAAAATAGCGTAACTAAAAAGAGACAAACACATACATCTATAAGATTAAGCCTGCGAGAGGATGATATAGTATAATCTTGTCTACTTTAGTTTTCTGAACGTTTCACTTCTACCACATGTGAATTACACTCTATGATTTTTTTAAGTAATAACTTTTTGAGGAACGTTGTGATTTGAATCTTTAAAACGGAAGCGAGCGACATTAAAAAGAGACAAACACATACATCTATGAGATTTGGCCTGTAAAAGAATGAGATCTTATAAGAATAATAAATCTAATAAGACTAATCGGTATCCTCTTTGTGCGGTGGTTCGTAGCTTATCGACCTTCTCTTTATGCGGTGCTTCGTGGAATAAAATGAAAATATTTTTTTAACTTGGTATCAATATTATAAAATGACCCCAATAATAATCATACTCCTGATACTCGGCATTTTTATTTTTTTTATTTATTTTTATTTAGTGACAATATTAAATACCAAGTTATGTGGTTTGTTTACAGTCCTGTTCACTAGGTTTTCATGTTCCGAGGCGGACTGTATGTTGCTGAATGGGTGCTGTTCTTTATTTCCTCATCTTCTAGTTTCTTGAATATCACAAAATAAACAATAATTAAAATAAAAGTATTGGTTTGTTGTCTGCAGGTTGTATTTGGGTTACTTCATAATTTTAATGATTTCCTCATCGTCCTGTTTACTTAACCATAATTTGATGTCTTTTTTAAACTTTTGTATCTCCATGGTGTTCTTAGTTTCAATTGGAAGGGCATTATATAGTTTTGTAGCATGGAATTTATGGTTTTTCTGGCCAAAAGATGTATTTAATTGCGGTTGTTTTGAGGATTTCGACCTTGTAGTGTAGGTGTGTTGGTCCGCAGGGTATTCAAATTTTTCTTTAAATTTGAGTAGTGCATTTTTTGAGTATTATTTAATAATGCTGAACACATTAAAGTTTTTAAAGATTTCTTTTGATGGAGTTTTTGTGGGTACTTTTATGATTGTTTTTATTATTGCCTTTTGCGTTTTAGCTAGCTGCTTCATGTGAATGTTTGAGGCAGTTCCCTATCCTATAATTTCATATTCTATGCGTGATTGGCAAAGAGCATAGTATACTTTATATAGATCATTTTTACTAAGTATATTGCGTATGTTTCTAAAGTAGTATATAAGCTTTGTAAGTTTCTTTGTGATACTATTTATATGGGAGTCCCATCGAAGATTTTCATCGATTTCAATGCCGAGATATTTTATGTTTTTAGAATGTGTTATGGTTTGGCAGTGGCATGATTGGGTTAAGTTTTTTCCTTGACAATCGTGCAATTTAAGAGCGTAATCCTCAGCGGGTTGTCCTCTGGCTGTTATAGAAAAAGTTAAATATTTAGTTTTGTTAACATTAAGCGTAAGTGAGTTTTGCTTAAGCCATTTTTGCAGAAGTACAAGCCCGTGTTCAGCATCTTTGAAAGTGGTTAACCAATCACTTTCATTAAATAAAATGACAGTGTCATCGGAAAAACTAATGATTTTTCCTTTGGTGTTTTCTTTTCATTTCTCTCGAAGTTTAGTTTTCTGAAGGTTTCACTTGTACCGCGTGTGAACTGCGCATTTGATTTGTTTTACATAAATAAACCGTCAGTGGATTTAATCTCTCCTCTCACATCTAGAAAACCTTTCACATAAATAAATAAATAAAAATAGTACCCATGATTACTTTCTATTTTAACCATAATATGCCTCTCTAACAGTATTTTGACGTATCAGCAGTTAAAGAATATAGTTGCCCACAGGATGCGCGCCTTCACGATCCTGTCCCTGTGCCTGGTGCTGGTAGCATGCGCGCTCGGAGCGGAGAATAGCAAACCTCACAGGTTGGTGCGCTTCTGGAACAGACGCGGGCCGCCACCCCCGGAACGGGCTATCGGGGCCGAAGCTCGCGCTCTGACCACCTCCTGGACCAGGAAGCCGCTGGATCACCAGGGCTCCACCAATGAGACCTATTTAATGGTAAACAAACTTTACATGATCTTTTTTATTTTGTATTTTGATTTATTTGTAACTAGTTGACCCGGCGAACTTCGTACCGCCTAAGAATCAATAACAAACTGTTGTGTTAACTTATTAATTGAATTAAATTCAGTTTTTTTATTATATTATACAATGAAGCAATTATAGATGCGCAACTGTCAGTGTTTTGTTTTTGTCTGTATCGGAGATGGCGTTGTTTACGGATTTATAATTTTTGTGATTTTCATACTTTTGGAATTGCGTTTTATTTTCCTTACACGTGTGATGGACATTTATTATAAACATTGTATTTTTCCTTTTGAGGGGTGCAGACACACGTTAGTCTCTACCGTTCGTCCCATTTTTGACTGTTGACATTTAATGTGTAAGAAAGAGGGGTAGCATTAGCATTATACGTTTAAGAACGAAAGCAAAACAATCAGCGCATTAAAATTTTGACGATTTGAATTTTAGGAATTCACTCACTATAATTTTATATATCTATAATTTTATACTTATCAAAATATTGCTGCAGCTCTTTCAAAAGATGAGAATTCGTTCCATACAAAACGTACGCGGAAAAGAATCTTCTTCATAATTTATTTTTTCGTGAATTTTTCCGATGTTTTTATAGATATTCTGCTGTTCGGGGCGGGTACAAATCTAACCAATCGAACATTATCGAAAACGATCCAGCCGTCATATGGTGTAACCAACCCGACTTAATTAAGTGGAACACTATTTATTGATAGCGCAAAAGAACAAGCGATGAATCCCCATTTTATACGCAATTTCCTACATTGTCCTGCTCCATTCAGCTTCCAAACAACGTTATAACATTTAGAACTCTATTAAAAACTGGGTATAGACAGAGTCAGAAACAGCTCAACTTCACTAAAAAGACACTGGGCAAAATATTTATAAATCTTTCAGTAACTTCATATTTAGCGTGTAATTAAATGTTAATACGTAAATGAAATCCACATCCCTCATTTATAATATCTAGTCCTGTCACCAAGAGCTCCGTTGTGACTTCTCATTTTGTTACATGCATTTTTTATAAAAGTAAATTAGAGATTTCAAGGAGCTATCAATAGTATGTATGCCCATAGTATCGACGTTTACATGGATATTATTCAAAAGTGGTGATAAACCTCAGTATCGCCCTGAGAAGACTGCCATTTGGAAATTAAATGTTAGATACTTTAAATGACTTTTGCGTTGTTTTGTGATCATATCTTATCTATTCCGATGCAATTCAAAATTCAAATGTCTTCTTTTCTTCTATTCCCTTATTTCCCCGGTCACATTATGAACCAAAAGGGGATGCCGTTCATATACCGCAATTACCCGTTGTGAGCGGTTTAAAATGTTGCATGATATTAGATTGGTATACAATATGTGCTTTACATAATAAAATATTAATTATTCTACATTCTCTAAATCTTTACGTCGATTTCCACTTTATCAAAATGTAAAAAATGTCTTTATCAATGAACAGATAAAATCAACGCCAGGCAGATGTAATTGTTTCGATAACACGTTGAATGCGATAGATAACCCACTTAAAAACAAATATGTTTTATATATAGGTGTATATGTAGGCATTCATTTTGAAGTAATTTTATTTTGTGTTAAAATATATTATGTAATTATTTTAATGATGAAGCGAATAATTAATGGTTTTCAGACTACAATAAATCATTCATACTTTTTGCTATTTTTACATATTTTATCCGTTTTAAAGTTACTTGATGCGATTCCTAGAATTTTAAACATATTTCCCTTCCTAGAACTTCCTCTCCTTCCTTTCCTAAAAAGATCTTATACATAGCATCCCAAAAATGACATGGGCCCTTGGGCCTCCTTATTTTCCTCAGGTTGTCCTATGTTGGTCCTCATTGTCCTATGTTGAGCTAATGCAAATAAAATTAACTGTCTTTTGACCGTCACCGTCATAACATTTGCCATAATATTAATTAATGGTGGTGTTATTTTTAATTTTAATAATGATTTTTTTTTAATATTTCTTAATTTAATAACAGACTTATGAATTATAACAAAAATTTCAATATTTATAAAGCAATTAAAGTTTAATCTTTGATTAAACAATATGAAATGTTAACATTTATTATTAGCTTGGTTGATATTCATAATGATATTATGTATTATGATGAAGCACCAAGCTACCTAAAGCGTTTCATCTATTAAGATTTAATTAATAATTAAATGGCGAGATTGCATTAATCAAAAAAAATTCTTGTCTCCTTTCCGTATATAGTAAAAATTAATACATTGAGATTTTGACCTTATGGAGGGAGGTAATGTGCGTTATTTTTATTATATTTTTTTTTATTATTTATTGAGTTAGTTTATACTACATGAATATAAACTAATAAGCACAATGTAACATTTCATTTGATAAATTTAAATATTTTTACAGTAAGCATAACATTTCTTTTCAAATACATTCATTCTTTCTTCATTCTTCATACTTTCAGACATTTCATCATACATCTTTAGTCCTCTATACATTAGGCAGTTCTGTGATTTTGATTTCTTCATTTGCGGCAATCGAACTCTGTTTATATTTCTTGTTTCATAATTATGTACGTCTCTATTAAAAACAATTTCATCCTTAAAGTATTTTGGCATTTGGTTTTTCATAATTTTATGCACAAAAATTAACACATTATAAAGTAGTCTTTTTTTATTGGAATCCAATTTAGCTCGTCTCTCATTTGATTAATCCTTGCGTATTTGCCTTTTCCATGTATACATCTCATAGCTCTGTTCTGTATAATTTCTAGTTTGTTTAAATTTCCTTCATTGGCCAAATATAACATCGTAGAGCAGTAATCCAAATGTGGAGCAACAATAGTTTTATAAATGAGCTCCGTAGTGTTTCTATTTAATTATTTCTAGTTATGGAACAGAAAATATGTGATTTAGCTTGCATTTTTATTACATTTTCGTTATACTTAAGTACCTAACGGAATTTCATGTATTATGCAAGAAAGTCATTAATAAATATTAATACTATATTAATAACTAACTGACCCGGCGAAATCGTACCACCTCAGAATCAATAACTGTTGTGTTAACTTATCAGCTGAATTAAATTCAGTTTTTTTATTGTTCAAAATTACACAATAAAGCAATTAGCGATGCTAGATTCCGTGTTTTGTTTTTGTCTGTATCAGAGATGGCGTTGTATACGGATTCATATTTTTGTTATTTTTTTACTTTTCCATGTAGGTACTTACGGGAATTGCGTTTTATTTTCTTTGTACGTGTGAGGGAGTTTTATTATATTTATTGTATTTTTCCTTTGGAGGGGTGCAGACTTACGTTCACCAATTGTCTCATTTTCGACTGTTGACATTTAGTGTGTAAGAAAGAGGGTCAGCATTATATGTTTAAGAACAAAAAAAAACAATCAACGCATCGACTTTTGCCGTCTTTGAATTTTTGGAACTCACTCACTATTCAATATTACTAAAATTTATTTTCATAATTTTTTTTTCGTGAATTTTTCAAATGTTTTAGTAGTTATTCTGCTATTCGGGGTGGAGAAAAATTCAACAAATCAAAGATCATAAAAATCGGTACAGCCGTTCTCGAGTTATAAATGGTGTAACTAACCCAACTTAGTTTTATTTTTTTTTTGTCCCTACCCTTCAGTTTGAAGAGTAGACATAATAACGTATTTTTTTTATATAGGTGCGTTAAACTGGTACCTTGCATCATAAAATATATACATATGTATGCATATAGAAACCTTTCAAAAGAACCGCACAAGACAGGGAAGAATGGAAGAGAAGATTAGAGGAAATTGCTGCAAACCAATCCCAGGATTGTAACCAGAGAGAGAGAAACCTTATCTCATGTTCATCATCAATTGTCGGAATTTGGTAATCTTAATTTTACTAACGTGACATGAGTACGTAATCTGACATGATCCCATAATTATCCAAAATATCTATTGAGAATAATATCTTTATATGGTGAAATTTTTCTAGGTCTTCTCCGGATCGGGAGAAACTGGTTGAGGAGAAAACCTATCTAGACTTCTCCAGCCGGACTCTCGATTCCTACCCACCCATAATACCTTTTCCTTCTCAGAACTTCCTCTCCATCATTTCCCTAAAAAGACCCTCCCCACGTCAAACCCAAAGATGACATGGGTCCTGCCGGATTTTTTTTCCTCAGGGCCTCCTAACGAAAAAAAAAACTTAAGAGCAGTTTTAAAAAAATTCACAAATACTGGTTTTGCTTATTGTTGAGAACAATAAGTACATCATTGTTATAAGGTCCTACGATCAAAACCACTCGAAAAAATGCTAGACATTATTTTGAGATTTACGTTCATTAAATATTTCACCACTTTGAACTCATTGTCAAATCTTTATAATTGATCAGTTATATCTGACTATAAATCAGACAATTACCAATCGTTACCTAGGTACTTAATTATTTGACAATGATTGGGTAATTTAATGTGGGTATTTCATAAATTTATATCAATCGTAGATCATAGATATCTTAAGCATATATAGAGATATTTAATAGATATCTAAAACGTAATTATGATAAAGAGTTCTTCGTGTCCTGGTTCAGGCCCATTTTATGGCATGATGTACAGTATGGCCAACTCGATTTTAAAAATATAGGACGACACCCGAAAAGTAGCTAAAAAGAGCTAAACTCTTGTAAAACCTAAGTTGGGACCAATTAATTAACCACACCATCCTGGGGAGCCATGTTATCTAAAAAAAGAGCTAAGAAGCCAAAACACTTTTTTGCAGCTGACGGCCTTATTTTGGAGCTAAATCTTGCTCTAATAGAGCAGTAATACAACAGTGCGTTAATTCATTTAAAAAACTTTATTATACATTAAAACTTTATTTATACTCTTGTATCGATTGTACGTATTAGGTACACATTTTATTTATTCACATTTTAATCCTTTACTTTTGTAGCGTTCTTGAATATTTTAATATCTATTGCACCACATAAAATAATATCTTTAATGTGAATATAAATGATTTTTTTTAAATACTGATTATGATATCTATTTTCGGTTGCGATGTGAGTATGTAACATTTTAAATTAAAAAATAAATAATTTTTTTGTAAATATTATTTTCATTGAATTTAATGAACTTATGTCTCCGTTCTTGATGGTGAAAACACTGTTAACACTCGGCCAATAACTAATTTCACCACTAAAATGCTTAATAAATCTTAGTCTGAAAGAAGAAAATTTTGATGTGTTTTGATAAGACTTCTTACTGGTCAAATATATTATAACTAGCAGACCCGGCCACAAGTTGCTGTGGCTAACGACATTAACGCCACGCCATTACCCAACCTTTATAACCAACGCCATCTGTTAAATCAAATCCACACCGCCAGTTTGCCAGCCCGCTGCCCGCTGCGGCTTGGTCAGATATATTATACGCATATTTCAACCAATTTACACAAAACCTTGACAGATCACATATCTAAAAACATTCCTTATAAATTACTCTATCTATTGGTGAAAACTCCATGAGAATCCGTTGTGTAGTTTAAAAAATCTACATAAGCGCACAGACAGCGGGAGCGACTTCATTTTATACTATGTAAAGAAGTATAAATTTAGTGAATAAAGTTGTACTCTCTTGCAGCGCTACATCACCAACGACCAGTTCTTCAGGATCGACAACTCCCCGATCCTGTTGATGGTCGGCGGCGAGTGGACCATCAACACGGGCTTTGTGACCGGCGGACACATGTACGAGATCGCCAGGGACATCGGTGCGCTCCTCATCTACACCGAGCACCGTTTCTACGGACAGTCAAGGCCTGTCAAGTAAGCCCAATGCTTCATTTTTGGCTGTAAAAATCTGTATGAATAATTTAAATATGAACAAGGTATGCGCTCATAAAGAAAACTGACGTTGATAGGACAGACATCATGTGGTTCCAATACAAAATAGGACATTAAAAATAATTGACAAAAACAAACATAACTCTCACCTATCCTAACCTTATCTAAACCTAACGTAACTTACCTAACGAACTAAACCAATCTAACCTAACCTATTATTTTATTGTGTGCTGTATCATTCGATTACCCTACTAAGGTGATCGAAGGCGATGCACATTTTGAAATTCGAATTTTTCAAAAGAAAGAATAACTGCTGGGAACTATAGACCTCGCGTCCAAAAAGTATTTCTAATTTTCTCTTGTTTAATAAAAAAAAAAAACAAAATTTCCTAAGAAAACGACTTAAGCCCTCGGGCTAATTCGCTTTTGGGAGAAGCTCATATAGGTCTAATGGAAATCTTTGGGACTCCCTTATTGTCATGTTGAGAAATATGATCTAAACTCTAAACTAAAGTTTCATTTCGTAAGTAATTTGAAAAAAAACAAACGTGGGGAATTTTTAATTAACATTTTTTCCACGAAACCACAAAAAAGTGAAGTGATATTACGTTTATAACTTAATAGTGTAAATTATTATTTTTTAAGGTACAAAAAAACGGCCCATTTTATTTAAAAAATAAATAAATTTTAAAGCGTATTTCATCACCTTCCAAAACATTTCGTTTTCGGATGCGTTCAGCAATCTTCCATTTATTTGGATTTTATTGCAAAGCGGAAATACTCAACCCTTCTGATAGAGTATACCCATATACTTAATTAATAAACTCGACGATTGGACGACGCTCGATCACATTTAAAAAAATTACTGAACCCCACCCTGTGCTGACGTTAAATTAACGCCTTGCGTCAGCTGAATCTATGTTTATAGTTATTATTATATTTGTATTTAAATTAATTATAATAACAAGGGCAATATTGCACATTTTGATGATGCTACGCGTAACAGCTTTCTCGCGTAATTGCACAGCAGAACTTGTTTTTGAACAAACTTCATTATTATAACATCTAACATAATTGAAAAAAAAAAACCTTATTTCAGTTATTATATTTTCTTATTTGGTTTTTCTTTGCGTGATGCCAGCGGTACAAATCGACACTTTTTTCTTTCAGTAACACCAGCGCAGAAAACCTGAAGTTCCTGATTGTCGACCAAGCATTGGCCGATGTGGCCGAGCTGGTCAGGGAGCTGAAGCAAGACCAAAAGTACGCTAACAGCAAGGTGATCGTGTTCGGAGGCTCCTACGCTGGGAACATGGCCACGTGGATCAGGCTGCAGCACCCCGATGTTATCGACGCCGCAGTCGCCTCCAGCGGACCCGTGCTGGCCAAGGTTGATTTCTATGGTAGGTTTAATGGCAATTAAACTTACTAATTTCGGCTGTGGTGCAAGGCTGATTTGAAGTATTCCTTCGAATTATTGCGTTATGCGAATAAAATTATTCAAGATCGATGTACTTTTTTCTAAATTGGAACTGATAAGCATTTAATCCTATCAGACAATCGATAAAGCATCCACTAAAATTATTGTTTTTTATTTTAATAATTCTGTTAACTTATTTTAATAATTCAACATAAGTTGGTAACATAATTATTTAATAATAATTCTTTCTCTATTGTCTTTATTATTAATAATGTTTTAAAATGGGTAATCCAGCAATTATGTTGAACTACAACACTATTTTAAATGATATGAATATGCTTAAATTGTCAGACAGAAGAATTTTAACTGACTTAATATTTCTGCACAAAATTCTAAATAATTTAGTTGATAGTCCGGCATTGCTTGAATTGATAAACTTCCGGTTTCCCCTATGTAATACTAGAAGTCAGGTTTTATTTCAGTGCAGAAATTCTGGAACTAACTACCAAATGTATTCCTCTTTACCCAGAACACTAAAGGAGGGCAATAATTATACCAAGTCAATGGACATCTTCAACAAATAATTCTGTTACTGAGGCAGTTCAGTTATGTACAATAAATACTTAATATTTCTTAAATGTTTTAAAATAAAATCCTCAACTATTTCAGAATATTTGGAGAATGTCAATGACGCCATCCTGATTGAGGGAGGACAGAAGTGTCTCGATAGCATCAGGGAAGCTGTTGTCCAGGCACAGGACTTGTTGCTCACTGAAAACGGAACAAACGAAGTCTCTGAACTCTTTGGGTAATAATAAACAATATTTCATCATCAAACATGTCTTTTCGCGATGTTTTACCACCTCTTCCCATCGAAACAACTTCCTATCTATCTAACATGCTACTGACGTTATGATAGCGTGCGTTAGGCGGTTCTATTTATTCCTTGAACATATTATGAGAAACAGTTGATACAGATTATTTTGAAACACTTTAATCTTTTTCACCTAGAAGACATGTAACGTTTGATAACATAATGTTTCGGTCTGGATAAGGTTATGCATTTTTTTTCATAACTTAACACTCAATCAAACATCACACCATAACATTTTTACACTAAATATATTTGTTACCCGTATCTTTTGTATTTCTTATAATACTCTATATTCTACGACATACCTAATCAAAAACCTTTGTACACCTAAACTCCTAAACGCAGATGAGATGTTCACGACACATTACAGAATTAATAATTTGTGGTACACGTAATATTGTACACAATCTACTTAAATTACAATGAAATTTTTATAATATAATTGAAACAATTTATCTGTACAATAAGTAGCAATAAAGAAATATGTAACATTTTATATTTGCCATTTTCCCGGGAAAATATACGAAAAATAGATTGAAGTAATCAGTAGCAACAAACACAACTGCAGCATTATCCTCCATCTAAGCCTTCAATGATTTTCTTTGAACTTTAAGTGGCAAACAAGAAAAATCTAAAAGTAGGCATGATTTAGTTAACCCAACATTTAAATATTATATTTTCAATGATTTCTCCCCAAGCCGCGCCGCCTGCGCCGTCTCAAAATATAATAGTAAAATTAGTAAACTATGAAATTTCGAATTTTATATCTGTTTGAAAAAGCAAATTGGGAATTTACACTCGACGCAGAGCAAGCAAACAAAAAATCTTAAAAACTTACCAAAAGCTGACCGGCCGAGAGAAGACATTTGATGACCATGATAGGAATAGGTTTGATAGGAAATCAAACAAACCTGATCGGCCGAGAGAAGCCATTTGATGACAGTGTCAATGAATATTTAACGATGCCGAGTTAACCATTGTAATATCACTTGTATGCAGACAGTTTATCAACTATCTTTTGATGCATGTCACAAAATAGCCATAAAACCATCCTCATGAACCTTGTATATTTCTACTTTGTTGTGTTTTCCCATCAACCTTTTACAAATAGTATGTATCGCAAAGCTTACCTGTAATTCTTATTCAAGTATATTTTGTACTTTTTTGATCAACTGAAAAAATGGTGAATACCCTTCTTATCGAGATACGATAAAAAAAAACTAAATGGGAAGGGAATTCAAACAAACCACCGAAATAAACAAAAGTGATTGTTTGAAGAAATCAACAAAGTATTATTTGTTTAGATTGTGCGAGCCAGTCGACACCTCCAAGGCCCTAGACGTGCAGACCTTCTTCTCCATCATCACCGAAGTTTTCTCCGGCCTGGTGCAGTATGCGCGGCCTGGCCAGATCGCGGCCGTGTGCGCCCCTCTGATGAACGAGAACCTCGGTACTCCCGTGGAGCGCCTTGGCGAGTACATTAAGAATCAGGCTTGGCCGTACTGTTTCTCCTCTTCCTATGAAGAGACCACGGCATACTACCAGAATACTTCCTTCGAAGATGAAGATATCGCCACAAGTAAGTAGATTTTTTAAATTTATTTATTGTTTGAAACATTTACGGAGTATGAATAATGATTACATTAATGAAATTGCTATTTGGATGTGCATACCTTGTGCATACCATGATGTTAACACTCCAATTAAAAATTTTCATTGCTTGTATAAATCAAGGTTTAGTTTTTACAAGGTGGAGATGCTAATAGTGAAATAAAAGAAATAATTATGAGCAAAATAAGACATAAAACCAATGACGTTATATAAATAGACTCGCCATAGTCTCACATACTCACAATATAATGTGGAAAGCAAGCAACACTCTTTTGTTTTCAGCGGTTTTCAGTATAATTTCTAAATTCAAAACTTTATTCCTGTGTGATAAAGATAGACAATCAAAGAATGTACGTGTGTGAATGTCATTGATTTATGGTAGGGCGGCTTATTCATTTCTTTGCCGAATACTGCTTTCACATCACGGGTGTGACCTATGGGTGTGACTGAGATAACAAGATACTCTCACTCGGTTACACAATGGACAGGGAAGGGTAAAGAGTACAATGACGTATTATTATAAAATAAATTGTAATAATTATAATAATTGATAATAATAAGTAATTTACGTGTACTTATAAATGAAGTGTTATTCTTCGCCTTTACGACTATTTGCCGCGTAATTGAAGCATGTTCTCATCACACAGGAGGGCATTTTGGCGCTTTGAAATGCAATTTACTTACTGGTAAGACACGACCTCACTCGACGCGTAGCAGTTTAGTACTAAAGAACTAGAAATAGAGACAGCTACAATGGTCTTGTGTTTGGCTCCCCATTTTGAGATTTCTATCCCGAGTCCAGTATTAATGTCATTGCATAAAACACAGTAAATATAATACAGATAAAGAGAAGAAAGAAAGAAAAGATGTAATAATAATGCATTAAACTGATCACCCTTTGTTGGACAACCGAGCTAACTCGACAGTGGCAATTCAACACAAAGTGATATAAAGTTATGAAAAGTGTTGAAAAAAAAAAGGTTAATTAGAAAAGGAAGTTGAGAGAAAAATATTTTGACTTATAAAAAATATGTTCATGTAAAACAAAAAATATCGATTATAAATATATTTCTATATTATTATTCTTAGAATTAATTAAACGTTCTTAAAAAATATTAAAAACCTATAAACTAACAACGCTTCATGATAGGTCAAAATCTGTACTCCAGTTTGTACGATTATTCGAATCATGATCGTGCATCTCTTTCTATTACATTAGAGATGGTTTGTTTATGATGGGAGAGAAATAGATCAAACAGTTTTACTTGTTACCTTGTTATTAGTATTTTTTGTTTAAGTAAAGCCTCGATGACACTGAGCGATTTTACAAGCTACTAGCTGGGAAATTCACTATCTGTTAGTAAACTCGCAGTGATATCGTATTACTGGCTAACTAGCAAATTGTGGACAATCTAAGAAAAAAGTTGAAAGGTGGTCAATAGTAGGGGAGCCCAAGCGGGGATTTTGGGATATACTCGAAAGCGACAGAATAACTAAGGGGTGATACCGTGCACCCTGTTATGAACTATCATATATGAACCCTTAATCTAAGAGGGTGCGTGTAGGACATCCGATCAGATTAGTAAAAAAATCGATCGCCAAATATACTCGAGCGTGTCAGATTAAGGTAAAGTGACTTAACGTCATGCAGAAAAGTTTACATTTCAATTATCCGACGATTTGAACGTGACATAAAAAAAATGGTCAGTCACAAAGTTGCAAAAAAACGTCACGTGGATATACTTAAGCGCGGTTAATTTTTTTTTTTTTAAAGTAAGGATCACGGTAATATCATAATCTGACGATTTCTACAAGCCGTAGTAGCAAAAATCATCACTAAAATGTATATATTATGATATATATGATATTGTCTCAACACTGTGTCAAGATATTGTTACGGATTAAAAAAATCCCTCATATAATAAAGGACATTAAGCTGAACCGTCTGTATAAAAATGTGACGGGCTCGAGTAAGTATTTCGAGGTCACGATTTTTTTACATTTTTAAAAATCAGCCATGATTTTTGGTTACGTCCAAGTCGTCAAGTCTTTTGAATATGACATATTTTAGGGTTCACTTAACATTCCTACTGAATATATGACAAGCTCGAAAAATTTTAGTTTTTTCAATTTTCTACCTTTTCGTACAGCCACACCCATCAAGCCTCTTCTAAATTTTTTTGCCACATATCTGAGAAATAGGAAACAGTGTGTATGCATCGATGGATACAGGTCTAGGGAATTCTCTGCATTCTCTGGAGTACCACAGGGGTCAAACCCGGGACCTCTACTATTTTTAGTTTTAATTGATGACATTCAAGAATGCATCAAACATTCCACTTGCCTGCTTTTTGCTGATGATCTGAAATTACTTAAGAGGATTTGTGACGGGCAAGATTGTGTCAAATTACAAATCGATTTAGATTCAATTTCATCATGGGCTGATGGAAATAAATTATTTTTTAATACAAAAAAATGTGTCGCAATGTCATATACACGTTCGAGAAACCCCATCAAATTTGATTATAGGATTAAAACAGATAAATTGTCACCAGTAAAATCCATTAAGGACCTAGGGGTAGTCTTTGATCCTAAACTTATATTTTCAGACCATATATTGCAGTTGACAACATCATGCTACACGCTGCTAGGGTCTGTTATAAGATCATGTAAGCAGTTTTCAAAACCTGAAGCAATGATGGCTATGTATAACTGCATTATAAGGTCTAAAATTGAATACGCCTCTACTGTATGGGCCCCATACCAGAAAAAATACACTGAGAAATTAGAACAGATTCAAAAAAAGTTTCTTAGATACCTGTATATGAGAATGCACGGGGAGTACCCGCGATTCATGCATCATGAAGATCTGCTCACAGAAACGCGTTGCCAAAGTCTCCAGTCGAGGAGGAATGGGACCCTTGCAGTAACGGCGTACAAAATCATAAATAATTTAAAAGATAGCCCATACCTCCTGGAGTGTTATAAGTTGTATTTGCCGAACAATTATAGCCAGGGACGGTACCACGATCTACTATGTATCCCACATAGCAGAACAGACGTAATGGCCAGGCATAGCATGACACGAGGTATGGTGTTGTTAAATAACGCTTTCAAAACTGTTGACATCTTTAACAGTAGTCTTAAAGAATTCAAGAGGTATTTTAGTGCTACTATTTAAAGTACCTATCTTTTATTTACCCATAAAGGTGTAGTATGTGTCACATGTGTATATAGTCTGTAATACACATTAAAAAAAAAAAAAAAAAAGTGGTCAGATTACTATCTCTCCGTTACCACAAACTGAAGGGCGTTTACGCTATTAATATCTGACATGCTCTGGTATGACATTGTGACTATTTCCTTTACATTTTTGAAAATTTATACTCACTCCCCCAAATAGTGAAAGGGCACACATCACATTTTATTTTTATTTTTGGCATCTACTCTTCGCAGTCCAAAAGGTCTCCACAACGCTTGAGTAACTACCCATTTAGCCTCTTGGGCTCCCCTATCACAACTTTGCTCGTTACCCTCTGGCGTTTGCCTAAGTTTAAGATGGCGGTCCACGAACAGTTGATTTCGTTACAGTCAGAATTAGTTCACACGGGAGTCGCTACCGGTTAGCGTATGGCGCTACCTGCGAATTCAAGTATTCTACAAAATGTCGACAGAATTGGTTCGAGAGGGAGTCGTTAGTCAAAAATTCATTTTTTAAACGACTTGAAAAGGAGGAGGTTATGAATTCGACGGTATTTTTTTTTTTTTTTTTTTTTTAATGTTTTTTACCTCAGAACTTTCGATTCGGTGAACCGATATTGATGATTCTTTTTTATTAGAAAGCTGGTGCTTTCCGTGTGGCCTCATTTTAATTTGGTTCAGTTCTGACAATGGGATCCATGAAAAAACCATGTAATGCCATAATACCATGTTTGCAATAAACATGTGCGCATCAAATGGACGAATAACTCAATATTACGCCAACAGATTTCGATGATTTTTTTTTTTTAAGTAAAACTTCTTTACGGACGCTCGTCACTAAAAATAAAAAAAAAAACAAAAATTTTAACAAAACAAAAAAAGACTTTAAAAAATGCACTAAAAAATAAAAAAAAATAATTTCGTACGATTGTTATTTTTGGAGTCGGTGTCAGCCAAGGTTACTACATACATAGGTAGTTATAGGTGAGGTGTGGAGATCTTGGCTGACACCGACTCCAAAAATAACAATCGTACGAAATTATTTTTTTACTTTTTAGTGCATTTTTTTAAGTCGTTTTTTGTTTTGTTAAATTTTTTGTTTATTTTCAATACCATTAATTCTGATAGATGGTTAATATAGATAAAAAAATTTGGAATTCCTTATTGAAGAATTTTAAAAAAATGTCCATACAAAATGCTCAAGCGACGTGTTCTTCTGGGTACAAATGACGTCACACATACACCCCGCCTATTACCAATCGGATTCTGTTCGTTTTGGCGGGCTTTATAAAATTTTAACTTGGAGAATTAATTTAATTATGAAAACGAACTTTAAAAATAAAACACTAGTATTTAACTTTGAATATGAACAATGACAAAAAAAAAATAAAATAAAAAAAAGGAGTCAACTTCCTTATTGTCCAGTTTTTTGACGTTGAGTCACATTTAATGATTTTTATCAATATATTACATATCACTTTTAATGACTTGGTAACACTTTTAAAAAGCGGGTGCAGTGCATTGCCTGCCACTGTCCTGAGTTGACATGGAAACGTTTACTGATGTTTCTGTTGTTTTACAGCACGCCTGTGGCTGTACCAGACCTGCACCGAGTACGGGTATTACCAGACCACCAACTCTCAGAACCAGCCCTTCGGAGACAACTTCCCCCTATCTTATTTCGTAGATCACCTCTGCCCCGACCTTTACGGAAAAGGGTAAATATGACTAAACTATTGACATAAGCCTATCATCACCATTGGCAGGGAGGCATGTAACACACCCTTATCTAGGGATTCATTCCTTACTTCACCCATTTCTTACATCCTTACACATTACCTGGCTCAATTATTTTATGTCCAGCTGCATTAGATATACAAATCACATAAGCTTCCCCTTTCGTAATCACCTTAAATTTGTTATTCGTTTCCAATTCCTTCATAATTTGATTATTTATACGTGGTTTTATCACACACTATATTATTAATGTTATTCGTTTATTATTAACACACACTATATTATTAACATTATTCGTTTCCAATTCCTTCATAATTTGATTATTTATACGTGGTTTTATCACACTGTAGACACACAATACACTTAATTTGAAAATTGTTTAATTTAGTAGAACATTAATAAATATTAAAAGGATATATCTTTTAAATATGACCAATTCAAGAAAAAAAATCAGGTAATGCTGAAGGTCCGATTTTATTTTTAATAAACAATTATTTTATTTTATTTTTAGTTTCAACGCTGATCTGGTGAACGCCGGAGCCAAGAGGACTAACCAAGTTTTCGGCGGCCTGACACCCAATACCACCAACGTGATCTCAGTGCACGGCACCATCGACCCGTGGCACAGGCTGGGCATCGTGGAGGACCTGTCCGACAGCTTCCCCGCCATCCTCATCAACGGAACTTCTCACTGCGAGGATCTGCAGTCCACCTCTTTCCTCGACCGCCCCGGTCTCACTGCCGCCAGGACGGCCGTCAGGGCCGCTGTGCTCAAGTGGATCGCCGAATAAAAAAACAGACATCGACTAATTTCTTACTTTTCAAAATGTTCGTTTTTGCGCCAATTTTAACATTTTACAAATAAATATGAAACATTTCTATATTCTTCTTCAATTATATGAAACAATATGTTTCTTCCGGACACCCCACATAACGCACGTGAGCCGTTTCTTATAATTAAGCAGTCAAAATGGCAAAATAATGTGTTCGACATCAATTGTTACCATAATATCAAATAATGTTTTGAATATGTAAAATATTGCATGCTCAATTGCGTTATGTGGAGTGTCTGGACGAAACATTGTGCATGCTCCTAAATGTATTAATTATTTTTTTAAATTATTAACAGATTTAATGTTCGAGTATATTTTAGATAGATCATACCAGGCCGTAAATCTTGTTCTATGTATTTTATGAAAGTCAATCGTTACGAATAATCTGACAATATTAAAAACAACTCCTACTAACATCATTGTAAGAGGGAGATATTAATTATCCATTGACGTGTGTCAGGACTGATACCCATCTCCTGATTGGTATCAGTCCTGACACCCATCTCCTGATTGGTATCAGTACTGACCGGATCTCCTGATTTTTTCACACGGTTATACAACGTTTTACCATGCAAGTGCCCCAGAGATCTCATTAAAAAAAGCGTTCAGTCTGCTTTCATCTTTGAAATTTTCAAAATAATAATTTTATTGAATTAGTTACTTACCTACGTAGCTACTATTTTATTATAATCGAAACTCTCAACATTTTTGTTGCGGGGATTTGACATCTGACCCGTGGCACGTGGTGGTCGGCCATTGGTCATGTGACTTAGTATTCCAATTTCAAATACCCCCATAAACAATAAAGTTCCAGGTGTGTCACGGCTTGTGGGATTTATGTTTTAAATTTCGTATTTCCGCGTGACCATTTGTAGAAAATCTGCAGATGTCGATGTATTTTTAGAACCCGCGCATAATAGAAATGATAACACCACTCTGACCAACTGCAAGGTATATTAGCGTTTTATTTAACAACACACAACTAACAGTTTACAAAACATATTATCCACATCATCTAAACTGATGCCGGCGAGAGCTCGTACGTACGAGATCGACGTTTATCCCCTTCCTTCTCACGCGAATCATTTAAACCGAAAAATATGGAAGATACTTGAACGATGACGTCACGATACGATCTCTCGCTGGCTCTAGTATACTTGCTGCTATTAGTCCTGTCAATAATCTATAGGGTTATTTATTTTGGTTCCTTTATTAAAACGTAATATAACTTTTATAAAATTAAACAAAATATTTATGAGAGATTTGGTGCATTTATGAAACCTTTCAAAAGGTTGTACCGATAACATCTTTACATTAAACAGTGTTGGACCATGAAATTTTATGATGATGCAAAACGATGGTTTGTAAATGTTTGCAAAGTATTTTTTAAAACATTGCAGGAAAAGAAACATAGACGTCCCATAAATAAGATGAATCATTTTCCAAAGTAAACTGCTAGCTTTCGATGACTGAAGACATTTCAGGGCGATAAATGTTTTAAAATCTGGACACCAAAAAGATGTTCTGTAGATTTGGATTACAACAACGCACGGATGAGCGTAAGTATGAATGTATAGTTGTATAGGTACTCATATTTAATAGGAGAAAAGTAGATGGCAAACAAGTACCTGCATAAAAAATATAGGAACTTAAGAGTTGAAACCTTCTTAAAACAATTACCCCTTACTTAGAAACACGGTGTAAATACAACACGGCGCGTAAGATCGGAACAATGAAAGGATATTACCACGGCATTTGTAAGGCTAACCAGGCTAAAGACAGGCTTTGCCACGCACGTTGAACCGGCATTCAAGAATCTAAGTAGTAAGACATAAACTAAATTAAATGTCACTAAAAGTAAATTCATGGTATTTGGCAAAAAACAAAATGAACTTATTACCCTAAATATAGACAATCTATTAGGGAATCATAATTGATAATAAGTTAAAACTTAACTCTAACTTTGAAATGCTAACTAAAAAAATTGCCAAGAAGATTAATTTCTTAAGTAGAATAAAGGGAAAATTAGACATTAAAACTAGGAAATTGGTCTATAACACAACTATAGCATCCCATCTGAATTATTCCTCAAGTGTAATCTTTCTGAGCAATAATACACAAATTAAAAAAATGGAAATAATTCAGAACAGAGGCATGAGGTCTATATTGTGCTGTAGCAGATATACCAGGATAAAAACCATGCAACACCAACTCAATATATTAAGTGTGTGGCAAAGATTAGTTTTCAATACCCTAGTTTTTCTTTATAAGTTAAAAAATAAAATGTTACCAGATTATATGTTGAATAATGTTAGAATCAACAGTACAGTTCATTGTTATCCTACGAGAAACTGCAACGATTTTAGGCTTCCTAAAACAAATTTATCGGGAACACAAAATAATATTTATCATAAAGGTTTTAAAATGTTCAATGAACTCCCTGTAAATGTTAAGGAGGCTAAAAGTCTTGCAGTTTTTCGTTGATTATGTCTTAATGTTGTAACGTCCAAATTTTAGTCAGTAGGTAGTAAATAATATTGTAGTAGTCATAGAAAAGAAAACATTAGATATAAGATGTCAAATTTAATATCTAAATAAAATACACAATAAAAAAAATAAAAATAAATATTCCTGCCCCTAGGGATCGGCGGTCACCTCACATCGTAAAGGAAACTATATATTGGACATAATCACATTGTATTTGCACACACAGGAATAACGGTAATGTCCCTATGAGAACAAGTCTCCTACCCTACTCTCTCAGAATGATGATTGTTATGGCAATTACTAAGTTTACGGGAGGCACAAGAGATTAGAGGAATTTGGGGGGTGACTCACGAGTCACGGCTGCTGTCGGGACTCCAGTTGCGGGGCACATAATGGTTGGTTCACAAAAACAAGATCACGTGAAACGGCTTCTGTACTTGTTTGGCGGTCGCCTGCCGCACAGTGGGCTGAAAATCGCCTTTCATAGAAATAGAGACTTGAATTTTCAAGGGTCTGTTTTTTGGCTAGAAATGGATTCAGCTGATCATTACTATGCTATAAAATGTCTTATGAAGCAATTGCGTGTACAAATGAAGGAGTTATCATTTTTTAAAGAAAAATTTGTATGGCACTGACATTAAAAATGAGGCATCATCATTTTAATGCTTAAATGCTTTACATATGAGTATGCTTTGTCTAATTTACAATATTTGCATTTACCTAATTTCCCTTATTAAGGTGATCCTGCACTAATTGCAAAATTAACGTATGCCCTTAAACCTAATTATTTTTTCTGCGTATCCTTTTAAATAACTATTTCATAAGGTACATAAGTATTTAGACATATGAGGTGACTACCTCAATGAGGTCATTAACTAATAACGAGGACTTGACCATTAGAGGAGATTACATTCAAAAGTGAATTCATAATTACCAGGTCATTTAAATTTAGTAAAACTAACTTTTAAATGAGTCATAGCACTAACGTCATTATAAATCCATTAAGAAAACCCTAACATTTAGTGTGGGGGGAAAAGATTCTGAACCCCACATAATAACTCACTGAATTAGTGTCTTTGCAAATCGGTTTAACCGGTAATAAATTCAATTTAGATACTATTGACATTTAAAATCCTATAATCGTCTGAATTTGGCCTAACCACAGTTTGAGAATGACCTTACAAGTCGAAACAGCTGTAACTAAATTACATAATAAAACACTCGCAGAACTTGAAAATAACTTATTATTATTAAATTTAATTTTACAAAAATAAATGGAGTTCTACGAATTAAACACAAAAACAATAAATAAAAAACCTAACTTTTGTGATTTATTAAACTGTTTTGGCTTGCAGTGTAAATAAAATATTGTAAACTAGACAAAGCATATTCATATGTTAAGCATTTAAGCATTAAAATGAATAATCAACATAATTTTTTTTTTTTTTAAACTTTGATGATTTTTTTTTTTAAAAGCCAAAGTTGCACCACAATACGAAGTATGTCAAAATATTACAAATAAATAGTAGTATATCTGTGTCTAAGGATAGAATGGCCAACCTTATAATTCCAGAGATAGCCTCATTTTTATAGAATTAATAGAATTCTACCAAAATATACCAAATAATTTTTTCCTACTAGATATTGTTTCCGGTACTTTTAAATCTACCAAAAAAGTAGAAATCTACTAAATCTGGTCACACTGGGGTGGACCAAAACCTCCTAGACTCCAGACGGGTGGACGCGCTTCCCTTGTGTTGTGTTACCGCGAAAGGACCGGTGACTCCTCGCGGCGGTGATTTTAAAACATTTCCCCGGATGGCAACCGGTCGCGTGTGTGTTGTAACATAACACACTTCTTAAGTCTAATTAAACTTTTGAGATCTAAACAGACCTTTCAGGTTGAAGACGAGAGATGGTTTTCTGTTTTTTTTTTTACATCATATTAATTTGCAAAATAGCAAAAAAATTAAATATAGCGACACATCCTTCGTCATAACATAAAAATAGGTTTCATCTTTTTAATGTGAATTACCTTACAAAAGTCTCAACTGCTCCCAACGGCCTGGAACCAGTGAGACCGTGGAATCCCCAATTGAGGAGAAGGTGGTGTGAAGGGGAAGGAGATGAGGAAGAGGAAGATGGGGGAACTATCTGGCTATTCAGATCTCGTCAGCAATAAAACTAAAGCCATTCCCATACTACACATTATTTGAAATGAATAAACTGTGAAATAACACAAATTAATGAAAATACAATTTAATTACGCACGTCAGAATTTGAACCCGCAACCTACGGATTATCCTTGTTCAATCCATTTGTCGGTCAAGTATTCGATCCACTGTATTATGATATAATACATTAAATTAGATGAATAATTGTTTTTTTATTTACTTACATAAGATTCAAGACCTTTGAAAAGTGAATTATATTGAAATCTGATAACGCCTGTACATAATCAGATTAGGTTACTTCTATTGTATCATTTTTACTTTGATTGCACAATTATGACGCGGGTAATGAATACATGTTTAAAAAATGATTTAATAAAATCTTCGTCATCTTCTGATTCCCTTTTTATATGAGGTTGACAAGCATTAGGGAAATCTATACCCTGAAAATTGTAGCCATAGAAGATTAGTTTGTTCGAAGAAATATAATTAGGTATTCATATATTGCGTAAGTATAGGTAGGTACTTTATCAATCGCATTTATTTGGAATTGAGTAATGTGTATTAGTGTATATGTTTCATTTTTGTGCTACTTGAAATGTGTAATGCCGAAAAGGTTTTTGATAAGTGAAGAATTTTATATACAAAATTTAAATACAACTGAAAGTTTTATTTCCATTGACTCACTTAGGAACATTACTTCCACGGGCACTCATACTTCATATGTTTTGTAATTTTTTTTATTATGATTTTAATCCGTTTTTGTGATGGATTAAAGGTTAATCTAAAACCAAACATAAATTACTTACAGCCGTAGAATAACAAAGAAAATTTTGGATGGGAACGAATGTTAGTTCAATAGCCCGCCTCTCCGTCTCACTTACACTCGCTTGTCATCGCAGATCTCCATCCCATCATAATTCCGTAAACATGGTTTTGTATTCGAAAATTAAGTCTGGATTAGGTAAATATTTGGATCACTATGGAGTATTTATTACTTTAATTGGATTATTAATTTTTAATTGAATGAATACAATATTAACGATACTCAATCAAAAATCTGAAGATAGAAAAATTAGAAAAAGATATTGGCACCTTTGGGACTCGAACCCAGGACCTTCTACTTTCATGACAAATGTTCTACCAACTGAGCTAAGGTGTCTATATTCAATTCGGTCACTTTTAACTGTATCATAAGTATTTGTCATGTAAGTAGAAGGTCCTGGGTTCAAGTCCCAGAGGTGCCAATATCTTTTTCTGATTTTTCTGTCTCCAGATTTTTGATTGAGTTTCGGTAATATTGTCCTTATTTAATGAAATATTATAATTTGAGGTTTTATTCATAAAGTTAAAAATAAAAAGGTTTACCAATTTCTTGTGTTTTCTTTATTCTATGCCTAAAATATTTTTCTATATTTTTAATTGAAGAATTAAGTCAAATTCAAAATAAATAATAATACAAATTTTATAAAAAGGTTGCGGTTGATGACTATTACCAATCTCAAAGTTTCGATGTTTGGTACCTATAAATAATTCCGTTTTCTTATTGGACAAAAAAAAAAAATTAAAATACTTCTTATCATATGACATTGCCAGTTTAAGATTTCAATGTTATCCTGTAAGTTCCAAAAAAAAAAAACAATCCAATTTTCACGACACCAGAGCTAAACAATTGAGAAACATTTGCTTCATTGTTCAGATGTATGTAAAATTGCATATTTATATTAGAGTGATTTATTGAACCTTTTTTTTACACGTGTTGCTTATGAGAAAGAGGGAATATGTCAGAATGTAGCTATCAACACAGGGTGGGCAGTAGGAAAACCGCCGAATCGATTCAAATAAATAAAAAATAAACTTACCACAGATAACTCCCTTCGTACAAGTTTTCGCTAAGTGTGCTTGCCTGCAGATGATGTAGGTTTGGATTATCTAAGATTTAAGCCACATCAAATATCCAAATAATAATAATAATAAATAATCGCATCATTTATGCATATTATCACAAGCCAATTGGACATTCGAGGTGGCCTTGAAAAAGGCCATTGGCGTTGTCTCATACTTCATACTTCAGATGTCATTCCACTGATTGCCATTTGCTAATTTTGTTCCAGAAAGCACTGCTTAATACTATAAAAAAAAAACTTTTAGGAGCAAATTCAAAGCGACACTTCTACTTTATGCTACGTGCATTTCGTAAACATTGATTAATATCCTGTATGAAGTTAGCTCTAAGCAGAAATAATTCCTGCTTAAGCCTCATTTTAGTGAGGCAGTCGGAGGGCGCGTGTAGTTTCCACGTTTGTAGTATGCCGTTTGATGTGTCACGCTTATTATTGAAAATGTCTATTTATTTTTAGCAATAATTTAATATATTATAATATAATTTACATGCTTATGTTTTAAAAATGCGGTAGGGTAGGCAGTGCTTATATGGAGTGCACGCCCCTGCTATCAACTATACTCGTACACTAAAATTTATATGCGTGCTGTTGTTAACAGATTGAAAAACACTGTATTTAATAGATAAGCCGCCGCAAAATCAATAAATACAGACACAATTAAAATAGTTGACACACTTTGTTGGCGAACATTCAGGTGAGCACTATTCTCTGATTTAATAATCGCGTATTATTCCCAATGTATTAAAAAATATTATTTAATAATGTCACAAACAATATAATGTGTATATTATACGAGTGCATATTTAAATAAAAAGCCACAATAGGCCACATGCATCACATTTAAAAAAAAAATCCGGTTTAGGCAAATATTCTATGACATTCTGTATTTTTTTTAATCATATTTTTGAAACACTGGCGATTTTTGAAAATTTCAACCCGAAAAATCAGACCATTTTTTATAAACCGGAAAGACGGAACATAATTTTATGGGTGCGAAAAATGATAATTACATAGCCGAAAATCATTTAAAAAAATAACGTTTTCCACACGAATAGCAATAAATTGTACTGGGTTCTCTTCGTAACATCTGTGAAAACACCGCCATCTTTATCAAAAAATCAAGCCAAAGGATAAGTTCGCATAGAACAAACAATAAATCTAGTGAACGTTAAACGCAAATTAAAAAATTCGGCGGAAATCAAAGTGTTGCCATATAAAAAAAAAAAAATTATAATAATAATAATAAATAATCAGTGTGGAATTTTACAAAATTAAGGGAACATAATCGGAGACGGGAAATTTTCATGCAGTGACGTCACGAGCTTAAATAATGGATAATAAACTATACATTACTAAAAATTTTTACTAACATTTTCGTAATCTTAGTAAAAAATCTATCTACACGATTTTTTCCAAGTCGTTATGAAATCCATGCAAGTGGCCTATTAAGACTTGACTCTAATTTTCTAATCATTGAAACATTTTTTAAATATTTTATTTCTATTATAATATTATTTTAATGTAATGATAATTTGTGCCCGACGTTCACGAGGAGCTTAATTAAAATATAATAATTATTTTTTGTTCATTTTTTAATGAATTAAAACATCCAATTTTACGGTGCTCCAGATTTTATGTCCGGGTTGAATCTTTCCCAAATGAAAGACTAAACCCTTCCACACACTTTTCCACAAATGAATATCTAGTAAATTAACGCAATGTAAGTGCACTATATAAGAATAAAACAATACAAGAACAATACGTCAATCCACCAGAAACATAATGGGAAAATATTTCACCGATTCCAGATATTTTCATATCAGAGGGTTCGGCTCTGATGAAATCCTAACTGGTCCGATAAATCCTACTGATCCCTCAATATAAATATTTAAAAAATCTTTCGTAATCCTACATGTATTTAAAATGACCGACTTTTGCATTTTTATGTACAAATTTTTTGACAAATCTAATACGCCTAAATTTTGAATGAGAGAGCTAGGTATAATGCCAGTAGCCGAAATAACAAATGGTAATATTTTTATAGTCTGAGAATGCCAAATTCTTTTAATTTCATTTCCTAAATCTGTATATTTTCTTATTTTTTCAGAAACAGTTTTCTGAATATTACAAGAATTTGGAATAGCGACATAATGTTATTATAAAGTTTTGCAAGTATTTTAGTTTTTGTTATTAATGTGACAGCTGTTTCGGCCTTAAAAGCCATTTTATAATTGCTATAAACGGCGCATCAGCCGTAACAATAATAAAAAAATACTAAAAAACAATTATAATAAATAAATAAAAACGAATAAATAGACAACAAAATGTAACACGAAAATTTTTTTAAACATTCACATACATGTTTATGATTTTAGTTTTTCTAGAATTACAATAATTTTTGCAGGCTGAAACCACTTTCGTTGTGCTATAGGTACTTAATAAAGAATTTGTGCGGAACTTATATATTTTTGCGTTTTTTACAAATTTAGTTGACTTTTTCAATCATGTAAGGATAATCGTTATTTGTTTTTGGGGTGTTATGCCGTGTTGCGCTACCTCCTTATTTAGCCGACGTTTCGGGCAGTGTTGCAGTGACCATCATCAGGGCAGATCCGGTAGATCCGACAGATATCCGACCCAAAAACAAATAACCAAAATGCTTTTGGCCGTGAAAATCTAAAAAAGTAACATTTAAGGATAAATTCAAATGTTACCTAGGTGACAACTGTTTTAACTTAGTTGCCCTAAATTGATTAAATTAATATACAGACATTGAATTAATATTATTTCTATTTTTTAATATTAGCACTACTTGCATTACAGAACGTAAAAACAGCAACAAGCGTGTTTAGGTCGATTGTTTGATTTGTTTAGTAATGTGAAGAATACACCCAATCTTGTTTAAAAAATTGCATAAAATATGATTTTTTTTTTCTTTCTTTTTTTTTTTCTTTTTTTTTTTTTTCAACACAAAAGTCCCGATAAACTACTTTTTAGCAGTTTGTCTAACGGGTTCTTTACGTAAAAGATCTTATTATAGTGATTTAATAGTTACATTTTTAAAATTATATAAAATAAAATTTAATTATTATGTTGTTCTAAAATTTCCACATAAATTTTTGGTTTTTCCCCATTGCTCTGATAAGCATGAAAATGGAAAAGGTTGCATGAACTTTATCGCACATAAATGATTTAAAAAAAAATTTATTTACTCACGTAAATTACTTAGACACATGATTTACTGGCGTTTGAAGATAAAGATGTTAATTATTGCACTAATAATAAATTAAAGTACTTTCATAAAATGACGTAGGTTCCTTGTACCTACACCTTTGTTGTACTTTAGTAAATACTTTCTATTGCAATACAATTTATACCTGCAAATTTCAAGTCCCTACTTAAATAAAGAGAAAAACTAAATTATAGTGGGTACATTATGCACTTCGTACATTGTAGGTTTTCTAATTAATAGATATCCGTTTTAGGAGTAAAATTTAGATGTGCAATAAAGCAATCTATGCGCACCAAAAAAAAAAAGAATTCCTTTAATTAAATTTATAGAGAAAACACTAAAAGTGATTCGAGTTCTTCTGGGTTCTGTCACTCAATGCAACTTCTGAGTTCTGTAACTTTGTAATCTCAGAGGCATCCAGTTCAGTGCACCTTCCGACCTTTACCTAAGCCGATTTCATTAACAAATCTTCTTTAATTTTGATATGCAGACAGCAATAGGTATAATGCTCAACACGTAAATATATTATGAATAAATAATGATTTTAAGAGGTAACCAGATAAAACAGAAATATGACAAATCTGAACCTGATAGAAAATTAGATTAGGTTAGATGGGGGTTAGGTTACCTTGATGCTTGTATTATAACAGACCTACTTACTTAGAGCGAGAGATTCGAACTCAACTCGATTGAGTGTACAACTCTATCCCCATGAACTGGTTGGCTCCCTTATTGAAGTGAAAAATTATTTAGCACCGTTGTGATTTGATACTCTATGAAACGAAAAATAGCGTAACTAAAAGAGGCAAACACATACTTCTATAGGATTTAGCCTGCGAGATAATGAGATAGTATAATCGATCTCCTCTTTGTGCGGTTCTTCATAGACTCCCCACTCTTGTCTACTTTAGTTTTCTGAACATTTCACTTCTACCACATGTGAATTACTCTCTATATTTTTTTAAGTGAAAACTTATTCAAGAACGTTGTGATTTACAACTCGATAAAACGGAATCGAGCCACACTAAAAAGAGACAAACACATACATCTATGAGATTTAGCCTGTAAAAGAATGAAATAGACTAATCGGTGTCCTTTTTGTGCGGTGCTTCGTATCTTCTCGGCATTCTCTTTATGCGGTGCTTCGTAGAATAAAATGAAAATATTTTTTTAACCTGGTATCAATATTATAATAAATGACCCCTATAATTATCCTACTCCTGATACTCGGTATTCGTCTTATTCTCTCGAAGTTTAGTTTTCTGAAGGTTTCATGATTTTTTTTACATAAATAAACCTTCAGTGGATTTGATCTCTCCTCTAAACATGTAGAAAACCCTTCACATAAAAAAACGAGTATGCTTTAGACCATACGACTGAATTAATACTTCACTAACGTAATCCGTCCATTAACAATATAACAATAACAGGAATAAAAGTATCCCCATCCCCTCAACATCCCCATCAACTCAACTCAACTCATAACAACTCATAACAACTCATAACAACTCATAACAACTCATAACAACTCATAACAACTCATGACAACTCATAACAACTCATAACCACTCATGACAACTCATAACAACTCAAAACAACTCAAAACAACTCATAACAACTCATAACCATAACAACTCATTACAACTCATAACAACTCATAACAACTAACTCATAACCTACTCATTACAACAATAACAATACGGAGAGTGTACACGCGTTATTTTTATCCCAACAAAATCATCTAAAGCAATCCCAAAAAGTATTATAATCAAAGTGTTTCACTGAATTATATTAAACTAGCTTTTACCCGCGGCTTCGCTCGCATGGTTTTAGTGGGAAATTACTGGCATAATTATTGGCATAATTGTTATTATTCTTGCTTTTTTGTCTAATAAAAAATAATTATTGTTTAATAGAAAATTTCAAAATTTGAGAATGACATGATAAAAATTCTATTTTAGAAAATATTTAAATTATTTTTTTTTTTTAAGTACCTACTCCCCTTATTTATTCTGATGATTTCGCCTCAAGTAGGAATTAGTATTTTATTCATATTTGAATCCAGAGTAACCTAAAGAAATAACAAAATTACAGCCCACGTCAAATAATTACATAGCCACGCTATGCATTTCGTCCGGACAATAAACATTCTTAGAGATAGGTAGATATTAACTATGACGCCAACAAATCACTATTTTTAGGGTGAATTGCCTAGTTAAAAAAAAAACATTTTTTTCAAGTTAACAATTTGTTTGACGTTTGCAATAACTCGATTTTGTTAGGGATAGAAAACGTATGAAAAATAATTGCATAACGCTACAGCTTATTCATAACGCCAGAGCTTACCAATATAATATATAGCCTATGTTACTCGCAAATAATGTAGCTTTCGATTAGTGAAAGAATTTTAAAAATTCTATTCGGTGTTTATTGCGTGAAAGAATAACACTCATCCATACAAACTTTCGCCTTTATAATATCTATCTATAAGATTAATACTGGCTTAAAGTATACGAATCATCAGAACAGTATATTATAGTGCATTTAAAGTGTATAAAAGATCGATTAGTGCAATCAAGTGACAGTTCTTATACGCCCCCCTGCGCCCGCACCTACTCCGCGGCCGGCGACAGTACTTACACGCCTTACCGAAAATCCAGGGGTATACAACTGTTTAACTCAAAGTTTAAAAAAAAAAGTTTTTTAAAAATCAAAATGGCTCTAAGTGATAAAGCTTCGCCGTACATTATGTCACGATAATAATTATTAAATTCGAATAATTATTCTCGTGACCTATTTAACTTTCACCTGGCCGCTCGCGTTATTTGTAAGTTGCGGGTGGCAATGTTAGTTTCTGGTTTCCGGGACACCTTGAATATCCGCTGTTACGGCAGCCGACGGATATTTGATTCGTCACTTAGGTGTTAGTTTTTGCAAGTTTTTAACATGGGATAATCCCTTATATTTATATTTTAATATTTAAAACCACGAGCCGGATCATAAAAATGATTTTGGATAAACGCGACCCGGAGTAATTAAGTGGGCGTTTCGGCTGTCGGTGGGAGAATTACTTGTGCCACGCGATGTTTGCATTGAAATAAATCCGCGCGATCCTTTTGTCGTAGAGTGACATAAAACGAGACGGAACACCTTTGTGCCCTTGCCTGCCGTCTGCCTCGAGTAGTGTTGGCGAATTCCTGGCGGAAAGCCTTTGACGTGGCTCTTGCCTTGTGCTTGGCAAAATACCCAGAGTTCCTTGATGCCTTCAGTCGGAATCCTGGTAATCCGGTGGAACCTGCTGCCCGGCTGCCCGGCTAGCCAGAGTCGGCAGAGCATGTGTTGGCGATTTGCGGTTGCATCCTATGGATGCGCTCCTCGGTTTCTTCCCCCACGTCTTCGCGGCGACAGTTCATATAAGTGTTCTCGAGTGTTAGTAATATTTTAGGGAACATGACTTGGTCCAACAGGTATGCGATTTGCTATTTGTTTTTTAGTTGATTTGTCGCCCTTACCGGTGTTGTTTTGGGGTAATTGAAACCATTGGTTATATGTTTTTTGAAATACATATTTAATTTTTTTATTTGGTAAAGAACTCTTTTATTTAAAAAAAGATAAACCTAATGATGCTGGGGAGAATCCCGCATTTCCGTCCACAATCCTGAAGAGACTCGCTTGCTCTACCTATTTATATTTATATATAATACAAGTAAATGGTTCCCCGGAACTATTTACGTCACAGTTACCAAAGTAAATGCGATAATCAGTGGATTGATCTCAATTGTTCATGATCCAAATAATAAATTTTCAATAGAAAATATCGTAAAAATAATACCTAAAACTACCGAATTAATGGCAACGATTAGTGAATTGGTAGTTGATTTCGGAGTAATGCAAGGTGAATTGAATTCAATGAAAAATAATACCCAACTCACGACGCCAGTCGGGACTAATCCGAAGGACATACATATGTGTGATATTGTTACCGAGATGGAAGAGAGGGCAATCAGATCCAAAAACATCATATTATATAACATCCCTGAGAGCTTGTCAGAAAAAAAGGTTGTCATCATTACCAAAGATAGAGACATGGTTAATTCGGCTATAAAAACCGTTGAACCCTCACTAAATCTAATCAACGTCAAAGTATTCCGACTGGGTGCCAAAAAAATAGCTAACAAAAATCGTCCAGTCCAATAAAATTGGAATTTACTGACAACATCGCACCGAGAACTCTCCTACGAAATAGCATAAAATTTAAGGACGGAATCAAAGCGAGTAATGACTTAACTATCCTCCAACGGAATCAATTGGTGGAGCTGAGAAAGCAATTATTGTACCGTCAAGATAATGGTGAACCAAACCTTACCATAAAGTACATAAATTCCAAGCCAACTATTGTTACAACTATTCCAAAAAACGACACAACCAAAACAAATTGAAGTGCTATTACCAAAATGTCAGAGGCATGAAAACTAAACTTACTTCAAAAAACATGCCCCGACACTGCAACATGACATTCTCATTCTAACGGAAACCTGGCTGGAACCATCCATCAACTCTGCTGAGCTTGGTCTACCCCACCATCATATTTACCGGTCTGATAGAAGTCAACATACCAGTTCTAAATCTAGAGGCGGTGGCGTCATGATAGCTGTCAACAAGGCTCATCCTTCAAGACTTCTGAAAACCAAAAATTGTAATGTGGAACAAGTTTAAACGGTAAAAATAAAAAATATCATAGGCAGTGTTTACATTCCACCGTCATCGGACATAAGTGCATACAAAAGTCATTTTGAGGATATTGAACAATTGTCGTACAAATTTCCAAACAGTAAAATCACTATCATCGGTGACTACAATTTACCAAAAATCAATTTTGGCACCCGCAACAATTCTAAAGTATCACAAAACCCTAGCCTATCTGAAACCGAAAAAGAAATAGTTGAATAATGTGATTTCCTTAACCTAGTTCAATTTAACAATGTAAAAAATGACAATAATAGATTAATTGATCTTGTTCTTTGTGCCGACATGTCAACTGCGGTTGATAAGTCACTCGACTCAGTTCTTACCCCTGATTCTCATCACCCACCTTTAGACATTACTATATTATGTAACCCTATAAAATGCCAAATTAAAAACCAGACGCAATTTCTCAACTTTAATAAAGCCAATTATGTTGCAATACATGATTATCTATATAACACTGACTGGTCTATACTGGAAGGATGTAAACTCGATGAAAATATTAAAGCCTTTTATGATCATCTATATAAAGCCATAGAAAACTTTGTTCCGATTAGTTATAAATTATCCTCAAATTTCCCTAGCTGGTTTAGCAAGGACCTCATTAACAAAGTAATTGAGAAGAAAAAAGCCCATAAAATATACAAAGAAACAAAAATTCTTTCTGATTTTACAATTTTCAGCAAGCTGCAAAAAGATTGTAATAAATTATCAAACATTTGTTATAATAATTATATTAAAAATGTTGAATTTTCGATTTTAACAATGTAAAACATTTTTTCAACTATTGTAAATCCCAAAATAATAATAACCTAGAATACCTGAAACTATGCACTACAAACTGAAAACTTCCTTTAAAATCATTGAAATTGTCAATTTGTTTGCAGACTTTTTTGAGGATGTGTATGAAACAGATATCCCTGATGATGAAATTCCAAACTTCGAGTCAGATATAAATTTACAACTGTCTCAGATACATATTGAGATTAAAGAAATTGCAGAATGTATCAAACTACTGGAACCTAAATCTTGCTCAGGGCCAGATAAAATTCCCCCCGTATTTCTTAAAAACTGTGGGGCTAGTGTCTCTTACCTACTGTACCTATTATTTAATCAATCACTTTTAACAGGCAAGTTCCCACAAATATAGATAAATATCTTTCTCACTCCAATATTTAAAAGCGGAGACAAGTCTTTAGTTGAAAATTACAGACCAATATGCATACAATCGTCGATACCAATTTTTTTTGAAAAGTTATTTCTTCAAAAAATATGTTCTTCCATTAAATTTAACATCTCATCATTTCAACATGGTTTTATCTCTGGACGATCTACTTTAACTAACCTTACACTGTACGAACATTTTATCTCAGGTGCCCTTGCTAATAGAGAACAAGTTGACTGGATTTATACAGATTTTAGTAAAGCCTTTGATAAGGTTTGCATTAAAATTCTTATAAATAAATTGTCAAAACTAGGAATAAGTGGTAATTTATTACTCTGGATTAAGAATTATTTATCAAAACGTGTACTAACTGTCTTTATTAAAGAACATTTGTCTTACGAATTTGAAGCCACTAGTAGCGTGCCTCGGGGTTCGCACCTTGGTCCAATATTGTTTATTCTTTTTATAAACGATGTCACTTCCATATTCTCTGATGTCAATATATTATTATTTGCCGATGACATGAAAATATATAAAATCATAAAAAATATGTACGACTGCTTGTCCCTTTAATAAAAAAATTTTAAATTCGTAGAATGGTGTACCATATAAAAACTTACACTTAATATTAAGAAATGTCAAATCATGAGTTTTTACAGAATAAAAAACCCTATCAAATACAATTATTCACTGAACAGCCATAGTTTATTGTCAGTTAATGAATTAAGAGACCTCGGTATAACTTTTGATACAAAACTATTATTTACTAATCACATTAATATCATTACTAGTAAGGCAATGAAAATGTTGGGCTTCATTACAAGAATATCGAAAGATTTCAAAAATATCTATACATTTAAAATACTTTATTCAACTCTAGTTAGAAGTAATTTAGACTATAACTCTCCCATATGGAACCCCTTCTACAAAAATCATGCAATTTCCATTGAAAAAATCCAACACAAATTTCTCCGATCAATAAATTTTAAATTAGAAATTCCTGTGGATGAAATTAACTATGATTCTCTTTTACAAAAAATGCAACTGTTATCCTTAAAAGATAGAAGAATACTTAATGATCTAATTTTCTTATTTAAAATAAACAATAACTGGTTTGACTCCCCTGAACTAGTTGCATTAATAAATTATCATGTTCCTAGTAGAACAACTCGACTCAAAACACCTTATTATTGCAACAATACTCTCAGTGATGCAGAACAAAATTCAATAATACATCGTTTACACACTTTAGGTAATGAATTTGCTCATATCGATCATGCCGGAAGTCTGTCATCATACAAAAGACGCATTAAACAAAATTTGTCTGCTAGCACTACCACGTAATCATAAAATAATCATGTAACCATAATGTGTCCTTCCAGTACGCACTCTAATATCTATGGAATAGAAATATATCATAGTTACTTTAAAACTATTTTATGTTTTTAAAATTTTATATTATTATTTTATTTATTTTTGCTCCTAAGAGCATTTCTAACTCTTTACTTTTTCATATTAATAACTTTTTTTTTTTAAAATTATTTTTAAAGATATCTTGTAGTCTATACATTTTACATTTTACTATATTATTTCCTGTACTTAAACTTTTTACTTTTACATTATACCTCGGATTTTATGCTTTGTGTTATAGTTTCATTTTATACATCTTACTTTTTTACTACTTATTACCTTAACTCCTTTTTTTACCTTTGTTTTTATATTTAACTCTACATTTATATGTTACTTTCTCTGTTATTGTATTATAATATATATATAAAAATATAATTATGTTAATGGTACATGTTGTGCCGTATGTTTTTGAAATAAATAAAAAAATAAATAACAACTCATTAATTAGCATTCGCATCGATTAGCGTTTCATATCGATTAGCGTTTCAAATCGATTAGTGTTTCACATTGATTAGTATTTCATATTTTTTTGTAACGTTTCGTATTTTTCGTAACGTATTTGTCGTTTTACCCCCCAAGTGTCGAGCGTGCGTAAAGAAGTTTTACTTTAAAAATAAATAAAAGTAATACCCATGATTACTTTCCATTTTAACCATAATATGCCTTTCTAATGGTATTTTGACGTATCAAAAGTTAAAGAATATAGTTGCCCACAGGATGCGCGCCTTCACGATCCTGTCCCTGTGCCTTGTGCTGGTAGCATGCGCGCTCGGAGCGGAGAAGAGCAAACCTCACAGGTTGGTGCGCTTCTGGAACAGACGCGGGCCGCCACCCCCGGAGAGGGCTATCGGGGCCGAAGCTCGCGCTCTGACCACCTCCTGGACCAGGAAGCCGCTGGATCACCAGGGCTCCACCAATGAGACCTATTTAATGGTAAACAAACTTTACATGATCTTTTTTAATTTGTATTTTGATTTATTTGTAACTAGTTGACCCGGCGAACTTCGTACCGCCTAAGAAATCAATAACAAACTGTTGTGTTAACTTATTAGCTGAATTAAATTCAGTTTTTTATTAAATTATACAATGAAGCAATTATCGATGTGCAACTGTCAGTGTTTTGTTTTTGTCTGTATCGGAGATGGCGTTGTTTACGGATTTATAATTTTTGTGATTTTCATGCTTTTGGAATTTGCGTTTTATTTTCCTTACACGTGTGATGGACATTTATTATAAACATTGTATTTTTCCTTTTGAGGGGTGCAGACACACGTTAGTCTCTACCGTTCGTCCCATTTTTGACTGTTGACATTTAATGTGTAAGAAAGAGGGGTAGCATTGTACGTTTAAGAACAAAAAGAAATTTTGACGTTTTTGAATTTTTGGAATTCACTCACTATTCAATATTATACTTATCACAATATTGCTGCAGCTCTTTCAAAAGATGAGAATTTGTTCCTTACAAAATGTACGCCGAAAAGAATTTTCTTCATAATTTATTTTTTCGTGGATTTTTCCGATGTTTTTAAAGATATTCTGCCGTTCGGGGCGGATACAAATCCAACAAATCGAACATTATCGAAAACGGTCCAGCCGTTATATGGTTTAACCCGACTTAATTAAGTGGAACACTATTTATTGGTAGCACAAAAGAACAAGCGAAGAATCCCTATTTGTGTGCGCAATAATCTCCTCTACAATCTCCTCTATTTTTCTGCATTCAGCTTCCAAACAACATTATAACATTTAGAACTCTATTAAAAGCTGGGTATAGACAGAGTCAGAAACCACTCAACTGCACTAAAAAGACACTGGGCAAAATATTTATAATTCTTTCAGTAACTTCATATTTTACATATGATTAAATTTTAATACGTAAATGAAATCCACATCACTCATTTATAATATCGAGCCCTGTCACCAAGAGCTCAGTTGTGATTTCTCATTTTGTTACATGCATTTTTTATAAAAATAAATTAGAGATTTCAAGGAGTCACTGCTATGCCCATAGTACCTACTTTTATATGGATATCATTCAAAAGTGGCGGTAAACCTCAGTATATTCCTGAGAAGACTGCAATTCGAAAAAGGAAATGTTAGATACTTTAAATGACTTTTGCGTTGTTTTGTGATCCTATCTAATCTAATCCCAGGTAATTCAAAATTCAAATGTCTTCTTTTCTTCCAATCCCCTTTATTTGCCCGGTCACATTATGTACCCTAAAAGGGGATGCCGTACATATACCGCAATAACCCGTTATGAGCAGTTTAAAATGTTGCATGATATTAGATTGGTATACAATACGTGCTTTACATTTATCGTAAAATATCAATTATCCTACATGATGTTAAAATCTTCTTTTATTTCAATTTGCACTTTATCAAAATATAGACAATGTCTATATCAATAAACAGATAAAATCAACGCCAGTCAGATGTAATTGTGTCGATAACACATCGAATGTGATAGATAACCTCCTTAAAAATAAATATGTTTTAAATATAAGTGTATAAAACAGGCAGAATTTTTGACTACTTAAATATTATGAGGTGCTTCAAATGCAATGGATATAACCATAAGGCATTTGAGTGCAAAAATCTAAAATCCTGCTCTAAATGTGCAAAACAACATGACATTAAAGAATGTACAGATGATGAAGCTATGCAGTGCATTAATTGCATAATGACCAGTAAAAGATTAGGACTCAAACTCAATACAAATCATTCAGCTACAAGTAAGGAATGCCCAGTATATAAAAGAAAAGTGGAAATAGAAAGGAAACAAAAATCGATTTTTTAGGCTGAATGAACAGAACTTATATCTAAACAAACAACCAAAAAATTGCAAACTATACTACCAAAATGTCAGAGGCCTTAATACCAAAATAAGTTTACTTCAGTCTTCACTACCAATGTTTGAACGCGACTTTGTACTACTTTCTGAAACGTGGTTAGAGCCAAATATTCACTCTAGTGAATTAGGTTTCATAAATCATAATGTGCATAGATTAGACAGAAATTCATTGACAAGTGCTACAAGCAGAGGTGGTGGGGTTTTAATCGCTATAAGCTAGAAATATAAATCAAACATAATTACAACAAAACATAAACAACTTGAACAAATCTTCTTGCAAGTAAATGTTGCCAGGAATAAAAAGATTATTGTGGGCTGTATTTACATCCCACCAAATTCAAGCAGTGAAGTATACAGGTTCCATAGTGAGGAAGTGGAAGTTATATCAAAAAGGAATCCTAGTGCAACATTTTTGCTTGCTGGTGATTATAATCTTCCAAATGTGAACTGGGTAAACAGTGACAATAATATCAGTGTTAGTGAGTCTGGACGCATTATTCTAGACATGGCGTTATTCCTAGGCCTGAATCAGACAAATCTATACCAAATGTAAATAATCGTACTCTAGACTTATGTTTATCTGACTTAGAGTCACTAGTAATTGATGAATGTAGTGAACCACTGGTGCCCATTGATGTTTATCATCCTCCACTGGAAGTTATTATCTCTAATGAACATATTAATACTTGTAAACTAGCGTTCAGTTATCAAAAAATTTTCAAAGCTGATTATGTGAAAATTTGTAATTATCTTCTCTCTTTTGATTGGTCATCTATGCAAAATGATGATATCAACACATCTACCAATGAATTTTATTCTGTTTTGGAAAAGGCTATTAGCATGTATATTCCAACCATGAAATGAAAGCCAAACACCTATTTAAAATGGTACTCCAAAGAACTAATATATCTACTTATCACCAAAAAATTTAAACATAAAGAATATAAATTGCACCAAAAATATTCAGATTACATTGAATTTAAAGATTTAAGAACTTCATGTAAAAGAATGTCCATGACCTGCTACCATAACTATATAAATGAAATTCAAAACTCTTTAATAAATAATATTAGTTCTTTAATTAATAACAAATCACTTTGTTTAAACCACTTTTTTAATTAACAATATCGACATGTTTCAATAACAATGTTATTAATTAATTAATTTATTTTTCTTTTTCTTTATATTAACATTTCCTGAAGAAGATAACATTGTTATTGAAACATGTCGATATTGTTAATTAAAAAAGTGGTTTAAACAAAGTGATTTGTTATTAATTAAATAATCAATAATGCCACAAAGTTATTTTGCAAAGTTTGAAGAAATATTAGTTCTTTTTGGAAATACTCGAATTCTCTTAAAGAAGATGATTCTGACTTCCCGAGCATTATGCACCTAAATGGCAGCCATAGCAATAATACTGATGGTATTGTTAACCTGTTAGCAAAATTTTTTAAAAGTGTTTATTCAACTGACTCATGGAGCTTCTCCTGTTCCAACAACAACTCTTGATGAAACTCTTGATATTTCACAGTGTACCACAAGTCTCTCTGATGTAATTACTAAAGTTAAATCCTTAGATATCCACAAATCTGCGGGACCGGATAATATCCCCACAATATTTATCAAAGAATGTATCAAAGTAATTGCTCTTCCATTAACCCAACTTTTAAATTTATCTTTAACCAGTGGAATTTTTCCTGATAAGTGGAAAATTAGTTTTTTGACTCCAATTTTCAAAAAGGGCGATAAAAGTGATATTGGCAATTACACACCAATATGCATTCAATCCACCATACCGAAACTCTTTGAAAGCTTAATACTTATAAATTGTTTTTATGTTTTATTCGTAGAACTCCATTTTAATTTTTAGAAATTTAATTAAATAAATTTGATATGTTATTATCGAGTTCTGCAAGTATATAAGAATGTATTTTAGTTACAGCTGTTTCGACTTGTAAGGTCATTTTCAAACTGTGGTGAAGCCACGTACGGACGATTTATTTATAACATTTTAAATGTCAATTTATGAAGGTGTCCAAATTGATTTATTACCGGTAAATCCAATTTGCAGAGACACTAATTGAGAGAGTGATTAAGTGGGATTCCGAATCTTTCCCTTTTTGGTTTCACTTGCACTAAGTGCAAGGGTTTTCTTTATTGATTTAGAATGATGTTATTTCTATGACTCATTTAAATGCATTATATTGTTTAGGTTTGGTAAAAATACTAAGTAGTCGAGAATAAATAATTTTCCTTACTTTATTAATTAGTGTTATGTTGGGGTCATTCGTTCGTTTATTGATTTCTAATTGTTCAAGCAAATTTAATCTAAGACCCTTTCGTTCTATATGTAATGGTTTTGGCTGGTTGTTTTTAAGTGGAACGTGATTATTTTCTAAGAGATGTTCTGCGAATTTTGAAGCGGGGTTTTTATTTTTATAACATCGTATATGTTCTTTGAATCTAGTTGAGATTATCTTTTGATTCATTGGTATACGTGGCTATATGTTAACCGGAATTGTAAGCTATCTTACTGGAAGACAACTAATTGTTAAAATAAAATCCTCCCTGTCCGAAAATTATGCAACAAGTGGAGTTCCGCAGGGTTCACACCTTGGCCCAGTCTTCTTTATCTTGTTTATAAATGATCAAACAAAAATATTTAATGATGTATTTTTCTTACTTTTTGCTGATGATGTTGAGAATGTTTAGAATTATTCAAAATATTGACCATTGCAACACTCTTCAAGATAATATCAACAAATTGTTAATCTGGTGTAATGAAAATAGACTTTACTTAAATATCTCAAAATGTCAAGTAGTTAGATTTTATTGAATAAAAAATCCAATGATCTTTAATTACAACATTGATAACAATACTCTCGAGACATTAACACAAATTAAGGACTTAGGCATCACTTTTCAATCAAATCTTTCATTTGTTAACCACATAACAGAAATCTCTAATAAGGGCTTAAAAATGTTGGGATTTATTACAAGGCTAACTAGAAATTTTAACAATATAAAGTGTATTAAACTATTATATTTTTCATTTGTTAGAAGTCAACTTGTAAATGTATAGTATTCATATTTTTATTGTAATTTTTAAATGTATATGTAAAAGCCCCGAAAAAGGGCGTAAATAAATAAATAAATATGTATGCACGCATTTTGAAATAATTTTATTTTGTGTTAAAATATATTATGTAATTATTTTAATGATGAAGCGAATAAAATGGTTTTCAAGACTATGATAAATCTTTCATACTTTTTGCTATTTTTACATATTATATCTGCTTTAAAATTACTTGATGCGATTTCCTAGAATTTTGAACATAATTCCTTTCCTAGAACTTCCTCTTTTTCCTTTCCTAAAAAGATCTTATACGTAGCATCCCCAAAGGTGACATGGGCCCTTGGGCCTCCTTATGTTCCTCAGGGCCTCCTGTGTTGAGCTAATGTCATCGATCAATTAAGTCCGTCAATGGCTAATGTAAATAAAATTACCTGTCTTTTGACAGTCACCGTCACAACATTTGCGAAAATGTTAATTAATGGTGGTGTTATTTTTAATTTTGATAATGATTTTTTTTATTATTTCTAAATTTAATAACAAACTTTTGAATTATAACAAAAATTTCAATATTTATAAAGAAATTAATGTTTAATCTGTGATTGAACCATAAGAAATTTTAACATTTGTTATTAGCGTGGTCAATATTCATAATGATATTATATATTATGATGAAGTACCAAGCTATCTAAATCGACTCATCTATTGGGAATAAATTAATAATTAAATGTGGTCATTTTGTATTATTATCAATTTTGTTCATGTCTCCTTTCCGTATATAGAAAAAATTAATACTTTGAGATTTTTACCTTATGGAGGGAGATAATGCGCGTTATGGAATAGAAAATTATGTGATTTAACTTGAATTTTTCTTTTAAATTTGCGTTATACTTAAGTACCTAAAGGAATTTCATGTACGCAAGAAAGTCATTAACAAATATTAATAATATATTAATAACTAACTGACCCGGCGAACTTCGTACCGCCTCAGAATCAATAACTGTTGACTGTTTTTGAACTGAAGGCTGCAGTTCTTTCTTACACATTAAATAATGGTGACACAATCAAAATAAAATACGACTGTTTCTGACCCGGCGAACTTCGTACCGCCTCAGAATCAATAACTGTTGACTGTTTTTGAACTGAAGGCTGCAGTTCTTTCTTACACATTAAATAATGGTGACACAATCAAAATAAAATACGACTGTTTCTTTCAAAGTACTACTTTTTTGCGACGGGATTTGCGTTTCATTTTCTTTGTACGTGTGAGGGAGATTTATTATAATTAGTGCAGACATACGTTCACCGTTTGTCTCATTTTCGACTATTGAAATCAAGTGTGTAAGAAAGAGGGGCAACATTATATGTTTAAGAACAAAAGCAAAACAATCAGCGCATTGACATTTGACATTTTTGAATTTTTGGAATTCATTCACTATTCAATATTATATTTATCACAATATTGCTGCAGCTCTTTCAAAAGATGAGAATTCGTTTCATATAAAATGTACGAGAAAAATAATTTTCTTTATAATTGTTTTTCGTGAACTTTTCCGATGTTTTAATAGCTATTCTGCTATTCGGGGCGGAGAAAAATCCAACAAATCAAAGATAATAAAAATCGGTACAGCCGTTCTCGAGTTATAAATGGTGTAACTTACCCAACTTTGTTTCTTTTTTTTTTCCCTACCCTTCAGTTGAAGAGTAGATATAATAATAACGCATTCTTTTTATATAGGTGCTTTAAACTGGTGCCATGCACCTAAAATACATATGTACATCATCAATTGCCGGAATTTGGTAATCTTATTTTTACTAACGTTACATGAATACACTCAATCTTTAACTGACGTAATCTGACATGATCCCACAATTATCCAAAATATCTATTGGGAATAATATCTTTATGGGGTGAAGTTTGTCTAGGTTTTGGCGGCGAATGTTGCGTGGTAGGCCGAATCGGGAGGAACTGGTTAAGGAGAAAAATTATCCTAGACCTCTCCAGCCGGACTCTTGATTCATACCCACCCATAATACCTTTTCCTTCTCAGAACTTTCTCTCCATCTTTTCCCTAAAAAGACCCTCCCCACGTCATTCCCAAAGATGAAATGGGTCCCTTCGGGATTTTTTTTTTCGTCAGGCCCTTCTGACGAAAAAAAAAAACTTAAGAGCAGTTTAAAAAAAATTCACAAATACTGGTCTTGCTTATTGTTGAGACTGTTGAGAGGAATAAGTAAATCATTGTTATAAGGTCGTAAGATCAAAACCACGCGAAAAAATACCGGACATTATTTTAAGATTTACGTTCATTATATATTTCATCACTTTGAACTCATTGTCAAATCTTTATAATTGATCAGTTATATCTGACTATAAATCAAACAATTACCAATTATTACCTAATTAATTATTTGACAATGATTGGGTACTTTAATGTGGGTATTTTATAAAGTTATATCAACCGTAGATATTAGATATCTAAAGCTTATATAGAGATATATAATAGATATCTAAAACTTAATTATGATAAAGAGTTCTTCATGTCCTGGTTCAGGCCCATTTTATGGCATGATGTACAGTGCGGCCAACTCGATTTTTAAAATAACAGACGACACCCGAAACGTAGCTCAAAAGAGCTAAACTCTTGTAAAACCTTAGTTGGGAAAAATTAATTGAACAAACCATTCTGGGGAGCTAGGTTATCTAAAAAAAAAGCTTAGAAGCTAAACCACTTTTTTGCAGCTGACGGCCTTATTTTGAAACTAAATCTTGCTCTAATAGAGCTAAATATATATTAATAATGAGAACAGTAATACAGCAGTGCGTGAATTTATTATAAAAAACTTTATTACATATTAAAAAGTTATTTTACTCTTGTATCGATTGTACGTATTAGGTACACATTTTATTTATTAAAATTTAAATCCTTTACTTTTGTAGTTTATCCTCTAATCTACACTTTGACAAAATTTGTTTTATATTTTATACATTTTTAATTACTTTCAAACGGTACGTTATAATCAATATATATTATAAAAGAAAGTTTAAAAAAAAGTGCAGCTCGCAAAAACTCAGGGAGTTATATAGTGTGGTAGATCTCTATCTCCCCTCCAGGATGACGGTTACCGTTTTTACCTAAAGGCCGTGTTTTTGAAGATATTCGCCCTCTTGAAATTTCTAGAACAGTCTTCCGGAAAGTTCTAGAAGGTTCCATAGAGCTCTAGAGAGTTCTAGAAGGAGTAGCGGAATCGGGAACATCATTGTGGAACATTCCATAACGCTCTCAATTGTTGTCCTGAGCGAAGTAACCGAACTAGTATATTATAATGGTGGAAAATGAATACATTTTTCTGATCTTCGAAAGCGAATTTTACTTAATTATTAGCAATGAAAATTAGCTACTCTCCAAAAAAATTACGTTACAGCTGTGAATTTAATTTTAATAAGCGATTTTGACTATTTTCATGTCTATTGCACTACATAAAAAATATATCTTTAACGTGAATATGAATTATTAAAAAAAAATATTGGTTATATTTCTACAATAAATAATTAAACAATCTAATTTCGGTTGCGATATGAGTATGTAACGTTCTAAATTAATTTTTTATTTTTTTTATTTTAGTATTATTTTCAGTGAATATAATGAACTTATGTCTCCGTTCTTGATGGTGCAAACATTGTTAAAACTCAGCCAATAACTTAAAATGGACACATTACCTATTTAAATAATAAAATTAAAAAACTAAGTTATTTTTTCAAAAGTATCAGGAATGTCCTTATTAAAAAAGACTTAATCAAGATTTACATGGCTCTTTGCCAATCACTGTTAGAATACGGTATTATCGGATGGGGCAGTGTAAATAAAAACATACTAAATCCACTAATTAAAACTCAAAAATCCATAATGAAAATTATACTGAAAGTTCCTCTAAGAACTAACGCTGACGAAATCTTCAACAATCTTAACATCATGTCAATTAAACAACTGTATTCTAAAACTATACTCATTTAAATTCATAAGTACAAAACCCAAGAAATGATAACTTACACGTACATTAGAAACACTAGATCTCATGGTCAAAAACATATCCAACAAGTAACTACTAACACAACATTTGGGCAAAAAAGCTTCTTGTATTATGGTATTTAACTTTACAATAAAATACCACTCTCACTTAAAAACCTCAACAGTATAAGGGCTGGGTTATACTCGTAAGTTTTTTCCTGTAAATCGCTCTTGTAAGCGAATTATGGCCAAATTACCAATGTAAACGACACCAAAAGTCACTTAACGTAATTTATAGCAAGTTACAGAACTTATTCTTCCGGAAGTTTTTTGACAGGTCTAATAGCGCCCGCGCGAATTTCCAGCCTTCTTACAGCTTATAAAATCAGTTTGATAAGCTAAGAGGCTTACCGCAAGAAATAGTTCCGAAATGCCCCATTGCCGCCGGTGCGAAATGTCAAAAATTAAAAGACAATTGTTTTCCATTGAATTTTTTCATACAAAACTAGTAATTATTTCCACGTATTTAAGTTTTCTGGAAAACGAGCATCCTTCTATTCAATTATCGGTCCAATCATTTCCAATCTTGATGTTTCTATTTTTAACATTTACGTATTTGAAATTTTGATTTCGAAGTCGGTTGCTGTCAGCAGATGTCAGGTAGCTGTCATTCGGATAAAACGAAATTAATTGCCGCCTTTGACGGCACAAAAGCGCGTGGAGAATTGTTTAATTAAAGCCAAAATCTATTTCAACACTTTATTTGGGCCTTTTCGTCTTTATTGACAAAATCGCGTAAATTTGACACTAGCAGGTCGTTGTTGACAGGAAGCCATCTTACCGCAAATAAATTTACAGATGTAAACGGTCGCATGAGCATTTATACAGGTCGAACTTCCGAACAACTTCCGTGATCATTAATTACCACAAGTCGAATGCATATGTAAACGCTCCTGTGAGTGATCTGTCAAAATCTTATGTAATCCGTAAATTTTAATTACAAGTGTAACCCTTGCCTAACATTTAAATCTCAAATATAAAGCTGGATACTAAATAAAGGGAGAACAGAAATAGAAAATATACTGATATCAAATACAGACTAAAACCGAATCTACTGAACTGAATTATAAAAAAAAACACATTTTTATTTAATTTTTAATTATTTAAAAAAATACTACATGATACCTATATGTTTATAACTAATTCATATTAATTTCTTATAATTAAATTATAATATGTAAATGAAATCCTCAGCACGGGAAATCCCAGTGAGGATATCATTATCTTTAGATGTTTGTAAAGAAAGGAAGACAATTAATTATTATTATTATTATTATAATAACTACTTTCACCACTAAAATACTTAATTAATCTTGTCTGAAATATTTCAACGAATTTACACAAAACCTTGACAGATTATATATCTAAAAACATTCCTCGTGAATCACTCTACCTATTGGTGAAAACTCCATGAAAATCCGTTGTGATGTTTAAAAAATCTACATAAGCGCACAGACAGCGGGAGTGACTTCATTTTATATTATGTAAAGAACTAAAAATTTTGTGAATAATGTCGATATGTTGTATTCTCTTGCAGCGCTACATCACCAATGACCAGTTCTTCAGGATCGATAACTCCCCGATCCTGTTGATGGTTGGCGGCGAGTGGACCATCGACACGGACTTTGTGACCGGCGGACACATGTACGAGATCGCCAGGGACATCGGTGCGCTCCTCATCTACACCGAGCACCGCTTCTACGGACAGTCAAGGCCTGTGAAGTAAGCCCAATGCTTCTTCTTTATCTGTAAAAATCTGTAAGAATAATTTAAACATGAACAAGTTATCCGCGCGTAAAGAAAACTGACGTTGACAGGACACACACTATGTGGTTCCAATACAAAATAGAACATTGAAAATAATTGACAAAACAAGAATAACCTTACCTCCCCTCACATATCCTAACCTAATCGAAACCTAACCTAACCTTACCTTATTATATAACGTAACGCAACCTAACCTAACTTACCTAACGAACCAAACCAATCTAACCTAACCTATTATATTATAGTGTACTGTATCATTCGATTAACCTACTAAGGTGATCGAAGGCGAGGCATATTTTGAAATTCTGATTATTCAAAAAAAAGAAAAATAGTAGTTCTGGGAACAGTAGACCTCGCGTCTAAAAAGTATTTCTAATTTTCTTTTGTTAAATAAATTAAAACCAAAATTTCATTAGAAAACGACGTAAGCCCTCAGGCTAATTTGTTCGCTTTTGGGAGAAGCTCTTATAGGTCTAATGGAAATCTTTAGGACTCCCTTCCTTTCATGATGAGAAATATGATCTAAACTAAAGTTTCATAGAATTTTTAATTAACATTTTGTCCACGAAACCACAAAAAAGTGAGGTAATATTACGTTTATAACATAATTGATATTACTTGTGAGAAGCTCGTATAGGTCTAATGGAAATCATTGGGACTGCCTTCCTGTCATGGTGAGAAATACGATCTAAACTAAAGTTTCATAGAATTTTTAATTAACATTTTTTCCACGAAACCACAAAAAGTGAGGTAATAATAATAATAATAATAATAATAATGTCCGAGTATACATTTAGGCACAATCAAGTTTTAAAAATAATTCACCAAAGTTTGGTAATTAAACATAACTTGATTGACTGCCGTAATGTACCATATTATGAATATGAACCAAATTCATTTTTGGAAAATGAATTTTATAAAATTTATTATGATAAAACTATTCTGACAGACAGAACAATTAATCATAATAGACCCGATATAGTTTTACATGACAAAATTAAGAAAATAACTTATATCATTGATGTCGCTATACCAAATTCTTGTAATATTCAGAAAACTGTTTCTGAAAAAATAAGAAAATATACAGATTTAGGAAATGAAATTAAAAGAATTTGGCATTCTCAGACTATAAAAATATTACCATTTGTTATTTCGGCTACTGGCATTATACCTAGCTCTCTCATTCAAAATTTAGGCGTATTAGATTTGTCAAAAAATTTGTACATAAAAATGCAAAAGTCGGTCATTTTAAATACATGTAGGATTACGAAAGATTTTTTAAATATTTATATTGAGGGATCAGTAGGATTTATCGGACCAGTTAGGATTTCATCAGAGCCGAACCTTCTGATATGAAAATATCTGGAGTCGGTGAAATATTTTCCCATTATGTTTCTGGTAGATTGACGTATTGTTTTTGTATTGTTTTATTCTTATATAGTGCACTTACATTGCGTTCATTTACTAGATATTCATTTGTGGAAAAGTGTGTGGAAGGGTTTAGTCTTTCATTTGGGAAAGATTCAACCCGGACATAAAATCTGGAGCACCGTAGTAAAAATAATATTTTATACATTTTTAATTACTTTCAAACGGTAGGTTATAATCAATAAATATTATAAAAGAAGGTTTAAAAAAACGTTAATTAACGACGTAAGTGTAAATTATTATTTTTTTCGCTTGTTTCTTCTATTTTCCATTTATTTGTATTTTATTGCAAAGCGGAAATACTCAACCCTTCTGATAGAATATACCCATATACTTAATTAATAAACTCGACAATTGGACGACGCTCGATCTCATTTGAAAATAAATTACTGAACCCCACCCTGTGCTGACGTTAAATTAACGCCTTGCGTCAGCTGAATCTATGATTATAGTTATTATTATATTTGTATTTAAATTAATTATGATAACAAGGGCAATATCGCACATTTTGATGATGCTACGCGTAACAGCTTTCTCGCGTAATTGCACAGCAGAACTTGTTTTTGAACTAACTTCATTATTATAATATCTCACATAATTGAAAAAAAAAAATATTATTTCAGTTTTAATATTTTCTTGTTTGGTTTTTCTTTGCGTGATGTCAGCGGTACAAATCGACACTTTTTTTCTTTCAGTAACACCAGCGCAGAAAACCTGAAGTTCCTGATTGTCGACCAAGCATTGGCCGATGTGGCCGAGCTGGTCAGGGAGCTGAAGCAAGACCAAAAGTACGCTAACAGCAAGGTGATCGTGTTCGGAGGCTCCTACGCCGGGAACATGGCCACGTGGATCAGGCTGCAGCACCCCGATGTTATCGACGCCGCAGTCGCCTCCAGCGGACCCGTGCTGGCCAAGGTTGATTTCTATGGTAGGTTTAATGGCATAGGCTACTTGCATGGATTTCATAACGACTTAGAAAAAATCGTGTGGATAGATTTTTTTACTAAGATTACGAAAATGTTAGTAATTTTTTTTAGATATGTACAGTTTTTTTTATTATTTTCAAATGAATAAATCTATTATTTGAGCTCGTGACGTCACTACATGAAAATGTCCCGTCTCCAATTATGTTCCTTTAATTTTTTAAAATTCCACATCGATTTTTTTTATATGGCAACACTTTGATTTCCGATTTTCCGAATTTTTGAATTTGCGTTTAACCTTCAGTAGATTTATTGATTTTTTGATAAAGATGGCGGTGTTTTTACAGATGTTACGAAGAGAACTCCGTACAATTTATTGCTATTCGTGTGGAAAACGTTTTTTTTTTTAAAATGATTTTCGGCTATGTAATTATCGTTTTTTCGCACCCATAAAATTATGTCCCGTCTTCGCGGTTTATAAAAATGGTCTGATTTTTCGGATTGAAATTTTCAAAAAATCGCCAGGGTTTCAAAAATACGATTTAAAAAAAAAATTCAGAATGTCTTAGAATATTTGTATAAACCGGAAATTTAAAAAAAAAATACAAGCTGCCTATTAAACTTACTAATTTCGGCTGTTGTGCAAGGCTGATTTGAAGTATTCCTCAGAATTATTGCGTAATGCGAAAAAAATTATTCAAGATCGATGTACTTTTTTCTAAATTGGAACTGATAAGCATTTAAACGTATCAGACAATCGATAAAGCATCCACCAAAATTATTATTTTATTTTAATAATTCTGTGTACATAAGTTGGTAGCATAATTATTTTATAATAATTCTTTCTCTGTTGTCCTTATTTTTTTATATATATTTTTTTTTTTTACATTTACACAATATAACATAATACAGCATTACATATTTTCTATACTCTCCTTATAAAGCAAGTGCTTGTGTTTAGGAGAGGACAACTTGTTAATAACTTCTTTTTTTTAAATCCTTATAACAAACTTAAGAATTTAACTAATGAAGAGATTTAGACTTAATAACACATTTTTTAAAGATTATAAGGGTAATTAAACAAGAAATATATATAGGATGTAGCCGCCATAGCTCAGTGGTCAGAGCTGCTGACCGGCAATCAGAAGGTCACGGGTTCAATTCCCGTTGGCGGCCAGTATCTTTTCTCGGACGATTTTTTCAATGTAGATGAGTGTTTCAGGCTGATAATTATTGATTATAATATTTGTTATATAGGATGTACATTAAACCTTTGGAATAACAAACAGTCAAAAAAATATCTAAGAGAAAGTTAAAATTATATGATGGTACTACCAAAATATGATTTAATTTTTTTTTATATTTGTCGTAATTTTTATAACAATGTTTTAAAATGGATATTACAGCAAATTTGTTGAACTACAACACTATTTTAAATGATATGAATATGCTTAAATTGTCAGACAGAAGAATATTCACTGACTTAATATTTCTGAATCAAATTCTAAATAATTTAGTTTATAGTCCGGCGTTGCTTGAATTGATAAACTTCCGGTTTCCCCTACGTAATACTAGAAGTCAGGTTTTATTTCAGTGCAGAAATTTTAGAACTAACTACCAAATGTATTCCTCTTTACCCAGAACACTAAGGAGGGCAATAATTATACCAAGTCAATGGACATCTTCAATTTATCTTTAAACAAATACAACATTCTGTTACTGAGGCAGTTCAGTTATGTACAATAAATACTTAATATTTCTTTATTAATATTATTTTTTTATTTTGTAAATTTGTTAATTTCTTATGTAAAAGCCCCGAAAAAGGGCGTAAATAAATAAATAAATGTGCATATATTCCCTCTGTTCACATTTTGGATAGATACAAATCTTTGAAAGCTCTAACTGAACAACGATTTTAAAGTTTCCTTATTTCTTTCTATTTAAGTTTACTATAATGATATAATAATAGAAATCCAATAGAACTTCCACAGAGCTTGCGTATTAAGTTCAAAAATAGAATCAAATTGTTGATATTTTTTGAAACAACCCGTCCTAATGGTGTTCATTCGAATAATATCTAAATTTCTGAGCTCCTCTAATGATTATTTTGAAGGGTAATAATCCTAAGACAATGTAAATACTTTAAAAAAATCAGTACAGGTTTTCTTAATGCAGTGTTCACAATCATGATAGCAAATGTATCCAATTACCCACAGTAATTATCCATTGAAACGCTCACCTTGCACTTCACAACAATGCTCTCTATTTCTTAAAGGTACGAACGTGTTAGAAATGTTTTATAATAATATCCTCTACTATTTCAGAATATTTGGAGAATGTCAATGACGCCATCCTGATTGAGGGAGGACAGAAGTGTCTCGATAGCATCAGGGAAGCTGTTGTCCAGGCACAGGACTTGTTGCTCACTGAAAACGGAACAATCGAAGTCTCTGAACTCTTTGGGTAATAATATACAATATTTCATCATCAAACATGTCATTTCGCGATGTTTTACCACCTCTTCCCATCGAAACAACTTCCCATCTATCTAACATGCTACTGACGTTATGATAGCGTGCGTTAGGCGGTTCTATTTATTCCTTGAACATATTATGATAAACAGTTAATACAGATTATTTTGAAACACTTTAATCTTTTTCGCCTAGAAGACATGTGACGTTTGATAACATAATGTTTCGGTCTGGATAAAGTTATGCAATTTTTTTCATAACTTAACACTCAATAAAATATGACACCATAACATTTTTACACTAAATATATTTGCTACCCATATCTATTGTATTTCTTATAATACTCTTTAATCTACGACATACCTAATCGAAAACATGTGAACACCTAAACGCAGATGGGATGTTCACGACACATTACAGAATTAATAATTTGTGGTACACGTAATATTGTACACAATCTACTTAAATTACAATGAAATTTTTATAATATAGTTGAAACAATTTATCTGTAAAATAAGTAGAAATATGTAACATTTTATATGTGCCATTTTCCCAGGAAAATATACGAAAAATAGATTGAAGTAATCAGTAGCAACAAACATAACTGCAGCATTATCCTCCATCTAAGCCTCCATGATTTTCTTTGAACTTTAAGTGGCAAACAAGAAAAATCTAAAAGTAGGTATGATTTAGTTAACCCAACATTTAAATATTATATTTTCAACGATTTCTCCCCAAGCCGCGCCGCCTGCACCGTCTCAAAATATAATAGTTAAATTAGTTAACTACAACATTTTGATATGTACCTCTATCTCTGTTTGAAAAAGCAAATTGGGAATTGACACTCGACGCAGAGCAAACAAACAATCTTAAAAACTTACCAAAAGCTGACCGACCGAGAGAAGACATTTGATGACCATGATAGGAATATGATAGGAAATCAAACAAACCTCCGAAAAATGTCAAAAAGCTGATCGGCCGAGAGAAGCCATTTGATGACAGTGTCAATGAATATTTAACGACGCCGAGTTGACCGTTGTAATATCACTTGTATGCAGACGGTTTATCAACTATCTTTTGATGCATGTCACAAAATAGCCGTAAAACCATCCTTATGAACCTTGTATATTTCTGCTTTGTTGTGTTTTCCCATCAACCTTTTACAAATAGTATGTATCGCAAAGCTTAACTGTAATTCTTATTCAAGAATATTTTGTACTTTTTTGATCAACTCTTTAAAAAAAACTTGGTAAATACCCTTCTTATCCAGATACGATAAAAAACTAAATGTGAAGGGAATTCAAACAAACCACCGAAATAAACAAAAGTGATGGTTTGAAGAAATTACCAAAGTATTATTTGTTTAGATTGTGCGAGCCAGTCGACACCTCCAAGGCCCTAGACGTGCAGACCTTCTTCTCCATCATCACCGAAGTTTTCTCCGGCCTGGTGCAGTATGCGCGGCCTGGCCAGATCGCGGCCGTGTGCGCCCCTCTGATGAACGAGAACCTCGGTACTCCCGTGGAGCGCCTTGGCGAGTACATTAAGAATCAGGCTTGGCCGTACTGTTTCTCCTCTTCCTATGAAGAGACCACGGCATACTACCAGAATACTTCCTTCGACGATGAAGATATCGCCTCAAGTTAGTAGATTTTTTAAATTTATTTATTATTTGAAACATTTACGGAGTGGAATAATACCACGATGTTAACACTCCAATTATTTTTTTTTTTTGCATGTATAAATCAAGGTTTAGTTGTTACAAGGTGGAGATGCTAATAGTGAAATAAAAGAAATTATAATGAGCAAAATAAAACAAAAAATACAGTAAATATAATACAGATAAAGAAAAGAAAGAAAGAAAGAAAAGAAATAATAATAATGAATTAAACTCATAACCCTTTGTTGGACAACCTAACCTAACCTAACTCGATATTGGCAATTCAACACACTTTTAAAAAGTGATATAAAGTTATGAAAAGTGTTGAAAAAAACAGGTTAATTAGGTAAGGAAGTTAATATGTTCATGTAGAACAAAAAATATCGATTATAAATATATTTTTAAATTATTAATTTTAGAATTAATTAAACGTTCTTAAAAAATGATCAAAAAGCTATAAACTAAAAACGCTTCATGATAGGTCAAAAGAATTCTGACGTCATCTGTACTCCAGTTTGTACGATCATTCGAATCATGATCGTGCATCTCTTTCTATTACATTAGAGATGGTTTGTTTATGATGGGAGAGAAATAGACCAAACCGTTTTGCTTGTTATCTTGTTATTAGTATTTTTAGTTTAAGTAAAGCCTCGATTCATTATCTGCTAGTAAACCCGCTCAGTGTGATCGTATTCGCTAACTAGCAAATTGTGGACAATCTAAGAAAAAAGTTGAAAGGTGGTCAATAGTAGGGGAGCCCAAGAGGGGATTTTGGGATTTACTCAAACGTGACAGAATAACTTATTTATTTATTTATTTATACTGGGTTTTACAGATGTTTACATTTACATGAGAACAATCCAGTTATAAAACTCAGTTATTACACAATTATAAAAATCTACAATTACATACAATTAAATAAAAATAAATACAATTAGAAAAACAAAAACATCACAAATAAAAATACAGAATTATATACAAGGTCACTCAAGTAACACATTGCAATGAGTGGTAAAAGACATATGAAATACGCGAGCATGCATAGAAAGACAATTCACACAACATAATTAGTTAGTACTTTTTAACAGCGCTAGAACTTTTTTTTTAAATCCGTACAAATTGTCAACGAAAATATCCACATCAGCGCACTCTATCTTGTTATACAGTCGACACATTTGGGTCAGAGGGCTAAAGTAGGCGATATTATTTTTAAATGTATTCATATGAAAAATGTTATGGCCTCTTAAACAATGGGAATTGGGGACATTAATTTCAATACTGTTAAGACATAATGTAGTATCAAGATGGCCGTGAATAATTTTATGTAAACATATTAGATCAGTCAATTGCCTTCTAGTTTTAAGTGTATCAATCTTGAAGTAATCACGACGTACATCGTATGATCTGAGATGGTCGTGTAGTCCACATTTGAAGGATAACATTCTTAGTAATTTTTTTTGAACTGATTCTACAATGTTTTCATATTTGCAGTAATGTGGATTCCAAATAGTGCTTCCATATTCAAGTTTACTTCTAATTAAGGCATTGTAAAGTGTTAGAATTGATTGAGGATCTTTGAAAGGTTTACATATTCTGTGAATAAATCCCATCATTTTTAATGATTTGCACTTAATGTTGTTAATATGAAAAATGATGGGATTTATTCACATCAAATATGAATTTAGAATCAAGAGTGATTCCTAGATCCCTTATTGCAGAAACTTTTTTGAGAATAATATTATTGAAAACATAAGAAAAATCCTTTATAATTCTATTTCTAGTAAAGTTTAAAATGTAACATTTTTCAACATTTAAGTGCATATCATTGACAGTACACCAGTTATTGAGTGTGTTGAGGTCATTTTGAAGCAGCTGATGATCGGAAACAGACTTAATTTTACGAAAAATTTTAAGATCATCGGCGAAAAAAGCATAATCACAGTTTAATTTCGAGCTAAGGGAGATACCTCGCACCCTGTTATGAACTAACACCATATATGAATCCTTAATATAGGGAGGTGCGTCTAGGACTATCGATCAGATTAGTAAAAAAAATCGATCCCCAAAAATACGATTTGAAAGTGACATAAAAAAATTGACGAGTCACAAAGTTGCAAAAAAACTTCACGTGGATATACTCGAGCGCGGTTCATTTTTATTTTATTTTAAAGGAAATCATGTAAGGATCACGGTATTATTATAATCTGACGATTTCTACAAGCCGTGGTAGCAAAAAAATCATCATATCAAGATATTGTCACAACAATATGTCAAGATATTGTTACAAATTTAAAAAATCCCTAATATACGCTGAACCGTCTGTATAAAAATCTGACAGGCTCAAGTATTTGGAGGTAACGATTTTTTTTAACATTTTTTTTAAATCAGCCATGACTTTTGGTTACGTCCAAGTCGTCAGTCTTTTAAATATGACATATTTTAGGATTCACTTAATAGCGTTTAACCAGCCAATTTCCGAAAATCCACATTCCGTCGAAAAATGTTCTTACGATCGTACAGGGCGGTTTCAATGAGAAAGATTAATTATTCTCCGTACCAGCTTTTTAAAATTATAACTCAACATCGATTTTCTTTCATTCCAAAGTTGCTTTAATTTATACCTGCATCCAAAAATGCTGAAAGGCGTAACGATAAAACTATTAAAATTATGTTATTTTTGAAATTATTTTTTTATAATAAGTACTTATCATTTTTCAATAATGTCTAAGCAAAATAAGAATGTAAAAAAATCTGAAATATATTAGTTTGTAAGTGCGCAAATAAATACACAAACATACGACATAAGACACAAACATATATAAACGTATGTTTACCAGATAATTTATTGATTTATTTTACTGCGTGATTATATGATTTGAAATGGGTGTTATATAATACATGTACTTTTTTGAAAATTTAACCAATCCGCAAACGACCTATGGTATAACCTTATTATAACTAAAAATAAACATTTTTTCCGAAAATTTAAAACATAGGTTTACTAGATAAAAGGACAATATTTCGAAATCAATGTATAATTTTTTTGTGTGAAAAGAGTCAATACGTCTAAACACCAGGGCCGGATTAACCATGTCGGGGCCTGTAGGCAATGCATGTCTCGGGGCCCCTTTACCAATGGTGGACCAACGGGCGGGGGGGGGGGGGGGTGGGCGGCGCGGCCCGCCCCGGGCCTCTGGTCCTTGGGGGCCTTCAAACGCCTCCATGTCCCCTTTATCAAATCCTTAACAAGGCTTTAACGCCATTAATCAGCGGCCGAGACTTTAAATTTCGTCTAACGATTAACATAATAGCTCAATATCGATATTATTTCATTCACAATATTTGCTTTGATAAATACCTTAATTCAAAAATGCTCAAACTCGTGATGATAAAACTATTCAAATTATGTACTTTTTCTAATTATTTTTTTATCATGCGTATTTATAATTTTTCCATAATGTCTAATCAAAATAAAAATGTAATTTTTTTTAAATATATGTGCGGATCTTTTTTTAATGATTTTATTTAAACTAAAATTAAAATTCTGAAACATATCTTTTCCAGATAATTTATTGATTTATTTTACTGCGTGATTATATAATTTGAAATGTGTGTTGTATAATACAAAATTTTGTTTGAAAATTTAACAAATCTGCCAACGCCCTACGGTAAAACCTTAATGTACTAAAATAAACATATTTTCTCAAAATTTAAAACTTTACTAGATAAAAGAAGAGTCTTTCGAAATCAATTTATAATTTTGTGGTGAAAAAATATCAATACGTCTAAAATTTGATTTAAAAACGACATATTTCCGGTTTTGTCTGGTGATTCCCACTTAAGGACACTGTAATTTTTTTTTGGTAATTTTATTTTTTTATTTCATTTGCTGAAAGACGCATTTGTTAAAAATGCTCTCACCAAATGTTTCACAGATATTCGAAAAATTGACGGAGATACAGCATTTTATGTGAAAAAATAACTTAGTTAACACCACTTTTATTATACATACTATATGCCGACCGGGTTTCGCTACAACCGTAGGTTCTTCAGGGCAGTTTGTATGTTGAATTATCCTTAAACTTTGAATGTGTTTTTCTCTATCTTTCATTTTTTAACCTCTATACATCCGATTTGCAGGTTTAAACTGTTTGAAAATCTAGTGTCTATTTCACCACTTAGGTGAATTTTTTTTGAAAATAAGGAAAAATAGCGGACCAACGAATTTTAATTTCGATTTTTTATGGAAAATTTTCATTGTTCATAAAAAAAAATAGAAGGGGGCCCATTATAAAAAAATCCCTAAGTGGTGCCATACTGACTGGATTTACTAACAGTTTAAGATATAGTACATGCAAATCGGACGTATAGTTTTTCTAATATGTTGTCAACCGTGTTGAAAAAGGCAGTTTCGAGAAAAACGCGTTCAAAGTTTTGCTGAACGTTAATTCAATATACAAACTGTTTAAAATTGCTTCATATAAAATGCTGTAGGTGTCTCCGTCAATTTTACGAATTTCCTTTAAACATTTGGTGAGAGCATTATTAACAAAATAAATTTTTAAAAATGACAATTTTTTTTACAGTGGCCTGGTGCCTTAAAGCCTTGTTTAGGATTTGATCAAAGGAACATGGAGGCATTTGGAGGCCCCCCAGAGTCAGAGGCCCGTGTGAACTGAAGAAAAAGCTTGTAAAATTACATCAACTTCTTAAACAAGGGGGGGGGGAGCGGTTCATCCAGCTTTTCCACCCCGGGCCTCTGACGGGCTTAGTCCGCCACTGCACTTTACCCTTTTCTAACTTCCAAAATTTTTTTTTCTACTACAATGTTTATATAATTAATCTGTTTTTTTACTACATTTCGAGGTTATGCCTTCACCCCCATTCAATAAAGAAAATGAAACGAATACAATAGTACAATGAGCGGTCCTATCACTAAAGTGATCTCTTCTAGACAACCTTGGTATGAAGAGAAACAAAGAATTTTAGCAAAAAGATGGGTAGTGCACACTAAAGCTTGTACAACATTTATATTTTAAACATTAGAAATAAAAGCAAAAAAACAACAAAACAAATGCCAATATGCGCACTTGAACCGAAATGACACAAAACTGCGCTATACAAATATTACGTTATTATTATTATAAACCACACACGGCACCTATAATCATATCCCCATTGATACGAAGGAAAGTAAAGTAAAATACAACTATGTTTAAATTTTTTTTTTAATTATTGACTTTTTATTTATTACTTGTGCGTGATGTGAACAGTTATTGGGTTATAACCTAATTATTATGTTCGTTGTTTTCTTTAATGCATGTAATGTTATTAACCTATAAATGTTCGTAATAAAAAATTAAAATATTTAAAACATCTTGAAAGCTGACTTTTTCCAAAAGTGTGCCGGAGTTGCTCACTAATTGGGAAAATAACTTGCGTCACGGATTGTCACGAACCGTTGACGCAAGTTATTTTTTCTTGGGGCGCGGGGCCCCCAGCCGATGCGGGGCCCCTAGGCAGTTGCCTACTCTGCCTTAGGGATAATCCGGTACTGCTAAACACTGATTTAAAAATGACATATTTATGGTATACGCTCTTAACATTCCTACTGAATACATGACAAGCTCGAAAAATATTAGTTTTTTCAATTTTCTACCTTTTCGTACGGCCACAAACGTCGTTACCACAAACTATATGGCGTTTACGCTATTAATATCTGACGTGCTGTGGTATGACATTGTGACTATTTGTTCTACATTTTTGAAAATTTATACTCGCTCCCCCAACCAGTGAAAGGGCTACATCATATAATTTTTTTTATATTTAGCATCTAATCTTCGCAATCCAATAGGTCCCCACAACGCTCGAGTAACAACTACCCATTTAGCCTCTCGGGCTCCCCTACCACAACTTTGCTCGCTACCCGCTGGCGTTTGCCTAAGTTTAAGATGGCGGTCCACGAACAGTTGATTTCGTTACAGTCAGAATTAGTTCACACGGGAGTCGCTACCGGTTAGCGGATGGCGCTAGCTGCGAATTCAAGTATTCTACAAAATGTCGACAGAATTGGTTCGAGAGGGAGTCGTTAGTCAAAAATTCTAACTTTAAAAATTAATTTAGATAACAAACTATGAAAACTTAATCATTTTTTTTAATACCATTTATTTATTTTATTTATTTATTTATGCATCTATACAAAAAAGTTTACATTTTTTTTGGCCTTGCCTGTCAGACTAGGAAATCCTGTGTCGAGATAGACTAGTTTACAAATATTTTATAAATATTAAATAAAACACATTTTTCAATAAAGTAAAAATATTTGACAAAAAATTTCAGGTTAATAGGTAGTGGTAACAATAATGGGATCAGAGGATTATATTTGGGTGAGGTGACTAATTATTACACGACCTTTTTCGATGATCCATTGTTTTATCAGAATTTTGTATTTGTAAATATTATTCGATTGTCTTGTTTTATCAGGTAGGTTATTGTATATTTTAGACGCAATGTATTTGAAATTTCTTTGACCAAATGTTGTGTTTGTTTTAGGTGTTTGTAAGAGTTCTTTGGTTTTGAGCCGCGTGTTTACAACATTTTGGGTATTTTCATAAAATGTATGTGTTTTATTTTTAAACAGATGAGTTAAGATTGTTTTTATGTAAATTTGTCGAATATCTAATACATGAAATTTGTTGAATATATCTACAGTACTTGTTATTATGGGAACCTTAATAATAACTTTCATAATTAATTTTTGTGCCTTCGATAATGAATCTATAGCGGATAGTGTTGCACCTCCCCATGCGATTATTCCATATTCAATGATTGATTGACAAAGGGCGTAATAAACAATTTCATATATTTGGAATCTAGTATGTTTCTAATGTTTTTGAAGAAATAAATATGTTTTCTAAGTTTATTCGTGATGAGTGGGCAATGTGTATTCCACTTAAGATATTGATCAAATGTAAGACCAAGGTAATTAATATTGATTACGGTAACGTAATATTGATTCTTATAGACGGTTAACATTGATAAAAAAAAACTGGAATTCCTTATTGAAGAATTTCTAAAATCTCGATACAAAATGCTCAAGCGAAGTGTTCTTCTGGGTACAATTGACGTCACACATACACCCCGCCTCTTACTGACCGGATTCTGTTCGTTTTGGCGGGCTTTATAAAATTTTAACTTTGAGTATTAATTTAATTATGAAAACGAACTTTAAAAAAAATTACTAGTATTAAACTTTGAATATGAACATTGATAAAAAAAGAAATTGACTTAACTTCCTTATTGGCAAGTTTTTATGACGTTGAGTCACATTTAATGATTTTTATCAATATATTACATATCACTTGTAATGACTTTGTAACACTTTTAAAAAGTGGGTGAAGTGCATTGCCTGCCACTGTCCTGAGTTGACATGGAAACGTTTGCTAATGTGTGTGTTGTTTTACAGCACGCCTGTGGCTGTACCAGACCTGCACCGAGTTCGGGTATTACTCGACCACCACCTCTCAGAACCAGCCCTTCGGAGACAACTTCCCCTTGTCTTATTTCGTGGATCACATGTGTCCCGACCTTTACGGAAAAGGGTAAATACAACTAAACTATTGACTTAAGCCCATCGTCACCATCAGACAGGGAGGTAAGGTAGGTAGGGATGTAACACAACCTTATCTAGGGAAACACTCCTTGCTTCACCCATATTCTTACATCCTTACACATTACCTGGCTCAATTATTTTATCTCCAGCTGCATTAGATATACAAATCACATAAGCTTCCCCTTTCGTAATCATCTTCCCCCCTACTCCCCCCACTCCCCTTGCACTAACCCTCCCCCCTCCTTCCTCCCCTTCCCCCAATTAATCAACAATCAAATACGCTCCGTTTCGCATTCATAATATTAGTATGATATGGAATTAGTGGGGAACTAGCACGTTGGCGACAAACTGATGTAGAGTTTACTTGGTGGTCAAAATTTAATCTTATTTGTGTACTGAGTATTGAGGACTAAATTGACGAGTTTTAATTGTACCTCCCTTGGTAACAGCTTTGTAGAACGTTAGGCGTTCCACGCGCCAATCTGCAGACGATTCCTGCACAATGCCACAATCAAAAGCGGTAGAATTGTCTAGCTCAAATATGAGACCATGAAATCTTTACAAGGATCGTGGGGACTATCTGGTTTCTCCTCCAGTTTGCGGACCAAGAAAATGAGTAAAAACTAGATTTTCATCGTAAGTAAAATAAGTGTATTTATGGAGGATGGAATGTACAGTGAACATACAGAGAACAAATCGTACTCACCCCCGGACCGACTGGTTTAGGCCTAGCTATCTAATTACTGAACACGGAGACCTGGGGAATTTTCCATCGCTCTTCTAAGGTGCGATGCCGAGGAATTGTGGAGCTCCAGCTCCGAATCCAAGTCCCCGTCCTGGCGGAGGTCACGCCCTAGAGGCGTCTGCGTACATCCTGGCGAAGGTCTCGCCCTAGCTGCTTCTCTCAATAGGGTGGGTTCAAATTCCGTAACCGCAAGTTACGAACCGGCAACGTTCGGTCAAGGTGTAGCGAAGATGCCGTTGGCCTGGTGGATACAGCAAGGTTTTCTGTCTGGGTAATAATTCATCACTGGAATGCAACCAGGAGTTCTCAAGGCATATGTACAGCCTATGAGTAATCTCAAGCCCGATTATAATGCGAGATCACCCGTAATTTGTTCAACTACCGCACGCGGTAAACTTCCTCGAACCACCCACATAGGTGGATCGGGACAAAAACCAACCAAATTTAGGTTTAAAAGGGAAATAATAATTCCTCGGTCACTATTATTGACACATTTCACTGTCCGCGAACCGCATTGAATTTAACACTGCGGATTATAATTGAATTTATGGATTTCAAACCCACATTCAAGAAGTCGGGAAACGGAACTCTCTCCCACTCACCTTGTCCAAAATGTTGCCAGCGTATAAAAATAAATCCCTATAAACGACTTCTGAATTTAAGAATAATAAAACCAGTGACTAAATAAAAGATGTTATGAATTCTTTTCATCACAAGTATAGCTGTTGGCTTAGGTGAAAATGTAGATAAGTACCTATTTTATATTTGTATCTACACTAAATATTCATATTGGAATACTCATATTTGAATTTTCGCTATCAAAGAAATCTCCATAGTAACCTAAACAAATAAAAAAAATGACAGCCCACGTCAAACATTTACTTAGCAACACGCTTTGACAATAAAAGTTTAATAAATAATTTCAGCTTACCAATATATATAGCCTATATTACTCGAAAATAATGTAGCTTTCGATTAGTGAAAGAATTTTTATATTCCATTCGGTATTTATTGCGTTAAAGAGTAACGAACACACATCCACACAAACGTTCGCCTTTATAATATCAATAAGATTCCTTCATAATTTGAATATTTATAAGTGGTCTTATCACATTGTAGATACAATACACATTTCATTTGAAAATTGTTTAATTTAGTAGGTTAAATATGATAATTTCAAGAAAAAAAAAGGTAATTCTGAAGATCCGATGTTATTTTAAATAAATATTTATTTAATGTTATTTTTAGTTTCAACGCTGATCTGGTGAACGCCGGAGTCAAGAGGACCAACCAAGTTTTCGGGGGCCTGACACCCAATACCACCAACGTGATCTCAGTGCACGGCACTATCGACCCGTGGCACAGGCTTGGTATCGTGGAGGACCTGTCCGACAGCTTCCCCGCCATCCTCATCAACGGAACTTCTCACTGCGAGGATCTGCAGTCCACCTCCTTCCTCGACCGCCCCGGTCTCACTGCCGCTAGGACGGCCGTTAGGGCCGCTGTGCTCAAGTGGATCGCCGAATAAAAAAACAGACATCGACTAATTTCTTACTTTTCAAAATGTTCGTTTTTGCGCCAATTTAAACATTTTCCAAATAAATATGAAACAATTCTATATTCTTCTTCAATGATATGAAACAATATGTTTCTTCCGGACACCCCACATAACGCACGTGAGCCGTTTCTTATAATTAAGCAGTCAAAATGGCAAAATAATGTGTTCGACATCAATTGTTCTCTTAATATCAAATAATGTTTTGAATTTGTAAAATATTGCATGCTCAATTGCGTTATGTGGAGTGTCTGGACGAAACATTGTGCATGCTCCTAAATGTATTAATTATTTTTTTAAATTATTAACAGATTTAATGTTCGAGTATATTTAGATGGATCATACCAGGCCGTAAATCATGTTCTATGTATTTTATGAAAGTCAATCGTTACGAATAATCTGACAATATTAAAAACAACTCCTACTAACATCATTGTAAGAGGAAGATATTAATTATCCATTGACGTGTGTCAGGACTGATACCCATCTCCTGATTGGTATCAGTCCTGACCGGATCTCCTGATTTTTCACACGGTTATACAACGTTTTACCACGCAAGTGCCCCAGAGATCTCATTAAAAAAAGCGTTCAGTCTGATTTCATCTTTCAAATTTTCAAAATAATAATTTTATTGAATCAGTTACTTACCTACTTAGCACTATTTTATTATAATCGAAACTCTCAACATTTTTGTTCCGGTGATTTGACATCTGACCCGTGGCACGTGGTGGTCGGCCATTGGTCATGTGACTTAGTATTCCAATTTCAAATACCCTTATAAGCAATAAAGTTCCAGGTGTGTCACGGCTTGTGGGATTTATGTTTTAAATTTCGTATTTCCGCGTGACCATTTGTAGAAAATCTGCAGATGTCGATGAATTTTTAGCACCCGCGAAAAATAGAAAAGAAAACACCACTCTGACCAACTGCAAGGTATATTACCGTTTTATTTAACAAAACACAACTTACAGTTTACAAAACATATATATAATATAATAATAATAACTTTATTTCACATAAAATTGAACAATAAAACATATGTGGAAACTTTGACTAGCCAACTAGGAATGGATCCTGTTTTAGGCCAGTCAAATTGACAAATTTAAATTCATATTACATTGTTTACTAACATAACATGTTATTTATAGCAGGAAAAGGTGTTAATTATGTATTCCTAACAGTATATAATTTTGTACTCATAAGAAAAAGAAGACAAATAATGATATCTTAAAATCAAATTCAGATATTTTCCCCTAGAGCGCTTAAAAACAAAAACAAAAACAAATAAAAGATAAAAGATATATTACCTACATCATCTAAAAGTGGTCCCCAACCTTTTTATCGCTGCCCGCTGGGGGGGTGGGGGGGGGGGGGGGGGAGGGACACATTGAATGTAGTTTTTTTTTAATAACAAAATATTTGCACAATATATAATTAGTAGAGAAAACACAAGATAACAAAGAAGAATGAAGGATTATTCCAGAAGTTTCAGATAATTTTTTAATTATCTTTTGGAATCATGGGTATTTTCTATATTTTTAAGGTTAACGGAATGTTGAAAGCATGTTTTCCAAAGACAGAGTATTTTGAGAATGCTTAGGGTTTAATATCGGGATATTAATGCTATTCCGATATCTTGCAGATACATATTAATTACCTTGTAAGTTATATATCTATTTTCTTTTAGAGTTTTGATGTTGAAGTTTTATGTGTTTTGATTTAATAATTTTAATTGAATCTTGTTTAAACGTGCCTTCAAAATAATATGCTGCTTATTTAAAAAAATATATTTATTAACAAAGATAATATGACAATATATTATATACAAAATACATTAAAAAATTGGTACATACCACCTCATTAGGCAGAGCCTGTCCCGAGGTGGCAGAACCGTATCACCCCTTAAAAATAAGTATGAACAGATTTAATATTTTAACTTAATGATAAATCAATGAGAACCCTGAGCTTGCTTCATTGTGACGAGGTGGTTCCATCGGGGGGTTATAGGAGATAGTGACACCCGAAGTGTCTTGCTTATGTTCAGTTTATTTCTTTGTTTTATTTTGGTTGCGGGCACTGCAGAAAACCCCGCTTCACACAGATAGGATGTCGGAAATGGCAATAAGGATTTTAGTGCTGTGGTGGCAATCTCAGGGTATTCCGCCATGACTCTAACTCAGAACACCATCATTTGCAATATCCAGCAGTTGATCTTCTTCTTTCGCAGGCATGCTAGATTCGCGTGATTCCTTGCCAGTTCGTGGGTCTTTTGTGGTTGGGAAGTAGCGCTCAAACTCTTTTAAAAGTAAAGACAGGTGATCTTGCAAGTCTCGCCTAAAATCCCCGCCAATGTCTGAAACATGTCCAAAATGCATCTGTTCACGCGCCGTTCCCACAACTCCAGTTTGGCTTTAAATGCAGCTACTTTGTCTGTTGAAAACAGTTGTCATTTTACCCTGAAGGGACAGATTAAGTTCATTGAGCAGGCTGAATATGTCACACAGGTAGGCCTGCAACCCATACCCATACCTTGTCACTAAAATGTGCTGTCAGCGGTGACTTCTTTTCTGAGAGAAATCTTTGCAATGGCTCTCGTAATTCAAATATTCTGGTTAGCGATTTCCCTCTGGATAACCATCTTATTTCTGTGTGTAAAAGAAGGCATTTGTGCTCTGCGTCCATCTCCTCACAAAGCTGCTCAAACATGCGCGAGTTAAGGGCTTGTACTTTAATGAGGTTAATAACTTTAACGACATCATTCAATACGCTGTTAAATTCCCGTGACATTTTTCGGCTTGCAAGCATTTCCCTGTGAATGATACAATGCGTAGATTAACTCTCAGGTGCAACCTCCTTAATCCGAGCAGTTAAACCAGACAGTCGTCCGGTCATAGCAGCAGCTCCTTCCGTGCATATGCCGACACAAAAGGACCATTTTAGTTTTCCTGATATATAACCATCCAGTGACTTGAACAGTTCTGCTCCTGTGGTTTTGGTTGGCAAAGATAGTGCAAATAACACATCCTCATGCACATCCTCCTGATATAGATATCGCATTGATACAAGTAGTATTGCCTTGTTGTCGATATCAGTAGATTCGTCGACCTGGAGTGCGTACCACGGTGATGTGTTAATTCTCTCCAACAATTGTGTCTCAATATCTTCGGATATTTCCTCAATGCGCCTAGTCACAGTGCTAGCCGATAAAGGCACATGCGCTATCTTTTCCACAGCAGCCTCTCCTAAAAGTTCACGGCAAATATGACTTGTAAATATTTTTCTTAGCATACCCACTAATGAGTGTCAACATCTAATTTTAAACATATTAAATAATTCCAATTTGGATAAACCAATTATAGAGTCGTCCACGCTTCCTGGAAACCCAAAACTACGTATCATTTAACAATACGTGTCGACGGTGGACTTTCCGTATTATCTAGTGTTTTTGTTTTGATTAGATAGTTAAAAATATCTTCGTTATTTGGTTAGTTAGCATCGTCGGAATTTTAAATTTATATAAGAACAACGATAATAATAGCTTAAACCATTTTTTGTCAAAATAATTTTTATTTTAAACAAGTCCTTGCGCGGCCCATTACCATTTGAACCCCGGCCCAGTATTGGGCCGCGACCCATGGGTTGGGGACCACTGATCTAAACTAGTCCCGGCGAGAGCTCGAACGTACGAGATCGACGTTTATCCCCTTCCTTCTAACGCGAATCGTTTGAAAACGAAAAATATGGAAGATACTTGAACGATGACGTCACGATAAGATCTATCGCTGGCTCTAGTATACTTGCTGCTATTAGTCCTGTCAATAATCGATAGGATTATTTATTTTGGTTCCTTTATTAAAACGTAATATAACTTTAAAAAAAAAAACAAAATATTTATGAGAGATTTGGTGCATTTATGAAACCTTTCAAAAGGTTGTACCGATAACATCTTTACATTAAACAGTGTTGGGCCGTGACATTGTATCATGATGCAAAACGATGGTTTGTAAATATTTGCAAAGTTTTTTTTTTAAACATTGCAGGAAAAGAAACATAGACGTCCCATAAATAAGATGAATCACTTTCCAAAGAAAACTGCTGGTTTTCGATGACTGAAGACATTTCAGGGCGATACATGTTTTAAAATCTGGACACCAAAAAGCTGTTCTAAAGTAGAATTATACATTTAAGAAGGTTTTGGATTACAACAACGCATGGATAAGCGTAAGTATGTATGTATAGTTATATACTCATATTTAATAAGAGAAAAGTATATGGCAAACAAGTACCTACATAAAAAAATATAGGAACTTAAGAGTTGAAACCTTCTTAAAACAATTACCCTTTAGTTATAAACGCGGTGTAAACATAACACGGCGCGTAAGGTTGGAACAATGAAAGTATGTTACCACGGCATTTGTACGGCTAACCAGGCTAAAGACAGGCTTTGCCAAGCTCATTGAACCGGCATTCAAGAATCTCAATAGTAAGACTATAGAAAAATCATCGTTCTTATTTAATCTACGAGTAAAACGGATATGTAAGTATTAAGTACATAAATCTTATTAGCGCTGTTTAGTCATTTAGTAAACACGACGAAACATCAATTTCGTTCATCAATTTTTCTACATAAGCTCTGCACAGGAGGTTTTGATAAAAAAAACAATCTTCTGGCTTCTGGGCCTATGTAATCTTTGGAATACTGTGTGGAGGGTCTTAGGAAAAATAAAGAAAGGAAATTCTGGTTAGGAAAAAGTTGTGAGGGGAGGGTTAAAATCTGTAATCAATGTGTCCATCCCTCCCACTGCGGTGCAAGGCAATGCGTCGAGAGAGGCCGGCTGGAGAGGTTAAAAGGTTTCCCTAAAGCCTCTCCCTATCCGGTCTGCCTTGCAGTAGGTTTCAAACGCACCTGCCGCCTTGACCTAGATATACCTCACCCAATGAACCCGGCCACCCCTGCTTAGTCACCTAACGTAGCGAACAACTTGGGATGACCCATGGAACTCTTCCAACCCGTGGGCCGCGGCCCGTTACCGGCCGTGAACCAAATGGTATTTAGCCGCGCAAGGGCTTGCTTAAAAATCAAAATACTTTTGAAAAAAAGGTTAAGCTGTTATTTATCGTTGTTCTTATGTAATTTTAAAACGTACTTTCAACGTTCCGTTGAACCTTAGAAATATAGAAAGTACCCATGAATCCAAAAGATAATTGAAAATTTATCTGAAACTTCTGGAATAATTCTTTGTTATGTATTTTTTCTTCATTTTTCGCACAAACCTTGTGTTTTCTCTACTTATTTGTCAACTTATGCGCCACAATTGTAATTTTTATTACTATACATATATTGTACAGATATTTTATTATTAAAAAAGAAACTACAGTCAAGGTGTGCCCCCCCCCCCCTCCCCTGTGGGCCGTGGTAAAATTATCAAACTTTGACCACTGCTTTAGACTACACGTTTGAAGTAAAACTTCTCTATAAAAGAAGAGAGAAATAAAATGTGCGCGCGCACTGCTCTCTCTTGCTCCTATAGTGTGATACAGACAAAAGGCCTGCACTGCGTCTTAGATATACGAAACTATGAGACAAAGAGAGAAAGAAAATGTGTGCTCGCGCCTCTCTCTCTTGCCCCTACAGTAAATACGAAACGTAACTCTCTCTCATTCTATCTTCGCTAACTTATATCTCCCTTTCAACTTCCGTTCGCCTCGGCCGAACACACTTTTCGTAATCTGTGTATCCTACATTTTTATTAAAAATTAAAAAAGCATAAAAGTGAAAAAAGAAAATTTCATTGCAATATAGACACCGACTGATCTCAAAATTAGAATTGCAAATAGGTATATTATTATTATACTTTTGCTATTTTGTGTTAACATAATGAAGAATAACGATATTCTAATAAAATATAAAGCACACTTTAGAAATTGCTCACATTTATTTAAAATTAGCTTAAGTACCTATCGTTGCCCGGGCTTTAGATCATGTCTCTAATTTAACATCTGCATATATTTGAGTCATTCAGATCTAAAAGTAGTGTAACTAAACTCACCATTAATGATTCTTCCTTTCTATCTACGCACTGTTAAATTCAAATTTATGTTAAATTAAATGAAGGCCAATCATTTTGTAAAACACAATTTAATCAAATTTATATAATTAAGTAGGTACCTTAACAACAGTGTTTCTCGATTTTTTTAAGAACAAAAAAATGTATTTTTTAATGTGTAGGTTTACAGTGTTTTGCATTTTCAGTGTCATTGAACTTTAAAAGAATATTTGACAGGGTGTTGCCAGCAAAATTTTGAAGTTCCTATTTTTATATTTTCTACTCTTATTTGACAGACTTTATTTGGATATTTTATAGAGAGCATTCTATTTATAAAGTATTTTTATTTTCCGAGTTTCTCGAAAGTAGTAGGTAGGTATAATATACTTCCCAAAGTTTAAAGCGCCGAGGGTTGCGTGCGGAGATATAATAATAATTATTAACTGTTTTATCTTTGCCTATAACCTTAGTACCTGTATTACGTCGAGGAGTGCCTTCAGGGATAGGATTTTCGAATTAAAATAATTACACTTTATGATAAATTTCATAGATGACTAACAGAGGTCCCTGTTCACCGTTAGTTATGAATAAATTTATTGTTAGAAAAATATTGATATTCTAAATATTTAAAAAAATAATCATTCACAGCTACCACATAACCTGATTAACAAAAAAACGAGTGTGCTTTAGACTAGACCTCATACAAGAGGTACATCAAATGTCCCATACAAAAACGTAAAATGTCCCGCCACCTCACAAAATGTATTTGTACCAACTCTTTTTCTTTGTATTACTACAAATGTCATGTCACGTATGGGACAAATTTGAAAGGGGGACAAATATGAAGTGTGAAGTGGTTGGTGTATTGGACCACATTCATGTCATGTCACGTATGGGACAAATATGAGGTGAGGTGTGAGGTGGTTGATGTATTGGACTACATTTTCACAATTTTCGCATCGATTTTATCGCTTTAAATGTTAGCGCGCTCCTCTAACATTCGTAATTACATATCTCTTCATCTTCTTCTTTTTGAGCGCGGATACGGAGCCTTAAAGTAGAGTATTTCAGAATAAAAAGTAGTAAAAACGATAGTCTTTCTATATGTCAAAAGAAGAACTGGAATCAAGAGTTAGAACTGAATAAGAAAAGCACCTACACTGAAGAAGTCTACTGGAGGCAATGTGTCTTCGATGGGTCTTCGATGGGTCTCCGATGGGTCTTCGATGTGTCTTCGACGAATCTTCGATGTGCCTTCAACGGGTCTTCGATGTGTCTTCGACGGGTCTTCGATAAGTCTTCGATGGGTTTTCGATGGAATTACGGGTAGATTTAGACTGCTCTACTTTGTAAATGAAACTTCTTACTAAATATTTGACGTTAAATGAAAACAAACAAAATTAACGTTTAATTCTCTTTCGAAAACCGTTTTCTAGGGTAAATAATTCCACTGGTTTGTGCACTTGTGCTCTAGGAAACAGTGGGATTGGGATCTGCCACAGGACAAGGTCACCTTTATACCACACGACCAGACTGAAGTAAAACTTCACTAACTTATTAAAGAAGAGAGCTCCTGCTCTGAGAGACTTGCTCATACAGTGATACATATAATAGGCCTGCACTGTGTCTTAGGTATACGAAACGTAACTGGCTATGAGAGAAAGAGATAAAGAAAATGTGTGCTCGCACCTTTCTCTCTTGCCCTTACAGTATAAATACGAAACGTAACTCTCTCTCTTTCTATCTTCACTAACTTATATCTCCCTCTCAACTTCCGTTCGCCTCACCCGATCACCCTTTTCGTAACGCTCTCGTCACGCATTCACCAGCTTACTCCCCAAGTCAAGCGTGCGTAAAGAAATTTTACTTCAAAAACCGTATGGCTCTTTTAGTTTTATGAAATCAGGTTATCATTTTGAAATTTCGCCAAAGCGCACCCAACCAAATTTTTCTTTAATTGTTTTCTTTCTTCCATTACCAATCTAGGGGGGGGGAGGCTATGGCGTGGATTTGATTCATATACAAATCCACAGTTTTATTCCGAGATTGATAACAAATTGTGAACTCTTATAATTACAATAGAAAGGGCATAGCTTCCATGAGGTTTCCCACCTCCTTTTCCTACCCTTTAAAGCAGCATTTTTTATACTAGTTCATGAAACTCACTTTGGTGAAAATTACTGTCTACATTTGATTTTGAAAAACACTGCATGAAGCCCAGAGTGTTTACCAAACCTATACTTATATCTAAACCTATACCTATGCCACACAAACGTGTGGTATAAAATCATATTAAAAAATCTTATACCGTTTCGGTTACCAACGCGGTTTATTGCGCTAAATTATCAACAAAGCCTGCAAATATCTGTTGTCACGGTGACGACTGAAATTGTAGAGTAGCTTTTTTGTGTTTTTACTTTTTTATATTGTTATGTATGTATTCCCTAGAGCAGGGTTTCTTAAACTTTTGCAGTTACGGACCACTTTCACAATTCAAACAATTCCATGGACCCCCCCCCCCCCCCGACATAAATATTTTAAGAACTGAAAAAGCCTCATTCATTACACTTACTTACTAACGTATTGAATACTATTGAAACCCGATAACGACAATGCGTCTGGTCAAGTTTACTACACACTTTCCTAGTAAATATGTTTATAGACTGACTTACTGCGGACCCCTGATACTCATCAATATTTATTTACTCATCAATATTTATTTATTTATTTATACTGGGTTTTACAGATGTTTAAATTTACATGAGAACAATCCACTTATAAAACTCAGTTATTACACAATTATAAAAATCTACAATTACGTACAATTAAATACAAATAAATACAATTAGAAAAACAAAAACATCACAAATTAAAATACAGAATTATATACAAGGTCACTCAAGAAACACATTACAATGAGTGGTAAAAGACATATGAAATACGCGAGCATGCATAGAGGGACAATTCACACAATATAATTAGTTAGTACTTTTTAACAGCGCTAGAACTTTTTTTTTTAAACTGTACAAATTATCAATGAAAATATCCACATCAGCGCACTCTATCTTGTTATACAGTCGACACATCTGGGTCAGAGGGCTGAAGTAGGCGATATTATTTTTAAATATATTAATATGAAAAATGTTATGGCGTCTTAAACAATGGGAATTGGGGACATTAATTTTAATACTGTTAAGACATAATTTAGTATCAAGATGGCCGTGAATAATTTTATGTAAACATATTAGATCAGTCAATTGCCTTCTAGTTTTAAGTCATCAATCTTGAAGTAATCACGACGTACATCGTATGATCTGAGATGGTCGTGTAGTCCACATTTGAAGGATAACATTCTTAGTAATTTTTTTTGAACTGATTCTACAATGTTTTCATATTTGCAGTAATGTGGATTCCAAATAATGCTTCCATATTCAAGTTTACTTCTAATTAAGGCATTGTAAAGAGTTAGAATTGATCGAGGATCTTTGAAAGGTTTACATATTCTGTGAATAAATCCCATCATTTTTAATGATTTGCAGTTAATGTTGTTAATATGTACATCAAATATGAATTTAGAATCAAGAGTGATTCCTAGATCCCTTATTGAAGAATTTTTTTTGAGAATAATATTATTGATAACATACGAAAAATCCTTTATAATTCTATTTCTAGTAAAGTTTAAAATGTAACATTTTTCAACATTTAAGTGCATATCATTGACAGTACACCAGTTATTGAGTGTGTTGAGGTCATTTTGAAGCAGCTGATGATCGGAAACAGACTTAATCTTACGAAAAATTTTAAGATCATCGGCGAAAAAAGCATAATCACAGTTTAATTTCGAGCCAACGTCATTTATGAATATAAGAAAAAGCAAGGGGCCAAGATTTGAACCCTGTGGTACACCAGAAGTTACAACTATAGGGAATGATTTGTATCCATTAATAAGAACTAATTGAGTTCTGTTATACAAATATGATTTCACCCAGCGTAATAGGTCTCCATGTATTCCAATTTGTTCAAGTTTTTTTAGTAAGATGGAGTGGTTAACTTTATCAAAAGTTTTTTGCAAATCAGTATAAATTGTATCTACTTGTAATCTATCATTAAAAGAATTACAAACATAATTACAAAATTCCAAAAGATTTGATTTGATACACATGCTACAGTCTCATTCCTCGACGAGAGCAGCTGGGACTCTTATGAGGAGTTCGCATAAAAAAAGGTGCACATGCTCTCAATGTACACAACAAACATATAAATCCACTCCCAAACATTGAATTTCCTAATCTCGAAGTAATTATTGAGAAACGAAATCCATTTTGAGTGTTTTCCGCATTCTTATAACTCCGTGCTTCAAAAGCCTAGAATCGCTTGCCATCAGTGACGGCCATAAACCAACGCTGAAACTTTTCAAATAAATGCTGTCGTAACATTTCACACTACTGAAACACCCCATCAGCCTTCAGCCTTCAGCCTTCATGTCGACGGTTTATTATTGGCTTTCGCTATTCATACATGCATTAGAGAACGTTATTCTGCCATTTGAACAGGCACGTAAATAACATTCACATTACTATTATTCGTCTTTATGGCGAGTAGGTATAAATAGAAACGTAAAAAAAGAGCGAAGGTAGTACGAAAAAGTTATTAAATCATTTCATAATAATAATAACTAATAACATGTTTATGCATTACGAATTTCAAGAATTGCCGTAGTGAAAAGTCTTGGTTTTGTGTTTTTATTCGGAATTTTTTTTTCAGACCTTTTTCAGTAATAAAATACATTTGTGAGAATTTATTCAAAGTTTTTCCAATAATCTTACGATTTTTTTTTGGGAAAAATCAGCATAAAATAACATCTTACAAAATATAGGCGAAGAGCTAATGTATCTACAATCGTGGTATTGGAGATGTTAGAAAAATTTTGTTGTTGATGAGATCGTAAGCACGTGTAGATTTTGATTTGAATAAGTACAATATCTCTGTATTTGTTTCCGTATTTTTTTAATGATTTACCAAGTCACCTGTAATATTATGATATTTACTCCAAGACTGTACATATAACGCAAAATATACGATATAGTTATAGATATACGCAAGTATATTCAAACGATTTTATTTTGAACGTTTATTACTATGTATATTACACTAGCAGACCCGGCCACACGTTGCTGTGGCTAACGCAACACAACGCCATTACCCAACTTTTGTAAAATCCACACCAACAGCAGATGCCCGCTGCCCGCTGTCTGAATTGAATATTTGAATTTCTCGGCTTTTCTCTACTATAATAAGCATGTTTTATATATATAAACTTTCCTCTTGAATCACTCTATCTATTGGTGAAAACCGCATGAAAATCCGTTGTTTGTTTAAAAGATCTAAGCGCACATACATTTTGAGCGACTTCATACTATGTAAAGAAGATATTTTCTTTGAATTTCTCGACTTTTCTCTATTATAATATCTACGAATATACAAACATATAAACCTTCCTCTTGAATGAACCTATCTAATGGTGAAAACCGCGTGAAAATAGTTTAAAAGATCTAAGCGCACCTACATTTTGAGCGACTTCATTTTATACTTCGTAAAGATTTACGATTAGTCGTTCTATTAGTAAATTTAAAACTTTATTACTGATGTATTAACTGTTTGACGTTATGTTAAACTTCTTTAGCACCGTTGTGATTTAAAACTCGTCGAAAGTAAGCGAGCGAAACTAAAAAGACACAAACACATTCGAGTGCATCTATAGGATTTAACCTGCGAGAGGATGAGACAGCAATAAAATATTTATTTATTTCTCCGGTACTCGGTTCCAATATAATACGATAAATCCACGGTTCCACGCAAGCCTCCTTTGGTCTAGTCATATGAAGCGCCTGACCTTAACGGCTAGACATTCAGTTACCAAGGGTCGAATCCTAAGAAAAGCAAAAAAAAAAAAAATCATTTTACAATCTTCAAAAATGAACAGGCTAATAAAACACAAAAGAAAGCGACCTCTAGCGACTCTATAGGAAAAATACGATATGTATAGGAAAAAGTGCACTGGAATATCGACGACAAATATTTGGAAAAAAACTTCCTTCACATTGATAAAAAAGTTATGCAAAGTCTTCCCACTCTTGTCTATTTTAGTTTTCTGAAGGTTTCACTTCTACCACATGTGAATTGCACACTCTGATTTTATGTATTCATGAATATAATATTACAACATTAGTGGTTATATAAAATTACCTAATTTTTTGTAAAAACACGGTTGATAATAATATTTCTAGTACGCATTGCCAAAAACCTTGTAAACTCACTGAAGGTTTCAAAGAATAGGAGTTATCATCCACCGTAGAGATTATAAGAACGACTCGCTCAACGATACAAGTTGTGGCGACGCGCGACGTGACGTCCCGGTTTGTGAGACTTTTATATCAATTAAGGCGTTCGGGTCATTTTTTGTGATAAAAACCACCTTAACACTAGTTAATGATATTTATTTGACAGAAATTTCAACACCCGGTATCAAGGAAAAATTCTGAAGAGTTATAAAGAAAATGATTATTGCATCTTGGCTAATTTTTATAGCAAAATTTACGCTTATATTTTATCTTTTAATCCCCAAATTAGTAATTTGTTAAATTTCAACATATTGAGAGAACTTACCTATTTCCCAGCGGGAATTTTTTTAACTTCGAATGTAGCGAAGCAAAACGATGCAAGTGGTCTGTTGAAATATATTTTTTAAACGAAAGCATTTCACACATTTTATTGTTTATTGAGTTATTCTTATACGTAAATAAAATATTATTGAAAATATCCATTTAATTTATTTCACTAATAGTAGGTACGTAACTACAGGGCGATTGATTTTGCTTACCTCCGACCCAAAATATGAATAAGTTTTTGAAGAGAAACTTCTGTAGCCCCGCTATGATTTGGATTTCAGATGAAACGGAAATGACGATTACTGCACCTGCGACGCATCAACTGCGCTCATTGACCGCTTTGATTATGATGTCACTTTTGGTTGATGTCACAAAGGCTCCTATTGGTTGAGATATGAAACGGAAATACGCCAGTCTGCGCACATTGCGCACTTTTCAAGTATCGGTTGAGATTGTTTTGGTGAAGTTTCGCTTCTACCGCGTGTAAACTGCACTCGATTTTTTAAAGTTGTATGAAAATATGCGATTTTTCATAAAAACTTTTATACGGATGAAAAGATACTTACACAAAATACTGTAGATCGTAGATCTATCGTACAAGTAGAAAAAAAATCGACACTGTAACTAAATTCGTTTGATCTCCAAACCAATTTATTATTTAAGGTATTTTTGTCGATTTTAGGTGTGAAATTGGTCAATACGCAAAAAAAAATTATTTTATAATTATAATTTTATTTCGGAGGGCCAACTATTGGGGGATCGTCGGGTCACAGGATGAAAACTGATTTGGGAATGAAGAATAACACTATTAATTAATAATACTATTACATAAGACTCTTAGAAGCTTCGTATCTGCAAAACTTAAAAATAATTCTTAGATATGTATTACATTTGTGTTTTTCCAATTATTTCTATTTATATCTTATCTTACTAATATTATCTTACTAATATTATAAATGCGAATTTTTGTATGGATGCATGTATGGATGTTTGTTTCTCGTTCACGCAATTAACACTGAATGGAATTTAAAAATTCTTTCACTAATCGAAAGATACATTATTTGTGAGTAATATAGGCTATATATATTGGTAAGCTATGAATAAGCTGTGGCTTTATGAAATTATTTATTATACGTTTATTGTCCGAACGAAAAGCAAAGCGTGTTGCTAAGTAATTGTTTGGGGCTGTCATTTTGTTATTTGTTTAGGTTACTCAATAGATTCTTTTGATAGCAAAAATTCAAATATGTATAAAATAGGTACTAATCTATATTTTGACCTCAGCCAACAGCTAGCACGTATTTGATTGTTACGTTTTAATAGGTGACATCGTGAAAAATTTATGTAACGGGTATGGTGGGAGGGTGAGCTGGTGTTCCATAATTTGACAAATTAGAAAACAACCACTCGATCCCGTAAACAGATGAAAACGAAAATAAAATTTCACAGATATTATGGTTTTGAAATCGCGAAGTATAAATTTAAATTCATAACTTAATGTACAGCCTCAAAGAATTTGCTCCTCAAAGATAGCTCTTTGCATGAAAATTCTTAGATACTTACATAAAAGTGTTTATATTTCTGTACACGAAAAACAATACATTTCAGTCAGCATAATATCTACCAAAGATATAAGTAGAAACTAAGAAACTTAAGTTAAAATAATAATGGGATTATGAATACTATTTATCGGTTCTGCAACGATTTGATCTTAATGCGGATATAATAAATAACCATTGCAAATCATATTACTGCTAACAATTTGAATGGGTTGCTTATCCAATCGATTTTTTAGTGACCACCGCAGAAATAAACTTGTAAATAATCATACTGCTGTTTGATAAAACTAACTGTGAAATTAGTGAACCCCATTTCAGTTTAATAACAGTATTAAGAACGTGTTCTGAAAACAGTTTTGTAAATATTTTAGGAACAGCCATTCTTTTAATTTTTCTACTAGGCTCATATTTATCACGAACGTTTACTTTATTCGATTTGCAAAACTTGTCATATATTTTACTTGGTGCTATTTGTAAATTAAATAAAGTCGTATCTATGAATTGAAAAGCCGGTATGTAAAATAGATTGCGAATCTCGAATCTATGAGTGTCAGCGTACGGAAATAAATAAAACTTCATAAAAGGTATGTTCTGATGAATTTTAGGAATAAACTGTCATGTTATAAGTTAATTTATTCAATAGCTTCTGCGTTTATATCGTCGTGGAATCAGCGTGGTAAGTACATTTAAATGTCGCTAAAAGGAATTAAGATTAAGAGGAAACCCAATAGCCAAGAAATTTGAGCTACAGGTATTTTACCAAAATGCTGCTGTCACTGTCGCTTTTACTCCCCCGAATACTGAGCGAAAGAGACAACTGCACCTCAGGTTAATACCTTAATAAAATCATCAAAATCGAGGTTTTGTATCCCCATTTTTGTCCTCCAAAACTGGATGGATTTTTAATATTTTTGTAGTGAAAACTTCTTTAGCAACGATGAAACGAAAAATAGCGATACTACAAAGAGACAAACACATATATCTATGTGTTTGTATCAAGGATTTTGCCTGCAAGAGAATGAGATAGTTAAATATATTTATTAGATAACTGTTTTAGAAGTACATATATTCTTACTTTAAAAAAAATTAAATTGTTTAATTCACACGCGGTAGAAGTGAAACTAGAAAGTCGATAGATGGCGATTGGATATTGATTTCACAAAGTAAAAACTTTTTTTTTTTATTTCGTAGGATTCGAACCCCGTTCGCTTGATGTCTGTCTCTCTGGCCGCTAAGATTTGTCAGGCACCTTGCCAACTACGCTATGGAAGGCACGCGCCGACGTGCGAAATTACTGCTTTATATTAGAACCGGTATTTGTGTAGAACTGAGTGGTGACGCCTTTCTGTTTCACCCGAATTTCAAGTCACTAACGCCGATAAAGAAGTTTCACTTCAAAAAAATACCTTTGTCCAGCTTGTTTACTGAATATCTGTTGAAAGCGTTCAAACTAGGCAATTTTACCGATTTTTGCAGGGTCCTACCTCCTTTAAGAAGTACCTTATCCAAAAAGCAAAACGTACCGACACGATAGTGGTCGAAATCTGTGTTATATTTAAAAAAATACTTGCAGTAGTGTCAAAATCAAGAGAGGAAATTGGGTAAAACGTTTGAATGGAAAAAACGACGTCCGGTTTCCCCTTAAGATTTCATTTTAGAAACCTTCCACTCATATAGAGTCTACATGCATCCCCCCACAGCATTCCCAAAGATGACACTAATGTAGCTAATGTAAAAAAATATTATAATAATAGTAATTTCTTTTTACATTAGATTATATCCTTGAAATTGAATACAGGTTTCTTTTTCAGCATGCGTATTTCACATTATTATATACTGTTCGCTGTCATGTTATCTTTCTGCTTGGGTGCTCGAAAGAACTTCCGAAGACGGCGTGCAATTTTACCATTGGTCATAGACCGAGAACCAATTATGGAAGGCAAGGCTTGGGATGTCAAACCGAGGAGTGTCAACATGCACTACTTCAGGGTACCGTTAGACCACTTCAACTCCCGAGATAACAGAACATTTTTATTGGTAAGTCAGTTGATTAGTATTAGCGAGTTCCCGGCATGCGTTGCTAAGCATCTTAACAAAGAAATCGTTCTCCCCGCGTCCCCTTCCCCTCACGCGATCCTCCGCCTTCTCTCTTCCCACTCCCTTCTTCCGCTTCCCCGTCCCGCGAACCCCCCTCCCGAAATCTCCTCCCCCCTCCCGCATTCCGTACATTCAGTCCCAGTATACTCAGTTTTCAAACAGCTCGCGTGCCACCTATTACAATTTTTTTATAAAAATTTCATAATGCCAGAGCCCACCAGTATATATAGAAACCTTCGCGGGCGTGCTCACAACAACTCACCAAAGTTTCATCGCATTCAGCAACCATACTTTCATGACGCCAGAGCTCCCTATCATATATAGAAACCATCGCGAGCATGCACACATCAAATCCCAAAAGTTATCCCCATAAGTTCATGATGCCAGAACTCACTATCATATATAGAAACTATCGCGGGCATGCACACATTGCACACATCAAATCCCCAAAGTTTCATTGCAATCGGAAGAATGGTTAGCAACGTATAATTTCATGACACCAGAGCTCACTTTTGTATATAGAAACCATTGCGGGCATGCGCACAGCAAATACCCAAAGTTTCATCGCAATCGGATGAATGGTTTAGCGACACATAGATATCCCATATACATACTCATACTCATATAAAAGCACCAAACCCAAGCATAACCCATACATTTTAATAGGGTACCTAAATGTCTAATCTTTCTAGAATTAAAAGAAAAACAAACGTTTTAGTTGCTTTCGACGTGTGGGACCATCGCAAATACTCACTACCTCGAAACGCGAACGAGTAATTTTATGTCTGTCGAGTTTGGATCTCTCCGCGGGTCGACGTGGTATCATAATTCAACTACTGTGTTTTTCTGAATCTTTATGATAGAATCTGGAAATCAGGTGATTATTAGGTATAACTATAGGTATAACTTGTGTTTTAGTGCGATAAAAAATATTGAAGTAACGATTTTTCAAAACGTATTTTTTCTTTAAGTTTGGAATTCATCGAGACTTTTAAAAATGTATCCGAATGTATCCGGCAATTTTACGTTTTTTGTGTTTAATGGATATTAATGTGTCAAATTAACTTTAGTTTTGTGGTGTATTCAAGGTTTACTTTAACAACTTTAAATTTTTTCAGCACTATGGCGATTTTTGATATACAGATTGATATATACAAATTTAATAACGCCAGAGCTTACCATTATAATATAGAAACACTCTTCTGCTAAAATGTAATGTTCTGTAAAAAATTTGGTCAATCTATCGATTACTTTCCGAGATTTGCGAACGCAAACATACGGAACCTAAATTTTTATACGTAGGTATAGATTGCTGTAAGAAGTATTAAAAACGACTGTGCCAGGTTGAATCGCGCAATATATTTTTTTAACAATTTTTTTCTTATAATGATTATTTGTATTGTCCCAAAAACATACTAAAATAATAAAGTTACGCTAGACACTCAAAATTACTAACTGTGCGCCGCCGGTCTGTTACCCGTCTGAAACCTGTCATCATAATGCAGAGTAGATTCCTTATCCAAGGTTTGCTTTTAGCCCGTTATCTCTGATCACTTTTATCATACAGATTTATAAATTCTAACCATTATTTTAATTTATAGCGTTATGCGACGAACTTTCAGTTTAGTGAGATGGAGAATAGCCCTATTCTTATGGCCCTGGCAGGAGAGTGGCCTATCTACTCCACTTATTTAGAGAATAGCAGAGTATACGAACTGGCCAGAGCACTAGGTGCTCACATGCTGTACGTGGAACACCGATATTATGGACTGAGTCAGCCGACATCGTAAGTAGCTGTCAATTAATGCCACCGTCAATCTATTCATATTCAATACAAAAATAAATAAAAAAACTTTCAGTCACCACACTCCAAGAAATTTCATAGAACCTATAACTGTCACTGATTTCGTACAATATGTAGGTACAATTTTGCCCCTTCACATCATACAACATCTAACTACTAGAAATTTCACTCAAACTAACATTAGAGGGAGACAAATCTTTTTTTTTGCAGAGACACTGGTATTGAAAACTTAAGATACCTCACAGTAGAACAGTCCCTAGCTGACATAGCATCTTTGATTAAATATGTCAAAAACTCAGACGGTAGAAGAAAAAGTAAAGTCATCATTTTGGGCTCTTCCTATTCAGGAGCTCTGGCAACTTGGTTGAGAATGAAATATCCCGATTTGGTGAATGGTGCTGTATCGTCTTCAGGACCTCTACTAGCAAAATCAGACTTTTATGGTAAAAAATGTTTTACAATAAAGTTTTTACCGTTTTCTGCATACATGTCCGGCAAATTCATGGATTGAATCAAATAATTACAAATGTTTTATTTCAGAATATTTAGAAGACATTACTGAAACCCTATTGGTGCTCGGAGGACAATCTTGTATAGACAGCATCCGATCGGCAGTTCAAGAAATAAAAAGATTATTGACAGTCAAAGGTGGATCGAAGCTCTTAACAGAACTGTTTAAGTAAGTTAAAAAATTAAACCGAGCAAAATGCGTTAGCAGTACGCCGTTTGAAATCCAAAAAGATTTGACAAATATCCATCTGATATGATGGTGGGTTTCTGGAGAAATAAAGGTGGAATAGTAGGTCCGATGTCTGGGCATACGATTTGTATTAACATCCAGTTTATTAAATTTTTAGAGTGGTTTGTGATAACATCTGCTTGTTTCAACATTGATCATCATTTTTTATGACAACTGTTTTTCTATCGGTTGGTGGCTCAGCTCTGGATACAAAAAGGTGTAGAACATTATGCAAAGTATTAACAGTTAGCTACCGATCATATTCACTTCAATTTCCAGAACGTGCACTCCACTAAATCCACAGAAGCCACTCGATGTTCAGACATTCTTCTGGATAATCTTAGGAAAATTTACCGCCCTTCAATACTCCACGGACAAAAGGATCGTAGCGACGTGCTCCATTCTGAGTGATCCAGAGAACGGGAGTCCCCTGGAGCGAATGGCTTTATTCACCGGTCAAAAAGTCGGCAATAATTGCTACATTACTGAATACAAGACGATCGTGAAAGAATATAAGGCAACTTCGTATGGTCTTGAAAATGTTTCAGGTTGGTATTTAATCGTCCCATACCACATAGGTATGTTACTGTTTACGAACCAATTCCGATTACACAGGAAAATAATCATTCGTCAAATTGGTACCACATGGCGTTGCGTATTGGTGATTGCGTATTGTTGGTATTTGGCAATAGTTTGACTTGACAATAGTTGATTATTAAGGTATCGCGTTAGCGGGAGAAAGTTCCATTTCCAAAGTTTAATTTGGGGTTAATCAAAACAAAGCAATTTATTTCAAATTTGAATTTTTGCACGCAGCCGGTGAAATACCCCTTTTTAGTAATCAACTCTAATTTTACTTTGAACTTTTTTTGTTATGCATCTGGATGTCATAAATCATTCAATAAAATTGAGATCGTTCGAAAAATGACTAAGAGATCCTCCCTGTAATTAATAAATTATGAAATAACACAAATTAATTAATGTAAGCCGAGGATTGCCAATAGATTTTCTGTACTTTGTCCTTTCTAAATTATTAGCTAATTATGTTTATAATATACATTTATCCAATATGGTATAATAGGATGGGGTAGCGCCTATAAAACTCACACACAATCTCTTTACATTGCGCAAAAACTAATAATTAAAATAATACTAAAAAAATCATTTTGATATCCATCTGAACTCATATTCAAAGAATTTAAAGTCAGAAAATTAAATACTCTTTTTCTGTATCACTCAACCTTACAAGTCTACAAAGAGGATATCCTAAACAAAACCATACCTTTCAAAAACAGCAAATCTCAGGCAAAAATACATGTTACCAATTCCCATTTATAAAAAACTTTAGGCCAACAAAACTACAAATATTTGGGAACAAATTTCTTTAATAAATTACCAGAAAATATAAGATCCCTTTGTGACAGTTTCAAAAACTTCAAAACACAATTAAAAAAATATACTGAAAACCTTAACTAAAAAATAAAAAAAATAATAATAATAGTATGGTTGAGTATTGGAGAGTTGAGCGCAGAAATAGAAGGCTTTATGCTTGCCATACAAGATAGAGTCATTAATACTAAAAATTATAGGAAGCATATCATCAAAGATGCAAATCAAATTGATGATTTATGTAGAAAATGTTTGGCTTTTCCGGAAACTATAGAACATATTATATCGGGGTGTTCTGTATTAGCGCCGTCCGAGTATACATTTAGGCACAATCAAGTTTTAAAAATAATTCACCAAAGTTTGGTAATTAAACATAACTTGATTGACTGCCGTAATGTACCATATTATGAATATGAACCAAATTCATTTTTAGAAAATGAATTTTATAAAATTTATTATGATAAAACTATTCTGACAGACAGAACAATTAGTCATAATAGACCCGATATAGTTTTACATGACAAAATTAAGAAAATAACTTATATCATTGATGTCGCTATTCCAAATTCTTGTAATATTCAGAAAACTGTTTCTGAAAAAATAAGAAAATATACAGATTTAGGAAATGAAATTAAAAGAATTTGGCATTCTCAGACTATAAAAATATTACCATTTGTTATTTCGGCTACTGGCATTATACCTAGCTCCCTCATTCAAAATTTAGGCGTATTAGATTTGTCAAAAAATTTGTACATAAAAATGCAAAAGTCGGTCATTTTAAATACATGTAGTATTACGAAAGATTTTTTAAATATTTATATTGAGGGATCAGTAGGATTTATCGGACCAGTTAGGATTTCATCAGAGCCGAACCCTCTGATATGAAAATATCTGGAGTCGGTGAAATATTTTCCCATTATGTTTCTGGTGGATTGACGTATTGTTCTTGTATTGTTTTATTCTTATATAGTGCACTTACATTGCGTTAATTTACTAGATATTCATTTGTGGAAAAGTGTGTGGAAGGGTTTAGTCTTTCATTTGGGAAAGATTCAACCCGGACATAAAATCTGGAGCACTATATATACATATATTTATGTAAACATACATTTATCTTATTATTTACATAAACTAAATTTCAAAGTACTAAATATAAATAAAAACTGCAATAAAAAAAAATAAAAAATTAATCAAAATAACCAAACAAATATTACTTCCTCCCGTACACACAAGCATTTGCTTATTAGGGGAGAATAATTAAAAAATATATATATATAATTGTAATAAATTGTATTAAGCTTTTATATACTTTCATTATATTTATGTATCTATTGTATGTATTGTACCAAAGGAAAAAAATTGCAATTAAAACAAAAATAATAATAATAAAAAAAATAAGCTAAATTAATATTATTTTTTTTTAAACCGTTTTTTTCATCTTCCTTCTGCCAAATTTATAGCATGTTATTATTTACAACTTAATCCTTAAAAAAAATAGAAAACTTTATTTTATTTTAAATCAGATCTCAAAACTATGGTCACCCTAAAAGCCTACATGTTTACTAGCGCCAGCAGTTTAGTAGGTACCTACCCATAATCTCAATCTGTAAGAAATACAACAATATTAATCTTTCAATATCCGTTTAATTTTGTGTTATTTTGTTAATTTGTAAAATTGTTAACCTCGACACTGGCTTGTCCTAGTGAGGTGACAAATTTTATTGTAAACATTTTACCTGCAGTGTAAAGAAACAATAAATAAATAAATTAAATACAATCAATTTGCGCGAGCCGGGATTTGCATCCGATTCTCCGGATTGCTAGTCGAGGCCGTCATTATTTTATGCTTTCAAAATCAGTATTACAAAATATCAAAGGGTCGCGTGACAAACTTTTGTCCGTCTATTTATAACCGGTTGCCCAAAATTCCATGCAGTTTGTTAAATGTATTGTCCATACATGGCGATTGTTGCCAAAAATATGTCCAATATACGAATACGAATATTTACCGTGTAAAGTGTCACCGTCTGCCAATATTTTGACAAACATACTGTCCACACATGGCTGTTTATTTATTGAAGTAAAACTTCTTTACGCACGCTTGACTCTGGGAATAAGCTGGTGAATGCGTGACGAGAGCGTTACGAAAAGTGTGATCGGGCGAGGCGAACGGAAGAATATAGTTAATAGTGAAGATCGAAAGAGAGAGTTACCTTTCGTATATTACTGTAGGGGCAGGAGAGAGAGGGGCGACCACACCTTTTCTTTCTCTCTTTCTCTCGTAGCCGTAAGACACAGTGCAGGCCTATTGTCTGTATCACACTGTAGGAGCAGAGAGAGAGCAGGCGCGCGCACATTTTATTTATCTCTTCTTTTATAAGTTAGTGAAGATTTACTTCAGTCGTGTAGTCTAAATCTAAAGCACACTCGTTTTTGTAATTTATACTAGGTTTTACAGATGTTCGCACTTATGTGGGAATAATCCAGTTATAAAACTCAGGTATTACACAATTATAAAAATCTACAATTAAATAGAGATACATACAATTAGAAAAACAAAAACATCACAAATAAAAATACAGAATAATATACGAGCTCACTCATGTAACACATTACAATGAGTGGTAAGAGTCACATGAAATATGCGAGGCATGCATAGAGAGACAATTCACACAATGTAATTAGTTATTATTTTTTTTACAGTACCAGAATTTTTTTTTTGAATACGTACAAATTATCAACGAAAATATCTACTTCAGCACACTCTATCTTGTTATATAGTCGACACATCTGGTTCAGAAGGTTAAAGTATGCGATATAATATTTTTGAATGTATTCATGTGATAATGTTATGGCGTCTTAAACAATGGGAATTGGGGACATTTATTTCAATACTGCTAAGACATAATGTAGTATCAAGATGGCCAAGATGGGCATGAGGCTGTTGTTTGTCAACTGTGCAAAATATGCCAATATGTAATGTGCCACCACCGATCTATTGATTATATTACGTACCTCTAATAATGACCAAATACGTTTTTTTTTAATTCGCACCAATCCATTTTATCATTCCATGGATGTTGATTCCACAGAACCAATCACTTTGTCTCGGTGAACTTATAACGAGCAATCTTCAGTTGATATGTTAAAAAAACATAGTTAAACATATTATTAAATCCTTCGTATGATTGTTTCGCAGGAAGGCTCTGGTATTATCAAATGTGTGGCACGTTTGGATTCTTCAGGACTACTTCTTCTAAATATCAGGCTTTCGGAGACATCTTACCAATATCGTATTTTGAAAAACATTTTTGTCCAGATGTTTATGGAAAACGGTAAGTAAAATTTCACCCGCTTAGGAGTTGAATGCAAACAAACAGCGTACAATATATTTTGAAATTTAATGTGGCCAAATCAGGAGGTCGGAGGTAGGTATCTGATTATTCCAGAAACAATGACCACACAAGAACTTTGTAATAAGAAAGAAATCCTTCATTAGTAATCGTAAGCAGGTAATATTAATTAACGGTGTCTCTTCAAAGTATGTAGAGGTAATATCTGGTGTCCCACGAGGATCCCGCCTAGGTCCGCTCTTGTTCAACATTTATATAAACGAAGTCATGAAAATATTCAAAGTTGTGTATTCTCATTTTGACTGTGAAGCGTTATAAAGTGATTTAGATAGGCTTTGCAAGTATTGCGAAGTTAACTGTTTAGATATAAATATTTCTAAATATCACACTATGACTTTGACAAAAAATAAAAATATAATTAAGTACTCTTATTTAATCCACATCGAACCTGTCATATCTATAAGGTAAAGATCTTGGCTTTTTCCTTGCTAACCTGTCATATCTATATCGAACCTGTCATATCTATAACGTAAAGATCTTGGCTTTTTCCTTGCTAGCAAACTTATATTTGATAAGCACATCGACTCAATCGTTCGTAGGTCGTATAAAATGCTTGGTTTTGTTCTTCGTGTTAGTAAAGTATTTAGTAAACCGCGTACAGTAGTAATGTTGTATTTTGTATCAGTCAGAAGTACACTGGAACATGATTCGCCAATATGGATCCGCAGTACAAACTGTACGTCGATAGCGAAGAACATATTAATTAAAAAATTATAAAATATATTACCTTCAAATTCAACAATAACTTTGAATGCATATTTCAAACTTTGCATCAACAAAAGCGAGCAATAGCCGATTTAACATTTATACACAGAATTTTAAATATAAAATCGACTGTACCGAACTTCTTTCCCTAATTAATTTTAACATACCCTTAAGACGTACACGCCGTACAGCACTACTCCACACGCTTAATTACAAAACAAATGCAGCAACTAATTCGTCAATTAACCATGCTCGTCTTACGTTCATTAATATTTGCGTAAACTGTAACATTGACATTTTCTCCGATTCACTGCCCAAATTAAAAAATATCGCCATGTTAATTATATAAACTGTCCAATGCGCATACATATCCCATCACAGTTCACCACTCCTCACAATAACGAATACACTCTCACACACACACACACACACACACACACACGCACACTTGCACACTACGTAATTACTAAATATACATACCACAAATAAGACATTACAAAGAAATACTTCACAGGTACCCACTATGAAATATTACTAACCAATGTACTGTTTGATTCTATAACACAAAATAAATAAATAAGAGCCATTAAATAAATTTGCAGGTTCAACAGGATTAATTTGGCAAAAGGCATTCGAAATATAAATAAAGCTTATGGTGGACTAAGACCAAATGTGACCAACGTCGCGTTCATCAGCGGTCGGAACGACCCGTGGCGGCACCTAAGCGTGCTTGAAGACTTATCGGGCAGCTCACCGGCCATGGTCATATCGGGAGTAGGCCATTGTGCCAACACGAGGGCGAGCAAAGTCGACGACTCGCTTCCACTAGTGGAGGCAAAGGACCGAATCCTGGATCTGATATCTAAGTGGACGACAGATGAACCTAAATGGCGAGTCAACTCAAGGATTTATTCCCCATCAAATGATTACATGCATTATCAAGATGAAGACCAGCCCCTAAAAAATATGCATCACTTCGACCAACGTGCCTTTGATGACGACTACTATTTCGGGAGTAGTACTTCTGATGATTACCATGATTCAGATTCATCCCAATCAGATGAATATTCTTATTATAATTAAAATGTTTTATTTCTAGTAAAAATAACTGTGGAAGGCTCTAGGCCAGTGGTTCTTAACCTTATTGGATGTACTGACCCCCACCAGTTTCACATGCGCATTCAACGAACCCATCTTAATTGAAAATCAGACCAAATCATAATGAGTCGGGGGTGTGTCTTGACCTCCGCCGAACCCGCGAGACTGACTCACCGAACCTCTTAGGCTCGATCGAACCCAGGTTAAAAACCACTGCTCTTTTGATCGTGAAGTTCTTCTAGGTACATTATTATTGCTGACTCGCCATCGGGAGACGCCATTGGTGAAGCAAGCTAATAAGCAACCGACTGACACAGTATGGGCGTGTGTAATAGTATGGTGGTTGAGAAAAGTTGTAATACCTGTAATAAATAACAATGTAGGTACTGAATAAAGAAAGAAAAAATGTTTAAAATTAATTTATTACAAAAATTTCAGTTCTATTTTACTAATTAGAAAACAATATTGATATATGATTTCAGATTTTCACGGCCAAAAGTATTATCGTTATTTATTTTCGGGGTGTTACGCCGTGTTGCGCTACCTCCTCCTTTAGCCACTGTAACGCTGTCCGAAATTTTGGCTAAAGGAGGAGGTAGTGCAACATGGCATTACACCCCAAAAATAAAATAAATAAATAATGAAAATATCGATATAACATGCTACCCAGTCAGATGCGGCGATCCCTTATCTTATTTTAGGTTCATAGGTAGGTACCTTTGAGATATTTTGAAAGCATTAAACGGCGAACGCACTTAGCTATAAAAGATAAAAGATCATTAGGCTTCGCCTATTTCAGCATATCGCTCGCCATATATTCCCATTGGGAAAGAATGAGAATATTTGGAGTACAAGCTGTAGAAGTCATTTTGCTCAGCTATGATTTTTTTTCCTTTAAAAACAATACAAATATTTTTTTCATGAAACGTTGCAACTGAGTAGTCGGGTAAGGCCCAGCGGGTCACGTGATAAGCACTCCGTCTGTAATCGTGCTGGAAAGCAGCACCGTATTATACGAGACAGAGCGCGTAGCACGTGATCCCATCCCGATGTGTAGGGGTGTGATCAGTGGCGACGTGTGATAGAAAACCATTTTTTTTTGTTTTTAATAGAAAATACAAAAATAGGGTAGCAAAATGACGTCTACTTTTTTACTCTAAATACGCTGGTTAAAATCCTTCGGATGCGTGATGTAGTATCCTATAGAATATATTTATTTTTTAGACTTTGTCTGGTGAGGCGGGTAAAAGAAAAGAAAACAATGTAAATAACCATGATACTAAATAAACGCCCGGGTTGCCGGCACTGAAACTGAAACTGAACTGAAAACTGATTAACAAGCTTACATCCAATTTACAACAAAATAACATGAATTTTAAAAAAGTGTTCATTTTAAGATTAAAGGATGATAAATCAAATCAAAAACAAAATAAGAGATAAACATAAGAAAACAGAAGTGACAAGTCAAGTCTTAGCTGGAAATCAAAATATTATATTGTTACAAAATATCGTTAATTGTTTAGCGACTGTATAAAATCATTTTGACTTATACCAAAAAAGTAAAGGTCTTGACTTGAGTTGACCAGTCTACACTGGTTCTGGACAGAGGTGAATAATATCCACAATTAGTATTAATTGAGAGAGAGCAGTTCATTATTTCTAAGTCTACGGGAAGGTATATTGAAAGGAATGAGTAGAAGTAATGGAGGTGAATCAATAATACAATCGATAATTTTGAAGAAATAAATGATATCATTTTTTTCCAACGGTCTTCTAAAGAAGAAAGGTTTAGAGTTAGTTCAATTTCATATGATTAATTGCCTCTTTCTAATCCTCGCCTTCTAACAACAATATGACGAATATGGAGAGCATAAAAAGGTGAATATAATATAATGTATAAGTGAATTTAGAGTCCTACCACGTTGGGTGGCAAAATAAAGGGATTAGATATGTTTGGCGCTAATTAGATAAGAAAATGTTAAGATAAGACATCAGCGCTAAAATTTAAAAGGTACCCACTATCCACATTGAAGGGCCAAATTGCAGCCGTGTATGGCTACTAGGCCCAAGCAAGGCCGTTATTATGGTACGCTGTAGGGAATACTTACTTTAAAAAATAAAAAAAAACATGTAGGTACTTTATAATACCTAAAAAAAATCATGTACCTTATAATACATTTATATAATATAATTTATAAGTACATTTTGTACAAATTTTGCTATAAATACTAATATAAAAAAAAGAATAAAAATAAAAAACAAAATAAAAAAATAAAAAATGCCGATATTCTAGCGAGATGACATTGAAATGAAACGTTCGAAATCGTAAGTACAATTATATTTACGTGTAAGCGTTATTCGTTTATTAATATATATTATATTCTAATCAATATTTCTGAATAAATTTAATTCCAAATAATTGCTCCCATAATATTCTCGTTGAGGGTAGTGAAGCATTTTTAAGACAAACTAAAAATTTAGCCAGCTTTTACATAAAAATACATAAGCAATAAGCGTTGGTCGAAGGCAAATGAACTATTGATTTATTTTTGCGTACAGCATGGTTTTCATTCGACAAACGCAAGTCACATCGGACGTTTATTCGCATTGTTGTTCCCCAAAATTTAATAACACAGTTATAACATTTAAAATACATAAAATATGTAGATATACATGCTGCCGGAATTATGTATTAATTGAATTACTCACTGCAGTAAGTTGGCAAAGTTTAATAAATTCATAACATTAGAAACACAGAAATCGTTCGAACAGTAATTTATTGCAGTATAAAGTCAGAAGAACATATAGATGGATTGTCATAAAGTGGGATAAAGTCCAAATCTGGAAAATTGCACATCAATTTTGCAAATTGCCAAATGTCACATTTTGGAAATAAATTGAGTTTATGGCTGACAGCGATTGTAACAACACGCATATAGGATCACAGAGCTCGCACGAATGTTATTGCCTACTTATACATATTACATAATATGTCACTTTAAAACTAATGCATTATGTGGAAGTTGAAAGTAATCAATTTTCTATTTCTTCCGAGAGATTACATTATAGACTATTATTTATACAGGATATTTGGTTCATGTACTGAATATGCTCCTGAAATGAAAAAGTTAAACGATCGTGATAATAGTCCACATATTTTCAAAACATTTTTAATATTATGTGGAGTCATAAAATTAATTAATATTAGGCACTATTTCCAGATTCAGAATCCAGTGTGTAACTCAAACGTAAACAAAAATTGTACATTTAAGAATGAATGAACATGATGATACAAGATAAACCGAGTTATTGCGATTTACAATTGGTATACATCACAATTATGTGTTATAGAAAATTACATCGTTGTTCATCAATCACAATTGTTTTATCTGACTATTAGCATTTATCCAAAATATAAGCTTTTGCAGCTTCTTGTATTTCCTGCTTCGCTGAAAGTTATCTGCATTCATCCAAGTGCGAAAATCTTTAAATAGGCTCATTTTATAGCTGCATTTTTTACCTAAAAGTAAAAAAAACTTTTAACGACAATGTATTTTGAACCAAAATATCATTTAGAAAAATATTAATTAGTTTAAACATTGTTGGATGTTGTTATAAAAATGATTTAAATTCTTAGGTAAGATAGGTACATATAGGTATAATAGGTAGTAGGTACATACTATTGAATCAAGGCATACCATTGTTTATCACGATCTTAAAGGGTAAGTGTACTTTCAATAAGAGAATTGCATTCTCCGCTGAAGGTTCTTCATATATTCTCGTAGACTGGTCTGAAGAGAATTTCAAAATATTGTTATAAGACAACTGGTCCAATTAGAACTGAAGTTAACATCATGACATGTGATTTTGAGTAAAAAATACAGAAATATCCATAAATTAACCAACTTTGTTGTGTAGAAAAAACACATCTGCTATTTATTGAATTTCACCGTAATGGTTAAAACTTTACATATTTTCAACGTTAAACGTATATTTCTAAAATGTAAAAAAAGCCTTTTTTACCAGTTAGAGGAAAAATTCATTCATATTTGAAAATTCATGAAAAAATCTTCAGCCACTGTTTTACCAAAACATGAGAAATGCAGATAAATTTCTTTTGAATTACAAGAGCAATGTGTGCTGAGCCCTGGTAATCATGGTGATTTTTTTGGCTGGTTTAGAAATGATTATGAATAATCTTGAAAAAGGCTTCTTACCATAATTTTTGCTTTGTAACATCAATTGCTTATGTTTCAAACATTGTGCACATCGCGCTTTGTGATTAGAGCTTTTGACTTGCACTGGTAAATCGATATTTTTCTGAAAAAATGAATTGATAAGTTTATTATAAGGGAATACAAGCATTACTTATATTAAGTATGTACACAATTTGCAAACCTCTATCAATTGTATATATATCAATCAAATTATTTCACCTAAGGTATATAGACAAAGACACAATATACAACTCTTTTATTGTGCTGATGGCCTGGTCCCAATAAAAGGCATATTCTGGTTCCTTATCATTAATGATAACCGGGGAGACAGTACTTATAAAAAACCACTGGTACATAGTCACAGCACACATCTCACAGAAAAAAAGGCCTGAAAATACCTAAAATAGCTTATAAGTATGGAAACCGAAAGCTGGAGTACTGTGTACCTGTGATTTTTAATAAGCTCAAACATAAATTTGTTTTTGAGGGAAATGAGAGTTTAAGCATCAAAATTGCAAAGATGTGGCTAATGAATGACAAAATCTATAAATATCTGGAAAAAACAGGATAAACAAAAAAAAAAGATATTATAAATAAGCTTTACTTCTAATATTATAAAAGTATATTGAGGTAGAACCTGCAGACAAGCAGCCATATGGCAGCTTCGCGGGACTACCTATTTATTGTCTAAATTATCTATTTTATTAAGTGTTTGTTGTTAAAATAAATAAAAATAGTACTAATAATATTCGAATTAATATACACAATTTTTTCGTTTGTTTTAGCTAAATGGAGTAAGATGATTTTGGTTGCAGTTATGTTTACTCACATACTTACTACTTACTACATACTGACATACTTATGTACGTCGATCATGCTATACAAAAAAATACCAAATTATTGATCATTTTTCACTTCGGCAACTAGAAAAATTATCCTGTTATTATTATTATCCCTAAAATATTTACATTACTTACTACATACTTAATTACGTATATTTTACTTACATACTTACAAATCTATTTATCAAATAATTAATAAATCTATATCAAAACCTTTGATAAGTTATAAAAATATTATGTGGAACGTGTTCTTACCAGAGGCACTGCTTTAAATTTTCTCTCTTCGATTGGAATCGATAAATCACATTGAAAACGGTCCTTTGTTAACCTTTAAATAAAATTCACAACATTAGTCTCTTTCCTAGTAGGATTGTTTTAACCTACGTAATTGCAAATTATTAACAAAATTACATACACATTGACAAAATTCACTGGCATTTCCGGCAATTGGAATCGGACCTTCTTTTCAGACGCGTGATATTTTCTAGTATCGTCAATTTCATCATGATAATTAATATGAGTTTGTATGTTATTCCCAATTTTATTCATTTTTTTTATTGTTGAAGATGTCAATCACATAAATGAATGTTTAAAAATGATGATCCGCTATTTGGTTCGTCGCCGTTAAACACGTAAAAATAACTGAACTTCGAGCACTATTCACCAGAAACACGCGAAGGCTTTACAATGGGCCGAGAGGGTGGAGAGCGCCCATCCACTATCACCTACCGATGGGGTGTAAATGGAGGTTTCGATCAAATGCTAGGCGGAATTCATGTAGCCAAGGGTTGTCATGTCGCAAAGGCGCTACACATTCACCCCATAATACCGTGAAAACACACTCTTACAATAAACCGCTTGATCGCGTGATACCAAAAGATTACCATGCCACTGAGTTGCCACGACTTCGCGATTTTGCTAATGTTCAAGAACTAATCTTTTTCAAGTCGTGTGATAATTACAAAACCTTTTCAAAGAATTTTCCATTTCAGATGTATTGAAGAGTCTTTGGCTGTTCTGTTTCTTATCCGGTTGTTTCACGTTCTTTACGGTTAGTTTACGGTGTGCACAAGTAAATTTTATTTGATATATTTGTGTTATTTCACACTTTACTTATTTAAAATAATTTGTAGTATATTTGCGGCGTACGTTCCAGAGTAGAAGATATTCTCAGTATCGCCCTGGTGTAAGACTATGATTCAAATTGAAGCGTTGCTGGAAATGGCTTTAGCCGAATTTGATAACCAGTTCTGACTAACCATCTTCCCCCCCGACCTCCCTCTTCTCCATCTCATTCCCTTCCCATATATCTTCAGCCTCGCAACATACCCTAATAATCTCACTGGCTCCAGTCGATTGTAGCACTTGGGAATCTTGTGGGGTATTCACATAATAAATGTAGTTATTATTAAAAATAATATTTTCGTTGATGTGTCTCTGTGTAACTTCGGTTCAATGATTTCTAGTACTAAGATTTACTTCGAGTTTCAAAATGGCTCATTGTGGAATGTAGATGAAATTCAGATAAGCGATAAATTAGACACCAACATTATTTTATCATTAATTATCCTACTTTTTATTTTTTAAAGAAAGACGAACATTCCCCGATTACGAATAAACTGACAAAATTTGAAAATCTCCTACACACCACCACAGAAAGCGAAAAATGTTGCTTGTGAACTTAGCCAGCCGAGGAATAGAACATGCGACGCCTGGGTGGGACCCGAACGCGATGCCAACTCGGCTACCGACCGCCTAAAATATCTATTCCTTTTATTTTCTAAAAGAGGTTGTAATTTTTTTAAGTTAATTAACGGTATTCATTTGAAATGTAGATTTCGTCTTATAAAAAGCAATGATCCTCGATACGATACGATTGTACCCCCCAGCCAGGAGCACAGGCAAATATATATTTTTTGGAAACATTTTCAGCTTTACCAATCGTATAATTATAATATACCGTGATTTTTCATGAGTCTGCGGTAGTATAATACGCAAAACCAACAAGTGTTAAATAAAAATGGCAGAGGATTTATGAAGGTAAACTGTATGCAGTATAAATTAGATCACAGAGGTCTATGTGTCGTAAAACCGTGTAGGTACAACCGATTTACGAATGAGGTCAAGGCCACGATTGACAGCCAAGTTTGGGTGGTTTTGGCGTACAGCCGATGAATGGAGAAATATGTTTCTTCAAATCTTTTCACTTTTTAACACATTTATCTTTTCAATACACGTTTTAATATTTGTAATATTATGTAGGTACTAAACAGCTTTGATTGATTATTTAATGGAACTTAAAATTGGTCAAAATAAATAAATCTATTATTTGAGCTCGTGACGTCACTACATGAAAATTTCCCGTCTCCGATTATGTTCCCTTAATTTTGTAAAATTGCACACCGATATTTTTTTTTTTATATGGCAACACTTTGATTTCTGGCGAATTTTTGAATTTGCGTTTAACGTTCACTAGATTTATTGTTTGTTCTATGCGAACTTGTACTTTGGTTTGATTTTTTGCTAAAGATGGCGGTGTTTTTACAGATGTTACGAAGAGAATCCCGTACAATTTATTGCTCTTCGTGTGGAAAACGTTATTTTTTTAAGTGATTTTCGGCTATGTAATTGTCGTTTTTTCGCACCCATAAAATTATGTCCCGTCTTTCCGGTTTATAAAAAATGGTCTGATTTTTCGGATTGAAATTTTCAAAAAATCGCCAGGGTTTCAAAAATACGATTAAAAAAAAATACAGAATGTCTTAGAATATTTGCCTAAACTGGAAATTAAAATAAAAAAATGATGCAAGTGGCCTATTGTGTTTTAAATCTTATATTTCCAGGCAATTAATAAATATATTGGTTTAGAGGTATCTGTAGTTCTGTTAACCCTAAATAAAATTTTTATACTTCTATTTAAAACGACCGTTTGTTTAGTAATTTAATAAATATAATATTATAGAACGTAAAGCCTTAAAAACGTAAAGTTATTTTAAATAAATTAAAATACATATATAATATAAATATACCTTACGATTTTTTGAACAGCAGTGTCACATGATACATGAGTAACTAGTTTTTCAGATTAATCAACAATAAAAATTGAATGAAACTTATCACAACCATCATTATTTTTTGTATCAAAATTTTAGAAATATTTTAAGACCAAAGGTGCGGTTTTATCAGTGCTTCGAAATCGATTGAATTCATGTTATCAAAATAATTTATTTCGATATAACTTGTAAAAGTATAATTTGCAGATGATTGAAAGAACAATTAAATGGCCAGTCAAACGATTGCAAAGTCATGACCATTACTTAAAAAAATGTTTTTGTGATGCAAGTTATTAGGTTGATATATTAAAATAATTTAAATCTTTTTTAATTTTTTATATTTATTTTCGATACCGGTTTCATTTTATCGTGGCCATCTTCAGACAGTTAATAAAAAAAGTGGAAAAATGTAGAATTGTTGAAATGCTAATGTCATTATAATCGAATAAGAATCGTCAGTATCAAAAATAGACACATGAAGTTATTAAGTGTGGTATATCTAAACGTTTCCGAGCTTGTCACATAAGTCCGCTAGATGGCAGTTAGTTTAGTTCGGAGTTTACAGTCTACAAATGAGCCATTCACTATCCGGGAGATCTTTAAAAAATCGACCACACACCGGTTACAAGGCGGACTTCTATGTTCAGTATAAACACGCTTATCATATTTTGCAAAGATAACTAATTGCGCTGTGACCGAAAGCATTTGGTCTAAATCGTGAAAGGATTGTCAACGAAACTTTTCTTTTTTGCAACAACCGTCGGAAGCAAGCATTTGCAATAAAACCGTTTACAAACACGCGAACATTGGTGCAGCCATACGAAGATAGAAGGTGTAGGCACATTCGTTCCGGCGGGGTTGGTGTCGCTAAATAACCCAATAATCTTAATGAAAAGAGATTCACCTTCTGATTTCATATGTAATCTGATCACAGCACGCGTGGTGCATAGTGCAAACACGAGTAGTACACCAAAGCCCTTATATCCTTACGGTTTTACTCAAAGCATGATGCAAAGTTTTATTAGACTAACTAGCTGGTCCCCGGCATGCTTTGCTATGCCATCTAATAAATAAATTGTTTCTCCCTGCGTGTCCTCTCCCATTCGTCCCATTCCCCTTCCGCCTACGCTTTCTCTCCGCGTCCCCTTTACCTCGCGTTCCCACTCCGCCTCCTCCACCCTCCCTCTCCCTGCTCCACTCCCCCCTTTCCCCCGTACTGCGAACCCCCTTTCCGAGTTCCCCTCCCCCCTCCCAGAGAAAGTTCATAACGCCAGAGCTTACCATTATACAGCTTATGTTACTCTCTGATAATGTAGCTTTCTATTGGTGAAAGAATTTTTCAAATCGATTCAGTATTTTCGATGCAAGCAAACAAAAAATCAAATCTTTCCTCTTTATTATAGTGTGTTAGATAATGCAGAGAATTATATATTTGAGGCAGAATCGCTGCTATTCGAAAATCATCTTTGATTTTATTTTTTTATATTGACAACACGAAAAAACCTGAAAAAACTATTTTCCTCACATCATAATTATGTCGTCTTTGGGGATGGTGAATGAAGGTGTTAGATGTTGAAATTGACACTTCCGCGGTCGAGGGGTTGGTACGGATCTTGACTAAATATCCTGAGGTCGCAGGATCAACACCAGCGTGCAAAATAAAATTTAAAAAATATATATTTGAGTTATTATTTTACAGGGCTTTAATTAAAAATTATATATCGTATATTTTCGGCACGTTTCAGAGTGGAAGATACTATCAATATTGCCCTGGTGTATGACTACCATTCATAGTCGAAACTTTGCTTGAAATGGTTTTAGCCGTGTTTGGTGAACACCTGAACAGCCAGGTGTTTCCCCATCTCCTTCCTCTTCTCGCCACCATATACCAGATGCCATAATCTCACTGGCTCCAGGTGATCTATAAATAAAGTATATATATTATGTACATTTCTTATTAAATAATAATTAAAAAAATGTTTTTTTTGTTATTTTGTAGATAAATAGCTATTAATTTCTTCACTTCATTTGGATAAGGTTTTAACTAACATTTTTTTTTCAAAAATTACCTTTGAATGCCAACGCATTTCTTTTGCTTATTTCTATAATCAAAATAATTTTCAGAACCATAAGTGATGTATTTTCGTAGATATAAGTATGACAAAGTTCTAACTTCAAGCATTTTAAATAATAATTCCTTTTACACGGTTCAATAGTAAGTTAGAACTAAAGCAATTTAAATCCCCAGAAAAAATATTAATTTTTCACTTTGACAAGGTTCTATCGTCACTAAGGACCTTGTGTAACCTAATTTTGTTCGCATCTGACAGTTGATTGTGTTATAATTGTTAGGAAAGCGCGGTGCAGTTGATTCTTATTGGTTTTGTGGGTGTTATTTTAGATATAAAACAGTGTATTTGACATCATTATAATAAGTGCAAGTGAGTTATTGTGATCAGAAATCACAATCCAAGAAGGAATCGAAAAAAAGATTGCTGAAAAAACATACAATTCATCGGAAGAAGTTTGCAATCCACCTTTTCTGAAAAAAAACTGGTCATAATAATGAGGAAAACAGTCGAAAATACGGAAGGTTAGTAACTTCACCAATAAATCTAAATGATTTTATCCCTTTTAATTACGTTTGACATCAAATAATTTAATTGGCAAGTGCGTTTCCAGGATGCGTCAAAATAGGAGTGAGGAACAATCATATTCTGGGAAAGATGTGAATATGGATGGCCCACATTAAAAAAGTATGTTTTTTAATGTATTTTCTTACAACAAAAAATAATATTTTCATTATTTACTTATCATTAAACACCAAAAATTTTCACTCTGATATTATTGTTTATCGACAGGTCCACTTATGAAGTTCACGATGACAATGTATCAATAATTAAGAAAATAAACACATGCTATTTTGAAGAACAACTTCATGAAAAGTATGTAGTATTCATTATTTACTTCCACAGTTAACATGATTCAATATAGATAGTTCATTTTCCTGTAAATTTCTAACATTATTTTAGAATAGGTTGGTACTTAATGTAATAGATTAATAGGAAAATTATATAATGTTTCCAGGAGCTCTGTTATTCAAAATGTGATTATTATTGAAGAATGAGCTAATAAGTCTAACAATTAAAATTCACAACTAACACAATTTATATCTATCAACAATGCTAATGAACCTGACTCAAACACTGACAAAAAAAAGAAGGAGACGTCCTAGGAACCCTAAAAAATAGTCTTGTAATATCAGCAAATTGAATCACTAATCTGCATTAGCTTACAAAAGGAAATTAGAGGAAAGGATGTACAAGCAAAACAAGTTAAAAATTTAAAAGACTGTCTAGGTTTGTGTCATCTTATATGTAGTCAAAACATTACAGAATCTGAACGCAGAGATTTGTTTAAAGCTTATTAGTCCTTCGTTATGAATGGCAAAAAACTTGTATCATAACCTCGACAGAGAGGAATCTAACTAAACGCATTATTAAAAGGACGGATGGTGAGGGGTCAAGGTGTGCAAAGCAGACATAAAAGCAATGTTTCCATTAATTTCACTACCAGATAGGGAGTATTACTTTGCCCTCTTAAAACAATGCATCGAAAATATTTTTATGTTTTAAGCCATTGTATCAGGAAATATAATTTTTTTTAATTGTGTTCAATGATTTTTTTTGTTCCATAACATCTTTTAAATAAATATTTTTGAATCATTATGTGAAATTTTATTCCAATTTACCTTATTCCAACCACAAAAAATACACCAAGCTTGTTGAAAAAGGTTCCAAAGGTAATTAGAACCTTGTGCAATGAATTATTATGCCCAAACGGGTTGCACACAGTTCTAACTTCAAGTTTAGGTGTATTCAAAACCAGTAATTACACATCATATTAGAATATTTTCCTTTAAAATATGTTAACCTAAAATACTTTACGAAAGATTGAAACTCAAAGTCAGAAATTGGTGAATAGATTATGAGAAATCGCATTTGCAAACTTTGACACCTCATATCTCAGAACAAGGTAGAGTGCAGTTAGAACCCTATCCAAATGAAGTGACGATTTGCAAGAATTATCAAGAGCCACCTATGTATTTATTCTGAAAGATTTGGATGTGGAATGAAAACTCGCTTTCAAAGTCGGCGTAAATTTACTACAAGGATTTTGATTCGGTACACAGTCAAAAGATGTCGATGACTATCGTTTTAGGAAAAGAAGAATTTTCTGCGCAATACACGTCATTACAATAATGAATTTTATTAAACACATAAAAAACATACCCACATAATTTCAAAGACTAATGATTCTACTTAATCTGTGTAAATTAGATAAATGATTTTGACTGTTCAATATTATTAAAATTGAAGTATGGGTAAAATTCATAATTATTAAAATTATAATTATAATCAAGCTTATTCACATTTTATAACTTTTTATAAGGCTATTTGAAATACGAAAACACACATTATAAGTATCAAAAAGTACATCAAAAATATTGCCGTCGTACAGAACGCCTGCCAACCGAAAGAAGCGTATTTCCATAACACATTGTAAAAAAATTGCCTGCTTTCAGGCGCATGGAAGAATTTGCAAATTTTAATCCTTGACCGAATTATAAATATTTGCCTGCAGGTTACGAGTAGGTTAAGGCGATCCACTAGTACAGGAAAAAATCGAAATCGGAATTCACGCCCTTTTATGGGAGGAGTTTAAAAATACTTGAGAAAAAGCTTTTGGAAAGGTTGGAAAAGATATTTGAGATTTTTTTTTTCATGTTGATTTCGTAAAGGCCTGTAAAAAACATTAATTCCTTTTTTATGCATTGTTTATAGCAATAAAACGGAATTTTTAAATTGATTTCACGAAAATAAGCGGCGCGGAGCATAACACGACCGCTCTCCGCTCCGTTCGGAGGAGTAATGACGGAAGACAGGGGGGCGGCTGCCAGTCGTTCTTCGGTGGACGGTATAAGGTTCACTTTGATATAGCAAATTCGTCGACTGCCGTATTGTCGTCGTGATGTCAAAAATATCAACGCGAAAATGCATATTATATTTTATTTTGTGAGGTTTGGGCGTAAATATAATTTTTTTTTCGCGATAATTATATAAGAAACTGAATTTGCCACATTATGCAATAAAACCATATCCGAAAAAGTGTTTATAAGTAGGAGAGTTTTCAGTTAAAAATGTTTTTTATAGACCTAATACTTTATTTTTTTCTAAGCTTATTAAAAGACTTATTAAAAAAAATGACCGATATTTTTAAGGACCAAAGTATGTTCTACACGCAGTATTTAATTGAAGCATCTATAATACTTCTAAGCGGTCAAATTTTCAAAACTAAAACATACGATTTTGTATGATTTTGCATTATTTAGTATGGCTTCATCTTAATCTTAATTTTAAACCCCGTTTTCTTAAAATACTTACATACTTTTCGTGCATCTTTGGTATCTATATAACAGTTTTTTTAATGGTTTAGATTTAAGAACAGTACGTATATAATCTGGGATACAGTAATCCAAGTCTTAAGACTCGAAACTGGGCTCAAAAATAAGAAGATGGAGAGATACGAAATTACGAATGTTAGAGGAGCGCGCTAACATTTACAGCGAATAAATCGATGCGAAAATGTTTAATAAAACACTAATCGTCTAAAATAGAAAGAAACATTGTGAATTTATACACAAATAAATTTTTTAAGTTAATAGAAACAGACTTGTTTTTAATAATTTTTCGAGCATACTTTGCGATTTTTTTGATATGGAGGGAATTTCATATAATTTGAATTTCGGCGTGGGCAGAATCTAGACATTATCTTAAAAAATAACTTTTTTTTAAGAGCTTAAAAACTTCAAATGTTTAAGGGAGATATGTAAGAAATCGATATGTAGAAATTCGGGTTGCCGAGACTTAACTTGTTTTCTTTTCGTGTAGTTAAGGTTTGATCAAAGTGAAAAAAAATATTTATTTGGAATTTCACGCCCGGCTGGACTTTTACATGCATTTTTTTTAAACAAAGAACATCTAAATCTAAATGTGCATTACAAAATAAAAAAACAAAATCATAAACAAAACAAAAACAAAATCAAAATCAAAATAAAATCAACATCAAAATCAAAATCAGAATCAGAATCAGAATCAGAATCAGAATCAGAATCAGAATCAAATATCAAAATCATAATCATAATCAGAATCAGAAACAATATCAATATCAATATCAAAGTCAAAATCATAATTAAATCTAAAACAAAAATAAAGTAAAAAACAAATTGAAATAAAAAAAAAAATAAAACACACCACCATGCAAGATGGAAAAACTGTAAACTGGGAAAAGTGCAATACATGTGAAATAAATCGAAGCAGAGCTTATGTAAGTAATGGTAACGCTTTCATGTTTTAAATTGTTTTTTGGGGCCTCTACTTTCTAGAACTTATTTTATTTTATTATTACTTACCTATATCACATTGATAAAAGAGATGAACAAAAATATTGTCGTATTTACCGGGAATGTAATGCGTGATTATTGAAGTGAAAACTTCTTTAGCACCGTTGTGATTTGAAACTAGATGAAACGTAAAAGCGACACTAAACATACATCTATAGAATTTATCCTGCGAAAGAATGAGATATAATAATCGGTTTCTGCTTCGTTGCCTCCCCACTCTCGTCTACTTTAGTTTTCTAAATAAGATTTCACTTCTACCACGTATGAACTGCACACTTGTAATTTTTCTTTTTTCCTAGGCAATACTGAGTCCGATGGGAGGTTTCAAATCCCCTAACATCCCTCCCACCCCCCTATATAGGCCCTTGTTTACGGTATCTACTAACTTAGTACCTACATATTTTTTCTCATAACGACTTTTCCGTGAATGTGAGGTAATCGTTTTGTTTCTATCGAGTTTTTATTGAAATCATTTATTTAAAAAAAAAAAAAATATTCAGGTAATTTAACCCCTCAGGCAGTAGTGGACTAACGGGGCGGAAAGGGCGGCCTGCCCCGGGCCTCTGGTCCCGGGGGTCTCCAAACGCCTCCATGTTCCCTTGATCAAATCCTAAACAAAACTAAGGCACCAGGACACTCTAAAAAAATTCTAAAATTATTTAAAAAAAATAAAAAAATTCTGAAAGTTTTTATGTGAAACCGTTTGAAACAGTTTGTATGTTGATTTGTCCTCCAGAAAAACTTTGAATGCGTTTTTCTCGAAACTTTATAACACGATTTTCAACCAGGTTGACAACATATTAGAAAAACTATAAATCCGATTAGCAAGCACCAAGTCTTAAACTGTTCGAAAATCCAGTGTTTACGGCATCACATAGGGGAATTTTGATACCTAAAAAAAGGATTTTGAGTTTTTATAGAGAATTTTTAATTGTTTATAACAAATTAATAGAGGGGGTCCTTTAAAAAAAAAAATTCTACCGGGTGTCATAGGACTGGATTTTCAAACAGTTTAAGACTTAGTGCATGCAAATCGGATGTATAGTTATAAACGCCTCAGCACAGTTTCTCCTAGTAAGGTGTTCACGAAACATTCAATATTACCCATCTACAGTTTCACCTTCTCAAACCCACCTTACACCCATAATAACCCACCCACATTACATCCAACATAATAAAGTTCAAATGTTAATAATTAGGTAAACACTGTTATAATTATTTGGAAATAAATAAATAAAAGTTTTTCTATTGTGTTGTCAAACAGGTTGAAAAACGTAGTTTCGAGAAAAACACGTTCAAAATTTTGCTGAAGGATAATACAACATACAAACTGTAACGGTTTCATATAAAATGCGGATTTTCCGTCAATTTTACGAATTTCTTTTTAAAAAGTGGTGAGAGCATTATTAACAAATGCATCTTTAAGAAAATGTAATAAAAATGAAAAAAAAAAATTTACTGTGTCTTGATAGGCTTGTTTAGGATTTGATCCAGGAAACGTGGAGGCATTTGGAGGCCCCCAGGACCAGAGGCCCGTGTGAACTGAATAAAAGCTTGTAAAATTACATCAACTTCTTAAACTAGGGGCGGGGGCTCATTCAGCCCAGGGCCTCTGACGGGCTTAGTCCGCACTGCCCTCGGGCCTATCTTTTTACGCACTTATGTACATACCATTTCATACTTTGATTACATCAACATTACATACTTGTCTTCTTCTTTGTGTGCCTTATCAGGTCCCCCTGGCGTTGGCGATTACTCTTGAAAAGGTCTCTCTGTCTTGCGCTGCCCGGAATATCTCCTCCACACTTCTAATGCCGGTCCACTCTCGTATATTTCGCAGCCAAGACATTTGTCTCCTACCAGGCCCTCGGCGACCCTCTATCTTGTCATCTATTGTCATGATAAATGAGATTATTGAAATGTGTGTATTTCATATATTTTAGCGGCAGGGAGGAAAGGCAGGAGGGGGGAGGGAGGGGTGAGGTTGGGTTCGCGGGAGGGGCGACGAGGGAGGGGGAAGGCGGGGATCGTGGAAGGGGAACGCGGGAAGGAAAAAGGGTCTCAGGAGGTGAACGGGGACGCACGAGAAAGGACAGCAGGGAGAATTAATTTATTTCTTTAAATGGCATTTCAACGCATGCCGGGTACCAGCTAGTAATTAAGGCAATTTACCATTGACAATTTACTCTATGTACCGACAAGGAATACTAAACAAAGTACAACATTATTTTGCGACACATACATAACCAACTATCAATCACACTCACTTACCAATAGGATGCATGATTTGGGCAACAAGTTTGGTGGTATTATAGATATACTAGCTGGGTAACCCGGCTTCGCTCAGGACATAATTCGAGAGGGTTCTGGAATGTTCCACAATAATCTTTCCGATTCTCTATTCCCGAACATTCCACGACATACTCCGCCACTCCTTCCAGAACTTTCTAGAGCTCTATAGCACCTTCTAGAATTTTCCGGAAGACTGTTTTAGAAATTTCAAGAGGGCGAAACTTCCAGCCCTTATATCTTGAAAAGCACGCCCTTTAGGTAAAAACGGGTACCCTTATTCCCTAGGGGTAATAAAGATCTACCACACCATATAACTCTATTGGATCGTACCTTGACTCGTTTCTGAATTTTTGCGGTGCGTACGTTTTCATGGACTTTCTTTTATAATATATATCTATTGATTACAATTACAGGTTTTACTCATAAATTTAAAAATAAAAATAAAAAACTGTAAAATAAATTTCAATTAGACTTATAAATATAAAATAATGGAATCCTGTCACATCTATCTTACATAATTAGATTTGACAGGATTTACAATTTTACTTCATCTTGTAGTCTTGCAACTTTCATAGCTCAAGCTTTATTAGAGCTTTTGCTTAGATTCGACTTAGGCTTTCATGGCATAATTGTTATTATTCTTGCTGAAAATAATTATGGTTTAATAGAAAATTTCAAAATTTGAGAATGACATTTCGCAAATAAATATTTTCTAAAATAGAATATTATTAGTATTTTATTCATATTTGAATTCGGAGTAACCTAAAAAAATAAGAAAATTACAGTCCACTTCAAACGCTATGCTTTATAGCAACGTTATGCTTTTTGTTCGGAGAATAAACATTTTTAGAGATATAGAGATATTAACTATGACGCCAAAAAAGTACTCTTTTTAATCACAACAAAGAACTCTTTATAAGCCTAAAATTAAAAAAAAAACATTGTCTCCAAGGTAGCAATTTGTTTGACGTTTGCAATAACTCGATTTTGTTAGGGACAGAAAACGTATGATACATAATTTCATAACGCCACAGCTCATTCATAACGCCAGAGCTTACCAATATATAAAGCCGTTGTTACTCGCAAATAATGTAGCTTTCCATTAGTGAAAGAATTTTTAAATTCCATTCCATATTTATTGCGTGAAAGAGTAAGGACCATCCATCCAACCAACCATCCATACAAACTTTCGCATTTATAATATTAGTAAGATAGTAAGATTTGCTGATTCCCTTTATAATCTTAAATGCAAATTAAACCAACACTTTGTGGAATCCTACAAATTATTGTAATGTGGGTATGTGCGCTTGGGTCCCACCCGAGCGTCGCGTGTTCGATTCTTCGGCTGGCTAAGTCCTCCATCACAACACAAGCAATATTTTCGGCTTTCTGTGGTGGTAGTAGGAGATTTTCAAGCATTGTTGGGTTATTCGTAACCCGGAAATGTTTGTCTTTCTTAAAAAAAAAAATAAAAAATAAAAATAAAATAATTTATTTAACGATTTGATATGTTATTGTAATGTTTTAATTATATTATTGTCAATTTTATATTGTTTAAAATATTTCTTTACGCAATATTCTTAAAAAACTACATGTATATTTTTTTAAATTTTTCGCTTTTATAACTTTTGGTATAAATTCTAACTCGATAACTCAAACATTATATTGTTTAAAATATTTCTTTACGCCATATTCTTCAAAAACTACTTGTTATTTTTTTAATTTTTCACTTTTATAACTTTTGGTATACATTCTAACTCGATAACTTATGTAAAACTTATTTATAATCTATGTAAAAGCCCCTATGGGCGTATAACAATAATAAATAAATTTGAAACTAACAACTTATTATAAGTAAACTAGCAGACCCGGCCACACGTTGCTGTGGCTAACGAAACACAATGCAATTACACAACCTTTATAAAATCCACACCACCTGCTTGCCAGCAGCACGCTGCCCGCTGCCTGAATTGAATATTTGAATTTCTCGGCTTTTCTCAACTATAATAAGCATGTATTATACATATAAACCATCTAACCACCACAACTCTATTGGTTTTCACCAATAGATAGAGAGTAATAAACTCCCCAATTCAAACACGAGAAATGTTTTCTATTTTAAATTGGGTAGATTCATTAACAAGAAATAACTTTATCTGTAATTAGTTTTTTATGAACCAAATATTTTCTTTCTGTAAATCTGTTATATATATGTATATTTCAAATAAAATAAAAAAAAATAAAAAAAATGATTCAAGAGGATTTGATGGATGATTTGCGGATGCATTCTGATTCGCTTGACGCCACTTGTATTGCAGTAAATTCAAATCGGTGGTCAATGAACTTCAAGCTACGTCAAGACTTTTCAGCAAATCACCGCTCTACCACCTCGATGAGTTAGTTAACTTTTTCTACAAACCTTTGTTCACGCTGCCTCCCGCGCTCCGCACAAGTTGGATGGTTCCCCTTTCCCCGATCGGTTCGTCTATTAATTTGGATGTCTAGTCTACAAGTCATAACAAGACCGACTCTTCCGAAAATGTCAAAATTTACATTTATCCTAATAGTAGATAGATATTGATTGATGTCGGTAGATTTTTGACAAAACTTAACTCAGGATATAGGTTAAAAACACATCAGGCAATAGATGTATTAATATTAAAATATTTTTTAGAAGTAAATAACATGTAGAGGACGAACTCTATGTAAATTTCTCTAAATAGACAATAAACAGTGTTAATTTCAAGCGACCTCACAGATAAGTATGGTCCTGTATTCATTCATTTTTAGGGCAGCATGGCGTTCATTGGTCAAAACATTGTAAATATATTTTCGTATCAGTGATCAATGAACCGGTGAATGCAATTTTTAGCCATTAGTTGTTTTTAATTGTTTGTCTAGCTTGTAGTTTTTCTAGATTTTAGGCATGTATGGTAAGTTTGTACAGCGCACTTGAGGTGATTTTTCACAAAAACGGCGCTATATAAATCTTTCAAATATTATTATTATTAACACGTGGACAAACTAATATCTTTATTAGGTTGACCTGTGCACTACTTGGTTTGCAATAAAGTTCAAAACGTGGCGTTCCTTCGGCACCATAAGCGACTATTATTGGGAACTTGCAGGCACTTGTCTTTTGTTGGATATCTATCAAATTGTAGATTCCAATTTGTATTAAAAATTACAACCGTAAGCTGACAGTATTAGTGGTATCATGAAGTATAACCCTGGTGATAGACGACTATTTAGTAAGGAAATGTTGCTCAAAACCCCAATATTTATTGTTTGCAATTCTTGCTTACATTGTTAATTCTGATGAATAATACCATTGGCGCATAATGTTAACTTTAAAATAATTATTTGTTTAATTGTAAACAATTTATGTAGGTACCTACTCGATGGAATAACTAGACATTGTGTCTATAACTCGGTTCACGGAAATCATGTTATTTAGAAAATCGTTTAAATCAACATAACATTGCCTTTCAGTGGTAAGGGCACATCCGCTATTGGAGTTAAGTCGAATGAGTTCATACTGCAATAATTTAGTTAATTAAATTAGACTAGGTACTGTTTTAAATTTTTGGTAATCATATTGGAATTAAATAAATTTATTATTTTGAGGAAATAACGCTCGTTAATTGAAATGTTATTGAAGAAAAAGATAATACTAATAAATCTAAACGAAATATGAAAAAGATTACGCTACTGGGAATCGAATCCAAAATCTCTTGTCTTACCGGGATCTTGTCTTATGTCTTCGTCTTTTTCATATTTCGTTTAGATTTATTAGTATTATCTTCTTCTTCAATGATATATTACAAAGATGAGTATAATCTTCAAAAATTATTCCAAAACGCATTATCTACATTGACAACTGCATTTAGGGAAATGTATTTTTTGCACATTTACATAAATGGATTCTACAATATATTATATGAACGTGGATATTATGTTTTAAACTAAATATAATAGTTGTTGCTAAGACCTGGATTTTAGATATTCAAGTCACCAAAAAGTATGCAAATTTTATGATCGAGCTCAAGCATCGTTCGAGTGTTTTTAGTGGAATAATCAAATATATTTACTTCTTTGTAATAATTGAAATAGCAAGCGCTAATTTTAAATAGAGGGGAAAATGAGAGGTGCTTTTTTAGAAGAAATATAAATATTCCGGGGTTTCGAATAATCTGATGATATTAAAAAATCTCCAACTACCGTTCACGTAAAGGAGGGAGGACTTAAGATAATGTTAGTGTGCGAACACATACTTTGAAAACCATTCCCTTGCTAAAGATGATTCGAAGAAAAATTAAATTTTTTTTAGACAAAATGCGAACTTCGGGCTAGACTTTAATTCATCCTTTATCCTGCTCTACAGGACCAAAACGATCGAAATTTTGGTTTCTTTTTAATAATTATGCTCCATAGACGAATCATAGAAAAAATAAGAATTAAAAAATTGTCCAAAGTTATCGGTTGGTTTATATAAGTATTTTTATGATCAAGATACATTTATACTCCTACTATGAATGTTGGATCTTAGTTTGTTTACCCTTTGGCCCATGTTTGTTGATTCCCGCGCCCTCTAACAATACTCGGGCCAGGGTGAGGGATGCCACCATATTTGGTGCATATGTTGCTGTTGTCTTTGTCCAATAAAAAACCATAGCCTTCTTAAAACAATGCGGACAGACGATTGTCTGCCGGCACAACGGAGGGATTAGACAACAAAAAAATATTTCAAATTTTGAAAAAATATGTGTTTCAATGCTTGTAGTATTGGTCATCATTAAAATTTTTGTTTTTTAACAGAAGGGACGTATAATCTCCACTGAGGCAAAGCCAAATAATATCCAAGGAATACAAAATTATCGTTGTTGAATATTAAAAGACATTGGAAAGAAATTCTGAATTGTTGGTAATATATCCATTTAGGTAGGTTGTCTCTTAATAACTTTAAGACCTATGATTTATAATAAGGTTAGGATTATCTTATTGAAGCTTTTACACTTCATTTTTATATTTAACTTGTTTTTCATAGATAGTTTTTGTAGACATATTTTCAATAATTAAATACGGATATTTTTTCCCCTAAAATTTTTTTAAATTCATAAAAATCTCAGTCCTCTGGTATCAAACCTACAATTTCTCACCAATTAGCTGTCCATTTCATTTTAGGAGACATCTATTTCTCTTCCATAACCAATTACAATAATGGCATTAAAACCGCATCCTAATCTATTCCACAATTATTCAACCTAAGACAACATTCATCGCACAACGAATATAGTGGGACTAGTTCCTAGGCGTGTACCCACTCCACAAAAAACAGAAGAAATCATGAAAATCTTATGAAAATGTACGGCCCGCCACTGCTATGTACGTGCAAATAAATTGGTTAAAAAATTAGCCTACAATCTCCCATACCTTCTTCTTGACTGAAAACATCCTGTGATAAATTAGATGGGGAATATATTATAACCAAAGTATCAAAATTGAGTTCTAAGTCAAGCCATCTGCAACGGCGATCGGCCGGTCCAGGACGCCCACGCATCGGCACCGGCCCCGGCACTGACTGGAAGAGTAAACAAAAGATCTTTTTCCACGGTGGGGCGGCCAGCGGTCGGGGGTCGAGCGAATAGTTCATTGAATGAATGAAATCCATGCAATCGATTGTTGGAATCATTTCATAAACAATCGATTAACATAAAAATCAGAGTGTGCAATTCACACGCGGTAAAAGTGAAATCTTCCGAAAAAGGAAGTAGAAAAGAGTAGGGAGACTACAAAGCACCTTTTTTAATCAATGTGGAGGATGATTTTTTCTATATTTTTATCGTCGAATTCCAGTGCACCTTTTCCTATACATTTCGTCATCTTATAAATATTTGTATTTTATTCTACGGAGTCGCTATATGTTGCTTTCTTTTGTGTTTTCTTTTGGCTGTTCATTTTGGAGTGGTTTGAAGATTGGATATTGATTTTAGAAAAATAAAAATATATATTTATTTTTGGTCAGCTAAATGTCGGCAGAGGTTCGTCAGGCGCTCTATACCACAACACCAAATCAGACTTGCTTGGGACTGTGAATTTATCGTAATATATTGGAACCGAGTACCCTTGAATTAAATAAATATTTTATTATTATTACAGCGCCTGAAACACTCGTCTACATTGAAAAATTCTCCCGAGAAAAGATACATGCCGCCGACGGGACTCGAACCCGCGTCCCTCTGATATACGGTCAAATGCTTTGTCCACTGAGCTACGTCGGCTTATCTCCTGCCCGCCAAATAATTCAATGTATACTAGTGTTTCATTCAACAATTACTGCATATTACGTTTTTCCACCTGCAAGCAACCAACTTTATTTTTATATGAGAAATGCATTGTAAGTGCTAAATCTCCCACTAGGTGGCGTCAGAACAAATTATGTCTACATTTTTTGGTGAAATACTTTAACTCGTCAAATATTAATTATTATTTTTAATTGATAAACTAATGTTTAACATTAGTTTAAAATTAGTTTAATATTAGTTTAACATTAGTTTAACATTAGTTTAAAATTAGTTTAATATTAGTTTAACATTAGTTTAGAGGTGAGAGGTAGAGGTGTCCCTTGCCCGCTCCTCAGAATCGACCCCCCTGTGAATGGTTTAGCTACGCCCTTGACGGCCACTATTCATCTCTTAGATTATCGAATATTTTTGCAATTGTCAAGTTTACACACCAGCTTCCAGCATATAATGCAGATATATTCAATTGCTTTACATTATCACTGGGAGGCATTCAAGTAATATAAATATGTTGAATATAAACAAATCTGTCCCGTTGATCGGAACGAAATGCTTATAGGGTGTGGTCGGTACCACGAACAAAGGAAAACTTCATTGGAAATCGAATTAGACAGTGGGAGTCGCCTCTACTTTTAAGTATTAGCAAGGTGAGTTCTATGGTGACCCGTGGGGTCCCATCACGTGCCTCCGGAAACATGATTTCGAATCAGGAGGACGGATGCGGTTGCTGACAAGGAGGCGCCGGTCATCATTCACAACCCACGCTAAGCATTTTGTCTTATGAAATATAAAAATAAACATGTTTACTTTATGGGCTATGTAATAATAATATTAATATGGATGAGTGTGCCAGTAGTAGAAACATTATAAAACTTCAAAACATGACGACGCCAGACTGTGTGTCGATACTAATTACACATGCCAATGGAACTTGTGGGTTTAATTGCCCATTTTCAACATTCACTTCAAAGGCTCATGTTTCAGAAACCGCAGAAAAGTTAAAGATATAAAATTATTTTTTTATAAATTAAAACTAGCACATGAAAAGTGGTTATAAATATATTGGTTTTAGAGGGTAAAAAAGGGTTAAAAAAGGGGCTGCTTTAATAATTCCTTCGGCAACGGCACAGCGACAGCCACTTCTCACGGCATCTCATTTCTTTAAAGGGAGTGAGATAGGTGCAAGAAACTTGCAGGAGGAAGCAGACAAACGTATATCTTTAGTCTCATCCTTTGTCTATCTGATATTTAGTGTGTAAGAAAGAGCTGCAGTATTACTGTGACAACGAACGTACGTTTATTGTATTTGACCTGGTTAGATAAAGGGGAGAAAATTATGATATGCTTTGATCTTCTCCCAATCAATTAGACATGTTTTTAATTGAGCATTCAACACGAAAAGTTTTACCATATTTAATAGCGTTCTAAGAAACGGTTGGCGCCCAATGCGATTGGCCGCGTGGCAGAGCCGAGACCCGACGCAGTGGTTCCCGGATCGACAGTAAATGTTTCAGTTGTGCGTCTGGCAACTCGTAAAAACTGCCATCAATCCTGCATACTCGTACACTACCGAACCAAATGTTACCTACACATCATGAAGTAGCTCACTAGCTGTCTCATCTTGAGGCCCATTGAAACCTCGATTCATCGGTAATTGAATACACGATGACTAGAGGAATCAAGTTATACCTGAAAGCGGGGAAAATACCCAGGGTAAGATTTGATGAAATGTGGTATGAATTTGAATACATTCTGAGCATTTAACTTTTAACTAAATGTTTTAACTAAAAAACTACATGAGTGTTTGTGTACATACCAACTACGTGGGAAAAAATTGGCAAGGATGGCGATGCGCTTATACCTACTATTGAAAAAAACTTTTCCGTGCGGTGAACGACTAAAAAATGAAAAGAAAATGCTAGATTAGGACAACACAATAGTATCTTATTAATAAAATGCTAATATGCATATCTTCTATATACAGTATACAGGGTATCCGGGGGTAAAGTGCATTAACTTTAAGAGGTAATTCTATATTATGGTAGGTGTAAAAAAGATTAATAACTTTTTCTGTTAGTTTGCCGTGCGCGATTGCTGCAATGTTGCTAGCTGTTTTTTTTTTTGTATTAAAAGAATTGTCTATGGATTTTTTAAATTATAGAAGGTGGAAGGGGAATGCGGGAGGGGAACGGGGACGCACGGGAAAGGACATGCAGGGAGAAACAATTTATTTCTTTGAATATGGAATTGTAACACATGCCGGGAACCAGCTAGTAACATATATTTATTATTTTTCACTGCATTTTTAAAGGTATTAAAATGATAAAGCTCGTAGGTATATTATAGTTAATAGTACCTACCCCACAAACTTCTAGAGCTCAAGTAATTAGTTCGCTGAATATACCCTACAACAGCCTACAAGATTCTTTAGAGGGGTTGTATATATGTACGCCAGGCATCCAATCAAAGGTACACATTGTGATTTTAAATGCGATGTGTAGGTAAGTCGTTTTATTTATTAAACGACTTCGAAAAGGAGGAAGTTATCAATTAGACCGTATTTTTTTAATGTTTGTTACCTCATAACTTTCGATTGGGTGAACCGATATTGATAATTCTTTTTTATTAGAAAGCTGGTGTTTCCCGTATGGTCCCAATTTAATTTGGTCTAGTTCTGACAATGGGGTCCATGAGAAAACCAAATATGTCTTAAATTTGCAATGAGTATGTGCGCGACAAATGGACGAATAACTCAATACTACGCCAACAGATTTCGATGATTCTTTTTTCGAAGTAAAACTTCTTTACGCACGCTCGTCACTAAAAATCAAAAAATAAACAAAAATTTTAACAAAACAAAACGACTTCAAAAAATGCACTAGAAAGTAAAAAATTTCGTACGATTGTTATTTTTGGAGTCGGTGTCAGCCAAGATCTCCACATCTCACCTGTACCTAACTATGTTTGTAGTTACCTTGGCTGACACCGACTCCAAAAATAACAATTGAACGAAATTATTTTTTTACTTTTTAGTGCATTTTTTAAGTCGTTTTTTGTTTTGTTAAATTTTTTGTTTATTTTGATTCTATTTACCCTTGCTTGTTTTGGTACTGGATGGACAAAAAAATAATTTCATTTATCAATAATTTTTATTTTTGTTAACAAGCTGAAGAATGGAAAAAAATACAAAATTGTAAAATTGTCCAATTGAATCAAAATAAGGCCCTTCGCTCATGGAAACTGAAAAAAAACTAGTTGTCGATGCAATCGCAATCCACCTCCTTAACAAAATCTTATATTTTTAGATATTTTTCTGATCTGACATGATAAATCTTGGCAGTTTGTGAGCCGCTACCAAGGCAACCTGTCAACAATGCAACTGAAAGCATTGCATCTGAAAAACAAGAAGTGCTAGTCGCCACGGTAGTCGCGTTTCAGTTGCATTGTTGACAGGTAGCGGCCCACGAACTGCCAAGTTTTGACATGTCAGATCACAACTGTACTTTTTTCAGTTTTTCCATGAGAGGGCGGCCTAACACTGCTGATCGTGCGGCAGTCGCTTTCGGTTGTATTGTTAACAGGTTGGCTGACGAACTGTCAAGTTTTCGAGTAATTTGCGATATGTCAGATCAGAAAAATATCGAGTTTGTTCAGGAGGTTGATTGCGATTGCGTCGACAACAGTTTTTTTTTCAGTTTCTCCATGAGCGAAGGCCCTTACCCTTCGTACCTGGTTTTTCTGGTTGAATTTGACTTGGAATATGAACAATTTTATTTATTTTTAACTAAATCTGTTAAACCTCAAATCATAATATTTAATCACTGAAAATCGACTTAAAACGAGAGAAGACATATAGGTAACTAGGTACATAACATGAGCGTTTCTTTTTCTGATTTTCTGTTAGCAATTTTCGATTGAAAGTCTTTTTTTAAAATTTACATTAGCTCCACACAGGAGGCCCTGAGGAAAATAATTTCTTTTAAGACCTACGTCATCTGTGTGGAGGGTCTTTTTAAGGAAGCAAAGGATAGGAAGTTCTGGGAAGGAAAAAGGTAAGAGGTGTGGGTAGGAATCTGGGGGTCAGTGTGTCCAGGAGTGGCGGACGTATGAATCCATCAACTGCAGTGCCAGGAGATGGGTCGAGAGAGTTCGGCTGGAAAGGTCAAAAGGTGTCCCTCAACCAGACTCTCTCTATCCGGCCACCACGCAGCAGAAGGACCTGGACTAACCTCACCCCATGAACCCGGGCACCCCTGCTAAGTCACCACCGAACCACTTGGGGTGACCTATAGCAGAGGTGTTGGTTATCCAATAAATGGTTCCCGGGGCGGCGGTACCCATACCAACCTCCCAAATTGTAACATTATCTTCATTAATTAAAAAAAAATTATCCTTGGAGTAAGTACACTACTTTACCTTTTAACAATTTACCTATTTTCGTAAGAGGTAAATCGTTAAAAGGTAAAAGTACTTCCTTCAAGGGTAAATATTTTTTGAAGTAAAACTTCTTTACGCACGCTTGACTTGGGCAGTAAGCTGGCGAATGCGTAACGAGAGCGTTCGCGCAAGAGAGAGCAGTGCGCGTGCACATTTTCTTTCTCTCTTCCTATCATATAGATGGAGCAGAAGTTTTACTTCAGTTGTGTGGTCTAAAGCACACAATGATTACACATAAAATAAGAAAGATGAAGAAGGACACAATTAAATAATTAAATAAATACTTGGAGAAAGAGAAAAAATATTTTTTATACTGCGTCCAAAAATACAATTTTTTTTTTTTTTAAATTCAAATCGTTTTTTCCTGATCTGCAGAGTTCCTGAAGATGTTCAAAGGAAATATAATTATTTATTTATAATTATTGCACCTTGTTCATTATAAAAAAATCTTCAGTCTTGTTGGGGTTATAGAATTTTCAACACTTGTAAATATTACTAGCCGACTTCAAATGGATTAATTATCGATTGTTTTTGGAATAAGGCTGTATTGTTCTACTTATTATCATTTTAACTCTCTTTTGACACTAATTTCTATGTTCTCACGACCCCCACCGAGCCGCTACCAACTCGCAAATAATAGTTAAATTAATCAAAAGGAGGACATAAAACGTGTGAATACAATTGTTATTTTAACAATGTATTCAAGCCTTCCAATCAAAAGATTAACCCCTTTGACGGCATTACACAGATTATTATAATGAAATAATTATTATTTGAGTACTCGAGTTTCGTTAAAAATCGAAATTAATCCAAAACGCATGGCAAATACTTGCGCATTTGTAGAAAGGCAAAACGAACAAACTGTGGGTCATAAATCTTCTCATGAATTCTTTGACCCTTTGCCGCAAACGTGTGCAGCTGCTTTTGAAGACACTTTCAGCCTTTCACAAGCCTTTTCGGAATACTCGCCGCGAGCCGTTCTCTTCGACTCGCGGCGAACATTGTAAAGAACACTTTGTTAAACTGAATTTGGCAAAAATGTTAGTTAACCTCTTATCGCCCTTAACCGACAATATATAAATTTATTATTCTAACTGTTAGACAGCCAAATAAAGTTATTATTCTACACATTTACATAGCAAAAATGATCACTAAGTGCTTCACACCATTGATAGGTACAACATGAATATGTATTTTTAGATAAATGCCTTGAATATAAGTCTCTGGTGCCAGGAATTGTCTAGCTGTTGAGATTTAATTACAAGCAAGGCTGTTATTGTAACAAGAATTACGGGAAAACTATTAAAAAACTTTTTGTTTTAATGCTGAAGTTTTGTTGCATTGAGGTCCTAAGTCCAAAGAATGCAAACATAATATATGCAAATCTTACGTTAATATTTCTTGCTAAGACAAATTCTTTTAAAATTCATGGAGGTTTATGAGTATGAAGTTCATGATTTTTCTTGACAGAAGATGGAAGAGGATTGATTTTGATTGTTGGTGAATGGATCATTCTTCAATCATTTTTTGCAGGGTTCGTTCTAAGGCTGAAATGAGGAGTTAGAGGGAATATGGGAGTTCTAGGGAAGGATTGTACTTTCCTTCCTTGATTGAATATTCGGCAACACCTCGGCTTTCAGCAATCTTTTACGACTTTCCGTGAACTTTTTCACAAAGTTTTTTTTCTATGTCTGATTTTAGAGAAGATTTGTACAGTGCGTAAGTCTCTTCGGGGTTTATCGAATCTGGAAATTAGAAAACAATACATATGTTGGTTATGTCTTGATGTCCAGTGGGCCGCCTAAGAAAACTTGGTAAAAGCATCTCCAGAGTCTGGGAGAGACTTCAATGGAATGAATGGGGGAGACCACTCAATGTTTTTCATTCTCTTTTATTTCAACAAATTTAAATCAGATATTCAGATAATAAACTTCCTAGCGTGAATTTAATTTTAAAGTCGGATTTTATATTGAACTAGATATAAATTATAATTGTGGGATTTTTGAAGCTGAAATAATATCCTTTGATAAAACCTCACCAGGATTTATAAATTACTCGACGATCGTTGCCTTTAAAAATTTTTTTTTGCTAATTTTTGAGACGATCAGAAATAAAGAAACGTTAGGGAGGGTTGTTTAAAAAAAAATTACGAATTCATCAAATATTTTAAATTAATTTTTACGTTCTGTGTAAGTTCTATTCAAGTTCCGTTATTATTTCACTTATATGAAGCAACTGGCCTATAATTATATAATAACAGAACTTGAATATAACTTACACAGAGCGGGAAAATTAACTCAAATATTTGATGAGTTCATCAAATTTTTTGAAACAACCCGCCCTGTAAACTTGAAAAATCTCGAAAGCTGTCAAAAATTTAAACAAAAAAAACAGACATTTCAAATACAGAACTATTAATTAATAAAAAATAAAATAATTAGTCTGGTACCTACTTTATCGCAAATCTGAACAATCAGTTTTAATTTTGAAAACTAAATTTAAATTGAAAGCAAATTTGAGTTCATTGAACGTGAAAATATCACGATAGTAAATATATTCATACAGGAATTACTAACACACACATCATCACAGACTTAATGGCTTATCTATTTTATGTCATAGAAAATTTATTATAAAAGAGTTTGTATCATTATTCTTTTGGGTTACCGCAAATGGAGAAGATACATTGTTGGAAACGTGACTTTTTGGACTTCAAAGGGGACTCATCATTGTTTCTCATCAGTTTTTCAAACCAGAAGTTCACCTAAAATTTAATCATGAAACTATTTTTTAGTAGTTATCGAAGCCTAAATCGTTGATTTTCCTTTTTACATCAACCATAAAACTATTAAAAAAAAATAAAACACACATGAATGTTCACACACAAAAGCATCCGTGAGTTGTTCTGAGGAGTGTCGACCCGGATTGTCTATATCCTCTCGTTGATGTTGTCGAAACACAGCACAGTAAAATATCCGTAAATCAGCTAGATAAGACGTTTAGAGGCATACATTATATAACAATTGAAAGGAAGTTATGCGTCTCAGAAAAATATTATCTAGAGGTGGAAAAGGGAATTTAATTATATTAAAATAATTTAATGAATGCCCGAGTTGCCAGAAATTAAACTAAATATTAATTTTTGTAATTCATATTTTTGTGTCCTACATCTACATGATACTGATCTAGTAGTAGCAACGGTACCAACGGCCCTAACTGGACATAGTTATTTCTAGTGTTCACTAGAAATCGATTAATCAATCATGGGATTGATAAGGCGATCTTGTGTTTGAGGTGCTAGAATTTGGCCAAAAAGTATAATTTTTACCTCTGGCAACATCCAATACTCAATATCATTGTCATCTTCTATGATTATGGAAGGCGTGGAAACATATGACGAATTGATACTTATTTCTGTTGAGAAACGACTCTCCCTTGAAAAAGGTTATTTAAATATTTAATAGGTAAGTAGGTACTCTAAAATTTGATTAAACTGGTTATGTAGAAACCCCTAATAAATAATCTAACATGATATTTTTATAATTAATAGTTACAACAACCGTACGTGCAAATATATTTTAAAGGCACATTGGACACATACTTCTTCTCATCATAGTAAAAGTTTCCATAATAGCGGGCAAGCCTTGATTGTGGAATAACATCATTGACTGAAAGCCTATTTTCAGAAGTCGGACTTTCATTCATTATATTATTTTCTTCTTCCACTGGGCCCCCTGAAATAAAAAAAAAGCATTCAACCCTTATGTATTATTGCCCTTCGAAAGTACAAACCCCACGAACAAATTATGTTAAATAAATCCAGAGGGATCTCCAATCACCAGCTCCTAGATCATGAGACAAACTACTTGAAAATAGGTTATCACATGGTCGATACCCAGGCGGGTAAAGCGATTGCTGGTAGGTCCAAATACCCACAGCGGATATCTTCCCGACTTACCTACTTTTAAAACCTAGAATCTGCACTAAAAAAATCTGTAGTACATACTATTACCCATATATTATATTTTGTTGTGCATAACTCTATTTTTAAATTAAATTAATTCTCATCTGAATCTATACTTATTTTAAGCCTGTGTGGAGATTTAACGTAGGTACTTACTTGGTTTGAAATGTTTCTCCGTGTTTAAAATGAATCTTTTGTTTTGTGCTTGAGACAGCTTCGCATTGACGTCATAGATTATTTTTTGTGACCATAGTTTCTGGAAAATTAAAGAACTTTTTTATAAAAAAAACTGTTAACCCTATAATCATTCATTAAGCAAAAATTGTGTAGAAAAGGGAGTACACCGTGCCTGTAACTGCTATAATCAACCTCGACCCGCCTGACTGCTAGCCTAGCGACCATCCGCCGATTACTTATAAAACGATTGTAAAGACCAATACTACAAATTTTCATCGAAAGTTGGTAAAAACTTCGGCAAATGTTTACAAAATAGGGACACGCTTAATATATACTTTAAAAAAATTGTAGTAGGTAGATTTTAACTTATCTTTCTTCGCATATTTTATTGGATTTGTAAATTTATATTTTGCACACAAACTGTCGTTTCAAAATCAATCTGTCATTCAAACCATACTTACTGCATTTTAAATTCTTCCGTAACTCTTCCACTTGAACGGACACGAATTGAATACTTGCATAGATTTAACTAGTATATTATGATGAAATAAACATTAAAAAAATAACTGTTACTTACCTGATTTGCATTGATAAACTCATCATTTTTAGACTGCGGAGCCCAAGCAGTGTTAGCAAATAACTCAACTTGTCCCCAGGCTCTTGCAATATTTTCGTTCTCTTTGTTCATTCAGAAAAAGAAAATGTAATTACTATCAAAACAATCTTCTATTTATAGATACAAAATAGAAAAAAAATGAAGATTATAAAATCAGCAAAAATAATAATTGGTAAAGGCTCAATGAATGTCTTTAAAGAAATAGTGTGAAAATGACTTTGTTTTTCGTATTTGATTTTGTTTACAGTTCCAAATATAATAATTATGTACCCAACATAAATTTATTTATTTAAGTCAGTTATTTATAGTACAGTAGTTCTTATTTAGGTAAATTTATTTTGAAAATGGGGAGAATGTGAATTTGGAGAAATTTCAGAAATTTTAAGCCCATCCGCTCATTGGGCAACTGAAAAAAAAAACAGTTGGCAACTCAATCGCTATCCGCAGGAAAGGAACTTGCGAATTTCATTAGCGGTCCGCACACATAAAACTTCTCAAAGACCAGTTGTCAAGGTTGACGCGACCAGTCAGTCACCCGCAACTCGCAGTACTAGCACAGCGGCCGGCGCATTTCTGCAGTTGCCAGGTTGACAGGTTGCTATGATTGCGCCTTACGACGTGTTAAGTTTTCGAGTAATTAGCGATATATCAGAGCAGGAGAACGTCGATTTGGTCCAGGGGGTTGATACATTATTATTATATACTAAGATTGGTAATTGTGAATTATATTTTTGTTAAATAAGCTGATATAATTACTGGCATCGCAAAGTTGAGTTGCGCCGTGAATTGAGTTGTCAACCAATTTTAGTTTTTTGTAGGGAAATTCATGTTTTGCACATAACATCATCGCTCTGATTATTCATTCTGAAATCTATGGTTCATTCAAATTTGGCGGTGGATTAAACATGAACTAACTCTGTATCTTTATATTTGAATTTGGTAACCACATCTACTATCTTCATCAGCAACCACATCTACCATCTTTACATCATAGATGAGAGCGCCCCACTTTTACGACAACTTGTATGCGGAGCACTTTACTCTCGGTACTCGTTACCTCCCATGAAAATGCTTTCCGAAACGTTGGCTATAGAACGAGGTATCGCAATACGGCATAATACCCCAAAAATAAATTACGATAAAACTTTTGGGCTAATTGTTCGTTTATATCAAAGGTTCCCAACCTTATCTGTCTCGCCACCCACTTCCCAAAACTTATTTTTCTTCAACACACCTCTCACCCCCATCTTCATAACGGGGAAGCTCAATGCGCCTCCTTTTGAAGAAGGTATCACGACAAACAGGTTAGTAGCGTAGTAGTTATGGTTTCCCACCCTGACTTTGTGGGTTCGATCCTTTACTAGAGTCCACATTTTCCGATTATAATAATGAAAGTGGGTAAATTATTTGAAACTGGGAAACGCTGTTTTTCTTAATTAAAAAAAATCGTTACTCTATTATTATTTATGAATTTATGTAATTTAAGGATATAAAAAATATGTATCATTAAAAAAACTCCACCAACCTAGACTAACCTAATCACTAATTGATAGGTTCATATATATAAGATCCTTGACTTGAATTCATTGCTTTTTTCTAAATCCTCTGACCCCCTTAACAGCCGTTCATCGTTCATTCATCATCATTTACCCTCGAGGGCTCCACCGTCCCCGTTGGGAATCACTAGTTTTCATGCAGCTTTACTTGTATTCTTAGTTTATCTACTTAGGTATATGGGTAGGTACCTAGTTATTTCACCAAAAATTATGATCGAGGCGGGGGATGTATTTTATTATTAGCATTTACAGCCTTACTAAACAACCTCGTGAATATTTTATTCAATTGATAAACGACCGTGTATGTGAAAACTTTGAAGTGAAAACATCTTTAGAACCGTTGTGATTTGAAACTCGATGAAACTGTTGGGAGCTCTTTCATTAAAAAGAGACAAAATACCCTACATCAATAGAATTTAGCCTACGAGAGAATGAGATAGCAATAATTTTTTTTTCACGGGTACTCGGTTTCAAAAAAAATAGTTTCTTACTTGAAAAAAGTTTTTAAAAAAAAACCTTACCACAAACGTTTTAAATCAAAACCGATCCGATCTGCCGGATCTGCCCTGATGGTGGACATTGCAACGCTGTCCGAAACGTTGACTAAAGAAGGAGGTAGCGCAACACGGCATAACATCCCAAAAAAAAATAACGAAAATACTTTTGGCCGTGAAAATCTGAAACCGTATCTTTTTAAGGTTTGCTTGCTTACCTAAAAACGCTAATTTCTATGATACATTTACCAACACATCAAAGTGTGTGTCATTGTGTTGACACGCCACGACCTACAAGTATGTCTCTAACCATAATAAATGTATGAAACCGATGTGCTTCCTGGCGCGTCACGACACGCCACGACACGCCACGACACGCCACGACACGCAAATATGTTTCTGCCTTCGTTTTAAAAAATATATATATTTTATAGAAATACTGATAAATAGACCATAAAATTCAAAATTAACCACACTCTCTGACAACGGGAGCGTTCAATTCATAACACGCAATCACTGCATAATGTCTTGACTAAAACTGACGAAAAAAAATACATGCACAATAAGTTTTAAATACATTGAATACATGAATATAATAAGTTTTTTTTTTATTTAACAAAAATTATTTCATGTAGAGATTAAAAACATCATTATCTACAAAACCAATTGCCCACCGGGCACCTTAAGCTCGCTAAAAAAAGCTCATCTGCGCTCACATGCTTAGTGTTGCCCGTTGGAATAATTACATTTGTCGTTTTTTTTATTAGTATCTAATAGAATCTATAATTGCACGATATTTGTACAATGTGTAACAAAAACACCGTCTTACGGTCATGAAATGTTTTAAGCATAGTTTGTCGTTCATGGCTAGAATTATTTATTTTTGAAATGTAGTTTTTACACTTACCTACCAACACATATTTAAAAGAAATGTTCCTATTATATAGAGTGTACACTCGGTGATAAAATACACTTTATCGAGCTGTGGAGGAAACAATGTTTATATTGAACCTGAATAGGCAAATACACCATTTGTAAAAAAAAATGTTTACCTATACCTACCGGTAAGAGCAGGCAAAATGAATCTCAGGATCCTGATCAACTAATTTGTATAGTCGCTGCATCTGTACATCGTGAATTAATGTCAAATATTCATGATTATTCGTATTCCGCTATAAAATTGTACACGTTCAATGATCTTTTCATTTTCGCAATGGGAACTGATTATCGAAACAATTCAGAGACGTGATAAAATAGGTAGGTACCATAATTATTTGATTTTATTTAAATAATACCTAATTATAATAATAATACGAGAATATATATATATACGAGAATGCCAGCATTCTTATAAATACCAACCAGGAATTATTAGATTCCTGGTCAAATAAAATTCTTCACGCAAAACACTTCAATTATCTCAACCAAACATATGTTGACAAATTTTCGTCAAACAAATGGTTGAGTATTGGAGAGTTGAGCGCAGAAATAGAAGGCTTTATGCTTGCCATACAAGATAGAGTCATTAATACTAAAAATTATAGGAAGCATATCATCAAAGATGCAAATCAAATTGATGATTTATGTAGAAAATGTTTGGCTTTTCCGGAAACTATAGAACATATTATATCGGGATGTTCTGTATTAGCGCCGTCCGAGTATACATTTAGGCACAATCAAGTTTTAAAAATAATTCACCAAAGTTTGGTAATTAAACATAACTTGATTGACTGCCGTAATGTACCATATTATGAATATGAACCAAATTCATTTTTAGAAAATGAATTTTATAAAATTTATTATGATAAAACTATTCTGACAGACAGAACAATTAGTCATAATAGACCCGATATAGTTTTACATGACAAAATTAAGAAAATAACTTATATCATTGATGTCGCTATACCAAATTCTTGTAATATTCAGAAAACTATTTCTGAAAAAATAAGAAAATATACAGATTTAGGAAATGAAATTAAAAGAATTTGGCATTCTCAGACTATAAAAATATTACCATTTGTTATTTCGGCTACTGGCATTATACCTAGCTCTCTCATTCAAAATTTAGGCGTATTAGATTTGTCAAAAAAAATTTGTACATAAAAATGCAAAAGTCGGTCATTTTAAATACATGTAGGATTACGAAAGATTTTTTAAATATTTATATTGAGGGATCAGTAGGATTTATCGGACCAGTTAGGATTTCATCAGAGCCGAACCCTCTGATATGAAAATATCTGGAGTCGGTGAAATATTTTCCCATTATGTTTCTGGTGGATTGACGTATTGTTCTTGTATTGTTTTATTCTTATATAGTGCAATTACATTGCGTTAATTTACTAGATATTCATTTGTGGAAAAGTGTGTGGAAGGGTTTAGTCTTTCATTTGGGAAAGATTCAACCCGGACATGAAATCTGGAGCACCGTAAAATAAATAATAAATTTATTTCAGATAAAAGTTATACAATTAAACATATGTGGAAACTTTGACTAGCCAACTAGGAATGGATCCTGTTTTAGGCCAGTCAAATTGACAAATTTAGTTCATATCATAAATTTTTTCTTACATTGTTTAAGTTTATAACATATTATTTAAAGAAGGAAAAAAGTGTTACAATTGAATTCCTCATATAAGCTTTAGATAAATACACAATTTTGTACTTATGAGAAAAAGAATACCTAAGTGAAGAGAAAAAATGAAGATTGCTTATGTTAAATGTGAATGTTTTGGAAAATGGAAAATGGGAAGCGTAGTGATATAAGTTTATAATCTGGATGGGGGATTAGAAAATAATCGATCGCATAAATTAATAAAGAATAGACAGTTATGTTCTGGAGTGATAAGTATGTGTTTTTGTATTGTATGGACTCTAACAAATTATGTATGAGTGTGTGTTTTTTTTTTATTTTTTCTATTTTTTTTTAATCCTCGACTATCTATTGGTCAACATATCTTCGCTTTTGACCCTCCCTAAATCAAGAAGCCAGTCGTTGATCAATTTGCGCAAAACAGTTGTACTTTTCGATTTCCAAGCATTAGGAATGATATTAAATACTTTACGTCCTAAGTACGAAAATTGCCGTTGCCCAAGGGACGTCGTGGTTTTTATTGGGACTGTTGGATTGTTCCTTGAATGTCGGGTGTCGTGAAGGTGGTCAATGGAAAGGAAGTGCTGACGTCGTTTTTGAGCATATAATACAATCTTTCTAATATACAATTGCCGAACATCAAGAACTTTTAATTCCGTGAATAATGCGTCACTGGGGTACCATACTATTTTAATTACGTATTTCTTTCTACATCTGCATTTTTCATATCTTTTTTCACTCGTCTGCGTCTGGTCTAACAGCGTCTGCTGAATGTTGTAGATATATTTTCGTTTTAGATGTAAGTATTATTTGGTACTTATATTGTGTATCTATTGCAAAAAATTATATAAATGCTTTGAAAAATATAAATTTATCTTTCCTTCGACACTTAAAAAATCTTGAATTTATTGCTAAGAACAAACTTGAAGAGTTGAAGTCGAAGACTATTTAATTAATAAGAATATTTTATTGTTAACCCGACGAACTTCGTACCGCCTCAGAATCAATAACTGTTGAATTAAATTCAGTTTTTTTTGAAGCAATCATCAATGCGCAACTGTCCGTGTTTTGTTTTTGTTAGTATCAGAGATAGAGTTGTGTACGGATTTATATTTTTTATGATTTTCTTACTTTTCCACTTACATACGAGAATTTGGGGGGGGTTATGGGTGCCGCCGCCCCGGGAACCATTTATTGGATAACCATCACCTCTGTCATACGTCACCCATAGGACACCCCAAATGGTTTGCTGCGTTTGGTGATTTAGCAGGGGTGCCCGGGTTCACCGTTTGTCTCATTTTTGACTATTGACATTTAGGGTGTAAGAAAGAGAGGCAGTATTAAATGTTTGAATAAAACAAAACAATCAGCGCATTGAAATTTGACGTTTTTGAATTTTTGATATAAAAATATATATTTTATATTTTTGTATATTTATATCCTACTAATATCTATTATAAAGGCGAAAGTTTGTATGTATGTATGGATGTTTGTTACTCTTTCACGCAATAAATAATGAATGGATTTTAATGAAACTTTACAGTAATAATCAGAATAGGCTAAGGCTATAACTTAGAGCTCTGGCATTATGAAATTTGTATACAATAATACGTTTATTGTCCAGAGTCCAGACGAAAAGCAAAGTGTTGCCACGTAATTGTTTAACAATACAAAAAAGTTTGACATGCGCTGTCATTTTGTTATTTGTTTAGGTTGCTATGGAGATCCCTTTGATAGTTAAGATTTACAGCGCGTGTTTGATTGTTACGTTGTGGGGGGGGGCGGGGGGTGTTGGGGGGGCGGAGGGGGGGGGGGCGAGTGGCGCGTGCGAAGCCGGGGGCAAAAGCTAGTATTTTTGGTATACTCACTCACTACTCAATATTATAGGTACTTATCACAAAATTCCTGCAGCTCTTTCAAAAATGAAAATTCGTCCCATACAAAATGTATGGGGAAAAGAATTTAATTAATAACTATTTTTTTTCCATAATTTTTGTGATGTGTTAATAGTTATTGTGTTATCCGGGGCGGAGACAAATCCAACAAATAAAAGATAAAAAAATCGGTCCAGCCGTTCAGGAGTTATAAATAGTGTAACTAACCCGACTATGTCTTATATATTAAGAAGATTACAACAGTTTTTGTCTTGGGAAAGAAGTAAATAAATAAATTAATAAAGAAGTCATATCAGGAACTTTTTAACTTCTTATTATGATCGAATTAGAGCATTTCACTTAGGTACACATGCATAATTATTATATATAGGTAGGTATATATAATAATGAAAACTAGGAGGTAGGTATATATCAGTTATTTTAACATTCAAGTTCCCAATTTTTTGTATTTCTAGATGTTTTTTTTTGATAGTTTTATTTTCCACGTAGGTACATATGTTACTTTAAATTTTATTTTTTCTGCTGCCGGTTTTGCACATCCGTGTCATTCACTAGCAAACTTAAAACTATTAAAATTTAAAGTAACAAATGAACCTACATGGAAAATAAAACGCTTCAAACCAAAATGAAAAGTTCCATTTGACTATGGTGAAGGAATTAGGTATAATATATTACTCTGTAATCCCAAGTTACCTACAAGATCTTCCATAAGAAGAAACAAGAGTTGAAAATGTAATAATAACAAAATGCCTGTAAAAACAGAGTTTTATCATAATACTAGCTGGGTAATCCGGCTTCGCTCAGGACAACATTCGAGAATGTTCTGGAATGTTTCACAATGAGTGTTCGATTCCCTATTCTCGAACATTCCACGACGTACTCCGCCACTCCTTCCAGAACTTTCTAGAGCTCTGAGACTGTTTTAGAAATTTCAAGAGGGCGAAACTTTCAGCCCTTATATCTTCAAAAGCACGCCCTTTAGGTAAAACGGGAACCGTCATCCTGGAGGGGGGATAGAGATCTACCACACAATATAACTCCCTTGACCGTAGCGGGGCTCGTTTCTGAGTTTTTGCGGGACGAACGTTTTTTTGGACTTTCTGTTATAATATATATTGGTTACAAACTATAGGTAATTTAAAAAAAATAGTTAGGATGTGAGGTATTTTTTTAGCTTTCACAAACTTTGAGCAATTAAAATTTTGCCTAGGGTTTTTACCTAAATTTGCTGACACACATAAATACACAATAATTCAGAAGCAGCGCACCTAAAGCGATACAAAAATACTTTAATAGGAACCCTCCCGGTTATAATGCCCGAACTGCCTTTTCTAAGTACATATTGATTAAGCGCCATTTCGTTTGTGTTCAGATGGGCGTGGCTTATCATTATGATCACACGGAGATGAGTCCAAATAGCGTATATCCGTTTCATCTCGCCGATGCTGCAGGGCGGGCGGAGCTGATCGAGACGTGTGGTCCCCCTTTCTTTAACAGTCTAGTTCCGTAGCAATCGCAGCGTCTGTCTCTTTTGTTGTACGGATATCTAGTGAGATGGCGGGAGACGTATACCCGTCTCCCTCGACGAAGACTCCCACAAGTTAAGAGGAGATCTCATCGCTGAAAAAAGTCTGACCTCGCTGTTGCGTTGAACTGAAAGTAAAACTCTTAGATATTTTGACAAAATATCAAACATGTTTATAGTGGAGGTAATTGTTTTCGTCTCAGGTTTTCCTCAATATTTATCTTAAGAGATATGTTTGTGTTCTCTTAATTGTTGTGATAAATTATCACTTATTGATAATATTTGATATTCCCACCAAAAACAAAATCGTTTATGCAGGTCCTCACGGTTTCTTGAATTAGCGGGTACGGTTTCCGTCAAGACGCAAAAGTATTTGGAGTCGGATTATTTCATTTCTAATAAATATGGATGCTATGTGTCTGGGATTCGTAATGGACTTTGTTTATAAGGTTAATGTACGGAAAGTGAGAGCAAATGCTGTGGGAATATCCGCAAGTGGATATTCTATGCTGATGTTGTCGTTGCTCTACCGGTATTACGATTGAAGATGTTCCGAGGAACTAGCGTCTCTCTAGTAACTATTAATTCCCTCGGCACCAGTGCATAGCCGGGAAACACGCCAAACACGCAAACACGGTTGACATTATTTACATGAGAGCCGGTCGTTTCTACGACTCGTTCCTGAGTTCAACAGCTTGGCTGTAGAATGATTTGCCGGCCTCTGTGTTTCCTCTGTCCTACAACATGGATCTCTTCAAGACCCATATTCACTCTTTCCTTTCCTCCAAAAGACTCTTCACACAGCATCTTCAAAGATGACATAGGCCCTGAGGGAAATTATTTTCGTCCTGTGTGGAGTTAATGCAAAAAAAGTGGAGAAATATCAAGTAAATCATTATCCCCGGCCAGGTGGCGGAAAATCGATTATACGTAGGAAATATAATAATATTTCCTAATGTTAGAAATATTACATAATACGCTTATCTGAAACTTTGCAGTCATTTAGGTAAGTATAGATTTAAAAAAATATATTTTCTTAAAATTGTGAAATTCCGCGTTTATTAGTTACCACCAATTTAGTTAAAACTTGTACGATTACCCTATTTATAGAAAGCCGATTAGTTTAACACATCTCAAAAAAAAGAGATGACCGCGCCGAGAGCGTTGAAGTTGATTGCCTTCCGAAATTGATGAGGCCGACCCGTGTACGGTATAAATTACGATGAATATACCTATCTCGACTAATGAGTTGACTGTGCTGATAGCGTTGAACTCAGTTGAATCGCCCGATGAGGTCTGCCGGGTCGGCGGGCCATAAAGCCGGGGAATGCGGGGCCTGTTTAATCCGCCAGTTTGATGTGTGCTTATTGTGTAAACTGTTAAGACTATTAAACTTGCGCAGACGGAGGGCAAATGGGGAGAATTCACAGAAATGACGGCTCCTGATGGCAGCCATACATGCAGGCCAGGCGTAAAAACAATCGTTAAACACAACATACATGGATTTCGAAGCGGGAAAAAATCTCTTCCGAAAATATCCATACACAGAAAAGATACAATTTTTTTCTTTATGAAACCGTAGTTTAAAAAAATGCATCCATTAGAACAGACGGTACTGATGAACAGTTTGTAAAATAAGAATAGAATACATAGGAGGACGCCACTGTTGTTCAAATGGCAATACTAATCATATAACTCCTGTTGAAAATGTAAAGCTGTGTACCCTACATTTTTGTAAAAAAAGGCATGAAAGTGAAAAAAAAAAAATTTTCGTAGCAAAACAGATACCCACTGATCTCAAAATTAGAATTGCATATAGGTATATAATACCTTGCCATTTTGTATTAACATAATGAAGAATAACGATATTGTAATAAAATATAAAGCACGGTTTAGAAATTGCTCACATTTATTTAGCACTTGCCCGGGCTTTAGATCACGTCTCTAATATTAGATCTGAATATATTTAACTCATTCAGATCTAAGAGTAGTGTAACTAAACTCACCATTAGTGATTCTTCCTTTGTACCTCCTGTTATATTGAAATCTATTTTAAATTGAATGAAAGCAAATCACTTTGAAAAACACCATTTAATCAAATTTATGTCATTTAGTAGATACCTTAACAAGAGTGCTTCTTCGATTATTTTTATTCTTTAAGAACAAAAAAATGTGATTTACAGCGTTCTATAGATTCAATGTCATTGCGCTTTAAAATAATATTTGATAGTTAAATTGGTGTTGCCAAACTATACATTTTGTAGTTCCATTTTTAATATTTTCTAGGTACTCTTAATTGACAGATTGTACTGTTCAATATTGATGGTACTGGAGAAATGAAGGTTTTAGAAAATGATTTCTTCTTATACCTACACCTGTATGTATTAATTTATTTAGGTGACCGGACAACTCAGAATGAAATCAACTCAACACTTCCCCTGAAAATTCATTAAAATTGATGAAAAAAAAATTAAATAGATTATGTTTGATTAGGGTTATGTGCTATTTTAAAATTATTTTTTTCATTGCTTTTAATGACTTTTCAGATAAGTATTGAGTTGATTTTATTCTGAGTTGGCATGGAACCATTTATTAGTATCCAATAATTACTTAGGTATTATTGTTTAAAATAACCTTAAAAGTTATTAGAATAATTTAGTTTGTGATTGTTGCATTCAAAACAGCTTACGAATAGGCCACTTGCATGGATTTCATAACGACTTGGAAAAATTCCTGTGGATAGATTTTTTTACGAAGATTACGAAAATGTTATTAAAATTTTTAAGAAGTGTATAGTTTTTCTTATTTTTAAATAAATAAATCCATTATTTGAGCTCGTGACGTCACTACATAAAAATGTCCCATCTCCGATTATGTTCCCTTAATTTTGTAAAATTCCACACTGATTAATTTTTTTTTTATATGGCAACACTTTGATTTCCGGCGAATTTTTGAATTTGTGTTTAACGTTACGATTTTTTGATAAAGATGGCGGTGTTTCTACAGATGTTACGAAAAGAACCCCGTACAATTTATTGCTATTCAAGTGGAAAACGTTCTTTTTTAAAAATGATTTTCGGCTATGTAATTATCGTTTTTTCGCTCACATAAAATTATGTCCCCGTATTTTCGGTTTATAAAAAATGGTCTGATTTTTCGGATTGAAATTTTCAAAAAATCGCCAGGATTTCAAAAATACGATTTAAAAAAAGAAAAACGGAATGTCTTAGAATATTTGCCTTAACCGGAATTTAAAAAAAAAAAATTGATGCAAGTGGCCTATTACAGCTTCAGATGCACTTGTAATGACCTCAAAATACTATAAACAAAACGAGACGAAATGGCATTTGTTGGTGGGTGATGGTATGCGTAGGAAAAAAAACAAGGCATGTAAGTAAAAAAGGAATTATCAATCATTAACCACTGTATCTTTGCGAAGGAGCACTCGACACAACATTAATACGGTCAAATTCCTCATTTTTAATTAAAAACAAGATTGTGTACACGAAAAACACTCTTGCTTCCATAGTAGTTCCAAATCTTCTTCTGTTTTTAAAACATATTGCCACGAATTTTCACTATTTTTCTTTCCATTGTTCTAAATTTCAAATACCGTTCCAGCAACGTGATGGTTAGGGAGGGGCAGGAACTGGATAAATGACATCCCGGTAGGAACTATGCATATTCTCAATTCAAAAGAAAACAACAGTTACGATGGGTTAACAAAGATTTTTTGCTTATTAATAATATCTGCAATTATTTTTATCTTATTTCTAATAATTCAAAATTAATAATGTATCTATGTGGAACCGATTACCATTTTAACCCTTACTGAATTCGTCCCGAGGAAAATAAAGGTAAAAATAAGACTTCCTAATTTAGTCAAATAAATATCCCGTGCTTTGCGCAATTGAAGGAAATTCCTCATGACTATTTTTTCTTCTTTAGGTCACATCAAGTGATTCCCGACGTTTGGTGATTTACAGGGATGCCCGGGTTCATGGGGTGAGATTTGTTTAGGTCTTGGCGATGGATGAGTTTTCCCACCAGTCAAATCAGGCCAGATCAGGAGAGTCTGGTTGAGGGAGATCTTTTGACCTCTCCAGCCGGACTCTCTCGAGCGCGTTGGGAGGGATGGATTCATACATCGGTCATTCCTGGACACGTTGAACTCCTGATTCCTACCCATCCCTTAAGTCTTATTCATTTCCGGAACTTCTCCTCTCTTTGCTTCCATAAAAATTTTCTCTGCGTAGCATCCCCAAAAATGACAAAGGCCCACCTATGTGGAGCTAACTTTAAAAAAACGAGTGTGCTTTAGACCACATAACTGAAGTAAAACTTCTGCTCCATATGATAGGAAGAGAGAAATAAAATGTGCGCGCGCACTGCTCTCTCTTGCTCCTACAGTGTGATACAGACAATAGACCTGCACTGTGTAACGTAACTGGCTATCAGAGAAACAAAATGTGTGCTCGCACCTCTCTTTTGCCCCTACAGTAATATACGAAGCGTTTGCCTCACTTTTCGTAACGCTCTCGTCACGCATTCGCCAGCTCACCCCCCAAGTCAAGCGTGCGTAAAGAAGTTTTACTTCAAAAATCGATATTCAGCAACAATTACCGAAAATATGACAGATCCTGTTTCTGGTGTTTGGCTGGAAATGGGATCCATTATTATTTTCACTTTTCTTATATTATCTTTATATTTATGCACGATAGACTATAAATTATTTATTAAAAAAATTAACAAAACAAAAAAACGACTTAAAAAAATGCACTAAAAAGTAAAAAAATATTTTCGTATTCTTCTAGAACTTAATAATCAACTTACTTTTTCTACTCATAATAACGATCGTACCTACATATATAAGAGTAGAAAAAGTAAGTTGATTATTAAGTTGTAGAAGAATACGAAATTATTTTTTACTTTTTAGTGCATTTTTTTAAGTCGTTTTTTTGTTTTGTTATTTTTTGTTTGTTTATAATTTGATTTTTAGTGAATCTGAAGTATACTAACTAATTTGTCTGAACATGGGTAGACCTACTAAACGTGCTGCTCATATGAGACAGTCATTACTTGACCATAACGGCGTTACAGTAGGTGATTCAAAGATCCGGATAGCCTATAAAAGATTCGGCCGAGAATCGTTATTTGCTCCTAAGAATTAAAGAGTTCCGTTCCTTTGTCATGGATCCCATAATCAGAACCTAACCAAACTCTCATTAAAATACCCTTGAAGTACATCCTTTCCAATAAAAAAAAGAGTGTGCTTTAGACCACACGACTGAAGTAAAACTTCACTAACTTTTGTCGGGTACCCGCTGTATATAATGTTATGTAGTGCAGGCGCTTGCATTACAATGTAGTTTTCCGGGACTTGGGATGGAACCATTAAAGTTTAGTTGACCCCGAGGTTACAGTGGCCATGCAACGCATGCAGAGTTCCCGCTGTATATAATTTATTTATTTATTTACGGACAAATAGTCCATTAACAATATAACAATAACACGAATAACAAGCGTGCGTAAAGGCCCGACCCGCCTAGCAATCGATCACCGTTCGCATCGATTACCGTACGCAAGACATTTTTCGTAACAATCACAACTTTTCGTAACGCATTCACCAGCTTACCCCCCAAGTTTCAATCGTGAGTAAAGAAGTTTTAATTACTTCTTCAAACTTTGCAAAATAACTTTGTGGCATTATTGATTATTTAATTAATAACAAATCACTTTGTTTAAACCAATTTTATTCTAATTTGTCTATACTTGTTTGTCATTTATTTTTCTTTATATTAACATATCCTGAAGAAGATAACATTGTTATTGAAACATGTCCATATTGTTAATTAAAAAAGTGGTTTAAACAAAGTGATTTGTTATTAATTAAATAAAGAAGTTTTACTTCAAAACATAATCATCGAAATCGGTTGGCGTGATATTGACTTATTCGTCCATTGCGCACATACTTAATGCAAATTTAGGACTTATATGGTTTTCTCATGGATGCCATTGTCAGAACTGAACCAAATGGATCCACACGGGAAGCATTAGCTTACAAATAAAAAAAAGAATCATCATTATGGGTTCACCCAATCGAGAGTTCTGAGGTAACAATATAAAAAAAATAAACAAAAATTTTAACAAAACAAAAACAACTTCAAAAAATGCACTAAAAATTTAAAAAAATAATTTCGTACGATTGTTATTTTTGGAGCCGGTGTCAGCCAAGGTAACTACATACATAGGTAGTTAGTTATAGGTGAGATGTGGAGATCTTGGCTGACACCGATTCCAAAAATAACAATCGTACGAAATTATTTTTTTACTTCTTAGTGCATTTTTTGAAGTCGTTTTTTGTTTTGTTAAATTTTTGGTTTATTTTTTGATTTTTAGTGACGAGCGTGCGTAAAGAAGTTTTACTAAAAAAAAAATCATCGAAATCGGTTGGCGTGATATTGAGTTATTCGTCCATTTGTCGCGCACATACTTATTGCAAATTTAAGACATATATGGTTTTCTCATCGATCACATTGTCAGAACTGGACCAAATTAAAATGGGACCACACAGCACCAGCTTTCTAAAAAATAAAGAATCATCAATATCGGTTCACCCAATCGAAAGTTCTGAGGTAACAAACATAAAAAAAAAATTAAAAAATACAGTCGAATTGATAATCTACTCCTTTTCGAAGTCGTTCAAAAAAATAAAAAAAATTACGGTCGAATTGAGAACCTCCTCCTTTTTGAAGTCTTTTTAAAATTAAACAATTAGTAGAACGATAGATTTTTTTCCTTACTAATAACAAAAGAAACGAGTGTGTTCTAGACCACATGACTGAAGTAAAACTTCACTAACTTATAAAAGAAGAGAGAAAGAAAATGTGCGCGCGCACTGCTCTCTCTTGCTCCTACGGTGTGATACAGACAATCGGCCTGCACTGTGTCTTAGATATACGAAATGTGACTGGCTATGAGAGAAAGAGAGAAATAAAATATGTTTTCCGCCCCTCTCCCCCCCCTCCAACTAATTCCATTTCCACCCCCGCCTGTCTTTCTATGCTTGATAATTTAGTTTTTAGTACATATAATGTCCTGATGAAGAGAACATCGTTCTCGAAACATGTCGACTATTTAAATAAAGATTATTGTGGTAAAAACAAAGTGTTTTAATAATTTAATTAATAAAATATGTGTTCGCACCTCCTCTCTTGCCCCTACAGTGATATACGAATAGTAACTCTCTCTCTCTTTCTATCTTCACTAACGTGTGTCTCTCTCTCAACTTCCGTTGGCCTCCCCCGATCACACTTTTCGTAACGCTCTCGCCACGCATTCACCAGCTTACTCCCCAAGTCAAGCGTGCGTAAAGAAGTAAAAAATTAATTAGTGGGTCAAAAATATAGATTTACAGTTACACTAAAAATGGTAATCAAAATAAAACAGGGTCTATTGGCGGAAATGAAAGCGCGGTGAATGGGTTAACACGGTCATTATCAGTCTTTATGTGTGTTCCTTTTCACCAAATAGGTACTTCTGATGACGATCTGTTCTACCTATATTAATCCTGTGACTCGGTTAGTTCCTAAATAAAGTTTCGTTTTTACACGTATCGCGGTTTAGCACATGTTATCTGCAAATTCAGGCTGACCTATTATGTCGTTTTGACGCGTCGTCAAAATGGATAGGTACCTAAGACTAAATTTGAATTTGTTTTCATGTGATTCATCTTATATCGCACTCGCGAGTTCCCGTCATGCGTTGTAATGGCGCTTATAAAGAAATTGTTTCTCCCTGCGAGACTTTTCCCATTCCGTTCCCCTTCCGCCTCCCCTTCCCTCCCATGTGAACTTCCCCTCGCGTGTTCATCCTCCGTCTTCTCCGCCTTCCCTCTCCCCTCTCCCGCGAACACCTCTCCCGCGTTAAATATATTCAGTCACGGAACATTCAGATCAAAAAGCTCGCGTGGCACCTATTGTATTTTTTTTTTATAAATTTTCTTTTTTCTTACTTTTACAAACATTCATTATCGATTAAGAACAATCATACCTAACATAGGTACCTACCTATTTAAAATAAATATATATTTTTATTATATTCAAAGCATTCGGTTTTGGTTAGTGCCATAGGTGAGTACTTCGCTTAAATTCATTAATTTAAAAACTTTCCAGAATCTTTCGCGAGAGTGAAAAGAAGGTAATTTGAAAGTTTCAAACATTTCCTATGCTTAATACAGCATTGCTTAGACAACTCACATACATAGAAACATATATTGATTTTTATACATATGGATGCATTTATAAGCTATTGTATAATATTTATTTATAATTCATGTAATTTTTTTTCATGATACCTTAAACTAATTAATTAATCTTTGTAATATTGGTTTTTTCTCTATAGGAACTTGTTTTTTTCTGTATTTTTATATGGTGCTGTGTTCCAAATTTTATGTCCGGGTTAAATCTTTCCCACAGAAAAAACTAAACCCTTTCACACACTTTTCCACAAATGTTTATCTAGTCAATCTACGCTATGTAAGTGCAATATATAAGTATAATAAATACAAAACAATACAAGAACAATGCGTCAATCTACCAGAGATCAAATGTGAAAAAATATTCACCGACTCCAGATATTTTCATATCAGAGGGTTCGGCTCGATGGAACTCCTAACTGGGCCGATAAATCCTACTGATCCCTCAATATGAATATTTAATAAACAAAAACTTTAACAAAACAAAAAACAACTTAAAAAAATGCACTAAAAAGTAAAAAGTTTAAAAGTTTTTAAAATAATTTCGTACGATTGTTATTTTTGGAGTCGGTGTCAGCCAAGGTAACTACATACATAGGTAGTTATAGGTGAGATGTGGAGATCTTGGCTGACACCGACTCCAAAAAAAACAATCGTACGAAATTATTTTTTTACTTTTTAGTGCATTTTTTTAAGTCGTTTTTTGTTTTGTTAAAATTTTTGTTTATTTTTTGATTTTTAGTGACAAGCGTGCGTAAAGAAGTTTTACTTCAAAAAAGAGAATATCGAAATCTGTTGGCGTAATATTGAGTTATTCGTCCATTTATCGCGCACATACTTATTGCAAATTTAAGACATATGTGGTTTTCTCATGGATCCCATTGTCAGAACTGGACCAAATTAAAATGGGACCACACGGGAAGCACCAGATTTCTAATAACAAAGAATCATCAATATCGGCTTACCCAATCTAAAGTTCCGAGGTACCAAAAAAAAATACCGTCTAATTGATAACCTCCTCCTTTTCGAAGTCGTTTAAAAATCTTTCGTAATCCTACATGTATTTAAAATGACTGACTTTTGCATTTGTATATATAAATTGTTTGACAAATGTAATACGCCTAAATTTTGAATGAGAGAGCTAGGTATAATGCCGGTAGCCGAAATAACAAATGGTAATATATTACATATATTCTGAGAATGGCAATTTTTTTTATCTGTCTTTTAGAATAGTTTTATCGTAATAAATTTTATAAAATTCATTTTCTTAAAATGAATTTTATTAATATTCATAATATGGTACATTACGGCAGTCAATCAAGTTATGTTTAATTACCAAACTTTGGTGAATTATTTTTAAAACTTGATTGTGCCAAAATGTATACTCGGACGGCGCTAATACAGAACATCCCGATATAATATGTTCTATAGTTTCCGGAAAAGCTAAACATTTTATTTTTGTAAATCGTTATTATTGTTAATTTTCATTTTATCCTGAAGAAGAAACCATTGGTTTCTAAACACGTTGATAATTTTGATTATATGAGTATTGTACATAAAGTTATTTGTCTTCATTTACTTTAGGTTAGTATTATTAATTTATTCTACTGCCTTCTTTTTAATAATTTCGTAAACATCGCAATATACGCAAATTCATGTGGCATTAGAAATCAATGAAAATTTGTTGATTTTTCATTAAATTATGCCGACGGCCTACAAAACCGCAATCAATTTACAGTGCGGTTCTACGAATAAGCATAAATTCGCACTATCAATTAATATTTTAATAATTATTGTTATCAAGTCATAATTAAAAAATGGCTGTTTTACTGTTATACCACACAAGAGTCCCATCTGCTCCTAACCGTTAGGAGCCAGTATTAGGGAGGGGAAGGAGTTGTGGAAGAGGAAGGTGGTAAAGTACCTGGCTATTCAGATCGGGTCACCAAACACGGCTGAAGCTATTTTAAGCAACTTTTAAATTCTGAATGATGGTTATACCCGGCTGTACATGGTACACGGCCATATATGGTTATATTGGTTATACAGGGCGATACTGAGAGAATCTTCCACTCTAACAAAAAATATTTGGGTTTTGAACCCGCGATCTCCGGATTACAAGGCGAGAGCCTGATCCCTCGACCACGGAGACCAGTGGCCATGGTTTGTCAGGGGCGTTGAAAAAAAACTAATTTCTAGAAGAGTGTGAATAAATTTATAATAGCCTTTATTATCTGGTATATTTTATTACTTGTTTTAAAAGTCTATTAAGATATTTATGTAATTATTGGCATGTTGCGATTTTCTTTATAAACTCAGCTTGACGTAAGCATGCGAATTTCATTATTAAACTGTTAAACCACAAAGGTTAATCCAGTACTTTAAATTATTTATTTTTCTTGAAACAATGTTGATATTATTGTAGGTACTTTGATGGTGTGGAATGACTGTAAGGAAATTTGTGCCAGAGAGAAGTAACAATATATGACACGCCATGACCGGATTGTTTTTAGTAATGATCATTAATTTATAGGTGATTTTTTTTGCTTAATTATTAATATGAACTACTATTATAGGTAGAAACAACTTAGCCTATATCTCACTTGCTGGATGTGTCTGCCTTGCTAATCTTCAGGTGGAACTAGAGTGGAACCCTACTTCAAAGGGAAATTTGAGAAAATATGACCTTTTTTAGATTACATTAGAATTGAGAATGCAGACAGCGCGGCGCGGTGTGATCAAACATTAGACAACGAAAGCACTGTTGATAAGCCATAAAAACTTATCATTATTAATCTTTCATATTGGTGAAATACACCATCAAAATCAAGATAACAATTATTTATTTATTTACGCCCTTTTTCGGGGCTTTTACATAATATAATACGCAAATATAGCAACTGAAATTTGTAAGAAACGGCAGGTCTTGCTGGAACACAAATAGGAAAATCATCAGTATGAACATCCAAAATCATAATTAATCAAAAGTATTTTTTTCAGTTTTTTCGACATGCAAATTATCGTGGACCGTATCTTTTTGTTTAATTTAAAACATAACATATGGCTTCTTTATCATATTTTACTACAGATTCAGAACTACTCTTAACCATCAGACACAAGTGTCATAGCTAATAAGTGCACTATTTTAATAAAATTTATTATTTTTAATCCATAACTATTATCAAATCTCCAACTGACAGCCCTGAAACCAAAGAGCTAATTTGCTATCTATACCTGCCCAGTCATTTAAAGCAAAGTTAATTTTTAAGGTAACATTAAACTCTCTACAAAATTATTTATTTATTTATTTATTTATTTATTTATTTATTTATTTATTTACGCCCTAGTGGGCTTTTACAACAGAAATTAAAAACATAAAGAAAATTAAACATCATAAAAGAAATGAAATACTATGAGTAATAAGAAAAAATCAGTAATAAGACCAGAAATACAATAAAGTGCAAAGTGTAAAAGCTAGTTAGTAGGTATAAACAAACAATTATATGTGTATAATAATGTATGATGATAAAACAGAACTAAATAGAACAGCAAATTAAAATAAAATAAGGTTATAAATTACAGGTAAGATTTTAAATGAGAGGAGGTTTTATGAAAAGAACAAAAATAAGAAAAGTTAATTATTAACAGATAAAATAGAGATGAGTTGTCCCTTGAAAATTGCAAAACTGTCAACACCAAATATATCTATAGATTCACAATGTTTATTTGCAAGGCTATGCATTCTAGGGATTGGTGAATTAATAGAATAGTTAGTATTGAGGGTATTGTTAAAATTGAAAATATCTTTATTGCGAGTTAGTCTAGCAGGAACATTAATACAGATTAATTCTAATAAATTAGGGCAGTCAACTAAAGATTTGATAATTTTGAATAAAAATAACAAATCAATTAACACTCTTCTATCTGATAATTTAAGAAGTCTGGTTTCTGCGCGTAAGTTATTATCTACTACACTATATAAAGAGGTAAGGTTTGTTTGTTTGTTTGTTTGCATCGAATAGGCTCTGAAACTACTGAACCGATTTGAAAAATTCTTTCGCTGTTGGGAAGCTACACTATCCTTGAGTGACATAGGCTATATAATATTTTCAAAATAATTAGGGATCATTACTAAAACTCCAATAATGCAACTCAAGGTGTAAAAAAATTACCTAAAATATTCTTTACATCGCGTGCGCTGCAAAAACTATTGATGATAGAATAAAATAATGTACTACGACTTTGTAGAACACATCATTATTTACAAAAAAAGTCGTGACAGCATATGTCTAACTATTATGGTTATGCCACAATAAGTATTCTTTTATTTTAAAAATATAATTAATATGTCGCCGTTTGAAAAGGCTTTTTATTTGTATATTGGTGTTAATCCTTATCAAAATAAATTACTTCAAATTCAAGACAGCTTCAATACCTTTATTTAACTTTTTGAATTTTTCAATTCGGATATTTAATTAGAAAGATATCACGAGTTTAAAAATGTTAGTATTAGAAAAAAGTTTCTGCTACGGGCCGGGCGGGAGAGGAGTCAAGAAATGAAGTGCCAGGGGGGTTGGCGGGACGGGGGAGCGGGAGAGCGGTGGCGGGGAAGGTGGAAGTGGAACGCTGGAGGTTAACGCACGGGAATGTACGCACGGGAGTAACATTTTATTTATTTAAATATGGCATTGCAACGCATGCCGGGAAACAGCTAGTAATTTATAAGTTCAATTGGAATTTTCATTTTAAAATTAATATACCGAAGGAATTTGTTTTGTACCTTTTCCAATAATTGAGAATGGATTTTGTAAAATGGTGACCAAATGGTGGAATTGTACTCTAATTTGCTTCGTACTAACGAGCAATACAGATTTTTTAATGTTGATACATTTTTAAAATTTGCACCCATTCTCAAAATAAAACCAAGAATTTTCATTGCATCACTTGTTATTTCATCGATATGAACATTGAACTGTAGACTCTCATGGAATATGATACCAAGATCACGAATCTGTGATACACGAAGAAGATTAACACCATTCATATCATAGGAAAACTTAAGAGGATTTTTACCTTTGTAAAAACTAATAATCTGACATTTACCAATGTTTAGTTGTAAATCATTGACAGAACACCACGTAAATAGTTTGTTCAGGTTCAACTGCAGAATGGCGCGATCATCATCATTTTTGATTGTTCTATATATCTTCAGATCATCAGCAAATAACAGAACTTTAACATTACTAAAAATATTAACTATATCATTAATGAATAAGCAAAATAATATCGGGCCTAAGTGAGATCCCTGTGGTACTCCGCTCGAGGCTGCAAATGTATAAGAAGTAAACGAATCAACCTTAACCGCTAAGTACCTTCCCAATAGATAACTCTTAAACCATTCCAAAATATTCCCTCTAAATCCCAACAATTTCAGTTTTCTTAATAAGATTTTGTGGTTTACTTTATCAAATGCCTTACTGAAGTCAGTATATATGGAATCAGTTTGATGTGATGCAATCAAGGCATTAACAATATCATTCGTATACAATATTAAATTGGAAAGGGTTGATCTTCCTTTAATAAATCCATGTTGAAGCGGTGAGATGGTGGGATTAATTCGGGATATCAACTTGTCTAGTACTAGACTTTCAAAAAGTTTGGGTAATGTAGACATGGTGCATATTGGCCTGTAGTTTTTTACGTCCCTCTTATTACCTTTTTTGAAAATGGGCGTCAAAAGACTAAACTTCCAAAGATCCGGGAACACACCTGATGAGAGTGACTTTGTAAATAACTTATGTATAGGATATGACAATGTATGCATACAATTAACTAAGAACATGGGTGGAACTTTGTCAGGTCCTGCAGATTTACAGGAATCAAGACTCTTTAACTTGGATATAATATCACCAATAGTTACAGTACAGTCAGATATATCAAGAGTCTCAACCAAATCAGAGCATGTGATATTGCTATCTACATTTGCATTAACATATACACCGCTAAAAAAATCCACAAACAGATTGACAGTTTCCTGGAGATTTTGAGATACTTTAGAATCGAATGACATACAAGTAGGTATATAAGTACCGTGATCTTTTTGAGATTTGACATATTTCCAAAAGAAATTTGAGTCATTCATGATAGAGCCTTCGACATCACTTATGTATTTTATGTAACATTCAGCAGAAAGCTTTTTGCAGTCTTCCCTCATTTTTTTAAATGCAATATAGTCGATAGCCCGGCGACTTTGTTTGAATCTCTTATGAGATAATTTTTTGAGGTAAACTAAGTCTATCAGATCTTTTGAAAACCATTTTGGGTACTGAGTTTCCTTGTACGTCGTCAAAGGAACAAATTTATCAATTGCAGAATAAATTATAGAATAAAAAATATTAAGTTGTACATTAATGTCGGTTTCACTATCCAAGAATGACCAGTCAATCTGTTTGAGATGGTTGGAGATTTTTTCATAATCTGCTTTTTTGAAATTTCGGAGTTGATTATAAATTCTATTTATAATCAACTCCTAGATTTGAAAATAAATGCGAATGTGTGAATGTATGATATACCAGACTTTGCTCGATTCTACTTACCAACAAGCCACCTTTATTTTACGTATTTTTATTGTGCGCAAATTTAATGTTAATGCCCACATTATTTGTTTGGTTGTAACAAATACTTGTTTCATATACCTATGTATATACTAGCTTTTATCATACATACTTCACTTTTTTTTTATGTTAGGTCTTTTATAAACCTCGCATATTATTTAAATATTGCTTAACTATTTTATTTCTGTTATTTTTAACATACTGATATCCTCCTGTGAACCATTGTATCATGTATCACTTGAATGTAAAAGCCAAATTTATGGCGTTTAAATAAATAAATAAATAAATAAATAATCCTTACATACATGACAATCGATGACGTAATCAGACATCAGAAGGTTGAAGGAATCAAAGCATATTTCTGGATACTAATCGGTGATAATACAATTTTGGTGATGTATGATCCTAAAAATTGTCAATAATTTCAAAAGATCTGCGTACTTATAAAGCATCCTTGAGGTGATTTTTCACAAAAACAGCGCTCAGCAATACATAGATAATACGTAGATAATTATACCCAGAGAACATCGAAGTTATGGTAAGTATAGTAAGTGAGTGGCGTTGCCAATCTATGCGGTGAAATGCGGCCACGGTTAGTCAGACAATTAGCTAAATTAGAAATATCTGTTTACGTCACTTTCGTCTATTTTTCAGAAACGCTCTGTGAAAAGAGTAGCAAGGTATTCCCTGGGCGGCGCGGGTGGCCGGCGCGACGATGGACAGTACAACGCATGGCGAGCAGCGAGGGCCTACGTGTTCGTGAAGCATATGAAAGGTCCCGTTCCGCGAAGCGATGTCGTCCGCGAGCTCGCCCTCTTATCGAGGTTTAGGTTTTCATTTAACCGCGAGATTCGCGTTACGCGTGTGACTTGCAAAAAAAATAAAAGGTTGAATAACTTAAATAGATCGGTAAATTAAATTAATTTACGTATCCACTGATACCGAAATAAACGTTATTACTCATTAGACAAATGCCTTATCGAAATCCAAAGGTCGATCTAAAGATTCGGCGTGGGCAAATAAATGTTATTTAGTTTATAAATTTGTTAGGACATGATAATAAAATTGAGCATTTGACAGCATTTCCCATGAAAGACATGTATTTAAATGAAAAGAAAATGACATTGACCGTATCGCCTTAAATGGATAGAAAACTCCTAAAAGACAGCCCTTAAATTGTAAAATTAAACCAATCATTTAGTAAATTTGGCATCCCTCAAGGTACGGTCCTTGGACCATTATTATTTCTAATATATGAGAATGACGGATAGCGTCAGTGTGGCGGATAGTGGAAACTGGCAGTTTCACCCCGGTGACAGACCACCATTCAGAATCGGAACTTTGATGGATATGGATTTAGCAAGATTAAGCCACAATTTCTATCCCACTTCTTTCATCATCGTTACAAACCTCAACTTAAGGATGCACTGACTGCAGGCAGTTGGGACATAATAAAAATATATTGATACCGAAATAATTATTGAGTTATTCCTACTGATCTCAAGGATTCAATTGCTTAGTTGATATGAAGATGGTCTCAGTATCGCCCTGGAGTAAGACCACCACTAATTGAAACGTTGCTTGAAATGGCTCTGGCCGTGTTTGGTGACCAGATCTGAATAGCCAGGTACTTCCCCTCCTTTCTCTTACCTATCTTCTTCCAAACCCCTTCCCATACCTTCAGCCTCAAAACATACCCCAATAGGGGATACCATAGTCTCACCGCCACCAAACAGGAGCAGTTGGAACTCTTGTGAGGTATTCACTTTTAAAAAAATGATAATCCTTAAACAAAAAAAATATACTAAAACTCAATTACAATTTATTTGTAATTAATTTACAAAGCCTTCCATGTATTTTACGGTCCGGTAAACTTCGAAAATCTATCGAACACCACCGTAACAGTTAATGGTATTTAGTTAGGTATTAATAATATAGGCTAGGTAGATTACCTTTAAAAAAAATCTTTTTTTACATAAAAATGGATTTCAGAACAAATATACTTAAAAATTTAAAATACCCACATGCAACGATGGCACAGATCTGAATCGTAATGATCTCCGTCAGGTCAGGAGGACCTAGATTAAAACTGGATTTAATAAATAAATTTTAGCATCTCACAAACTGATGTCGTATTCACTCAAAAACGTTTGGCTACTTTTTATGAAAGGTAAAATATTTTTGATTGAAGTAAAAAAATCTATTAAATCTACCAAAAACGATAATACAGGGTGTCCGGGGGTAAAGTGCATAAACTTCGGGAGGAGAACTATACGATATTATAAGTTATTAGTATTATAAGTAACGACGACCTTCGTAGTCCAGTGGGTAAGACTCTTGACTCACAATCCGGAGGTCGCGGGTTCGAACCCGGCGTGCGCAAATAAATTTTATTTGATTAATTTGCGTTATTTCACAATTAATTCATTTAAAACAATATATAGTATATTTACGGCACGTTCCAGAGTGGAAGATACTATCAGTATCGCCCTGGTGTAAGACCACCATTCAGAATTGAAACGTTGCTTGAAAATGGCTTTAGCCGTGTTTGGTGACCAGATCTGAATAGCCAGGTACTTCCCAACCTTCTTCTTCCCCACCTCCTTCCCCTCCCCACTACCTTCAGCCTTACAACATACCCCAATTGGGGATGCCATAGTCTCACTGGCTCCAGACGAGAGCAGTTGAGATTCTTGTGCGGTATTAACTGTAAAAAAAAAAAGTAAAAAAGAAAAATGAATTTTTTCGAAATTCAAAATTATAGGGGTAGTTTTGTGGTAAAAAGATAAAATTAGACCGGCGTGTGCGGCTAGCTTAATTATGTTCCACTGTTACGATACGGGCCAAACACAACCATGCAATGTTGCCACAATCGCGCCCGGCAGGCCCTCAGCAAGTAATATCGTACCTCACACTAAGGATTTTTAGAAGGTACGTCTTTTTGTATGTGAAAAAAAATGTTGGAAGACAAGAGATCCTGGGTCCCACTTGCGACCGTTACCTTTTAATTCATCGTGGCTACCTTATCAGGGACAAGAGCTCATCTTTTCTGATAAGTAATACATGACCAAAAACTACCTTTATTATAATATTTTGTAAAATATACATGCCTATTTGTAACTCATAATTTATTAATATTAAAATAAAATTTAAAAAATTGTGATTTGTTCTGTTTCATGATTCACTTCGATTTATTAGTATTATCTTTTTCTTCAAGATATATTACATTGATTGGTATAACCTTAGAAAGTTATTCAAGATGTTATTCCAAAAATAATATCTAATACTCACCGCCCGATTTCTAATCATCCCTCACGCATTTTTCCTTCCCAGAACGTCCTCTCCATCCTTTTCTAAAAATACTCTCCACAAAGCATCCCCAAAGAAGACATGGGTAATGTAAAAAAGGTACATCATAATTTATTTTGTGGAGTGGAGATGGGTATAATAAGTCAATGGCAGAGACGGATTTAAAATAGTAGCCGTGAGCACTTAGGCCATAGGCTTATTGTGCTCTCTCCTATTTTACCTCATTCTTTTGACAGTAACCCAGTCCCTTTTATAAAGTTCACCAGGATTGTCATTGGAAATAAAGCTTATCTTCTGGTTCCACAATGTGTCTTCTCAGGTCTCATTTCTCCTCTTCATCCCTCCTTGGTTCCCTGACAGCCGCACGAGGGAAGAGGGCCTCATCTTTCCTCGCCACTACTCTTGGTTCCCTAAAGGCCCCACCAGAAAGCTTCATCTCTCTTCTCTACTCCCCAGTTCCCAAAAGGTTCCACGATGGAGAGTTCGTCTCCCTTTGGTTTCCTTAAGGCCCCACAAGGGAAGAGTATATGCCACTTTGGTTCCCCGAGGGAAGAGGACTTCATCTCTCCTCTTCACTTCTACATAGTTCCGTGAAGGCCCCACATGGAAAGAGGATATCATCTCTCCACTTTACTCCTCCTTGGTTACCTGAAGGTCCCACACCGGAAGAGTGCACTTCCCCTTGGTTCCATGAAGGCCCCACAAGGGAAGAGTTCATGTAGGTGGCCTCAGCTCTCCTCTCCATGGCTTCTCCTCTCGGTTCAGGCCCCGTGAAGGAAATCCACAGAGGTGGCCCCAGCACTCCTAGGTTCCCCAAAGCCCCCCAATTTTCGAATGGTCCAATTTTCTTTTGACCTACATGTGACTAGGGAAATAAAAGGTTCACTCCAGCAGAGATCCGAGTGCTGGAGTTAGGTCAAAATACTCCGAGATGCGACCCTGTTTCTTGGAGGCCCACAACCCCGTAGAATATAGTGAACAAGAGCATAGTACACATTTTTAAACGACTACGAAAAGGAGGAGGTTATCAATTCGAGGGTATTTTTGTTTTTTTTTTTAATGTTTGTTATCTCAGAACTTTCGATTGGGGGTACCGATATTGATGATTCCTTTTTTTATTAGAAAGCTGGTGCTTCCCGTGTGGTCCCATTTTAATTTGGTCCAGTTCTGATAATGGGATCCATGAGAAAACCATATATGTCTTAAATTTGCAATAAGTATGTGCGCGACAAATGGACGAATAACTCAATATTACGCCAATAGATTTCGATGATTCTTTTTTTGAAGTGAAACGTCTTTACGCACGCTCGTCACTAAAAATTAAAAAATAAACAAAATTTTAACAAAACGAAAAACGACTTCAAAAAATGCCCTAAAAAGTTTAAAATAATTTCGTACGATTGTTATTTTTGGAGTCGTTGTCAGCCAAGATCTCCACATCTCACCTATAACTACCTATGTATGTAGTTACCCTGGCTGACACCGACTCCAAAAATAACAATCGTACGAAATTATTTTTTTACTTTTTTAGTGCATTTTTTAAGTCGTTTTTTATTTTGTTAAAATTTTTGTTTATTGATTATTTTTATATTAAAAATATATCGTGACCTAACAAATGTATACATACAATTCGTTAATCTTTTCGCTAGGTTTGTAATGCGCCTATTCCACTTTAGATATTGATCAATGTTCACATCGAGATATTAAATATTACTGCTTACATATTAAACGAGCAAAATATATATTTCGGTTCCGCTATAATCATTTTATGAAAACAAGCAAAACTAATACATATCAACCTAGATTAAATTGCGCTCGTAGCAAAAGGTACATCTACTATGTTTTTATCTATCTATAAAATTTAATTAACTATTTTTTTGTAAATTTACTTTATTAGGGAAACGAACAGTTGCACATATTTTATTAAAATAATTTCGTGTTACATGGTTGCATAAACCAGTGAATTTCCGGCATAAAATTCACATCATTTAAGCGGCCTTGAGGTGATTTTTCACAAAAACGGCGCTCTACAAATTGTCCAATTATTATTATTATTATTATCATATACTAAAAAACATACACGATTAATGTAGCAACGCATATCGGACATACATACATACAAACATTTTTTGATTTTTAGATATATAGATTTACCATGCTTCCTGTGAGAAATAATTAGGTATTTATTGAGAAGAACATCAGTGTTTTTATCTATCTACAATGAGATATACGCAAAGCAACAATGTACCAGTTTATTTTAGTAAGATAACAGTAATGTGAAACGACATAAGTAATTGGTAAAACAAGAGTGTCTCGGTGGAAAGAATTTATGTACGTATAATCCTCCACTGCAAATTTCTTGAAATGTTGCTTATCTTTGACTTAAAGCTATTTAATAAAGATAATATTAATGACACGATTAAGAAAGGCTAATTGGTCCAGATGCAGACTGCGAAGTCGTATTAATTTAGTCATCCATAAAACTCTTCAATGTAACATTCAGATCACCACAAGTAATTAAAATACTATATGTCTCTTTTGTTCGCCCACGAATATTAGAATTTGAAACAATCGTTCAGAATTCCCAATACAAAGATAATATTGAAATGTTAAAAGGAATTAAAAAAAGATTTTCTAACTACTCTATAACACTAAGCAGCTAATGACGGGTTGTTTCAAAGTAGTTGACGGATTCATCAAATATTTGAAGTTAATTTTCAGGTTCTGTATATATTCTGTATAAGTTCTATTCAAGTTCTGTTATTATAGCATTATAGGCCAGTTGCTTAAACTTGTGTGCTAAAATTAACTTCAAATATTTGATGATTCCGTCAAATTTTTTGAAACAAATTTGAACAATTCATCAAATTAAACGAAAACAAATAACTTTGTAAAAACACCACTATAATATCATCAATGTTATCAACATGTTTCGAAAACAAAGTTTTCTTCATCAGGATAAGATTAATATCGTGACGACGAAAACTTTGTTCTCGAAATATGTTGAAGATATTTATTATAAAGTGGTATTCTTACAAAGTTATTTGTTTTTATTTAATTAAGAATGACGCAACAAAGTGTATTTGCAAACTGTAGGAAGTAATTCATCACATATAAAACTATAAATAAGAATTATGTACATATTTGAATATGATCTAATAATCCTGTGCACAAATTTTCTCTTTTCTTTTCTATTTTCTAGTTTCTATTAAAAAAAAATCTCATTATAAACTTTCTACTATAATTTTCCATTTTTCAACATGTTTATATATTTAATAAATTTGTTCACACTAGACACCACAAAGTAACTATATTCCATTGGTCACCATGAAACAGGCAGCCGCCTAGTATGGTGATGTAATGTTTCATATATATGAAAATGCTTTAATGTACTATCATGAAATTTATAAATAAATAAATACATAGGTATATTTGAAGTTTATTTTCACTTCTGTGTAAGCTTTAGTCAAGTTTTGTTATAACATCGTTATAGGTCAGTTGCTGAAACTGAAAGAATCACAGAACTTCAATAGAATTTTCATAGCATGTGAAAATTAAATATTTGATGAATCTTTAATTAAATCCTTCTGAACACCAGAACATCTACAAGACTCATAAATATTTCATAATTTATCAAATCTAGAAAATAGAAATATAACCGACCTAATTTTTTTTTTCAAAATCATCAACAACGTTGTTGACAACAACCATCTTCTAGAAAACATTAAATTCCAGTCTCCAATATTCCACACCCCATACTCAAAAACTAGCCAAACATTAATTTCTTAAAAGGACGTGCACAACATACAACAATATATTTCCCTTTATCTTCAGGTCAACTTACAAAATGTTTATTATAAAATATTAAAACAAATTGTTAATTATGAACTCTCTACCCCTGACGTGTGTTATTTTCTCAGTTTTATCATGTCTTTTTACTTTGAACATTATATATTGTCATATAATATCAGAAAATGTATTATTTTTACATATGAATGGTTTAATTTCACATTATCTATTCCATAAAAAAAAGAAAAAAAATTATATATATACTTTAAGGCCCAGTAGTAAGCGCTCAAAAAGAAGAAGAAGGGGAGATATGTAAATACGAATGTTAGAGGGGGTGCGCTAATATTAAAAACGATAATTTTTAAACGAAAATTGTGAATATAAAGCAAAAATCTCGTTGGAAATGTCTCAAAAGCATTTAAAGAAACAACGTGAAACTTTTCATGCATATAACTTGTAAAATAATATAAAAAAGTGTTTAAAATAATTTTTTTCTATTGAGGGAATTTCATGTAATTACCGTTTCGGCGTGGCAAATATATAGATTTTATATAGATACATATGTTAGGTACCAAATTTGATTGATTGTTCTAATAATATACAAAAATGAATGTTTGTAACATGTAAAAAATAAAAAAAATTAAAAAAAATTGTAATAGGTGGCACGCGAGCTGTTTGATAATCTGAATGTATTAGGACAGAATATATTGAACGCGGGAGAGGGGAGGGGATCGCTGCAGGGTGGTTTACGGGAGAGGGGAGCGGGAAGGCGGGGAAGGTGATGAGGGAACACGTGAGAGGAATGGGACATGGGAGGAGAAAGGGAGACGGAAGGGGAACGGGACGAATGGGAAAAAACACGCAGGGAGAAACAATTTCTTTATTAGTGGCATAGCAACGCATATTTTTTCTGTCCATTTGTCGATCTCGTATGTGAAATTCTGAAATAACAATAATATTTAATATGCTCAACTAATTTTCACCATAACATTTTTTCTATTTGTGCTTCGTATAAATTTATTGGTACTATCTTCTTTATTACATTGATGGATATAACCTTTAGAAGTTATTACAATAAAAATTAAATAAATTGAGTTTCAGGTTTATTTGGATCATTAGGTACCTACTCATCACCAACTTTATTGTAAATTAAAAATGATTTTACAAAATAGAGCTATTAAAAATATCTACTTTCATATCCGATTATTAATTACTCAAGTATGTTCCGTAGATGGTGTTAAGTGACGGCCCGTCCTCTCAGCCCACTCCTGTGGTGAAATGGAGTGATGGTTAGAGCTGACGCTTTTTACAACTGATACCTACACCTTCGCGAACTAGCTAGATCGGAACTCTAGAACGGAACTCTAGAACGGAATTTTGTGAAAAGAATTTAATTAACTTCCAATTAGGTTCATATTATAGGTTCCTTCAAGCAGCTCTCCATATTGAATAACAACATACCATCACTCAGATTTCAAAAATAGAGATTAGACCGCCACACAACTCATTCACATTCATATATATCGTCCTAAACATATTTTGATATGACGCAAGTACCTACTTGATTCCCTTCTCTTGCAATGTTTATTTACGTATTGACGTAGCGTTTAAGTATTTACATTTTTTTTCATAGAAAACCTCACAAGAGTATCAGTTGCTCCCGCCTGGAGCTAGTGAGACTATGGCATCCCCAATTGGGGTATGTTGTGAGGCTGAAGGTAGTGGGGAGGGGAAGGAGATAGGTAAGAGGAAGGTGGGGAAGTACCTGGCTATTCAGATCTGGCCACCAAACACGGCTAACGCCATTTCAAGCAACGTTTCAATTCTGAATGGTGGTCTTACACCAGGGCGATACTGAGAGTATCGTACACTCTGGAACGTGCCGCAAATATACTATACATTATTTTAAATGAATTAATTATGAAATAACACAAATTATTCTATATCATTATTATTCGATCCCGCGACCTTCGGATTGCGAGTCAAAAGCCTTACCGCTAGACCACGCCGGTCGTCATCAATTAATTACTTTACTTTTTTCTAACAGAAGTCTCCGGGGTGTCCCAAGCTTTAGTCAGCGTTTTTCGAAACATGATCTAGGTACCGTAATTTTTCTATTATTTTGCAAGTCAAATCTCCACAATTTGATGTGGGTGTTTGAAATCTCATATAGACGGTGAAAATTTCCTCTTGTTTTGAAGGTCAAGTTTGCAGAATAAAAATCTCTGTAAAAAACACACTCTTTTATATTTTAGACGAAGATTACATTATTGTTTTGTTTGTTTTTGAATATTTATTTATATGTACGTAATTTATTTTCATACATCTAGTAAGAAAATATAAAAAAATACAATTTACAGATACAGTTACATTTTTACAAATACATTTTAAGAAAAAAAATACTTATACAAAAATATATTTTAAGAAAAACAGATAACCATGTGACTAAAACAAAATTGACTAAAAAAAATAATATTACAAAACAAAAAATATTTTTTACATAAAATGCATGTATCCTACGAAAAGTGCTAAGACTTGAGGATTCCTTTACGGCATTTGGCAGACTGTTAAAAAGTTTTTGCCCTTCATAAAACGCGCTATTTTAAGTTTAGTTTTGAGAAGCCTTAAGTCTCCGCGTCTTCTCGTAGGATAATTGTAAACATTTGCGTGAAACACAATATTACTCTGCAGATAATGTGGGAGCATATTATTTTTCAGCTTGTATATCATTGTTAATATATTATATATTATAAATTGTTTTGTTGTCATCATATTTAAAATTTGTAACATAATTATAGCTCTAGTAAAAATGTTGCATTTTAAAATCATCCTCATCCCCCTATTTTGTATAACCTGTAGTTTATTATTTTGGTCTTCGTTACATAGGAATAAAACACTAGAACAAAAATTTTAATGCGAGGTTACAATAAAATTATCAGCAAGGCGCGTTGTCTTGAGATCCAAGTTATTTCAGACCCTCTTTAGTTTTTCTGCAATTTTCTCTGTTATGTATTGTTGGTGTTCGTCGAATTTTAATTTATCATCGAATATTACACCCAGATATTTAATACTATGCCTTAAATACGCAAACTATTACCATTATTATCGGTCATTCAGTTTATCTTTATTCCTGAAAAAAAATTCAAGGAATTCTTAAAATTCGTATAGTTAGCTACCTTGCTTTGAGGTCATTATAATTTTTTTTTGCTTAAGTAATCAGGGACGTTTTTAGGGGGTTCCAATCCCCCCTTTTTAAAAAAAAAAAACAAAGAAAGACAAACATTCACGGGTTACGAATAACCCAACAATTTTTGAAAATCTCCTACTACCACCACAGTACATGGAAAATGTTGCTTGTGTTGTGATGGAGGACTTAGCCAGCCGAAGAATCGAACACGCGACGCTCGGGTGGGACCCAAGCGCTATGCCCACTCAACCACTAACCGATCCGGTCACTTACGGTCCTGGGCAATACATTAATATTATTTGCACCTATCTCTTTTAGCAATGTTGCATAAATAGGTTGTGGTTGTGTCAATTTTTTTTCTAAAAATTTTCCCATTCCCTCCCCCCATAGCCAGGATTCTGTATGTGGTTATATTTGTTACTTTGAAAATAATAATACAAATCCTACCAACTTACAAAAAAATAATTGATGAGGAAACATAAATACATTTTTCACCAAATTTCCATTATTTTATGCAGCATGTGTTTTATTTCAGATCATTAAGTAGGTACTCTAATGGAAAAAAAACACCAATTTCAACCATTTCTGCTAAATTTGAAAATTAAAAGCAATGAATTTTATAAAATTTGTATAGGTATTTGTATTTAGCTTTCCTTGACCATAAATTTATGAATAAATGCGTTAATTCTCTGTATAGGATATACTCAGCATCCCCTGAGAGATCCTGAATGCAAGCAGTTCGGCAAATCGGATGGTGAGTAAACGTAATATATCTATTTAGTTAATTAGGCTTTTCTCTCCTGGCCTTGTGATCTAGGAGGTTTTGTTCAGAGGCAGTGGCTGCCTCGCTGGCTGGCAGGACCTGCGGTGCAACCACACGTGAGTACGCGGGCGCCATCGCCGTGGTGTGCGCCTTGCGAGCAGGTGTGCGTGAGCGCCTGCCTGTATATGTGTAACGGGCCCGCCCCCCGACGAGCTCATTCCACCGCCGCGACCCGCACTCGACCCACGTTTGTATACGCCACGGTATACAAAACGGGATTGTGTACTCCGAAAGTAAACTAGCGGCTTATAAACCCTCCTTTGTTACACAAAAATAATGTCGATATTTGTTTACGAGCTCGAGTTTGTTATTCGTAATTAAAATAATTATTTAAAGTGCACGCGGACTCAACGTAAATGTTTATTAACAATGTTCGCGTAACCGAGTAAATATTATTTATTTACGTGAACTTTCGGAAATGATGAAGAACGAGGAGCAGTCAGTGGAGACCGTCGGAGCGGAGAGCAAGAGGACCACGGGAGGCCGGAGGCAGGAGAAACCGCCCTACTCGTATATCGCCCTGATTGTCATGGCCATCCAGAACTCACCCTCCAAGCGTCTCACTCTGTCCGAGATCTACAGTTTCCTGCAGCAGAGCTTCCAGTTCTTCCGCGGCCCCTACCAGGGCTGGAAGAACTCCGTGCGACACAACCTCTCGCTCAACGAGTGTTTCATCAAGCTGCCCAAGGGGCTTGGCCGGCCGGGTAAAGGACATTACTGGACGATAGATCCAGCCTCCGAGTTTATGTTCGAGGAGGGTTCATTCCGTCGGCGTCCACGGGGCTTCAGACGCAAGTGCCAGGCGCTGAAGCCGCAGTTCAGCCCGAGCTTCCAGGGCCAGCCGGGGCTTTACGAGCCCCCGGCGCAGGAGTACGCCCCGTGCGGCTACCAGCAACAACAGTTCCTGGCGCCCTACGAGTACTACCCGGAGCGCCAGTGGCCGCAGCAGTCCTACATGAAGGGGCCCAGCCCCCCGCTGCAGCCCGCGCCGACCTCCCCGCCGCATCTGGAGGCCTACTCCAACTACCATTACACCATGGCGCCCGACGATAGGGGTGAGTCTATAAGTTTACTTACTTTACCGCTTTTCACGTGTATTACTCAAGTACATCTAGTACTGGTCATCAAACCAATTACAAACATCATCTTTGTTATTTAAAATAGGTATGTTAAACATTATTTTCATTTTGAAAGAATTAAAATGAAAGTTAAATGTTAAAAAATATTATTTATCTAAATATTATCTTTTAAATGAACTTACAAACAAGCACGTCTGAAGTTTTGTGTAAGGTGGCGAGAGGTAAAAATATTTTATTTGTTCATATGAAGCAGTTACTTTGTGATGTGACATTATAATTTAAAATAAAACAATAACTTTGTAAACACCACTTTTATTTTTTATATACTTTATCTCTACAAGAGATTGTACTGCCCTGAAGAAGCTACGGTTGTAGCGAAACCCGGTCGGCATAAAGTATATAAAAAATAAAAGTGGTGTTTACAAAGTTATTGTTTTATTTTAAAAAATATTTTACATTAGCACATTTACGAACCAAATATTAGTGCACGGTGACAATGAAATAAAGAATGTACCTACCTTGCACTTTTTACTAGGTACCTAGCAATTTAAATATAATAAGATCATTGGGTTGATTGTGCTGACAGAATAGATAGTGATTATAAATATTCCAAATACTTTTTAATTAATCACACATCGGATGAAAGATATTACTGACTAGGCTACCATTCCAAACTTAACTATTTACAGTCACTTACCTAGGTTATTATTATTAGAATAAGTTTTGTTCTAAAACGAATAAACACATCCAGTTTTTTCTTCTTAGGTATTTTTTCATACATTTAATCTGTCACTTGTGTAAATAAGCTATTAAAATATTGGATTAAGCGGGCCACATTTCTTCCAAAGTCACATTTAGAATATTTTTGTTGATGTTTCGTTAGGTAGGTTAAATAGCCAAATCATTGGAATAAATTCTGAAAAATATTATACATTAGACTTAAAATTACAAAAGTCAGGTCCGTTAAAATAAGAAAACAACAATACCTACCTATTTACGTAGTCTTTTAGGAAAATTCAGTTTGTATTTTTTTTATTATTTAAATATAAGATTATTTAGGAAACTTACAGTTATATATAAAATCATTGTATATTTAATAGTGAGTAAAATACCAGTTAAGTTAAATTTATGATATTTTTTGTTGTTGTGGTTAGGTACTGATTAGAAAGCAAGTAGTTAAAAGTATAATAGTAGATACATAAAATAAGGAAAAAATATTAAAAGTAAACATTATAGAAATGATAATTTTGTAAAATTAAAGATTAATTCGTTAATTAATTAAAAAGTACCTACATTGTGAGATGTATTTCATTTTAAAGGTTTCAAAGGTGTAGTGGTCAATATCTCTTAGTGCATTGTAAGATGTGCAGCAGATAAACCGAGCAAGGATTTGTGCGTATTTCGATTTGAAATGTTGTATATAAAATAAGGTTATTGCGTTCAGGGCAACGAAATGCAATCCTTTCTATTATAGGCATGTGTTCCACCTGTTGCTGCGCAGAGCAACTTGACCATTCCAATGTACCTAGGTAGGTCGAAAGCTCTGGATGGCAATTCTAGATTATTGAAATAAGGATGAAGAAACGCAACAGTCATATCTCCAAAACGTATTTACCTAACTATTCGCAATGGGAATACTTAAGTTAATTTAAATTCAGCATTTTGCGCCCCTCCCACAAATATTTATGTTGTCGGCTTGTAGTATCAGTATTAGCAATAGGTACCTATCTATATAGCAAACCGCGCTGGCTTAACGTAGAATGTAACTAACTTAACTTAAGTCTTTTAAAATTTTATAAAAAATATTCGAAGACTTTACAAAAAACCAAAAATTTGTAAATTTTTGTGTAAAAAATGTAAATTTTAAACTGTTTCCTATTTAAATTTTGATATATTTTAGCACATTGGGGAGATAACAAATGTATAATTTTCCATTTAATTTATTTAACGCACTGCTACGAAAGCAAATTTTGTTAAATAAGTTATGCTATCAAATGGTGCATATATATTCAATTTAAAAGTTGTTTTATCATAAGTTTGTGCACCATTTAAAAATAGACTATCAGTCATTCTTACGTAGCCATACACTTATAAATAGAGAACTAACATAAAAGTCATATTTCCAGACAATCGTGTCCTTAAATGGTAGAAATTAGAAGCCGTTAGTACTTACCCAAAGTCATTTATAGAAAATGTAAAATTATTTCATGCTCTGGCATGAAATGCGTACAAAAGTATCGACCTACTGCTCTACAAAATGTCATAAACTTTGCAAAATTGTAAATAAATAAATGTAAAAGAAATGTTAATATCTTCTGATTATTTAGTTTTTATACATAAGTCAAACTTTTATAAAAAAAAACTCCAGTCCTAGAATAGAATAGCAAAAATATTAACATTTTAAATAAATTATGTATCGATTCTACTTTAGCCGCTAATCTTTTAACAGGTGTAATATCAGTAGTACAAAATGATAAAATAGCAATTGAAAAATCATAAAATTTGCAGTTTTTTTAATGTGTCTTGCAAGAAGTGCCAAATCGTATTTTCTTCATGCTTAAACTTTTCTGAGTGTGTTTATCTAAAGTAACCCGCCAATGTTTTGGGCATTTGTTGAGGTGATTTTACACAAAAAGGGTTCGAAACACATCATTCAATTATTATTATTATTAGTCAAAGCTTTTCAGAGCGGTATTATTATAACAAAATGACGTCATCCCCAAATTAAGGACTTAACCGCCTTCTGGGTGGCAGCACGCAAATATCCTGTGTTCCCACAATATGACAGCACTGGCCTCACTTGGCGTCGCGCGGAGGATATGCGGTTTGTGTATATACCTACGGAATGCGGCGCTAATATGGGAATCTTTGCGAAGGATCAGCGAGATATTGGAGGTTTTAGTCGAGAAAATTGCGGTTTGCATTTAAACGTACGATATACGAACTAGTAAAGGAGTTTCCTGACTCTTGGAAACGGTGACCAGACAAAGCGCCTAGACCACCGAGGAATTCTAGGAAATAAGTTATTACTATTATGTTTATTGTGAAAAATCACCTCAAAGAATGACTGTTAATTTTATTATTAAATTTAATATTGAGTAGGTATATATAAAAAAAATTGTTCCTAGTTTAACCAGTAGGAATGAGGGTAGGGGAAAGAGTTGGTAATTCAGATCCTGCAGTAACGTAGCTAAACAAATTTTAAACAAATTTTCGATTCTTCATGGTGGTCCCTCATCAAAACAATCTCGAGTACCTTTCATATACCTAAGTTTTTAAAGTACATATTATAAGTCGATTTGCAAAAATATAACGGGTAAATAAGTAAGTAATAGATAGGTATATTTTGGTAGGTATTAAGTAGAGCCACAACTATAGTTTTTGCTTTAATACACATGTAGGTATTTTTTAATATATTAATAGTAGGTATAGGCTATAATATTATATAGGTTAATAGTAATTGATGTCCTCCTAACTCATTAAAGAAAATTGGATGTTAGTTCTCACCGTAAAAAACTTTTTGAATGTATAATGTAACAGGCAATGTCTTTGGCGAATACGTTACTACTTAGTTAGTACTAATAAGTTACTACTTAGACAAATAAGTTACTATTAGTTAGCACTAATAAGTTACTTCGTAAACAAATAAGTTACTACTTAGTTAGCACTAATAAGTTACTACGTAAACAAATAAGTTACTACTTATAGTTAGTACTAATAAGTTACTACTTACTAGCTAGTAATAAGTTACTAGTTACTACTTAAACAAATAAGTTACTACTTAGGCAAATAAGTTACTACATAGTTATTAATAATAAGTTACTTCTTACGTAAATAAGTTACTACTTAGGTACTAATAGTTCTGTGAACAATATACCTCGCGTTCATAAAGTGTGTTTCTAATTTTCTCTTATTTAGTAAATCAAAATTAAAATTTTCTCTAAAATCGTAAGATGTGTAAGTAGGTTCTTAAAAATCTACTTTGCCCAAAGACACGATTCTGTCTCAAAGACAATTATTTTTTCAAACTTTCTTCTGGCAGGCAGTTAGTTAGGTACCTAACATAATTATGAAAAAATGCGAATAAGAAAGTCCAAATAGACAGGACGATTTCAAATTCGAGACCACCTTACTTAAAACGGAAACTAAACGTAAAAATAAATTTACAAAGAGAGACGAAAATAAAATTGCTCGAGTTAAATAAGAACTTCGCTGCGCTCAGTCATCCACTATTAGATAATGACAGTTAATAATTTAATTAACAATTAATAATTTTAATTAATACAATCTCTTTGTATAACATAACTTATTTAATCAAAATTATCAACACGTTTCGATACCAATGGTTTCGTATGCAGGGTAAAATAAAAATTAACTAAAATAACAAAGTATAGACAAATAAGTACCTGCAAACATAAAAAAAAACATTACAATGAGTGGTGATTGATTATTTAAAGGTATTAAATAAAAACAATTACATAACATAAAATATAAAAACAATTATGTAAAAAAATATATAAAAATTATTTTAGGATATGTAACAATTGCATTTATATATTATAAACTTTTATAAATTAACAAAAAGTAAGCAAGTTTTCTAAATAAAAAAAATAAATAATGTTAATCATAAATAATAATATTGTTTGTATTAAGTTCTGCAAGTATTTTAGTGTTTATTATTGTGACAACAGTTTCGGCTTATAAAAATAAATAAAATAAAAATAAAAAATGTTTTTTCTCTATTATTATCATGAGCGAGTTTTTTTTATTTTTTATATATAATTCTGTATTGTACTTGATTTGTTGTGTCCTATCCTATTTTGCTACACGTGTTCCGGGTAAGCACTGGTAAAATTAAAACTGTTGTTTTCCCGAAAATGAATAAATTAATTAAATAAATGAATATTGCTTTCGATCGGGAATCGTTTGCACTACTCCGGAAAAACTCAAAAGAAAGAAATACCTATCCATTTCAATAATCAATCTGGCTGTCTGATTCAACAGCAAGAAAATCAAGATATCTGGAAAAATGAGATGTCGACCCAAGTGAAAAAAGCTGTGAAGCTTATCACCAATTTCTATAAATATCATTGCGTGTGCAGATGTTGGTAATTCTGTCGTCAACCATTAAAGCCTTGAGGAGGAATTGAAGGTGATCTACACTTCTATAACCCTATTAAATATGTTAAAGATACCTACTACCCGTCCGACAACCCAACTAAATATGTGTTAAAGGTAATTCTTACCAGTCTACAGGTTGGTTTCCTCATTTTGTGGATGGTTAGGTCGAGACCACAATGTTTTCTTTCGGTAGCCGATAGACAACTAAAAACGTGGTGGCCTTACCTCATGTTTTTAGCAATGCTTGAGATATTGTGGGTGTGAAACTGTCGCTGAAAACAGGGCAAAACCAAAATGTCAGAAAAATCCGAGCATTTGGGTCACATCACAACATTGAAATCCAACAATGATGCAGATATTGATCGATAGAGAAGAACGCTTGCATTAGAGCAATCGCATTTTCTCGAAAACAGCCAACATTCGTCGAAAACAACTTGTATATGAAATTGAATCATGGAAGTACCTACAATACAATAACTCTTTCCGAAAGCTTTTGTGCTGTCCTGGTACCAAAGTGCCTCCGAGATGTTTGCAGAAGGACGCGTTCCAACATCCGAGCCCTAATCAAAAAATGTATTGCCAAGTACATACAGAGCATGATAACAAACCAAAGATAACGCCATTGTGATAGCATTATACTTCTGGAAGGGTCTTATTTATGAGCTAATTCTTGATTACTTAGATTTATAAAAGTTTGTTTATCTTTTCGAATTGTTTTGTTGGTGTATTTAAACCTTACAAATATTCATATTATATAATATGTAGCAATATATTCTATATAATATAATGCAGAAATCCTGCGATTGCACCTCCGTCTTCAAGATCAATACAAAGTAATAAACAATACAAAAAGAAAATAAACATTGTGGGTACACAAATAATCAACATTAATTGAAGTGACACCCGACTCCGCAATAAACATCCAAACTTAATCATTAAACTTCTTCAAATTTTGCAAATTCACTTTGTGGCACCATTTTATTAATAAAATAATTAAAAACACTTTGTTTTTACCACAATAATCTTTATTTAAAAATTCGACATGTTTCGAGAACGATGTTCTCTTCATCAGGACATTATATGTACATATTATAATGTCCTGATGAAGAGAACATCGTTCTCGAAACATGTCGACTTTTTAAATAAAGATTATTGGGGTAAAAACAAAGTGTTTTTAATTATTTTATTAATTATTAAAAGTTGCCGTTTAACTGCCGTAAATGCATACAATAATATAACACAGTGTAATCTAATCAACCTAAGAAAAAAGTGAAGTAGGTATTGTTATTTTTATTAGGTAGGTAAATAATATCGTCCAGATGGTTAATCACTTCTTAACTCGTTTTGTCAACTCTTTGTAATGAAAATATTTAATAAAAAAAGTTCATAAATTCCTAATTATTGGGAGGTACGAAAATTAATGACGATTTTTTAACGTAATATTATAACCCCTTTAATATAGGTAGGTTCCTACTAGACTAGGAGACGAGGTAGGTAAACCCTACGTCATCGAGTACACGGATGAAACTACTTTGTAGTGATAATGGACACTTAGAAAACCTTAAAAAAGCTGGGCTGCCGGTGCGCCTCTTGGCAGGAGCCGCGCTGCCATGGAAATAGTCAGCGTTTTTTTTCGAAAAAATTACGTCATCGAGTACACGAACGGGAATGGTGGCATATGATAAAGGTCGATTAGAAAATGAGAAAAAAGCAGGGCTGCCAACCGGCAGCCTGGCAAGTTCGCAGGCAGCCGGCGTCAAAGTGGGGTAAAAAATAGTAATTTTTACGTCATCGAGTACACGAATGAAACTAATGAATAACTATAGTCCAGATCATTCCGTTTAAGAATTTCTTGGTCTGCCGACCAGCAGCCTGGCAAATTTTTGTGTACGATTTTTTAAAGTTTTTTTTTTTTTTTTTTAATTTTTCGTTTATCTTTATTATTATTTTTATTTCATTATATTTTTAAAAACTTTGAATGCCATATTTTAAAAATATGAACGATAATGATAAAAAAAAATAATTTGAGAGTTCCGAGTGTACCCATCCGTCAGGTGAGCCGTTCGACGCCAAACCACTAACGAAACCTGCCGCGGTGCCCCTCACCGCTGTCGCGTGTCAATATTATTGTACAAATTTATAATATTAATAGTTCTTTTAAAATTGCCTAATAGTCCATAGTAGTTGGAAGTTCAAAAAACCAACGCACCATCGCTGTAAGAGCTGCGTTCGTCCGTAAAACGACGGAAATTTCTGAAACCCCGTTCGTTTCATATCGGTTTCGCTTGCCCTGCTGCACCGATTACATCGAATACAAGATCGAAACTAATGAAAAACTGTAGTCTAGATTATCTCATTCATGACTTCTTTGGTCTGCCACCAGGAGCCAGGCAGTTTTTTGTGTACGATTTTTTAAAGTTTTAATTTTTTTTTTTAATTCTTAAATAAATTTTTTCAATATCTTTATTATTATTTTTATTTCAATATGGTTTTAAAAACTAAGAATGCCCGATATTAAATAAAATAAGTGGTTATGATAAAAAAATAAATTTTGAGTGGTCCGATTGTAATCGATGCAGCAGGGCAAGCGAAACCGATGTGAAACGCACTGGGTTTTGAAATTTTCGTCGTTTTTCAGACGAACACAGCTCTTACGGCGACGGTGTGATGGTTGTTCAAACTTCAAACCACTATGTTCTATTAGGTAATTTTGAAAAGACTATTATTATTATAATTTTGAATAATAATATGGGCATGCGATGGCGGTGAAAATCTCCGCGGCCAGTTTCCAGTAAGTTGTTTCGCGTCGAAAGGCGCTCCCGTCCGATGGATACACTCGGAACACTCAAAATGTATTTTTTTATCATTACCACTTCTTTTTTTTTAAATCTGGCGTTCTAAGTTTTTAAAACCATGTTAAAATAAAAATAATAATAAAGATATTGAAAATAATAACAAAAAAAAAATAAAAATCGTACATAAAAAACTACCAGGCTGCTGTCTAGCAGACCATAGAAATCATGAAGGAGATGATCTAGACTACAGTTTTTCGTTAGTTTTGATCTTATACTCGTGTAATCGATGTAGCAGGCCAAGCGAAACCGATATGAAACGGACGGGGCCCGGAAATTTCCGTCGTTTTCCGGACGAACGCAGCACTTACGGTGACGGTGCAGTGGTTATTTAAACTTCCAACCATTATGAACTATTAGGTAATCTTAAAAAGACTATAATTATTATGTGCTGCGTTCGTCTGGAAAACGACGGAAATTTCCGGGCCCTGTCCGTTTCATATCGGTTTCGCTTGCCATGCTACATCGATTACTCGAGTATAAGATCAAAACTAACGAAAAACTGTAGTCTAGATCATCCCATTCATGACTTCTTTGGTCTGCCAACAAGCAGCCTGGCAGTTTTTTGTGTACAATTTTTTGAAGTTATAATTTTTTTTTTAATTTTTAAAAAATTATATTAAATAACTTTATTACTTTTTTATTTCAATATGGTTTTGAATACTTAGTACGCCAGATTATAAATAAAATAAGTGGCAATGATAAAAAAATTAATTTTGAGTGTTTCGAGTGTACCCATCGGACGGGAGCGCCTTTCGACGCGAAACAACTTACTGGAAACTGGCCGCGGAGCTTTTCACCGCCATCGCATGCCCATATTATTATACAAATTTATAATAATAATAGTCTTTTTAAAATTACCTAATAGAACATAGTGGTTGGAAGTTTGAACAACCATCACACCGTCGCCGTAAGAGCTGTGTTCGTCTGAAAAACGACGAAAATTTCAAAACCCAGTGCGTTTCACATCGGTTTCGCTTGCCCTGCTGCATCGATTACACTCGGACCACTCAAAATTTATTTTTTTATCATAACCACTTATTTTATTTAATATCGGGCATTCTTAGTTTTTAAAACCATATTGAAATAAAAATAATAATAAAGATATTGAAAAAAATTATTTAAGAATTAAAAAAAAAAATTAAAACTTTAAAAAATCGTACACAAAAAACTACCTGGCTCCTGGTGGCAGACCAAAGAAGTCATGAATGAGATAATCTAGACTACAGTTTTTCATTAGTTTCGATCTTGTATTCGATGTAATCGGTGCAGCAGGGCAAGCGAAACCGATATGAAACGAACGGGGTTTCAGAAATTTCCGTCGTTTTACGGACGAACGCAGCTCTTACAGCGATGGTGCGTTGGTTTTTCGAACTTCCAATTACTATGGACTATTAGGCAATTTTAAAAGAACTATTAATATTATAAATTTGTACAATAATATTGACACGCGACAGCGGTGAGGGGCACCGCGGCAGGTTTCGTTAGTGGTTTGGCGTCGAACGGCTCACCTGACGGATGGGTACACTCGGAACTCTCAAATTATTTTTTTTTATCATTATCGTTCATATTTTTAAAATATGGCATTCAAAGTTTTTAAAAATATAATGAAATAAAAATAATAATAAAGATAAACGAAAAATTAAAAAAAAAAAAAAAAAACTTTAAAAAATCGTACACAAAAATTTGCCAGGCTGCTGGTCGGCAGACCAAGAAATTCTTAAACGGAATGATCTGGACTATAGTTATTCATTAGTTTCATTCGTGTACTCGATGACGTAAAAATTACTATTTTTTACCCCACTTTGACGCCGGCTGCCTGCGAACTTGCCAGGCTGCCGGTTGGCAGCCCTGCTTTTTTCTCATTTTCTAATCGACCTTTATCATATGCCACCATTCCCGTTCGTGTACTCGATGACGTAATTTTTTCGAAAAAAAACGCTGACTATTTCCATGGCAGCGCGGCTCCTGCCAAGAGGCGCACCGGCAGCCCAGCTTTTTTAAGGTTTTCTAAGTGTCCATTATCACTACAAAGTAGTTTCATCCGTGTACTCGATGACGTAGGGTTTACCTACCTCGTCTCCTAGTCTATACGGGGAACGGGCTAAAACAATAAACTATCTGAAGGGGCCGCAACTCGAGTTTCTACCGATTTCTTACATATCTCCCTAAAACGTTTGAAGTTTTTAAGCTCTTAAAAAAATATAAGTCATTTTTGAAGATAATTTCTAGATGCTGCCCAAGCCGATACGCAAATGATATAAAATTCTCTTGATAGAAAAAAATCGCAAAGTATGCTCTAAAAATTATTAAAAACAAGTCTATTTCTATTATCTTATAAATTATATTTGTGAAAAAAATCACAATGTTTCTTTAAATGATACTTAAGATGTTCCCCAAGAAATTTTTGCTATATTTTAAACGAGTCGTGTTTTATTAGGGATGATCCGATGCTCTGTAGGGAACCCGCTTGCACAGCGCGGGTGTAAACTGTGGGCCCTAAAGTTTAAGTTTAGACTTACGGAATTCAATACTTCGTTTGTGTGAAAGCACTATGAAACAATACATGATTAACATTTTCGCAATTTTCGCATCGATATTGGCGCTGTAAATGTTAGCACTCTCCTCTAACATTCGTAATTTCGTATCTCTCCATGTTCTTCTTTTCGAGCCCGGTTGCGGAGCCTTAAGTGTTAAGGTAACACGTCACTAAGATGATTTAATGGTAAATTGTATATACATAGTTGATTGCACCTGTGACAAAGTATAAATAAAAATTAAATACTTTCTTCTCCCTGGCAGAACTCACAGGACTAAACAAGATACCTTCATTCCTCCAACACCGAAGCCCAAGGGGTTTTGCATACAGAAATTAACAAAAAATTCAAAAAATGTATATACTTACGTTTGAAATTCTTAATTTGTATATTTCTTGCTAATTTATATTAAAAAAACAATAACAATCCCTTCAAGCAGCGACAAGCGACGCAAACTGTAGGTATAACTTACATCATTAGTACCTACAAAATACCTATGTTGTTATGGGATATTTAGAAAACTAAAGTTGACAAATTGGAAGGCTACGAAGCACCGTATAAAAAGGAGACCGATTATACTATCTCATCCTATCGCAGGCTAAATCCTATAGATGTATATGTTTTTCTCTTTTTATTGTCGCTATTTTTCGTTTTATCGAGTTTCAAATCACAACGGTGCTAAAGAAGTTTTTACTTCGAAAACTTTATTTTTGATTCTTTTATTCTGTCAAAAAGGTCAGTCCTAATTCATTAATTAAAATTTTGGCTGAAAACAATCTGCCTTTATAAGAATGCACGCGGTGGGTTTATTCAACGTTGGGACTTTTATTTCTTTTAAAAGAATGCTGAGAGTCACGCGTTGTTAAACAGTTGTATATGCATTATTTCAGTTTGAAGGTTGCCAGTTCAATTATTACCGTCGCAGCGAATAGTTTGTTGACTAAAGGCTTTTTAATTCTAAGTGTTCGTTTAGCCTGGGTGTTGTGATGCTTGCTGATTTTTATAAATATTACTCTAACACAATTATGTTTACTTTACGACAAAGCGAGATAGTTACATATTTTATAATCTATGATCTTAATTACGATTTATTATTTAACACTTAGTGTAAACTATTTAATGTCGGTGACAAGGGACAAAACATCAGACCATAATAATGACTGTAATTAATAATTATTACCTATTGAGTCTTAACTCAGAAGAGATCAAAGATTTTTTTAACTCGAACGCCCTCCACGATCTCGTTGTATTTTAGTGTAAAGTTTTCAACTACATATTAATTTGATCACAAAGTATTATGGGCGGTCAGCTCTGAAGTGGCCTAGCATTCGATGTAGATAATACGCTTCCATGACAACTCAGGATAGTTACAAATCAACACACTTTGAAAGGTGATAAAAAATCATTAAAATTGATGAAAAAACAAGTTTATTAAACTATTAAAATAATCTAACGTAACTTACTTAACATAAGGTTTTTGAAGTGAAATCTTTTTTAGAACAGTTGTGATTTGAAACTCGATGAAACGAAAAATAGCGACACTAAAAAGAGACAAACACATACATCTAAAGGATTTAGCCTGCGATTGAATAAGCTAGTATAATCTGTCTCCTCTTTGTGCGGGGTTTCGTAACCTCCCCATTCTTGTCTACTTTATTTTTCTGTATGTTTCACTTCTACCGGGTATGAATTGCACACTCGGTTTTTTTATAACTCGTCAAGAACTTGTATCACTTTTCAAAGGTGTTTTGATTTGTCACGGATCTGAGTTGTCTGGTTACCAGTGTAACACCTACTTGGTCGACGGGCTTGACCCTAAAAAATTCTCAAATTATCGAAAATTCTCAAAATTCTTTAATTAACATTGGAGGTTATCGACCACTTACCCGCCCTGCTATAAGTAACAGATGGTTACTCCTTCAAGGCTCTCGCAAGATTCTAATTTTTTCGTTAAACGAAGCTACATTTATTTATTTTGAACGAATATAGACCTCCAGTGCATACGTTGTTAGTAAGCAGTATGCAAGTGCTTAGCGGGAAATCAAGATACAATAAGTGTGGGTAAGACTATAGACAATTAAAATTAATTATTACATTATTCGTCGGAAAGGGCTTTGAATTATTTCCTTCAGAAGACGATAAATCTAACAAAAATGTATTTCACCGTCTTCAACCTTTCTTCAACTGCCACTATTATTTAAAACCTTAAACGCATTTATCTGCAGCTCGACATTTTTGTGGGTTACGCCACTTTGCGCTGACCGCTCTTTATGTTATCAATAACAAATGCGTATCTAATATTATTATCTTTACAATGGTTAATATTTTATTGTGTTTTGTATATGTCCATATACCTAGGAGCACAAATCACATAATGAGTGATCGGTCTACGAGATCCATGATGTTATTATTTTTTAAACGACTTCGAAAAGGAGGAGGTTATCAATTCGACGGTATTTTTTTTTTAATGTTTGTTACCTCAGAACTTTCGATTGGGTGAACCGATATAGATGATTCTTTTTTTATTAGAAAGCTGGTGCTTCCCGTGTGGTTCAATTTTAATTTGGTCCAGTTCTAACAATGGGATCCATGAGAAAACCATATATGTCTTAAATTTGCAATAAGAATGTACGCGACAAATGGAAGAATAACTCAATATTACGCCAAAAGATTTCGATGATTCTTTTTTTGAAGTAAAACTTCTTTACGCACGCTCGTCACTAAAAATCAAACAATAAACAAAAATTTTAACAAAACCAAAAACGACTTCAAAAAATGCAGTAAAAAGTAAAAAAATAATTTCGTACGATTGTTATTTTTGGAGTCGGTGTCGGCCAAGATCTCCACATCTCATCTTAGCACACTGAACTTGCACACATAACACACGCATCCACACACACACACACACACACACACACACACACACACACACACACACACACACACACACACACACACACACACACACACACACACACCTTACCCCTCTCCCTTAATAATTTATTAATTAAATATAGGTAAAATGCATCATTTGGCACATAAAAACATATATATACTATATAACAGCGACATGTCATTGGTACCAATTATTGTATTAACTCTATAACTTGTAACTACTTTCTAATATGTAATTATGTACTGTTTGTTTCTGCAAAATAAAATAAAATAAATAAATAAAATAACTACCTATGTATGTAGTTACCTTGGCTGACACCGACTCCAAAAATAACAATCGTACGAAATTATTTTTTTACTTTTTACTGCATTTTTTGAAGTCGTTTTTTGTTTTGTTATAATTTGTGTTTTTTTTAAATTTTTAAACTGACCACTTCAACTGTGATATTTATAGTACCTCCCTTTTGAATGGGTCGGTATCTATCTAAACGCCGACTTATTATAAAAATAATAACAACCTAATGACTCCAAGATCATTTATCATCAACAGCAATATACAATAAGCATAGAATAAATAACACTTCCAATGTGGCATAAAATTATACTCTTCCTTCAGAGATATTTATATACGTCGATAATATAATAATAATAATATTTGTAACTCTAAGACGATTACGTACATAGAAAAACACCTTTAGAAAGATTTATGGTGAATCATTTAGGTAGATAATAAAAAAAAAACAACATTAAGTATACCAAGGAAAATAGAAGCGATGTAAACATATTAGAGTAAACCTTAAGTATAACTGCAGATATGTAGGTCCCTACCTAATACTAGTTTATTAATTTTTGGGAGGGTATGGGTACTGACGCCCTGGGAACCATTTATAAACAACACCTCTAGCGTAGGTCACCCCAAATGGTTAGCAATGTTTGCTGATTTAGCAGGGATGCCCGGGCTCCCGGGTGAGGTTTGCCCGGGGCTTGACGACGGATGAGCCTGTCTGCCTACTGATGCGGGAGACTCTTTGATCTCTTCAGCTGGAATCTCTCGATAAATCGCTTTGCACCGCAGTAAGAGGAATGGATTCATATCTCCACACACTCCTGGACACACTGATTCAGATTTTACGATTCTTTCCCAACCCCACATACCTTCTGCTCCTTCCTTTTCTTAAAAGTACAGGGCCTCCTATGTGGAGCTAATGTATAAAAACATAGTGTGCAATTCACACGCGGTAGAAGTGAAACTTTCAGAAAACTAAAGTAGACAAGAGAGACCACAAAGCACCGCACAAAGAGGAGACCGATTATACTATCTCATTCTCTCGCAAGCTAAATGCTGTAGGTGTATGTGTTTGTATATTTTTAGTGACGCTATTTTTCGTTTCATTAAGTTTCAATTCTCAATAATGCTAAAGAAGTTTCACTTAAAAAAAAATCAAGTGCAGTTCACACGCGGTAGAAGTGAATCTTCACCAAAATAATCTCAACCAATAAGAGCTTAGAAAAGTGATGTCAATATCAAAGCGGCCAAAGCGGCTAGCGCGACGCTTCGTAGGTACTGTTCGTAGGTTTATCTCTGTATATAGTTCATCTCAATTTCTCGCAGGCTAAATCTTATAGATGTATGTGTTTGTCTATTTTTAGTGTCATTTCCGTTTCATCCGAGTTTCAAATCACAACGGTGCTAAAGAATTTTCACTTCTAAAATAAGCGTAAAATTATTCGAATTTTTTACATTTCTTCGTTATACTTGGTGAATCACGGGCGGCTACCAAACCAATAGCCAAATCATTCACATTTAGAATTTTTACCTGCAAAAAGTAGAAAGGTAGGTATTATCCAAAAATTGGAAAGTTCTCCCCCTCCCCGTACCGTAATATTCGGTTTCCCAATCTATTCCTGCCCCCTGATGCGGCCATCTTCCGTATAATCGCAGGCAGCACCCTTTGATCAGCTGCTGAGAAGATGAGCCGATGTTTAGAAGATCCGACGGCTCTTTGAAGCTGGCGCCCGCGGCCGAAGGAACCAAGCGTTGTATATCTTACACTGCATTCTTAACCCACGCCCAGCGGAACATATCAAACATAACACCTTCGAAACGGGACGGGAAATTATTTAAAAATAAGTACGTCGCCTACCTATCTAAAATTTAAAAAAAAAACGCATGAAAGTTTCATCTTTGATTTTGAAAGATTTCTAGAAGAATTTTCTCCTTTGCCTCTTAGATTGTCATCTTTTGCAATATCATTTAATACTACTAAACATATTTTGGAGGTAAGTTTGTTCGATTGAAGTAAACACTTGCCTGTGATATAATATTTGTCAACTTAGTACCTACCCGTTCCTCTGAAAACAAAACCTGAATGATGATTCATGAGCATAATCTTCTTCATTTTCATGGGCATGTCGCCGTCCATCTTTTTAGAAAATGCCACCAATTTTGCGATTTTGGGTGACTTTGAATCAACACTCAAATAATAAATCATCATCCTTAAAGAAGTCACGGTTGTTTTTGAAGTAAAACTTCTATAGCCCCATTGCGATTTAGAATTCGGATGAAACGGAAATGACGCTTTAAGCAACCTGCGAAGCATCAAATTCCTATCAAGGCTCCTATTGGTTGAGATATAAAATGGAAATGACGCTAGGTCTGCGCTCATTGGTCGCTTTGATTATGACTTCACTTTTTAAGGCTCATTGGTTCTTCATTGGTTGAGATTGTTTTGGTAAAGCTTCGCTTCTACCGCGTGCTGACTGAACTCGATTTTTTTTACATTATCCCCACACAGGAGCCCTGAGGAAAATAATTTCCCTCAGGGCCTACAGGGCCTCAGGGTCTTTTAAAGGAAAGGAAGGACAGACGGTTCTGGTAAGGAGAGAGTTAGGTATGAGGGGTGGGTAGGAATCTGGAGTTCAGTGTATCCAGGTCATCGGCCGCCAAGACCTAGATAAACATCCCCCTCGAAACTAGTCTTTAACAGAAAATAGTAGTAGGTAAAGGTAGGTACATCTTTTTTACTATCATTGATGAAATACTACCACCAGCTTCCATAAAACAAGTTACTAAATGTCACGCAGGTATTTCCAGTTCAAATGTATTTTTCTACAAAAATGTACACCTTCTTACGATATCTTAGTTTTTTCTCGTTCTGTTTGTAGTTCTTATATTTACCTCAATAAATTTTTGTGGACAAGTTCTGCCTATTGGCATTTTTCTTGGTATCGGAGCGCGAAGGGGTTAACCCATTAATAGCCGTGGATGTACGTTCAATTAAAGCCATTAAGCACAGCACATTCGGGCGCATCTTTTTCCGGAGAATATAAACACAGCGGATTATAATAAAGAAGAGATTCATTGATCAGCCCGACGGTATTGGTACCTAATTATCACACCAAGAACCGTTGGCCTAATTTCACGATCTTTACATTAAAAAAATTAAACAAACTTTTATACTTTCCAAGTATTTTTGCACTTTGTGGTGGTCGTGGAGGATGGAAATTCTTAATCAATTAAGAACACGAGTTATGTTTGGTGGAAAGGTCTGAAAGGAAAATTGTAAACAGTTGTTAAATGTTCTCTTTGTTGTACTTATGTAAGCATTTCATTTGACTAAAAGGCATGTGAAACGAGGCTTTCAAAGTGAAAGAGGAGTTTTATCAATAAAATTTCTCTCAAGTTTTTGTTTTGTTTTCCAACATTTTTCAAATATTTTCCATGTAGGTATCAGTAGCGGTCGGTGAGTTTTCAGTGAGCTAGAGGGCTAAAATTGGAAAATACGACATTACTGATGTTGTTGTAGCTGAAAATGATTTTTTTTTTCAAAATTTCAACTTTTTGTATGTTGATCTTTCAGTATTTGGATGCGGCATATCCTTTGACATAAAGAATCCTGAAGATCTTCATACAAAAAGTTGAAATTTTGAAAAAAAAAACAACTTATTTTCAGCTACAACAACGTCATATTTTTCAATCTTAGCGCTCTAGCTCACTGAAAACTCACGGACCGCCACTGTTAGGTAACTAATTTCCCAAATAACAATAGATGTCTGCAGAGTGTTATTAAAATGTACGTATTATTAGAGACAATATATTTTTTTTTTTGCAATAACTCTACACAGGAGGCCTTGAAAAAAATAATTTCCCTCAGGGCCTATGTCATCTGAGATGCTGTGAGAAGGGTATTTTTGAGGAGAGGAAGGAATGAACAGTGGTCTTGAAGAGACCCATGTTGTAGGAAGGACGAAACACAGAGGCCGGTATTAGAGAGATTAGAGTTAGTTATTTTTAATACGAAATACAATTTAGTAGGTAGGTACCTACCTACATAATGTGTAAAACATAAAAATTACTCTGTATGGACCACATTTTGCACCATAAATACGATTTCCACCTACCAGTTTTGGTTAGATTCCCTATAATCTATAATATACAACAAAGTTTAGGAATGAGCAAAACTGGTAGGTATACCTATTACTCCTACTTATATTGATGGTTTATTCAAGGTTTTAATTTTTTATTTTAAAGACTGGTAGAGATATTGAAAGAAGATTGAATCTGTTGATAGAGGACAGAACGCTAACAAAAAATAGCAAAGATGCAAAGCTAGCAGCCCATAATGGAGTTGCTGGTATCTGCTCTGATGTATGGCAGTGAGGCATCAAAAGATAGACGAAAGACTGAATGCTGTTAAGACGAGCTCCTGGTAAAATCATGTATGATCGTGTGAGACCGATGTAATCGATCCGCAAAGAATGCAAGACCGATGTAAGCGTATATGAGTATTATAACGCAAATAATAAAGACATGGCACGATCTACTAAACCATACATTTGAGTCGGGCCATCTCAAGAGAGTCAGAATAATAGAAAAGTATGTAAGAGACGATGTATAAATGTGATTAAGGCAAGGAGTGTTTGCTAAAACCGAGTTGTTTAGTGGTCCTTCCTCTATTCCTAACCCTCTGCTGGGAAACAGCGTCATGGTTTCTTAGTTAGATACATCAAAACATAAAGTGAAGTCCAAAAACAATTTTTACACAAGAATTCGAATATTTTGTTGATCCGCAGTCAAAACAAACTATTAACATTTTTAAATAGGATCATTGTGTAGAAAAGTCAACTAATCTGGATCGTTAAACGGATTTCCAGTTTAACATCCCGACCCAAATTTCTTACTACTTATTATGTAGTTCGAGATGTAGGCACCTACCGGGTGACCAAAAAAAAACACTGAAAGGTCTCGAGAAAAGCCAGACCCGTGTAATCTTAATAGCCATGTGGTGACAGCACCCCTGATCTGCTCGCATCCCATTTGTCAGACTATCATCTTCTAGGGTAGGTATCGAAAACCATTTAGCAAAAAAATATTGAAATAACGCAGTTATTAATTATTATTAGTCCTAATATCGTTTTTGTACGGGTAGTTATAAATAGATACCTAATTACTAAATCATAAATCAAATAGTTACTTTACACAAAGTGTTTTACTTCTAATACAGAATCATACAATTTGTCAAAAGAAACGCCACCATTTCAATGACAGTTCTTTTTCAAATTTTCTTCATGTAAGTAGGTAGGTATTTAGGTACCTTAAAATTGAATAAAACGAGTATGCTTTAGACCACACTACTGAAGTAAAACTTCTGTTCCATCTATATGATAGGAAGAGAGAAAGAAAATGTGCGTGCGCACTACTCTTTCTTGCTCCTACAGTGATATATGAAGCGTTCGCCTCGCTTTTCGTAACGCTCTCGTCAAGCATTCGCCAGCTTACTGCCCAAGTCAAGCATGCGTAAAGAAGTTTTGCTTTAAAAAAATGTGAATAAGAAAGTCCAAATAAACTCGACGTTTTCACATTTGAAAATATAATCTTTCATTTAATAATTATTATAAGCAATAATTAACAGCCTGAAACACTCATCTACATTGAAAAAATCTTCCGAGAAAAGATACTGGGTCTCTCTGATTGCCGGTCAGTAGCTCTACCACTGAGCTATGGCGGCTTATCTCGGAAGATTTTTTCAATGTAGATTAGTGTTTCAGGCTGATAATTATAGCTTATAATAATTGTTACCCTTTGTGCTATGCATAAAAATCTTGTTTTAAAAAAGTTAGTTTATCAATTAAAAATAATAACTTTCATTTAACATTAAAACGGCCACCATCTTAAGGAACTTACAAACTAATCAGTCGAGTAAAAACAGCACTTCGCTGTGCTCAGTCAATTAATACTTACTACTTACTTATGGCCGGTATCCGTGATTTCTCATCACTAAGAAAATAAAAGTTGAAATAATATTACTTACTTATTCAAGATAAGTTATTTTACTAATATGATAAATACCAACAAGAGGTAAAACCGAATTATCGTCATAAACTTCTTCATTACCTTCGTAAAACTTATTATAAGAAACACGTAAATGCTAATGTTGCTTTTACGATCATAATTTTGTATTTAAAAAATATTTGAAATGGTTCTGCACACCACCAAGCATGTGAACCTTTTATTGTTTGTTAGGGGAAGTTACTGTTTTTTATGCAAATGTCAAACATCAGGAGGCTGCTCGACATTACTAGAGGAAGGGTGGCATGTTCCCCAAACGCTAAACGATTTGACAAAACATTAATATGGAGCTATTAACAAATGAGCAATTAACAGACCCAACATTTTTTGTCACTGTTCTTTGTAGTCGTAGTTTGAGTTTTTAGTTGACATGTATGTAGTAATTTTTGATTTATCACACATATTATTTAATATAGATATATCTGCTTTGCTATAATTATAATAATTTAGAAACCTAATGACGGTGGGTTAAACCCAGTTGTTGTTTGGTTTTTGATTCATTTGATAGGCTAATAGAGATTCATTTTGTTTTATTAGATACCTACGATAAGTAACTGCAGATGGGTAGGTATTTATTTGTCTTCACTGTAGCCTACCCACATGAAAAAACCCTTCAACCCGTCAATCTAGAAACGTTAGTTTTCTTCATCTTCTTCTTGTGCCGTGTTATTCAACGGACGTTGGCTATGCGGACTTTGTTTACTGCGCCCGAAACAACTCTACAGTAGACTGGCCAAACCACTGTCTCAGGTTTTTCAGCCATGAGGTTCTCCTTCTTCCAGGTCCTTGTCTTCCGGCAAGCTTTTCCTTCATATGCAAAGATCTCGTACTTAATTCTCTGGATGTCTCATGACATGTCCTAAATATTGTTCATCCGAACCTTAACATATTCATTCGTAACCTTGTCCATCCAGCTTACTTTAAGTATTCTTCTATAGATCCATATCTCGAATGCCCAAGTCGCCTAGTTTGTTAGTTTTCGGCTCAAAATAAAGAATATGTTTATATCAATTTTTTCCTTAAAACGTTAAGAATAAACAAATTTAGGTATTAGGTACTCTTCTAAAATATTTCAATGTTGTCTTTGCCGATAATGTCAGGCAATTACAAAATAGGAGTCGAAAAAACGTATTGAAACTTGGGTGAATATAGTTAATATACCTAAGAAGCTAGATATATAAATGTTTGATTCAATTTGAATGAGGTGCAAGTGGATGGATATGGTAATGACGCCGATGATCCAGGAAGATACGACACGACTGTTTAATAAATACTTGAGCCTGGTTATGTCAAGTGCCTAGGTAAAAGGTGATGCAAGAATGCGGATGGCACAAGATACAAGTGGTGTAGGTTTTTGAAGTGAAACTTCAGCACCGTTGTGACTTGAAACTCGGATGAAACGGAAATGACACTAAAAAGAGACAAACACATACATCTAGAGGATTAAGCCTTCGATAGAATGAGATAGAATGAAACATTACCGAATTGGCCGCTTTGATTATGAGAACACTTTTTAAGGCTGCAATTGATTTTTTTTATAATAGCTCCACACAGGTAGCTCGATTGAGGCTAGAAGAAATAATTTTCCTTAGGGCTTATTTTAACTTTGGGGATGCTGCGTCGAGGGTCTTTTAAATAAAAGGAAGGAAAGGTAATTATGGGAAGGAAAAAGGTATGAAGGGTGGGTAGGAATCTGTGAGTCAAGAATGTCTGCCGCCAAGACCTGAACAACCACACTTGGGGTAACCAATGGCAGAGTTGTTGGTTAAACAATTAATGGTTCCCGGAGCGGCGGTACTCATCCCCGACCCATACTTAAGTAAAGCAAGCCTCAAGTCTTAGCACTTTTCGTAGGATGTGTGCATTATATGTGAAGAATGTTTTTTGATTTATAACAATCTTACCAATATTATTGTAACATAGTTATCTGTTTCCTCAATATGTGTTTTTATTTTTGTAATCTTTTTTTTTTCCTCTTAAAATGTATTTGTAAAAATGTAACTGTATCTTTAAATTGTATTTGTATATATTTTCTTACTAGATGTATGAAAAAAAATTTGCATACATCTAAATAAATATTCAAAAACAAACAAACAAAAACAAAAATACTCCCGTAATGTTAGAACAAATATGTGTTGTTTTCCATTAACCACTGCTGAGACGTGATAATTTGTTTAGTTTTTTATTATGGATAGTTTTAGTGACAAACCAACTCATGTATTTTGTAGATACCATCCTAATAACTACAAAGATTATAAAACCTTTACTAATAATTACAAAGATATTAATATATGCAAGAATGGATAGGTACTAGGTACCTACCTACTAATCGCGACTATGGTGAATAGAAGGGAAGGTGCGGTTAAAGCACGCTTAAATGTTTAAAAAAAAACGATATCTATGATATTAGTAATAAAGTTCATCTTGTTAGGAACAATTTGGTCGTGAGAAATGCGTATATATTCAAGATTCAAGTATTGAAACGCAATTAGTAATTCAATATTAATACTTCACATTACAGCATGCATTATGTGGTGGTTTCGGGTTTCAGGATGCTAGGGTCACTTTTATTAGATGCGCCGTTCCCGAACCATGCGAACATTTTATTAGGTCTAAACCTTAAAACATTGAAAAAATCAGTGCACAGCGTAATTAACTTCTATAGGGGTTCAAAACATTACAACGAATTTCAACCCTTGTGTTTTTTGTGAGAAGCGTGTCGGACCACGTGTCAGATGGTGCTACAAGCGGCAATGTTTTTATCTGTTTGTTAAGTTTTTAAATATTTTAATTTGTTAAAATCATTTTTGGAATTCATTGTTATGTTAGGTTAGGTATGGTAATTTTGAAGTTAGATTATATTACTGACAGCTACTTGATGAGAAATTGTAGCTTTGATACCAGAGGACTGAAGATTTGTATGCATTAAAAAAATATTTAGGGAAAAAAAAACGAGTGTGCTTCAGACTTTAGCCCACACGACTGAAGTAAAACTTCACTAACTTATAAAAGAAGAGAGAAAGAAAATGTGCACGCGCACTGCTCTTTCTTGCTCCTACGGTGTGACACAGACAATAGGCCTGCACTGTGTCTTACATATACGAAACGTAACTGGCTCTGACAGAAGGATAGAAATAAAATGTGTGCTCTCACCTCTCTCTCTCTTGCCCCTACAGTAAAATACGAAACGTAACTCTCTCTCTTTCTATCTTCACTAACTTATATATATATATCCCTCTCAACTTCCGTTCGCCTCACACTTTTTATAACGCTCTCATCACGCATTCTACAGCTTACTCCCTTAGTCAAGCGTGCGTAAAGAAGTTTGACTTGCGTTATCGCGTAAATAGGTTACGTTACGTTACGTTAGGCGATCCACTAGTACAGGAAAAAATCGAAATTGGAATTCACGCCCTTTTATGGGAGGAGTTTAAAAATACTTGAGAAAAAGCTTTTGGAAAGGTTGGAAAAGATATTTGACAATTTTTTTTTACATGTTGATTTCGTAAAGGCCTGTAAAAAACATTAATTCCTTTTTTATGCATTGTTTATTGTAATAAAACGGAATTTTTAAATTGATTTCACGAAAACAAACAGCGCGGACCCTAACACTTTGTTTCTCCGCTCCGTCCGGAGGAGTAATGACAAAATAATGGGGCGGCTGCCAGTCGTTCTTCCGTGGACGGTATAAGGTTCACTTTGATATAACAAATTCGTTGACTGCCGTATTGTCGCCGTGATGTCAAAAATACCAACGCGAAAATGCACATTATATTTTATTTTCTGAGATTCGGGCGTAAATTTCATTTTTTTTTGCGATAATTATACGAAACTGAATTTGCCACATTATGCAATAAAACCATATCCGAAAAAGTGTTTATAAGTAGGAGAGTTTGCAGTTGAAAATGTTTTTTATAGACCTAATACTTTTTTTTTTCTAAGCTTATTAAAAAACTTATTAAAAAAATGACCGATATTTTTAAGCGCCAAGGTATGTTCTACACACAGTATTTAATTGAAGCATCTGTAATACTTCTAAGCGGTCAAATTTTCAAAACAAGAACATACAATTTTGTATGATTTTGCATTATTTAGTATGGCTTCATCTTAAGGGCTATTTTAAAAATATTTTTATCATAGCTTTTAATGATTTTTAAAAGAGGTGTTGAGTTGGGTCGCCGTGTGCGTATTTGCTTTGTTGATAATGATTCAAATTACTGTTTACATACGACCTAATCACCTTATAGTATCTATGGACATTATTTCTATTTTAATTATTTATTATTTACATTAAAAATATTGGTTTGCTTCATGATAAAGCACATATAATGTGTAATGTTTTATGTTGAGGTTTTTTTGTGAGGAATGTGGAATGATTAAATAATTTTATGGCCTTTACTGGGCTTCCTTCTAATATTTACTTATGAAGGAAAATAAAAATAACCTTTTGAGGATAAAACCGCTAGCAGTGTCCTAGTGTAGTCATGTTGGATACTGATTTGTATAAAAGTATTCAGGTAAGTATTCACACAGAAGAAGTATTGAATTCCGTAAGTCTAAACTTAAACTTTTATAAATACTCGTCCAATACGAAAAATAATCGTCAATATTCTCCTGGTGAAAGACCACCATTCCAAATCGAAAAGTTACTTTATTTGTGTTTGAAGACCATATCTGAATATCCAGGTCCTCCCCCACCTTTATCTTCCCCATTTCCCCCCCCCCCCCCTTCCTTCAGTCTTTAAGTATTTCACAATTAGGGATGCCATAGTTTTACTGGCTCCAGATGGTTGTGAGTCGACGTGCGGTTCTCACACAAAAAAGACACCTACTAATTTGTAAAAAAGACACCTACTAAACTGTAAATTTTCTTGGGTTACTATTACTATCGAATAGAAAGAAAGTGGTGTAAAGATAAATAATCTTTGTGAGTAAGTTTTCACCACTATTAATTTGTCTATCTGTGACTTCTTTCTACATGCTGTATAGTTTTCAAGTGGGAACCAACGGTGCTCAAACTCTGTTAAGTGCAAATGGGGAATTATCGGAGTCATACAGTTTTTTTACACAGCAATTAATTCTTTGTTAAGTTCGAAACTTTCTTGGATTTCGTATTTAATTTATTTCATAGTTAATTAAATTAATAATATTTACCACGCACTACAGAAAATTAATTTTCTAAACATAAATAGGTAATGTCTCGTTTGGTACGTGACGCTAAATTATTCTTAACTTATTTTACAAATTTACTGTGTTTTAAAGCATTAATATCTCCCGTCTTTTAATTTTCACCCCTTTTCTGCTTAGAATTTATAGGTCAACGGCGTCAACGCAACTGTGTTTATCTCAAGGTTAAGTTTATTTACATAATAGGTTGTGAAGCTTTGAAATGTATATAATATTAATGTATCTGTCAAAAATAAGTAACACCAAATTACTGCCCCTTCCAAAATTCTAAATTGATCAATTTGTAAAAAAAGATATAGAAAACAAGTTCTGTACATTAGGGCAGTGAAGCCAATTTAATATGCCTTCACAAAAACCGCATAAATTGTAAGTCAAATATTATCTATTTATTTACATAAAGAACAAATATACAATTTTATTCAGAAATTGATGAAGTTTTTCACATTTGACCTTTGAGATAACCAGACAAAACCGGAAATATGTCATTTTTAAATAATTTTTTTGCCGTATTGACTCTTTTCCACAAAAATGTATAAATTTGTGGAAAAGAGTCTGATAAAGTTATGTTTTAAATTATGAGAAAATATTTTTATTTTTAGCATAATAAGGTTATACAGTAGGTCGTTGTCGGATTTGTAAAATTTTCAACCATTTTTTTTTTATTATACAACACACATTTCAAATCATAATCATGTAGTAAAATAAATCAGTAAATTATCTGGGAAAGTCATGTTTCAGAATTTTAAATTTAGTTTAAATAAAATCATAAAAAAAGCTCCGCGCACGTGTTTTGTGACAATAATACTTCAGTTTGTCTATTTATTTACGGTCTTACAAACTAATATATTAAAAAAAAAAAAATACATTCTTATTTTGCTTAGAAATTATTGAAAAATTATAAATACTTATGATCAAAAAATAATTACAAAAAACACATAATTTTAATAGTTTTATCATCAGGCCTTTCAGTATTTTTGAATTTCGGTATAAATTAAAGCAAATTTTGAATGCAATATAAACGATATTGAGTTATTATTTTAAAAAGCTGGTACGGAGAATAAATAATCTTTCTCATTGGAACCGCCCTGTACGATCGTAAGAACATCTTTCGACGAAATATGAATTCTCTGCCGCTGGCTGTTTAATGGCCCGTAAAAGAAGATCTAAGTTACTTTTTGAAATTTTGTACACTGTCAGATTTAAAAAAATGGATAATTACTGTCTAAATCTAATTTACTTTAAAAATTAGAGATAAAAAGAAAAGCACTCAAATTAAAACATATTCAAAAATTAAAGCATTCAGTTTCAACATATCATTAAATGTCCTTTAATTAATATTATCAAATTTATCAAAATATATTAATATAATAGGGTATGCACATGTAGTTTGAGCACCATCGGGCGTGCGCCGGGCCTCGCGTGTGGTCCGCGAGCCGTCAGCGGGCTCGTACTCTTCCCTCCGTTGCAATATGTATGCTAATATTTTGATGGATGAAAAAACAACCAATGAGCTGTCGGCGTGGGTATATTATTTCCTCTGGGTTTGTGCGCTCATTTCACTGGTATAAAAAGCAGCGGATGAACGCATGTTAACTTAGTCCCGCTATATTATTATACCTACCGACAACCGATTAACATTTACCTAAGCCTTACTCCATGGCTACGTTTGATGTTCAATATTATAGTCATATAAATAGTTACTTAGGTACTATACCCGGATTTTTATGAATGAACGTAAAAACATATAAACCTTTTTTATAAATAAATGGATAGTTTTTAGGAAACTCTCGAAGGAAATGCTTTTACACTAAACTAAACTGCAGTTGACTTTACTCAAAAATTACAGACAAAAGAGATCCAGAGCTCAAGATTTTCAAGTAATAAAAAAACGAGTGTGCTTTAAACCACACGACTGAAGTAAAACTTCACTAATTTATAAAAGAAGAGAGAAAGAAAATGTGTACGCGCACTGCTCTCTCTTGCTCCTACAGCGTGATACAGACAATAGGCCTATGAGAGAAAGATAGAAAGAAAATGTGTGATCTACGAAACGTAACTCTCTCTCTTTCTATCTTCCTCTCAACTTCCGTTCGCCTCACCTGATCACACTTTTCGTAACGCATTCGTCACGCATTCACCAGCTTACTTACTCCCCAAGTCAAGCGTGCGTAAAGAAATTTCACTTCAAAAACCTACATAAAGAAGTAAAAAAAATCGATTGCAGTTCACAAGCTGTAGCAGTGAAATCTTCACAATAACTTATAAACAATCTCAACCAATGGGAGCCTTGAAAAGTGAGCTCATAATCAAAGCGGCCAATGCGGTAAAGTTTCATTCTATGTCATTCTCTAAATCTTGTAGATGTACCTATGTGTTTGTCTCTTTTTAGTGTCGTTTTCGTTTCATCCGAGTTTCAAATTACAACGGTGCTAAAGAGGTTTCAATTAAAAAAATATTGGTTGGTAGTTAGGTAGGTTATACGTGACGACAGCCTCTGTAGCACAATGGTCTGTACATCGGGTTGAGTCGTTGGGGGCATCCATTAATTACGTGAGCAATTTTTCTTCCAATCTAGACCCCCCCCTCCCCCTCAGTGAGATAAATTTGGGCCAATTCGTATATTTTTTTCAAGTAACGTAAGATTTTGTGGACCCCTCCTCCCGTTTGTGCTCACGTAATTAATGGATGCCCCCTTGTGGTGTGGGTTCGATTACCTATCCAGATTATTTCGAATTACGTGCAAAGTGATAAGAAGGTATTGGATACTGTGTCGATTGATTCATTTAATTAATGTCACCACTTGAGGGATCTTATATTGAAAGATCTCCTTGTCAATGAACGCTTAATTTCGTTGCACTTAAGTTTTGAGCCACCGTTTTGGAGTATTCTGCCGATGCCACCTAACATTTCAAGTGTTAAGTGTGTAATTTTTATTTAAAAAATGTATACGTTCAAGCAATGTTCGGATACTATTTATTTTTCTTTCAAAAATCCAGTACCTTCTGATGGCATTGGGCACCCCACCAAGAGTGATAGAAAGACCTACGCCATAAATAAGTGAATTAGGAGCTAAACCATCATTTCTGCTTAAGTGTTCATCATGTTCGAATCAGCAAAATGTGAGAAATTTGAGATTTTTTTCCGAAGGGTAATAATGCGTAAGAAGTAGGCTGTAGGTTTTTCACCAGGTTTTAATTCAGATCTTATTTAAGAAATCTCAAAAAAACCATAACAAAATAATTAAACCACATAAGAGCCACCTCTTGTTCAACGTATTTATAATTTACCTACCCGTGTATGAATTTTTAAACTATATTCTGTACCTTAATACTCGTACATTGATATTGAGCCTTCATTACAGAAATCAATCCTCTCTAATTTCCAACAAAAAAAAGGAAGAACTTCTGAATTGAATTTTATTAATAATCAATATATAATATAAAAGAGAGTGTACAAAAGTGTGCGTCCCGCTAAAACTCAGAAACGAGTACCGGTACGATCAAGGGAGTTATATGATGTAATAGCCCTCTATCCCCCATCCATGAAGAAGGTTCGGTTTTTTACCTTCTTCGACGTGCTTTTGAAGATAAAAGCTGGAAGTTTCGCACTTTAAAAATTTTTAGAACAGTCCAGAAAATTCGACAGTACTCGAGAGCATTCCACAACATTCTAGAACATCCCGGAACATTCTGGAATATTGTGGAATATTCGGGAACCTTGTGGACCATTCGAAGCCTTTTTTGTACGGGTGCGGGGCTACCCATTGGTAGGTCCGGTAGGGGTATATAAAGCAAGATCCGTCGTGGGTTCAAATGTCAGTTCAATCTCATCAATTCCAAGAGCAAATCCGGGTACCCCAGCTAGTTCTTCATAATTATTATCTCATGGCCAATGGTTTAATTGAATGTACCTACCTAAACTTTAACTCTTAAACCCCTGTCCTCGCACACAATATTGTAGTATATTATTATAATAACAATTATTAATGAATGTGGAACATTATAATGTGAATCATGTCGCTTAATTTCAGATAGCTACCCACTTAAAAATAAATATCCACGTAGATACTGTTTAATTTAGGTAGTTTTATGAACCTCAAGTCTCTAATTTTAATGATAAACTGCCGTCAAAGTTAACCAATTGCGCATTAGTAATAATTAAATCTGAGTTATCTGCTATTATTCTTGCACACATCTGAATCAAAGAAGCAATTCTTTCAGATCCCGGCGGAGATCGGGCGTTACTCTGAATAGTCTCCCAGTTGTTTGATGAGCCGCTACTCCTCGCGATCGGTAATGATTGCCTCTATTGCTCGGCTCGGTTCGGCCGCATGATAATATTTACAATATTAAAAATGATTGTTTATCTTGAGGGATAAATGTTTGAGAAAAGGTTTGTTTACAGTAAGGTGTAAATGGCGCATCTTTTGATCTTCGCCTCGACAGATTTAGTTCTTGCCCATTCCTTCCCTGAATTGTTTATGTCAATTTAACAATAATAAATGTTAATAATCTGAACCATAATACCTAATGGTTTTAAGCACCAACCTACCTACTACCTACATCATCGTAATTTTTATCTGCTATCCGATTTGAATTCATTGCGTTAAAAAATTCTGTATTTGTGTTGGATCGATGGCCTTTGTTTCCTTATGATTGGTGCAATCAAGGGTGGATCCAGCTTTGGCGCTGGGGGGGTCACATAGTCGTGGTCAAGTCACAAGAAGTTATAATTTAATTTTGATAATAATAGATACAAATAAAAAGTAGGTATTTTATTAAGTACTTAAATAAAATCTATATGGTGACAAAAATATATAAAAATATTATGATAAACAATGTTAATTAGTGGTCCACCTAGGTCCTGGACCCAGCCCAGGAGGGGGGTCATGACTTCCATTACCCCCCCCCCCCTCCCCTGGATCCGCCCTTGGGTGCGATCCGAGTTCCCTGTGAATTTTCCGAAAGAAAACTGCCCCGTTGTTGCTCTGTTAGTATTCTGAACACGTGCCCTAGTCTTTCACCTAAAGTTTTACTATAATAGTTTTAAAAAGGAGCTCTATCTTATTTCCATAGTGCTCCCGCCGCGAATCTTTCTTTCGCATTCTGAACCCTGAAATGTAGGTATGTACTGTCTCGATTACACTATATTATTTGTTGTCACGGGTAAATTTTTGATGATAAGCTATTTATTTTAGTCGATCTATTCGTAAAAATATTATTTTTTTTTAAAATACGAAAAACTCACACTTCGACGTAGGGTTTGCAAAAGGGTTATTGTAGGGAATATCGTGGTAGGGTAGATGAAAGTTTGATAATGCCTTGCTACCGAAAGATGTAACAATGTAACATAGCTGAAGCACTTAATAATATCATAACGCATTACCAGACTGTTCGCTTGGAAGGTATAACAGCATGACACCCATAAAGCGTTCATTGTCAAGTTCTTCACGATCCTGTCGGCTGTCTTTGCTTTAGGTATTTCGAAGAGCCATTATAGAAAATAATAAACCGAGAGCCTATCCCCAAATATAATTAATGTTGTTTTTAATATTAAATATTTTAAATGATCCATTTCTTCAAGTGGCTTTAAAGTATTGGTTACCTTTCCCGACACCTTGTTGGTTGTTTAAATAAACACTTGTACATAAATCGTCAAACCTGTGGGTCAAGTGGTATCATTGAAGTGGTTCCAATGTGACGGATTGCTGGACGATGTTTATAGTTCTCTACGTACCACAAATAAATAATTATGTTATTTGAAATGCTCATAAAGTACCTTATCAATCTAAAAAAACACACTTTCGTTCTGTGATATTTCCATTGTTCAATGTGATTGAAGTTAAACAAGTGTGTTGGGAGTTTTAAATTACTTTACATTTGATCAATCTTATTTTAAAAAGAAGGATGTATTGTTTGCTTTATATTTTTCAACTGCCAAAGGATTGATTAGCTTTTTAATATCCATATATATTTTGAATTCTAAATTCTCGCTAGTCATTTATATTGATTTATTGGTTTGTTCAGCCTATACAATGGGAGTTGGGAGGGACCTATTGCACCAGGATTTGACTTTGACTGAACCCAGGACTGTGGCGTTTCATGGATAACCACGCAAATATGATTATATTATATACGGTGAGGCAAATTCAATAATAATCGAAACACATGAAAATGTGAAGCGAGCGTACCTAGTAAACATTATTTGTTTGATTTTATTGCACAATGTTCTATTTGCTTTCATCGTTTTATGATATGACATATCTGTAGTTGTGAAGCGTTGCGGTTTTGAAAATTTTGATCGATGATTTTTATGCGATGTATTTTTTGTTTCTTCGAACTTTGTATTATGTAATTGCGATTTTGATTATAAGCTTATTTGCACTGTTTTTTTGCTGTTATAATATATGTAAAGGTTCATGGGTTCGGTCAAATTTTTGCGGAAAATCAATTATCGTTCAACCTATGTATTTAGTATATGTGCCCTCCGTTAATCATTATAAATCTGACAGTGGTATGTGTTTGTTGTTTAGCTCCCTTCACCACGCTGAGGGGCTCCTTCCAGCAGATGTCTCTGCCGCAGCCGCAGTACGACCGCAAGAGCTACCTCACCCCGCCGCCGCACCAGGCAGTGTCGCCCAACCCGCTGCCGCCCAACACGGCCATCATCGACCACACCAAGTACGCGTTATAAGTGAACGCGTAGCCAGCAAATATCCTGCAAACATCCTAAACCCTACATACATCAAGGTAACTAACTCACTCTGATATGAGAAATAGGAATAACGTACACATTTTGGCCTGATCGCACGAAACTTACAGTAGTATAAGGAATAAATATCTGGCCAGATCGAACGAAACTAACTTACCCTGATTTGAGGAATAGATAACATATAAATATCTGACCAAAATGCACGAAATACGTTGGGAATCAATGTAACGTGATATGCATGGTCTACCTAAGACAAAACGCCTACTGATGCTTGATTTACATTTTACATTTTTAATTGTCTTTCGCAATGCGTGCGATATCATAAAGCAAGGCAATCTGGCATTGGCATTTATCCAGAGACCATAAACTAATTGAACGGTATTCGACAACACGGTTGTCTGCAATTTACTACTTATCAAGCAAAATAACTTGAAGTTTGAACCGATATTTCAATATCAACAACAAAAACAAAACGAAATTTAACTTTCTATAGAAAATGAGTCTAACAAGAAATACCTAGCTTGATTATTCATCTTATATACTTTAATAATGTACCTATCTCTATTTATTTCAGCTCAGCTAATACATGATCTGAGACAAGCGGGGAGACTGACCTGGCGGAAAGAGGCGATGCAGACAACGCTTAAGATATTACCACCGTACAATAAAAGTTTTGAAGGAGTTTTACATCGATTTAATATTATATTATAAGCAAAAGAAGTGTATTAAATTTCTTCGTTTTTTGCTAAAAAATAACAGTTCTTTGCGATTTAATTCAGACTCTTGCGATACAAAACAATAAAAAGTTTTATTTTTATGTATATGTATCTTACCACTATCTTACTTTATCTTTTTAATTATTCTCATTCTGTTTTAACATAGGTATTGTTATATTATTGTGTAATTGAACCATTAGTCATAAAAATATTACTCTTTTATCTCCTTGATGCCAAATGTATATCGAATAATATGTAAAATTTAAATCATTTATTTTTCGTAATGATTTTAAGTACATAATACCTAAGTGATAAGGGACGAAGAATCGCGGTATTATGTCAAATATTGTTGATAGATTTTTGTGCCAAATAATTAAATATAGGTTAATAATGGTATTCCTCTATTTTAAAAAGCCAAAAAATATTTTGTACAAAATTTATTATACAACGAAATACATAAATGTTGCTTAACCGACATAAAATATGAATGAAGGCAAACTCGTGTAATTCGAAAATGTTTTTGACAAATTTGAATTACTTTTAATTTTACAATATTTTTTTAATTGATCTATTAAAAAAATAATTATTTCTTTTTACCATAGATTTAAAAGGTTAAGACTTTTCCATAAATATATTTTATATTACTGAGCAACTAATAGCTATTTTTCTAACGTATAAGTAGTCAATTAACTGACGTTAAAATTAAGGTATAAGTAAGGCATTAACTCGAAAGGGAATGAAAATAAAGCATGTTGGATTATATAATCTCACTTACATCTAAATTAATTTTAATTCTTAACCAAATAATTAAATACCGATATGAAATTTATATTGAATTAAATAATAAGTATTTATCTGTTATTCATAATACTAAGCTATATAATATTCAGGAAAAAATGTACCTTGATAGATACAAAAATTTATTAAAAAATTTTCATAATGTCTAAATTTTTTCAAATGATAAAATTTGTATTAGATAACTATTTATCTATTATTATCTAACTTACTTTGTTTAAGTCTTCTGATCAGATCAAAAAGTATTTTTAATAAACATTATTAATTTTTAGTAATTACCTACTTATTAAAGAATTTTTGATAACTTCGAAATTATTTTTTTTTAACATTTTATTTTATTTTACTTATACTTCTAATTATATATTATCAATTTTTTTGCAATATAATGATAAATATTTAAAATTCATGCTTTAGATCATTTAAAAGATAATATCGTTATTTCAGCCATCAATTATTTTCTTAAATTTTTAAATTTTGGATCAGTGATGGCCTTAATAGAATTACCTATGGAAAAATTAATAATTCATGTTTAACATATACTAGTGCCTTTAAACCAAAAATTTTGACCAAAGTGAAAAAAAAAACAAAGAGTTTTTCAGGAATGTAATAGTAGTTCTTATTATTCGAACCTCATAGGCCGCTTTCGTAATTATAAGTGACTTTTGTAATATGGCATTTACTTATTAAATAAATATTATGTAGAATATGTTGAAAATATACATGTTTTATAATTAAAAGATTATTTAATTTGTTCAAACCCTTATAAGAATTCAACCTTTCTGACGTCTGACTCCACACGACGACAAATGTATAAGAATCAAAATTATATTTTAACGATTTAATCTAATTAATTACTACTCAAATCTTGCCTTGACATTTCTCCTGATTTTTCAGAACCAAGTGGTTTAAGTTAAAATAATTTTAATTTTATATTGCGTAATTCGGATAACATTCCGAGATTCATCCTCTACCAAGATAAATTCTATAATAATGCATCATATGTTCTAGAGATGCCACGAATATTCGGCAACTATTCGGTATTATGCCTAATCGGAAACTTTTTTTACTATTTGGTATTCGGCCGAATATTGCGAACTATATGGCCGAATACAGAATAGCAGTAAATGAAAAAAAAATGCATTTTATTCACAAAAAAATCAGAACATTTAATACCAAATCTATCAGTTATGACTGGTTATAACGAATGAAAACAATTTTTTCAGCATTTTTGATAGCAAACGATTGCTCTTTTCCTCATGAATTATACCTGCCTCCGAAAATGGCCGCTCACTTTAGGTATAAATATTGCTACCAGGAGATGATAAATAAATGTTAGCAAATTATTCTGCTAGGCTTGGAAGCTGTATTGCGTTTGCTGTCCACCACTTGTAACTTGTAAGGGTCTGCTGTCCGATCTAGGCCAACAGTTTTCTTGTAAAAGTCAATTTCATTTGCAAAATGTAATTGATTTTTATTAATTCATGAAAACGATTTTTAATTCATGAGTTCAATTCATTTTAGTATATGAAAACGATTTTTAATTCATGAGTTCAATTCATTTTAGTATATGAAAACGATTTTTAATTCATGAGTTCAATTCATTTTGATATATGAAAACGATTTTTAACTAATGAAAACTGTTTGCGAAATTTACTAAGTGTCACCGAATATTCGGTATTCGGAGAAATCACAATCTCTAAATTATTTTCCCCCTGTTTCATGATATACATAAAGAAATAAGAGAATGTATTCAACCCCTGCAGTGGAAATTCCATTGGAATTTGAATTTCCACTTTGTAACTTGTAAGTACTTATACATTTTGGGCGAAAATTAATTATTTTCCTAATGTTTAAAGTTTCAAGTTGACTTCTAAATTACAATACCTGCTTATCTAATAAATGTATATTTCGTGTACATTGTAAACACTTGAAAGAGGTAGTTACTCTTTCCATAATTGGTATACTGGTATATTATACCTACCTATAAACGATAAGGTACAATAAATATTCCTAACTTCGAGAACAGCTGTTATTTCTTTTACACAGAACCACAATGTTATTTAGTTTGCAAAGTGTAATTGAACGGAAGCAAAAATCTTATGTAAAAATAAGACCACTATATATATACAGTTTCTGAAAGCTTAGCATGGCTAAGGCATAATTTGACATAGCAACACTAGAAGAATTAGTATATCTCAAAAAAAAGATGTGATTTTTTACTTTGTTAGAAACTTCCAATAAAATTTTTTAAAACCTACTTGAGTAGGAATTCATTCCTCTTAATATATTATACATATACTAATCTATCTAGTATAGCTCAGCCTGTGAGAATCGATGCCACATCATCTCTCGAAATAGTTTCGATTTCAGACAAATTTTGAAACGGTAGAGGCCCGCGGTGAATGCTATTGTTTGCTAGCAAAATAAACGCTTTATTTAACCGTCTTTAGTTTTCGACAGAGTGTTCTACTCGCCATTCTGAAATAATAATAAATCGATACATAAGCTAATCTACTAACATTTTTAAGGCGAGACATAACCACGTTTAACGGGGGTTTGCCAGAGGCTCACATTTTAATTTATTTCGGCGAATTCGTAACTGATTTATCATTTTTATTCCCATGTCTCATAAGGGATGCGAGTTATTTATATTTTACAGCAATAAAAAAAGTACGTTGCCATCATTTTTTTAACGTAAAACGCCTTTAAAAATTGTAATGGTGAGTACCAGATTTTATTTTTCTAGACGATGGATTAATAACTTCGGGAGATATTTATTTAGAAACATCTTAAATATTAGTAACACGTTCTTCAGAATTAATTAAAATGAACCCGGCGGAAAGGTCGAATCTCTAGGCCTGCTAGGGTGAATTCGACCGTACGTCCGTCCGCGGGCGCACATTTGTTTAAACGCTTTCATCACTTACGTCGTTAAGATTCCCACATTATTTTTCTTCTTCTTCTTCTTTTCTTTGATAGGGCAAATTTGACAGTAGATCGCGAGTCGCAATATGAACACGTATACACGGCTTCTTTACTTACGTCGTTAAGATTCTTTTAGGGTTTAGGGTATAGTGTCGTCTTAAGCAATCTTGAACGGAGCAACCTCACGCCAAAGGTTAGATTGCGTGATACTAAATACATATTTTATTGAAATATAATTTACAAGCAGACCCGGCCACACGTTGCTGTGGCTAACGAAATACAACGCCATTACCCAACCTTTATAAAATCCACACCACCCGCTTGCCAGCTGCCCGCCGCCCGCTGCCCGCTGCCTGAACTGAATATTTGAATTTCTCGGCTTTTCTCTACTGTAATAAGCATATATTATACATATAAACCTTTCTCTTCAATCACTATATCTATTGGAAAAAACCACACGAAAATCCGTTGCGTAGTTTAAAAGATCTAAGCGCACAAACATTTTGAACGACTTCATTTTATACTATGTAATGATTTTTGATGCTTTCTCTTCTTTGAGACAACAAAGAGGTGGTAAAAATGTTGTGCTATTTCTACACATTTGGATAGTTAGTAATGTGAAATTAACGAGTGATTTTGAATCCCATAACCTCTCTTCTATTCAATTTGGGAGTAGGGTATGGGTAATGCCACCCCGAGAACCGTTTATTGCATAACACTTCTGCCATAGGTCACCCTAGTTGGTTCGCTAAGTTTGGTGACTTTGCAGGGGTGCCGGGTTCGTGGGGTGAGGTTTGTCCGATCTTGGACGCAGATACGCTTACCACCCTGCCGCGAGACTGGTCGATGGAGGGTCCATCACTCCTGGACACACTGATCCCCAGATTCTTACCCACACCTCATACCTTTTTACTTACCAGACCTTCTTCTCCTTCCTTTCTCAAAAATATCCTACTCACGGCATCCCCGAAGATGATTTACGCCTTCAGGGGAATTAATCAGGCCTCCTGTGTGGAGTTAAAGTAAAAAATGTGGGTAGGTATAATAACTCTACATTAAATTACAGGAGGGTTATTTAGAGGAAATCCCACAAAAAGCAAAGTAGCTTCTTTACGAGATTCTTAAGTACCGACGCGACGTAGTTGCGATGTGATTTACGCCAAAATGTAAAAATGTTTAATTATTTATGTGTAAAGCAATGGTATTCAAATAAAAATGAAACGGAATGAAGTATTTTGTATTCAACCAATCAATAATACAATATGGCATTATAGGATGGGCTGTGGTAAGCGTACGTGGTTATTTATTAATTTTCACATGTACGGCACAACATGAGCCATTAACATAATCAAATTAAGATATGAATAGTACAACTACATAAATAATGTAGAAGTAAATAAATTAATGTAGAAGTATGTAAATAAATCGCACTCGGGGATAAAAATGGCATATCTCAAAAGACCATTTTTTTCGGGAGAACTGGTTGAATATTTCGTTTGAGTGTAGTAAATCAGTTTATTAACCAATAAAAATACATTAGTTTACAAAAATTGAAAAGCAGTGTCTTTATGTCTTAGGTTTAATATTATAATAGTGGTACAATGATCATTGTTCTACTATTTTTGATTGAATTTAAATAACATTTTGAAGAATTGTGCCATTTTTATCGAAGATAGAATAGATATCCAGGAACATTTCTGCATAATTAACTCAAAAATGTAATTCCTCAGATGCGAAATGTAAAGTTAAATCTTTAGAAAAGGAAAAAGTAAGTAAAAATAAAAAGTTAAAAGTTAAGATTTAAAATGGTAAAAAATAAAATATAGAAACTAAAATATATCTTTAAAAAGTACAAGTTTTAAATAAATATGGTTGTTAAAGTAGAAGCGTTGTCCTGTTAATTTGATTCGTTGTCTTTTCAATTCTGTTTCTTATTCTGTTTAATTTTGATGGGTAAGGCTCTCGACTAGCAATCCGGAGGTCACGAGATCAAAAGATTCAAAAGATAATTTAAAATAATATAAGGGATATTTGCAGCACGTTTCAGAGTGGTGTAGGACCAAAATTCAGAATTGAAACGATGCTTGAAATGGCTTATCAGAATTTTGTGAACAGATCTGAATAGCCAGGTAATTCCACTACCTTCAGCCTCACATTTCATTTTTCCAGCTTTCATTTCCCAGTGCAGATAAATTATTGTAAATGATCTCCAACTGCTTATGTTGTGGTATTTTTTGTTCGTAATAAAATAACTAATATTTTTATTTTATTGGATAGCGGCCAATTTACGAGGTGCAAATTGTTTCTAAATATTCGTCTAAATTAAATAAAAATCCAGTAGACATAGGTACCTACCATGACTTTTCCTTCTAAAATATTTTTCTCGAGTAAAATAATTCTTTTAAGTATTAGTAGATACTAATTAAGGGCGATCCTCATCATCGAAGAATAAACCTTATACAGATGTTTTTCCATTCAAAAAGAGGTCCTTAGAAAATACCCATGGCCCGACTCCATGTCTGGAACCACGGTAGGTAGAAATCTGCATAAATATTTTAGTATTGTGGTGTGATTATGTTTACTGATTGCAATGACACATATAATCAACAATGACTTCGCAGTTTTTAAAATGAATATTCTAATATTATGTATCAAAGCATTGATGTCATCCAATTTCCGTAACCATGGGTGTCCCAACATAAAACATTTAAATTGCTGGATAAATATCGTAGTAACAAAAACGGTTTGCTTGCGTTTGCGCTATAAAACGCTTATTTTTTGTTATATATCTTTTGAAATTATACCTAACACCTGCGTGCGGTTTTTGAAGTGAAACTCGATGAAACTCTTTTATTTTTTGGAAATTTGAAATTTGAAACTCGATGAAAAATTGCGACACTAAAAAGAGACAAACACATAGTCTCCTCTTTGTGCGGTGCTTCGTAACCTATTGGTCTCCTATTTTCGCGGTGCTTCGTAGCCTCCCCACTCTTGTCTACTTTAGTTTTCTTAAGGTTTTGTTCTGAGAGCACTGAATAGCTCATTAATTTATTTTTATTTTTTCGGATGAGACTTCCTCAGTTCTCATGGGGTCCAACTTTTCCTAAATGTATATTTTATCTTATGTATTATATTAGAACTGATAGTAATGGTTATATATTATGTTGTAGACTGTTATGTCCATTAACTCTTATTGTAGTGCAAGGCGACGGGTTGAGAGAGTGCGACTGGAGAGGTAAAAAGATCTCCCCCAACCAGTTTCTCCTAATCTGGCCGCATCGCAATAGATAGGCAAACGCATTTGTGCCGCTAAGTCATGAACCCGGGCACCCCTGCTAAGTCAACAAACATAGTTAACCACCATAATAAACGATTCCCGGTGCGACGGTACCCATACTCGCCTTCCAAATTGAATCTTTACATATCAATCAAAATCAATCGAATTAAACTACGCATCGGATTTTAATACGTTTTTTCACCAATAGATAGAGTGATTCAAGAGGAAGGTTTTTAGGTACATAATTTGTCAAGGTTTTGTGTAAATTGGTTAAAATATGTAAATAAAGGGAGCGGGCTGGCAAGCGGGCAGCGGGCAGCGGGCAGCGTGCTGGCAAGCGGGCGGTGTGGATTTGATTTAACAGATGGCTTTGGTGATAAATGTTGGGTAATGGCTTGGCGTTGTGTTTCGTTGCGTTCCCGAGCCACAGTAGCGTGTGGCCGGGTCTGCTAGTAAATTGTAAAGTATCCTGATCCCGACGACTAAGAACAAGAACTAACTCTGATAACGCTGGGGACTATTTAAATAGTAGGAGATATTTTTTGAGCGCGTCTGCATGCACGAGGTAACTTTAACTTTATCATATTTCTAATAAAATTGATCGCAAACATTTTCAATTATCCAATTTTTTTGAGGCCTAGGAATCGAGAGGTATTAAGTTAAATTGAAGAAATCAGTTATATTTCAAATCAGGAAAGCTCACATTATTCCTACTGGATTTCTAATCAGTGGCATCTACCCAAGACTGTTCTTAAAACATGTTCAAGGAAATGAAATCCAAAGAGTTCTGAACCATTTTAGTTAGATTTAAAAATTATTTGTTATACCTCCGATGTGATCCTAAACACTCGTGGGAAAGCAGCAATGATCGTTTTCCGCTTCCTGAGTTCACATCGCCATAGAAAACCAGCGCAGTTCAATCCTCGCACTGTTTGTTATCATAGATAACGCGAAGGCGATAGCTTCCATTGCCCGCCACCACCTCCAGTCTCCGCTGGCGGAGTCTTCCATCTTCCTACATCCACGACGCGTCTGGTTAGCTTCTATTTTGGCCCACGCTAAGTGCCTCAGTTCACACCTTTAGGGAGCTCAACGCGATCATCTCCTGGCTTAGCTGGGAGACAGGGCCGAAACGGAAAATTTTCATATTATGTTTAAATACTAGAAATGTATTTATTGTATCATAGCAGGCGTTTTTTTTGCTATAGCCATGCAGGCGGCTTATTTTAAGATACGCCAATGCGGTGTTTTTAAAAACCACGAATACCGATAAAATATGTATAAGATTTAAAGTTTACTTTACTGATTCTGATGATTTTACTAAAAGTTTTTAATTTTCATTCATTTGATTTGAAAAACCGCACATTCCGAAATGGTCCCAAGTAGCTAAAACATCACTACGACATAGAAAACTTCGATGTATAGTAAGATGACTGTCACCAATGTTGCCCGGCGTCAACACCGCCGAATTTACGAATAAAAACCAACATTTCATTTTGGCGTCATATGGGAAATGGAAAATTTTTAATCGTCATAGAAATGTATCTTTATTTATACATATGTATAAAAATCTCCTGTCACGGTGTTTGTGGTCGCACTTCTCCGAAACGGCTCGACCGATTTTTATAATTTTTTTATGTATATTTGGTAGGTATAAGAATAGGTCGTAAAGTATATTTCATACTCTTAGGTGATTAGGGTGTACCCACGGAGGAAGGAATAGAGGGTGTACCTATCCAAAAAAACACTTTCTTAACATTTATAAAAAAAAAAATATATATATATATTTGTCATCATAAAATACCTATAACCCCAAATTTTCATCCTTCTACCCTCACCCTCCCATTTGTATGAACAAATTTAACCGTCGTTCGTATTTCAAACAGAAAAAAATTATTTATGTTTTGTTGAATGATAGATGGCGCCACGCTAATATATGTAGGTATTAGTTTTTTTCACTTAACATTTAACTTTTAGGAGATCAAACAATGAATATGTCCGTTACTTTAATGAAATATATTGAATTGAGAAAATGAATGGTTGGTGTTTTTTTGTTGTTTTTATCGGTGTTCATCGTCTACAGCGCTCCATTCATCTTTCGGTCATAGATCCCATCCCAATACACTTACAATACATTCGTTATTTTTATTTAAAAATCAAAATTTCACTACAAATAATTTATATAGCAGACTAATTTTTCCCGGGTCAGCTAGTTATCATAATATATAAATTAAAAATATATTATTTCACGTAATTTTTTTGTGATTAAAAAAACGGGGAACATAGCTAATTACATGAGTACATCATTGAGTTATATATTTACATACATTATATATTTATACATTTGTTCGTTAGCTGAGTTCTGCGCTTTGATAACAGCAATGATAATGTGTGCAAAAAATTACGTAGGTAGGGGAAGTTCAGTACAGTGGGAGGCGTGCACCGGGCGTTTCTGAACATAAGACAGTCAGTGAAACTATGGTGGTCCCAATTTGAGGATTTTTACGAGGCTTACAGCAGTGGGGAAGGAGAGAGAAATGAGAATGGTTATGAACTACCCACTGACCTGTCTATTTTAAAGTAGATCTTGCCACCAACATCAAGTAATTTCAAACAAAGCCAGTATCAACGGTACTGAGAGTGTCTGCCGACCTGGAACGAAGTGAACGTATGTAGAGGAAGGTTGCGATAATTGCACTACTTAATTTTGTGTACGTGTAGCGACTTAGTCGCGGTACATAGAATAAGGAAATTGATTAATTTATTAAAACCATAGTTTAATCGTACAATAAAAGGATGAGTCACAGAATTTTAGATTTTAACATTACAGGACAAAATTTAAAAAAAAATAGTGTGCAAATCACACGCGGTGGAAGTAAAACCTTCAGAAAACCAAAGTAGACAATAGTGGACACCGATTATTCTATCTCATTCTCTCGCAGGCTAAATCCTATAGATGTATGTGTTTCTGCTTTTAATTTTGCTTTTTCGTTTCATCGAGTTTCAAAAACAACAGTGCTAAAAAAATTTTCACTTCAAAAAATGTATAGTTTTGGTATTAGGTACGTGGAAGCTAGATATTTCTACAAGTCCTCTTCTTCCAGTAGCATAGAATTAAGATATCTATATAAGTTACCCGGGCCAAATAAAAAGAATAATAATATCTCGCATCTATATTACCCACCTCACTTGACAATATTATCTTTCCCATCTATTTCCCAATGCCGAACCGGACCTGCCAAAAATGATTCTTGACAACTCGTGGTGTCAACATAATTCACAATCATAAGTTTAGTATCATCATCGAGTTTCCTTAGATAAAATATATTTGGGTTTGTGAACATTTACCCGATCTGTAACAATGCTTGTTTTAAGAACTCGTTACTCATCTGGCCACGTTCCCATAAAATGTGATAAATTGCACCTGGAAGTAGGTACAATTATTATACTGAGAAGGTATTGTTTTCAATTCGATACAATTCATCATTTTTAATAAATTATTTTGAAATGAAAACTTCTTTAGCACCGTGTTATTGAAACACTAAAAACAGACCAACACATCTATAGGATTTAGCCAGCGAGATAATTACATAGAATAATCTGACTCCTTTTTTGCGGTGCCTCGTGGCCTCCCCACTCTTGCTTAGGTACTTTAGTTTTCTGAAGGTTTCACTTCTAAACTACACACTTGTTTTATTTTTAAATTTCTTCCCATAATTTTTACAAACTTGCAGTATTTTCTTAAAATAGTAATATGTAAACATTAGACATAACGTAAAAGTAACGTAAAAGTGAGCCAAACAAATATAAGACAATGGTAAGTAATGGGAACCCACTAAGATACAGCCTATTTGTGGGTAATGTAACCTAAAGTACAAAAAACCTATGCATAAAATAACGGTAACGTTATCAAAGTGTTTTTATTTTGTATTTTTTGATTAAATTGTAAACAATGTAGTCAAAAAATGAAACGTAGAACTTTCATGAATTATGTTTATATGAAGTTTCATGTAGTTCTTAGTCGAAGTTTGATACAGTTAAAAGTGACCGAATTTTATATAGGCACCTTAGCTCAGTCGGTAGAGCACTTGCCATGTAAGCAAAGGATCCTGGGTTCGAGTCCCAGGGGTCCCAATATCTTTTTCTGATTTTTCTGTCTCCAGATTTTCGATTGAGTTTCGCTAATATTGTCTTCATTTAATTAAATAATAATGATATTTGGCTGATTTATAAAGCGCCATTTTCATGAAAAATCACCTCAAGGGCGCTGTATATATAAGCATATAATAAAATTAAATTAATACGATTGGCTTACCAACTAAGATTTAAAATTATAACTAGTGACTTATAGCTAGTGAGTTACGACTAATACTGATTACTACTGTCATTTACAACCAAAAAAAATCTCTCATCATTTCATATCGAGTAACGATCGTTATCTATAATAATTAGGCGCTTAATAATTACAAAAAGCCGTAACACTGAGCTTTCAGTACCCATTTGCTACAAAGGAAATTATGTTTGGACTCTTGTGAAGGTATTCACATATTTTTTTTTAGATTAAGCGCATTAAAAAAAAAAAAAAATCACTCCACGCTACAATGCAGTAAATGTTAAAGATTGCAAAAGGGAAAAAAGACCATTTTCAATTTGTCAACATTTTGAGTATTTTTTTAAGACTAATAAAATAGGAAGATATCTTAATTTAAAGATGGTTTCATTCATTTGCGTTTTCAAAATTTAAATTTACATAAATGGATAGATACACCTAAATATTTAATATTAAATTTCATCTTTTGCGAGTTCATTGCAAAATGAACATGTTTCCTGAAACCATAAGCAACCCCGGTCAACGCCGGGGACTTCTGCTAATAAATTATAAATAAAATCTAAGTTTAATATACATGAATATACATAATCTTAAAAAATATCAAATACGTTTTTTGTTCCGTGACAACTCAGAATCATTATTAAAAAAATTTGAAAAATCATTAAAAAAAAAAATAGACAAAAAACTAATCCTATTTATTAAACAATTTTTTTTTCATTACTTTTCTCCGCAAAAGACTTTTAAAAGAAGGTGTTGAAGTTTCATGTTTCTGAGTTGTCCGGGCGCCATATTTCATGACCGGCCAACTCAGAATGAAACATACTCAGAACTCAGAACCACCTCAGTATATTATATTTATATCGTGCTGACATCTATTGTCAAAAAAAGGAAAATTAAAATTTTACAAAAATGGAATAAAAGGTTTGAGCCTCGACTTTAAACTTCTCATCTATTTTTATCTGGAGTATAATATATTATTTTAATAAGCGAAAATATACTAATATACCTATATTTCTGAAAATTAGGAGGCTGGTGAAGTACCCCCTCGAGATTATAATACTATTGACCTACCATTTTTGTGAATAACTCTTGGTACAACGATTTAATCAGATTAAAAATTAAATCTTAATTTATTTACCGTCCTTGCCATCTTCTGTCAAGACGATAAAGTTTAAAATAACGTAAAGCTTCAGATATTTTTCAACAGATGTCCATTTTGAACAAAATCATTAAAACATTGACAGTAAAATTTAAAAACATTGTAGAACATAAAAATACTAGCAGTTAAGGCGATCCAATAGTACAGGAAAAAATCGAAATCGGAATTCACGAACCTATATGGGAGGAATTTAAAATACTTGAGAAAAAGCTTTTGGAAAAGGTATATGAGCACATTTTTTAAGGGTTGATTTCGTAAAGGCCTGAAAAAAACATTAATTCCTTATTTACGCATTGTTTTTTGTAATAAAACAGAATTTTAAAATTGATTTTACGAAAAAAAGCGAGGCGGAGCCTAATATGTCTTTTCCCGCTCCGTCCGGGGGAGTATTGACAGAAAATAGGTGTGGCTGCCAGTCGTTCTTCGGTGGACGGTATATGGTTGACGACAATCCAAAATTTCAGCCGATTCGGTGACATAAGGCCAAAGTGATTGGCTAATCTAAGTGTTAAAAACACCGACCCCAAGTACTAAAACGAACGAACCCAAGTGTGAAAACGATGAGATTTTTTGCAAATTCTCCTTTTGTCACATTTCAGTCAAAAGTTCAATCGATTTGGTGCCATAGTGCCAAAGTTATGGCCGAACCTAAGTTAAAAGTTCTTCCGGTGGAAGATTTTCTGATTGATTCGTGTACAGACCATAATCATTAGTAAGATTCCAAAATATCAGTGGATTCAGTGGTATAGTGCCAAAGTTATAGCCGAAGTTTGACAAAGTGCCCATAAAACGATGAAAATTAAGTATGAAGAAACTTAAAAAAATTTATTTGGAAAGTTTTCTGATTGATTCGTGTACAGACCATGATCATTAGTAAGAATCAAAAATTTCAGTCGATTCGGTGCCATAGGGTCAAAGTTATGGCCGGACCTAAGATTGACAAAGTGCCGATAAAACGATGAAAATTTAGTGTGAAGAAAATTAAAATTCTTCATTTGGAAAGATTTCTGTTGAAATCGTCTACAGACCATGAACCTTAGTAAGAAACCGAAATATCAGTCGATTTGGTGCCATAGGGCCAAATTAATTGCCGAACCTTAGTGTTAAAAACACCGACCCCAAGTACTTAAACGAACGAACCCAAGTGTGCAAACGATGATATATATTTTTTAATTCTTCTTTTGGCAGATTTTTTGATTGATTCTTATACAGACCATGAATTTTAGTAAGAATCTAAATTTTCAGTCGATTTGGTGCCATATTGCCAAAGAAATGGCCGAACCTAAGTTTGACAAAGTGCCCATAAAACGATGAAAATTTAGTGTGAAGAAAATTAAAATTCTGCCTTTGGAAGATTTTCTAACTGATTCGTATACAGACCATAATTATTAGTAAGAATCCAAAATATCAGTTAAAAAACGGGACAAGCTCCACAAAAACCTACATAATAATCCAGACATACAAACCCAAATATTTTATAAAAAATACAGAAATATATGTAATAATCTCATTAAAATCACCAAAGAAAACTACTACAAAGACAAACTGTCCAGAGCCAGCAATAATAACAAAAAAATATGGCAAATTATCAAGGAAATATCTGACACTGACCACCCAATACCACCAATTACTAAACTTAATATCAACGGACAAGACACTTCCTTAAAAGACCACCCTAATACTGTGACCAATCACATAAATGAATATTTTTGTAATATCGGCAAAAATTTAGCATCACAAATTATAAATGAGACTTCAACCAATGAAAATCCTCTTGCCGACAAAATCAATAAATCTGCTAGTAAAACAAATAACATACTTATATTAAACCCCACTAACTCTACTGAAATTTCACAAACAATTAAACAATTAAAGCCCTCTAATTCGTGTAATCACGATAAAATATCCTCAAACATACTCAAAACAATTGAACCTTTTATAAACAAACCACTAGTTCATATCATTAAGGTGTATTCCCAAATAAACTCAAACTGGCATTGGTTCAACCAATTTTTAAGACTGGAACCCCTACAAACATAAAAAACTATAGACCTATTTCTATATTATCATCACTATCCAAAATCATAGAAAAAATAGTGAAAAAGAGACTTATAGACCATCTTACAAAATACAACATTCTATCGTCAAACCAGTTTGGCTTCAGAGAAGGGCTAAGCACAGATTCAGCTATTTTAGAATTAACATCTCATATAACGCAAGACCTAGAAAATGGTGATAAATGTTTGGTAATATTTCTGGACTTAGATAAGGCATTTGACACAGTCTCTCGTAAAATTCTTCTAGCTAAGCTACAGCAAATCGGTATACAAAGAAAGGCATTTGAATGGTTCAAATCATACCTAACAAATAGAAAGCAATGTGTTAAGTTACCATCACTTAAATCATCCCATCCAACCAGAATCAACTTTGGTGTACCACAGGGAAGTGTACTCGGTCCCATACTTTTTCTCGTATATATTAATGATGGCAATATAATCACTTTTGCCGATGATACTGCCCTGGTACTAAAAAGTAAAACATGGGAAGAGACATTTCGTAGAACTGAACTAATACTGCAAAATATCAAACAGTGGCTGGACGATAATCTACTCACTTTAAACATATCTAAAACGAAATATCTAACATTTAGCCTCAATAATCCAACTCAACCCTCAATTAATCATGTACTTAAAATACATTCGTGTAAAGATCTCGTTAGATGTATGTGCAATCCACTGGAACGAGTAGATTCCATTAAATACTTGGGGGTTATAATTGATAATAAACTTCGGTGAGAAGACCATGTAATAAATGTCACAAACCGTATACGGAAACTGGCGTATATTTTCAGATCTTTACGAAACATATTAAACAAAAATACGCTAAAAACAGTTTACTTTTCTCTATGCCAATCGATTATATCTTACGGTTTAATTGTTTGGGGGGGATGCTCTAAAACAATATTGGATCCGTTAAAGCACAAAAACTCATAATACGTACTATTTACAAAGTACACTACATTCAACCCACGAAGGACTTATTTGGTGACCTCCAAGTGCTTAATATAAAATCGTTGTATGTCAAATACATATCTATCTGCCTATTTTAAATTTAAATTATAATTATGGGCTGTAAGGAAGATTTAAAGGCCCCTCCCCACCCAATAATGCCGTACTGTTATAAGGACTGAATTTATGCATAATAGACAATTTTTATAGTTTTTTGTTTAAAATATTTCGTATGTTATAGAATATATAGATTAGTTATATATCCACACTATGTTAATAACTCAAGTATGTATCATGTATTTTAAAAATAAATAAATAACCAAAGTTTGACAAAGTGCCCATAAAAATATGAAAATTTAGTATGAAGAAAATTAAAATTCTTTATTTGGAAAGATTTCTGATTGATTCGTGTACAGACCATGATCCTTAGTAAGGAACCGAAATATCAGTCGATTTGGTGCCATAGGTCCAAAGTTATTGCCGAACGTTAGTGTTAAAACACCCACCCCAAGTACAAAAAGGAACGAACCCAAGTGAGAAAACGATGATGTTTTTTTTCAAATTCATCTTTCGTGAATATCGTGTACAGACTATGAATTTTAGAAGGAATCCGAAATTTCAGTCGATTTGGTGCAACAGGGCCAAAATAATCGCCGAACCTAAGTGTTAAAAACACCGACGCCAAGTAAATAAAGTGTGAAAACGATGTAAAAAGTAGTGCAAAAAGTAGTGTTGAAACACCCACCCCAAGTACCAAGTACAAGTGTGAAAACGATGATGTTTTTTAAAAATTTTCTTTTGGCAGATTTTTTGATTGATTCGTGTACAGACTATGAATTTTAGAAGGAATCCGAAATTTCAGTCGATTTGGTGCCATAGGGCCAAAATAATCGCCTAACCTAAGTTTGACAAAGTGCCAATAAAACGAAGAAAATTTAGTGTGAAGAAAATTAAAATTCTTCCGTTGGAAGATTTTCTGATTGATTCTGATTTGAGAAACTGTAATCAGTCCATTCGGTGCCATAGTGACAAAGATATATGGCCTAACCTATGTTTGACAAAGTGCCAATAAAACGATGAAAATTTAGTGTGAAGAAAATTAAAATTCTTCCGTTGGAAGATTTTCTGATTGATTCGTGTACAAACCAATAGTACTTATCAATAGTCAAAATCAAAATTTAATCTAAGGTTCGGCAATTACTTTGGCCAATGGCCGAACCTAAGTTTGACAAAGTGCCAATAAAACGATGAAAAATTAGTCTGAAGAAAATTAAAATTCTTCTGTTGGAAGATTTTCTGATTGATTCGTGTACAGACCATAATCATTAGTAAGAATCCAAAATATCAGTCCATTCGGTGCAATAGTGACAAAGTTATCGCCAAACCTAAGTTTGACAAAGTGCCCAAAAAACGATGAAAATTAAGTATGAAGAAACTTAAAATTCTTTATTTGGAAAGTTTTCTGATTGATTCGTGTACAGACCATAATCATTAGTAAGAATCCAAAATATCAGTCCATTCGGTGCAATAGTGACAAAGTTATCGCCAAACCTAAGTTTGACAAAGTGCCCAAAAAACGATGAAAATTAAGTATGAAGAAACTTAAAATTCTTTATTTGGGAAGTTTTCTGATTGATTCGTGTACAGACCATAAGCATTAGTTAGAATCCAAAATATCAGTCGATTCGGTGCTATAGTGCCAAAGTTATGGCCTAACCTAAGTTTGAAAAAGTGCCAAAAAACGATGAAAATTTAGTGTGAAGAAAATTATAATTCTTCTGTTGGAAGATTTTCTGATTGATTCGTGTACAAACCATGATCATTAGTAAGAATCCAAAATATCAGTCGATTTGGGTTCATAGGGCCTAAGTAATCGCCGAATCTAAGTGTTAAAATCACAGACCCCAAGTACCTAAATGATCGAACCCAAGTGTGCAAACGATGATTTTTTTTAAATTCTTCTTTCGGCAGATTTTTTGATTGATTCGTATACAGACCATGAATTTTAGTAAGAATCCAAAATTTCAGTCGATTTGGTGCCATAGTGCCAAAGTAATGGCCGAACCGAATTAGAAAGAATCCAAAATATCAGTTGATCCGGTGCTACAATGCCAAAGTTATGGCCTAACCTAAGTTTGACCAAGTGCCAAAAAAAACTATGAAAATTTAGTGCGAAGAAAATTAAAATTCTTCTGTTGGAAGATTTTCTGATTGATTCGTGTACAGACTATAATCATTAGTAAGAATCCAAAATTTCAGTCAATTTGGTGCCATAGAGCCAAGTAATCGCTGGACTAAGTGTTTAAATCACCGACCCCAAGTACCCAAACGAACGAACCCAATTGTGAAAACGATGATATATTTTTTAAATTCTTCTTTCGGCAGATTTTTTGATTGATTCGTATACAGACCATGAATTTTAGTAAGAATCCAAAATTTCAGTCGATTTGGTGCCATAGTGACAAAGTAATGGTTTTTATAGGCACTTTGTCAAACTTTGGTTCGGCCATAACTATGGCCCTATGGCACCAAATCCGACTGAAATTTTTTGATTCTTACTAAGAATCATAAACTGTACACAAACTGGGTTCGCTCGTTTTAATACTTGGGGTCGGTGTTTTTAATACTTGGGTTCGGCCATAACTTTGGCACTATGGCGCCAAATCGACTGAAATTTTGTATTCTTACTAAGAATCATGGTCTGTACCCGAATCAATCATAAATCAACCAAAAGAAAATTTTGAAAAATATATCACCTTTTTCACACTTGGGTTCGCTCGTTTTAATACTTGGGGTCGGTGTTTTTAATACTTGGGTTCGGCCATAACTATAGCCCTATGGCACCAAATCGACTAAAATTTTGTATTCTTACTAAGAATCATGGTCTGTACCCGAATCAATCATAAACCAACCAAAAGAAGATTTTGAAAAAAATATCATCGTTTTCACACTTTGGTTCGCTCGTTTTAATACTTGGGGTCGGTGTTTTTAATACTTGGGTTCGGCCATAACTATGGCCCTATGGCACCAAATCGACTGAAATTTTGTATTCTTACTAAGAATCATGGTCTGTACCGGAATCAATAAAAAAATCAACCAAAAGAAGATTTTGAAAAAAATATCATCTTTTCACACTTGGGTTCGCTCGTTTTAATACTTGGGGTCGATGTTTTTAATTTTTTTTTTTTTTTTTACATTGAATACCGCACAAGAATCTCAACTGCTCCCGTCTGGAGCCAGTGAGACTATGGCATCCCCAATTGGGGTATGTTGTGAGGCTGAAGGTAGTGGGGAGGGGAAGGAGGTGGGGAAGAGGAAGGTTGGGAAGTACCTAGCTATTCAGATCTGGTCACCAAACACGGCTAAAGCCATTTTCAAGCAACGTTTCAATTCTGAATGGTGGTCTTACACCAGGGCGATACTGATAGTATCTTCCACTCTGGAACGTGCCGCAAATATACTATATATTATTTTTTAATTAATTAATTGTGAAATAACACAAATTAATCAAATAAAATTTATTTGCGCACGCCGGGTTCGAACCCGCGACCTCCGGATTGTGAGTCAAGAGTCTTAGCCACTACACTACGGAGGTCGTCAAAATACTTGGGTTCGGCCATAACTTTGGCACTATCGAACCAAATCGACTGAAATTTTGTATTCTTACTAAGAATCATGGTCTGTACCCGAATCAATCAAAAAATCTGCAGACAAAAGAATTTTTATTTTCTTCATACAAAATTTTCGTGGTTTTATACGCACTTTGTCAAACTTTTGGTTCGGCCATATTTATGGCTCTATGGCACAAAATCGACTGAAATTTTGGATTCTTACTAAGAATCATGGTCTGTACCCGAATCAATCAAAAAATCTGCCAACAAAATAATTTTAATTTTTTTTCATACAAAATTTTCATGCTTTTTATAGGCACTTTGTCAAACATTGGTTCGGCCATAACTATGGCCCTATGGCACCAAATCGACTGAAATTTTTGATTCTTTCTAAGAATCATGAACACGAATCAATCAAAAAATCAACCAAGAGAAGATTTAGAAAAAAAATATCATCGTTTTCACACTTGGGTTCGCTCGTTTTAATACTTGGGGTCGGTGTTTTTAATAATTGGGTTCGGCCATAACTTTGGCACTATGGCACCAAATCGACTGAAATTTTGTATTCTTACTAAGAATCGTGGTCTGTACCGGAATCAATCAAAAAATCAACCAAAAGAAGATTTTGAAAAAAATATCATCTTTTCACACTTGGGTTCGCTCGTTTTAATACTTGGGGTCGGTGTTTTGAATACTTGGGTTCGGCCATAACCTTGGCACCAAATCGACTGAAATTTTGTATTCTTACTTAGAATCATGGACTGTACCCGAATCAATCAAAAAATCTGCCAACAAAAGAATTTTAATTTTCTTCATACAAAATTTTCGTGGTTTTATAGGCACTTTGTCAAACTTTTGGTTCGGCCATATTTATGGCCCTATGGCACAAAATCGACTGAAATTTTGTTCTTACTAAGAATCATGGTCTGTACCTAAATCAATCAAAAAATCTGCCAACAAAATAATTTTAATTTTTTTTCATACAAAATTTTCGTGCTTTTTATAGGCACTATGACAAACATTGGTTCGGCCATAACTATGGCCCGATGGCACCAAATCGACTGAAATTTTTGATTCTTTCTAAGAATCATGAATACGAATCAATCAAAAAATCAACCAAGAGAAGATTTTGAAAAAAAAAATATCATCGTTTTCACACTTGGGTTCGCTCGTTTTAATACTTGGGGTCGGTGTTTTTAATACTTGGGTTGGGCCATAACTTTGGCACTATGGCACCAAATCGACTGAAATTTTGTATTCTTAATAAGAATCATGAACTGTACACGAATCAATCAAAAAACCAACCAAAAGAAGATTTTGAAAAAAATATCATCGTTTTCACACTTTGGTTCGCTCGTTTTAATATATGGGGTCGGTGTTTTTAATACTTGGGTTCGGGCCATAACTATGGCCCTATGGCACCAAATCGACTGAAATTTTGTATTCTTACTAAGAATCGTGGTCTGTACCGGAATCAATCACAAAAAATCAACCAACAGAAGATTTTGAAAAAAATATCATCTTTTCACACTTGGGTTCAATCGTTTTAATACTTGGGGTCGGTGTTTTGAATACTTGGGTTCGGCAATAACCTTGGCACCAAAACGACTGAAATTTTGTATTCTTACTTAGAATCATGGACTGTACCCGAATCTATCAAAAAATCTGCCAACAAAAGAATTTTAATTTTCTTCATACAAAATTTTCGTGGTTTTATAGGCACTTTGTCAAACTTTTGGTTCGGCCATATTTATGGCCCTATGGCACAAAATCGACTGAAATTTTGGATTCTTACTAAGAATCATGGTCTGTACCTGAATCAATCAAAAAATCTACCAACAAAATAATTTTAATTTTTTTTCATACAAAATTTTCGTGCTTTTTATAGGCACTATGACAAACATTGGTTCGGCCATAACTATGGCCCTATGGCACCAAATCGACTGAAATTTTTGATTCTTTCTAAGAATCATGAATACGAATCAATCAAAAAATCAACCAAGAGAAGATTTTGAAAAAAAAATATCATCGTATTCACACTTGGGTTCGCTCGTTTTAATACTTGGGGTCGGTGTTTTTAATACTTGGGTTCGGCCATAACTTTGGCACTATGGCACCAAATTGACTGAAATTTTGTATTCTTAATAAGAATCATGAACTGTACACGAATCAATCAAAAAATCAACCAAAAGAAGATTTTGAAAAAAATATCATCGTTTTCACACTTGGGTTCGCTCGTTTTAATACTTGGGGTCGGTGTTTTTAATTTTTTTTTTTTGTTTTTTTTTTTATATATATACCTCACAAGAGTCCCAACTGCTCCCGTCTGAAGCCAGTGAGACTATGGCATCCTTAATCGGGGTATGTTGTGAGGCTGAGGGTAGTGGGGAGGGGAAGGAGATAGGGAAGAGGAAGGTGTAAGGTGCAAAATAAGATTTTGAAAAAAATATCATCGTTTTCACACTTGGGTTCGCTCGTTTTTATACTTGGGGTCTGTGTTTTTAATACTTGGGTTCCGCCATATTTTTGGCATTATGGCACCAAATCGACTGAAATTTTGTATTCTTACTAAAAATCATGGTCTGTACCCGAATCAATCAAAAAATCTGCCAACAAAAGAATTTTAATTTTCTTCATACAAAATTTTCGTGGTTTTTATAGGCACTTTGTCAAACTTTTGCTTTGGCCATAACTATGGCCCTATGGCACCAAATCCGACTGAAATTTTTGATTCTCACTAAGAATCATGAACTGTGTGTGTATTCGTGTGAATCAATCAAAAAATCAACCAAAATAAGATTTTGAAAAAAATATCATCGTTTTCACACTTGGGTTCGCTCGTTTTAATACTTGGGGTCGGTGTTTTTAATACTTGGGTTCGGCCATATTTTTGGCACTATGTCACCAAATCGACTGAAATTTTGTATTCTTACTAAGAATCATGGTCTAAACCCGAATCAATCAAAAAATCAACCAAAAGAAGATTTTGAAAAAAATATCATCGTTTTCACACTTTGGTTCGCTCGTTTTAATATATGGGGTCGGTGTTTTTAATACTTGGGTTCGGGCCATAACTATGGCCCTATGGCACCAAATCGACTGAAATTTTGTATTCTTACTAAGAATCGTGGTCTGTACCGGAATCAATCACAAAAAATCAACCAAAAGAAGATTTTGAAAAAAATATCATCTTTTCACACTTGGGTACAATCGTTTTAATACTTGGGGTCGGTGTTTTGAATACTTGGGTTCGGCAATAACCTTGGCACCAAAACGACTGAAATTTTGTATTCTTACTAAGAATCATGGACTGTACCCGAATCTATCAAAAAATCTGCCAACAAAAGAATTTTAATTTTCTTCATACAAAATTTTCGTGGTTTTATAGGCACTTTGTCAAACTTTTGGTTCGGCCATATTTATGGCCCTATGGCACAAAATCGACTGAAATTTTGGATTCTTACTAAGAATCATGGTCTGTACCTGAATCAATCAAAAAATCTACCAACAAAATAATTTTAATTTTTTTTCATACAAAATTTTCGTGCTTTTTATAGGCACTATGACAAACATTGGTTCGGCCATAACTATGGCCCTATGGCACCAAATCGACTGAAATTTTTGATTCTTTCTAAGAATCATGAATACGAATCAATCAAAAAATCAACCAAGAGAAGATTTTGAAAAAAAAATATCATCGTATTCACACTTGGGTTCGCTCGTTTTAATATTTGGGGTCGGTGTTTTTAATACTTGGGTTCGGCCATAACTTTGGCACTATGGCACCAAATTGACTGAAATTTTGTATTCTTAATAAGAATCATGAACTGTACACGAATCAATCAAAAAATCAACCAAATGAAGATTTTGAAAAAAATATCATCGTTTTCACACTTGGGTTCGCTCGTTTTAATACTTGGGGTCGGTGTTTTAAATTTTTTTTTTTTGTTTTTTTTTTTATATGTATACCTCACAAGAGTCCCAACTGCTCGCGTCTGAAGCCAGTGAGACTATGGCATCCTTAATCGGGGTATGTTGTGAGGCTGAGGGTAGTGGGGAGGGGAAGGAGATAGGGAAGATGAAGGTGTTAGGTGCAAAATAAGATTTTGAAAAAAATATCATCGTTTTCACACTTGGGTTCGCTCGTTTTTATACTTGGGGTCTGTGTTTTTAATACTTGGGTTCCGCCATATTTTTGGCATTATGGCACCAAATCGACTGAAATTTTGTATTCTTACTAAAAATCATGGTCTAAACCCGAATCAATCAAAAAATCAACCAAAAGAAGATTTTGAAAAAAATATCATCTTTTCACACTAGGGTTCGCTCGTTTTAATACTTGGGGTCGGTGTTTAAAATACTTGGGTTCGGCCATATTTTTGGCATTATGGCACCAAATCGACTGAAATTTTGTATTCTTACTAAGAATCATGAACTGTTTACGAATCAATCAAAAAATCAACCAAAATAAGATTTTGAAAAAAATATCATCGTTTTCACTTTTGGGTTCGCTCGTTTTAATACTTGGGATCGGTGTTTTTAATACTTGGCTTCGGCCATAACTTTGGCACTATGACACCAAATCGACTGAAATTTTGTATTCTTACTAAGAATCATGGTCTGTACCCGAATCAATCAAAAAATCTCGCAACAAAAGAATTTTAATTTTCTTCATACAAAATTTTCGTGGTTTTTATAGGCACTTTGTCAAACATAGGTTCGGCCATAACTATGGCCCTATGGAACCAAATCGACTGAAATTTTGGATTCTTACTAAGAATCATGAATTGTACACGAATCAATCAAAAAATCAACCAAAATAAGATTTTGAAAAAAATTTCATCGTTTTCACACTTGGGTTCGCTCGTTTTAATACTTGGGGTCTGTGTTTTTAATACTTGGGTTCGGCCATATTTTTGGCACTATGGCACCAAATCGACTAAAATTTTTTATACTTACTAAGAATCATGTTCTGTACCCGAATCAATCAAAAAATCTGCCAACAAAATAATTTTAATTTTTTTTCATACAAAATTTTCGTGCTTTTTATAGGCACTTTGTCAAACATTGGTTCGGCCATAACTTTGGCCCTTTGGCACCAAATCGACTGAAATTTTTGATTCTTACTAAGAATCATGAACTGTACACTAATCAATCAAAAAGTCAACCAAAATAAGATTTTGAAAAAAATATCATCGTTTTCACACTTGGGTTCGCTCGTTTTAATACTTGGGGTCGGTGTTGTAAATACTTGGGTTCGGCCATATTTTTGGCATTCTGGCACCAAATCGACTGAAATTTTGTATTCTTACTAAGAATCATGGTCTGTACCCGAATCAATCAAAAAATCTGCCAACAAAAGAATTTTAATTTTCTTCATTCAAAATTTTCGTGGTTTTTATAGGCACTTTGTCAAACTTTTGCTTCGGCCATAACTATGACCCTATGGCACCAAATCCAATTGAAATTTTTGATTTTTTCTAAAAATCATGAACTGTACACGAATCAATCAAAAAATCAACCAAAAGAGGATTTTGAAAAAAATATCATGGTTTTCACACTTGGGTTCGCTCGTTTTAATACTTGGGATCGGTGTTTTTAATACTTGGCTTCGGCCATAACTTTGGCACTATGACACCAAATCGACTGAAATTTTGTATTCTTACTAAGAATCATGGTCTGTACCCGAATCAATCAAAAAATCTCGCAACAAAAGAATTTTAATTTTCTTCATACAAAATTTTCGTGGTTTTTATAGGCACTTTGTCAAACATAGGTTCGGCCATAACTATGGCCCTATGGAACCAAATCGACTGAAATTTTGGATTCTTACTAAGAATCATGAATTGTACACGAATCAATCAAAAAATCAACCAAAATAAGATTTTGAAAAAAATATCATCGTTTTCACACTTGGGTTCGCTCGTTTTAATACTTGGGGTCTGTGTTTTTAATACTTGGGTTCGGCCATATTTTTGGCACTATGGCACCAAATCGACTAAAATTTTTTATACTTACTAAGAATCATGTTCTGTACCCGAATCAATCAAAAAATCTGCCAACAAAATAATTTTAATTTTTTTTCATACAAAATTTTCGTGCTTTTTATAGGCACTTTGTCAAACATTGGTTCGGCCATAACTTTGGCCCTTTGGCACCAAATCGACTGAAATTTTTGATTCTTACTAAGAATCATGAACTGTACACTAATCAATCAAAAAGTCAACCAAAATAAGATTTTGAAAAAAATATCATCGTTTTCACACTTGGGTTCGCTCGTTTTAATACTTGGGGTCGGTGTTGTAAATACTTGGGTTCGGCCATATTTTTGGCATTCTGGCACCAAATCGACTGAAATTTTGTATTCTTACTAAGAATCATGGTCTGTACCCGAATCAATCAAAAAATCTGCCAACAAAAGAATTTTAATTTTCTTCATTCAAAATTTTCGTGGTTTTTATAGGCACTTTGTCAAACTTTTGCTTCGGCCATAACTATGACCCTATGGCACCAAATCCAATTGAAATTTTTGATTTTTTCTAAAAATCATGAACTGTACACGAATCAATCAAAAAATCAACCAAAAGAGGATTTTGAAAAAAATATCATCGTTTTCACACTTGGGTTCGCTCGTTTTAATACTTGGGATCGGTGTTTTTAATACTTGGCTTCGGCCATAACTTTGGCACTATGACACCAAATCGACTGAAATTTTGTATTCTTACTAAGAATCATGGTCTGTACCCGAATCAATCAAAAAATCTCGCAACAAAAGAATTTTAATTTTCTTCATACAAAATTTTCGTGGTTTTTATAGGCACTTTGTCAAACATAGGTTCGGCCATAACTATGGCCCTATGGAACCAAATCGACTGAAATTTTGGATTCTTACTAAGAATCATGAATTGTACACGAATCAATCAAAAAATCAACCAAAATAAGATTTTGAAAAAAATTTCATCGTTTTCACACTTGGGTTCGCTCGTTTTAATACTTGGGGTCTGTGTTTTTAATACTTGGGTTCGGCCATATTTTTGGCACTATGGCACCAAATCGACTAAAATTTTTTATACTTACTAAGAATCATGTTCTGTACCCGAATCAATCAAAAAATCTGCCAACAAAATAATTTTAATTTTTTTTCATACAAAATTTTCGTACTTTTTATAGGCACTTTGTCAAACATTGGTTCGGCCATAACTTTGGCCCTTTGGCACCAAATCGACTGAAATTTTTGATTCTTTCTAAGAATCATGAACTGTACACGAATCAATCAAAAATCAACCAAAAGAAGATTTTGAAAAAAATATCATCTTTTCACACTTGGGTTCGCTCGTTTTAATACTTGGGGTCGGTGTTTTAAATACTTACTTTCCGCCATATTTTTGGCATTATGGCAACAAATTGACTGAAATTTTGTATTCTTACTAAGAATCATGGTCTAAACCCGAATCAATCAAAAAATCAACCAAAAGAAGATTTTGAAAAAAATATCATCGTTTTCACCCTTGGGTTCGCTCGTTTTAATACTTGGGGTCTGTTTTTTAAATACTTGGGTTCGGCCATATTTTTGGCATTATGGCACCAAATTGACTGAAATTTTGTATTCTTACTAAGAATCATGGTCTGTACCCGAACCAATCAAAAAATCTGCCAACAAAAGAATTTTAATTTTCTTCATACAAAATTTTCGTGGTTTTTATAGGCACTTTGTCAAACTTTTGCTTCGGCCAGAACTATGGCCCTATGGCACCAAATCCGACTGAAATTTTTGATTCTTTCTAAGAATCACGAACTGTACACGAATCAATCAAAAATCAACCAAAAGAAGATTTTGAAAAAAATATCATCGTTTTCACCCTTGGGTTCGCTCGTTTTAATACTTGGGGTCTGTGTTTTAAATACTTGGGTTCGGCCATATTTTTGGCATTATGGCACCAAATCGACTGAAATTTTGTATTCTTACTAAGAATCATGGTCTGTACCCGAACCAATCAAAAAATCTGCCAACAAAAGAATTTTTAATTTTCTTCATACAAAATTTTCGTGGTTTTTATAGGCACTTTGTCAAACTTTTGCTTCGGCCAGAACTATGGCCCTATGGCACCAAATCCGACTGAAATTTTTGATTCTTTCTAAGAATCATGAACTGTACACGAATCAATCAAAAATCAACCAAAAGAAGATTTTGAAAAAAATATCATCTTTCTACACTTGGGTTCGCTCGTTTTAATACTTGGGGTCGGTGTTTTAAATACTTGGGTTCGGCCATATTTTTGGCATTATGGCAACAAATTGACTGAAATTTTGTATTCTTACTAAGAATCATGGTCTAAACCCGAATCAATCAAAAAATCAACCAAAAGAAGATTTTGAAAAAAATATCATCGTTTTCACCCTTGGGTTCGCTCGTTTTAATACTTGGGGTCTGTGTTTTAAATACTTGGGTTCGGCCATATTTTTGGCATTATGGCACCAAATCGACTGAAATTTTGTATTCTTACTAAGAATCATGGTCTGTACCCGAACCAATCAAAAAATCTGCCAACAAAAGAATTTTAATTTTCTTCATTCAAAATTTTCGTGATTTTTATAGGCACTTTGTCAAACTTTTGTTTCGGCCAGAACTATCGCCCTATGGCTCCAAATCCGACTGAAATTTTTGATTCTTACTAAAAATCATGAATTGTACACGAATCAATCAAAAAATCAACCAAAATTAGATTTTGAAAAAAATATAATCGTTTTCACACTTGGGTTCGCTCGTTTTAATACGTGGGGTCGGTGTTTTAAATACTTGGGTTCGGCCATATTTTTGGCACTTTGTCACCAAATCGACTGAAATTTTGTATTCTTACTAAGAATCATGGTTTGTACCCGAATTAATCAAAAAATCTGCAACAAAAGAATTTTAATTTTCTTCATACAAAATGTTCGTGGTTTTTATAGGCACTTGTCAAACTTTTGCTTCGGCCATAACTATGGCCCTATGGCACCAAATCCGACTGAAATTTTTGATTCTTACCAAAAATCATGAACTGTACACGAATCAATCAAAAAATCAACCAAAATAAGATTTTGAAAAAAATATCATCTTTTCACACTTGGGTTCGCTCGTTTTAATACTTGGGGTCGGTGTTTTAAATACTTGGGTTCGGCCATATTTTTGGCATTATGGCACCAAATCGACTGAAATTTTGTATTCTTACTAAGAATCATGGTCTGTACCCGAATCAATCAAAAAATCTGCCAACAAAAGAATTTTAATTTTCTTCATACAAAATTTTCGTGGTTTTTATAGGCACTTTGTCAAACTTTTGCTTCGGCCATAACTATGACCCTATGGCACCAAATCCAATTGAAATTTTTGATTTTTTCTAAAAATCATGAACTGTACACGAATCAATCAAAAAATCAACCAAAAGAGGATTTTGAAAAAAATATCATCGTTTTCACACTTGGGTTCGCTCGTTTTAATACTTGGGGTCTGTATTTTTAATACTTGGGTTCGGCCATATTTTTGGCATTATGGCACCAAATCGACTGAAATTTTGTATTCTTACTAAGAATCATGGTCTGTACCCGAATCAATCAAAAAATCTGCCAACAAAAGAATTTTAATTTTCTTCATACAAAATGTTCGTGGTTTTTATAGGCACTTGTCAAACTTTTGCTTCGGCCAGAACTATGGCCCTATGGCACCAAATCCGACTGAAATTTTTGATTCTTTCTAAGAATCATGAACTGTACACGAATCAATCAAAAATCAACCAAAAGAAGATTTTGAAAAAAATATCATCTTTTCACACTTGGGTTCGCTCGTTTTAATACTTGGGGTCGGTGTTTTAAATACTTGGGTTCGGCCATATTTTTGGCATTATGGCAACAAATTGACTGAAATTTTGTATTCTTACTAAGAATCATGGTCTAAACCCGAATCAATCAAAAAATCAACCAAAAGAAGATTTTGAAAAAAATATCATCGTTTTCACCCTTGGGTTCGCTCGTTTTAATACTTGGGGTCTGTTTTTTAAATACTTGGGTTCGGCCATATTTTTGGCATTATGGCACCAAATTGACTGAAATTTTGTATTCTTACTAAGAATCATGGTCTGTACCCGAACCAATCAAAAAATCTGCCAACAAAAGAATTTTAATTTTCTTCATACAAAATTTTCGTGGTTTTTATAGGCACTTTGTCAAACTTTTGCTTCGGCCAGAACTATGGCCCTATGGCACCAAATCCGACTGAAATTTTTGATTCTTTCTAAGAATCACGAACTGTACACGAATCAATCAAAAATCAACCAAAAGAAGATTTTGAAAAAAATATCATCGTTTTCACCCATTGGGTTCGCTCGTTTTAATACTTGGGGTCTGTGTTTTAAATACTTGGGTTCGGCCATATTTTATGCATTATGGCACCAAATCGACTGAAATTTTGTATTCTTACTAAGAATCATGGTCTGTACCCGAACCAATCAAAAAATCTGCCAACAAAAGAATTTTTAATTTTCTTCATACAAAATTTTCGTGGTTTTTATAGGCACTTTGTCAAACTTTTGCTTCGGCCAGAACTATGGCCCTATGGCACCAAATCCGACTGAAATTTTTGATTCTTTCTAAGAATCATGAACTGTACACGAATCAATCAAAAATCAACCAAAAGAAGATTTTGAAAAAAATATCATCTTTCTACACTTGGGTTCGCTCGTTTTAATACTTTGGGTCGGTGTTTTAAATACTTGGGTTCGGCCATATTTTTGGCATTATGGCAACAAATTGACTGAAATTTTGTATTCTTACTAAGAATCATGGTCTAAACCCGAATCAATCAAAAAATCAACCAAAAGAAGATTTTGAAAAAAATATCATCGTTTTCACCCTTGGGTTCGCTCGTTTTAATACTTGGGGTCTGTGTTTTAAATACTTGGGTTCGGCCATATTTTTGGCATTATGGCACCAAATCGACTGAAATTTTGTATTCTTACTAAGAATCATGGTCTGTACCCGAACCAATCAAAAAATCTGCCAACAAAAGAATTTTAATTTTCTTCATTCAAAATTTTCGTGGTTTTTATAGGCACTTTGTCAAACTTTTGTTTCGGCCAGAACTATCGCCCTATGGCTCCAAATCCGACTGAAATTTTTGATTCTTACTAAAAATCATGAATTGTACACGAATCAATCAAAAAATCAACCAAAATTAGATTTTGAAAAAAATATAATCGTTTTCACACTTGGGTTCGCTCGTTTTAATACGTGGGGTCGGTGTTTTAAATACTTGGGTTCGGCCATATTTTTGGCACTTTGTCACCAAATCGACTGAAATTTTGTATTCTTACTAAGAATCATGGTCTGTACCCGAATCAATCAAAAAATCTGCCAACAAAAGAATTTTAATTTTCTTCATACAAAATTTTCGTGGTTTTTATAGGCACTTTGTCAAACTTTTGCTTCGGCCATAACTATGGCCCAATGGCACCAAATCCGACTGAAATTTTTGATTCTTTCTAAGAATCATGAACTGTACACGAATCAATAAAAAAATCAACCAAAAGAAGATTTTGAAAAAAATATCATCTTTTCACACTTGGGTTCGCTCGTTTTAATACTTGGGGTAGGTGTTTTAAATACTTGGGTTCGGCCATATTTTTGGCATTATGGCACCAAATCGACTGAAATTTTGTATTCTTACTAAGAATCATGGTCTGTACCCGAATCAATCAAAAAATTTGCCGATAAAAGAATTTTAATTTTCTTCATACAAAATTTTCGTGGTTTTTATAGGCACTTTGTCAAACTTTTGCTTCGGCCAGAACTATGGCCCTATGGCACCAAATCCAACTGAAATTTTTGATTCTTACTAATAATCATGAACTGTACACGAATCAATCAAAAATCAACCAAAAGAAGATTTTGAAAAAAATATCATCTTTTCACACTTGGGTTCGCTCGTTTTAATACTTGGGGTAAGTGTTTTAAATACTTGGGTTCGGCAATATTTTCGGCATTATGGCACCAAATTGACTGAAATTTTGTATTCTTAGTAAGAATCATGGTCTGTACCCGAATCAATAAAAAAATCAACCAAAAGAAGATTTTGAAAAAAAAAACATCGTTTTCACACTTGGGTTCGCTCGTTTTAATACTTGGGGTCGGTGTTTTTAATACTTGGGTTCGGCCATTACTTTGGCACTTTGTCACCAAATCGACTGAAATTTTGTATTCTTACTAAGAATCATGGTCTGTACCCGAATCAATCAAAAAATCTGCCAACAAAAGAATTTTAATTTTCTTCATACAAAATTTTCGTGGTTTTTATAGGCACTTTGTCAAACTTTTGCTTCGGCCAGAACTATGGCCCTATGGCACCAAATCCGACTAAAATTTTTGATTCTTACTAAGAATCATGAACTGTACACGAATCAATAAAAAAATCAACCAAAAGAAGATTTTGAAAAAAATATCATCGTTTTCACACTTGGGTTCGCTCGTTTTATTACTTGGGGTCGGTGTTTTTAATACTTGGGTTCGGCCATAACTTTGGCACTTTGGCACCAAATCGACTGAAATTTTGTATTCTTACTAAGAATCATGGTCTGTACCCGAATCAATCAAAAAATCTGCCAACAAAAGAATTTTAATTTTCTTCATACAAAATTTTCGTGATTTTTATAGGCACTTTGTCAAACTTTTGCTTCAGCCAGAACTATGGCCCTATGGCACCAAATCCGACTGAAATTTTTGATTCTTTCTAAGAATCATGAACTGTACACGAATCAATCAAAAATCAACCAAAAGAAGATTTTGAAAAAAATATCATCTTTTCACACTTGGGTTCGCTCGTTTTAATACTTGGGGTCGGTGTTTTAAATACTTGGGTTCGGCCATATTTTTGGCATTATGGCACCAAATTGACTGAAATTTTGTATTCTTACTAAGAATCATGGTCTAAACCCGAATCAATCAAAAAATCAACCAAAAGAAGATTTTGAAAAAAATATCATCGTTTTCACCCTTGGGTTCGCTCGTTTTAATACTTGGGGTCTGTGTTTTAAATACTTGGGTTCGGCCATATTTTTGGCATTATGGCACCAAATCGACTGAAATTTTGTATTCTTACTAAGAATCATGGTCTGTACCCGAACCAATCAAAAAATCTGCCAACAAAAGAATTTTAATTTTCTTCATTCAAAATTTTCGTGGTTTTTATAGGCACTTTGTCAAACTTTTGTTTCGGCCAGAACTATCGCCCTATGGCTCCAAATCCGACTGAAATTTTTGATTCTTACTAAAAATCATGAATTGTACACGAATCAATCAAAAAATCAACCAAAATTAGATTTTGAAAAAAATATAATCGTTTTCACACTTGGGTTCGCTCGTTTTAATACGTGGGGTCGGTGTTTTAAATACTTGGGTTCGGCCATATTTTTGGCACTTTGTCACCAAATCGACTGAAATTTTGTATTCTTACTAAGAATCATGGTCTGTACCCGAATCAATCAAAAAATCTGCCAACAAAAGAATTTTAATTTTCTTCATACAAAATTTTCGTGGTTTTTATAGGCACTTTGTCAAACTTTTGCTTCGGCCATAACTATGGCCCAATGGCACCAAATCCGACTGAAATTTTTGATTCTTTCTAAGAATCATGAACTGTACACGAATCAATAAAAAAATCAACCAAAAGAAGATTTTGAAAAAAATATCATCTTTTCACACTTGGGTTCGCTCGTTTTAATACTTGGGGTCGGTGTTTTAAATACTTGGGTTCGGCCATATTTTTGGCATTATGGCACCAAATCGACTGAAATTTTGTATTCTTACTAAGAATCATGGTCTGTACCCGAATCAATCAAAAAATTTGCCGATAAAAGAATTTTAATTTTCTTCATACAAAATTTTCGTGGTTTTTATAGGCACTTTGTCAAACTTTTGCTTCGGCCAGAACTATGGCCCTATGGCACCAAATCCAACTGAAATTTTTGATTCTTACTAATAATCATGAACTGTACACGAATCAATCAAAAATCAACCAAAAGAAGATTTTGAAAAAAATATCATCTTTTCACACTTGGGTTCGCTCGTTTTAATACTTGGGGTAAGTGTTTTAAATACTTGGGTTCGGCAATATTTTCGGCATTATGGCACCAAATTGACTGAAATTTTGTATTCTTAGTAAGAATCATGGTCTGTACCCGAATCAATAAAAAAATCAACCAAAAGAAGATTTTGAAAAAAAAAACATCGTTTTCACACTTGGGTTCGCTCGTTTTAATACTTGGGGTCGGTGTTTTTAATACTTGGGTTCGGCCATTACTTTGGCACTTTGTCACCAAATCGACTGAAATTTTGTATTCTTACTAAGAATCATGGTCTGTACCCGAATCAATCAAAAAATCTGCCAACAAAAGAATTTTAATTTTCTTCATACAAAATTTTCGTGGTTTTTATAGGCACTTTGTCAAACTTTTGCTTCGGCCAGAACTATGGCCCTATGGCACCAAATCCGACTAAAATTTTTGATTCTTACTAAGAATCATGAACTGTACACGAATCAATAAAAAAATCAACCAAAAGAAGATTTTGAAAAAAATATCATCGTTTTCACACTTGGGTTCGCTCGTTTTATTACTTGGGGTCGGTGTTTTTAATACTTGGGTTCGGCCATAACTTTGGCACTTTGGCACCAAATCGACTGAAATTTTGTATTCTTACTAAGAATCATGGTCTGTACCCGAATCAATCAAAAAATCTGCCAACAAAAGAATTTTAATTTTCTTCATACAAAATTTTCGTGATTTTTATAGGCACTTTGTCAAACTTTTGCTTCAGCCAGAACTATGGCCCTATGGCACCAAATCCGACTGAAATTTTTGATTCTTTCTAAGAATCATGAACTGTACACGAATCAATCAAAAATCAACCAAAAGAAGATTTTGAAAAAAATATCATCTTTCTACACTTGGGTTCGCTCGTTTTAATACTTTGGGTCGGTGTTTTAAATACTTGGGTTCGGCCATATTTTTGGCATTATGGCAACAAATTGACTGAAATTTTGTATTCTTACTAAGAATCATGGTCTAAACCCGAATCAATCAAAAAATCAACCAAAAGAAGATTTTGAAAAAAATATCATCGTTTTCACCCTTGGGTTCGCTCGTTTTAATACTTGGGGTCTGTGTTTTAAATACTTGGGTTCGGCCATATTTTTGGCATTATGGCACCAAATCGACTGAAATTTTGTATTCTTACTAAGAATCATGGTCTGTACCCGAACCAATCAAAAAATCTGCCAACAAAAGAATTTTAATTTTCTTCATTCAAAATTTTCGTGGTTTTTATAGGCACTTTGTCAAACTTTTGTTTCGGCCAGAACTATCGCCCTATGGCTCCAAATCCGACTGAAATTTTTGATTCTTACTAAAAATCATGAATTGTACACGAATCAATCAAAAAATCAACCAAAATTAGATTTTGAAAAAAATATAATCGTTTTCACACTTGGGTTCGCTCGTTTTAATACGTGGGGTCGGTGTTTTAAATACTTGGGTTCGGCCATATTTTTGGCACTTTGTCACCAAATCGACTGAAATTTTGTATTCTTACTAAGAATCATGGTCTGTACCCGAATCAATCAAAAAATCTGCCAACAAAAGAATTTTAATTTTCTTCATACAAAATTTTCGTGGTTTTTATAGGCACTTTGTCAAACTTTTGCTTCGGCCATAACTATGGCCCAATGGCACCAAATCCGACTGAAATTTTTGATTCTTTCTAAGAATCATGAACTGTACACGAATCAATAAAAAAATCAACCAAAAGAAGATTTTGAAAAAAATATCATCTTTTCACACTTGGGTTCGCTCGTTTTAATACTTGGGGTCGGTGTTTTAAATACTTGGGTTCGGCCATATTTTTGGCATTATGGCACCAAATCGACTGAAATTTTGTATTCTTACTAAGAATCATGGTCTGTACCCGAATCAATCAAAAAATTTGCCGATAAAAGAATTTTAATTTTCTTCATACAAAATTTTCGTGGTTTTTATAGGCACTTTGTCAAACTTTTGCTTCGGCCAGAACTATGGCCCTATGGCACCAAATCCAACTGAAATTTTTGATTCTTACTAATAATCATGAACTGTACACGAATCAATCAAAAATCAACCAAAAGAAGATTTTGAAAAAAATATCATCTTTTCACACTTGGGTTCGCTCGTTTTAATACTTGGGGTAAGTGTTTTAAATACTTGGGTTCGGCAATATTTTCGGCATTATGGCACCAAATTGACTGAAATTTTGTATTCTTAGTAAGAATCATGGTCTGTACCCGAATCAATAAAAAAATCAACCAAAAGAAGATTTTGAAAAAAAAAACATCGTTTTCACACTTGGGTTCGCTCGTTTTAATACTTGGGGTCGGTGTTTTTAATACTTGGGTTCGGCCATTACTTTGGCACTTTGTCACCAAATCGACTGAAATTTTGTATTCTTACTAAGAATCATGGTCTGTACCCGAATCAATCAAAAAATCTGCCAACAAAAGAATTTTAATTTTCTTCATACAAAATTTTCGTGGTTTTTATAGGCACTTTGTCAAACTTTTGCTTCGGCCAGAACTATGGCCCTATGGCACCAAATCCGACTAAAATTTTTGATTCTTACTAAGAATCATGAACTGTACACGAATCAATAAAAAAATCAACCAAAAGAAGATTTTGAAAAAAATATCATCGTTTTCACACTTGGGTTCGCTCGTTTTAGTACTTGGGGTCGGTGTTTTTAATACTTGGGTTCGGCCATAACTTTGGCACTATGGCACCAAAAGGACTGAAATTTTGGATTTCTTCTAAGAATCATGGTCTGTACCCGAATCAATCAAAAAATCTGCCAACAAAAGAATTTTAATTTTCTTCATACAAAATTTTCGTGATTTTTATAGGCACTTTGTCAAACTTTTGCTTCAGCCAGAACTATGGCCCTATGGCACCAAATCCGACTGAAATTTTTGATTCTTTCTAAGAATCATGAACTGTACACGAATCAATCAAAAATCAACCAAAAGAAGATTTTGAAAAAAATATCATCTTTTCACACTTGGGTTCGCTCGTTTTAATACTTGGGGTCGGTGTTTTAAATACTTGGGTTCGGCCATATTTTTGGCATTATGGCACCAAATTGACTGAAATTTTGTATTCTTACTAAGAATCATGGTCTAAACCCGAATCAATCAAAAAATCAACCAAAAGAAGATTTTGAAAAAAATATCATCGTTTTCACCCTTGGGTTCGCTCGTTTTAATACTTGGGGTCTGTGTTTTAAATACTTGGGTTCGGCCATATTTTTGGCATTATGGCACCAAATCGACTGAAATTTTGTATTCTTACTAAGAATCATGGTCTGTACCCGAACCAATCAAAAAATCTGCCAACAAAAGAATTTTAATTTTCTTCATTCAAAATTTTCGTGGTTTTTATAGGCACTTTGTCAAACTTTTGTTTCGGCCAGAACTATCGCCCTATGGCTCCAAATCCGACTGAAATTTTTGATTCTTACTAAAAATCATGAATTGTACACGAATCAATCAAAAAATCAACCAAAATTAGATTTTGAAAAAAATATAATCGTTTTCACACTTGGGTTCGCTCGTTTTAATACGTGGGGTCGGTGTTTTAAATACTTGGGTTCGGCCATATTTTTGGCACTTTGTCACCAAATCGACTGAAATTTTGTATTCTTACTAAGAATCATGGTCTGTACCCGAATCAATCAAAAAATCTGCCAACAAAAGAATTTTAATTTTCTTCATACAAAATTTTCGTGGTTTTTATAGGCACTTTGTCAAACTTTTGCTTCGGCCATAACTATGGCCCAATGGCACCAAATCCGACTGAAATTTTTGATTCTTTCTAAGAATCATGAACTGTACACGAATCAATAAAAAAATCAACCAAAAGAAGATTTTGAAAAAAATATCATCTTTTCACACTTGGGTTCGCTCGTTTTAATACTTGGGGTCGGTGTTTTAAATACTTGGGTTCGGCCATATTTTTGGCATTATGGCACCAAATCGACTGAAATTTTGTATTCTTACTAAGAATCATGGTCTGTACCCGAATCAATCAAAAAATTTGCCGATAAAAGAATTTTAATTTTCTTCATACAAAATTTTCGTGGTTTTTATAGGCACTTTGTCAAACTTTTGCTTCGGCCAGAACTATGGCCCTATGGCACCAAATCCAACTGAAATTTTTGATTCTTACTAATAATCATGAACTGTACACGAATCAATCAAAAATCAACCAAAAGAAGATTTTGAAAAAAATATCATCTTTTCACACTTGGGTTCGCTCGTTTTAATACTTGGGGTAAGTGTTTTAAATACTTGGGTTCGGCAATATTTTCGGCATTATGGCACCAAATTGACTGAAATTTTGTATTCTTAGTAAGAATCATGGTCTGTACCCGAATCAATAAAAAAATCAACCAAAAGAAGATTTTGAAAAAAAAAACATCGTTTTCACACTTGGGTTCGCTCGTTTTAATACTTGGGGTCGGTGTTTTTAATACTTGGGTTCGGCCATTACTTTGGCACTTTGTCACCAAATCGACTGAAATTTTGTATTCTTACTAAGAATCATGGTCTGTACCCGAATCAATCAAAAAATCTGCCAACAAAAGAATTTTAATTTTCTTCATACAAAATTTTCGTGGTTTTTATAGGCACTTTGTCAAACTTTTGCTTCGGCCAGAACTATGGCCCTATGGCACCAAATCCGACTAAAATTTTTGATTCTTACTAAGAATCATGAACTGTACACGAATCAATAAAAAAATCAACCAAAAGAAGATTTTGAAAAAAATATCGTCGTTTTCACACTTGGGTTCGCTCGTTTTATTACTTGGGGTCGGTGTTTTTAATACTTGGGTTCGGCCATAACTTTGGCACTTTGGCACCAAATCGACTGAAATTTTGTATTCTTACTAAGAATCATGGTCTGTACCCGAATCAATCAAAAAATCTGCCAACAAAAGAATTTTAATTTTCTTCATACAAAATTTTCGTGATTTTTATAGGCACTTTGTCAAACTTTTGCTTCAGCCAGAACTATGGCCCTATGGCACCAAATCCGACTGAAATTTTTGATTCTTTCTAAGAATCATGAACTGTACACGAATCAATCAAAAATCAACCAAAAGAAGATTTTGAAAAAAATATCATCTTTTCACACTTGGGTTCGCTCGTTTTAATACTTGGGGTCGGTGTTTTAAATACTTGGGTTCGGCCATATTTTTGGCATTATGGCACCAAATTGACTGAAATTTTGTATTCTTACTAAGAATCATGGTCTAAACCCGAATCAATCAAAAAATCAACCAAAAGAAGATTTTGAAAAAAATATCATCGTTTTCACACTTGGGTTCGCTCGTTTTAATACTTGGGGTCGGTGTTTTTAATACTTGGGTTCGGCCATAACTTTGGCACTATGGCACCAAATCGACTGAAATTTTGTATTCTTACTAAGAATCATGGTCTGTACCCGAATCAATCAAAAAATCTGCCAACAAAAGAATTTTAATTTTCTTCATACAAAATTTTCGTGGTTTTTATAGGCACTTTGTCAAACATTGGTTCGGCCATAACTATGTCCCTATGGAACCAAATCGACTGAAATTTTTGTATTCTTACTAAGAATCATGGTCTGTACCCGAATCAATCAAAAAATCTGCCAACAAAAGAATTTTAATTTTCTTCATACAAAATTTTGGTGGTTTTTATAGGCACTTTGTCAAACTTTTGCTTCGGCCAGAACTATGGCCCTATGGCACCAAATCCGACTGAAATTTTTGATTCTTACTAACAATCATGAACTGTACACGAATCAATCAAAAATCAACCAAAAGAAGATTTTGAAAAAAATATCATCGTTTTCACACTTGGGTTCGCTCGTTTTAATACTTGGGGTCGGTGTTTTTAATACTTGGGTTCGGCCATTACTTTGGCACTATGGCACCAAATCGACTGAAATTTTGTATTCTTACTAAGAATCATGGTTTGTACCCGAATCAATCAAAAAATCTGCCAACAAAAGAATTTTAATTTTCTTCATACAAAATTTTCGTGGTTTTTATAGGCACTTTGTCAAACTTTTGCTTCGGCCAGAACTATGGCCCTATGGCACCAAATCCGACTGAAATTTTTGATTCTTACTAAAAATCATGAACTGTACACGAATCAATCAAAAAATCAACCAAAAGAAGATTTTGAAAAAAATATCATCGTTTTCACACTTGGAATCACTCGTTTTAATACTTGGGGTCGGTGTTTTTAATACTTGGGTTCGGCCATTACTTTGGCACTATGGCACCAAATCGACTGAAATTTTGTATTCTTACTAAGAATCATGGTCTAAACCCGAATCAATCAAAAAATCAACCAAAAGAAGATTTTGAAAAAAATATCATCGTTTTCACACTTGGGTTCGCTCGTTTTAATACTTGGGGTCGGTGTTTTTAATACTTGGGTTCGGCCATAACTTTGGCACTATGGCACCAAATCGACTGAAATTTTGTATTCTTACTAAGAATCATGGTCTGTACCCGAATCAATCAAAAAATCTGCCAACAAAAGAATTTTAATTTTCTTCATACAAAATTTTCGTGGTTTTTATAGGCACTTTGTCAAACATTGGTTCGGCCATAACTATGTCCCTATGGAACCAAATCGACTGAAATTTTTGTATTCTTACTAAGAATCATGGTCTGTACCCGAATCAATCAAAAAATCTGCCAACAAAAGAATTTTAATTTTCTTCATACAAAATTTTGGTGGTTTTTATAGGCACTTTGTCAAACTTTTGCTTCGGCCAGAACTATGGCCCTATGGCACCAAATCCGACTGAAATTTTTGATTCTTACTAACAATCATGAACTGTACACGAATCAATCAAAAATCAACCAAAAGAAGATTTTGAAAAAAATATCATCGTTTTCACACTTGGGTTCGCTCGTTTTAATACTTGGGGTCTGTTTTTTAAATACTTGGGTTCGGCCATATTTTTGGCATTATGGCAACAAATTGACTGAAATTTTGTATTCTTACTAAGAATCATGGTCTTAACCCGAATCAATCAAAAAATCAACCAAAAGAAGATTTTGAAAAAAATATCATCGTTTTCACCCTTGGGTTCGCTCGTTTTAATACTTGGGGTCTGTTTTTTAAATACTTGGGTTCGGCCATATTTTTGGCATTATGGCACCAAATTGACTGAAATTTTGTATTCTTACTAAGAATCATGGTCTGTACCCGTGTTATGAGTTGCCCATAAAATCTACGAACGGACTATACAAGCGGCAGGCAGCTGTGTGTCACGTGCTCAGTACATGTTCAGCATCGTATGATTATTGCTGTCCCTCTCAGGCTGGCAGAAGACATTACCATATATGGCCACACGGCGCGAAATCCAGCCAATGGCAGAAGACATTACCTTATAGGGCACGCGTTAGAGTCTTCCGTCTCGCTCATCACGGACAGAGAACTCCGGCCACCGTTCACCGAAGCAACAGACATATTTCAGACAACGGCGCGAGCGGTCGTACGCACTACTACGTACTGTCGGGCAGTATGCCACCCTTTGACGCGGCTAATTAAGTCTTCACTTACGATCCCAGTATGGCGCTATCACGACAGACGCCTGTATAATCCTACTGCCGCCTACTTTATACCATGGCAGCCCTGGCCGCCCGGCTTTTAATCCGCCTACATTGCCGATAGCCGCTTAATTCACCGTTATCACCCACCGGTTCGGTAAGCTGACCGAATCCGCCCACCATGACGCCGAGAAGCCGCCCACGCACCCCGAGCCGCCCCGTTCCTGCACCCGATCTATGAGCTTTGCTCTAGATCTCTCCACTTCGTAGGAAGCTGCCTGCATCCGTACGACGCCACGTGAGATTTTAAACCCTCTTATAGTATTTCCGAGCCTAAATTCAGTAGTATTTCTAGTGCCTCTCTCTCTCTTATGCTAGGCCTTAAACAGCTTACCTGGTTGCCTGTAATGTTCACCCTTGCATTATTGAATACATTTGAATTGTGCCTAAACCTTGTTTCATTGGAGTCAACCATCGACAGCCTCGGAGGAGCCCTACGACCCTGAGCTGAGCCTTCCAAGCCGAGGCATATTGCCCCCGGGGGGCCTGCTTAACACTTGTTCCCCCCCCGGGAGGGACATATTTCTGGAGACCAGAATTATAACACTGGACCCTACGTGGCTTCAGTATCACCCTGGCCCCAGGAAGTATGACACTGGCGCGCCAACTGGGCCGAAGTCTTGTCGATTGTTGTCTCCCTAGAAACATAATTATGTAATCTTAGCTATAAATATTTTATATTTGTGCTCCCATCAACAACGGTAGTTCTGTGTGAATTATTCTAAACGTCGCGAGTCCGTCGGCTAGTGCTATTCGAGTGTTAGGTATTTTAAACATCGCTTACTACCGTAGCATTCATTCCCACGCTATTACGTTTCTATCGTGGCATCTTAGCTATAAATATTTTATATTTGTGCTCCCATCAACAACGGTAGTTCTGTGTGAATTATTCTAAACGTCGCGAGTCCGTCGGCTAGTGCTATTCGAGTGTTAGGTATTTTAAACATCGCTTATTACCGTAACGTCTTACGCTATTACGTTCTATCGCGGCAGTCAGAGTTGTTCGTCATTCGCGCGGAATTTTTTTTTAATTGAGTAATGAATCTCGTTATTTTAAATTCTCCGAGTGGCTGCTGTGTAAGTTGCGTTATTTCTTCCTTGAAGAGCAGTGGTTGTTTCCAATAAAAGGTAGTAACTACTGTCGGATTGTGCTCGTTCACATCCGTTCCCCTGTAATAGGAAGTTGTAAATACGACTGCCAGCAACTGCTCTCGTCTTATATTATTCGTCCGAAATTTTTTTTGCTTTGTTCATTATAATAACGCAAAATCATGGAGGCCACCATACCAATAATGGATAGAATATTAAATTTCGAGAAAGCAAACGCGTCGGTAATAAGAAAAATGTTGATGGATAGAGGCATAGTCCCCAAAAGGGCTTTGTTGTCTTTACGGAAACAATGTGTTGAGTTTAACGAATCCTGGAAGTTGAATTATAAAATAAACGTTAAACGAAAAGTTCAATAAATAATGAGTACAAGTTATAAAGTTAGTTTTCGTTTCTCTCAATAGGTAGTTTTAAATCACAAAATGGAAAACGACGTTACATAATGTTATAAAAGAGAAATTTTAAAGCAACAAATTATTAATTTTCAAAACAGAATAAGTTAATATGGAAAGTTTCCCTTGTAATATTAGTTAAAGCCACAATTGTTATTTTTCTTCATAGAAGTTTTGATTTATTGTTGATGCATCATAATAAATTAGAATTGTAATTTTGATTGTTGATTGTCTAGGGCAGAGTAGCTAACTGCGTATTGGATTAATGAACAGTTCAGGACAGATGTAGATTAATAACATAAATTGTAGAAAAAAAAGGAATAAACAAATACAGGCAAAAGTTTTTTTTAAGAAACAAAAGTTTAGGTACAGATCGGTTAAAATAGTAAAGTTCTTAGAAGTTTAATGATGTTTCGTTGTAAATCATGAGTGTCATGAACCCACGATTATGGATCGTACATCATTGAATTAATACTCCATATTACACAAATTAGAAAACACAGTGTTGTTAAAGTAATAAACGTTCGGGAAGGGAACAAACTTGTATATAAAATGTATATAAACAAGGCAACGTGTATATCAATGTATATAATTGGCTAAGTGTTTTTTTTGTTAGTTTAAGTTCTTAAAATCTATCTGAATTGCTTTCGTACTAAAGTGGTAGGAAATTAAATAAATTAGTGAAAAACAGTAGAACATCATTTAAAGAATAAATTCCAAACTTCAAGGTATACGTTACTAGATACTTGTTTTTTTTCGAATGGTTATCTAAGGAAGGTTTAATAATAAAATTTTGTATATGCTATAGGTATTTACCATAGAGACAGTATTGGAACATGTTTTGTTTTTAATCGGGACTATCCCACTCTAAATAGTAGTATGCGGATAATAAAATAAACTATCGTTGGGAAAGACACTTCAAAAGAAACAAGTGAATAGCATCATATGTTCAAATTATCGTTTTAAATAAAAAATAACGAAGAATTTTAAAGGGAAAACCTTGTCAAATTTATCAGAATAATCTCTCGAACAAAGAACATTTGAATGTTTAGCTTCAATTAAGTTTTTTTTCATAAGAATGTAGGAATGATTTCGGCAACAAATTTACATGAATGAATAACAGTATAATGGACTTCAGGATAGAAAAGATAAAATAAGTTTTTTTTTTTGGAAACATCTGTGGAAAATTATTAAAACATAGAATAAAAAGTAAACTACGACAGTTAAATAGGTATTGTCATTTAGTAACAAAAATAAATAGTAAATAGAATCCAATTATTAATGGCTTACTTGTAATGAAGGAAAGGGTTATAAAATTATAAGAAATTGTCTTCTTCTTTTTTTTCTTGTATTACATAATATGTCAACGTGATCGTTGTTAGGAAATTATATCATATTAGATATTGAGTTAATAGACTCAAGAAATGTACTACGGATACATAGGTACCCGCGTATACAATTCTGGTTTCAAACCGTTATAGGAATGCCTTCCTCAGAATTAGGGCAAGAAATAGTGGGATTGTTAAGATGTGAAGTCTTGAACAAAAAAAAAAAAGGAATTGTGATATAGGAAAGAATTGGAATTAGAGAATTAACCCCTCAAGTAAGCTTTAGGTAATTGTAAATTCGTATAGTTTTGACATAGCTATTTTAGAAAAATGTCATGGCGCCCTTATAAAGTTAAATACAATGGAGTTTTTTTTTTTAAACAAAATGATAGTAAAGTAAACAATAGATAAAAAAGTTATGAACAGAAAAGTTGAGATTAAACTGAGACGTATAGTGAAAAGTTATTAGTAAAAAAAGTTATCATCGGTTAATATTGTTAAATTAAGAGTAAATAAATAATAGACATGGAATTTTTTTAAAAGGAATTTTCAAATAATCAGTCAAACAGGTAAAAGTTTTAAATTTTGGAAGTTGTAGTAAGAAGCAACGTCGTTAGCAATTCAATTATGATTCGAATTTATTTTATTTATTTTTTTTAAATATGTATATAAATTGCTAGCTTATAACATGTAACGTTAAAATATAAACACACGAATTGAATACTTAGGTATTTGAGCGACTTAGTCAGTGTGTATTACGCATCGTATAGCGGTGTTATTAAATCTGTGTTGTTAAAATTTGGAAACGATTCCTGTTAAATATAGAGTAACCTTTTAAAGAAAGATTTTATAGAAATTGTAGTAACATAAATTTTAAAATAATTAATGAAGTTCTGTTTTTTTGGATATTGTGTTATTTTTATGTGTTTATTTTGCCGAAGCACAGGCATTTGAGGAAGGTGATTTCTCATTTGTGTTGGTGAACTAAGGCAAGGTTACTGTTCTCTGAACGTAACGGTGTGGCCACACGGAGATAGACGTTTGCAAACGTATCTCTTGAAAACACGAGAGGATTATAGTATAGCCTGATAATTATACGACGCTATAGGAGAGATCCTTATAATATGCCAAACGCTATAGGAGGTATCCTTATAATATGACCGACGCTATAGGAGGCGTATCCTGAGAATTACACGGAGAGGAAAACAGAAAAACAGAACAGGGAATGGAAATTAGTTCACCAGTAGGAAAAGAAATTGGTTACAAATTATAATAACACAGTAAATTTAATCACGAGGTGCATGTATTGTATTGTCCTCTACATAAGGGTTTAAAATGCGAATATGTATCATTTTCATTTGATTACATGACTTAGTCAGCATTATTGTCCATCATTGGATGACCTTAATAAAAAATTGTAAATTTATACACGAGGTACATGTATTGTATTGTCTTTTATATATAACCCAAGGACGTCATGAACCCTAGTGGTTAGTACGAGGTTATAACGCATATAACTTAACCTTTGTTATTAGAGAAGTATACAATTCCTTTCTTAATGGATCGTCATCACAAGTGTTGACAATCCGGGACGCCGGTATGTCTGCACGTGAAGACTTGTGTTATTATTGTTATTATTATAAAAAAAAGAGGTAACTCACCTTACACTAGTGAAATTACTGATGCGATATTTAGTTCATTTATTGTAATGACTATTATTGGTAGTAATAATTTATTACTTTTCCATCCTAGTGCGTAGCCACTTAGGTTGTTTTTTTTTAAAAAAAAAAAAAAAATTTTTTTTTAAATTTATATATGAATATGGTTACATAAGTATATAAATTCGTCTAAGAAACACGACACGATACACTGATTGAGGGCGTAGTTCAAGGAACCCTAAATTAGGCTAGGTTTTTCATTAGAAAAAACTGCGTTAGGTATTCAGTATCCTGCCCGGGACCGAAGTAGAGACCTAATTTCTATTTTCGTGGAACATTTGCATTCTAAAAATTACTTAATTTTAGTTGCAATGAAAGAATATGCAAGCATATTCTTTTCTTTTCGTTGGCAAGAGACGGCATAAGAAAATTCTTGTACAAGTGGTAGGTATAAAGGCACCTAGCTCTCATCATACTGGGATAGGTCATTGGGTAGTAAGAAACTTAGGAACCTTATGGTTGTAAATAACCTTGTGTATATATTAATATAAGGTCATGTATAAATGAAAATATCATTTCAATTATAATTTTTTTTATTTTTTGTCCTTTTTTTTTTTCGGGTTTTTCAATCTCTTTCATTGTCGAATTATTCTCACAGGTAGGTTAAATCGTTATAGTATTGGACATCTCACACGTTGCGATATAGGAGAAATTGGGGCGGTAAAACGTTCACAATCGGGTAGTTACCCACTCCTTAACGGGGTATGTCTCAATTCTAGCGTATGTTGGAGTGAATTCACGATGAAAAGGCAATGTAATAATAATATTACCACATTTTTGTTATCAGAATCGGCCCAATAGACAACACTATTCGGTTCACATAGGTTGTGGTGGTATCGAATTTTAACCTTCTTCCGCGATCATATAACAACGGTTACTCGTTGTGTGGTATTATAGAGCTGTTACAAGTCCGATAGGATGGAACTTGGGTATCGACCTAACGTGTCATTCGGCAGGTAAACTATAATCCAAAGCGTGATAGGATGGCTAAACTCCTTAGAATTAGAGCAGGAAGATTGTTGGAAACGCGAATTTCCGAACAATTAAAGTATATATGATTCCGGTGTTAGGAAGAAATTCGTTACTCAAAAAAAATTTTTTCCTCTTCTAATAACATTGTCGGTAGTATTAAATTTTCGTATTTTTTTAGTAAAAATACGTGGCGTTGTTGTTATTTATTTTAATTTTTTTTTTTTTTCCTTCTTCTCTCCTTACGTAGTCAAACCCTGAGAGTTTAAGTTGAGTTGAGACAAACTCGAATTGAAAGTTATTTAACAAAATTGTACTCACACACATAGAGTTTTTGGTGGGTAAACAAATGTATATTCAAGTGTTTTAATTATGATAAATGTAATTAATTAAATTACTATATAAATATTTTGTAAACACGTAATTGATTACTTCGGTATCAATATGGTAAGCCAGCGTGTAAAGTCCTTGCCATATCAGGACGCAATTGTACGGTGTTTTGTAACTTGCTATATCACTGTATTCAAATAAGGAGTAGTACTTCTCGTAGTAAGAAGATTTAAGAGTATGCACCCAGTTGAGTAAATTAGCTCGGTAATGTCATAAAGTTATGTCATTCGGGTCGTATTGTTCTTATTAGAGAATAATGTAATTGCACTTATGGTCATTACGGTTCGTCTGGTTATTTTGGTGGGAACACCTAGAGGGTGTCCTATGTGGTTTCGTCGAACGCAAGTTCACCGTGAGGATTCCAAGGGATCTATCCGGTTGTCTATGTCGTTGCGGCAAGGGTATATTTCTAGTATACCAAGTACAGCGCTGTACGGGTCACCGAGGGTGAGTCGAGAAAACATGAGAGGATTCATATTATGCCTGAAAATTAATATTCATGATAGGTTTTGTAGCATTACCTTACAATTATATGCGAACATGAGAGGATGGTCGTTTATGCCTGATAATTAAATGCAAACCAGACAAACCATGACAAGCTGAGAGTGCGGGAAACTAACATTTGGGTTAGAATTGAATTGTGAAAATAGCATAGTGTATAAAAACAAAGTTGTATAATTTAAAAAAAAAATTCTATTGTAAGACGCGAATATGAGTGATTTCGATCATTTCATGACATTGGTCAGCGTACAATATTCCATAACAGGAATAAAGTGTATAAAAAAAAAAGTTGTATAATTTTAAGAATTCTATTGTAAGACGCGAATATGAGTTGGTTTCGATCATTTCATGACATTGGTCAGCGTACAATATTCCATAACAGGAATAAAGTGTATAAAAACAAAGTTGTATAATTTTAAGAATTCTATTGTAAGACGCGAATATGAGTTGGTTTCGATCATTTCATGACATTGGTCAGCGTACAATATTCCATAACAGGAATAGGGTTGGAAATTTTTTGTCTAATTTTAAGATTTTTACATGGTAGAAATCCTTCTCGTAAGGGTCATGTTTTCTTTATTTCTTCATGCACCTTCGTTAGCGTGTCTTGTATCGCACTAGGTACGTCACATTTTTTTAATTTCTTGAGAGAGTTGGCAACCTTTGTTCAGTTTATTGCTAGTTTTTTTTAGCTTGGCTCACAGGTAGTTAAAATTTTGTTGGCTCTTAGGTAGGGAGTGTTTAAATCCTGGTGAAGAGGTAGCTCTGTACCTCACATTGTGGCAATCATCGCATCACATGCTGTATGGAAGGTCGTGGTCCCCTGCATCAGCCTCGCTGCCTTTTCCCTTCATTTTTCAGGGGGAGGAGGGTAGTGTTATGAGTTGCCCATAAAATCTACGAACGGACTATACAAGCGGCAGGCAGCTGTGTGTCACGTGCTCAGTACATGTTCAGCATCGTATGATTATTGCTGTCCCTCTCAGGCTGGCAGAAGACATTACCATATATGGCCACACGGCGCGAAATCCAGCCAATGGCAGAAGACATTACCTTATAGGGCACGCGTTAGAGTCTTCCGTCTCGCTCATCACGGACAGAGAACTCCGGCCACCGTTCACCGAAGCAACAGACATATTTCAGACAACGGCGCGAGCGGTCGTACGCACTACTACGTACTGTCGGGCAGTATGCCACCCTTTGACGCGGCTAATTAAGTCTTCACTTACGATCCCAGTATGGCGCTATCACGACAGACGCCTGTATAATCCTACTGCCGCCTACTTTATACCATGGCAGCCCTGGCCGCCCGGCTTTTAATCCGCCTACATTGCCGATAGCCGCTTAATTCACCGTTATCACCCACCGGTTCGGTAAGCTGACCGAATCCGCCCACCATGACGCCGAGAAGCCGCCCACGCACCCCGAGCCGCCCCGTTCCTGCACCCGATCTATGAGCTTTGCTCTAGATCTCTCCACTTCGTAGGAAGCTGCCTGCATCCGTACGACGCCACGTGAGATTTTAAACCCTCTTATAGTATTTCCGAGCCTAAATTCAGTAGTATTTCTAGTGCCTCTCTCTCTCTTATGCTAGGCCTTAAACAGCTTACCTGGTTGCCTGTAATGTTCACCCTTGCATTATTGAATACATTTGAATTGTGCCTAAACCTTGTTTCATTGGAGTCAACCATCGACAGCCTCGGAGGAGCCCTACGACCCTGAGCTGAGCCTTCCAAGCCGAGGCATATTGCCCCCGGGGGGCCTGCTTAACACTTGTTCCCCCCCCGGGAGGGACATATTTCTGGAGACCAGAATTATAACACTGGACCCTACGTGGCTTCAGTATCACCCTGGCCCCAGGAAGTATGACACCCGAACCAATCAAAAAATCTGCCAACAAAAGAATTTTAATTTTCTTCATACAAAATTTTCGTGGTTTTTATAGGCACTTTGTCAAACTTTTGCTTCGGCCAGAACTATGGCCCTATGGCACCAAATCCGACTGAAATTTTTGATTCTTTCTAAGAATCACGAACTGTACACGAATCAATCAAAAATCAACCAAAAGAAGATTTTGAAAAAAATATCATCGTTTTCACCCATTGGGTTCGCTCGTTTTAATACTTGGGGTCTGTGTTTTAAATACTTGGGTTCGGCCATATTTTATGCATTATGGCACCAAATCGACTGAAATTTTGTATTCTTACTAAGAATCATGGTCTGTACCCGAACCAATCAAAAAATCTGCCAACAAAAGAATTTTTAATTTTCTTCATACAAAATTTTCGTGGTTTTTATAGGCACTTTGTCAAACTTTTGCTTCGGCCAGAACTATGGCCCTATGGCACCAAATCCGACTGAAATTTTTGATTCTTTCTAAGAATCATGAACTGTACACGAATCAATCAAAAATCAACCAAAAGAAGATTTTGAAAAAAATATCATCTTTCTACACTTGGGTTCGCTCGTTTTAATACTTTGGGTCGGTGTTTTAAATACTTGGGTTCGGCCATATTTTTGGCATTATGGCAACAAATTGACTGAAATTTTGTATTCTTACTAAGAATCATGGTCTAAACCCGAATCAATCAAAAAATCAACCAAAAGAAGATTTTGAAAAAAATATCATCGTTTTCACCCTTGGGTTCGCTCGTTTTAATACTTGGGGTCTGTGTTTTAAATACTTGGGTTCGGCCATATTTTTGGCAAAATGGCACCAAATCGACTGAAATTTTGTATTCTTACTAAGAATCATGGTCTGTACCCGAACCAATCAAAAAATCTGCCAACAAAAGAATTTTAATTTTCTTCATTCAAAATTTTCGTGGTTTTTATAGGCACTTTGTCAAACTTTTGTTTCGGCCAGAACTATCGCCCTATGGCTCCAAATCCGACTGAAATTTTTGATTCTTACTAAAAATCATGAATTGTACACGAATCAATCAAAAAATCAACCAAAATTAGATTTTGAAAAAAATATAATCGTTTTCACACTTGGGTTCGCTCGTTTTAATACGTGGGGTCGGTGTTTTAAATACTTGGGTTCGGCCATATTTTTGGCACTTTGTCACCAAATCGACTGAAATTTTGTATTCTTACTAAGAATCATGGTCTGTACCCGAATCAATCAAAAAATCTGCCAACAAAAGAATTTTAATTTTCTTCATACAAAATTTTCGTGGTTTTTATAGGCACTTTGTCAAACTTTTGCTTCGGCCATAACTATGGCCCAATGGCACCAAATCCGACTGAAATTTTTGATTCTTTCTAAGAATCATGAACTGTACACGAATCAATAAAAAAATCAACCAAAAGAAGATTTTGAAAAAAATATCATCTTTTCACACTTGGGTTCGCTCGTTTTAATACTTGGGGTCGGTGTTTTAAATACTTGGGTTCGGCCATATTTTTGGCATTATGGCACCAAATCGACTGAAATTTTGTATTCTTACTAAGAATCATGGTCTGTACCCGAATCAATCAAAAAATTTGCCGATAAAAGAATTTTAATTTTCTTCATACAAAATTTTCGTGGTTTTTATAGGCACTTTGTCAAACTTTTGCTTCGGCCAGAACTATGGCCCTATGGCACCAAATCCAACTGAAATTTTTGATTCTTACTAATAATCATGAACTGTACACGAATCAATCAAAAATCAACCAAAAGAAGATTTTGAAAAAAATATCATCTTTTCACACTTGGGTTCGCTCGTTTTAATACTTGGGGTAAGTGTTTTAAATACTTGGGTTCGGCAATATTTTCGGCATTATGGCACCAAATTGACTGAAATTTTGTATTCTTAGTAAGAATCATGGTCTGTACCCGAATCAATAAAAAAATCAACCAAAAGAAGATTTTGAAAAAAAAAACATCGTTTTCACACTTGGGTTCGCTCGTTTTAATACTTGGGGTCGGTGTTTTTAATACTTGGGTTCGGCCATTACTTTGGCACTTTGTCACCAAATCGACTGAAATTTTGTATTCTTACTAAGAATCATGGTCTGTACCCGAATCAATCAAAAAATCTGCCAACAAAAGAATTTTAATTTTCTTCATACAAAATTTTCGTGGTTTTTATAGGCACTTTGTCAAACTTTTGCTTCGGCCAGAACTATGGCCCTATGGCACCAAATCCGACTAAAATTTTTGATTCTTACTAAGAATCATGAACTGTACACGAATCAATAAAAAAATCAACCAAAAGAAGATTTTGAAAAAAATATCATCGTTTTCACACTTGGGTTCGCTCGTTTTAGTACTTGGGGTCGGTGTTTTTAATACTTGGGTTCGGCCATAACTTTGGCACTTTGGCACCAAATCGACTGAAATTTTGTATTCTTACTAAGAATCATGGTCTGTACCCGAATCAATCAAAAAATCTGCCAACAAAAGAATTTTAATTTTCTTCATACAAAATTTTCGTGATTTTTATAGGCACTTTGTCAAACTTTTGCTTCAGCCAGAACTATGGCCCTATGGCACCAAATCCGACTGAAATTTTTGATTCTTTCTAAGAATCATGAACTGTACACGAATCAATCAAAAATCAACCAAAAGAAGATTTTGAAAAAAATATCATCTTTTCACACTTGGGTTCGCTCGTTTTAATACTTGGGGTCGGTGTTTTAAATACTTGGGTTCGGCCATATTTTTGGCATTATGGCACCAAATTGACTGAAATTTTGTATTCTTACTAACAATCATGAACTGTACACGAATCAATCAAAAATCAACCAAAAGAAGATTTTGAAAAAAATATCATCGTTTTCACACTTGGGTTCGCTCGTTTTAATACTTGGGGTCGGTGTTTTTAATACTTGGGTTCGGCCATAACTTTGGCACTATGGCACCAAATCGACTGAAATTTTGTATTCTTACTAAGAATCATGGTTTGTACCCGAATCAATCAAAAAATCTGCCAACAAAAGAATTTTAATTTTCTTCATACAAAATTTTCGTGGTTTTTATAGGCACTTTGTCAAACTTTTGCTTCGGCCAGAACTATGGCCCTATGGCACCAAATCCGACTGAAATTTTTGATTCTTACTAAAAATCATGAACTGTACACGAATCAATCAAAAAATCAACCAAAAGAAGATTTTGAAAAAAATATCATCGTTTTCACACTTGGAATCACTCGTTTTAATACTTGGGGTCGGTGTTTTTAATACTTGGGTTCGGCCATTACTTTGGCACTATGGCACCAAATCGACTGAAATTTTGTATTTTTACTAAGAATCATGTTCTGTACCCGAATCAATCAAAAAATCTGCCAACAAAAGAATTTTAATTTTCTTCATACAAAATTTTCGTGGTTTTTATAGGCACTTTGTCAAACATTGGTTCGGCCATAACTATGTCCCTATGGAACCAAATCGACTGAAATTTTGGATTCTAACTAAGAATCATGAACTGTACATGAATCAATCAAAAAATCAACCAAAATAAGATTTTGAAAAAATATCATCGTTTTCACACTTGGGTTCGCTCGTTTTAATACTTGGGGTCGGTGTTTGTGATACTTGGGTTCGGCCATAACTTTGGCACTATGGCACCAAATCGACTGAAATTTTGTATTCTTACTAAGAATCATGGTCTGTACCCGAATCAATCAAAAAATCAACATAAAAATGAAGATTTTGAAAAAAATATCATCGTTTTCACACTAGGGTTCGCTCGTTTTAATACTTGGAGTCGGTGTTTTTAATACTTGGGTTCGGCCATTACTTTGGCACTATGGCACCAAATCGACGGAAATTTTGTATTCTTACTAAGAATCATGGTCTGTAGTCGACTGAAATTTTGGATTCTTACTAAGAATCATGAACTGTACATGAATCAATCAAAAAATCAACCAAAATAAGATTTTGAAAAAATATCATCGTTTTTACACTTGTGTTCGCTCGTTTCAAAAAATACATTTGTAACCTTAAAAAAGTCACCAAAAAAATATATATATCTAATATCTACTTCACTATATAAAGAGGTAATATTTGTTTGTTTGTGTGTTTGTTTGTTTGCATCGAATAGGCTCCGAAACTACTGAACCGATTTGAAAAATTCTTTCGCTGTCTGGAAGCTACACTATCCCTGGGTGACATAGGCTATATTTTATATATTTTTTTAAAATAGGCATCCTTACTAAAACTTCAATAATGTAGCCCAGGGTGTAAAAAAATTACCTAAAATATTCTTTAAATCGCGTGCGCTGCGATAACTATTGATGCTAGAATAAAATAATGTTCTACGACTTTATAGAACACATCATTATTTACAAAAAAAGTCGACACAGCATATGTCTAACTATTATGGTTATGCCACAATAAGTATTCTTTTCTTTTAAAAATTTAATTTAAATGTCGCCGCTTGAAAAGGCTCTTTATTTGTATCTTGGTTTTAATCCTTATCAAAATAAATTACTTTATATTCAAGACTGCTTTAATACCTTTATTTAACTTTTTGAATTTTTCAATTCGGATATTTAATTAGAAAGATATCACGAGTTTAAAATTGTTGGTATTAAAAAAAGTTTCGGCTGCGGGCCGGGCGGGAGAGGAGTCAAGAAATGCAGTGCCAGGGGGGTTGGCGGAACGGGGGAGCGGGAGAGCGGCGGTGGGGAAGGTGGAAGTGGAAGGCTGGAGGGGAACGCACGGGAAAGGACATGGAAGGAGTTACAGTTTATTTATTTGAATATGGCATATATTATAAAAGAAAGTCCAAAAAAACGTGCAGCTCGCAAAAACTCAGAACAATATAAAATAAAAAAATATAAATATAAAACTAAAAAACAATAACACTTAAAAAAAAAAAAAAAAAAATACCACACCATAAATCTCCCGGTTCGATCAAGGGAGTTTCTACCTAGATCTGTTTTTACCTAAAGGGCGTGCTTTTAAAGATATAAGGGCTGAAAGTTTCGCCCTCTTGAAATTTCTAGAACAATTTCTTACACAACTATATTGCTCCGGCTTGCTCCAACTTGCTCCAAATTGCTCCAAATTGCTCCAAATTGCTCCGTCTTGCTCCAACTTGCTCCTTCTTGCTCCAACTTGCTCCGAATTGCTCCAACTTGCTCCGTCTTGCTCCAACTTGCTCCGGCTTGCTCCGGCTTGCTCCGACTTGCCCCAACTTGCTCCAGCTTGCTCCAGCTTGCTCCAGCTTGCTCCGTCTTGCTCCAGCTTGCTCCGGCTTGCTTCGGCTTGCTTCAGCTTGCTCCGGCTTGCTCCAACTTGCTCCGGCTTGTTCCAACTTGCTCCGGCTTGACTTGACTTGCTCCGACTTGCTCCGGCTTGCTCCAACTTGCTCCAACTTGCTTCGGCTTGCTCCAACTTGCTCCGGCTTGTTCCAACTTGCTCTGGCTTGACTTGACTTGCTCCGACTTGACTTGACTTGACTTGCTCCGACTTGACTTACTTTACTTTACTTTACTTTACTTTACTTTACTTTATTTTACTTTACTTTACTTTACTTTAAATTTACAGCCAGACGAAATGCAAAATTCTCCAACCAAAGAGAAATAAACTACTTCTCAAAACCGTTCATTTTATGATTTTATTATAGGTAGGTATGCACCAAATCAACATCAATGACGCCATCGACTGCAAAATAAATTAGGTTGATCTGTAAAAACTATGTGGTTTAATTTCAGATGTATTCCCCTATACTACACCCAAATGAGTCAAAACCACCAACTGGCCCAGAAGTTGTCCAAGATAGAGACCCTGCGCCTCGCGCGCAACTACATAGCGGCGCTAACAGTCGTGCTGTCGCAGAGTGCCCCCGTGTCGCTGGAGCGCTACGTGGAGATGCTATCCTTCGGGCTGAGCCAGGCCACCACAAACCTTCTGGCGGTGGGGTATGGCTGCAAGCCCAAGTGGAGCGAGAGGACAAACAAAAACAGCAGATTTCTACTCTACATTTCTTCCGAGCACCAAATAACAAGAGACATGCACAAATTGAATAGCAGAAGAAATGAAAAGACCTTATAGGCACCGCGATTATTATTATATTTTGAGCAAAATGTCATCTTGACTCTAGCAACACTTGCCTGCGCAGCAAAATGCGCAGATGACAGAACTGAGCTCGCGAGTGGAAAAACTTCCAGATCATTCCGGTCTGAGCGTTCCTCCTGTCAGCGAGCTATTTTTAATTACGCAAATTATTGTCGCGGATAGAATCCTTGTAATATCTCACTTCTGGTGTCAAATAAAATATAACTCTACCGAGCAATCAGTGTTATGATTTATAAACTAAATTCCGTGACCATTTATTTAGAGAACCCGGATATCTCTGATGAGGTAAGCAGAGATATCCAGCATCTACTAAAACTGGTGACCCGAACGTGACCTTTCGACTAAAAGAACTAGCTTGCTGGCGGGAGGGGAGAAACGTTCCAAGACGGAATCCTGGACAGCAAGTAAGTAAATTCTATTGTTTTATAGCATAACTTAAAGTAAAATCCCTTTTGAAATAAATGTTCCAGTAATTTTTAAAATAAATACACGAATGTGTTATTTCGATAGCATTGTCACACATTCTTGTCAAACACATGTTTTACATCTAATTATCAATTGAAAAATCATCATCCCACTAATGTTTTAGTAACATAATCATTTTTTACAGAATGATAAGTGCGTTTTACCCTCTATTTCAGTGAAAACGGATTGGCGCAGCGATGACCGTAGGTGATCATCACCAGGGAACGAGGCATCCCGAGTTCATCACCAGGGAACGTGAATCCTGAGATCTCCGCCAGAGAACGCAGGATCCTGAATCCGTCATCAGGGAGACCAGCATCTACTCCATCTGCATCCAGAATTCATCTGAGAATCGTCGCCGGATAAAATTGGTTCGACATATTTTTACGACAATGACGCCATATTTTTTCTTGAGGTCAAATTAATACAATAATGTTGCAAATCGCACATGTTCTGAATTGTAACGATTTTTAAAGTTCCTTTCTTATCATCTAAAACTATTTAATATCATCGAAAACGAGTTTATCTATACAACAAAAAATTTTAATAAATTTAAAAAAAAAAAAAAAAAAAAAGTTTTAACAAAATTTTAATAAATTTTAACAATAAAATTTTAGAAAATATTCAACTATTTTAAAATTTTTTAACAATTTTAACGATTTTTAAAGTTTTTAAGCAACTATCGAATTAACTAATAAATAGTGGAGGTATATTATTCCCACTTATTTTTATCAGAATTATTGTTGAAAATTTTTGAAAGAGAAAAGGCATTAGTGTGGATTTTTATTTTTAATTTAAAAATTGAGAATTTCAATTTTAACTAGTTTTATCACAAAGGAGTTTATTTCACTGTCGGGTATTCCATATTTTTGTCTCGCCTTTATTGTCTGCACTTAAATGACATCTACCAGAGAGACACCCTCCATTGAACCAAGCGACATAGCTAAAAGAACTGAAGAAATATTGCGCAAGGAAAATCCAACACCAAACATGGAATCAAACAACGAGGGCTGTTCTTCGGAAACATCCATCCATCACGTTTCTGTGAGGTTACCAAGTTGTTGGAGAAGTAACATTAGTCTATGGTTCGCTCAAGCCGAGGCTCAGTTTACTAACTCCCGCATCAAGGAAGATTTTACTAAATACAACATCATAGTCGCCGCCTTGGACGCTGAAACATTACAATGCGTTAGCGACATAGTGATAAACCCGCCAGTGAAGGACAAATATTGCACACTCAAGGCATCGCTGATAGACAGACTTCAAGACTCCGAAGAGAAGCGTTTAACACGACTATTGACGGGATTACAATTAGAAGACCGAAAACCTACAGGACTTCTACGACACATGCTGGAGTTAGCTGGACCCGCATTAGCGGAGAGCGCCATCGTAAAAACATTATGGCTCCAACGGCTTCCTCAGCATGTCCAAGCCATACTTTCAGCACTTCCAGACAATAACCTAAACCAACTAGCACTAGCTGCCGATAAGATAGTTGATGTGTACCAGGCAACAGAATGTGGCGCGGTAGACCACGACACCAAACCCGGAACTTCAAGATCCGAACGTAATGACACGTCAATGCAAGGCCTTTTAGAGCAGGTCGCAGCTCTTACCCACGAGGTGAAACTTTTGAAGATGTCGCAGGTCCATAATCGTGACCGCCCATCTACCTACAGCGAGCACAGAAGCCAGAGTCCACGTCGCAATAATAGTCGTCAGAATAACTATCAGAATCCCGCTAGAAGACCACGTTCCAGGTCCCGCGGTAGATCGCCCAACAAAGCACCGAATGGGTACTGAAAATTACATGCCAAGTTCGGTGAAAATGCCTACCGATGCCAACAACCGTGTACCTTCCGCTCGAAGAGGTCGGGAAACGACGGAGGAATTCCACAGTAGAGACATGTGAAATTCCTACTCAGACTCGTCGTCTCTTCCTTTATGACCAAGAAACAAGCCAAAAGTTTTTAGTAGACACAGGCGCAGACATTTCTGTGATCCCGAAGACATCGAAAATAGCGAAGAATTACATAACTTCCGACAAGTGCCCCACAACTTTATACGGAGCTAATGGGAATTCCATCCGAACCTACGGCACAAGGACGATTGAACTTAAGTTCGGCCTCCGGAGAACAATGAAATGGCGTTTCATAGTGGCTGATGTGAATAGAGCCATACTTGGTGCTGATTTTCTCCATCATTTTAACTTGTCGGTCAACCTAAAAAAGGGTACACTTACAGACCAGTCTACAGGCTTACGGATTCGAGGCGCAACATCCAATGGACCCTCATCCGGTATCTCCAGTATTTCCTCATCACAAAAATACAGGGAGATTTTAAATAAATATCCAGGCCTGACGCGACCGAATATGCAAGCTCTAAATAACAAGAAACATACAGTGACGCACTGCATAGAGACCAAGGGTCCACCTGTAACTGAACGAGCTCGCAGACTCGCACCAAAACTGTTAGAAGCAGCCAAAAAGGAGTTTAATTACCTTATGGAGCAAGGCATTTGCAGGCCGTCCAAGAGTAACTGGGCGAGCCCTTTACACATGGTGAAGAAGCCTAATGGTGAATGGCGACCGTGCGGTGATTATCGTCGTCTCAACGCCAAAACGATTCCCGACAAATACCCCATTCCGCAGCTCCAGGACTTCTCACATAAACTCGCAAAAGCAAAAATCTTCACAACAATAGATATGCTGAGGGCATACTACCAGATCCCTATGGAACCAGAATATATATTCAAAACGGCTATTATAACACCATTTGGCCTTTTTGAATTTACGACTATGCAATTTGGATTATCCAACGCTGCCCAAAGCTTCCAGCGTTTCATGCATGCCGTAACCAGAGATCTGGATTTTTGCTTTGTTTATCTTGATGATTTCCTTATAGCCTCCAGCAATGAAGAGGAGCATAAAAAACATTTGGATATTCTATTTAAAAGATTAGCAGATAATGGATTGGTAATTAACATTAAAAAATGTCAATTTGGACTCCCGACTGTTAATTTTCTAGGTCATACCATTTCACCGGAAGGGATGACTCCAATTAAAGAGAAAGTGAAAACTATTATTGATTTTCATCTCCCCAAAACAGCCAAAGGATTAAGACGTTTTTTGGGAATGCTCAATTATTATAGAAGATTTTTACCCAACACTATCAGCGCCCAAACAACACTTTTTGATTGCATTTCTGGATATAAAAAGAATGACAAACGTATCCTTACTTGGACCCCGGAATTAACGGAGGATTTTAACCAATGCAAGCGACACCTCGCTTCTGCCGCATTGTTAGCACACCCAGACCCAAACGCTGAATTAGCAGTTATGGTGGACGCATCCAACCTGGCTATGGGAGCATTATTGCAACAAAATAAAGGTACAGCATGGCAACCTTTAGGATTTTTTTCAAGAAAATTTACCCCGGCACAGCGTAAATACAGTACGTTTGACCGTGAATTAACCGGTGTTTACGAGGCAGTAAAGTATTTTAGGAGCAACTTAGAAGGTCGAAATTTTACTATTTACACGGACCACAAGCCCATCACTTTCGCTTTCAACAAGAAACGAGCCTCAAGTTCTCCTCGTCAAGAGAGACAACTAGATTATATATCTCAATTTACCACCAACATCAAACATATTTCCGGACACCAGAATACAGTTGCAGATACTCTTTCTCGCATTGAAGAGATAAATAGCCCTTCTGCAATTGACTATGAGAGAATGAGACAAGAGCAGAGTCACGACGACGAAATTACTAAGGCACTTGAGGACTCCTCTCTCTCTCTACGTCAAATGGTGATTCCTGGAACTAATTCTTCATTGTGGTGTGATATCTCTACCGGTCATGTAAGACCCTTCGTACCATCTAATATGAGAAAAGAGGTCATAGAAAATGTGCATAATGTTTGTCATCCAGGCATTAATGGGACTGTCAACAGTATTAAATTGAGATTTGTTTGGCCCAACATGGCGAAGGATATAAAGTTCTTTGTCAAACATTGCATAAATTGTCAAAAGGCCAAAATCTCCAGACATACAGTCGCGCCAAGAGCCACGTATGTTCTGCCTGAAGACCGTTTCCGGAACGTCCACATCGACTTGGTTGGACCCCTGCCCGCTTGTAGTGATTATCAATATCTGCTCACCATGATTGACAGATTCACTCGCTGGCCCGAAGCAGTCCCCTTAAAGAATATGTCAGCAGACACAGTCGCCACAGCACTGACAACTCACTGGATTTCGAAGCATGGTGTCCCCGAAACTATTACGACAGACCAGGGACGTCAGTTTGAGTCATGTCTTTTCAAGAAACTCACAGAAAAATTCGGAATCAAGCATACGCGGACAACCGCCTACCACCCTCAAGCTTATGGCATGATAGAAAGGTGGCATAGAACCCTCAAGTCGGCACTTATGGCTAACGGCGACCCGAACTGGTTGGAGACTCTCCCCATTATACTACTTGGATTGAGGTCAACAGTCCGTGATGATTTAAAATGCTCGCCTGCTGAACTTACCTATGGTAGAACGCTGAGGTTACCATGTGATTTCTTCACTCCTACGCCTCGCGAAGAGCCAGATACTTACGTCGGTCGACTACAAAGAAGATTTGAAAATATAAAATCTACTCCTGCCAGTAATCACGGTTCAGGAAAGTTTTTCATACATAAGGATTTACCTTCTTCTACTCACGTTTTTCTGAGAACTGATTTCGCACGAAAATCGCTGCAACTCCCTTACGATGGACCTTACAAAGTGGAAGAACGTAACGAAAAGACATATGTCATTATCATCAATGGAAAACCAAAGCGCGTCTCTATTGATCGCTTGAAACCAGCCTTCGTTCCTTCCGAAGAGAAGTTGACTATCGAAGAACCTGTCGCAGAACAGACCCCGGACAAAATTACTACTACAAGGTTCGGTAGAAGAGTGCATTTTCCAGACAGGTACCAGGCCCTTTAGAAAAAAGGCTTAAAGAGACATAGTTTTTCCATATAATTTTTTTCCGATATAAAATCACTATATACTCCCAAATTCGATTCACAGATATATATCTCATTAGTAAATCCACATTATTGACATAAATTTTGGTAGTATTTTTTTAAAGATTACTGTAACTACAAATAACTAGAGACATCAACTTTTGATAGAAGTTGGAACTCTAAGTTTATTTAACTATGTTATTTTTTTACATATTTGATAACCTTGTCTTAAGGAAGGGTTATTTTTAAATCTCCATGTTCATAGAACATGATTTCACTATATAATGAAAATAATTAGAGACTACAATTTTTGATAGAAATTGAACTCTAGGTTTGTTTAACCATCGTCATAATTGATATATTAAATTATCCTGTCTTAAGGAAGGGTTGTTTTTAAAAAATCTCATGTTCATAGAACATGATGTCAACATGTATATTTATACATAACAAAATACCATGTAATATGTGTCGTTTCGTTTTTTCCACGCTTTTTTAAGTGCATGATGTACTTTTCCGTACACTTACAAAAGTGTGATGAGTGTTTTCCATGTTTTTGTAGGTATGTGATGTATCATTCCACAATACCTGGGAAAACATGATGTAGTTTTGCCATACGTTTTCAGTATGAAAATTCAAATATGTGTAGAAGGTACAATGAACTGCCTTCTCCATTTCCTTATTATATTACCATATTTTGATAGGTGTGTGATGACTGCTTACCTTGCCCACACCTGTCAAAACGTGAAGCATATTGTTATCATGTATTTATAGGTAAATTTAGTACTGCTCTTTCCGTACTTATAAATGTATGACGTAGACCACCCATGTACACCTGTTAAAGCATAAAATTTTTTTTTTTTTTTTTCATCTATTTTTATAAAAATGTCAAAACATGAAAAATCTTTTCAATTTTTTTCAAAATGTAAATAGGAAAAATCTTTTCAACTATTATCATAAGATGATATACCATGTTATAACATGAAGTAACTTTCCAAGATTTTTCTTGAGGTGTATTCTTTATTCCATGCTAATGAATGCATGAAGTATGTAACGTTAGATGAACATAAATAATATGATCTAAAAATAATACAAACTATTGTATTCTTTATTCCATGCTGATAAAAGCATGATGTATATAATATTAGATGTATGATTTGAAAATAATACAAGCTATATTGTATTCGTTTTCCCATGCTAATAATGGCATGATGTAACTTTAGATGCACTTAAATGCAGGACCTAATTATAATACCAACTATTGCCTGTAGTATTCCATACTAGTTAATGTATGATGTATGTATATAATTTTAGTTACACATAAATTTTGATCTGTATAGGTTACAACTTTTCATTATGATATCCCACGATCTACGGGACATATGTCTAAACACATTTCTTAATATAGTTCACCTTATTTTTATATACGTTTAATATTTTTATATATTTATATACGTTTCCTGATGTTCTATACATAAAAAATGAACTTTATTAATTTTAAGTACTCAAGTATGTATATGATACATTCTACTTATGAAGTGAATATCATACCTCATATAGATATGACGCGGTTATAGATATGATAGGACTTTCCTTATCTCTACGAAGTGTGATACCCATTACGTATTTTCTTTCTTGACTTATAAGTTGTGTGAAGTTTTCACATATTTATTTTTTATTTCTGGTTACATGTTTATAATGTAGACACTTGTCACTCATCTTAAATAGATTTGAAGTAATCTTGACTTATAAGTTGTGTAAAATTTTCACTTATTAATTTTTATCCCTAGTTGTATGATTATAATGAAGACACACGTCACTCATCTTTAATAGATTTGAAGTAATTTAACTTAGCCAACGGGTTACATTTTTGTATTAGCACGACGTGGTTTCCCCTTTCCGTAGCTTATGAGACTTATAAAAATTAATTAATTAATTAATAATTTAATTAACACTTATCACTTTTACAGTAAGTGTTTATTACACTCAAACTAGGTTGCTTTAGTCAGCATTGTTTGTCAAGCCCATTTAATTATTTTTTTAGAAACATAGTTAAAGTTTATTACTTTTGGTTTTTTTCTCGATCTTACAACAAACTGGTTGATCCAGTATTCCAATTTGTCCGACTGTGTTAATTTAAAATAATCAAATGGGCATCGAACACTATATATGTAATTTTTGTTTAATTTTAAGTTTTTTACATATGTGCGTTTGTCGCATAAAATGCTGGGGAGGAGGTATGTAGGCACCGCGATTATTATTATATTTTGAGCAAAATGTCATCTTGACTCTAGCAACACTTGCCTGCGCAGCAAAATGCGCAGATGACAGAACTGAGCTCGCGAGTGGAAAAAACTTCCAGATCATTCCGGTCTGAGCGTTCCTCCTGTCAGCGAGCTATTTTTAATTACGCAAATTATTGTCGCGGATAGAATCCTTGTAATATCTCACTTCTGGTGTCAAATAAAATATAACTCTACCGAGCAATCAGTGTTATGATTTATAAACTAAATTCCGTGACCATTTATTTAGAGAACCCGGATATCTCTGATGAGGAAAGCAGAGATATCCAGCATCTACTAAAACCTAAATATCATTATTTAAGAATGTTTATTTTTAGTTCTTATTTTTGTACGGCAGATTTATTGCATTTATCTTGCTGTGTTTTCATAACTCAAATTTACGAGAGCCTTTTTCAGTAGAAGCTTAACTCCTCAGGCCTATTTTGTCGGAAGGTCAAAATATTTCCGCTGTGCAATAAAATCCAAATAAATTAAATTTTTCTGATCGCATCGAATACCTAAAAATGGTTTTTTGAAAGATGATAAAATACGCTTTCAAATTTTATAATTCGAAATAAACGTATCTTTTTTGAGATGTAAAAATTTTGATTGCAAACAAAAAAAAGTTAATCACCTTACGTTTTTGAAGTAAAACTTCTTTGCTCACGCTCGACACTTGGGGGTAAAATGATGAATTCGTTACGAAAAAGAACCATATTGTTATAAAGAATAATAACATTTCCGTACATTGACATAATAGACAATTATAAATTACATTTACGAGAATAACATGTAGGTAAAAGATTAAAATGACAGGGAATGTGATCGTGTTTGTCCAGTTCTGTTAGCTTTTTTTAAGGGCGCCACTGGCCGTTGGACTAGGCTAGCAGACTGTAGAGCAAAATCCTCTTTCGGGGCCTTGGGAATTATACACTTTATGGTCAATTCTAGGATAGAAACTGTAAATGAATCAATCAAAAAATCAACCAAAATAAGATTTTGAAAAAATATCATCGTTTTCACACTTGGGTTCGCTCGTTTTAATACTTGGGGTCGGTGTTTTTAATACTTGGGTTCGGCCATAACTTTGGCACTATGGCACCAAATCGACTGAAATTTTGTATTCTTACTAAGAATGATGGTCTGTACCCGAATCAATCAAAAAATCTGCCAACAAAAGAATTTTAATTTTCTTCATAAAAAATTATCGTGGTTTTTATAGGCACTTTGGCAAACATTGGTTCGGCCATAACTATGGCCCTATGGAACCAAATCGATTGAAATTTTGGATTCTTACTAAGAATCATAAACTGTACACGAATCAATCAAAAAATCCACCAAAATAAGATTTTGAAAAAAATATCATCGTTTTCACACTTGGGTTCGCTCGTTTTAATACTTGGGGTCGGTGTTTTTAATACTTGGGTTCGGCCATTACTTTGTCACTATGGCACCAAATCGACTGAAATTTTTTATTCTTACTAAGAATCATGGTCTCTACCCGAATTAATAAAAAAAACTTCTGACAACAAAAGAATTTTAATTTTCTTCATACAAAATTTTCGTGGTTTTTATAGGCACTTTGGCAAACATTGGTTCGGCCATAACTATGGCCCTATGGAACCAAATCGACTGAAATTTTGGATTCTTACTAAGAATCATGAACTGTACACGAATCAATCAAAAAATCAACCAAAATAATATTTTGAAAAAATATCATCGTTTTCACACTTGGGTTCGCTCGTTTTAATACTTGGGGTCGGTGTTTTTAATACTTGGGTTCGGCCATTACTTTGGCACTATCGCACCAAATCGACTGAAATTTTGTATTCTTACTAAGAATCATGGTCTGTAATCGACTGAAATTTTGGATTCTTACTAAGAATCATGAACGGTACATGATACAATCAAAAAATCTGCCAACCAAAGAATTTTAATTTTCCCTATACAAAATTTTCGTGGTTTTTATAGGCACTTTGTCAAACATTGGTTCGGCCATAACTATGTCCCTATGGAACCAAAACGACTGAAATTTTTGTATTCTTACTGAGAATCATGAACTGTACACGAATCAATCAAAAAAACAACCAAAAGAAGATTTTGAAAAAAATATCATCTTTTCACACTTGGTTTCGCTCGTTTTAATACTTGGGATCGGTGTTTTAAATACTTCGGTTCGGCCATATTTTTGGCATAATGGCAACAAATCGACTGAAATTTTGTATTCTTACTAAGAATCATGGTCTGTACCCGAATCAATCAAAAAAACTTCTGACAACAAAAGAATTATAATTTTCTTCATACAAAATTTTCGTGGTTTATAGGCACTTTGGCAAACATTGGTTCGGCCATAACTATGGCCCTATGGAACCAAATCGACTGAAATTTTGGATTCTTACTAAGAATAATGGTCTGTACCCGAATCAATCAAAAAATCTGCCAACAAAAGAATTTTAATTTTCTTCATACAAAATTATCGTGTTTTTTATAGGCACTTTGCAAACATTGGTTCGGCCATAACTATGGCCCTATGGAACCAAATCGATTAAAATTTTGGATTCTTACTAAGAATCATAAACTGTACACGAATCAATCAAAAAATCAACCAAAATAAGATTTTGAAAAAAATATCATCGTTTTCACACTTGGGTTCGCTCGTTTTAATACTTGGGGTCGGTGTTTTTAATACTTGGGTTCGGCCATAACTTTGGCACTATGGCACAAAATCGACTGAAATTTTGTATTCTTACTAAGAATCATGGTCTGTAATCGACTGAAATTTTGGATTCTTACTAAGAATCATGAACTGTACATGAAACATTCAAAAAATCAACCAAAATAAGATTTTGAAAAAATATCATCGTTTTCACACTTGGGTTCGCTCGTTTTAATACTTGTGGTCAGTGTTTTTGATACTTGGGTTCGTCCATTATTTTGGCACTATGGCACCAAATCGACTGAAATTTTTTATTCTTACTAAGAATCATGGTCTGTACCCGAATCAATCAAAAAATCTGCAAACAAAAGAATTTTAATTTTCTTCATACAAAATTATCGTGTTTTTTATAGGCACTTTGGCAAACATTGGTTCGGCCATAACTATGGCCCTATGGAACCAAATCGATTGAAATTTTGGATTCTTACTAAGAATCATAAACTGTACACGAATCAATCAAAAAATCAACCAAAAGAAGATTTTGAAAAAAAATAACATCGTTTTTACACTTGGGTTCGCTAATTTTAATACTTGGTTGATGGTCTGTAATCGACTGAAATTTTGGATTCTTACTAAGAATCATGAACTGTACATGAAACATTCAAAAAATCAACCAAAATAAGATTTTGAAAAAAATATCATCGTTTTCACACTTGGGTTCGCTCGTTTTAATACTTGGGGTCGGTGTTTTTAATACTTGGGTTCGGCCATAACTTTGGCACTATGGCACAAAATCGACTGAAATTTTGTATTCTTACTAAGAATCATGGTCTGTAATCGACTGAAATTTTGGATTCTTACTAAGAATCATGAACTGTACATGAAACATTCAAAAAATCAACCAAAATAAGATTTTGAAAAAATATCATCGTTTTCACACTTGGGTTCGCTCGTTTTAATACTTGTGGTCAGTGTTTTTGATACTTGGGTTCGTCCATTATTTTGGCACTATGGCACCAAATCGACTGAAATTTTTTATTCTTACTAAGAATCATGGTCTGTACCCGAATCAATCAAAAAATCTGCAAACAAAAGAATTTTAATTTTCTTCATACAAAATTATCGTGTTTTTTATAGGCACTTTGGCAAACATTGGTTCGGCCATAACTATGGCCCTATGGAACCAAATCGATTGAAATTTTGGATTCTTACTAAGAATCATAAACTGTACACGAATCAATCAAAAAATCAACCAAAAGAAGATTTTGAAAAAAAATAACATCGTTTTTACACTTGGGTTCGCTAATTTTAATACTTGGGGTCGGTGTTTTTAATACTTGGGTTCGGCCATAACTTTGGCACTATGGCACCAAATCGACTGAAATTTTGTATTCTTACTAAGAATGATGGTCTGTACCCGAATCAATCAAAAAATCTGCCAACAAAAGAATTTTAATTTTCTTCATTCAAAGTTATCGTGTTTTTTATAGGCACTTTGGCAAACATTGGTACAGCCATAACTATGGCCCTATCGCACCAAATCCGACTGAAATTTTTGATTCTTACTAACAATCATGAACTGTATACGAATCAACCAAAAAATCAACCAAAAGAAGATTTTGAAAAAAATATCATCGTTTTCACACTTGGGTTCGCTAATTTTAATACTTGGGGTCGGTGTTTTTAATACTTGGGTTCGGCAATAACTTTGGCACTATGGCACCAAATCGACTGAAATTTTGTATTCTTACTAAAAATGATGGTCTGTACCCGAATCAATCAAAAAATCTGCCAACAAAAGAATTTTAATTTTCTTCATACAAAATTATCGTGTTTTTTATAGGCACTTTGGCAAACATTGGTTCGGCCATAACTATGGCCCTATGGAACCAAATCGATTGAAATTTTGGATTCTTACTAAGAATCATAAACTGTACACGAATCAATCAAAAAATCAACAAACATAAGATTTTGAAAAAAATATCATCGTTTTCACACTTGGGTTCGCTCGTTTTAATACTTGGGGTCGGTGTTTTTAATACTTGGGTTCGGCCATTACTTTGGCAGTATGGCACCAAATCGACTGAAATTTTGTATTCTTACTAAGAATCATGGTCTGTAATCGACTGAAATTTTAAATTCTTACTAAGAATCATGAACTGTACATGAATCAATCAAAAAATCTGCCAACAAAAGAATTTTAATTTTCTTCATACAAAATTTTCGTGGTTTTTATAGGCACTTTGTCAAACATTGGTTCGGCCATAACTATGTCCCTATGGAACCAAAACGACTGAAATTTTTGTATTCTTACTAAGAATCATGAACTGTACACGAATCAATCAAAAAAACAACCAAAAAAAGATTTTGAAAAAAATATCATCTTTTCACACTTGGTTTCGCTCGTTTTAATACTTGGGGTCGGTGTTTTAAATACTTGGGTTCGGCCATATTTTTGGCAAAATGGCAACAAATCGACTGAAATTTTGTATTCTTACTAAGAATCATGGTCTGTACCCGAATCAATCAAAAAAACTTCTGACAACAAAAGAATTTTAATTTTCTTTATACAAAATTTTCGTGGTTTTTATAGGCACTTTGGCAAACATTGGTTCGGCCATAACTATGGCCTTTTGGAACCAAATCGATTGAAATTTTGGATTCTTACTAAGAATCATAAACTGTATACAAATCAATCAAAAAATCAACCAAAATAAGATTTTGAAAAAAATATCATCGTTTTCACACTTGGGTTCGCTCGTTATAATACTTGGGGTCGGTGTTTTTAATACTTGGGTTCGGCCATTACTTTGGCAGTATGGCACCAAATCGACTGAAATTTTGTATTCTTACTAAGAATCATGGTCTGTAATCGACTGAAATTTTAAATTCTTACTAAGAATCATGAACTGTACATGAATCAATCAAAAAATCTGCCAACGAAAGAATTTTAATTTTCTTCATACAAAATTTTGGTGGTTTTTATAGGCACTTTGGCAAACATTGGTTCGGCCATAACTATGGCCCTATGGAACCAAATCGATTGAAATTTTGGATTCGTACTGAAAATCATAAACTGTACACGAATCAATCAAAAAATCAACCAAAATAAGATTTTGAAAAAAATATCATCGTTTTCACACTTGGGTTCGCTCGTTTTAATACTTGGGGTCGGTGTTTTTAATACTTGGGTTCGGCCATTACTTTGGCACTATGGCACCAAATCGACTGAAATTTTGTATTCTTACTAAGAATCATGGTCTGTAATCGACTGAAATTTTGGATTCTTACTAAGAATCATGAACTGTACATGAATCATTCAAAAAATCAACCAAAATAAGATTTTGAAAAAATATCATCGTTTTCACACTTGGGTTCGCTCGTTTTAATACTTGTGGTCAGTGTTTTTGATACTTGGGTTCGGCCATTACTTTTGCACTATGGCACCAAATCGACTGAAATTTTGTATTCTTACTAAGAATCATGGTCTGTAATCGACTGAAATTTTAAATTCTTACTAAGAATCATGAACTGTACATGAATCAATCAAAAAATCTGCCAACGAAAGAATTTTAATTTTCTTCATACAAAATTTTGGTGGTTTTTATAGGCACTTTGGCAAACATTGGTTCGGCCATAACTATGGCCCTATGGAACCAAATCGATTGAAATTTTGGATTCGTACTGAGAATCATAAACTGTACACGAATCAATCAAAAAATCAACCAAAATAAGATTTTGAAAAAAATATCATCGTTTTCACACTTGGGTTCGCTCGTTTTAATACTTGGGGTCGGTGTTTTTAATACTTGGGTTCGGCCATTACTTTGGCACTATGGCACCAAATCGACTGAAATTTTGTATTCTTACTAAGAATCATGGTCTGTAATCGACTGAAATTTTGGATTCTTACTAAGAATCATGAACTGTACATGAATCATTCAAAAAATCAACCAAAATAAGATTTTGAAAAAATATCATCGTTTTCACACTTGGGTTCGCTCGTTTTAATACTTGTGGTCAGTGTTTTTGATACTTGGGTTCGGCCATTACTTTTGCACTATGGCACCAAATCGACTGAAATTTTGTATTCTTACTAAGAATCATGGTCTCTAATCGACTGAAATTTTGGATTCTAACTAAGAATCATGAACTGTAAATGAATCAATCAAAAAATCAACCAAAATAAGATTTTGAAAAAATATCATCGTTTTCACACTTGGGTTCGCTCGTTTTAATACTTGGGGTTGGTGTTTTTAATACTTGGGTTCGTCCATAACTTTGGCACTATGGCACCAAATCGACTGAAATTTTTTATTCTTACTAAGAATCATGGTCTGTACCCGAATCAATCAAAAAATCTGCCAACAAAAGAATTTTAATTTTCTTCATACAAAATTTTCGTGGTTTTTATAGGCTTTTTGTCAAACTTTTGCTTCGGCCAGAACTATGGCCCTATAGCACCAAATCCGACTGAAATTTTTGATTCTTACTAACAATCATGAACTGTACACGAATCAATCAAAAAATCAACCAAAATAATATTTTGAAAAAATATCATCGTTTTCACACTTGGGTTCGCTCGTTTTAATACTTGGGGTCGGTGTTTTTTATACTTGGGTTCGGCCATTACTTTGGCACTATGGCACCAAATCGACTGAAATTTTGTATTCTTACTAAAAATCATGAACTGTACACGAATCAATCAAAAAATCAACCAAAATAAGATTTTGAAAAAAATATCATCGTTTTCACACTTGGGTTCGCTCGTTTTAATACTTGGGGTCGGTGTTTTTAATACGTGGGTTCGGCCATTACTTTGGCACTATGGCACCAAATCGACTGAAATTTTGTATTCTTACTAAGAATCATGGTCTGTAATCGACTGAAATTTTGGATTCTTACTAAGAATCATGAACTGTACATGAATCATTCAAAAAATCAACCAAAATAAGATTTTGAAAAAATATCATCGTTTTCACACTTGGGTTCGCTCGTTTTAATACTTGTGGTCAGTGTTTTTGATACTTGGGTTCGGCCATTACTTTTGCACTATGGCACCAAATCGACTGAAATTTTGTATTCTTACTAAGAATCATGGTCTGTAATCGACTGAAATTTTGGATTCTAACTAAGAATCATGAACTGTAAATGAATCAATCAAAAAATCAACCAAAATAAGATTTTGAAAAAATATCATCGTTTTCACACTTGGGTTCGCTCGTTTTAATACTTGGGGTTGGTGTTTTTAATACTTGGGTTCGTCCATAACTTTGGCACTATGGCACCAAATCGACTGAAATTTTTTATTCTTACTAAGAATCATGGTCTGTACCCGAATCAATCAAAAAATCTGCCAACAAAAGAATTTTAATTTTCTTCATACAAAATTTTCGTGGTTTTTATAGGCTTTTTGTCAAACTTTTGCTTCGGCCAGAACTATGGCCCTATAGCACCAAATCCGACTGAAATTTTTGATTCTTACTAACAATCATGAACTGTACACGAATCAATCAAAAAATCAACCAAAATAATATTTTGAAAAAATATCATCGTTTTCACACTTGGGTTCGCTCGTTTTAATACTTGGGGTCGGTGTTTTTTATACTTGGGTTCGGCCATTACTTTGGCACTATGGCACCAAATCGACTGAAATTTTGTATTCTTACTAAGAATCATGGTCTGTAATCGACTGAAATTTTGGATTCTAACTAAGAATCATGAACTGTACATGAATCAATCAAAAAATCTGCCAACAAAAGAATTTTAATTTTCTTCATACAAAATTTTCGTGGTTTTTATAGGCACTTTGTCAAACATTGGTTCGGCCATAACTATGTCCCTATGGAACCAAAACGACTGAAATTTTTGTATTCTTACTAAGAATCATGAACTGTACACGAATCAATCAAAAAAACAACCAAAAGAAGATTTTGAAAAAAATATCATCTTTTCACACTTGGTTTCGCTCGTTTTAATACTTGGGGTCGGTGTTTTAAATACTTGGGTTCGGCCATATTTTTGGCATAATGGCAACAAATCGACTGAAATTTTGTATTCTTACTAAGAATCATGGTCGGTACCGAAATCAATCAAAAAAACTTCTGACAACAAAAGAATTTTAATTTTTTCATACAAAATTTTCGTGGTTTTTATAGGCAATTTGGCAAACATTGGTTCGGCCATAACTATGGCCCTATGGAACCAAATCGACTGAAATTTTGGATTCTTACTAAGAATCATGGTCTGTACCCGAATCAATCAAAAAATCTGCCAACAAAAGAATTTTAATTTTCTTCATACAAAATTTTCGTGGTTTTTATAGGCACTTTGGCAAACATTGGTTCGGCCATAACTATGGCCCTTTGAAACCAAATCGATTGAAATTTTGGATTCTTACTAAAAATCATAAACTGTACACGAATCAATCAAAAAATCAACCAAAATAAGATTTTGAAAAAAATATCATCGTTTTCACACTTGGGTTCGCTCGTTTTAATACTTGGGGTCGTTGTTTTTAATACTTGGGTTCGGCCATTACTTTGGCACAATGGCACTAAATCGACTGAAATTTTGTGTTCTTACTAAGAATCATGGTCTGTAATCGACTGAAATTTTGGATTCTTTCTAAGAATCATGAACTGTACATGAATCATTCAAAAAATCAACCAAAATAAGATTTTGAAAAAATATCATCGTTTTCACACTTGGGTTCGCTCGTTTTAATACTTGTGGTCAGTGTTTTTGATACTTGGGTTCGGCCATTACTTTTGCACTATGGCACCAAATCGACTGAAATTTTGTATTCTTACTAAGAATCATGGTCTGTAATCGACTGAAATTTTGGATTCTTACTAAGAATCATGAACTGTACATGAATCATTCAAAAAATCAACCAAAATAAGATTTTGAAAAAATATCATCGTTTTCACACTTGGGTTCGCTCGTTTTAATACTTGTGGTCAGTGTTTTTGATACTTGGGTTCGGCCATTACTTTTGCACTATGGCACCAAATCGACTGAAATTTTGTATTCTTACTAAGAATCATGGTCTGTAATCGACTGAAATTTTGGATTCTAACTAAGAATCATGAACTGTAAATGAATCAATCAAAAAATCAACCAGAATAAGATTTTGAAAAAATATCATCGTTTTCACACTTGGGTTCGCTCGTTTTAATACTTGGGGTCGGTGTTTTTAATACTTGGGTTCGGCCATAACTTTGGCACTTTGGCACCAAATCGACTGAAATTTTTTATTCTTACTAAGAATCATGGTCTGTACCCGAATCAATCAAAAAATCTGCCAACAAAAGAATTTTAATTTTCTTCATACAAAATATTCGTGGTTTTTATAGGCACTTTGGCAAACATTGGTTCGGCCATAACTATGGCCCTTTGGAACCAAATCGATTGAAATTTTGGATTCTTACTAAAAATCATAAACTGTACACGAATCAATCAAAAAATCAACCAAAATAAGATTTTGAAAAAAATATCATCGTTTTCACACTTGGGTTCGCTCGTTTTAATACTTGGGGTCGTTGTTTTTAATACTTGGGTTCGGCCATTACTTTGGCACAATGGCACTAAATCGACTGAAATTTTGTATTCTTACTAAGAATCATGGTCTGTAATCGACTGAAATTTTGGATTCTTACTAAGAATCATGAATTGTACATGAATCATTCAAAAAATCAACCAAAATAAGATTTTGAAAAAATATCATCGTTTTCACACTTGGGTTCGCTCGTTTTAATACTTGTGGTCAGTGTTTTTGATACTTGGGTTCGGCCATTACTTTTGCACTATGGCACCAAATCGACTGAAATTTTGTATTCTTACTAAGAATCATGGTCTGTAATCGACTGAAATTTTGGATTCTAACTAAGAATCATGAACTGTAAATGAATCAATCAAAAAATCAACCAAAATAAGATTTTGAAAAAATATCATCGTTTTCACACTTGGGTTCGCTCGTTTTAATACTTGGGGTCGGTGTTTTTAATACTTGGGTTCGGCCATAACTTTGGCACTATGGCACCAAATCGACTGAAATTTTTTATTCTTACTAAGAATCATGGTCTGTACCCGAATCAATCAAAAATCTGCCAACAAAAGAATTTTAATTTTCTTCATACAAAATTTTCGTGGTTTTTATAGGCACTTTGGCAAACATTGGTTCGGCCATAACTATGGCCCTTTGGAACCAAATCGATTGAAATTTTGGATTCTTACTAAAAATCATAAACTGTACACGAATCAATCAAAAAATCAACCAAAATAAGATTTTGAAAAAAATATCATCGTTTTCACACTTGGGTTCGCTCGTTTTAATACTTGGGTTCGTTGTTTTTAATACTTGGGTTCGGCCATTACTTTGGCACAATGGCACTTAATCGACTGAAATTTTGTATTCTTACTAAGAATCATGGTCTGTAATCGACTGAAATTTTGGATTCTTACTAAGAATCATGAACTGTACATGAATCATTCAAAAAATCAACCAAAATAAGATTTTGAAAAAATATCATCGTTTTCACACTTGGGTTCGCTCGTTTTAATACTTGTGGTCAGTGTTTTTGATACTTGGGTTCGGCCATTACTTTTGCACTATGGCACCAAATCGACTGAAATTTTGTATTCTTACTAAGAATTATGGTCTGTAATCGACTGAAATTTTGGATTCTAACTAAGAATCATGAACTGTAAATGAATCAATCAAAAAATCAACCAAAATAAGATTTTGAAAAAATATTATCGTTTTCACACTTGGGTTCGCTCGTTTTAATACTTGGGGTCGGTGTTTTTAATACTTGGGTTCTGCCATTACTTTGGCACTATGGCACCAAATCGACTGAAATTTTTTATTCTTACTAAGAATCATGGTCTGTACTCGAATCAATCAAAAAATCTGCCAACAAAAGAATTTTAATTTTCTTCATACAAAATTTTCGTGGTTTTTATAGGCTTTTTGTCAAACTTTTGCTTCGGCCAGAACTATGGCCCTATAGCACCAAATCCGACTGAAATTTTGTATTCTTACTAACAATCATGAACTGTGCACGAATCAATCAAAAAATCAACCATAAGAAGATTTTGAAAAAAATATCATCGTTTTCACACTTGGGTTTGCTAATTTTAATACTTGGGGTCGGTGTTTTTAATACTTGGGTTTGGCCATAACTTTGGCACTATGGCACCAAATCGACTGAAATTTTGTATTCTTACTAAGAATGATGGTCTGTACCCGAATCAATCAAAAAATCTGCCAACAAAAGAATTTTAATTTTCTTCAAACAAAATTTTCGTGGTTTTTATAGGCACTTTGGCAAACATTGGTTCGGCCATAACTATGGCCCTTTGGAACCAAATCGATTGAAATTTTGGATTCTTACTAACAATCATGAACTGTACACGAATCAATCAAAAAATCAACCAAAAGAAGATTTTGAAAAAAATATCATCGTTTTCACACTTGGGTTCGCTCGTTTTAATACTTGGGGTCGTTGTTTTTAATACTTGGGTTCGGCCATTACTTTGGCACAATGGCACTAAATCGACTGAAATTTTGTATTCTTACTAAGAATCATGGTCTGTAATCGACTGAAATTTTGGATTCTTACTAAGAATCATGAACTGTACATGAATCATTCAAAAAATCAACCAAAATAAGATTTTGAAAAAATATCATCGTTTTCACACTTGGGTTCACTCGTTTTAATACTTGTGGTCAGTGTTTTTGATACTTGGGTTCGGCCATTACTTTTGCACTATGGCACCAAATCGACTGAAATTTTGTATTCTTACTAAGAATCATGGTCTGTAATCGACTGAAATTTTGGATTCTAACTAAGAATCATGAACTGTAAATGAATCAATCAAAAAATCAACCAAAATAAGATTTTGAAAAAATATCATCGTTTTCACACTTGGGTTCGCTCGTTTTAATACTTGGGGTCGGTGTTTTTAATACTTGGGTTCGGCCATAAATTTGGCACTATGGCACCAAATCGACTGAAATTTTTTATTCTTACTAAGAATCATGGTCTGTACCCGAATCAATCAAAAATCTGCCAACAAAAGAATTTTAATTTTCTTCATACAAAATTTTCGTGGTTTTTATAGGCACTTTGGCAAACATAGGTTCGGCCATAACTATGGCCCTTTGGAACCAAATCGATTGAAATTTTGGATTCTTACTAAAAATCATAAACTGTACACGAATCAATCAAAAAATCAACCAAAATAAGTTTTTGAAAAAAATATCATCGTTTTCACACTTGGGTTCGCTCGTTTTAATACTTGGGGTCGTTGTTTTTAATACTTGGGTTCGGCCATTACTTTGGCACAATGGCACTTAATCGACTGAAATTTTGTATTCTTACTAAGAATTATGGTCTGTAATCGACTGAAATTTTGGATTCTAACTAAGAATCATGAACTGTAAATGAATCAATCAAAAAATCAACCAAAATAAGATTTTGAAAAAATATTATCGTTTTCACACTTGGGTTCGCTCGTTTTAATACTTGGGGTCGGTGTTTTTAATACTTGGGTTCTGCCATTACTTTGGCACTATGGCACCAAATCGACTGAAATTTTTTATTCTTACTAAGAATCATGGTCTGTAATCGACTGAAATTTTGGATTCTTACTAAGAATCATGAACTGTACATGAATCATTCAAAAAATCAACCAAAATAAGATTTTGAAAAAATATCATCGTTTTCACACTTGGGTTCGCTCGTTTTAATACTTGTGGTCAGTGTTTTTGATACTTGGGTTCGGCCATTACTTTTGCACTATGGCACCAAATCGACTGAAATTTTGTATTCTTACTAAGAATTATGGTCTGTAATCGACTGAAATTTTGGATTCTAACTAAGAATCATGAACTGTAAATGAATCAATCAAAAAATCAACCAAAATAAGATTTTGAAAAAATATTATCGTTTTCACACTTGGGTTCGCTCGTTTTAATACTTGGGGTCGGTGTTTTTAATACTTGGGTTCTGCCATTACTTTGGCACTATGGCACCAAATCGACTGAAATTTTTTATTCTTACTAAGAATCATGGTCTGTACTCGAATCAATCAAAAAATCTGCCAACAAAAGAATTTTAATTTTCTTCATACAAAATTTTCGTTGTTTTTATAGGCTTTTTGTCAAACTTTTGCTTCGGCCAGAACTATGGCCCTATAGCACCAAATCCGACTGAAATTTTTGATTCTTACTAACAATCATGAACTGTGCACGAATCAATCAAAAAATCAACCAAAAGAAGATTTTGAAAAAAATATCATCGTTTTCACACTTGGGTTTGCTAATTTTAATACTTGGGGTCGGTGTTTTTAATACTTGGGTTTGGCCATAACTTTGGCACTATGGCACCAAATCGACTGAAATTTGTATTCTTACTAAGAATGATGGTCTGTACCCGAATCAATCAAAAAATCTGCCAACAAAAGAATTTTAATTTTCTTCATACAAAATTTTCGTGGTTTTTATAGGCACTTTGGCAAACATTGGTTCGGCCATAACTATGGCCCTTTGGAACCAAATCGATTGAAATTTTGGATTCTTACTAACAATCATGAACTGTACACGAATCAATCAAAAAATCAACCAAAAGAAGATTTTGAAAAAAATATCATCGTTTTCACACTTGGGTTCGCTCGTTTTAATACTTGGGGTCGTTGTTTTTAATACTTGGGTTCGGCCATTACTTTGGCACAATGGCACTAAATCGACTGAAATTTTGTATTCTTACTAAGAATCATGGTCTGTAATCGACTGAAATTTTGGATTCTTACTAAGAATCATGAACTGTACATGAATCATTCAAAAAATCAACCAAAATAAGATTTTGAAAAAATATCATCGTTTTCACACTTGGGTTCACTCGTTTTAATACTTGTGGTCAGTGTTTTTGATACTTGGGTTCGGCCATTACTTTTGCACTATGGCACCAAATCGACTGAAATTTTGTATTCTTACTAAGAATCATGGTCTGTAATCGACTGAAATTTTGGATTCTAACTAAGAATCATGAACTGTAAATGAATCAATCAAAAAATCAACCAAAATAAGATTTTGAAAAAATATCATCGTTTTCACACTTGGGTTCGCTCGTTTTAATACTTGGGGTCGGTGTTTTTAATACTTGGGTTCGGCCATAAATTTGGCACTATGGCACCAAATCGACTGAAATTTTTTATTCTTACTAAGAATCATGGTCTGTACCCGAATCAATCAAAAATCTGCCAACAAAAGAATTTTAATTTTCTTCATACAAAATTTTCGTGGTTTTTATAGGCACTTTGGCAAACATAGGTTCGGCCATAACTATGGCCCTTTGGAACCAAATCGATTGAAATTTTGGATTCTTACTAAAAATCATAAACTGTACACGAATCAATCAAAAAATCAACCAAAATAAGTTTTTGAAAAAAATATCATCGTTTTCACACTTGGGTTCGCTCGTTTTAATACTTGGGGTCGTTGTTTTTAATACTTGGGTTCGGCCATTACTTTGGCACAATGGCACTTAATCGACTGAAATTTTGTATTCTTACTAAGAATTATGGTCTGTAATCGACTGAAATTTTGGATTCTAACTAAGAATCATGAACTGTAAATGAATCAATCAAAAAATCAACCAAAATAAGATTTTGAAAAAATATTATCGTTTTCACACTTGGGTTCGCTCGTTTTAATACTTGGGGTCGGTGTTTTTAATACTTGGGTTCTGCCATTACTTTGGCACTATGGCACCAAATCGACTGAAATTTTTTATTCTTACTAAGAATCATGGTCTGTAATCGACTGAAATTTTGGATTCTTACTAAGAATCATGAACTGTACATGAATCATTCAAAAAATCAACCAAAATAAGATTTTGAAAAAATATCATCGTTTTCACACTTGGGTTCGCTCGTTTTAATACTTGTGGTCAGTGTTTTTGATACTTGGGTTCGGCCATTACTTTTGCACTATGGCACCAAATCGACTGAAATTTTGTATTCTTACTAAGAATTATGGTCTGTAATCGACTGAAATTTTGGATTCTAACTAAGAATCATGAACTGTAAATGAATCAATCAAAAAATCAACCAAAATAAGATTTTGAAAAAATATTATCGTTTTCACACTTGGGTTCGCTCGTTTTAATACTTGGGGTCGGTGTTTTTAATACTTGGGTTCTGCCATTACTTTGGCACTATGGCACCAAATCGACTGAAATTTTTTATTCTTACTAAGAATCATGGTCTGTACTCGAATCAATCAAAAAATCTGCCAACAAAAGAATTTTAATTTTCTTCATACAAAATTTTCGTTGTTTTTATAGGCTTTTTGTCAAACTTTTGCTTCGGCCAGAACTATGGCCCTATAGCACCAAATCCGACTGAAATTTTTGATTCTTACTAACAATCATGAACTGTGCACGAATCAATCAAAAAATCAACCAAAAGAAGATTTTGAAAAAAATATCATCGTTTTCACACTTGGGTTTGCTAATTTTAATACTTGGGGTCGGTGTTTTTAATACTTGGGTTTGGCCATAACTTTGGCACTATGGCACCAAATCGACTGAAATTTGTATTCTTACTAAGAATGATGGTCTGTACCCGAATCAATCAAAAAATCTGCCAACAAAAGAATTTTAATTTTCTTCATACAAAATTTTCGTGGTTTTTATAGGCACTTTGGCAAACATTGGTTCGGCCATAACTATGGCCCTTTGGAACCAAATCGATTGAAATTTTGGATTCTTACTAACAATCATGAACTGTACACGAATCAATCAAAAAATCAACCAAAAGAAGATTTTGAAAAAAATATCATCGTTTTCACACTTGGGTTCGCTCGTTTTAATACTTGGGGTCGTTGTTTTTAATACTTGGGTTCGGCCATTACTTTGGCACAATGGCACTAAATCGACTGGAATTTTGTATTCTTACAAAGAATCATGGTCTGTAATCGACTGAAATTTTGGATTCTTACTAAGAATCATGAACTGTACATGAATCATTCAAAAAATCAACCAAAATAAGATTTTGAAAAAATATCATCGTTTTCACACTTGGGTTCGCTCGTTTTAATACTTGTGGTCAGTGTTTTTGATACTTGGGTTCGGCCATTACTTTTGCACTATGGCACCAAATCGACTGAAATTTTGTATTCTTACTAAGAATCATGGTCTGTAATCGACTGAAATTTTGGATTCTAACTAAGAATCATGAACTGTAAATGAATCAATCAAAAAATCAACCAAAATAAGATTTTGAAAAAATATCATCGTTTTCACACTTGGGTTCGCTCGTTTTAATACTTGGGGTCGGTGTTTTTAATACTTGGGTTCTGCCATTACTTTGGCACTATGGCACCAAATCGACTGAAATTTTTTATTCTTACTAAGAATCATGGTCTGTACTCGAATCAATCAAAAAATCTGCCAACAAAAGAATTTTAATTTTCTTCATACAAAATTTTCGTGGTTTTTATAGGCTTTTTGTCAAACTTTTGCTTCGGCCAGAACTATGGCCCTATAGCACCAAATCCGACTGAAATTTTTGATTCTTACTAACAATCATGAACAGTACACGAATCAATCAAAAAATCAACAAAAAGAAGATTTTGAAAAAAATATCATCGTTTTCACACTTGGGTTTGCTAATTTTAATACTTGGGGTCGGTGTTTTTAATACTTGGGTTTGGCCATAACTTTGGCACTATGGCACCAAATCGACTGAAATTTTGTATTCTTACTAAGAATGATGGTCTGTACCCGAATCAATCAAAAAATCTGCCAACAAAAGAATTTTAATTTTCTTCATACAAAATTATCGTGGTTTTTATAGGCACTTTGGCAAATATTGGTTCGGCCATTACTATGGCCCTATTGAACCAAATCGATTGAAATTTTGGATTCTTACTAAGAATCATAAACTGTAAACGAATCAATCAAAAAATCAACCAAAAGAAGATTTTGAAAAAAATATCATCGTTTTCACACTTGGGTTCGCTCGTTTTAATACTTGGGGTCGGTGTTTTTAATACTTGCGTTCGGCCATTACTTTGGCACTAGGCACCAAATCGACTGAAATTTTGTATTCTTACTAAGAACCATGGTCTGTAATCGACTGAAATTTTGGATTCTTACTAAGAATCATGAACTGTACATGAATCAATCAAAATATCTGCCAACAAAAGAATTTTAATTTTCTTCATACAAAATTTTCGTGGTTTTTATAGGCACTTTGGCAAACATTGGTTCGGCCATAACTATGGCCCTATGGAACCAAATCGACTGAAATTTTGGATTCTTACTAAGAATCATGGTCTGTACCCGAATCAATCAAAAAATCAACCAAAAGAAGATTTTGAAAAAAATATCATCGTTTTCACACTTGGGTTCGCTCGTTTTAATACTTGGGGTCGGTGTTTTTAATACTTGGGTTCGGCCATTACTTTGGCACTATGGCACCAAATCGACTGAAATTTTGTATTCTTACTAAGAATCATGATCTGTAATCGTCTGAAATTTTGGATTCTTACTAAGAATCATGAACTGTACATGAATCATTCAAAAACTCAACCAAAATAAGATTTTGAAAAAATATCATCGTTTTCACACTTGGGTTCGCTCGTTTTAATACTTGTGGTCAGTGTTTTTGATACTTGGGTTCGGCCATTACTTTGCACTATGGCACCAAATCGACTGAAATTTTGTATTCTTACTAAGAATCATGGTTTGTAATCGACTGAAATTTTGGATTCTTACTAAGAATCATGAACTGTAAATGAATCAATCAAAAAATCAACCAAAATAAGATTTTGAAAAAAAATCATCGTTTTCACACTTGGGTTCGCTCGTTTTAATACTTGGGGTCGGTGTTTTTAATACTTGGGTTCGGCCATTACTTTGGCACTATGGCACCAAATCGACTGAAATTTTGTATTCTTACTAAGAATCATGGTCTGTACCCGAATCAATCAAAAAATCTGCCAACAAAAGAATTTTAATTTTCTTCATACAAAATTTTCGTGGTTTTTATAGGCACTTTGGCAAACATTGGTTCGGCCATAACTATGGCCCTATGGAACCAAATCGACTGAAATTTTGGGTTCTTACTAAGAATCATGGTCTGTACCCCAATCAATCAAAAAATCTGCCAACAAAAGAATTTTAATTTTCTTCATACAAAATTTTCGTGGTTTTTATAGGCACTTTGGCAAACATTGGTTCGGCCATAACTATGGCCCTATGGAACCAAATCGACTGAAATTTTGGATTCTTACTAAGAATCATAAACTGTACACGAATCAATCAAAAAATCAACCAAAAGAAGATTTTGAAAAAAATATCATCGTTTTCACACTTGGGTTCGCTCGTTTTAATACTTGGGGTCGGTGTTTTTAATACTTGGGTTCGGCCATTACTTTGGCACTATGGCACCAAATCGACTGAAATTTTGTATTCTTACTAAGAATCATGATCTGTAATCGACTGAAATTTTGGATTCTTACTAAGAATCATGAACTGTACATGAATCATTCAAAAACTCAACCAAAATAAGATTTTGAAAAAATATCATCGTTTTCACACTTGGGTTCGCTCGTTTTAATACTTGTGGTAAGTGTTTTTGATACTTGGGTTCGGCCATTACTTTTGCACTATGGCACCAAATCGACTGAAATTTTGTATTCTTACTAAGAATCATGGTTTGAATCGACTGAAATTTTGGATTCTTACTAAGAATCATGGTCTGTACCCGAATCAATCAAAAAATCTGCCAACAAAAGAATTTTAATTTTCTTCATACAAAATTTTCGTGGTTTTTATAGGCTTTTTGTCAAACTTTTGCTTCGGCCAGAACTATGGCCCTATAGCACCAAATCCGACTGAAATTTTTGATTCTTACTAACAATCATGAACTGTACACGAATCAATCAAAAAATTAACCAAAAGAAGATTTTGAAAAAAATATCATCGTTTTCACACTTGGGTTCGCTAATTTTAATACTTGGGGTCGGTGTTTTTAATACTTGGGTTCGGCCATAACTTTGGCACTATGGCACCAAATCGACTGAAATTTTGTATTCTTACTAAGAAAGATGGTCTGTACCCGAATCAATCAAAAAATCTGCCAACAAAAGAATTTTAATTTTCTTCATAAAAAATTTTCGTGGTTTTTATAGGCACTATGGCAAACATTGGTTCGGCCATAACTATGGCCCTATGGAACCAAATCGATTGAAATTTTGGATTCTTACTAAGAATCATAAACTGTACACGAATCAATCCAAAAATCAACCAAAATAAGATTTTGAAAAAAATATCATCGTTTTCACACTTGGGTTCGCTCGTTTTAATACTTGGGGTCGGTGTTTTTAATACTTGGGTTCGGCCATTACTTTGTCACTATGGCACCAAATCGACTGAAATTTTGTATTCTTACTAAGAACCATGGTCTGTAATCGACTGAAATTTTGGATTCTTACTAAGAATCATGAACTGTACATGAATCATGCAAAAAATCAACCAAAATAAGATTTTGAAAAAATATCATCGTTTTAACACTTGGGTTCGCTCGTTTTAATACTTGGGGTTAGTGTTTTTGATACTTGGGTTCGGCCATTACTTTGGCACTATGGCACCAAATCGACTGAAATTTTGTATTCTTACTAAGAATCATGGTCTGTACCCGAATCAATCAAAAAAACTTCTGACAACAAAAGAATTTTAATTTTCTTCATACAAAATTTTCGTGGTTTTTATAGGCACTTTGGCAAACATTTGTTCGGCCATAACTATGGCCCTATGGAACCAAATCGACTGAAATTTTGGATTCTTACTAAGAATCATGAACTGTACACGAATCAATCAAAAAATCAACCAAAAGAAGATTATGAAAAAAATATCATCGTTTTCACACTTGGGTTCGCTCGTTTTAATACTTGGGGTCGGTGTTTTTTATACTTGGGTTCGGCCATTACTTTGGCACTATGGCACCAAATCGACTGAAATTTTGTATTCTTACTAAGAATCATGATCTGTAATCGACTGAAATTTTGGATTCTTTCTAAGAATCATGAACTGTACATGAATCATTCAAAAACTCAACCAAAATAAGATTTTGAAAAAATATCATCGTTTTCACACTTGGGTTCGCTCGTTTTAATACTTGTGGTCAGTGTTTTTGATACTTGGGTTCGGCCATTACTTTGGCACTATGGCACCAAATCGACTGAAATTTTTTATTCTTACTAAGAATCATGGTCTGTACCCGAATCAATCAAAAAATCTGCCAACAAAAGAATTTTAATTTTCTTCATACAAAATTTTCGTGGTTTTTATAGGCTTTTTGTCAAACTTTTGCTTCGGCCAGAACTATGGCCCTATAGCTTCAAATCCGACTGAAATTTTTGATTCTTACTAACAATCATGAACTGTACACGAATCAATCAAAAAATCAACCAAAAGAAGATTTTGAAAAAAATATCATCGTTTTCACACTTGGGTTCGCTAATTTTAATACTTGGGGTCGGTGTTTTTAATACTTGGTTTCGGCCATAACTTTGGCACTATGGCACCAAATCGACTGAAATTTTGTATTCTTACTAAGAATGATGGTCTGTACCCGAATCAAAAAATCTGCCAACAAAAGAATTTTAATTTTCTTCATAAAAAATTATCGTGGTTTTTATAGGCACTTTGGCAAACATTGGTTCGGCCATAACTATGGCCCTATGGAACCAAATCGATTGAAATTTTGGATTCTTACTAAGAATCATAAACTGTACACGAATCAATCAAAAAATCAACCAAAATAAGATTTTGAAAAAAATATCATCGTTTTCACACTTGGGTTCGCTCGTTTTAATACTTGGGGTCGGTGTTTTTAATACTTGGGTTCGGCCATTACTTTGTCACTATGGCACCAAATCGACTGAAATTTTGTATTCTTACTAAGAACCATGGTCTGTAATCGACTGAAATTTTGGATTCTTACTAAGAATCATGAACTGTACATGAATCATTCAAAAACTCAACCAAAATAAGATTTTGAAAAAATATCATCGTTTTCACACTTGGGTTCGCTCGTTTTAATACTTGTGGTAAGTGTTTTTGATACTTGGGTTCGGCCATTACTTTTGCACTATGGCACCAAATCGACTGAAATTTTGTATTCTTACTAAGAATCATGGTTTGAATCGACTGAAATTTTGGATTCTTACTAAGAATCATGGTCTGTACCCGAATCAATCAAAAAATCTGCCAACAAAAGAATTTTAATTTTCTTCATACAAAATTTTCGTGGTTTTTATAGGATTTTTGTCAAACTTTTGCTTCGGCCAGAACTATGGCCCTATAGCACCAAATCCGACTGAAATTTTTGATTCTTACTAACAATCATGAACTGTACACGAATCAATCAAAAAATCAACCAAAAGAAGATTTTGAAAAAAATATCATCGTTTTCACACTTGGGTTCGCTAATTTTAATACTTGGGGTCGGTGTTTTTAATACTTGGGTTCGGCCATAACTTTGGCACTATGGCACCAAATCGACTGAAATTTTGTATTCTTACTAAGAAAGATGGTCTGTACCCGAATCAATCAAAAAATCTGCCAACAAAAGAATTTTAATTTTCTTCATAAAAAATTTTCGTGGTTTTTATAGGCACTATGGCAAACATTGGTTCGGCCATAACTATGGCCCTATGGAACCAAATCGATTGAAATTTTGGATTCTTACTAAGAATCATAAACTGTACACGAATCAATCCAAAAATCAACCAAAATAAGATTTTGAAAAAAATATCATCGTTTTCACACTTGGGTTCGCTCGTTTTAATACTTGGGGTCGGTGTTTTTAATACTTGGGTTCGGCCATTACTTTGTCACTATGGCACCAAATCGACTGAAATTTTGTATTCTTACTAAGAACCATGGTCTGTAATCGACTGAAATTTTGGATTCTTACTAAGAATCATGAACTGTACATGAATCATGCAAAAAATCAACCAAAATAAGATTTTGAAAAAATATCATCGTTTTAACACTTGGGTTCGCTCGTTTTAATACTTGGGGTTAGTGTTTTTGATACTTGGGTTCGGCCATTACTTTGGCACTATGGCACCAAATCGACTGAAATTTTGTATTCTTACTAAGAATCATGGTCTGTACCCGAATCAATCAAAAAAACTTCTGACAACAAAAGAATTTTAATTTTCTTCATACAAAATTTTCGTGGTTTTTATAGGCACTTTGGCAAACATTTGTTCGGCCATAACTATGGCCCTATGGAACCAAATCGACTGAAATTTTGGATTCTTACTAAGAATCATGAACTGTACACGAATCAATCAAAAAATCAACCAAAAGAAGATTTTGAAAAAAATATCATCGTTTTCACACTTGGGTTCGCTCGTTTTAATACTTGGGGTCGGTGTTTTTTATACTTGGGTTCGGCCATTACTTTGGCACTATGGCACCAAATCGACTGAAATTTTGTATTCTTACTAAGAATCATGATCTGTAATCGACTGAAATTTTGGATTCTTTCTAAGAATCATGAACTGTACATGAATCATTCAAAAACTCAACCAAAATAAGATTTTGAAAAAATATCATCGTTTTCACACTTGGGTTCGCTCGTTTTAATACTTGTGGTCAGTGTTTTTGATACTTCGGTTCGGCCATTACTTTTGCACTATGGCACCAAATCGACTGAAATTTTGTATTCTTACTAAGAATCATGGTTTGAATCGACTGAAATTTTGGATTCTTACTAAGAATCATGAACGGTAAATGAATCAATCAAAAAATCAACCAAAATAAGATTTTGAAAAAATATCATCGTTTTCACACTTGGGTTCGCTCGTTTTAATACTTGGGGTCGGTGTTTTTAATACTTGGGTTCGGCCATTACTTTGGCACTATGGCACCAAATCGACTGAAATTTTTTATTCTTACTAAGAATCATGGTCTGTACCCGAATCAATCAAAAAATCTGCCAACAAAAGAATTTTAATTTTCTTCATACAAAATTTTCGTGGTTTTTATAGGCTTTTTGTCAAACCTTTGCTTCGGCCAGAACTATGGCCCTATAGCTTCAAATCCGACTGAAATTTTTGATTCTTACTAACAATCATGAACTGTACACGAATCAATCAAAAAATCAACCAAAAGAAGATTTTGAAAAAAATATCATCGTTTTCACACTTGGGTTCGCTAATTTTAATACTTGGGGTCGGTGTTTTTAATACTTGGTTTCGGCCATAACTTTGGCACTATGGCACCAAATCGACTGAAATTTTGTATTCTTACTAAGAATGATGGTCTGTACCCGAATCAATCAAAAAATCTGCCAACAAAAGAATTTTAATTTTCTTCATAAAAAATTATCGTGGTTTTTATAGGCACTTTGGCAAACATTGGTTCGGCCATAACTATGGCCCTATGGAACCAAATCGATTGAAATTTTGGATTCTTACTAAGAATCATAAACTGTACACGAATCAATCAAAAAATCAACCAAAATAAGATTTTGAAAAAAATATCATCGTTTTCACACTTGGGTTCGCTCGTTTTAATACTTGGGGTCGGTGTTTTTAATACTTGGGTTCGGCCATTACTTTGTCACTATGGCACCAAATCGACTGAAATTTTGTATTCTTACTAAGAACCATGGTCTGTAATCGACTGAAATTTTGGATTCTTACTAAGAATCATGAACTGTACATGAATCAATCAAAAAATCTGCCAACAAAAGAATTTTAATTTTCTTCATACAAAATTTTCGTGGTTTTTATAGGTACTTTGGCAAACATTGGTTCGGCCATAACTATGGCCCTATGGAACCAAATCGACTGAAATTTTGGATTCTTACTAAGAATCATGGTCTGTACCCGAATCAATAAAAAATCAACCAAAAGAAGATTTTGAAAAAAATATCATCGTTTTCACACTTGGGTTCGCTCGTTTTAATACTTGGGGTCGGTGTTTTTAATACTTGGGTTCGGCCATTACTTTGGCACTATGGCACCAAATCGACTGAAATTTTGTATTCTTACTAAGAATCATGATCTGTAATCGACTGAAATTTTGGATTCTTACTAAGAATCATGAACTGTACATGAATCATTCAAAAACTCAACCAAAATAAGATTTTGAGAAAATATCATCGTTTTCACACTTGGGTTCGCTCGTTTTAATACTTGTGGTCAGTGTTTTTGATACTTGGGTTCGGCCATTACTTTTGCACTATGGCACCAAATCGACTGAAATTTTGTATTCTTACTAAGAATCATGGTTTTGAATCGACTGAAATTTTGGATTCTTACTAAGAATCATGAACTGTAAATGAATCAATCAAAAAATCAACCAAAATAAGATTTTGAAAAAATATCATCGTTTTCACACTTGGGTTCGCTCGTTTTAATACTTGGGGTCGGTGTTTTTAATACTTGGGTTCGGCCATTTCTTTGGCACTTTGGCACCAAATCGACTGAAATTTTTTATTCTTACTAAGAATCATGGTCTGTACCCGAATCAATCAAAAAATCTGCCAACAAAAGAATTTTAATTTTCTTCATACAAAATTTTCGTGGTTTTTATCGGCTTTTTGTCAAACTTTTGCTTCTGCCAGAACTATGGCCATATAGCACCAAATCCGACTGAAATTTTTGATTCTAACTAACAATCATGAACTGTACACGAATCAATCAAAAAATCCACCAAAAGAAGATTTTGAAAAAAATATCATCGTTTTCACACTTGGGTTCGCTAATTTTAATACTTGGGGTCGTTGTTTTTAATACTTGGGTTCGGCCATAACTTTGGCACTTTGGCACCAAATCGACTGAAATTTTGTATTCTTACTAAGAATGATGGTCTGTACCCGAATCAATCAAAAAATCTGCCAACAAAAGAATTTTAATTTTCTTCATAAAAAATTATCGTGGTTTTTATAGGCACTTTGGCAAACATTGGTTCGGCCATAACTATGGCCCTATAGCACCAAATCCGACTGAAATTTTTGATTCTAACTAACAATCATGAACTGTACACGAATCAATCAAAAAATCAACCAAAAGAAGATTTTGAAAAAAATATCATCGTTTTCACACTTGGGTTCGCTAATTTTAATACTTGGGGTCGGTGTTTTTAATACTTGGGTTCGGCCATTACTTTGTCACTATGGCACCAAATCGACTGAAATTTTGTATTCTTACTAAGAACCATGGTCTGTGATCGACTGAAATTTTGGATTCTTACTAAGAATCATGAACTGTACATGAATCAATCAAAAAATCTGCCAACAAAAGAATTTTAATTTTCTTCATACAAAATTTTCGTGGTTTTTATAGGCACTTTGGCAAACATTGGTTCGGCCATAACTATGGCCCTATGGAACCAAATCGACTGAAATTTTGGATTCTTACTAAGAATCATGGTCTGTACCCGAATCAATCAAAAAATCAACCAAAAGAAGATTTTGAAAAAAATATCATCGTTTTCACACTTGGGTTCGCTCGTTTTAATACTTGGGGTCGGTGTTTTTAATACTTGGGTTCGGCCATTACTTTGGCACTATGGCACCAAATCGACTGAAATTTTGTATTCTTACTAAGAATCATGGTTTTGAATCGACTGAAATTTTGGATTCTTACTAAGAATCATGAACTGTAAATGAATCAATCAAAAAATCAACCAAAATAAGATTTTGAAAAAATATCATCGTTTTCACACTTGGGTTCGCTCGTTTTAATACTTGGGGTCGGTGTTTTTAATACTTGGGTTCGGCCATTTCTTTGGCACTATGGCACCAAATCGACTGAAATTTTTATTCTTACTAAGAATCATGGTCTGTACCCGAATCAATCAAAAAATCTGCCAACAAAAGAATTTTAATTTTCTTCATACAAAATTTTCGTGGTTTTTATCGGCTTTTTGTCAAACTTTTGCTTCGGCCAGAACTATGGCCCTATAGCACCAAATCCGACTGAAATTTTTGATTCTAACTAACAATCATGAACTGTACACGAATCAATCAAAAAATCAACCAAAATAAGATTTTGAAAAAAATATCATCGTTTTCACACTTGGGTTCGCTCGTTTTAATACTTGGGGTCGGTGTTTTTAATACTTGGGTTCGGCCATTACTTTGTCACTATGGCACCAAATCGACTGAAATTTTGTATTCTTACTAAGAACCATGGTCTGTAATCGACTGAAATTTTGGATTCTTACTAAGAATCATGAACTGTACATGAATCAATCAAAATATCTGCCAACAAAAGAATTTTAATTTTCTTCATACAAAATTTTCGTGGTTTTTATAGGCACTTTGGCAAACATTGGTTCGGCCATAACTATGGCCCTATGGAACCAAATCGATTGAAATTTTGGATTCTTACTAAGAATCATAAACTGTACACGAATCAATCGAAAAATCAACCAAAATAAGATTTTGAAAAAAATATCATCGTTTTCACACTTGGGTTCGCTCGTTTTAATACTTGGGGTCGGTGTTTTTAATACTTGGGTTCGGCCATTACTTTGGCACTATGGCACCAAATCGACTGAAATTTTGTATTCTACTAAGAATCATGATCTGTAATCGACTGAAATTTTGGATTCTTACTAAGAATCATGAACTGTACATGAATTATTCAAAAACTCAACCAAAATAAGATTTTGAAAAAATATCATCGTTTTCACACTTGGGTTCGCTCGTTTTAATACTTGTGGTCAGTGTTTTTGATACATGGGTTCGGCCATTACTTTTGCACTATGGCACCAAATCGACTGAAATTTTGTATTCTTAATAAGAATCATGGTTTTGAATCGACTGAAATTTTGGATTCTTACTAAGAATCATGAACTGTAAATGAATCAATCAAAAAATCAACCAAAATAAGATTTTGAAAAAATATCATCGTTTTCACACTTGGGTTCGCTCGTTTTAATACTTGGGGTCGGTGTTTTTAATACTTGGGTTCGGCCATTACTTTGGCACTATGGCACCAAATTGACTGAAATTTTTTATTCTTACTAAGAATCATGGTCTGTACCCGAATCAATCAAAAAATCTGCCAACAAAAGAATTTTAATTTTCTTCATACAAAATTTTCGTGGTTTTTATAGGCTTTTTGTCAAACTTTTGCTTCGGCCAGAACTATGGCCCTATAGCACCAAATCCGACTGAAATTTTTGATTCTTACTAACAATCATGAACTGTACACGAATCAATCAAAAAATCAACCAAAAGAAGATTTTGAAAAAAATATCATCGTTTTCACACTTGGGTTCGCTAATTTTAATACTTGGGGTCGGTGTTTTTAATACTTGGGTTCGGCCATTACTTTGTCACTATGGCACCAAATCGACTGAAATTTTGTATTCTTACTAAGAACCATGGTCTGTGATCGACTGAAATTTTGGGTTCTTACTAAGAATCATGAACTGTACATGAATCAATCAAAAAATCTGCCAACAAAAGAATTTTAATTTTCTTCATACAAAATTTTCGTGGTTTTTATAGGCACTTTGGCAAACATTGGTTCGGCCATAACTATGGCCCTATGGAACCAAATCGACTGAAATTTCGGATTCTTACTAAGAATCATAAACTGTACACGAATCAATCCAAAAATCAACCAAAATAAGATTTTGAAAAAAATATCATCGTTTTCACACTTGGGTTCGCTCGTTTTAATACTTGGGGTCGGTGTTTTTAATACTTGGGTTCGGCCATTACTTTGGCACTATGGCACCAAATCGACTGAAATTTTGTATTCTTACTAAGAATCATGATCTGTAATCGACTGAAATTTTGGATTCTTACTAAGAATCATGAACTGTACATGAATCATTCAAAAACTCAACCAAAATAAGATTTTGAAAAAATATCATCGTTTTCAAACTTGGGTTCGCTCGTTTTAATACTTGTGGTCAGTGTTTTTGATACTTGGGTTCGGCCATTACTTTTGCACCATGGCACCAAATCGACTGAAATTTTGTATTCTTACTAAGAATCATGGTCTGTACCCGAATCAATCAAAAAATCTGCCAACAAAAGAATTTTAATTTTCTTCATACAAAATTTTCGTGGTTTTTATAGGCTTTTTGTCCAACTTTTGCTTCGGCCAGAACTATGGCCCTATAGCACCAAATTTGACTGAAATTTGTGATTCTAACTAACAATCATGAACTGTACACGAATCAATCAAAAAATCAACCAAAAGAAGATTTTGAAAAAAATATCATCGTTTTCACACTTGGGTTCGCTAATTTTAATACTTGGGGTCGGTGTTTATAATACTTGGGTTCGGCCATAACTTTGGCACTATGGCACCAAATCGACTGAAATTTTGTATTCTTACTAAGAATGATGGTCTGTACCCGAATCAATCAAAAAATCTGCCAACAAAAGAATTTTAATTTTCTTCATAAAAAATTATCGTGGTTTTTATAGGCACTTTGGCAAACATTGGTTCGGCCATAACTATGGCCCTATGGAACCAAATCGATTGAAATTTTGGATTCTTACTAAGAATCATAAACTGTACACGAATCAATCAAAAAATCAACCAAAATAAGATTTTGAAAAAAATATCATCGTTTTCACACTTGGGTTCGCTCGTTTTAATACTTGGGGTCGGTGTTTTTAATACTTGGGTTCGGCCATTACTTTGTCACTATGGCACCAAATCGACTGAAATTTTGTATTCTTACTAAGAACCATGGTCTGTAATCGACTGAAATTTTGGATTCTTACTAAGAATCATGAACTGTACATGAATCAATCAAAATATCTGCCAACAAAAGAATTTTAATTTTCTTCATACAAAATTTTCGTGGTTTTTATAGGCACTTTGGCAAACATTGGTTCGGCCATAACTATGGCCCTATGGAACCAAATCGATTGAAATTTTGGATTCTTACTAAGAATCATAAACTGTACACGAATCAATCAAAAAATCAACCAAAATAAGATTTTGAAAAAAATATCATCGTTTTCACACTTGGGTTCGCTCGTTTTAATACTTGGGGTCGGTGTTTTTAATACTTGGGTTCGGCCATTACTTTGGCACTATGGCACCAAATCGACTGAAATTTTGTATTCTACTAAGAATCATGATCTGTAATCGACTGAAATTTTGGATTCTTACTAAGAATCATGAACTGTACATGAATCATTCAAAAACTCAACCAAAATAAGATTTTGAAAAAATATCATCGTTTTCACACTTGGGTTCGCTCGTTTTAATACTTGTGGTCAGTGTTTTTGATACATGGGTTCGGCCATTACTTTTGCACTATGGCACCAAATCGACTGAAATTTTGTATTCTTAATAAGAATCATGGTTTTGAATCGACTGAAATTTTGGATTCTTACTAAGAATCATGAACTGTAAATGAATCAATCAAAAAATCAACCAAAATAAGATTTTGAAAAAATATCATCGTTTTCACACTTGGGTTCGCTCGTTTTAATACTTGGGGTCGGTGTTTTTAATACTTGGGTTCGGCCATTACTTTGGCACTATGGCACCAAATCGACTGAAATTTTGTATTCTTACTAAGAATCATGATCTGTAATCTGGTCTACAAAATTTTCGTGGTTTTTATAGGCACTTTGTCAAACATTGGTTCGGCCATAACTATGTCCCTATGGAACCAAAACGACTAAAATTTTTGTATTCTTTTTAAGAATCATGAACTGTACACGAATCAATCAAAAAAACAACCAAAAGAAGATTTTGAAAAAAATATCATCGTTTTCACACTTGGGTTCGCTCGTTTTAATACTTGGGGTCGGTGTTTTAAATACTTGGGTTCGGCCATATTTTTGGCATAATGGCAACAAATCGACTGAAATTTTGTATTCTTACTAAGAATCATGGTCTGTACCCGAATCAATCAAAAAAACTTCTGACAACAAAAGAATTTTAATTTTCTTCATACAAAATTTTCGTGGTTTTTATAGGCTTTTTGTCAAACTTTTGATTCGGCCAGAACTATGGCCCTATAGCACCAAATCCGACTGAAATTTTTGATTCTTACTAACAATCATGAACTGTACACGAATCAATCAAAAAATCAACCAAAAGAAGATTTTGAAAAAAATATCATCGTTTTCACACTTAGGTTCGCTAATTTTAATACTTGGGGTCGGTGTTTTTAATACTTGGGTTCGGCCATAACTTTGGCACTATGGCACCAAATCGACTGAAATTTTGTATTCTTACTAAGAATGATGGTCTTTACCCGAATCAATCAAAAAATCTGCCAACAAAAGAATTTTAATTTTCTTCATAAAAAATTATCGTGGTTTTTATAGGCACTTTGGCAAACATTGGTTCCGCCATAACTATGGCCCTATGGAACCAAATCGATTGAAATTTTGGATTCTTACTAAGAATCATAAACTGTACACGAATCAATCAAAAAATCAACCAAAATAAGATTTTGAAAAAAATATCATCGTTTTCACACTTGGGTTCACTCGTTTTAATACTTGGGGTCGTTGTTTTTAATACTTGGGTTCGGCCATTACTTTGTCACTATCGCACCAAATCGACTGAAATTTTGTATTCTTACTAAGAATCATGATCTGTAATCGACTGAAATTTTGGATTCTTACTAAGAATCATGAACTGTACATGAATCATTCAAAAACTCAACCAAAATAAGATTTTGAAAAAATATCATCGTTTTCACACTTGGGTTCGCTCGTTTTAATACTTGTGGTCAGTGTTTTTGATACTTGGGTTCGGCCATTACTTTTGCACTATGGCACCAAATCGACTGAAATTTTGTATTCTTACTAAGAATCATGGTTTTGAATCGACTGAAATTTTGGATTCTTACTAAGAATCATGAACTGTAAATGAATCAATCAAAAAATCAACCAAAATAAGATTTTGAAAAAATATCATCGTTTTCACACTTGGGTTCGCTCGTTTTTATACTTGGGGTCGGTGTTTTTAATACTTGGGTTCGGCCATTACTTTGGCACTATGGCACCAAATCGACTGAAATTTTTTATTCTTACTAAGAATCATGATCTGTAATCGACTGAAATTTTGGATTCTTACTAAGAATCATGAACTGTACATGAATCATTCAAAAACTCAACCAAAATAAGATTTTGAAAAAATATCATCGTTTTCACACTTGGGTTCGCTCGTTTTAATACTTGTGGTCAGTGTTTTTGATACTTGGGTTCGGCCATTACTTTTGCACTATGGCACCAAATCGACTGAAATTTTGTATTCTTACTAAGAATCATGGTTTTGAATCGACTGAAATTTTGGATTCTTACTAAGAATCATGAACTGTAAATGAATCAATCAAAAAATCAACCAAAATAAGATTTTGAAAAAATATCATCGTTTTCACACTTGGGTTCGCTCGTTTTTATACTTGGGGTCGGTGTTTTTAATACTTGGGTTCGGCCATTACTTTGGCACTATGGCACCAAATCGACTGAAATTTTTTATTCTTACTAAGAATCATGGTCTGTACCCGAATCAATCAAAAAATCTGCCAACAAAAGAATTTTATTTTCTTCATACAAAATTTTCGTGGTTTTTGTAGGCTTTTTGTCAAACTTTTGCTTCGGCCAGAACTATGGCCCTATAGCAGCAAATCCGACTGAAATTTTTGATTCTTACTAACAATCATGAACTGTACACGAATCAATCAAAAAATCAACCAAAAGAAGATTTTGAAAAAAATATCATCGTTTTCACACTTAGGTTCGCTAATTTTAATACTTGGGGTCGGTGTTTTTAATACTTGGGTTCGGCCATAACTTTGGCACTATGGCACCAAATCGACTGAAATTTTGTATTCTTACTAAGAATGATGGTCTTTACCCGAATCAATCAAAAAATCTGCCAACAAAAGAATTTTAATTTTCTTCATAAAAAATTATCGTGGTTTTTATAGGCACTTTGGCAAACATTGGTTCCGCCATAACTATGGCCCTATGGAACCAAATCGATTGAAATTTTGGATTCTTACTAAGAATCATAAACTGTACACGAATCAATCAAAAAATCAACCAAAATAAGATTTTGAAAAAAATATCATCGTTTTCACACTTGGGTTCACTCGTTTTAATACTTGGGGTCGTTGTTTTTAATACTTGGGTTCGGCCATTACTTTGTCACTATCGCACCAAATCGACTGAAATTTTGTATTCTTACTAAGAACAATGGTCTGTAATCGACTGAAATTTTGGATTCTTACTAAGAATCATGAACTGTACATGAATCAATCAAAAAATCTGCCAACAAAAGAATTTTAATTTTTTTCATACAAAATTTTCGTGGTTTTTATAGGCACTTTGGCAAACATTGGTTCGGCCATAACTATGGCCCTATGGAACCAAATCGACTGAAATTTTGGATTCTTAATAAGAATCATGGTCTGTACCCGAATCAATCAAAAAATCTGCCAACAAAAGAATTTTAATTTTCTTCATACAAAATTTTCGTGGTTTTTATAGGCACTTTGGCAAACATTGGTTCGGCCATAACTATGGCCCTATGGAACCAAATCGATTGAAATTTTGGATTCTTACTAAGAATCATAAACTGTACACGAATCAATCAAAAAATAAACCAAAATAAGATTTTGAAAAAAATATCATCGTTTTCACACTTGGGTTCGCTCGTTTTAATACTTGGGGTCGGTGTTTTGAATACTTGGGTTCGGCCATAACTTTGGCACTATGGCACCAAATCGACTGAAATTTTGTATTCTTACTAAGAATCATGGTCTGTACCCGAATCAATCAAAAAATCTGCCAACAAAAGAATTTTAATTTTCTTCATACAAAATTTTCGTGGTTTTTATAGGCACTTTGTCAAACATTGGTTCGGCCATAACTATGTCCCTATGGAACCAAAACGACTAAAATTTTTGTATTCTTTTTAAGAATCATGAACTGTACACGAATCAATCAAAAAATAAACCAAAATAAGATTTTGAAAAAAATATCATCGTTTTCACACTTGGGTTCGCTCGTTTTAATACTTGGGGTCGGTGTTTTGAATACTTGGGTTCGGCCATTACTTTGTCACTATGGCACCAAATCGACTGAAATTTTGTATTCTTACTAAGAACCATGGTCTGTAATCGACTGAAATTTTGGATTCTTACTAAGAATCATGAACTGTACATGAATCAATCAAAAAATCTGCCAACAAAAGAATTTTAATTTTCTTCATACAAAATTTTCGTGGTTTTTATAGGCACTTTGTCAAACATTGGTTCGGCCATAACTATGTCCCTATGGAACCAAAACGACTAAAATTTTTGTATTCTTTTTAAGAATCATGAACTGTACACGAATCAATCAAAAAAACAACCAAAAGAAGATTTTGAAAAAAATATCATCGTTTTCACACTTGGGTTCGCTCGTTTTAATACTTGGGTTCGGTGTTTTAAATACTTGGGTTCGGCCATAACTTTGGCACTATGGCACCAAATCGACTGAAATTTTGTATTCTTACTCAGAATCATGGTCTGTACCCGAATCAATCAAAAAATCTGCCAACAAAAGAATTTTAATTTTCTTCATACAAAATTTTCGTGGTTTTTATAGGCACTTTGTCAAACATTGGTTCGGCCATAACTATGTCCCTATGGAACCAAAACGACTAAAATTTTTGTATTCTTTTTAAGAATCATGAACTGTACACGAATCAATCAAAAAAACAACCAAAAGAAGATTTTGAAAAAAATATCATCGTTTTCACACTTGGGTTCGCTCGTTTTAATACTTGGGGTCGGTGTTTTAAATACTTGGGTTCGGCCATATTTTTGGCATAATGGCAACAAATCGACTGAAATTTTGTATTCTTACTAAGAATCATGGTCTGTACCCGAATCAATCAAAAAAACTTCTGACAACAAAAGAATTTTAATTTTCTTCATACAAAATTTTCGTGGTTTTTATAGGCTTTTTGTCAAACTTTTGATTCGGCCAGAACTATGGCCCTATAGCACCAAATCCGACTGAAATTTTTGATTCTTACTAACAATCATGAACTGTACACGAATCAATCAAAAAATCAACCAAAAGAAGATTTTGAAAAAAATATCATCGTTTTCACACTTGGGTTCGCTAATTTTAATACTTGGGGTCGGTGTTTTTAATACTTGGGTTCGGCCATAACTTTGGCACTATGGCACCAAATCGACTGAAATTTTGTATTCTTACTAAGAATGATGGTTTGTACCCGAATCAATCAAAAAATCTGCCAACAAAAGAATTTTAATTTTCTTCATAAAAAATTATCGTGGTTTTTATAGGCACTTTGGCAAACATTGGTTCGGCCATAACTATGGCCCTATGGAACCAAATCGATTGAAATTTTGGATTCTTACTAAGAATCATAAACTGTACACGAATCAATCAAAAAATCAACCAAAATAAGATTTTGAAAAAAATATCATCGTTTTCACACTTGGGTTCGCTCGTTTTAATACTTGGGGTCGGTGTTTTAAATACTTGGGTTCGGCCATTACTTTGTCACTATGGCACCAAATCGACTGAAATTTTGTATTCTTACTAAGAACCATGGTCTGTAATCGACTGAAATTTTGGATTCTTACTAAGAATCATGAACTGTACATGAATCAATCAAAAAATCTGCCAACAAAAGAATTTTAATTTTCTTCATACAAAATTTTCGTGGTTTTTATAGGCACTTTGGCAAACATTGGTTCGGCCATAACTATGGCCCTATGGAACCAAATCGATTGAAATTTTGGATTCTTACTAAGAATCATAAACTGTACACGAATCAATCAAAAAATAAACCAAAATAAGATTTTGAAAAAAATATCATCGTTTTCACACTTGGGTTCGCTCGTTTTAATACTTGGGGTCGGTGTTTTTAATACTTGGGTTCGGCCATAACTTTGGCACTATGGCACCAAATCGACTGAAATTTTGTATTCTTACTAAGAATCATGGTCTGTACCCGAATCAACCAAAAAATCTGCCAACAAAAGAATTTTAATTTTCTTCATACAAAATTTTCGTGGTTTTTATAGGCACTTTGTCAAACTTTTTCTTCAGCCATAACTTTGGCCCTATGGCACCAATTCCGACTGAAATTTTTGATTCTTACTAAAAATCATGAACTGTACACGAATCAATCAAAAAATCAACCAAAAGAAGATTTTGAAAAAAATATCATCGTTTTCACACTTGGGTTCGCTCGTTTTAATACTAGGGGTCAGTGTTTTTAATACTTGTGTTCGGCCATTACTTTGGCACTATGGCACCAAATCGACTGAAATTTTGTATTCTTACTAAGAATCATGGTCTGTACTCGAATCAATCGAAAAATCAACCAAAATAAGATTTTGAAAAAAATATCATCGTTTTCACACTTGGGTTCGCTCGTTTGGGGTCTTGTTTTTAATACTTGGGTTCGGTGTTTTTAATACTTGGGTTCAACTTGGGGTCGGTGTTTTTAATACTTGGGTTCGGCCATAACTTTGGCACTATGGCACCAATTCAACTGAAATTTTGTATTCTTACTAAGAATCATGGTCTGTACCCGAATCAATAGAAAAATCTGCCAACAAAAGAATTTTAATTTTCTTCATACAAAATTTTCATGGTTTTTATAGGCACTTTGTCAAACTTTTGCTTCGGCCATAACTATGGCCCTATGGCACCAAATCCGACTGAAATTTTTGATTCTTACTATGAATCATGAACTGTACACGAATCAATCAAAAAATCAACCAAAATAAGATTTTGAAAAAAATATCATCGTTTTCACACTTGGGTTTGCTCGTTTTTATACTTGGGGTCGGTGTTTTGAATACTTAGGTTTGGCCATAACTTTGGCACTATGGCACCAAATCGACTGAAATTTTGTATTCTTACTAAGAATCATGGTCTGTAACCGAATCAATCAAAAAATCTGCAAACAAAAGAATTTTAATTTTCTTCATACAAAATTTTCGTGGTTTTCATAGGCACTTTGGCAAACATTGGTTCGGCCATAACTATGGCCCTATGGCACCAATTCCAACAGAAATTTTTGATTCTTACTAAAAATCATAAAATGTACACGAATTAATCAAAAAATCAATCAAAATAAGATTTTGAAAATAATATCATCGTTTTCACACTTGGGTTCGCTCGTTTTAATACTTGGGGTCGGTGTTTTTAATATTTAGGTTCGGCCATAACTTTGGCACTATGGCACCAAATCGACTGAACTTTGTATTCTTACTAAGAATTATGGTCTGTACCCGAATCAATCAAAAAATCTGCCAACAAAAGAATTTAAATTTTCTTCATACAAAATTTTCGTGGTTTTTATAGGCACTTTGTCAAACTTTTACTTCGGCCTAACTATGGCCTTATGGCACCAAATCAGACTGAAATTTTTGATTCTTACTAAGAATCATGAACTGTACACGAATATATCAAAAAATCAACCAAAAGAAGATTTTGAAAAAAATATCAACGTTTTCACACTTGGGTTCGCTCGTTTTAATACTTGGGGTCGGTGTTTTTAATACTTGGCTTCGTCCATAACTTTGGCACTATGGCACCAAATCGACTGAAATTTTGTATTCTTTCTAAGAATCATGGTCTGTACCCGAATCAATCAAAAAATCTGCCAACAACAGAATTTTAATGTTCTTCATACAAAATTTTGGTGGTTTTTATAGGCACTTTGTCAAACTTTTGCTTCAGCCAGAACTATGGCCCTATGGCACCAAATCCGACAGAAATTTTTTATTCTTACTAAAAATCATGAACTGTACACGAATCAATCAAAAAATCAACCAAAAGAAGATTTTGAAAAAAATATCATCGTTTTCACACTTGGGTTCGCTCGTTTTAATACTTGGGGTCGGTGTTTTTAATACTTGGGTTCGGCCATTACTTTGGCACTATGGCACCAAATCGACTGAAATTTTGTATTCTTACTAAGAATCATGGTCTGTACCCGAATCAATCAAAAAATCTGCCAACAAAAGAATTTTAATTTTCTTCATACAAAATTTTCGTGGTTTTTATAGGCACTTTGTCAAACTTTTGCTTCGGCCAGAACTATGGCCCTATGGCACCAAATCCGACTGAAACTTTTGGTTCTTACTAAGAATCATTAACTGTAAACGAATCAATCAAAAAATCAACCATAAGAAGATTTTGCAAAAAATATCATCGTTTTCACACTTGGGTTCGCTCGTTTTAATACTTGGGGTCGGTGTTTTTAATTCTTGGGTTTGGCCATATTTTTGGCACTATGGCACCAAATCGACTGAAATTTTGTATTCTTACTAAGAATCATGGTCTGTACCCGAATCAATCAAAAAATCAACCAAAAGAAGATTTTGAAAAAAATATCATCGTTTTCACACTTGGATTCGCTCGTTTTAATACTTGGGGTCGGTGTTTTTGATACTTGGGTTCGGCCATAACTTTGGCACTATGGCACAAAATCGACTGAAATTTTGTATTCTTACTAAGAATCATGGTCTGTAATCGAATCAATCAAAAAATCAACCAAAATAAGATTTTGAAAAAAATATCATCGTTTTCACACTTGGGTTCGCTCGTTTTAATACTTGGGGTCGGTGTTTTTAATACTTGGGTTCGGCCATAACTTTGGCACTATGGCACCAATTCAACTGAAATTTCGTATTCTTACTAAGAATCATGGTCTGTACCCGAATCAATAGAAAAATCTGCCAACAAAAGAATTTTAATTTTCTTCATACAAAATTTTAATGGTTTTTATAGGCACTTTGTCAAACTTTTGCTTCGGCCATAACTTTGGCACTATGGCACCAAATCGACTGAAATTTTGTATTCTTACTAAGAATCATAGTCTGTAACCGAATCAATCAAAAAATCTGCCAACAAAAGAATTTTAATTTTCTTCATACAAAATTTTCGTGGTTTTCATAGGCACTTTGGCAAACTTTTACTTCGGCCTAACTATGGCCTTATGGCACCAAATCAGACTGAAATTTTTGATTCTTACTAAGAATCATGAACTGTACACGAATATATCAAAAAATCAACCAAAAGAAGATTTTGAAAAAAATATCATCGTTTTCACACTTGGGTTCGCTCGTTTTAATACTTGGGGTCGGTGTTTTTATATTTAGGTTCGGCCATAAATTTGGCACTATGGCACCAAATCGACTGAACTTTGTATTCTTACTAAGAATCATGGTCTGTACCCGAATCAATCAAAAAATCTGCCAACAAAAGAATTTTAATTTTCTTCATACAAAATTTTCGTGGTTTTTATAGGCACTTTGTCAAACTTTTACTTCGGCCTAACTATGGCCTTATGGCACCAAATCAGACTGAAATTTTTGATTCTTACTAAGAATCATGAACTGTACACGAATATATCAAAAAATCAACCAAAAGAAGATTTTGAAAAAAATATCATCGTTTTCACACTTGGGTTCGCTCGTTTTAATACTTGGGGTCGGTGTTTTTAATACTTGGGTTCGGCCATTACTTTGGCACTATGGCACCAAATCGACTGAAATTTTGTATTCTTACTAAGAATCATGGTCTGTACCCGAATCAATCAAAAAATCTGCCAACAAAAGAATTTTAATTTTCTTCATACAAATTTTTCGTGGTTTTTATAGGCTTGTCAAACTTTTGCTTCGGCCAGAACTATGGCCCTATGGCACCAAATCCGCCTGAAACTTTTGATTCTTACTAAGAATCATTAACTGTAAACGAATCAATCAAAAAATCAACCATAAGAAGATTTTGCAAAAAATATCATCGTTTTCACACTTGGGTTCGCTCGTTTTAATACTTGGGGTCGGTGTTTTTAATTCTTGGGTTTGGCCATATTTTTGGCACTATGGCACCAAATCGACTGAAATTTTGTATTCTTACTAAGAATCATGGTCTGTACCCGAATCAATCAAAAAATCAACCAAAAGAAGATTTTGAAAAAAATATCATCGTTTTCACACTTGGATTCGCTCGTTTTAATACTTGGGGTCGGTGTTTTTGATACTTGGGTTCGGCCATAACTTTGGCACTATGGCACAAAATCGACTGTAATTTTGTATTCTTACTAAGAATCATGGTCTGTAATCGAATCAATCAAAAAATCAACCAAAATAAGATTTTGAAAAAAATATCATCGTTTTCACACTTGGGTTCGCTCGTTTTAATACTTGGGGTCGGTGTTTTTAATACTTGGGTTCGGCCATAACTTTGGCACTATGGCACCAATTCAACTGAAATTTTGTATTCTTACTAAGAATCATGGTCTGTACCCGAATCAATAGAAAAATCTGCCAACAAAAGAATTTTAATTTTCTTCATACAAAATTTTCGTGGTTTTTATAGGCACTTTGGCAAACATTGGTTCGGCCATAACTATGGCCCTATGGAACCAAATCGACTGAAATTTTAGATTCTAACTAAGAATCATGAACTGTACACGAATCAATCAAAAAATCAACCAAAATAAGATTTTGAAAAAAAAATCATCGTTTTCACACTTGGGTTCGCTCGTTTTAATACTTGGGGTCGGTGTTTTTAATACTTGGGTTCGGCCATATTTCTGGCACTATGGCACCAAATCGACTGAAATTTTGTATTCTTACTAAGAATCATGGTCTGTACCCGAATTAATCAAAAAATCAACCAAAAGAAGATTTTGTAAAAAATATCATCGTTTTCACACTTGGGTTCGTTTGATTTAATACTTGGGGTCGGTGTTTTTAATATTTGGGTTCGTCCATTACTTTGGCACTATGGCACCAAATCAACTGAAATTTTGTATTCTTACTAAGAATCATGGTCTGTACCCGAATCAATCAAAAAATCTGCCAACAAAAGAATTTTAAATTTTCTTCTTACAAAATTTCGTGGTTTTTATAGGCACTTTGTCAAACTTTTGCTTCGGCCATAACTTTGGCACTATGGCACCAAATCGACTGAAATTTTGTATTCTTACTAAGAATCATGGTCTGTAATCGAATCAATCAAAAAATCAACCAAAATAAGATTTTGAAAAAAATATCATCGTTTTCACACTTGGGTTCGCTCGTTTTAATACTTGGGGTCGGTGTTTTTAATACTTGGGTTCGGCCATATTTCTGGCACTATGGCACTAAATCGACTGAAATTTTGTATTCTTACTAAGAATCATGGTCTGTACCCGAATTAATAAAAAAATCAACCAAAAGAAGATTTTGAAAAAAATATCATCGTTTTCACACTTGGGTTCGTTTGTTTTAAAACTTGGGGTCGGTGTTTTTAATATTTGGGTTCGTCCATTACTTTGGCACTATGGCACCAAATCGACTGAAATTTTGTATTCTTACTAAGAATCATGGTCTGTACCCGAATCAATCAAAAAATCAACCAAAAGAAGATTTTGAAAAAAATATCATCGTTTTCACACTTGGATTCGCTCGTTTTAATACTTGGGGTCAGTGTTTTTGATACTTGGGTTCGGCCATAACTTTGGCACTATGGCACAAAATCGACTGTAATTTTGTATTCTTACTAAGAATCATGGTCTGTACTCGAATCAATCAAAAAATCAACCAAAATAAGATTTTGAAAAAAATATCATCGTTTTCACACTTGGGTTCGCTCGTTTTAATACTTGGGGTCGGTGTTTTTAATACTTGGGTTCGGCCATAACTTTGGCACTATGGCACCAAATCGACTGAAATTTTGTATTCTTACTAAAAATCATGAACTGTACACGAATCAATCAAAAAAACCAACCAAAAGAAGATTTTGAAAAAAATATCATCGTTTTCACACTTGGATTCGCTCGTTTTAATACTTGGGGTCGGTGTTTTTGATACTTGGGTTCGGCCATAACTTTGGCACTATGGCACAAAATCGACTGTAATTTTGTATTCTTACTAAGAATCATGGTCTGTACTCGAATCAATCAAAAAATCAACCAAAATAAGATTTTGAAAAAAATATCATCGTTTTCACACTTGGGTTCGCTCGTTTTAATACTTGGGGTCGGTGTTTTTAATACTTGGGTTCGGCCATAACTTTGGCACTATGGCACCAATTCAACTGAAATTTTGTATTCTTACTAAGAATCATGGTCTGTACCCGAATCAATAGAAAAATCTGCCAACAAAAGAATTTTAATTTTCTTCATACAAAATTTTCGTGGTTTTTATAGGCACTTTGTCAAACTTTTGCTTCGGCCAGAAATATGGCCCTATGGCACCAAATCCAACTGAAATTTTTGATTCTTACTAAAAATCATGAACTGGACACGAATCAATCAAAAAATCAACCAAATGAAGATTTTGAAAAAAATATCATCGTTTTCACACTTGGGTTCGCTCGTTTTAATACTTGGGGTCGGTGTTTTTAATACTTGGGTTCGGCCATTACTTTGGCACTATGGCACCAAATCGACTGAAATTTTGTATTCTTACTAAGAATCATGGTCTGTACCCGAATCAATAGAAAAATCTGCCAACAAAAGAATTTTAATTTTCTTCATACAAAATTTTCGTGGTTTTTATAGGCACTTTGTCAAACTTTTGCTTCAGCCATTACTATGGCCCTATGGCACCAATTCCGACTGAAATTTTTGATTCTTACTAAAAATCATGAACTGTACACGAATCAATCAAAAAATTGACCAAAAGAAGATTTTGAAAAAAATATCATCGTTTTCACACTTGGATTCGCTCGTTTTAATACTTGGGGTCGGTGTTTTTGATACTTGGGTTCGGCCATAACTTTGGCACTATGGCACAAAATCGACTGTAATTTTGTATTCTTACTAAGAATCATGGTCTGTACTCGAATCAATCAAAAAATCCACCAAAATAAGATTTTGAAAAAAATATCATCGTTTTCACACTTGGGTTCGCTCGTTTTAATACTTGGGGTCGGTGTTTTTAATACTTGGGTTCGGCCATAACTTTGGCACTATGGCACCAATTCAACTGAAATTTTGTATTCTTACTAAGAATCACGGTCTGTACCCGAATCAATAGAAAAATCTGCCAACAAAAGAATTTTAATTTTCTTCATACAAAATTTTCGTGGTTTTTATAGGCACTTTGGCAAACATTGGTTCGGCCATAACTATGTCCCTATGGAACCAAATCGACTGAAATTTTAGATTCTAACTAAGAATTATGAACTGTACACGAATCAATCAAAAAATCAACCAAAAGAAGATTTTGAAAAAAATATCATCGTTTTCACACTTGGGTTCGTTTGTTTTAATACTTGGGGTCGGTGTTTTTAATATTTGGGTTCGTCCATTTCTTTGGCACTATGGCACCAAATCGACTGAAATTTTGTACTCTTACTAAGAATCATGGTCTGTACCCGAATCAATCAAAAAATCTGCCAACAAAAGAATTTTAATTTTTCTTCATACAAAATTTCGTGGTTTTTATAGGCACTTTGTCAAACTTTTGCTTCGGCCATAACTTTGGCACTATGACACCAAATCGACTGAAATTTTGTATTCTTACTAAGAATCATGGTCTGTAATCGAATTAATCAAAAAATCAACCAAAATAAGATTTTGAAAAAAATATCATCGTTTTCACACTTGGGTTCGCTCGTTTTAATACTTGGGGTCGGTGTTTTTAATACTTGGGTTCGGCCATAACTTTGGCACTTTGGCACCAATTCAACTGAAATTATGTATTCTTACTAAGAATCATGGTCTGTACCCGAATCACTAGAAAAATCTGCCAACAAAAGAATTTTAATTTTCTTCATACAAAATTTTCATGGTTTTTATAGGCACTTTGTCAAACTTTTGCTTCGGCCATAACTATGGCCCTATGGCACCAAATCCGACTGAAATTTTTGATTCTTACTAAAAATCATGAACTGTACACGAATCAATCAAAAAATCAACCAAATGAAGATTTTGAAAAAAATATCATCGTTTTCACACTTGGGTTCGCTCGTTTTAATACTTGGGGTCGGTGTTTTTAATACTTGGGTTCGGCCATATTTCTGGCACTATGACACCAAATCGACTGAAATTTTGTATTCTTACTAAGAATCATGGTCTGTACCCGAATTAATCAAAAAATCAACCAAAAGAAGATTTTGAAAAAAATATCATCGTTTTCACACTTGGGTTCGTTTGTTTTAATACTTGGGGTCGGTGTTTTTAATATTTGGGTTCGTCCATTACTTTGGCACTATTTCACCAAATCGACTGAAATTTTGTATTCTTACTAAGAATCATGGTCTGTACCCGAATCAATCAAAAAATCTGCCAACAAAAGAATTTTAATTTTTCTTCATACAAAATTTCGTGGTTTTTATAGGCACTTTGTCAAACTTTTGCTTCGGCCAGAACTATGGCCCTATGGCACCAAATCCGACTGAAATTTTTGATTCTTACTAAAAATCATGAACTGTACACGAATCAATCAAAAAATCAACCAAATGAAGATTTTGAAAAAAATATCATCGTTTTCACACTTGGGTTCGCTCGTTTTAATACTTGGGGTCGGTGTTTTTAATACTTGGGTTCGGCCATTACTTTGGCACTATGGCACCAAATCGACTGAAATTTTGTATTCTTACTAAGAATCATGGTCTGTACCCGAATCAATAGAAAAATCTGCCAACAAAAGAATTTTAATTTTCTTCATACAAAATTTTCGTGGTTTTTATAGGCACTTTGTCAAACTTTTGCTTCAGCCATTACTATGGCCCTATGGCACCAATTCCGACTGAAATTTTTGATTCTTACTAAAAATCATGAATTGTACACGAATCAATCAAAAAATCAACCAAAAGAAGATTTTGAAAAAAATATCATCGTTTTCACACTTGGATTCGCTCGTTTTAATACTTGGGGTCGGTGTTTTTGATACTTGGGTTCGGCCATAACTTTGGCACTATGGCACAAAATCGACTGTAATTTTGTATTCTTACTAAGAATCATGGTCTGTACTCGAATCAATCAAAAAATCAACCAAAATAAGATTTTGAAAAAAATATCATCGTTTTCACACTTGGGTTCGCTCGTTTTAATACTTGGGGTCGGTGTTTTTAATACTTGGGTTCGGCCATAACTTTGGCACTTTGGCACCAATTCAACTGAAATTATGTATTCTTACTAAGAATCATGGTCTGTACCCGAATCAATAGAAAAATCTGCCAACAAAAGAATTTTAATTTTCTTCATACAAAATTTTCGTGGTTTTTATAGGCACTTTGGCAAACATTGGTTCGGCCATAACTATGGCCCTATGGAACCAAATCGACTGAAATTTTAGACTCTAACTAAGAATTATGAACTGTACACGAATCAATCAAAAAATCAACCAAAATAAGATTTTGAAAAAAATATCATCGTTTTCACACTTGGGTTTGCTCGTTTTAATACTTGGGGTCGGTGTTTTTAATACTTAGGTTCGGCCATAACTTTGGCACTATGGCACCAAATCGACTGAAATTTTGTATTCTTACTAAGAATCATGGTCTGTAACCGAATCAATCAAAAAATCTGCCAACAAAAGAATTTTAATTTTCTTCATACAAAATTTTCGTGGTTTTCATAGGCACTTTGGCAAACATTGGTTCGGCCATAACTATGGCCCTATGGCACCAATTCCGACAGAAATTTTTGATTCTTACTAAAAATCATGAAATGTACACGAATCAATCAAAAAATCAATCAAAATAAGATTTTGAAAAAAATATCATCGTTTTCACACTTGGGTTCGCTCGTTTTAATACTTGGGGTCGGTGTTTTTAATATTTAGGTTCGGCCATAACTTTGGCACTATGGCACCAAATCGACTGAAATTTTGTATTCTTACTAAGAATCATGGTCTGTAACCGAATCAATCAAAAAATCTGCCAACAAAAGAATTTTAATTTTCTTCATACAAAATTTTCGTGGTTTTCATAGGCACTTTGGCAAACATTGGTTCGGCCATAACTAATCAATCAAAATAAGATTTTGAAAAAAATATCATCGTTTTCACACTTGGATTCGCTCGTTTTAATACTTGGGGTCGGTGTTTTTGATACTTGGGTTCGGCCATAACTTTGGCACTATGGCACAAAATCGACTGTAATTTTGTATTCTTACTAAGAATCATGGGCTGTACTCGAATCAATCAAAAAATCAACCAAAATAAGATTTTGAAAAAAATATCATCGTTTTCACACTTGGATTCGCTCGTTTTAATACTTGTGGTCGGTGTTTTTGATACTTGGGTTCGGCCATAACTTTGGCACTATGGCACAAAATCGACTGAAATTATGTATTCTTACTAAGAATCATGGTCTGTACTCGAATCAATCAAAAAATCTGCCAACAAAAGAATTTTAATTTTCTTCATAGAAAATTTTCGTGGTTTTTATAGGCACTTTGTCAAACTTTTTCTTCAGCCATAACTTTGGCCCTATGGCACCAATTCCGACTGAAATTTTTGATTCTTACTAAAAATCATGAACTGTAAACGAATCAATCAAAAAATCAACCAAAAGAAGATTTTGAAAAAAATATCATCGTTTTCACACTTGGGTTCGCTCGTTTTAATACTAGGGGTCAGTGTTTTTAATACTTGGGTTCGGCCATAACTTTGGCACTATGGCACCAAATCGACTGAAATTTTGTATTCTTAATAAGAATCATGGTCTGTACTCGAATCAATCGAAAAATCAACCAAAATAAGATTTTGAAAAAAAAATCATCGTTTTCACACTTGGGTTCGCTCGTTTGGGGTCTTGTTTTTAATACTTGGGTTCGGTGTTTTTAATACTTGGGTTCAACTTGGGGTCGGTGTTTTTATTACTTGGGTTCGGCCATAACTTTGGCACTATGGCACCAATTCAACTGAAATTTTGTATTCTTACTAAGAATCATGGTCTGTACCCGAATCAATAGAAAAATCTGCCAACAAAAGAATTTTAATTTTCTTCATACAAAATTTTCATGGTTTTTATAGGCACTTTGTCAAACTTTTGCTTCGGCCATAACTATGGCCCTATGGCACCAAATCCGACTGAAATTTTTGATTCTTACTAAGAATCATGAACTGTACACGAATCAATCAAAAAATCAACCAAAATAAGATTTTGAAAAAAATATCATCGTTTTCACACTTGGGTTTGCTCGTTTTAATACTTGGGGTCGGTGTTTTTAATACTTAGGTTCGGCCATAACTTTGGCACTATGGCACCAAATCGACTGAAATTTTGTATTCTTACTAAGAATCATGGTCTGTAACCGAATCAATCAAAAAATCTGCCAACAAAAGAATTTTAATTTTCTTCATACAAAATTTTCGTGGTTTTCATAGGCACTTTGGCAAACATTGGTTCGGCCATAACTATGGCCCTATGGCACCAATTCCGACAGAAATTTTTGATTCTTACTAAAAATCATGAAATGTACACGAATCAATCAAAAAATCAATCAAAATAAGATTTTGAAAAAAATATCATCGTTTTCACACTTGGGTTCGCTCGTTTTAATACTTGGGGTCGGTGTTTTTAATATTTAGGTTCGGCCATAACTTTGGCACTATGGCACCAAATCGACTGAACTTTGTATTCTTACTAAGAATTATGGTCTGTACCCGAATCAATCAAAAAATCTGGCAACAAAAGAATTTAAATTTTCTTCATACAAAATTTTCGTGGTTTTTATAGGCACTTTGTCAAACTTTTACTTCGGCCTAACTATGGCCTTATGGCACCAAATCAGACTGAAATTTTTGATTCTTACTAAGAATCATGAACTGTACACGAATCAATCAAAAAATCAACCAAAAGAAGATTTTGAAAAAAATATCATCGTTTTCACACTTGGGTTCGCTCGTTTTAATACTTGGGGTCGGTGTTTTTAATACTTGGGTTCGTCCATATTTCTGGCACTATGGCACCAAATCGACTGAAATTTTGTATTCTTACTAAGAATCATGGTCTGTACCCGAATTAATCAAAAAATCAACCAAAATAAGATTTTGAAAAAAATATCATCGTTTTCAAACTTGGATTCGCTCGTTTTAATACTTGGGGTCGGTGTTTTTGATACTTGGGTTCGGCCATAACTTTGGCACTATGGCAAAAAATCGACTGAAATTATGTATTCTTACTAAGAATCATGGTCTGTACTCGAATCAATCAAAAAATCTGCCAACAAAAGAATTTTTATTTTCTTCATACAAAATTTTCGTGGTTTTTATAGGCACTTTGTCAAACCTTTTTCTTCAGCCATAACTTTGGCCCTATGGCACCAATTCCGACTGAAATTTTTGATTCTTACTAAAAATCATGAACTGTACACGAATCAATCAAAAAATCAACCAAAAGAAGATTTTGAAAAAAATATCATCGTTTTCACACTTGGGTTCGCTCGTTTTAATACTAGGGGTCAGTGTTTTTAATACTTGGGTTCGGCCATAACTTTGGCACTATGGCACCAAATCGACTGAAATTTTGTATTCTTAATAAGAATCATGGTCTGTACTCGAATCAATCGAAAAATCAACCAAAATAAGATTTTGAAAAAAATATCATCGTTTTCACACTTGGGTTCGCTCGTTTGGGGTCTTGTTTTTAATACTTGGGTTCGGTGTTTTTAATACTTGGGTTCAACTTGGGGTCGGTGTTTTTAATACTTGGGTTCGGCCATAACTTTGGCACTATGGCACCAATTCAACTGAAATTTTGTATTCTTACTAAGAATCATGGTCTGTACCCGAATCAATAGAAAAATCTGCCAACAAAAGAATTTTAATTTTCTTCATACAAAATTTTCATGGTTTTTATAGGCACTTTGTCAAACTTTTGCTTCGGCCATAACTATGGCCCTATGGCACCAAATCATACTGAAATTTTTGATTCTTACTAAGAATCATGAACTGTACACGAATCAATCAAAAAATCAACCAAAATAAGATTTTGAAAAAAATATCATCGTTTTCACACTTGGGTTTGCTCGTTTTAATACTTGGGGTCGGTGTTTTTAATACTTAGGTTCGGCCATAACTTTGGCACTATGGCACCAAATCGACTGAAATTTTGTATTCTTTCTAAGAATCATGGTCTGTACCCGAATCAATCAAAAAATCTGCCAACAACAGAATTTTAATGTTCTTCATTCAAAATTTTCGTGGTTTTTATAGGCACTTTGTCAAACTTTTGCTTCAGCCAGAACTATGGCCCTATGGCACCAAATCCGACAGAAATTTTTTATTCTTACTAAAAATCATGAACTGTACACGAATCAATCAAAAAATCAACCAAAAGAAGATTTTGAAAAAAATATCATCGTTTTACACTTGGGTTCGCTTGTTTTAATACTTGGGGTCGGTGTTTTTAATACTTGGCTTCGTCCATAACTTTGGCACTATGGCACCAAATCGACTGAAATTTTGTATTCTTTCTAAGAATCATGGTCTGTACTCGAATCAATCAAAAAATCTGCCAACAAAAGAATTTTTATTTTCTTCATACAAAATTTTCGTGGTTTTTATAGGCACTTTGTCAAACCTTTTTCTTCAGCCATAACTTTGGCCCTATGGCACCAATTCCGACTGAAATTTTTGATTCTTACTAAAAATCATGAACTGTACACGAATCAATCAAAAAATCAACCAAAAGAAGATTTTGAAAAAAATATCATCGTTTTCACACTTGGGTTCGCTCGTTTTAATACTAGGGGTCAGTGTTTTAAATACTTGGGTTCGGCCATAACTTTGGCACTATGGCACCAAATCGACTGAAATTTTGTATTCTTAATAAGAATCATGGTCTGTACTCGATTCAATCGAAAAATCAACCAAAATAAGATTTTGAAAAAAATATCATCGTTTTCACACTTGGGTTCGCTCGTTTGGGGTCTTGTTTTTAATACTTGGGTTCGGTGTTTTTAATACTTGGGTTCAACTTGGGGTCGGTGTTTTTAATACTTGGGTTCGGCCATAACTTTGGCACTATGGCACCAATTCAACTGAAATTTTGTATTCTTACTAAGAATCATGGTCTGTACCCGAATCAATAGAAAAATCTGCCAACAAAAGAATTTTAATTTTCTTCATACAAAATTTTCATGGTTTTTATAGGCACTTTGTCAAACTTTTGCTTCGGCCATAACTATGGCCCTATGGCACCAAATCATACTGAAATTTTTGATTCTTACTAAGAATCATGAACTGTACACGAATCAATCAAAAAATCAACCAAAATAAGATTTTGAAAAAAATATCATCGTTTTCACACTTGGGTTTGCTCGTTTTAATACTTGGGGTCGGTGTTTTTAATACTTAGGTTCGGCCATAACTTTGGCACTATGGCACCAAATCGACTGAAATTTTGTATTCTTACTAAGAATCATGGTCTGTAACCGAATCAATCAAAAAATCTGCCAACAAAAGAATTTTAATTTTCTTCATACAAAATTTTCGTGGTTTTCATAGGCACTTTGGCAAACATTGGTTCGGCCATAACTATGGCCCTATGGCACCAATTCCGGCAGAAATTTTTTATTCTTACTAAAAATCATGAACTGTACACGAATCAATCAAAAAATCAACCAAAAGAAGATTTTGAAAAAAATATCATCGTTTTACACTTGGGTTCGCTTGTTTTAATACTTGGGGTCGGTGTTTTTAATACTTGGCTTCGTCCATAACTTTGGCACTATGGCACCAAATCGACTGAAATTTTGTATTCTTTCTAAGAATCATGGTCTGTACCCGAATCAATCAAAAAATCTGCCAACAACAGAATTTTAATGTTCTTCATTCAAAATTTTCGTGGTTTTTATAGGCACTTTGTCAAACTTTTGCTTCAGCCAGAACTATGGCCCTATGGCACCAAATCCGACAGAAATTTTTTATTCTTACTAAAAATCATGAACTGTACACGAATCAATCAAAAAATCAACCAAAAGAAGATTTTGAAAAAAATATCATCGTTTTACACTTGGGTTCGCTTGTTTTAATACTTGGGGTCGGTGTTTTTAATACTTGGGTTCGGCCATTACTTTGGCACTATGGCACCAAATCGACTGAAATTTTGTATTCTTACTAAGAATCATGGTCTGTACCCGAATCAATCAAAAAATCTGCCAACAAAAGAATTTTAATTTTCTTCATACAAAATTTTCGTGGTTTTTATAGGCACTTTGTCAAACTTTTACTTCGGCCTAACTATGGCCTTATGGCACCAAATCAGACTGAAATTTTTGATTCTTACTAAGAATCATGAACTGTACACGAATCAATCAAAAAATCAACCAAAAGAAGATTTTGAAAAAAATATCATCGTTTTCACACTTGGGTTCGCTCGTTTTAATACTTGGGGTCGGTGTTTTTAATACTTGGGTTCGTCCATATTTCTGGCACTATGGCACCAAATCGACTGAAATTTTGTATTCTTACTAAGAATCATGGTCTGTACCCGAATTAATCAAAAAATCAACCAAAATAAGATTTTGAAAAAAATATCATCGTTTTCAAACTTGGATTCGCTCGTTTTAATACTTGGGGTCGGTGTTTTTGATACTTGGGTTCGGCCATAACTTTGGCACTTTGGCAAAAAATCGACTGAAATTATGTATTCTTACTAAGAATCATGGTCTGTACTCGAATCAATCAAAAAATCTGCCAACAAAAGAATTTTTATTTTCTTCATACAAAATTTTCGTGGTTTTTATAGGCACTTTGTCAAACCTTTTTCTTCAGCCATAACTTTGGCCCTATGGCACCAATTCCGACTGAAATTTTTGATTCTTACTAAAAATCATGAACTGTACACGAATCAATCAAAAAATCAACCAAAAGAAGATTTTGAAAAAAATATCATCGTTTTCACACTTGGGTTCGCTCGTTTTAATACTAGGGGTCAGTGTTTTTAATACTTGGGTTCGGCCATAACTTTGGCACTATGGCACCAAATCGACTGAAATTTTGTATTCTTAATAAGAATCATGGTCTGTACTCGAATCAATCGAAAAATCAACCAAAATAAGATTTTGAAAAAAATATCATCGTTTTCACACTTGGGTTCGCTCGTTTGGGGTCTTGTTTTTAATACTTGGGTTCGGTGTTTTTAATACTTGGGTTCAACTTGGGGTCGGTGTTTTTAATACTTGGGTTCGGCCATAACTTTGGCACTATGGCACCAATTCAACTGAAATTTTGTATTCTTACTAAGAATCATGGTCTGTACCCGAATCAATAGAAAAATCTGCCAACAAAAGAATTTTAATTTTCTTCATACAAAATTTTCATGGTTTTTATAGGCACTTTGTCAAACTTTTGCTTCGGCCATAACTATGGCCCTATGGCACCAAATCATACTGAAATTTTTGATTCTTACTAAGAATCATGAACTGTACACGAATCAATCAAAAAATCAACCAAAATAAGATTTTGAAAAAAATATCATCGTTTTCACACTTGGGTTTGCTCGTTTAAGTACTTGGGGTCGGTGTTTTTAATACTTAGGTTCGGCCATAACTTTGGCACTATGGCACCAAATCGACTGAAATTTTGTATTCTTACTAAGAATCATGGTCTGTAACCGAATCAATCAAAAAATCTGCCAACAAAAGAATTTTAATTTTCTTCATACAAAATTTTCGTGGTTTTCATAGGCACTTTGGCAAACATTGGTTCGGCCATAACTATGGCCCTATGGCACCAATTCCGACAGAAATTTTTGATTCTTACTAAAAATCATGAAATGTACACGAATCAATCAAAAAATCAATCAAAATAAGATTTTGAAAAAAATATCTCGTTTTCACACTTGGGTTCGCTCGTTTTAATACTTGGGGTCGGTGTTTTTAATATTTAGGTTCGGCCATAACTTTGGCACTATGGCACCAAATCGACTGAACTTTGTATTCTTACTAAGAATTATGGTCTGTACCCGAATCAATCAAAAAATCTGGCAACAAAAGAATTTAAATTTTCTTCATACAAAATTTTCGTGGTTTTTATAGGCACTTTGTCAAACTTTTACTTCGGCCTAACTATGGCCTTATGGCACCAAATCAGACTGAAATTTTTGATTCTTACTAAGAATCATGAACTGTACACGAATTAATCAAAAAATCAACCAAAAGAAGATTTTGAAAAAAATATCATCGTTTTCACACTTGGGTTCGCTCGTTTTAATACTTGGGGTCGGTGTTTTTAATACTTGAGTTCGGCCATATTTCTGGCACTATGGCACCAAATCGACTGAAATTTTGTATTCTTACTAAGAATCATGGTCTGTACCCGAATTAATCAAAAAATCAACCAAAAGAAGATTTTGAAAAAAATATCATCGTTTTCACACTTGGGTTCGTTTGTTTTAATACTTGGGGTCGGTGTTTTTAATATTTGGGTTCGTCCATTACTTTGGCACTATGGCACCAAATCGACTGAAATTTTGTATTCTTACTAAGAATCATGGTCTGTACCCGAATCAATCAAAAAATCTGCCAACAAAAGAATTTTAATTTTTCTTCATACAAAATTTCGTGGTTTTTATAGGCACTTTGTCAAACTTTTGCTTCGGCCATAACTTTGGCACTATGGCACCAAATCGACTGAAATTTTGTATTCTTACTAAGAATCATGGTTTGTAACCGAATCAATCAAAAAATCTGCCAACAAAAGAATTTTAATTTTCTTCATACAAAATTTTCGTGGTTTTCATAGGCACTTTGGCAAACATTGGTTCGGCCATAACTATGGCCCTATGGCACCAATTCCGACAGAAATTTTTTATTCTTACTAAAAATCATGAACTGTACACGAATCAATCAAAAAATCAACCAAAA